>CM068744.1:50567522-51887522 GCA_035084275.1 Hydrolagus colliei
ACACACACACACACACAGACCCCTCACACACACACAGACCCCTCACACACACACACAGACCCCTCACACACACAGACCCCTCACACACACACACAGACCCCTCACACACACACACAGACCCCTCACACACACACACAGACCCCTCACACACACACACAGACCCCTCACACACACACACAGACCCTCACTCACACACACACACAGACCCTCACACCTCCTCACACACACACAGACCCCTCACACACACACACACCCTTACACACACACACAGACCCTCACACACACACAGACCCTCACACACACACACACCCTCACACACACACAGACCCTCACACGCACACACCCTCACACACACACAGACCCTCACACACACACACACACAGACCCCTCACACACACAGACCCCCTCACACACACACAGACCCCCTCACACACACACAGACCCCCTCACACACACACAACAACATTACACTTGTATAGGGCCTTTCACGTCAGGAGGACGTTCCAAGACGCTTGAGCGTCATTATGTCAGAGGCGAGCTGGGGATGGGGGGGAATAGAATTTGCCGAAACACAGACAGAAGTTGCTGGGGAACCTCAGCAGGTCAGGCAGCATCCATGGAGAGAGGAAAAGGAGTCAACGTTTCGCGTCCACAACCCTTCAGCACAGGGGCTTGTTTGGAGGGAGAGGTTTCGTCAGGACGTTAAAGGCAGGACATGGAAGGCAAAGGAGACGAAGAAGACAAAGGAAGAAAGAGTGTTAACTGATGGGTTAAAGGTTTCAGGAGAGAAACAGAGGGGGGGGGGGGGGGTTCAAAAAACGGCCGTTCTGACAAAGGGTTGTAGACCCGGAACGTTGACTCTTTTTCCTTTCTCCATGGATGCTGCCTGACCTGCTGAGTTTCCCCAACAACTTCTGTTTTTGTTTCAGATTCCCAGCATCTGTAGTATTTTGTTTAGGATTGCTGATGCGTCCACACACAGACCCCTCACACACACACACACACAGACCCCTCACACACACACACACACAGACCCCTCACACACACACAGACCCCCCCCACCACACACACACACACAGACAAAGCCCTCACACACACACACAGACAAAGCCCTCACACACACACACAGACCAAGCCCTCACACACACACAGACCCCCCCACCACACACACACACAGACCTCCCCACCACACACACACACAGACCAAGCCCTCACACACACACAGACCAAGCCCTCACACACACACAGACCCCCCCACCACACACACACACAGAACACTCCCACACACACAAAGACTACCCCCACACACACAGACTCCCCCACACACACACAGACCAACCCCCCCCCACACACACGCAGACCATCCCCGCCCCACACACATACTGACTCCCCCCCCCCCCCCCCCACACACACACAGATCACCCTCCCCCCCACCCGGACACACAGAGACCACCACCCACAAACACAGACCACCACTCCACACATACACAGCCCCCCCCACACACACACACACACACATAACCTGAGCTAGACAGGTCAGAGAAAGATATGATTGACAGACAGACTCACCCACATACAGTGTGAGAGAGCCTGTGTTTCAGATCGGTCAGTTACATTGTGAGAGGCAGACGCTAGGGATTACTCTCACAGAGGATGGCAGCACTGAGTGGACATTGGGAGCACGTCTTCAGGCCTCAGAGCCTGAGATACAATAACAAGAAGCACACCTTCCCTCCAGTGTCAAACTGAAAGTTGGTTGGTTGTAGATTGGGTTTTGAAACTGGTGGCAAACCAGGGTGTGGTGTCTAAAGAACACTTTAAAGGGTGTGATTTACACTATACAGCACCTCTCACATTCTAGATGGCCAGAGAGATATGGAGAGCCCAGCCTTTTGACTCAGGATGACACATAATACTGTTTAAAATAGGAAAACAGGTCCATCCATCCAGGTGCGCGTTTCATTCCGGACACAAGAGAGTTGGTGACATACATTTGTGGAACTCTCGTCTTGTTTGGACATTCAGGTTTCTGAATCTGTCAAGATACCTGTCTGTGCAGCGCCTTGGGACGTCCTCCCGACGTGAAAGGCGCTATATAAATGTAAATTGTTGTTGTTGAACAAAACAACCTGCTGTGTGTTAGTTTGGCAAAACACTTCGATTTATCTTGCAGTGCTTTCATGGGCTGCAATGGGCTCCATTAAGAGTGCTTTTTAAGCCCCATTACTGTGTGCGTGCACAATAATTATGCTTGGTCTCCCAGTTTCAAATCTGGTGTTTAATTATCTGATTTCTTCTTTTCAAGTTCCTACATCGGCAAAAGGTCCTGAACTTATATAGAAAGATTTTAAGAGCCATTTATCAAATGCCTAATAAAGCGGATCAGCTGTACCTTAAACAATGGGCAAGCCAAGAATTTAAACAGAATAAAAATGCTACAGATACGGTAAGTAAAGAGCAGGTTGTTTTGTGCATTTTTTAATCGGGATATTTCTTCTAATTATATAATAATAATAATCCTTACATTTATATAGCGCATTCCACGTCTTATTGACGTCTCAAAGCGCTTCACAGATATCAAAGTGATTCACACAATAAGTTACCTTGAAGTCTATTAATTGAAATAATAATAATCCTTGCATTTTTAAATAGCGCTTTTCACGTCTCTGGATATATCAAAGCGCTTCACAGAATGTACTGTTAGGTGAATTGACTACATTTGGACCACACATACAGTAACTCATTATTGAACAAATAACATTACCGCTCTCTTAAATTGGGTAACACAAAGACATACTTGACTGGTAATTAATTTATTCCAACATACAATAACTCTGTTATAACAATACTTACAGAGAGTGAAGTTTTCATCTGATTCCAGTTAATAAGTGAATAAGTGTCTCCTTCTCTTCCCCCCCACATTAGGATACAGTAGGAATGATGCTGACACATGGAAACATGCAACTTAAGGAATTGGAGAAAATGCTACGTTTAGCAAAATAGCGCAGACATCAGCCTGCCACTCCTAACGCAGCATGCCACTCCTAACGCAGATTTTCCAAGACACTCGTGGTTTGCTAGAACATTTGGAGCAGTATTTCTGGCTCTGACAAACATCCGCATTCATTGTGGCAACAGTAACTGAACATTTCCCTTAAATAATTGCTTACAATGATTCAATCTCCATGCCTTGGAAATTTGGGGGAATGCATTGTATTCTTATGAAAAATGTTTAGAATACATGTTTCAAAAGGTGAGATATGATCTTGATTAAGCTAAACTGGTGAGGTGTATGCTGTGTTTTAGAACCATTTAGCACAACGTACGTTCTTATGAGAGCCATTAATTACTCCCATTTATAAATTACAATAGGGCGTGATCTTTTACCATGGAACCTATACAATACTATTTGAAACCTAGAAGGAGAAAAGTAATTATTGCTTAGTATTTATGTGGTTTATGCCACTAGACAAATGCTACTTCCAAGCTGTTAACTAAAGTTTTTGAATCGCAGCAATACTCATTTGGTGACTTTTTTACATTGATATTCACTGGTACGCTTGAACATATAAAAATTATTCTTGCATTTTATAATGCGCCTTATCACATCTTCGAGACATCTCAAAGTGCTTCGTAGGATATCCTGTAAAGCGAATTGATTGCATATTTTGTGGGTGAAACATCACTGAATACAATAACATAATATAATGTTTATATTTTAAAATGTGATATATTTATAGAGACATCTTCAGTTCCATTTTCCCTTGTGAATGCAAACCCTAATTGTGTATACATTGTCATACTCTATTAATTGTATCACCCATAGAGTTACAGCCTACTGCTAATGATTACACTTGTTTGTATCAATGTTTTTGAGTCTGTGCCTCAAGTATTATTGTATAGTACAGCAAAAGCCCGTTTATACGGCACCCGCGGGACCTGGCCAATGCCGGTTAAAGTACCTGCCGGATATTCGGGCGGCCCGCGGCCGAAAACCCACCACAAAAAAATTAAAGTTCTTTTAACACACAACATACACACCAAACTAAATAATAACATAATAACAGAATATTGTATTAGTACTTATTGTTAAAACTACTCTCTTACGCTTCTCACCTTTACTGGTTGAGGTTTACAGTCCAGCAATTCTTTTTGCAATGGAGGATGACGTGCGGGTGAAAAAACGACAGCGCGACTTTACTAGTGGCAAGCCGATAACCCTAGACTATACTAGCAGCAAACCAAAATACTGTACCTGCCCGACAATGTGGGTTATCAGCTAGGGTTATCGGCTTGCCACTAGTAAGGCTTTAAAGTCGCTCTCCGTTTATTTCACCCGCTTAGCATCCTCCATTTAAAAAAGAATCACTGGACTATAAACCTCAACCGCAGCATCATGGCTTCAAGCGCAGCATCTACCAGTAAAGGTGAGAAGCACAAGAGAGTAGTTTTAACAATAAGTACCAATACAATATTATGTTATTATGTTATTATTTATGCATTTACAAATGCTCCACCACTATTGTTCCAGATAAGTTATCGAATGGGGACTTTTTGGTGTATAATAAGTCACGGATAAATGGGCTTCTACTGTAATATAAAATCAACTTAGATAATGACATATCCTGTATCAAGCACAGATTCCCAATGCACCAGATGACACACAGAGGCTTCTGATCACTAAAAACGACTGTGGAACATGATTATTTGCATATTTTGGATGAAGAGAGATTGGGACAGTTTCGGTGTCTTGCCCCCATCTCCCACATTGGCTTTCTGTAGGACAATGCTGTGCACAAGTTGGCTGCCATGTTCACCCGTAATACAGTCAACAACAACTTGCAATTATATAGCATACTCCAAACTCAGTGGTGTCCCAGAGCACCTGGGGCTTGACAGTATATCCTTTGAGGTGCTTTGAGAATCCTTCTCACGTGAAAGGCACTCAACACATGAGGATTACTATTAATTCAAAAAAATTAACTGACAACTACAGCTATGCAGGTAATCACTGAGGACAAATTAAGTAATGCAAGCGCTTCAATTATTTTAAACAAACCTTTTGACACAATATCACAGAGAAGTTAGTGTGGTCAGTGTTGTGATAACTATCACCAGTGATAATTGTTACAACTACAACAAAATTACATTTGTACGTAGAGCGCTTTTCTCATTAGGAGAACGTCTCAAGGAGCTGGACAGTCAGTGTTACTGACCCAAGCTGAGGTCGGGATCAGGGAGAGTGGACGGAAGTGGGAGATATCATATTTTTCATTTTGTCTATTGTCTACTGCTGTTTACATAGGCTAGTCTGAATTAGACTTTTTTTTAAAAAAAAGTTACGGTTTTGAAATGTTGCACAATCCAATGTAAATAATTTTTGTAAAGAGAAATTGATGTTTAGCAATGCCAAAAAGTGTAGAATTGGGAACAAGATTAAAACACAGCTGGAAACTTCAATAGTGCAGTCGGGGCAGGCAAGATGGAGCCCAAGAAGAATAACTCGCTAATGTATAATTTACTGAGGCCTGGATGTCCAACTGATTTTTGGCTTGCAGGAAGGAGAGCCAGATGTCCGATACAAATGTGTGCTAGTATTGTCTCGGAAGCTAAGGAACGTGGGTGCCACTGATTTAATGGAGGAGGCATGAGTGCATGATCGTTTCCAGTGGTAGAGAAAAAAAGTCCATTGTCTGCCAAATGGCCAATCTGTATTGTGTCCACAAAATACGAAAAATGTAGAAAATCATGTGTAACACACAAATCCAGACATGTGTTCTGAACATACGCCTCCTCACTAAAGCTAAAATATAATAAACTCATCAATGCAATTGGTTTGCCTCTAATAAAAGTATATTTCACATGGTGAATGTTCATATTGTCCTTTTTTTTAGTAATGTTCACTATTATTAGTGGTGTGGGTAAGTGGTACAATACAAGGTTATGTAAATTAAACTAATAGTAATGCAAAACATTTTATAACAGTTCTTTTACAGCCAAATACCTATCCAACGAAATAAACTATATCTATTGTCCTGACAAGGTACATTATGTATATAGTATTCCTAGCAAAGTTTAAATGTTTTTAAAAAGTTTTGTACAAAAACTCATGACAGTTAGCAAAGACAGCACTGTGGCTCATATTTACAACATACTACAGTATAAAATTCATTTTCCAAATATTAATTAAAGATGAAAGTTCATACCTATTAACTGCAGGTTATTGTGAGCACAATTTAACAATAAACATTCAACAGACAAGTGAATTTTACAAATATAAATGCTAACTCAATGTACCAAATACAAAATCAATATCTAATAATTTCAATGCAATCCAAAAGCCTAAACAAATAAATAACTTCAATGGCTCCGATTTGTCAAGGGATATAAATTACAGGATTGCAATTAGCTCATCTGACATTTGTTTTATCATTTGTAAAGATTTTTAACCAGAACAGGAAGCTGCACGTTTGAGCCTTCTGTTGGGTCACAAGATCGGTTTGGATAAAATCATGATCACTCACTGTTTTACTGCTTAATATACCAATACCAATCGTGGCCAATGTGCCAGGTCAGACTGAGGTTAGAAGGCAACTCTTTCAAATGTATTGTTGGCTGCTTGTGACATTAGTGATCATGTCCTTGTGCCCATTGGCTACCTCATTAAGACCCAAGCACGCAGCACTACCAAGTTGTTGTCTTGTCACCAGCCTGCCTAATTATTACATAAACTCCCTTCATTTGGCAAACACTCGAATGCTTCGAAAATTACTATCCTTACACACCAATACAATGAAAGAATATTGTAAATCAGAAATTGTCTTTACAACAATCAAGTTGCAAATTTGGGGGCTGTTTATTTAACTGTTAAATAGTAGAAAGTAAACATCCTTTCAAACCCATAAGGGACTGAACAGGATTGATGCCTGTAAAGTCCAAAGCATTTGGAATCCAGTAATGCTGTTGACCCTACACATTTTCTCCAGTTTGCTGCCGAATAGTTCTAATCTTTGTTACCCTAAGCCTAACCCTAATGCTAGTATTTCATTCATCATTATGATTTACAATAATCAATTTTGGATTAAAAAAAAACACTTTTACCAAACACTGACCCAAATCCTTTTAGTACTGTTAATGCTACTGTTGTTAAGATAGCAAGACACTGAAACTGGAAAACAGTTTAGAAAAACAATGCCTGGTTATATAACCTGATCGAGATTGCTGCATGTTTCACACACAATGATCCTACTAACAACCCAATCCATTGCACCAGTGATGATGTAGTAAGGTTTCTTTTAGAATCTGTACTAAATGTGACATCATGATTAAAGGGAGGATTATATCTTTGGGTCTTACAGCAAATCATATTCAACCTGTAGGCATGTCTGGTACATTTTCAGCCAGTGCATTTCATCTAATCCTTTCACCTAACATTGAAGATGATACATATTCAAATAACAACAAACTATAATTATGGATCGAAATACTCAAATCACAATAATACTTATACGCACATTATTTTGCATTCAATCCAGGCAACATACAGCACTCTTACTGAGAAAGATTTAGGTGCATTGGCATTCCCTTCTGTGCCACGTGGGAATGTGGCAATTGAGTTGTTTGCTCAATATATATTTACAGCACTTCCCAAAAGTAATTTACAAATCCATATAATCCACGAATCAGAGCATGATGTTCATTGATAAACTGACCTTGTTGCCCACAGTTTCTGTACACAGAACTCGCAAACCCATTTGTAATTGTTAGTTTCCAAGAGGCCAAACAAATAATCTGTAAACTGAAGCCCAAATGATCTATGACAATGAGATGTAATATTCTGGAGAGCATTGAATTCCAAATTGGACCCAGGAAAGCTGTGTGAGATATTTACTCCACAGAATACACATTTGAATAGAACTTTGTTCCTTGCGTTAGAAAGAGACGGACGCAAATAGCATTTGCTAGCTTTCTTTCTGCATTTTAGTCCTAAGTTTTTCTAACTCTTCTTCCAAGCTCTTAATTTGTTCCAGCAGAGTAACTTTATCCTGTTGGGCCTTCTGATCAGCCTGACACTTTGCTTCGTCAATCTTTCTCTCGTACCACTTCTCCATCTGTGTGGAAACCGCCTCGAAAAAATACTGAGTGATCTCCAGCGCTGGGGAATTGGCTTTCATCTGTGTGGCAGGTTGTTCAGCTTTGTGTCCAGCAGAGTGCAACGCAGTTTCTTCTTGTCTGTGCCTTGCAGTGAGAGATTTTCGTGTCTGAGTGCTTCTGTTTTGATTGCGTCCCCCAACAATTGCTGCTTGGTCAGTCTTTGGGACTAAGCTTTCGTTAGCAATCTGAAACTTGACTTGTCCGGATTTGGCTGAAGGCTGCTCCAGAGACGGCACCTCATGGCGGATCCGAGCCGGGGGCTTCTCCTTTGGTCTGACGGCTGGCGATGTAGGTTGTGCCATGTTTGAGACAGCACCAGTGGTGGCAGACAGCACCGGCTGTATTGCTCCTGTGGAAATAAATACATTTGAATCCCAAATTATCTTACTGAAATGATAGATCTCAGTAACAAAAATGCAGTCAAATTCGATTGCAAAACTCCTGTTCTGGAATTCTGCGGTTCATGTTATTTTGAATTCATTGCTTTTATATCCCCATATGGTCCACGCATTCCCCCACAAAATACACACAGTCACTCTACTTTGTGATAAGCACTAAATCAAATGCAAGTACTATTATTAATATATCAACAAGTTCATATAGTTTATCCAGTTCTCCAGTACATATCTGACATGTGGTATTTTATTTTATTGCAGTTCCCCATTTCACCCAACACTTTCCAAATCATTTGAGAATCATAAGTGCACTAGTTGAAGAGATTTAGGTTAAGTAAGTCACAGAATTCTCTTTGGCTCTGTGAGGTGGATTGAGCAGCTGTGCAGCTTGTTGCAGTCAGCGGCTGAATTGAGAAGCTGAGCAGGAGAGCCGAGGCCTTGTTCCCGTTTAACTAACAGCATATTGTTAAGTCTTCACTCAGGAGATTTCAAGGCATTTTTTTGGTGGGAGAGGGGAAGAAACTTAATTGTGTCATAGTCACCCAGCTGCCCTGAAAAATAAATATGGATGTACAGTATTTAGATCTTATTTAAGTGTCCGAAAGTACTGTATGAATGAACCGATTAAGGATATATATTTTTTAAAGATTATGATCAGTATAGTTTCCTGGTGCAATTCTCTGTACCTGGTGGGCTGTCCTGTTTAATGACAAAGTATTGTCTGCTGGTGGCTTCAACTGAAGGTTGTACTCTGGTACCTCCTGAATCTTCAGTCAAAGTAGAGTTCGAGCCGATGTAGGGCTGTGACTGGAGCTGCTCGCCACCAAGTTGTGTCTCACTGCCAGGGTACATGGGGACAAAACTACAGTCCTTGGTAGCTTGCACTGTACTTGGGATTGCAGTCTCCAGGAAGCTTTCCCCAGTAGGTATTACAGATTTGGACCGGGATTCTCCTGAAAACTTAAGTTCAAGGTTCTGGATCTTAGACAAACACCAAGTTTTTAAGTCATCAACCACAGAGGCCTAGGGAGAAGAAAAAAAACACACACATTAATTCTCTGATATGTTTTTTTCAGAGCACAAATGAACATCGTTTGGTAAATTCTTTTAAAAAAAAGGTCACACTGCAAGGGCGAGACAATAATAGAATGCCTTAAAGCTGATGTGTTCTAGGCTTGGTGAGTTAGAGTGGTGACACGCAGGTGAGGAGACATTGCAGCTGGGTTTAAACCTGGATTTACAAGTCGCTGAATTCAGTCTCAAGTTCGACGCCAGTTTTCTGCAGTTCTTACAAAACTTGCAAAAGAATGGCTTCAAAATGGAAAGTGTATTAATGGAAGGATTTTTTTTTCCAAATTCTGAAGACTCTGAAATACTACATAAATAGTTTAAATCTGGATCCAAGTGGAATCTCTACCACAAGGTTTACTGCGATAATGCAGTCTATATGTTAAAGTGCCAGAACGCTATCATCTTTCAGAGGAGCATTTTTAACACTACATTGCACATCGAAAATCTAAAGAAATCTTGAATAATTCTACTGCAAAAATACAAGGTCAATACTCTTTACTGTGAATCCTGTGAATGATGTGACCTGAAAAGTGCTATGTCAAATGCGAGGATTATTATTATTTATTTTACCACTTTATGACTGCTTGCTTTTACCTGCCGTTTCTCTCCCTCGATCTGCTCTATTATAGCACGCTGGTCGATGCGATGCAAGCATTCAGTCCTCTCGGCCGAGATACGCTCAGATGATAACTTATCCAAGACTTTGACCTGAGAATGAAACGTAAAGGATTTACACAGATCAAACACTAAATTGGTACAAGATTTACACAATCCAAATTTAACATCTTCAAAAACAATAAACAAGCTGCAGCAGCGTCCCAGGTTTCACTGGATTGGGTTTAAAGTTGCCCCAAATATTGCAAAGGTAAATTTTTTCAATTTATTTTTAACATTCCTTAAAAGCCCTAATTATATTCTAGCTGCAGTTCCTCTTTGTTTGCTGAAATCAATGTTTTAAGTGAAGGACAGGAACTGGGTTCCTAATCAAAATGATTTCCAGTCAACACTAATGGTGTGGCATAAATGGCTCATCAGATAAATATATTGAAGACTAAATGGTTTCATCCGCAGCTTTATTCAGCACTTGAAAATTAAACAAGTAGTTCTTTATTTAAGTCCTCTCTAGTAATTATTTTCACACATACAGATGCTTAGATACAATGTCCACAGCGTTTAGCTGATTCTACAGCTTTTGTGGTGAGGTAGGGGTAATATGTGCCTTTATGCGTTATAGAATGATTTAGAGAAATGAACATCCTATCAGTGGACTGGTCAATTTATTTCTATTTCAAAATAAAAAATCCTTACATTTGAAACAGCAACTTGTCAGATCATGGAAATGTTTTAAAGCGTGTCTTGTATTTACTGTAAAGTGATTGTATTTGTGGGTGAATGCAGGAACCAATTTGCTTTAAAGCAATGACCCCAAACAGTCATGAAGTGAATGGTTAATTTTATCTGGGGATTGATTTGACACCAGGAGAAACTCGATTGTGGCAAGTCCTACAAAAGCAAGCAGACCCCAAGATTCTGGCAAATCAATACAATGTTTTGTAGACCAAATGAAGCCTGGGGGTCTTGATTGATTGATTGATTGATTGATCTCTCTCTCTCTCTCTCTCTCTGCATGCCACCCTCCCCACATCAACTCTGTATAGCCTCCAATCTTCAATCAAAAATGTGAAATTTGGCTACCATCGCACTGAACTTACACTGACCAGATACAATCTGTTTGGTGCTTTCAATATTGTACGGTGACAATATTATGCACTGCATAGTTTATCACCCAAGCGATTAATCAACATCGGCACTTCCCTCCCCCACCGTCATCCCACCTTTCTATATTGGCAAACCATAGTGTTTCCTGAGCCAGGTATTGTTGAGACTCAGCATCCTATCTAGTAACAGCCTCAGAAGGAGAGTCATCCATCATGCAACCTTTCCTTTAAGGATTTTAAGGATGGAACAATTTAAAACAAGGGGCTGAACAACCCCCACTTTAAAAACACAGACTTAGTTTTCTTTGAACTGAAAGGATTTCAACACTGCAGATCTCAATCTCTCAAATGAAAGGAGTTGCCACATTTCACTTTGTTCATTAATTCTGCAGTGAATAACCAGGCCGCAGCAAACTATCAGCCATGGTGGGAGTTTAGTTTATTCTCGAGGCAGACACCAATTTCACACGCAATAAACCACAGAGCCTGGAGGTGGGTGAAAGGAATTTGAAGAATATTATAAATGATTAAAATTTAAAGAAATCCTATGACATTTTCTTGTTTCAACTCTGGCAAAATAATATCCTTGAATTACCTCAACCTCTAAAGTCCAAAACATCGCTCTTGTACCTCATGTTTGTTTTTTCGTTCCAGTTGTCCAAGCTTTGCGTTTATTTTTCCTTGTACGGTCTCAATTTCAGCTTTGATCTCTTCCTTTGTGGCTTCCAGGCTGTTCTCCAGTTTGTGGATAAGTGGCTCACATCGACAGCCATTTATTGGGGCCTGTTAACAGGGAACACACAGAACAGTCACTCAAATCAGCCAACCTTGAACACTTGCAAAGCTTTCAGAATTCCATCAGCAAAATGCATTGGCATAAAGTTTTCATGATATTAATAATTTGCAACAAGAGAGAAGACTATATATTATTGCCACCAGCAAGACAGGATTGACACAAGTTCAAGGCATATACTGATCAGAAACATCATGAACAACAAGTAGTTTGTTATTTTTCAATCTGTTTCAATAGAAATAACCAACCTTTCCTATTGCAGGACGAATGTATCTGCTTTACATTTCACATGTAACTTTAAAATAAATTACAAGGGCTAGGTCAAATGATGCACATCCTCATATAGAAGCTACAGTTCAACATCCTTGTCCTCACCTTCAAATCCCTCCAATGCCTCACTCCCACTTACTTCTACGACCTCCTAACCCCTTATCAACCTGTCCACTCCCATTGCTCAGCGGGCTCCACCCTGCTTCACATCCCAGCCTCACCTGCCCCACCATTGGCAGTGGGCCTTCAGCCATTCTGCCTCCAACCTCTGGAACTCCATCCCATGGTCCCTCCACTCACCTGATCCCTTGCTTACTTCAACACCCACCTCAAGGCTCACTTCCTTGACCGTGTTTTCCATCAACCTCCTTCCCCCACCCTGCTCTCCACCTTCCCGAATCCCGATACCCCAACTTGGGTCCAAAATAATGTCTATCCAGCACTTTGGGATGTCCTCCCGACATTACAGGTGCTATACAAATATAATTTTGTTGTTGTTAACAGAAGCATCCAGTCATTACAAATCCTATCAGATTCCAGGTTGCAAGTTGTGTTTAGATCCCCAACAATACAGTTCATAGAAGCTCTTTACATGTGATTCCTCCAATTGATGTTTATGGGGGCTTGTGTAGGAAGAAATAACAGGCACCTTTGATTCTCATTTGACCCAGACATAGGTAAAACATGGTTCAAGCACACATGATATAAACCCGGAAATTTGCTTGTTTGGGGAAACTCCAAATGGTTGTGCGTAAAGGGGAACCACATTATAATCCTCTTTCAATACATTACTGCTCTGCTTATAATATCATCTCTATTATTTAGTGTGGGTCAGCTTGCTTCCCATACTGTGAAATGCATAGCTGCCAACCTTTTTTAACAAAATAAGTATTCCTGAAAGCTAAAAACAGTATTTTGTAGTAAAAAAAAGTATTTTCCCCAGAACCTACCGGTACTTAACGAAAAAATTACAGCGCAAAAAGATGCCAAGTAAAATAGGACTTCAAAATCCCCTGTGTGGCAAAAATTGCGTTAAGACGGAGGTCCCTACTGTGTTTCCATATATGAAAAAAATTGTTCCCAGTAATGCCTTACACCTAGCCTAGCGCCCAGCGCTAACATTTACAGTGTATCAGCGACAGTATAAGGTAGGTAGCACTGCTATTGAAGGCAGGGAGAGAGAGTTAAAAAGAAAGAGACTGAGACAGAGACAGAGGGGGACTGTGAGTGAGATTGTGACATCCAGAGACTCAAACAGAGAGAGAGAGACACACAGAGAGAGAGAGATACAGAAAGGGACAGAGAGAGAGAGAAAGAGAGAGCGTGACGCAGACAGACAGAGAGAGGGAAAGAGACCCGGAAAGAGAGAGAGAAAGAGACACACAGAGGGAAACTGAGACAGAGAGGAGAGACAGACAGACAGAGCATGGAATTTCCCAAATTCGGATTTTACCAAAACACGTGTTTTAACAAGAAAAATCGTACTGCCGTATTTACTTCAATTTATCGTATTAAATACGGCAAAAACGTACTGGTTGGCAGCTCTGGAAATGGGCAGATTCCTACACTGCCATCCTATGCATTGTGCAGGAAGTGATCTGATGACTCGGAATGCCGATCTTTAGTACAGATGTCAGAAACCTGGAAACAAGTGACCGGCAACAGCTGTTTATTGTTGTTGTTGTTTTGCTTCCTCACTTACAATGTGGGATTGAAACTTTCTGAACAAGCCTGCCACAACGGGATTGCACTGTAATGTGAATCTACAGTGGTGTTAATAGAATTCAAATAATACTGTTAGATAAGGCGTGCTAATCATGCAATTTCCTTGTGTTAGGTTTAGTTGAATCATTAGGTTTATTTTTTGTTTAATAAGTGCATCAATAAGTAGTGTAACATTTGAATTTTAGGTGTAAAACTAAGAAGATGGCAGAGTTGCAGAAACCAGCCCAGTCTGTGAAAGAAGGGAATGTAGCCAGGTTGGCACTAGGTGTAGTAGATATAATAAGTGTGAAGGACGGAGAACAGAAAACATATTCAGTTAAAGATTATCAATATTGCTACTCCTTCTCTTCCCAAGGGTGGGAAGTCACGGATTAAGTGAGGAGGGAGACAAAACAGGCCTGGGCAGATGGGGAGGTGTTTTACAATAAGATACTTTGAGAAAATGTGAATGTTTGAGAACCACTAAACTAGTCAAGATAAGGAAAGGTCTAATGAAAAACAGGGTAAGTAAGGATTACAAAGAATCAGGAGACACCAGAATGACCAATGAGGGAATAATCACATGTGAAAGGGTTTTGTTTTACAGTAAGCGAGGCTGGTGGAGAAGTGTAAAGATAAGGAGAGAAAGAGTGGCTCAACACAACAGCTGGGGAATATCTCACGGTGGAAGCTGAGATCTCCAGCTTGCTGCTGTTCTCCAGAACAATTGAAACGGGTAATATGGTTTCAGTTGTTCTGTTTTACAGCAGGGAAAAGACAGTTACAGGAACAAGCGCCTGGTCTTACACTCAGTGAATAGGCATGAGAGGGGTGCTGTTATATGCTGTATGTCCTGAGGTGAGACAGGGTGGTTATCTGTGACTGAAGAGTTCAGTGTTAAGGGCTGCAAGGTATTCTGTAATAAGTATATAACTGTCTGTGTTGTTAATAAAATTGAGTTGCACCATATTGGATTGTCTGGTTATTTGATTCGAACCTCAGGGATTGGAAATCCCAACACTTGTAATGGATTTAATTGCAGCAGGGATGACCCAAATTGAATCCTGTTGTGTGGATATCAGATCCAAGCACCAGGAACATGGGAGTATTGTTGTCTACAGTTGTGCAGCACCAGAAAAATATTCACAATAATTAACTAAGGCCTCTACATAATTTAAAAAACCCAATATGTAGCACCGAGGAATGATTTTGGAACCTCAGTGATAACTTGCTATGATTTGTTATAATAATTTGATATAGTCCCTTATCATGCCTTTCAGATAGAATATACTGTGATGTGAATTGGCTGCATATTATATGAGCGAAATTCACTGTCCATGTGAGCACTTCAATTAGTTCACTCCGTAATATTTCACACCACAAAATATAAGTTAATTCACTTTACAGTGTATTCTGTGAGGTGCTTTGAGATGTCTTGAAGATGTGATCAGGTGCCATATCAAGGATTATTATTATTATGCATTGCATATAAGACATTGGATGTGTGTGAAGGAAAATGGAAATATAATGCAACCAACTAGTGTAAGTCAGTGTAACTCCATGTTTACCTGCATGATTTTGCCATCTTTGTTTCTGTATAAAGTATAGAGCTGGTACGCTCGGAAATTGTGAGGGAGGACGGTTTGCTGTGGGGGTGGTGAACAACAGTGATGCTTGCTTCTCCTTTTCTTAAGGTCTTTGCTGGACTGTTCAGGTTGCTGGTCTGTTAATGGAGGAGGATCAGACAGAGCTGAAACCTGAATACAAATACAAAGTTATTTACATAAGGCAGCTTTAGGTCCTAGTCAAGGGTAATTTATTTACGCAATAAAACTACGCTTAACATACTGAGATAACCTCTTCAAACTATGGCAAACACACATTACTCCTAAGACCAGTTATACACAAACTTGTAAAGAGCCATCACATTTTATAACTAAATAGTATTCATCAGTGACCATAGTGAGCCTGGCAAGTGGGCCACACAGAATTCTGGAAATCTGAAACGAACCAAAATCACTGAGAACACTCAGCAGGTCAGGCAGTTTTTATGGAGAAAGGAAAGTGAGTCGATGTTTCGGGTCCATGAACCTTCGTCAGTACTGGCTTCTCCTTCCCTTTGTTTCAGTGGGTGACTCACAAGGACTACAAATTGTTTAAGGAAAAAGCTCACCATTGCCACCTTCTCAGGAGAAGTAGGGTTGGGTAATAAATGTTGACCTGCCAAATCCCCCCCACAAACTGTACATTTAGTTCTTAATGAAATAATTAAGGAGATACAACTACAAATATTCAACAAAACTATGGACAGGTTGTCGCAGTACAGAGTCAATTGAGTACAGAGTCAATTGAGGTGTCAAGAGAGTGCTAGGTAAGATTCTTAGTTAACTTAGGTAATAATTATTATCTAAATTATTACAAAAATTAGGATTTTACAGGATATGGAAAAGGGCAGGGAAATGGAATTTTAAAAGTTGTCATAGATTTAATGGGATGGGGAGCAGGCTTATTGGGCCAACTCTAGTTCCTAACTCAATAAGGGGGGGTGGGGGGAGGGAAGAGGAGCAAAGCCATATCAAATTAAATTCCAGATTAGAGGAATAGGAATTAGAATCAGAGGAGTATGAATTAGAGATAGAGTACAGTTGTGGTACAATATTGCAATTGCAATTGCTTCCCTGCTGATCAGAGGCAGGGAGAAGGATTCCTACCTACTGGTGTGAGAAAACAATGGTCACTTTGAAAGTATTGTCTTGTTTGGAGGACTGTCACCGAAAGTTGTTTTAAGTTACATAAGGTCATACCCAGTTTACCTGTTTATTCTACAGAACACTTTTTGTAGGAACAAAAGAGAAAGTAAAGATGTGGTTCACTTACGAGACTCAACACTGTTCTGTTTATACAGTATAATTTTTTTTGGGTGGAAAATAAACTATCAATAATTTAGCTTGATTCATTCTCAATGATCCTTACAAATAAAATTGATGAAGATTAGAGACGGGTTTGTGAGGTTATGGGGAGAGAGATGGGGAGTGGGATTAAATTGCTCTTTTTAAAGAGCCAGCACAGACTCGATGGGCTGAATGGCCTCCTTTTGTGCCATAAGATTCTATGATTACCTTTTCTTTCTGCTTTTTCTTTCTGTCTTTCTTCCTTTTCTGTTCTGGTGTGGCCATTCTGATCAAGTCATCCTTGTTATTTTTCTTGTGAGGTCCTCGGTCACTGCTGTGGACGTCATCTACCGAGACACTTCCCTATCAGAAAACCAGAAAATAATGGGTAACAACCCAGCTCGTTCCCATAATTATCCACACATTTTAGTTCTTAATGAAAGTAGTAAGGTCCTACTTTTGGTCAATCGTGTATCTGACACAACCCAGAAAACCATCAACATGCTTAAAAGTATCTAATCCAAACAAAATGCACTTATTTATGTCACCTTTTAATTAAAAAAAATCCTTGCATTTGATATAGTGCTTTTCACATCTTCATATATGTCTCAAAGCGCTTCACAGAATATGCTGTAAAGTTAATTGACTGTATATTTGTGGGCAAAACGCAGCAGCCAATTGCGCACAGCAATGTCCCACAAACAGTCGTGGATTAAAGGACCAAATTTTTTTTTATTTTTTTTAAGGATTGTTATCCTGGAAACGTGATCTGACAATTGACTAACAATCTCATTCCTACTTACTGCTTGGTCTGTAATGAAATGCACACTCTCTCCCCGTCCAAACACAATATGCCTCCTTAATACCAGGGAGTATTAGGGGCAGGTCGGTGAGAGTTGAGGGACTCAGGGTGTTCTTTAAGGTGGTTTAGGCGCTCTGAGATGCCACCCGGCATGGGGGGGCGCTATATAAATGCAAGTTGTTGTTGTTGTTGTTACAACTGGTGTTTTACCAGCTAAAACCGCGCAGGTTGTTACTGAAAACTCTGTGGCTCAGGAACTGACAGCCTAGACTGCCACAGAGGGTTGACTCAATTCTGATATTCTGTTGTCAAGCAAAATGTTGCCACCAGGCGGTTGTTTCCGAATATTACCACAAGATCTTTAAACATTGACCTTGTGATTCTGAGACGAGAAGTCTGTTGACTGACTGAGCCATGCTGAGACTTATTGGAGTGGAGTCCTGTAGCTCAGTGGTTAGAGCACTCGCCTTACAAGCGTGAGACCTGTGTTTTGAATCCAAGCAAGGCAAAACCTTAGACAAGTTTTCTTACTCCACATGTCTAATACTAATCCGTCCCCAAAACACCTATAATAAATTGGTCATTTCAATCCACAACTGTTTGGAGGACACTACTGTGTGCAATTGGCTGCTCGTTTCACCCACAAAATATAGTTAATTCACTTTACAGTATATTCTGTGAAGTGCTTTGAGATATCTAGAAGACGTAAAAGCGCTATATCAAATGCAAAGATTACGATTATTATTATTATTACTTATTGTTCTACATTGATCAACTTTTAACTCATTTAATGTACTAAATATATCTCTCCCATGAAAAACAAAAGCAGAAGCTCTTAACAAAAACTGAAAAAAATCAGTCTTTAAATAAAGACTGAATTTAGAAATTTACCAAGATTCTGCGCAATATTACATTTTGTGAACATCGTCTTAAGTGCAAGACAATCAGTTCTTCGGATGAGGTTTTAAACCAAAGGCCCATTTGCCTGTTCAGGTGGATGCTGAAGATCCCATTGCATTGTTCGAAAAGAAAACGGGGTGTCCACCAGTGTCCTGGCCAACACATCACCAAATAAAATTGGCCATTCACTTCATGACTGTTTGTGGAACGCTGTTTTATGCAACTTGACTGCCGAGTTCGTTCATTAACAACAACAATAAAATTACATTTATAGGGCGTCTTTCATGTCGGGAGGATGTCCCAAGGCGCTACACTTTACAGTATATCTTGCCAAGCGATTTGAGATGCCCTGCTGATGCGAAAGACACTCTACCAAATACAAGGGTTATCGTGTGAATTTTCAGGCCTGCTGATGTTTATTTGATTACCTTACTCTGGATCATTTCATCCCGAGGTACAGACTGCGCTCGGCGTTCCTCCTTTAACTTCTCCTGTCTCTTCCTCAGGCTTCTCCCACGACTGAAGCTGAGAACCTAGCAAGGTGAAGACTAACTTATCAAATAACCGCAGAGTTAAACATTTGGGCCACCTCAGTACATAAAAAAATCTGCTCAAAAACAATGGATCCCAGTCCACCTCCTTAGTCTGGTAATTGCTATAACTTACCGGATTTTTGGATCAAGGTTAATATCTGTTAGCTTCACCAAAGTCATTAGCAAAAACTAAAACAACAATTCCTGCACAGACACGATGGACTCCATAGCATTCTCCTGATCCGTACAATTTCTATGGGTTTAATTGTGGGGCAATAAGCTTTAAAAAACACCAAAATATTGTTATTTTACCATAATTCACAACAGTATTCACGAGAATTATTGGGCCCTATGTTACTTAGGCTCAGGCAATTACAATGATGTTTCACATAAGCTCTACAGTGTTGGCTACTTCCAGGAAATATGCAGAATTCAGTTAGTGGTTGATACAGAGCAGCAACACCTTTAAGCTTGTCAACAGTGTCCTCACTGAATAAAGCTGAGAAATGTTCTACTACACACCACAAATATTTAAATGGACAGTGCAAACAGCTTCCCTAGAACGTGGAAAGAGAGTGAAGTGGAGAGGGGGGAAGAGAAGGGAAAAAGAAAGGGAGGGAGAGAAACAACAACAAAATTACATTTATAGAGCGCCTTTCAGGTCAGGAGGAGCTACTATTCCAACACGTACCTGTGGAGCTTTAGTGAGAAGAAGAGCCACCTCGGGGTTGTTGCTTTCTCTTGCTGTATCCAGGGGAATCATGCCTGCCTATGGAAGGAAATCAAAGCTCTTTTACCACAGTCAGTAAGTACCATACATACTACATAAGGAGTATCACAACCTCATTCAAGAACACATGGCAGAACACGTAGCAATAGATGGATTTAATATGGTGGCAATGACCTTCATGTTAACAGGAATTGAATGGTTTAAAGCTGGTCTTTAGCTCAGGCCAACATGATCCAAAATATGAACCAAGGCCAGTTTGGTCACTGCCGTTTTGGTACAGTATAGGATTTCCTTCCAGTTGTTAGTACAAAACCCACTTACATTATTTGCAATGTTCCCATCAGCTCCTCCCTCTAGTAACAATCTCGCCATCTTTTTGTGATTAAGTGCTGCAGCAATATGGAGTGGAGTGTCTCCTGCCTGGAATTAAAAATCAGTTCAAACCTGAACATGAAACTTCCTTGTGTCTTTTGAATGATTGCAGCACTGGGAAGACAAGTGTCCCTTAAGAGATTAAAGGCACCAAAAGTGGCAATGATAACTCTTGCACTGTAATTTAACCGGTGATACGTTTGTATGAAGGGAACAAGATAAACTCAGTCAGTGTTACACATAAAGAGGATCTGAAGAGATTCTCCTTCATTAAAGCTGTGTCCCAACCGACAATGTGAAGCACTTTTAAGTTTTCCTCCCAATGTGAAAGGAACTATATAAATGTAAATTGTATTGTATTATAAACAGAAAAGTTGGCTGTATATCTCAGCCATTGTCAAGAGTTCTAATGCTTCCCGAGGAAGCTTTTTAGTCCACAATGCAAACTTTCATTAAACACAATGAAGGATCAGTACCCTTCCAGGAAATCAGTGAAAGCAAATACAACTCTCTAATCCTTCCAGTAACTGAACTTGAGCCTTTGATGTTTAACAACAAAAAAATGCATTTATATAGTGGCTTTCATATTGGGAGGACATCCCAAGGTGCTGGACAGTCAATGTTTCAGACCTGAGCTGGGGTCGTGATTGGGGAGGGTGGAGGAAAAGGAGGGGATTTGGGGTGACCAAGGTGAGGCGGGACTTGAAGGAGGCTAGGGAGGGGGCAAAACGGAGAGACTGCAGGATGGAATTCCAGAGGTTAGGGGCAGAGTGGCTGAAGGCTTACCCGCCAATGGTGGGGTGGATAGGTAGGGAGACATGGAGCAGACAGGAACCGATTGAGCGGAGGGGTTGGGTGGATTGGTAGGGAGTTGGGAGGTTACAAAGGTAGGGTGAGGCAAGGCCATGGAGAGCTTTGAAGGTGAGGGAAGGGAACAAAGAAGGTAATAAACATTGAGGAGGTAAGGGTTAGTTCTGGGGTGGAAGAAAGGGAGAAAGAGGGTAAAATAGGAGAGAAGGTTCTATCAGTAATAACTGAATAGTATGATGTAACAGGAAAACATTGTGTGTATCTTGTAAACTGTGAAAACTTCCACTTTTGTCTACAATTAGGAAAAAGATGAATAAGAAAACAACCTTGAAGAGTCCAGCTTGTTACATATCTAGGCTGTAACCACCGGTACGGTTGGTAGCCGTCTGCTTTTACATTTGACACTGGTTACATTTCCAGTAGTAAAATATACTTTGGTCCAGCGCTGTATTTTTTCTACTTACTGTACACACTGCATACAAAACCCCCGAACAAGCTACTATTTTAACTAAACAATTGAAAGCTGATCATCTCAGGATTCTGATGCATATATAAAAAAATGAAAAAAGCCCACAGTATAAAGTGAAAGGAACATTCCTCTCGCACTGACCTGGTTCTTTTGACTGACTGAACAGAACGCACTCAGTAGGATTCGAACAATAGTGACATGGTTATAGCGAACAGCAATGTGCAGACAGGTGTCACCCATCTGCAAAACACAAGACATTTCAACTCCAAGCAAGACTGTGGAACCAGTGAAAAGGCTAGTGACATGCAAGACTCCTTTAAACTGAATCTTAAATGAAAACGGTTTTGAATATGAAGGAATATAAAAGAGCTGCCCCTCACTTACACTGTTTTTAGTATCAGGTCTGGACCCTCCCAGCATTAGCACTCGCGAACTCTGAGAATGGCCATTCTGACAGGCCAGGTGAAGGGCTATGTTACCTGCCTTAAGGGAGACACAAGTTGCAAGACTGTAAGAGTTACTAAACAACTTAATCCTGTGCGCATCAAAATCTTCCAGCCTAATATCTAGGGCAGGTTAAATGCAACAAAGTTCCTCCCACTCTTCATTTATGATATAACCCACCTCCCCCACCTATCGTTTCAAACAAGCACTACCTGTATCTCCTGTGTGACAATCTAAACTTGTGCCTCGCTAAATGATAATGATAAATAATAATACTTGTAACTGATATAATACCTAATCATGACGTTGAAACATCTCAAAACCTTCACAAGATTTTCTGTAAAGTGTAGCGACTGTATTTCATAGATTATAGATTCATAGAATTTTACGGCACAAAAGGAGGCCATTCGGCCCATCTAGTCTGTGCCGGCTCTTTGAAAAGAGCGATTCAATCCCACTGCCCTGCCCGCTCCCCATAGCCTAATAGACCTGTTCTCCCTAAATAAAGATTTAATTCCCTTTTAAAAGTTGTTATCGAATCAGCCTCCACCACCTTTTCAGGCAATGCATTCCAGATTCGAACAACTCACTGAGTGAAACAGTTTCTCCTCAGCTCCCCTCTACTTCGCCTTGAAACTATTTTAAATCTGTGACCACGAGTCACAGATTCGTCCACGAGTGGAAATAGTTTTTCTCTATTTGCCCTGTCGAAACGCCTCATGATCTTATAAACCTCTATTAGGTCTCCCCTCAATCTTCTCTGCTCCAGAGAGAATAACCCTAGCCTCTCTAGCCTCTCCTCATAGCTGAAGTCCCTCAATCCTGGCACCATCCTAGTAAATCTTCTTTGTACCCTTTCCAAAGTCTTCACATCCTTTCTGTAGTGTGGTGACCAGAATTGAACACAGTATTCCAGCTGAGGCCTCACCAAAGTCTTATAGAGGTTAGTCAGCACTTCCTGACTTTTGTACTCTATACCCCTATTTATAAAGCCTAGTATCCCATATGCCTTCTTAACAGCCTTGTCTACCTGTCCTGCCACCTTCAATGAGTCACTAACACAAATCCCCAGGTCTCTCTGTTCCTTCACACCATTTAAAATTGTACTATCTAGCCTATATTGCCTCCCTTCATTTCTTCTCCCAAAATGCATCACCTCACACTTCTCTGCATTAAACTTCATCTGCCATGTGTCTGCCCACTTTACCAATTTGTCTATATCCTCTTGCAGATGGCTACTATCCTCCTCACTATTTACTATTCTCCCTAACTTAGTGTCATCTGCAAACTTGGAAACTGTACTCCGTACACCCAAGTCCAGATCATTGATGTAGATTACAAACAGCAATGGTCCCAAAACTGATCCCTGTGGCACACCACTGCTCACTTCCCTCCAGTCTGAAAAACAGCAGCTCACTACGACTCTCTTTGTAGACAAATTTGTCCTGCAGCAATGTTCCACAAACAATCAGGAAATGAATGGCCAAATTTTATGTCGGGGATTATTGGCCAAGAAACCAGAGAAAGTTCCCTCTCTTTTGAAATAGTGCCATGGTTTCCTTTACATTTGCCTGAACAGCTAGACCAGTGGTTCCCAACCTCGGGTCCCGACCCAAATCAGTGTCGCGGGGGTCCTCAGTTGGGTGGCGAAGGGTCATGAGAATTTTCTTTTGTTGCTTTTTTTAATGCTGAAAATGCTTTTTTAATGCTGAAAAGTGCCAGATGCGACACCACCGACCAATTTGTACGAGTTGCGCTGAGTTCACAAAAGAGAAGGAGATATCGTGTTGGCTGAGCTTTGCTTCAATCGCGATGTGGCTCCCTAGGGGTGGGAGGACCTGTTGGTGGCCAATTTAGGGTCACAGCAAAAAAAGGTTGGGAACCACTGGGCTAGATGATAGAGACGATCTCAGTTTAACATCTCACTTGATAGGACCATTGACAATGCTCTCTTAGCAATGCAGTATCAGCCTAGACTATGAGTTCCAAATTCTGATATGGGGCTTGAACCCACAACCTTCTGACTCAGAGATAAGTGTGCTATCAACTGAGCCAGGCTGACAGGCCGGCTTAACACAACATTTAGATTTAAACACGAGGATAAAGAACAGCAAATGTGACATCTTATCTATCACCACCTTGTTTATGGCATCGCTGGTGGTATGGAGCAATACTGTCAGACCTTAGAGCAACAAACCACATAAAGGGCCAGAGTACAGCTTATAGCCAACTCAGCTTCAGTACAAAACATGTGTCTTGGGTAATTCCCAGAGACAATTTGCTTATAGAACACTGCATGGCTAAGCACATTATATGTATGGAGGAAAAAATTCTCTATAGTCAGGCTTTTGGAATATTCGGATGAAATAGTCATCTAGAATAATAGTTGTATGAAGAATAAATTCATTCATTTAAATAAATATAACATATACCCCATGATGTCTCTCCTCTCTTCATATGTAAATGCATGTCAGTTAAATATCAGCAACATTTTAGACTGGTGTGGCTCAGTACAAATCAGGGTTCCACAAAACTGATGCACTGGATACAACTGCAACTTACAGACCAGGATTTTACTGATTCGGATCCTGGTCCATATGGAGTTTGCTGATCTCAGTCAGGGTTGTTTGGGGCTGCTACCTTGGCTTTTACCTCAGTGTACGTGAGTGAAAAATTAGCCAAGGTTCCTGCTCTTATTCACGCTTGGATATGCCACGCTCACAGTCAAATCACACTGATTGCCAGCGCTCACACAAGAACAGTCGTTTGGGCAGGAGAGTAACCAGCAACCACTACATCCCAGTATGAGTAGATAGGCATGTCCCACAGGAGAGGAAAATAGAAAAACATTTGGACCCACTCTCCCTTGCCTCAGCATAGCTGACGTCAAACAAGAGAGTAAACATTTAGTAGAGACGGATGAGATGGGTAGAAAAGTATGGAAACCACCACAAACCATGATCTTGTACAATCTCAACACAAACCTTTCTGGGCACAAACGGAATTAAAGATGGCTGAAAAGCATTGGATCCTAAAATTCCATGACTTAAAACCAACTAATGTTCTGTGACACTGTGGTAAAGGAAATCAATACTCAGAATAGTTGCTCTTTGCCCACCCTCTGAATATATTTCACGGCAGAGGTCACTTGCACGGATGTGTGGTTTGTGCAGTCAAGCTAATGACTCTTTTCATTCACTTGGGTTCTCAATTGAACATTTGTATCTCGGAAACTGATCCCTGCTGCAAAAACATGAATGTCTTCAGAGCAGAATGAATCTATTCCAACAGGCCAGCTACCTTAGCATGTTCCCAACAGTGAAAAAAGTTTATTATAGGGAAACTTTGAAGCACCGGAAAAAGATAACGTAAGGAATTATTACTTCATTTTCAAAGGAAGGAAGTTTTACCTCTACTCTGGTAAAACAGAATTCACAGTGCATTAAAATGCATCGAAGGGCATTTGCTACAAATACTATCCAAAATTCAATATCTAGGATTGCTTCTTTCTAACCTGATTTTTTGCGTGGACGTTAGCTCCGGCTTTGACCAGGAGTTTGACAGACTGACTGAATCCATGCCAGGCTGCTTCATGAAGAGCAGTGTTTCCATCCTGAAGCACAAACAAAGCACACAATTCACCCTCAGTATAAGTTTCACTTTAGATGCAAGTTATCTAGTAAGACACTTCGGGTTACTGTCAAATAGATTTAGAAGATAAAATAATCCTAATAATAATCCATCCATAATGATCTAAGTGCTCTCAGATGCTATCCTGCGTAGAGGGCGCTATATAAGTGCAAGTTGTTGTTGGATTACTTTTTTGTTGTAAGAAAAACTGTTCGCTAATTTCCTGGAAAAAAATCATATTTTTCCTTTTTTCAGGACATATATTTTGCACCTAGCGTCAACATCTAGCAATACTAGATCATGTATAGAGTAACAAGGTACAGAGCAAAAACTTCCTCCATTCTCAACCAGGAATACACTTTAAATGTCAAACGCATCTGCATTAATATTTGGTATTTCTATTACTACAGCGGCGCTACTGATGCTTATTCTATGAACAAGACTAAGACTGCCCAAATTACCATTGTACAACATCACTATAAGAACGAGAGCGTGAGCGAAAGACAGTAGACAGATCATAGAGAAAGACAAAGACGGTGGCAGAGAAACAGAAAGGCCCAGAGTGAGGTAGACGTTACATGTTTTCTGGCTGATATGGATTTATACTAGTTACAAGAGGCATAATTGTGTTTTTGAGTCCACTGTATCCTCCTGTTACGACTGTCTTTCCAAGAGAGGTGAAAGTAGAAAAGTTGATTTCACGCTATCAATGGAATATTTTCCTTACCTTGTCCTGTCGGTCCAGAGCAGCCCCCTCGTGAATGAGGGCTGAGATGACCTCAGTATTACCCACCACGGCTGCCCGATGCAAAGCAGTTTGATCACTCTGTCTCAAAGGAGTAGAAATGGGAAAATCAAAAGAGCAAATTAGCACGAGGAAGCCTGGCTATCAGAACAAATCAACCTCTAAACAGGGCGGGATAGTCAGGAAGCTGGAGGAATCCCAATGTTGTGATGAGTAATTAACTGAATAGAATAGAACACAGAGCAGAGCATCACAAACAAGTAAAATTACTCGTTGTTCTATTCTGTTCTGCATGAAATGGGAGCATGTAGACGCCACAATACACTGATTCCCTCTCGTGACCCCACTTACACAGTGGAAACCAATTGCATTTTTGCAGTGAACATCAGTGGTCTCAAACCTATCAGTCCCATCTTGGTGCCTTGAAGGGGTTGCTTCTCATATGCCGTGGTGAGGTAGGAGGGAATGAGGTTATGGAATGTGGACTGAAACAAGGTTATGGGATGGGAATGAGGTTATGGAAAGGTACCTTTTTACAAAAACTTACATCATCCTGGATGTCCAGATCGCAACTTGCTTTCAGCAGAATTCTCACTACATCAATGTGGCCCTTGTACGAGGCCAAATGCAGAGGAGTACGCCCATGCTGGAAGAGTAAATAAATGCAGTGATGTTGAGAAGTGGTGAACCTCACAGCACTCGAGCCAGACAATCAGAACTCGTCTGGAATTAGTCATGTGTAACCACAAGAAACACAAACAGTATCACTTTAAGTGATGTGGTCGTCAGGTGTGCAAAGAAATGAAGCAACAAATGATCTTCAAGTAGTACATGTTAAATATTCACAGAATTATGAAGAACGATTCAGCCATGAAATTCCTGTCAGTACTCGCCTTATTAAAAACCATAAACGGCAACTCCTACACATATTTAAAACTGTATTGCATATCTCTGACTCCCCTTCCCACATTACTAAAGTTTGACTAATGTTTAATTAGTTTAAAAATGTTAATCTTCACCTTAATCCTTCTGTTTTGTCCCTTCATTGCCAGTCTTCAAATCACACATGCAGACTTTTCTCTTCAAAGGTGGCTCAGTGTTCCTTGCCAAACTGCAATGACTTGCTGTCATAAAGCGGATCAACTTCAACATCCTCACTCTAGTGTTTAATTTCCTCCAGTCCTCGGCACTCCCCTACCTCTGTAACCTACTCTCTCCTCACAGCAGTACCCACCGTCTTCGTTCTACTGGGTACGGCCTCCTCCTTGTCCCCTGAAATCCTCCGCTCTACCATCAGCCGTGCTTTCAGTCACTATGCCTCGAAACAATAGAACTCCGCTCTCAACTCCTCCACCTCACCACTCCTTCCCCATTTTCAGGTCGTGCCTGAAGACCTTTCTCTTTGACCTCACTTATGATCACCTACCCCACCCTCCTGCCCCCCGGCTTGGCCACGGGCTGTTGTTGTTGTTGTAAAACACACCTCTGTTAAGAGCTTTGGAAGGCTATCCACATGAGGGGACTATATATATGCTCTTCTTGTTGTCAACTACCATCCTAACATCACAACTTAAATATTGTTATTTAAAACAAGATCAATATCATTAACTTACTGAAAATCTGATTGCTTTTGAATAAGTAGAATCCCTTTCAAAAAGGTAAAGTGATTAAAAAATGCCTGGCTAATATTTGCTATGTGTAGCCAAGCATTGCTATGAATTGAAACCCATCATTGCACCACAATTATGCTGTCACGCATTGGTCAAGCGGCACCAACTAGTTAATGTTATTCTACTGTTATATTCTGTTTCCTTATTCCACATTCCTGATAATAATCCTTCAAAAAAACGAATAAAAATCAGTCATTTCAATCCATGACTGTTTGTGGGGCACTGCTGTGTGCAAATGTCTGCTGTGTTTTGCCCACAAATATTCAGGCAATTCACTTTACAGTATATTCTGTGAAGCGCTTTGAGACGTCTAGAAGATGTGAAAAGCACTATATCAAATGCAAGGATTATTATTATTATTATGATTGGTTTGGATGAAGAAGGCCCATTAACTCCTCTGGTTGCATGCGCTATAATGGCCACCTTACGGTTCCCCGCATCAAAGGCTCAAGCTGTTTTCTACAGGAGTCCAGTGTCAGGCCTCAATTACCTTCCTGGCAATCTGCTCCAGTCGTTAATTACCCTCTGAATAAAGTAAAACTTTGTGGCATTTGCTCTTAAATTACTCTTCACAATGCTAAACCTATGTCTTCTGTCTTGGTGCATCTTAAAGTACTGATCCCTGTTTACTTTTTCAATGATACAATTAAAATCATATACAGGGTTATAAGGTCCCTTCTGACTTACATTCTTTCACTTTTCAGTTTGAAATAGCAATTATCGAGCATTGAAACAACTTGTTGCCAGCAAATAAACCAAGTTCAATCCACTGTAAATTAAATTTACAATAATTATATTGCTGACTAGAACTCTGCACCAGCTAGATCAATACAGAGAGTCAGCACACTGGATAACCTTATTTGTATTTTGTGCGTTTAACACCAAGTAAGTTGTGCAAAGCACATCATCAATATCTAACGTGGGAATTACTCTGGAGATTAAGGAGACAAGCTGGGCACAGCGTCAGTGAACAGAAAAGCTGTTTTCTAATCACTTAGAAACTAGACACTTTTCTGTTTCAGGTACCCTAGTGAAGAAATGCCTGGTTTCCAAGCAACAAATGAAAGTCCGGAATAAATTGTGATTTCTTTATCTTTTCAGGCCTCGGCCTGGCTCAGTCAGGTGCACTCTTCCCTCGAGTCAGAAAGTGGTGGGTCTAAGACCAGGAACGGCGCAAGGGTATTTGGCGCCCTAGGCGAGCCTTCAGATGTGCGCCCCCTAGTAACTTTTGATAAGCTAACGTTAATACTACTCACTGCTGTTCATTGCTTGTTCACTGCATTTATGTTTGTGTAGTCCGTTTAAAATCACACCATCCTGCATGTGTGTATGTAGTGCACTTAAAACGGTGTGTGTGTGTGTGTACTGCTTGTTCAACTTAGAGCACTCGCCTTACAAGCGTGAGACCTGTGTTTCGAATCAAGGCAGGTCAGGGCGAAACCTTTGGCAAGTTTCCTGACTCCACACACCTAATAATACACCTATAATAAATTGGCCATTTTCAATCCACGTCTGTTTGTGGGACACTGCTGTGTAAAATTGGCTGTGAAGCAAATTGAGACATCTATATCAAATGCAATGATTATTATATGGGACAAGTCTGTGCTACAAGTGCAGCGTAACACAAACATCTAAAGCATTGCTTGATGGGGCCATCTGACAAAATTTGACAGCAATGAGTAAGTAAGTGGCACCCTTTTAAGCAAGTCTACTTGTTTCAACAGGAGATGAATCGATCTAACTGAAGGAAGTGTGAGGCGAGCCTGGGAAATTTACCATCACCTGCAGGAACACTGTGTTGCTGCAGATGTTCATGGAGATGTATACCTTCAAGGTACAGTACTGGGAATGAATTATATTGGTATTGCACAATTTATATCTCTTGTACCACAATTTATATTATTTATTCAATTGTATTCTGGAGGTTAACAAAACTCTAAGACAAAGATTTGAATATGTTCTGAAATCCCAAGAGCAATGATTTTCGACCCAGGAGCACTTTTCTAACTGTGGGCTTTCTGGTGCGATTGACTGTACACAAACAGTGATGGGACACCAAGACACAATTCTACGCCTTATACTTTGTGTGTGTTTAAGACTGTCTCTGTGTGAATATGTATGTGTGTCTGTCTATCCTTGTGTATATCGTTTCGTCCTTGTTTCACCCACAAAACATACAATCAATTCACTTTATAATATGTTCTGTGAAGTGCTTTGAGACATCTAGAAAACGTGATAAAGCACTGTGACAAATGCAAGGATTATTATTATGTCTCTGAGTGTCTTATGGGTGTGTGTCTTCCTGTGAGTGAATGTGTGTCCCTCTCTCTGTGTGTTTGTGAGTCTGTATTTTTCTCTTCTCTACGTGTGTTTTCATGAGTGTCTATGTGTGAATGTGTATGCGTGTCTCTCTAACCTCTGTCTGTGTGTGTATGTCTCTTTGTATGTCTCTATAAGTATATGTGCCTCTCTGTATCTTTTGTGTGAGTGTGTGTGTGTGTGGAGGAGGAATTTTTATAGTGCTGATTTTGATGTAGCCGTTTTAAAAATATTTTTGCAGGGCGAAACCTTGGGCATGTTTCCTTACTCCACACGCCTAATAATAAATCCGTCCCCAAAAAACCTATAATAAATTGGTCATTTCAATCCACGACTGTTTCTGGGACACTGCAGTGCGCAATTGGTTGCCACGTTTCGCCCACAAATACACACTCAATTCAATTTACAGTATATTCTGTTAAGCACTTTGACACGTCTAGAAGAAATGAAAAGCGCTATATCAAATGCAAGGATTATTATTATTATCTATGAGTATGTGTCTCTCTGTATCTACGAATGTGTGTCTCTCTCTTGTCTCTGAGTGTGTGTCTGTGTCTCTCTCTGGGTCAGTGTGGTGCTGGACCCTGAAAGGGCATGAGGTGGTGAGCTCCTGTAGCCTTGCTGGAGTTTTGCCCCCATTAAATTTTTTTTGCAACAATCTAATAGGTGTTATTTCCTCATGTTTAGTTTTTATCAATAAAGTGAAAAATGTAGGTTGGCAGTAAAATGTACCTCAATAGCACCAATCACCTCCCTGCAATTTCCAGCAAATTTTTCTCTCAAATGGCTTTCAATTTTTGGCAAATAGTTCTACACTTTTATATTGCCCAGGCTATAAGCAACGATTAGACGAGCTAGGGTTCACACCTCTGAGATCTCTTCTCTCAAGCTGGTCTTGAGTGAATACATGTCAGAGGAGACCTTATAAAGGTATCTGCCACGTATACCATTTAAAATGGGATTGAAAAAGTAAATCCAGAACAATACTTTCAGGAAGCACCAAGACAATAAATAAAGAAGATATAGTTCTCTTTGTCAAGCAGACAGAGTTGCAAAGGGTAACTTCAGGACAGACACCACTACGTTTTTCTTTACCGAAATGGTAATGAACTACTACAAAAACAACAAAATTACATTTATATAGTGCCTTCACATCAGGAGGAAGTCCCAAGCAACTAGAACAGGTTGCTAGGAAGTGTGGTGGAGGCCAGGATATTGGACTGATTTTAAACAGTGTGCTGCTGTGATGGGAGATGGCAGAGTGGGTTTGCTGGAAGAATGTGATCAAATGTGCTGAAGTGTCTTCATCATCCAAACCAATCACGTGCATTCTAAGCCTATTGATGAGGGGCTCTGCTGAAACTCAAGCACAAGCTTCATAACAATACCAAGGTAAAGTAAGTTACTACGAATTCAACAATTAAATGGGGGGGTGGGGGGGGAGGAAAATAGTGGACAACACATGTAGGCAAGTGCAAACACTTCAACATTGTTACCTTAGTGACTGCTATCTTGGCTCCCTTGTTGATGAGCTGCACCACATTATCTGTCTGCCCTTTGTGAGCAGCTATGAGAAGCCGTTCTGAAAGCTGAGCGACTGCATCCCTCTGGCTCATGAATTAGAAACGGAGGTGCTCAGGGCAACCGGTGAGACCGTTTCCGTCAATGAGATGAAATAACAGAAATGTGACTGCAACACGCCAGGACACAGGGCTCCCAACAGTGCATTTAAGATAACAAGGCGCCTTTGAAATGGCTGTTTTGTGGTGTAGGTGGCCTCATAAAAAGATCGCTCATGATGTCTTGAGAGGTGTGAGATAACTTGTGCCGTGGTTTACAACTTCCATCTTATGCCATCACCATCTTCAGAAGCTGCAAATTTCAAAACAGAATAACTCTTGAGTTCTCCGAGAATTGAGTACTGTATAACAGTAATTAGGTTGTCCTCCCACAACTCAACTGACACTCACACTGCCTAGAACACACACATAAATATCCACAAAATACAGTCAATTCACTTAACAGTATATTCTGTAAAGCGCTTTGAGACATCTAGAAGATGTGAAATGCGCTATATCAAATGCAAGCATTACTGTTATTATACATCTTGGAAATTGCTTGATCGACATTCTGGTGTAATCATGTGTGACTGCTGGGTTATTCTGCAGATATTATATACAGTTAGACCTTGCTTAACGTTGTTTGGGTCAACTTTGTTTCATTATTAAGTTGCTGATACACAGGGGAACATATATCCATTTAATGTTGCGGCGTTCGCTATTACATCATTTGCCAGTGGGTGGAAATGAACTACTTTCGGTAGCAAAGGCACATATAGATGCTAAACGTCCGGTATTCTTACATAGCATCCATCTTCAGACTTAACGTCGTCATTTTAAATGTCATTTGTGCGCAGGGTGTGATATTGGTAATTTTTTATCGTGATTTATTTGTGCAATCCTCTATATACATGAGATGAGTCAAAAACGTGCAGGAAGTGACAGTTGTGAGTCTGGTAGTAGAAAAAACAGAAAAACTATTACTCTCTAAATGAAATTAAATGTTTTAACCTGTTTTGATGCCGTGAGTGTTATGTTACTTAAAATTTATTTCAAAATATACAGTATTTTATATTTTACATTTATGAATGTACATGTAGTATTTCAACTTTTCAAATTTTGATGAAAAATGTCCAAAAGAACCTAACTTCAGTTTATACATTCATTCTTATAGGAAAAATGGGTTCGCTTAACGTCGTTTCACTTAAAGCCGCACTTTTCAAGAACACAACTACGACATTAAGCCAGGAAAATTGTACCATTAGTTTAGCCCCAGCGGCTGGATTATCTGATCTCATCCAGGAACAGTATAATTGGCTTCAGCACTTTGTCACTGTAAAAGCACAGATTTTGCTTCACAATGAAGGTTAGTGTCAGGGCCTCTATTTAGCATCTTATCCAAGGACATCACCTCTGACAAAGCAGTACTTCCCCCAATACTACACTGCAGCATCAGCTGTACAATTAGCCAACGTTCCAATGTGTTTTTTGAACCCTCAATCTTCTGCCACACATATGACAGTGCTATACACTATAACAAAGTTCCAAAACATGGTACTTACTCATTGACCAAAAAATGGTAAGAAATTTCAATGGATGAATTGTCATAATATTTCATTCATTTACATATTATTATTGACTTAATAAATCCTACACATCATACAGATGTAATAAGAGTTTGAAAAGGAGCCAAAGTATTTTTTTTTAAAAGACTTACTGCGCCCAAACCGCAATGATGTTTCAAACATTTTAACACAAAAAATGGCCATTTTTATTGGCTGATTATGGTTAGTCATTGATAGCTTTGCAAACCACAAGCATTACTCATTCAAAATTTCAGGATACAGTCATCACAATTCATCGTAAGTCAACTTCCTGATGTGTTACTGCAAGGTAACATTGATACTGTATTTCTGTACAAATCTGTGCACGCACGGGCAACACAAATGTTTTGTATTATAGTACAACATACAGTTGTTTGTGCAAATGCAGCATTGACTCACTTTCCTGAGCACATCTTCAAATAACGTGGTCAACATGAATTATAAAGGGCCAAGGTTTGTAACTGCATCATGAACTCAGACTTTGAATAAGTGTCATGAATGAAGTTACAAAGCCACAATTGACAATATAAAGAGGGATTTAGCATGCAAAAAAAGGTCAAATTTACATATACAAGCAGTAACATTGGAGATTTAAAAAAATATATAATATACAGTCAGAATTCAAGATCTTAAATGTGGGTAAAGAGAAACCAGATGTTTTTTTTAAATTGTGGGTACTCCTGTCGGAGACAACAACAAAATTACACTTGTATACAGCCTTTCATGTCAGGAGGATGTCCCAAGGCACTAAGAAGGTAAGGAAGGGGGAAAAACATAACAATCCTTGCATTAGGTATAACGCCTTTCACATTGGGAGGAGACCTTCTACCAAGCGATTCATACAATCAAAATGCCTAATCGCTACAGTAAAGGAATCGTATTGCCGGCTGGTTCAGTTGGTAGCACACTCACCTCAGAGTCAGAAGGCTGCGGACTCAAGCCTCACATCAGGGCTTGGAACTCATATTGTCCAAGGCAGTTGTGGCCAATCTTTATGGATCGACTAAAAACATTTATTTTCTTAATTGAGTATTTCTTGATGCCATAAATTGGAGACGCCATCCTTCAGATGAGATGTTAAACTGAGGCCCCATGTGCCTGTTTAAATGATGATCGTATGGCACAATTTGAAAGAGAAGGGAGTTTCTCCTGATGTCCTGGCCAACAATCCCCAAAATAATATCGGACTGCTTGTGGAAGACTGCAATGAGAAATTGGCTGCCATGTTCACAGTCTCTCCACTTTACAATATATTCCATGAAGTGAATTGGGTAATCTTCATAACGTGAAAGACGCCACATCAAGTGCAAGGATTATTAATTATTATATATCACTTTTTTTTAAAAATCCATTAAAAAAATCAAATGTTTATCATCAAACCACGGGAATGAGACAAAAGAGATAATAAACGGTTTACTGAGCACCTTACTGCAGCAGCTGGCCATTTGATGATGAATGAAGGGTAAAAAATGTCTGGTGTTTCTTCCTTGAAGAATTCCATTGTGGGTGTGAGGTGATTAATGGTTCATTGGAAATATTCTAAGATGTATGATGGCAGCTGTAGCAACCATGTATCCCTGGCAACTGTTTGGTTTTATGGAGGTGGTCTCTCTGATCATGTCTGTGGCAGATGTGGCTCTGCTAATGGCAAAGGAGAATAGTGAGCACATCGCTAAATCATGAGCTTACTCATGAATTTGATAACAGACAGGCATGTACGTTTGTGTCAAGTGGATGAGACATAGTCTCGCCCCACCCTACCTCTGCGACGTCCTTCAACCCTAGCCATCTGGCCATTCCCTTCTCTCAGTGAACACAGGCCATTCTGCCCCAGCTATCTAGAAGCGCTCTGAGACGCCGTCCAGTGGAGGGCACTATATAAATCGAAGTTGTTGTTGTTGTTGTAGAACTCTATCCAACTCCCTCCCTTCACTCAATGGGATGGATTGGGGGTTACAGGATCAAAGGTGTAGAAAGTTTGGGGACAGGGAGCAGAGGGATAGATAGAGAAGACAAGCAGATCAGGATTGAAAAAATCCTAATTTTGCCAGTTATGTTTATGAGCTTTTAGTGTGTATTAAATCTAAGAAAGATATATTTGTTCCCAAAACCAGCAGCACATAATGGAAGGATAATTGTATAAACAGAGAGTGCACTAATGTACTCTAAACATGAGATTCAGATATTATGGATACAATAATGGATTGTTGTGTTGAAGAACAGATTCCATTACGCAATTTTCTCTTTTAAATAAAATGTGCAGCTCTTTGTCATAGCTGATACTGTGCAACTAAAACGTAATCACAAAGATCAAAGGAAAATTGAGAAATTCATCAAAGTAAACACATAACAATTACAGCTGTTATAATTCAATAAAGAGCTTTTCAAATAGAAAATTCCTGAAGGTTTGGTTTTGTCTCCTGACACATTCCCCAGTATAATGAATCTCAGGATGGGCTCAACAACAACAAAATAACATTTGTATAACTCCCTCGACGTCGGGAGGATGTCCTGAGGCGCTGGAAAGACATTATTCCAGACCCGAGCTGCGGATAGAGATTGGGGAGGGTGGAGAGCAGGGGTGGAAGGAGGTTGAGCGAAAGCACAGTCAAAGAAAAGGGCTTTGAGGTGGGTCTTGAAGGAGGTGAGTGATGGAGCGAGGTATAGAGGCTGTGGGATGGAATTCCAGAGGGTGAGTAGTAGGGAACGGCAATATGGGAATTTTCCGGATATGGATATATCGGTTGGCTCATATCGAGATATACCAAAATATCGATATTTTCAGTTTTTTCGTACTGCGCATGCGCGTGCGCATCGGAGTGCGCGCGCATTCCGGGTGAGCGCGCATTCGGGGCCTATCTTCTCAGGAGGTAAATATCTTTCTCTCTCTGTGTCTCTCACTCTCTCCATCTCTGTGTTTTTCTGTCTGTGCCTCTCTATGTCTCTCTCCCTCTCTCCTCTCTCACATCCCCCCCCATCTCTATCTATCTGTATATTATCACATCCACCCCGGCTCTCCCCTCCCCCCCCCCGCCGTCCCTCTCTCGCACCCCCCACCCCCATCGTCTCTCTCCCACACCACCCCCCCAGCCGTCTCTTTCTCCCTCCCCCCCCCCCCCCCCCGCCGTTTCTCTCTCCTCCCCCCCCAGCCGTCTCTCTCCCCCTCCCCCCAGCCGTCTCTCTCTCCCTCTCCTCCCCCCCCCCCCGCCGTCTCTCTCTCCCTCCCCCCCTAGCCGTCTCTCTCCCCCTCTCCCCCAACCCCCCCCCTGCCGTCTCTCTCTCCCCCCACCCGTCTCTCTCGCCCTCTCCCCCCCAGCCATCTCTCTCCCCCTCTCCCCCCCAGCCATCTCTCTCCCCCTCAGCCATCTCTCTCCCCCTCTCCCCCACAGCCATCTCTCTCCCCCTCTCCCACCCCCAGCCGTCTCTCTCCCCCTCTCCCCCCCCCCCCAGCCGTCTCTCTCCACTCTCCCCCCCCCCAGCCGTCTCTCTCCCCCTCTCCTCCTCCCCCCAGCCGTCTCTCTCCCCCTCTCAGCCGTCTCTCCCCCTCTCCTCCCCCCGCCAGCCATCTCTCTCCCGCTCTCCCCCCCCCAGCCGTCTCTCTCCCCCTCTCCCCCCCCCCAGCCGTCTATCTCCCCCTCCCCCCAGCCGTCTCTCTCCCCCTCACCCCCCCCCCAGCCATCTCTCTCCTCCTCACCCCCCCCCCCAGCAGTCTCTCTCCCCCTCACCCCCCCCACCCACAGCCGTCTCTCTCCCCCCACCCCTTGCATACCTGTATATTGTATTCGAGGACTATGAATACAAGATGGCGGCTTTGCACCTCGGTCTGTGCATTGTGTATAGAGATGAGCATTCTGGGTCTTGTGGTTGATTGTGCTCGCATCCCGATTTTTTACCTCGATATATCGTTTTTCGATATACCGATATTTAAAAAATGTCGATATCGGCATATCGATATGAAAATCATATCGGGTTTTAGCGATATACCGATACATCGCCATTCCCTAGTGAGTAGTAGAGGATGAGGATGGCTAGCACACAGTCTGCATATCCATGCTTAAAATTTATTGTAAAACAAATAAACTGAAGATGGACAATATATGCCTGGGCCAAATCAATTTAATGTTCTTTTTTTCGTCAAAGTCTCACTTTCGTCGGACCCAGGAGAACATAATTGCTAAAACAGAATTAATTTATGAAACCACCTGAGCTCTTGCTGCTCTTTGACAAGAGTTTCTCGGTGATCCACAGCTACAGGAAATATACTCTTGGTTACTTGTAAAGAAAACAAAAAGCTCTTTCATTGCGATTCACAGCTTGCTGTGGAGGACACAGCCCCTCACTGCCCACTTTACAACTGTTCAGGGTTTTACAACAAACAGCATCAATGATTTTTCATAGCCCAAAGCAGTATAAATATAATCTTTTTTATTACACACTCAGCCACACCCATTTAACATTTTTCACTGTAACTCAATAGGATATGTGTGCAGAGCAGAGCTTTCCCTTCCCCAGTTATTTTCTCTCCCCCAAAGAAGGAGGCCATTCGGACCATCCTATGGTCCGAATGGCCATCCTAAGTGGGTCTAGGGGCAAAAGGGGGTAAAGAAGCAAAAGGGGAGGGGTCACGGCAGGGGGAAGAAAAGCAGGAAAGTCGACTGTATACTTGTGGGCGAAATCAACAAAGGAAATGGCCAGTGTTCAAAAAATGTGTTACAATCTCTTCTTCACTGTTGAAAATGATAGGACACTTATACATACCTTCCAGCAGGGGACAATGATGAGGAGCAGAACTCCAGGCAAACTGAACAGACTGGCTACATAAAGCAGGACCTTCCCATTTTCTATTACCAAGTTAGTCACAAGAGAATCTCATTACAAGGATTTTTTTCCTCTTGATAATTCTTCTTATATTTTTCCTCTTCCCCTCGACTCCTAAAAGGCAATCAACATTTACCCTTTTGCTGAACAACTCAAAGCATTTCACAGGATTTGACTGTAAAGTGTAGTGACTGATTATTGATAGATGAATTTGGCATCCAATTTGTGCACAGCAATGTCCCTTAAACAATCATGAAGCAAATGACCAATTGTATCCAGAGAATTTTTGTCCAGGACACCAGAAACATCGTCTCTTTTCGAATCATGCCACGGGATCTTTCACATGCTCCTGAACAGGCAGAAAAAAACCTTGATTTAATGTCGCATCAACCTTTGATGATATAGCACATACCCAGCACTGGATTGGAGTGTCATCTTAGACAGTGAGTTCAAAGTCCTGACATGGGTCTTGAACCCAGATCTTTCTGACCGAGACGAAAATGCTATCTACTGAGCCAGTCAAACACTTGATCCCGTGTTCCACTCGTGCCATCTGTCTTCTGATATCTCGAAAAGTAACCATTATTCGAGCATGATCCTTGACAATGATAGTTGGCAGGTGTAACCTGTGCTTGATCGTTATTATGTCCAATGTCTAGATATGTGCATCTAGCAGCAGAGACCCCTGGATGAAGATCAGAAGCAATTATCAAGGTTCAGTTTCCAATCTTTAACCCAGAGAGCACTGATAAAGATACCTGTCCCCAAACTGTGGTTGATAATAGTTTATTCAATACCAGAACTTGATGCTCTAACTTTCCGGTGTGTATGGCTTGGTGCTGCACAAGGTGGTGTCTTTATCAACTTCACAAAGCTTGTTTTTTTACTATCAGTTTAGATGTTTGTGAAGCAACAACAAAACAGCACTTATATAGTGCCTTTTACGTCGGGAGGACATCCCAAAGCGCTGAACAAACAGGTCGGGACCCGAGCCGGGATGGGGGAAGATGGTCGGGTAGGGGGAAAGGAGAGGAGGAAGAGTTAGTAGGGCAGCCGAAGGCACGGTTGAAGAGGAAAGTCTTGATACCGGCCTTGAAGGAGGAAAGGGAGGAAGCAAGGTGGAGTGGCTGCGGGATGGAGTCCACAGTGTGGGAGCAGAGACGCTGAAAGCCCGGCTGCCGATGGTTGGATGGTTAGGGTGGTGGACACAGAGCAGGCCTGTGTCTGCTGAACGGAGGGTGCGTGCAGGCTGATAGGGAGACAGTAGGTCAGAGAGATAGGCGGGGGCAAGGCCGTGAATGGCCTTGAAAGTGAGGATGGGGATCTTGGTGTTGTGTGGTTAGAGAATCATCAGTAATACAACGTGCTGCAAATCAGTGCAGCAAAAATGTTCAATATGATGGCACAGGCTCATTTGCACGGTCAGAATTTGAACAGTTTTGCATTAAAAGAAAATTCTAATTCATTGGTGGGAAAATTAGCTGCAGTTAGATAAAGAGGCTTCACTGGGCACAGCTGCAAAATCACTATAAAAGTAAGCATACAGCTGCTGTGTGAGAAATGTGAGCCTAATCACTTGTGTTAACCTTAGATTATTGGATTTCCCCAACAGTTTTTGTCACGCAACAACAACAAAATTACATTTGCCTGGTGCCTTTCACGTCAGGAGGACATCACATTATAACAGGATCATCCTAGAAGTTCAAATACAAGGATTTGTTAAAAATTGTACTGTATCAATTTAGGAATACAGAAATAGGAAGAGGCTGATTATTCCCATTGGATTTCTTTTAGTAGTTCATTTAATGATTACCAATCTTTCAATTTCATCTTTTCCCTATATCCCTCCGTGCTTCCCTATTGTTTACAGGTTTTACTCCTTTATGATCACCTGAATGTGTACAACATACTGATATCAGCGGCAGAGGGTGTATGGCAAGCGTATAACAACATGAGGAACTCAAACTTCGTTTTCCTGTAGAAATGAGGCAGGAACATACCTTCATTCAGTCAAATGATGGAATATTATACCAAAGCTATGTAATAATAATGTACGATTATTAGTCTCAAAGGCTGCACACAAGCACAGTGCAGGATAGAGGGGGGAGGGTACTGTGCAGTACAGGATGCATTCAGCACAGGATGGTATGTTACAGGTCTGCAATTCTCACATGGCCTTAGCTGTGTTATCGCTGAGGGAAGGCGGGCACTTCCCCACCTGGGAATGGAGGAGGAAACAACACAAAAAGCTCATCTCCTGCACATTTCATGGTGGCCTACTCATGAATTAAACCATCGGAGGGCCTCATTCCACTGAGAGAAATTGCAATCCGTGAAGCCAGGTTATTTAAAACGACATCCCATCACAGGGAGAGTGGTAATTGTTTCTTATTAATGATTGCAAAGAGCTCCTTCAGTGGCCCCAAGGGTGAAATTATAAAATCCGGTTATAAAGTTTAGAAGTTAAAAGTTATAAAGGTCTAGAAATCGCATATTTAGATCTGACCTGTGTTGAATTAGCTTCTCTCAGCTTGGGTAGCATTTGAAGTCCTACAATTGGCCTCATTAAACCATTCTCCCGCAAAAATCAGCGTCATGATGGGGAAAAAATGGCAATAAAATTGTAAAACCAGATGTTCAGAGCATTTCTGGATCTGAATGAAAGGCAAACAATGAAGGACCAGACAATATTTTGTCAATGGCTAACTATTTTTTCAAATAAATATGCTTCTGTCTCTTATAAAAAAGAGCTAGACAAATCGCAACACTCATATTAATCATTTATAATGCAGGAATTTGGGATTGCTCTCAGATATTACCAAACACAGGCAGCATCAAGTCAACTCTTCCTTATAGATTCATTAAGGAGATCAGCTTTGTCATGTACATGTCATGGGCACTTCCTTTCAAATTGGAAATCTGAATGTGTGGGTTGAATTTTATTACCAGCTGTTCACTTCAGTCACAAGGCCTCAATGATTTAACTCTTTTTCTTTAATAAAAACGAGTGCCAAAAACAACTAACTTCTGAACAACAACAACAAAATTACACTTATAGAGCACCTTTCCCGTCAGGTGGAGGGTGGATAAGGTGGATAATAAGGTGGATATTAATAGACTATCTAAGAGAAGGTGTAAAACAAGGTAGCCAGTAGTAGATCTGAACGGGAGTTAAGGAGGGTAATGAGAATGTGGTATTCATTGTCGTAAGTGTGGTTTATTAAGCAAAAAGCATTAACATATCTAAGAGTAAAGTTGAGATATACATGAGGCAGAAAGGAATAGAGGGGTATAAAAGAGGGGAATAGGAGGGGTGGGGACTCATATGGAGTGTAAACACTGGTACAGACTGGTTGGGCCGAATGGATTGTTTCCATGTAGTTACATCCGATGTAATTTTATGTAATTTTGTAATATAAGGAGCCACAAGCTTGTTGATTTTAGACTTGCATGTGCCTGACTATCTGGCTGAAGCCCAACACACATGCAAAATACCCCAAACATTCATTATTCTGTTTCAAAAGTGCATCTCATTTCATTCACTGATCCACTTACTGCCAAACCTCTCAACAAAGCGCCTAAACATGCACTGAATGCTAATACATTGGGCTGAACTAGAATGAATTAATGGGATGTGGAGAAGAGATACAGCAGCTTTAAAGGAGAAAATAATTCACAACTTACCCGTCTGAAATTCCTCAGTGCAATACAAAATTATATTTGGTCCACTTCTTTCACGTCGGGAGGATGTGACGGCTCTGGACAATGAACGATTTGGACCTAAGCAGCGGGTTGGGATCAAGGAGGGTGGAGGGCAGGGATGGCAGGGGCAGTACGGTAGCAAAGGCACGGTCAAAGACAGTCTTGAGGCTTGCCTTGAAGGATGCAAGCAAGGGAGCGAGGCAAAGGGAATGTGGGATGGTGTTCCAAAAGGTGAGGGGAGAGAGACTGAAGGCCCAACCACCAATGGTGGGGTGTTGTGGGGCAGGTGTGGGATGTGAAGCAGGCTGAGCAGATAGATGCAATCCTCCCTTCAATGGTAATACAGTATTTTCTTGCTTAGAGAAAGATATTATTGGCTGGTACCATGATGAGTTAATCAAACCCAGCCCAGGTGATTACAATTGGTTGCAATGCCCAGGTTAAGGAAGGAGGACAGTCAGGTCTCCAACTCCTGAATCAGTGACCCCACTGGAAGGTATATGTGTGTGTGTATTTTGAGGACAGGATTGAGCTTCACTGCACTGGCCTACCCCCAATCCAATAGACTGCTGACACCAAGTCACAAACCTCCCACTCAAAGATTAACTGTTTGGGTGATGTATCCTATAGTGTTCATTGAACCATATGGCATGAGAGGAAACAGCAGTCAAAACACTTTTAGCAGAGGTTGGTGAGAACCCCTCCCCAAGAATGTACTTGCTGGCCAACAAGAAGGCTTTTTTTTCACAAACAACTACAATTTGATAACTGTAAGTTGGCAATTGCAAATGGGTGAAAAATGACACCAGTATCACACCGAGCATTGTACACATTCTCTTGGAGATTGACATTTGTGGCTTTTTTCTGTGTGCTAAATGGGTGATTTACTGCATGTAGAATAACTAACACTGAATGTATCATTCCCACCCATAGTTTTAATACAAGTCATGACGTCCTTGCCAGAAAACAAAGCCAGCAACCATCACTGCAGGTACAACACTCCCTTATTGGTAAGATACTGTTTGAATAACAGGCATGTAATGTAAGATTATCAGCTGTCATTTTACTTGAATTGTGAGAAACTCTTTATGAGGCACAGTGGAAGTCATGGTTCTCTTGTTACCTTGTGCGTTGAGATCAGTTACTCATTTAAGCTCTCTGGGGTGCTATCCTGCGTGAGGGGCCCTATATTGTTGTTGTTATCACACATAAAAAGCCAGCTACGGAAAGAGGTTCAGTTGCCAATTGTGAAAGAATCGTACACAAAAAGGAGGTAACCTTTGCATTGATGCAATTTGTTGACAGGCATCTTAGTATTAATTAATCCATGCATTTAGTTAAGTGATTTTACAGTATTGAACACAATTCACCCCACTGCCCCCCCATCATCCCCTACTTCCCCTCCCCCCCTCCACACACTTATATTTTCAATAGTGACAATTGAAATTCAGATGCTCATGTCTTTTGCCCTGTCTGATCTCTGTATAAAATCAGTGCCCTGTAATCTAAGCACTTGAAATCACATCTGATCCCACTATTTAATTTCTGACTCGCAAATCAATGTTGGTCTGTAAATGAGCAGATATTGGATTAACAGTATTATCTGCTGCTACTAGGCAGTCCAGGAAGTGCTATCCAAGGAAGGCTGAATCTTGGGAGTCTGTGATTAGGAGCATAGGAACAGGAATAGGCCATTCAGGCCCTTCAAGCCTGCTCCACTATTTAATTAAACCAAGCCTGATCTTTAGCTTTTCTAACACTTCCTATTTCAATTTCCCACATTCTCACCAAATCTCTTGATACCCTGACCTACCAAACATCTATCAACTCCACTCTTGAAGGTGTGGATGGATCCAGCATCCACCCCTCAACCTTCAAAACTCAAGAGAATTCAGCTGAACTGCTCCTGTTGTTATCCTCTGATCCCTGCTAGAAAATGCTTGTGTTTGAAGATTATGTAAAAACGGGAGCATGGTCAGTTCTGACAACACTTGGTGTCTAGGCTCACACATGAGATCTGGCCAGAGGCTATTGGTGCCCAGGGCAGCAAACGGCAAAATATTCCCAGTCCACAACAAACTTTCTATTAAGATAGCATGTTATCTGCACTTCAGAAAGTTGTAAGAAAAGAGCTTCGCGTTTCATGAAGTGTCATTTTGATTTCAATACTTACAGCTTTCTTAGTAGACAACTCGCTTACTTATGCAGTTACCTTCCAGCTGTAATAGTCACTAACAGACCCAAACCCCTTGTAGCACAAATTACTCAGGGCTCTATACTTGCTTGTGCTTTGTGGAAGATTCACTCGTTCCAGAGTAGCCAGGCAGCAATGTGGGGTGTGGACCGTGCTCAAATCTGTCAGCAACTTCAGGATTTCCCATACACCAAAGTGACAATTCTGACAAGCCAACAACAACAACTTTGATTTACATAGCGCCCTCCATGCGGATGGCGTCTCAGAATCTCCTAACGCCAGTTGGTGGCACTCAGGCAGGGAATCGCACAGCAGTGGAATCTTTTACCGAATCATACAATACAAAATTACATGTTTAAAGCGCCTTTCAAGTCAGGAGGAAGTCCCAAGATGCTGTCCGGGATTACGACCCGAGTGGGGGGGGGGGGTGTGGGATCACGGAGGTCAGAGAGGGTACGAGGGTGATCGAAAGCAGGGTTGAAGAGGAGGGTCTTGAGGCGTGTTTTGAAGGAGGCAAGGGAGGGAGCAAACTGAATGGATTGTGATGGGAGTTCCATAGGGTGGGAGCAGAGAGGGCCAATTGCCGATGGTGTGGAGGGCCGGGTGTGGCCTGAGCCTACAGTGCGAAGGGTTGGTACCAGTTGATAAGGGGTTAGCAGGTCGGAGAGGTAGGTGGGACAAAACGATGGAGGGCCTTGGAGGTGTAGATGAGAGTTTTGCACAAGCCTCTAAGAGAGATGGGAAGCCAATGGAGCCTGGTGATGGTGGGTGTAATGGGGTCACGGAGCCTGGTGCGAGAGAGGACCTGAATTGCAGAGTTCTGGATGATCTGCAGCTTGTGGAGCAAAGAGTTGGGAATGTTGACAAGCAGGGAATCATTTGAAACATTTACTGCAATTAAACATTTACTTTGTGTCTGTGCTTGCTGGCCGTTTGCCGACTGTATAATCACAATGCTCTTCAAAAAAATCATGAAGCCTTTCTGCAATAGCTTGTTTTCCATTGCTCACAACTTTATCCATAAGTCTTTTAATTCCAGTACAATGCTGGGGAAGTGCTGAATTGCTATCCTTTGGATGAGATGTTAAATCGAATAATGTCTTAAATCGAATAAATAATGTCTTCGTATTCAAGTGGATGTTAAAGATCCCAAAGCACAGTTTGAAAGGGAAGTTTCTCCCAGTGTCCCGGCCAACTATCCCCCAGATAAAACTATTGGTGATTCACTTCATGTCTGTTTTGGGGATATTGCTATATGCAAATTGGCTGCCATCTTTGCCTACAAATACACAGTCACTAGACTTAAAATAAAATCCTGTGAGGCACTTTGAGACATTTCACGAACATGAGAAGGTGCTGTCTGAAATGCAAGAATTAGTATCACAGGCTAAAATCTTCCTAAAATTGCTATGGCTTCAATGCTTTAACCTTTTACTCACCACCTGCATTCAGTAGAATGCAACTATTTGCATTGGGGTCTTAATGCTATGCTTTTTAAAAATAAAAAATCCTTGCTACATAGATGCAGGGCAAGAAAGTTTCTTCACACACTGAATTCATCCTATCATTGGTGTTTTACAGCTTTAAATTTCTTCCAGATGTTTCCATCCACTGTCTTCAGTTAATGAGAACCCGACACAGTGGATCAAACCAGCTTGAATTAAAAAGAAAACTTTTTAAAAAGGAAACCAAGGAGAATCCTAAATGTGCAAAGGAACTCGCTGGTTCTGTGCGTGTACCCCACATATATAGAGGCTTTTACACCATCCCTCTATTACATCATTTACCAGCCACAAGATCCTTCCAGTGACTGCAAAAGACACATGGGTGGGGGAGGGGGAGGGAAGAATCAAAGTATTATGGAAGCACTATCTGAAAAAGATCTGGCATATTTACTACCTGTGGAAACAAACCTTTGAATTCCTTAGTTGAAAAACAATATACAGGAGTCAGTGTACAGTGCCATGTTTTCCAGATTGCCTCCAAGGCCAATCCTGAAACTCTCAGGTATGTTTATTCAAGACTCGATCAGTACCTTCATCTACCTTCATAATAACATGAGATTAAATGGAAATACACTTTCTAATTGAAATGTGATTAAAAATAAACCGACCTGAAAAACACATGCAAGAGCATTTGCTTCTTTGGAGAGGCTTTGCCGAGTGCTTTTGTTTAGGTCACTCTGAACTTGGCTTGCATCAAACAAATTGAACAGCAATTTCTTGAAAGCCCACGATTAACTGGGACTTTAATTGGCCACAGACATACAAAACTGTGCCAGAGCACAAGTATGCTGTACAATGTTTAACAAGCAAATATTTACTGAGTTGAGGGAAATATCATGGCTTTATTATTACAACATGTGCTTAACTCCCACTCTGGAAACAGTGCAAGTGTGAATAGACAGGCTATTAACTGTATTGGATCCTGTAGTACCAATCCCACATCTTCTGAGTCAAGATGGAAGACAGTGTTGTGTCACCAGTGATTTGTCACTGGTCCATAAGCACGAGGAAGGGTTTAGCGTTTCAGTTCACTGGCTATGAAACTCAACTAACACTTGAAGAATGAATGGGTAAAACAATTCACTTCTCAGTAAACACTGCTGACATTGTGAGAAACAATTGCTTTGGCACAAAGAGGAGTGCTGACTGACAAGTTTGTTTTCCACAAACACACAGATAAGGTTAAGAGCTTCCAGTTTGAGAATGCTGTGAAAGTTTTGTTTATATGGCATTATTTAGGTTTCTTAACATTTACAGCACTTTTGCCTTTTATTATCTTTGCACTCACCAATGACTTAAATTTAATCAAAGAAAAGACAAGAAGAATTTGACATTTGTAAAACTTCACATCTCTGCCAAAGTCACGTTTGTGAAAAGGAAATGAGAAAGCATAAAATCACTCAGACACAAAGCGCATTCTCAAAACCCCTCAAGCTAAAGCAAAGTATAAACATCTAAAGGTAAGTAAAATTCCTCCAAGCCCTGGCAGGAACATCTCAAGAGCAAATGTAACCTCTCTCTGGAAAGCCTGTTTTTGATAAGTTTTCATCTACTTTTGAGGATTTATAATCCTTGTACAATGACAACATATTTATCAACAGCAGAAACCAGGCAAGCTCTAGCTCTCTCCCATGTCACAGAGCAATGATTTAATGGGAGAAAAGTTCAAAGAGGATTCTTTCAAAAGAGAGCAAATGTGGCAGCCAATTTGCACAAAGTAATGTTCCACAAACAGTTATAAAGTGAGCGATCAATTTTATTTGGGAGATTATTAGCCAGCCAGTAAACAGAGGAAAACTCCCTCTCATTTAGAAAAAATAAGTAGAACATCAGATGTATTTTTTGTTTGCTAATGCAATACCATGAACGAATATTGGGAGCTTTTACTTTTAGAAAGAAAAATGACAGGAGATATTTGCTTTATTCATTGAATATTAATCATACATTCCTACAATATACAGTCAATTCACTGTACAGTATACTCTGTAAAGTGCTTTGAGACATCTAGAAGACTTGAAAAATGCTATATCAAATGCAAGGATTATTATTATTACATTACAACCCAGGCAGCATAATAGCCATGTTACAGCCAGATTTACTCAGTGGAGAGTTTCCTCTTGTTCAGTTGCTCGTTTCCTCACGCTTCCATCCTTCTTAATCATGGCCACACAGCAGTTTGAAGGTGCAATCCAGCAGAAGAATCTGGTTCCTATATTGACATCTTTAAGTGTCCTTTTCCAACCCAAGGCCACCTAATCGTCAGAAAGCAGGACACAGAGATACCCTCGTCTTAGGCTCCTGCCAATCCTGTTCTATAACCAGCAACGAGATAATCGTTCTGACGAAGGGTCGTGGGGCTGAAACTTTGACTCACTTTTCCTTTCTCCATAGATGCTGCCTGATTTGCTGAGTGTTACCAGTGATTTCTGTTTTTGTTTCAGATTTCCAGCATCTGCTGTATTTTGCATTTTTGTTAAGAGAGGATCAACATTAGGCCAGGAAACTTCACCACAATAAGATTGGGAATTTACTATGTAAATGGTGTGCAGAAGTGAAACCCATATCCTAGGTCACAGAACCAAAAACAGAGAGAGCTGGGAAAACTCAGCAGGTCAGGCAGCATCTATGAAGAAAGGAAAATGAGTCAACGTTTCGGGTCCACGCCCCTTCGTCAGAATGGAGGTCACAGAATTGCTTACTGTTTAACATTTCTTTTTTGATTTGAATTTGTATTGTTGACACCTAATATATTCTCTATTAGAATGGCAAGCCTAAAGGACTACATACAGTACTTTGTTTTCTCTCAAATAAACTATTTATTAACCTAAAGGTTATATAACTGGATCTATTTTAAATTGTTTACAAAGGGGTTTAGAAATGCAAATACAGATTAAGGCATTAAAGTACCTGAAGGTGACTGTTTGTTTACCAGGACCTGGTTTGTATAGGTTGGAATGAAGCATCAGATCACTTCATTACTAGTACTGTATTCAAATGTACATGTTGGTTGTTTAAGATACATTAGGATTCACTCTGACTTGACACACTGGGTTCAAATTATCCGCTGCCTAAAGTCAGAGTGCAAATTACACGGTCTGCACAACCTACAAAATACACAATCACTGCATTTCGCAGCGATTCCTATGAAGCGCTTTGAGACATCCTCCAGATACTGTATATCAAATGAAAGGATTATTATTTAATTTTATTATTGGAGTCTTGTAGCTCAGTGATTACAGCACTCAGCCTTGCAAGCGAGAGACCTGGGTTCGATTCCCGGCAGGGAGAAATGTTGGGTAAATTTCGTTACTCCACATGCCTCTGTTTACCAAGCAGTAAGTAGGAATCTGTTAGTCGATTGGCAGATCGCTTTTCTGGGGATGATAAACCCTCAATTTTTCAAAAAGAATTGGTTCACTCAATCCATGACTATTCATAGGACACTGTTGTGCAGAGTTGCTGCTGCATTTCTCCCACAAATATGCAGTCAATTCACTTTACAGTATATTGTGTGAAGCGCTTTGAGGTGTCTAGAAGACGTGATAAGGCGCTATTTCAAATGCAAGGAATATTATTATGTGAAATCCAACAAGCAATGGAAGCATAGCTTTCTCTGGAATATCGTGTAGCCCATCACTGCACCATGGTGTGTTTAGGTGCAGTACAGGGAAGCATCTGATTATTCTCTTCTCCCCCCAGGTGGAAATGATCTGAACCAGAATCCAAGTTCAGAATTTATTTTTAAACATGCAACAGTGTGGCAGGTGAGTGGGAGGAGTGGGTGCCAAAACTCTCCAGATTGCTAAGAAAACAAAACTCCTTCAGATGCCACCAACCATCTGGCCACCAGGGCTCATACCCCCTCTGTATTCTACTGTAATCTTGTTGCAATGTAAAAATCTGAGGTTGAAGGAGTTAGAAGCAGTTTTACTACGATTAGCTGTAGGTGTACATATCCTTTGACAAGTGATAGCTTGACTGGAAAAACCACTGCAGGCCATCTTTGAATGGAAACCAATACCTGGTATTGAGCAGTTTTAAAAAGAAACACTTGCCTGTGATCTCCACGTAACTCTGAGAAGCAGCGTAGCATTGGGGAGAACATGATATATGTCATTTAATGACCTGCTGAGGTGCTGTTAAGGTGGACTCTCAAAGAGACCTCCTTTCTAAGCATTGCTTGAAACAAGTCTGCTCCCAAAGCTGATGATATTGAGCCACATTCTATCATTATGTCCACAGCATGACAAACACAGGTGACAAACTCTTCCCCCATGGTCACCACACTGAAAACTGTATTTACACTATGTCACTCAATTTCATTTTTTAAAACATGTGAAAAAAATGCATTAAGCACATATTTAATTCATAAATTATCCTCCTGAAACTAATCCAATTCCAACAGACACTATACAGGTAAGCCTCTATTTAGGATGCTTCTATTTAGGATGTTTCGATTGAAGGATCACAATTTTTTAACACCTTTTGATTGATATAGGACACTTGGATTTGTTTTAACAAACAAAATTTTTGTTTGCGCGTGCGCAGTACATATTTTGAACATCGCGGTTGCATTTCACGTGTCCTTTTTGTCCATACGCACAGTCCATAGTGTATTCGCGGGTAAATTGCGATCACACCTGATATCCAAGAGTTTGAACTGGCCAATAACATGTCCCTATGTCATCGTTTAAAAGCCAGCTGATTTTGAAGCAACACCACGCCACATCAGTATTACAGTAATTTCCAAACATTCCCGAGCAACTTTGAGTGATTTACAGCCTCTACCGCATTTCTAGCAAGTTTATAGTAAGTGAAATAAGCAGCGGTAAAACCGCTAGCGGCCAGAGACCCCGCAAAGTCATCACTTTAAATACCAAATTGGAGGTGATAAAGCGCATCGATTCTGGTGAAAAAGATACGGATGTTGGGAGGGCTTTAGGGCTAGCTAGATCAATGGTGGCTACTATAAAACAGAGTAAGGACAATACACTGGCAAGTTCAAGGTGTGTTACAGCTACAGGTGCAAACAGATTAGCAAAACATAGCAGTGATGTGATGCAAAACATGGAAATAATGCTGAGTGTCTGGACTGAGGATCAGAACCAGCATAATCTACCAATCAACACCCTGGTTATCCAAGAGAAGGCAAAATCATTGTTTAGGGAGTTAAATGATCAGGAAGGAGAAGGCTCGACGGCACCATCTTTCAGTGCTAGCAGAGGGTGGTTTCAAAGGTTTAAAAGACGCCATGGGCTCCATAACATCAGTGGGGAAGCTGCAAGTGCCACAACCACTGTCACACTGACAGTATTTAAGTTTGCCAGTAGTGTACTGTATTAAAGTTTGCCAGCATTAAAGTACAATACTGTACAGTTAACCCCAAGTACTTCTTCTTGCCTATGTGTGTTAATTTGTATGTTTTGTGTGTTATGTTGTGTGGTTTTGTGTGTTATTTAGTGGGTTTAAGGTCCGAAAACTTTGTGAAAAGAGCGCATCTCTGGTTATATAATGGGACCGCATGGGAAATCGCATTTCGATTTAGGACATTTCGATCTACATATAGTTTTTCAGGAACACAACCCCGTTGTAAATAGAGGTTTACCTGTATTTCACAAAAGGCACTTGAATTTCTAGCTACAATATCACTATATTTATTCATATATATTGAAAATATATATTTGAAATAATTCAATCAGCTCAACAATCCTGCACATTCTGGCCTAACTGATGAATATGTAGTGACATAAAATGCCAATAATTTGGTCACTTAATCTATGACTGTTTGTAAGATAAAACATTACAGTAAATTCACTTTACAGAATATTCTATGAAGCACTTTGAGAGGTCTAGAAGACATGATAAGATGCTATATCAAATGCAAGGATTATTATTGTATCCCTCTCCTTCTATTGTGACTAACCATGCAAACAGCATTGGCGAATAACTGGGAAGCAATGATGGCAGCATTGCTGATTGAGCTGGTATAAGGGAGCTGGAATAAATAAACCCCTTCGGATCCTGGGATGTATTATGTGCCGAGAAGCCCAGAGTCGACTTACCTTTGAACTGTATTCCTATAACCAGCAGCACAATGGAAAGTGAAGAGACGCTTTGTTTATGGGACGCTGCTCTGCATCAGTGATGATGCCACTCACATTCACTCCTTGGTCAAGCAAATGGTCATTCAGAAAATTCTCTGAAGCAAAAGGAAAGTAACTACAGTCAATTCACTTTACAATATATTCTGTGAAGCGCTTTGAGACATCGATAAGATGTAAAAAGTGTTATATCAAATGCAAGGATTATTATTATTATATTCATATTTCTTGAATAAAGTACCTCATCAAAGGGCAGTAACATTAACAACATTAAACCGCTTTTTGCAGCCTGTATAATGATTAAGAATGAAGTGGATTATTTAGCATTGAATTAATTATTGCTTGCAATAATGAGCACATATTTATTCAGTGAAAGATAAACAAAAGCTAAGTGAACACATGTCTCTAAATTCACTTCACAAAATCTCTGCAGCAGTTCCCAAAACAACCTTTGTCTTTTTAGAAGCAACTAGGAAAACCGTGAATGTTGGAAATCAAAACAGAAACTCACAGCTCATAAATCAGCATCTGAGAGAGAAAGTGAATCCATGTTACAGCAAAGCACATTAAAACTAGGTTTTCTTTTGCTCAGATTCAGCTCCCCAGCCTCTGCTAATGCTATTTCGCTAATGCCAAAACACAGGGATATTTAAATACAGTATAACTGCTCAGACTGCTTAAGATGGCTCAATCATACAATTAAGCAGGATGATGGGATTCCACATCACTGCAGTTTCATGCATTGTATCAGTGCCCTGAAGCAGTGGTGGCCAATCTTTCTGTTAAGAAAATGTATTTGGTTGGCTGACAAAATAAATGTTCATGATTGAATATCTCTTGATTTTTGCCGTAAGTAAATGCCACTTCTTGACTTCCAGCCCATGAGCCAAGCGTTGGCCACCACTACCCTAAAGAGTAGACACTAACCATCATAGCGCAGCAATAAGCAGAATCTCATACGTTCAAATGCTGTCTGGGCTGAATTAGCCGATGTCAGCCAGGCCAGCAAGAGAATTAACAAAGACCTCTATCAGATTGCTTCTTAACCTTCTCAGCTTGAGGAAAAAAACCCTCAATATCTTGTCTCTGTTCCTAACTGAGACCCCTCACCCGTGTCAACATCCTAATGAATCGACACTGCACTGTTTTGATTGATTTCACATTCTTTCTGCATGGGAAGCCCAATCCTTTGTTGTGTTTAACTTTAGTGAGTCCAATTATATTTTCTATTTTTCCCCACTGGCATACACCCCGACCCCCCCGGCTCCTGGTCTGACCTACTCTTGCTAAGTATGTTTCCACATACACTAGATACCTCCAGCATTAGCCAAAGTGGCCACTGTTCATGTGTTAGCCTTGACAGTGAGTGTCAGTAGGTCACTTGATGGTAGAGTATGTCTTAACTGATCCTCAAAGCCCTTCACAGATTTTTACTGTAAAATGCAGTGACTGTGCATTTTATTGGCAAATGTGGGAGTTACTTTGTGCAAGGTCCTATAAAAAAGCCAATAAATCGTAGTTATTCACTTTATTCACAAGGAGAAACACCTCTCTTTTTGAATGGCAAGGGAGCATTTCGCCCATAGAGATATGCAGTTACTATACTTTGCAGTGTATCCTTTTTATGATAAATATTTGTGGTGCATAAAATGTAGTCCAGGGAGAGCTGTATGAAATGTTTATTCAGTAGTAGAATAGTGGTACTGTGCTAGTTACATTGCTTTCCGTCTTAAGCAATATCTTTTATTAGCCAAGAAAATAAAATTTGTTTGTTCTTTGTAATAATACTGTAAATTAAAAAGAGGAGGGTAAGCATGGTACATGAATCTCCAAAAGGGAGCATAGAAAAAACGTTTGAAAATCTTGAAACTAGAGCATGAGTTCAACTTGTACACATGAGACTTTAATCCACAATCTTTTGATTCAGAAGCGAGAGTGCTACCAACTGATTGAAGCTGACATATTGCTTATGAGCAGGCAAAAATACTGACAGCAAAAACTAGCTTGGCACGTTTCACTGTAATAAGTGTTTTGAAAGTGCCAAGTTCATCCATGAGTAGCATGTAATACACTAGCTCACAGTGTTGAGGCACAAAGATATAACCAAACCAGAGAGTCCCGAAGAGAAAAGTACGGTCTAATTTGAGTATAGCATAATAAAAATCCTTCATTTTGATATAGCACCTTTCACGACAGGAGTGCATCTCAAATTGCTTAACATATATGTTACATATATGTAACATATATCGAATGCGTATTTTGTAGGTCAATTTGCACACAGCAACATCCCACAAACAGCCAATGTCTCACCAATGTACTTTCAGTTTCAAAATGTCAGCTAAATAAGGGTGACAGGTAAAGCTACAGGTTTTGTTTTTCAAGTGAAACCAGATACGTCTGCACTAAAAATGCCATTACATCAATGGGTAGTTGTATTATGCCAATGAATAGCCCAGCCATGTATCAATGCCACATGGCCCACAAACTCATATTCACACATGGCAGTAATTTCTTTTATAAAAAAACGTTTTTCCTAGCAAACGTGTCACTGTATAGAAAAGGTTTATGTAAAGGACAAATCATGAACCAATGACTATATACAGCAATTAGAATTTGCCATAGGAGCCTATAAACCCTGTCTATATTCACAGAACAAAGTTACTTCTCTCCTACTACTGTACTGTATTACATTTCAATATTGCGGACTGAGAAGCACAATTTATACCTCCTGTTACATTTGCTTTGATCAAGCGCTGGAATAAGCATGGCTCCATTGCAGCATTCTGTCCATACTATTTTGTTTTCACAGATTATTAAAGAGTTTTGTAGCACGATTAGCTCTTTAATAATGTTTAATGAACAAAGTTGACAATGAGAACTTTGAGTGCAACAGGAGATAGGGGAATTATATTCTGAGGAAGCTCATCCAGATTTCCCCAAACCATTATAATTTTTGTCTGGAGATGGACAACAATATGCATTTCTATAGCGGCCTTCACATAGGGTAGAGTCCCATAGCCATTATTGCAGCAACTAAATGTATGATATGAACACAAAAAAAGGACGAGGCCCAGTCGTCCATGATAAACATATCAGCCCATTGTACATGCACACAACAATAAAATCCAGGCTGCACTTTCTGAGCTTCTTTCCCGAATTAGCACTTAGTTGCGACATACCTCCATCTTCCAAATACAAACAAAATCTAAAACAGAAAACGTCATTACAATAATTATTATTTTGGGGGTCATTTTATATGAAAAGGAAGAATATCACCAAATGATTTTCTCTCGTCATTTCCACCTAGAATTCACCACTAATAAGACTGAAAGACATACTAGAGCGTCAATGTGGCTCTGACCCCAAGCCAATAACAATAGCATCATATTTGTATGGTGCATTCACTTTGGGAGGAAGTCCCAAGGCGCCACACAGTCAATGTTTCAGACCCGAGCTGAGGTAGGGATCGGAGAGCGTGGAGGGAAAGGAGGGGATTTAGAGTGACTGATGGGATTGTCGAAGAGGAGGGACTTGAGGGAGGCTAGGGAAGGGCCAAGGCAGAGGAACTGCGGGATGGAATTCCAGAGGTTAGGGGCAGAGTGGCTGAAGGACAGAGCCTGGGGGAATGCCACAGGAGACAGTTTGGGGACTGGAGGAGAAGCCATTGGTGGTGACAAAGTGGAGATGGTGAGAGAGGTAAGAGTCGAACCAGGCAAGGTCAGGTCCATGAAGATTGAGCTGGGAGAAGAGGTGGTGTAGAAGGATGGAGTGGTCAATAAGAGCCTTTCCTCATTCCTTGCCATGCTCATGCGCTTTTATTCACATCCTCCTATTCACTAGGGGGCAGGGAAACCTTCCACTCAGCCCCTCTTAACCCTGCAAGCCAAAGCCCTAACTGCAGCCCGTGTACTATCCCGCACCCGCCTCCGCGACCACATAACTCCCACCCTCGCCCGTCTTCACTGGCTCCCCATCCTCCAGAGGATCGAGTTCAAGATCCTCGTCCTCACCTTCAAGGCCTTACACGGCCTTGCCCCGCCCTATTTAACCGATCTACTCTCCCCCTATAAGCCCACCCGGACCCTCCGTTCAGCAGGAATTGGCCTGCTCCAAGCCCCCCGCCCGAACCGCCCCACCATCAGAGGCCGGGCCTTCAGTTTCTCCGCTCCCATCCTGTGGAATTCCATCCCCCAATCCCTCCGCCTTGTTTCTTCCCTTTCCTCTTTCAAGGCCGGTTTGAAGACTTTCCTCTTCGACCGTGCCTTTTGTTCCCCCCCGAATTTTTCGACCTCCCCTCCGTGTTTCACCCCTTCCCAAACACTCCCCTCCCAGCTCGGGTCACACGCCTCCTGTGCAGCGCCTTGGGACGTCCTCCTGACATGAAAGGCGCTTTATAAGTTTAAGTTGTTGTTGGTAGCATAGCCATAGCTGGATAAGCAGCAAGAAAGCTTGACAGACAGTGCTATGAATGGCAAACTATGCTGTTTTAGCTGGTAACCAGCTAAATAACACAGCTTGATATTGATAGCACTGTCTGACACACTCTGGAGACCCCAAGCCAGGTAAGCAGGGTGTGTCCCTCTAGGGAGAGAGTGCGCCCCTCTAGGGAGACAGTGCGCATTCCATCAAAAACAATCTATCTCTAGGATTTCCATGTGTAGGTGGGATGCATGGAGTTCTCAGTTTGGTTTGGATACTCTTAAGTATGGTGATGGGTTTTCCCATGTGTCAGACATCTAGCTGACCAAAATAAAGTTTGTTCTCTGCTTTCGGTCAAATTTCTACAGTACTGTATATTACTCCCCAGCACTATAACATAAAATAGTATAAAACCCTATGCAATTACCATTTTACCATTACCAATTACCATTTTATTTTGGCATTTTTGTCCCACTGGCATATTTCTCCACAAGAACCAATTTACTTGCATTCTCGCACTTACTTTGCTAACAAACTGTACAAGTCAAATGCAATTAATTGATAGTGAAGCTTGTGACTTGTGAAGCTTGGATTTTCTTTTGAGACATTCTGACATTATAAGCATGACATTATAAATGTGCTATCATGCCAATGAGGAAAAGTTGAACAAACATTTTCTTCATAAAGGTTTGAAATCTGAAAATGTTAGTATTGAGAGTAGAGGATCAACTTCCCTATATTAAATCTGAGCAAAATTTAGAGACGAAAGGGGTCATTTTAGTTCAGGAATGTGAAATAATTTAATTTACATGTTTCAGTGAACCTACAAGCGTGCACTCATAAACTATGACTGTTGATATTTTATACATGTTGTTATAGCTGGTTCTCATTTAACTCCTTTCCTTTATTTTCCAGCCGCCCATAATGGCAAATCACTTCAATGCACGCATTGTGGGTTTTTTGTGAAATATTATTTCTAAGTTTAATCGATATTTGAAAAGTCAAGCTGCAATGTTACACTCAGTTCCTGGTTAAAAAATTCATGAAATAATAGCCTGAACTGAAAACCTGCAGGAAAATATACAATATTTTTATTTTTTGACACAGAACAAGATGAACAGTTGTGACTTTGCACAACAAGTATTATATGATTAGATTTAATTGGAAAGATTGCTTTAGTGTATAGAAAAAATGTTTAGGTACAAGTAGCCATTCAGCCCATCAAGCCTAATTACCATTTTATTAAATCAAGGTCATTTTTAATTCCCCAAATATCCTTACCAACCAAAATAACAACACCCTTTTATTTGACAAACTGTTATGGCATTGAATACAACACAAAGTATTGTAATGTTATTGTCTGGTCCCTGACCAGGACTGCTTTCTTCAACCTGTGTCATTGCTAACCTCAGACAATACCTCATGCAAAACACAGCTGAAATACTCGTCTATGCTTTTGTTACTTTTATTCCAAAGCCTTTTTATCCACTATCCACAAAATCTCCACTGCCCGTATACATACCCATGCTAAACCGTGCCCCATAACACCAGTCCCTGCCAGGCATCAACGGTTCCTCATCAAGGAATTGATTGACTTCAATATACTCACACTCGTCTACAAATCCTTTCACACCCTGGCACCCCTTTATTTCTCCGATGGAACACTTTGAGATGTTGATAAGATGTGAAAAGTACTATATCAAATGTAAGGATTATTATTATTATTATTTACTCCCGAAACCCTGGTCAGTCTAACATCTTGGGACTTTAATGTGAAAAGTACTGTAAAATAACAACAACAATTAGCATTAATATAGCACCTTACACATCAGTGGGACGTCCCAAGGTGCTGGACAGTACAGAATTTTCACCTGAGCTGGGGGTTGGATTCAAGAGCAGTGGATGGTGGAGTGGGACCGAAGGTACGGTCAAAGAGGATGGTCTTGAGACGGGCCTTGAAGGAGACAAGAGAGATGGTGAGGCAAAGGGACTCTAAGGTGGAGTTCCAGAAAATATAAATTTGTTGTTTGTTGTTGTCACTGGCCGTACAACGTAGTGACAATGTAAGTCCTGCTGGACACTAACCTCATCCTGAATGGGTTCCAAAATGTCCCCCACACTCCAGGATCACCCTTCTCTTTGGGTGGGAAATAAAGTTATTGAATGAGAAAGAACAGCTTGCGCTAGAAACTGTCAAACACGGTTAGCATGTGCTGGTGAAATCATTAGAGCCAGACTCTAAGCATAGTGCCAAGTCACGCTTTCCCTTCATTTAATTGCTCATTACATGCAAAGATGCCAAAGGAATAGGCTTTCCCTCCCACTGACCTATTTTGCATAGTTTTGAGTCCAGACAGTTTAATGAATTCTGGTGTTTATCTTTACACAAAGCAATTAAATTCAATGCTTCACATTTGTTTTCTCCCCTTATTGTTTAAGAAGAACAGATTTTAATATATGCCTCTCATGCTGGTCCTATTCTACTGTTCAAATATAGCCTGGGCTTGGGTGATTCGAGATAAGCTGACATTTTATATAAAATATTATTTGATAGAACACCTCATCGTGTTGAAGCATCTCAAACACAGCACACAATTATTGTAGAAATGTAGTAATTGTTGCAATATATAGAGTTAGCTGATCTGCTTCATCAATAAACTGAATGATTAGTTTATTTTTAAGGATTATTTTTGATGAGGGAGGAATATTTGCAGGACTACGGGAGAAATCCCCATGCTTCTCTAAAGTAAAGTTTTTAACTCTACCTCTCCTAAGCTGGGAGGGCAGAAAGGTCAATAGGGGTTCATTCTGTGGAATGTTATCCAATGACCATTGCTGGAAAGTGCATATGTTCAGACATTGAGTGAGAACTGGATTGATTTTGGCTGTGATGCCCTCCATGGTTGACCAGCCTGCCAACACTCACTAGCTACACTCGCTCGTGAGAAATGGATAATCGGTTAAGACACTGGGGACTGCGGAACTGCACTCCATCGGAAAAGAAAGAGGAATACTGGCAGCAACCAAATGGACATGGGATAGTAGGACATCAAAGCACAGATACATGTTTGACACAGATTTGCAATTTTGATTCTCTCTCTGTTAGAAAAAAAATCTTTTTTATTTCACAAAGTGCTTCAGAAATAATTATTGTTAAGCGTAGTCACTATCAGTGTGATGGGGAGGTGGGGTGTGCTTACACCAGGCACAGACTATCTGTGGTTATAGGGAAGAATTTGAGAAGTCAGCAAACCTGGACCTCTGTTACAACAACAACCAAAATTATATTTGTAAAGCTCGTTTCACATCGGAAGAAGTCCCAGTGTGCTGAACAGTCAGGGATCAGGACCCGAGCATGGGGGCAGGGTTTGGAAGAGGGAGTGCAGAGGGGCTAGGAGGGCGGCTGGGCACAGTCAAAATGGAGGGTTTTGAATTGTGCCTTGAAGGAGGTAAGGGAGGGAGCAGGCGAAAGGACTAGGATGTGGAGTTCCAAAGAGTGGTGGCAGAGAGGCTGAAAGCCCAGCCGCCGATGGTAGGGCAGGTCGGGTGGGATATCTGGAGCAGGCTGGAGCTTGCTGAACAGAGGGAGCAGACAGGTTAATAGGGGGTCAGCAGGTTGTAGGAGATGTAGGAGGGGGACAAGGACATTTGTGGAGATAAAGTGGAGACAGTGTGAGAGGTAGGATTTGAACCTTTGAAGGACAGAACCAGGAAGGTTGAGGTGAGAGGCAGCTGGAACAGGGGGTTATGGTACAGTAGATGTATAGAAAACAGGGCAAATTAATTATGTACATGGAAATAGAGGATAAATAATAAACAATCCATAATGTTCTTTATTTTGTGTTGTACAAGTTCCCAAGGTATTTAATATATAACAAATATAACAACAATAAAATTACATTTATAGAGCGCCTTTAACGTCAGGAGGAGGTATGACTTAAATCGACCAAAAAAAATGACAACTGCTCAAAATCCTAACTTGTTTCTATTTTGCCATGGTCACATGTCTACCTATCAAAAACGTTTTTTTAAATCACTTGCACTGACTGGTTGGTTATCCTCAGTGGTTTACTTCAGTTAAACAAAGCAAAGCTTCTACTGTTTATCTGTGACAAAGGGAGACACAGAGTTTCCAGTGTGAGGTTTCCAGGGTGTAAACGTTCACATGATTCTCATGTGGTTAAGCGCTGGGAACATTTCCAAACAACCCTAGAGTATTGGAAACTAGCAGATAATTGCGAAGACTTTTCAATGAGTCTTTAAATTATTCTGTATCTTATCACACAGAGGACTTTTATTTCTTACATCCTACAATATACATCTGGATCCTTCCTTCCAGATTGAACAACTGAACCCCAAAGTTATACTGTACTGTAAGATGGCACGGAGTAGCTGGGACGGATGGCCACTTTTTGTGTCTTATCATTCTATATAAATCCCCCCTGGCAATATTTGTTCCACCAGATGATGTTTTTCTCGTGCTCCATGATGCTATCCTGTGCAATGGGCGCTACATAAATATTTTTAACATATTTTGTTTTATACTTTCTGCTTACAAATATGTTATCAGCAGTGGGGTAGGGGGCAGGGGAGCAAGAATAGAAAGCAGTTATATTAAACAAACTCATACAGAATCTCTGAACCCTAGCCAGACACACCTCCCTGTAAACTCTAACCTCAGCCCATTCACTGCACCTTTATAAATCAGGGAACACACATTCCTTTTTTAATCCTAATTGTTTCTTCTTTATAGAAGTTTCTCTCAGTCAATTACCCTATATGGAGCTCGGCTACATTTAATCCAATAATTGCTATTTAAGAACTGCAATAGAACAAAATGCTACTTTCTAAAGGGACTGGATAATGTAGACAGTGACACGTTGTTGTTCTATCTTGTCCAGAACAGTAGAACCAAAAGACATGGCCTGCGATTGAAGTGGGGTAAATTCAGAACAAATTTGCGAAAATACTATTTCAGTGAACGAGTAGTAAAAGTATGGATCAGCCTCCCTAGGGAGTCCGTGGATGCCGAAAGGTCAATACTTTCAGAAGCAAATTAGATAGCTTTCTTTTAGGTCATAATATATTGGGATACAGCATATAGTGTGAGAGATCACATGAACGCGCAACTGCCACGATGGTAGAAAGCAAACTTGATGGACCTTCTTTTGTCTATGAATTCTTATGTTCTTATGGTGTGAATGACACTGCTGAGACCTTATCAAAACTGAGCAGTATCAGCTATTCACTTCGACAAATTACTGACAATCCAATCGCCAATCCATTTCGGAAACTCAGATTGTATACATATTCCCTCCAAAATCTTTTGCGCCATGTTTTGTTTGTAAAGTCTGTTGTAGATGACTCATTAAAAAATATTTTCACGTTTCACATGCTGCAGCCAAGAAAAATCTTCATCCCATGTTTCTGGCACAGGACACCAAGGCTGGTGGTTAAAACAATACTACTACATTCCACAATTCTAGGTTTACCCAATGTGCAAAGAGGATGTTTCGGCCAAACAAAAACTCTCACCTGGTAAATCATTTGAATGCTTCCAACAACTTTTGTTGTTGGAAACTGCACCACCAATCAAATTTGTAACTGTCTGGTCGGCTCAAACCCTAACTCGAGACTTGAGTTTATAGTCCAGGCTGACATTAAATGCATTATTAGATGTGCAGTTCTTCAATTGGTTCCTTGCCTTTCTGAAACTTTTTGGACACCAGTATGAAGGATGTAACAACAGAATATATAGTCTGTTATATAGCCCACAAAATATAGTCAATTCACTTTGCGTTATATTCTGTGAAGCGAGGAGGGCATTTAAAAAGTTGAGTCGTGAGGTGACAAACACAGGAAAATGTGTTTTGGCTGCATCTGGCCTGGGGGTACTGTTGGAGATGACTCAATGCTCAAAGATGCTATATCAAATGCAAGGATTATTATTATTAGCTTCCAATTTTCTGCTTTGGGCAACTATTAATGGCGGCATTGAGCATTTGTATATTCTGCACAGCACACATCAATGCAAAATAAAAAGTTAAGCTCCTTCTCTACTTCCCCTAACCTGAGTTCAGCCATAACATTAGTTTGTGAGTGAACATGGCAACCAATGTATTCACAGCAATGCCTCACAAATGTACCACTCACAAAATATAGTCATTTCACTTGACAATATATCCTGTGAACCGCTTTGAAATGTCTTGACAACATGATAAATCAATTATTAATGACAATAATAATCATTCACATCAGGAGGGCATCATAACGTGCTTCATGTGATACACTGTAAAGTGTAGTGACTGATTGTGTTTTGTGGGTGAAAACACAATAGCCAGCACATACACACCCATGAGGCGAATAACCTATTTTTATTGCTTTCAAGACTATTTGGAATCAAATAAAATCAGCTGGTACTATGTTGAATTTACTGTATTAGGCCGGGGGGTGGGTCAATGCCAGATCTATCTAGATATTACCTGGATTTGGGGAGTAAACTGACCAGGTGAGCCCATCACATATCAATTTTATAACCATTCAGTACATTGCTGTATTAATAGTGATTCACCAACAACTAATTACTATATGTTGAAATTGCCAGTGATTACACTAACTACAAGAAATGACAGGTTACCCTCCCAGAGGCCAAAAATGCTTGTGCAGCTTACTGTAAATTTACAACACAATGTGCACTATCAGTCATCTATTGGTTGCCAACAGACACAAATATCTAAGGCTGAATCAGATGGCACAGAATCCTTCCTTTGTTACACATCTCGTGACATTCAATTATATACAATTGGCGTCAGGTTCCCCTAAACCCCCCCACTCCCCTCGCGACTGCGCAACATGATTGATGGTGAAGCCGGCCACCCCACCGGTTAAAAAACAGAGTTAAACCAGTGTCCCAGCAAGTCCCATGGTGATAAGTCCAATGGGGGGGGAGGGGATCAGGCTTTATCATCAATCATGTGAGGTTGTGACATTAATCCCTCTCCACCGCCTAGACCAACCACCAAGACCTCCTGCATCTCAGCCTCCCTGCTGTTCCTCCAGTCAACAAACAGTGGTCTGCTTCATATCCCCCACCCAATCGACCTTACCATTGGTGGGCAAGCTCTCAAGCATTCTGCCCCCATTCTCTGAAACTCTTACTCCCAAGCCTTTCCCTTACCCTTTTAAGGCACTTTGAGACGTCCTCCTGATGTGAAAGGTTGGCCAATTTCCTGTTTTCAAGCAATTAAGTTTTCTGTTATTAAGTTATTTCAGTTATCAGCTTTTAAATTATTTTATCCAGTGCTGCACCAATTCAAGCTTTCAGTAATATCCAGTCAGCGGCAAAATTCACTATTTTAAAATCCTTTCATGTCAAGTATCTCAAACTGGACCTCAATATGACAACAACAACAAAATTACATTTGTATAGCGTCTTTCACATCGGGAAGACGTCCCAAGGTTTGACAGACTGTCCCTGAGGGGTAGTGATTGGGGAGGGAGGATGGTAGGGAGTGGGGGGACTTAAGGAGGTTGACCGAAAGCATGGTCAAAGAGGAGGGCCTTGAGGTGGGTCATGAAGGAGGTGAGGGATGGGGCGAGGTGGATGGATTGCGGGATAGAGTTCCAGAGGGTGGAGGCAGAATGGTTGAAGACCGGCCCGCTAATGTTGGGGCAGGCAAAGCTGGGGATGCGAAGCAGACTGGAGTCAGCTGAGCAGATGGAGCGGGCAGGCTGGTAGGAGGTCACAGAGGTGGTGGGGGGGGAACATCAACAACAACAACAATAGGATTGCATCCACTGAGTTATCAAGTGAGTTGCTGTAAAATACATGATGTACCATTACGTGCTTGGGACATCAATTGGTACTGAGAGTGAGACAAATGTTTAACTATTTAAAAAAGCTCAATTTCTTTAAGGTTTCTGTAAAGTATTACAGTACTTCTGCTCAGCTACATTTCACTCAAGGAAGCATTACAGATGGCTCAGAGCCTATAACATGTGTACAGATATTGGAACACAGTGCAAGAGCCGACAGCATTAATTGTAAGCTCCCCATTACTAACATGGCAGTAGCTGAGCTTTACTCCATGTGCTTACCTTCTGGCTCTTTCAGATCATCTCAATGGGAAAGCCACCCGGGGTCACAGGCCCCTCCACAGACCCGTTCAGCAGCTGCTGGCAGGAGGGATGTGGCCCGTTCGTATGTTGGTACCCATATCCCCTCCCCCCACTCTTTCCTCAACAAACTGCAGCTCCTTACTTATATACACACTGCTCGAGAATTAAGCCAACAGAATGCACAGTCAAAATACCATTGCATAGTATATCTTGCAAGGTGTTATGAGACATTCTCCCGACATGAAAGGCAGGTGCTACATCAAAAAGTTAAAGGATGATTCTAACAATAGAGGGAAGAGATGAAATCCACAACTGTGAAAAATGTAAATGAAAGAATGGGGCTGCCTTCGGGTGAGGAAGGTGCTGTATACGTGTGTACACCTTGAGTAAGTGGGCGATCTGCTGAGATGTTTAATGCTACAAACTGGGAGAATACTTTAAAAGAAATGAAAACTGTGGGTGCTGAGAGACGTGCAGCAAAGAGCAGCATGTGAACCTGGCAGGCAGTAACTGGAATCCAGGGAACTGCATTGTTCACCAGTCTTCACTGCTTTCTTTGTGCTGAAATTATTCCAAGCGATCTGGCACATGTCGCAAATTCCTCATTTCTGGCTCAGAAAAGACAAAGAAAACTTAAAAAACGCTCTATAAATAAGCATTCCCTTTTTCGGTGGTGGGGGGGTGGAATCTATTTTCAAAAATTATTAAAGTAAGCTTTAATACCGTACACTTAGAGGAGGAGAAAATGCATGTGTATTTATTTTTCCTACTCAGAAGTCTGTAGAGCCCTATTTTTGTTGAATTGCTCAACTAGATTGAAAGAACACTGTCCCAAACATGATGTTGTCAAACATTGTTCAACATGAAACACAGGCTTGTTCCTTTCCCATTGTTCTCTGAACCGCACAATTCTCACAACCATCAATTCAACACAACTGGAAGAGGTAAAGTGAAGCCCTGAACTTACGGTTAACAGTCAGTCTCCTCCTGTACAGCACAGCGCACAACCACTCATATCCTCTCACAGGCTTAAGACTGCAGCTACCACAAGGAAAAGACTTATGTGGCTATCAAAGACTGCATCCTGAAACGTCTTTCACTCCAGTCAAAATGCAGTGCACATGAGGACCTCTTGCTGGGTTAACCGGCACGTCAATTTACATGTAAATAGCAGCTCCGCCGGGCCTGTCAGAGTAAAGAATGGAGCCTTGTCAGCAGCTTTAACCAACCAAGGCCACTTAAATCCACTTTTTGGCATGCCCTGTTACTTCATGAAAGTTTTTTTTCTTAAACACCGCAGCAATGTTTATCTGAATTCCTGGGGAATGTTTATATTCGCTTATTATCCATCACTGTCTGTTTAGCAGCTCAGGACACGTGCGAGAATAGAGTGAGCAGGTATCTGCCACTGCTCGTCACACCGCCATCAATTCCCTTTCGAAAGTACAAGTGCACATGTGTAATCATACTCAGGGCGACTGTTGTACAAGCTGAAGGAAAGTTTTTTTTTAATGAGTTACATTTCTCCCAAATGAAACTCCAATAAAACTTTTACATGAAAATTCCTACGTGCAGTTATCGCACACAGAGTTTTCTCAATTTAACACACACAGTTCATAGAATCACATAGTGTTATAGCATAGCAATAGGCCATTTTGCCTATTAAGTAAACGCTGGTGTTTTTTCCCACTGCAAGTTCTCCAAACTTATTCATTTTAGAATACCAACTTGCATTTATGTAGCACCCATCACATAAGATAACTTCTCAAGGAGCTTTACAGTAGCTGATATTTTGATTAATATTTACATTCTACAAGTACAATAGTTTACCTCATAAACATTATAAACACTGTAGTTCAGTGGTCAGAGAATTCGCCCCGCAAACAAAGAGACCTGGGTTTGATTCCCTGTAGAGTGAAATGTTGAGCAAGTTTCCTTACTCCACACATCTTTGTTTACCTAGCAATAAGTAGGAACTCAGTTGTTAGTTGATTGGTGAATTGCTTTTCTGGGAGTAATAATTCCTTCAAAGTTAAAATTTTTTTGTCACTCAATCCACGTCTGTTTGCGGGACACTCCTCTGTGCAATTGGCTACTGCATTTCGCCCACAAAATATACAGTATATTCTGTGAAGCACTTTGAAACATGTCAAAGACCTAATAAGGTGTTAGATCAAATGCATTATTATTATCAGCTTTTTTCAACTAATGTATGACTTAAATATTGATCAAGAGCATATCGTACGGTCAAGAGTAGGACAACTCACTGTGTTGAGCTCTACTCCCAGCAACTTTGACAGTGAAGCTGCTAATGTTTGTCTGTAGCAAGATCTGGAAAGCATCCAGGCTTGGGCTGACGAATGGCAGATAACAGCTGCACTACTAAGTGCCAGATCATCTCCAATAAGAGAAAACCCAGCTTCCCCCCACTACTGATCTTCAATGGCCATCAATAATTGCCATCAACATCCTGGGGATTGCCACTGATGACAAGAAAGTTAACTGAGCCAGCCACATCAACACCATGACTACAGATCAGGGGAAGGGGCTAGATATTCTGACCAATGGCTCACCTCCTAACACCACAGTGCCTCCCACCATTTATAAGGTTCAAGTCAGGAGTGTGATGTCTCTTTTCAAGGCTGAGGTGTTCTATCTTCTTCAGTTACTCCTTATAGAATGCAATTTACATTACTGAATGCCTTTCACACCAAGGGGACGTCTGAAAGCTTTTCACAGTCCAGTGCTTATAGTTCTTCATATTAACACTTTTGCCCACCAATATACAGTTAATTCACTTCACAGTATAATCCGCGAAGTGCTTTGAAATGTCTAGAAAACGTGAAAAGAGCTTTGTCCTATGCAGCTTGAGCATGACTTTGTAAAATGCTCCTCCAGCGAGCGCCCTAAAACAAAATTCTAAACAGGAACTGTGAATACTCACACAAAATAGTCTGGTACCAGTTTAAATAGTATATGAAACAATTAGCATTTATGTAGCAACTTTCACCCTTCACACAGAACAATTGAACTACTGAGCGAAGGGCACGGATAGAGGATGGTAGAGTGGGATGTGAACAATACAGGTAGACCTCGCTTAATGTTGCTTCGGTCAATGTTGTTTCATTATTACGTTACTGATCCATAGGGAACATATATCAATCTAACGTTGCAACATTCGTTATTACGTCGTTTGCCAGCGGGTGGAAACAAACTACAGTAAAAACCCATTTATCCGGCACCCGATCAACTGTAACTTCCGTATAACCGGCATTGCAAAAAAAAGGCCTGCATTCGATTAACTGTAATTTATCCAGAAAAATGTACGCACACACTTTTTTATTTGTTTATTTATTTTCGTTTTTGGCCGAATATCTGGAACGAGCTTTAACCGGCATTGGCCAGGTCCCAAGGGTATCGGATAAACGGCTTTTACTGTACTGTAGTTTGGATAGCGTAGGCTACCGTCCAGTATTCTGACACAGCGTCCATCCACAGTCTTAACTTCACCATTTTAAGTTTGTGCACAGATGTGAGATCAGTAATATTTTTTGCCGTGATTTATTTGTGCAATCCTCTATAAACATGAGTCAAAAACACCCAGGAAGTGACAGTGGTGAGTCTGTCTGTTAGTAAAAAAAAAGGAAACTATTATTCTCAAAATAAAATTTGATGTGTTAACCCGTTTTGATGCCGTGAGTGTTATGATATTTAATTTTTAAAAAATATTTTATGTTTTACAGTTATGAACATGTATTTCAACTTATAATTTTTTTAAAGAAAATGTTGATGAAAAATATCCAAAAGAACCTAACTCCAGTTTATACATTAATTCTTATGGGGAAAATGTGTTTGCTTAATGTCGTTTCGCAGTCGCACTTTTCAAGAACACAACTGCGACGTTAAGCAATTCAACAGTATTAGGTTTATTCTCATTCATGTTAACTAATCCTCAGAAAGACAGCACTGACTCTGATGTATTTTTCATTACAAGTTACAAAAAAGGTGGAGCTCCTGTAGCTCAGTGCTTGGAGCACTTGCCTTAAAATCTTGAGACCCGTTCGAATCCAGGCAGATCATGCCGAAACCTTGGGCAAGTTTCCTTACTCCACATGCCTAATAATCCCTCAAAAAACAAAAATTGGTCATTTCAATCCACGATTGTTTGTGGGACATTGCTGCAATTGGTTGCCGCATTTTGCCCACAAATATTCAGTCAATTCACTTTACAGTAAATTCTGTGAAGTGCTTTGAGGAGTCGATAAGATGTGAAAAGAGCTATATCAAATGCAAGGATTATTACTTATATATAAAACATAGAATTCAAAGCTTGTGAGCTTCTATTGATGGTTTGGGATGTTGTGATATCGCGGAGTAATGAAAGGCATTCTCCATGGCCAGGGGGTTCATCACAAATCATTTGGAAAAGCTGTAGGCAAGGTTTTGGAGGCTGTGAATGAAGGCAATATGGCATTTTGATTTATAGCTTTCACAAATGTACATTGTGATCTTTGTATACCAAAAAGGGGCCTTGAGTGGAATTTGTCAAAGGCATTGCAAAGAGGTTTTATAGGTTAGAAAAATGACTTATGATATCAAGGACACTCAAATGTACTCTTTAGTGCAAACAGAAATGTAAGCAGCATTTTGAACACTCACGGTCTATCTTGTGCTCACTCTTCTTAAAATAGGCTTTGGTTTCTTCAAATATTTCTTCATAGGTGTAACAATGACACCTATAGAGAAAACAAATCCAATAATATATACTGTCGAGAAAAATCCGACAGTATATATTATCCAGCAATACATGTTGGCTCTTGAGGAATTGAATTGTTATTCATGTGCCCTTTAATGCATTCCTTGATCTACGTGGCTTGAGGAAAGGGAGGAACAGCCTTTCGTTAAATTACTCCCCAAAAGCAAGTTGCATGTGTTTAAGTCAGAAAAGAATTGATGGAAAATGGGATTGAAAGGGCAATTGAATTGGAAAACTGCAGTGTAAATGCTGGAAAACGTGAATCATAAGTTGAACTGCATTTGATGCAGGTAACCCCATGCACATCATACATCCCTCTGACTCTGACTGCAGAGATTAGCTGGGAGCAGAGCTTGGGTGGGTCAATCTGACAAACATGGATTTGCTACACAAGACCCACTTTGTGTCCCAAGATGCTACATGAAAGTTATTGCAGCATTTACTCTGCATGTTTCCTCCTTCTCAATCACAATGAGCCCAAAGTACTTTGGATATTATGAAGCTTGTTCCATACGGTAATGAGCATTTGGTGATCTTTAACTTTTTCTCAACTACAGTATAGAGAAATCCTACACCAACACTATTGCAAAGAGTTATTAAATCTGTACACCATTACACTTTGTGGTGTTGACACTGCAAAACCATGGTACAGTAGAAGCCCATTTATCCGCGACTTGATGCACCGGCACTTCCATATAACCGGCACACCAAAAAAAAAGTCCCCATTTGATAAACCGGAACTTATCCAGAACAATAGCAGTGGAGCTTTTGTAAATGCATAAATAATAACATAATAACAGAATATTGTATTGGCACTCATCCTCAAAACTACTCTCCTGCGCCCCTCACTCCCGCTGGTATATGCTGCGATTGAAGCTATGATGCTGTGATTGAGGTTTACAGTCCAGCGACCCCTCCCAAAATGGAGCACGCCAAGCAGGCGAAAAAAACAGCGTGTATGACTTTAAAGTCATACTAGTGGCAAGCCAATAACCCTAGCCGATAACCCACATTGTCGCGCAGGTGCAGTATTTTGGTTTGCCGTTAGTAGAGTCTCGGGCTTCGGCTTGCAGTTAGTAAAGTCGCGCGACTTTAAAATCGCGCTGCCACTTCTTTCACCTGCCTGGCGCCCCCAGTTCAAAAAAGAATCTCTGGACTACAAACCCCAACCAGCAAAGGTGAGAAGCACAAGAGAGCAGCCCCAACAACAAGCACCAACACAACATTCTGTCACTATCTGCCATTACTTAGTCTGGTGTGTATGGTGTGTGTTAAAAGAACTTGAATTTTTTTGTGGTGGGTTTTCTGCCTTGGGCCGCCTGAATATTCGGCAAGCGCTTTAACCGGCATTGGCCAGGTCCCGCGGGTGCCGGATAAACGGGCTTCTACTGTACTAAAGTAATCAAGTTCTCTCTGTAAGCTTTTCAGACTTGACAACAGGATTGTTCATAAGATAACTAAAATAATATTTCATGTTAGGAGAAAAAACACTCAAGAAATCAAACAACAACAAAATTACATTTATAGGGCGCCTTTCATGTTGGGAGGACTTCCCAAGGCGCTGAACAGTCAGGGGTCAGGACCCGAGCACAGGGGGTGAGGCAGGACAAACCTCAAACTGGTACGCAAAAGCCTCAATTGACTTGTTACAAATTAATTATTTTGTGTGTGCTTCAGGGCATCCGAGAGAACGAGAGACAGTGCTGCAACTGATGTGCTGTTCTACCAGATAATTTATTATCTCTATACAGCTAGAATCCCTTCGATGTGGCAGTGACCTGAAATTACGAAAATAATGACTTGGCAATGTATATCTTACATGTCAGCACATAGCACACGTCTGGTTCAGAACAGCTGCTACCCCATTGGGATCTTTAACATCCATCTGAATAAGGAGACGATAAAAATGCGAAGAAAATGCATTTTGCATCCGCAGCATTGCATTGCAGTGTCAGCCTAGTCTGTGAGTTCAATGTGGGGATTGAATTCACAATCTTCTGACTCAGAGGTGAGAGTGTTGCCACTGTGAAGACAGTCACAGGTGCTTCAGGCTAGGAGATGGAGCACCTCAGGAGGGTGGAGGTGCAAGAATCAAGTTGGTCGCAGTACTCTTGGGCACTGGTGATGACTGATCAGACAACCTGGCTCATCAGCTGAACTTGGAAGGGAAAGACTATTCACTTAGGCAGAGATTCTTCGCATTTATTTCCTGTTAACTCTGCAAGCCAAAGCCCTAATAGACAGTATGTTCCTGGATGGACAAGCAGTGGGAAAGCTTATTGATCTCAATGGCAGGCTAAGTGGTTTGGGCTGGTTAGACTCCAGCCATACCCCAAACACACATTCTGTGGTCTTAAATCCTTGGTTCTCGCCAATGTTGCCTGATACTCTCCACATACTTGGGTCATTAGCTCCACACGTACTCGGGGTCTCAAGACTCTAACACCCTGTGCCTGCCCAGCCAACGGTACTCTCCCCCCAAGAGAGGGGCACCCCTCAGTTTGGAAACCACTGACACAGGCAATGAGAATAAGATCCATCAGATTGGTATGGGCATGTTATGGCAGTCGTGTGCCTCAAACAAGAGCTTTTACCAAGAGTATCTGTGCCAACAACAAACCAACACACTTTCCTCAGGCACGTTTTTCACAAACAACACAAGCTAGATTGAAAAATAAACTAGAAGGAAAAAGTCATGCCTTTTTGATTGTGTAAAATGACTGGTGTGAGGCCACTGGAAAGCCACAAGAGTGCAGCTGGTTTCCTCATTCAGGTTGTGCCTTTCCTGAGCAGACTTCCTCCATGTGGAACAGTGCCGCTGTTCACTCTACAAGACGTGTGACAAATTAAATAATCTCTGCTACAGGCAAAAGAAATACAAGCCTTCATTTGTAAGTACCTACAGATTTATTGAAAGTATTGTGTTCTGACATGTCTGAATCTGGTTTTCTAGACTTGTTTCGTTGGCTTTTTGTTCACCCCATGAGTTAAGAGAGTAGTTTTTTTTCCCCTAGGTTGCGTTCAAGCCACAACATCTGTCCCATCCTGTTCTCTCTCAGGTTACATTATATTATCTGGAATTCCTTCTACTGGTTTTTTAATACACAATTAAGGCTACCTGCAACTCCTTCCATTCTCATTTTCCGCCCACAAATATACAGTCAATTCACTTTACAGTATATTCTGTGAAGTGCCATGAGATTTCTAAAAGACATAAAAAGCACTATATCAAATACAAGGATTATTATTATTATTATTGGCTCTACACCACCTGCACAATATCAATGTGTTTGCCACATATACCTCACTGTGTTTTAGTGACATTTTTCCCATTGCAACTACACCAGCACCACTAAATAGCGTAACTGCTTTTCAGTGTTGAAGATACCCGTTCAGCGTAGAAAGGGAAAAGCTTCAAGCCAAATTTTGAGTTTTTGTTCAATTTGTCAAAATATTTTAATCCATTTTTAAAGTAGAAACTGGTTCTTTTTAAAAACTGCAGAAACAGCTTCTAAAGTAAAGATTGAGGTCATGACTGCTTGTTCAGAAAGATGGTATTGTACAAAGATTCCATGGCACAATCTGAAAAGAGAAGTTTCTTCTGATGTCCTGGCTGCGAAGTAATCACTTTGTAGCTGTTTGTGATTTCTGCTGCATGCAAATTTCATTTCATTTTGCAATCCACGACTGTTTGTGGGACACTGCTGTGCGCAATTGGCCCACAAAATATACAGTTATATTCTGTAACGTGGCTTGCGAAGTATCAAAGATGTGATAAGACACTATTTCAAATGCAAGCATTACTATTATTATTAAATTGGCTGCTGGGATTGCCTATAAATAAGTGGTCATTACATTTTGCATCAACTTTGAGACATTAAATAGTAATAAGTAATAATCCTTGCATTTGATACAGCTATATCACGGCAGAAGGAAGTCTCAAAGTTCTTCACAGGATTTACTGTAAAGTGTAGAGACTGTACTTTGTAGTCAGACATTTAATATAAGAGGTAAGGATGATCCTTACACTTACAAGTGTAAGGATGATTTTTATTCATTATTATGTCATGTTCTTGAACCCAATTTTACCAAGTTTGTGTTAAAGGCGTATTTGTTTCCTGAGGCTTGAATTTTCACATGATCCAAGCCTCAAAATAATTGCTTAAAAGTTAAGATTTTGCAGAATTTTAGAAAATTCTTATATTCTGCTTACAATTTTGAATACTGAAGTTAAGAATTTTCCCAAACCCTGCAAAATTCTTAACATACAATTGTATGTTATACATATAATTCAAAAGAAATACATCATTGTACACATCATGTATTAAGAAGAGAGACTGAAGCTGTAGTCATACATTAGTTACACACAGTAAATCACAGCACTAGGCACCTCATAAATTGTCTGAAACAGTATGCATTATTGCCTGTTTATAATAAGACCAGGTCACCAGAAGACAGTGATCTGCCCTCGCAAGACCATCCTCTTATAGCAGTGGTTCCCAACCTCGGGTCCCGACACAAATCAGGTTCGCAGGGCTACTCAGTAGGGTCGCGGAGGGTCATCAGAATATATATTTTTCTGTTTTAATGCTGAAAAGCGCCCGAGGCGACACCGTCGACCAATCTGTATGAAAGACCGTACTAGCGAGTTGCGCTGAGTCCACAAAAGAGATAGAGATATCATCTTGGCTGAGCTTCGCTTTAGTCGCCCAGTTGTCCTACAGCAAAAAAAGGTTGGGAACCACTGCTCTATAGGAAGGAAAATTATGAAACTGTTTAATTGAAAAAGACCTAACCCTCAGCTCTTGTGAACTGTCCTTTTCCCTAATAAGCTCCCACAAGAGCTAGTGTAAATAGAGTTTATTAAAAAGAAAAGGGACAGAAAATTGTGTTTTTGTGGGATGGGGCAGGGGAGGGAGGAGTGAGAACAAGCATGAATCAAAGTACTTTATTAATACATCACATATCTGTCTCAATGAGGAATTCTCTCCTCCTCCAAAAGCAACTCCCACCCTGAAAACTTTTAATCCAAAGTTTTTTATCCTATAAACTCCAATTTATCCAGACTTCGACTGCCCGCAATCTCACCCAAACTCCACAATCCCATTACGTCAGTCCTCACCAGGCTCCACTGACATCCTGTACACCAATGTCAAGCTCTTCACCTTCACTTAAGAATCCTTTCATGCCTCCTTATCTCACTGATCTTTTCCTGTGCCATTCCTCTACTCAGCTTCTATAAACAGCTTGCTGTGGATTCCCAACCACTTTGTGCAGTGGCTGAGCTTTCAGATTCTACTTCACTACCTCTGTCCCTCAACCCCTCTGCTTTGCCCCTCTTTTTCTATTTAAGTCCTGCCTTAACACCTACCTCTTCAACTGTGCGTATGGTCATCTCTATCTTCCTTTCCTGCTACGGTATTCAACCCACCTCTTTATAAAGTGCTCCGAGACATTATTCTCTGTGATTGATGTGACATAAATACAAGCTGCTCTTTTTTTTGGAAACAAACTTTCCTTATACTGTTATTACTTTGGGACTCACCTTCCAAATCTTTCTCGTCAAATACTGTACATTTTCCTTCCGTCCGAATGGTAAACATGACCATAACTACCCAAAAGTGCATCAGAGGAGAAGTGTTTCTCTCACATCAGCTCCCCATCACAAGCTCACTGCAAAGTGAAGATAATATAACATGGTGCATAGAGTAAACACTATGGAATGGAAAAAACTAGACTGGCTCAACATTCTTCACCTAGTGAATAAAATAAAGAAGCAGCTGTTATAACAGCTTTGAACATGGAAACATTTTAGTACCTTTGAAGAGCAGGTGTTTTATGTTACAAGATGTGCACAAGAATGATTCTCTATTATCACAACGCTTTAGGGAAAACATATTTTCTCACTTGCAATATTCAGTCAACAAATATACTCCAATCAACCTGCACATGGAAAGGTAAATTAATGCTGATCGCGATTAACCAGGTACCTGTAAATATCTACATATAAATGTCAAGAGAGAATACGGTCATACTTAGGCTCGTGACAAACCTGCATTAGATAAAAGTAGTATTCAGATCCTGGTCATGCCCTTTCCCTGATACTGTAATCCCCTCATTCCTCAGAGAGGAACAAAGAAACATAGGCTACAGTTTGTTACTGTCACAAAGGCAATAAAGAGCATCGATAAGCACAGTCTAAAGGAACCTGCAACCAGTGGGAGCTGTATGTATTCATCTTTCTCAAGATCCACTCATTTTCAGAGATTAAAGCCCCTGGCAGTCAGTTCACATGCACCCTGCTGTGCCTATTTCAATCAGTGAGCTGTCTGCCTACTCCAGTGAGAACTCAATTGAACAGACAGTACTATAACCCATCAGCGAAACAGACCTAAAGCAGATACTTTTTAACAAGCATTTATTTTCTCACAATCTTCTTTTCTCTTTGATCTCCCCATATGGCACACTGTCAGTCCCCAGCTGATAATGAGCAGTGTCCAAACTTCTGACCACAACACTCTTGAACTGCCGCTTGGAGTACATGAGTGGGACTGAGACAGAGAGACTGATAGATAGCAATACACTATAAACACAATTAGTGCCAAAGAAAGACTGACAGAGAGAAATAAATACTCAAATGCATAGACAGAGCCAGAAAGGAAGATGCACACAAACACACAAAGACCCAGTCTGCCTGGCTGGTTTAACACCCTCACCTGTGAGTCAGACTGCTTTTCAGTAAGACTGAAAGTACAATTTCAGCCACAAAATACACAGTCAATTCACTTTACAGTATATCTTGTGAAGGGGTTTGAGATGTCTCGACAACATGATAAGGCTCTCTATAAAATGCAAGGATTATTATTATTGTATTACAATTGTACAATGCATTACCATGTCAAAATAGTTCACAAGTATTTTGTAGCCAAACAGACTGCAATAATCCCCAAAATATTAATAGCTCTGTGAAGTATCACGGAATCAGGGGGGCAGGGGTCTTGCACCCTCCCATGAAAATGTTGGGGTGGGGCAGAAGTATGTTACCTGCCCCCACGCCCCCCCCCACCCTCCACCACACACACTCAACAACAACTTACATCAGTATAGTGTTCTTCATGCCGGCCAGTGTCTTGGAGTGCTTAAATTTCAGTTTCACTATTAAACAAACTAGCACAGACTGTGTACATTTGATCAAGCGGCATCTCTTGTTTTTTCACTGCCAAAGCTGTCAGCGGTGCTAAAGGCAATTCCATCCATAGGCTGCCCTACTTTGACTCGGATGAGAAGTCTCCCCTTGCCAATAATCGATCTCCCCCCAGTTTCACCCACTGATCGTAAAAAGCCTCTACCGCCCATGTGTAAAGGTATCCATAGACCTCAACAATAATGCTTGCTGACCAACCCACCTGAGGTGTGTTTGAGTAATAGGGAAAGGAATTCCTCCTTTCCTTAAATATCTCAGCCAAGATTGCTTATCTGTTCCTCAAGGGAGAACTGAAGGCAAACCCCAGTCACACAAGGAATTCAACTCACATCTTTAAGTGGGCAGTCCACAAGTCTGACACTGTAACTGTGCACCATATACTGTATAATACTGTATTTAGCAAATTACTGGCAGTAATTCCCACAAGTTTTATTTCAGGCATCCCAGTGAAAGTATTTATTCTTCTTCTTTATCAAAATGATTTACTAAACCTAATGCAGGATCCAGAATAAAAGACAATGAATGCTAAAGACTTAAATGTTTAAAATCTACTAGAAATGCAATCTGCGAACCATTTTAACTAAATGGTTCAGTTAGATAATGAAGCTAAATGTCATGAAGTAACTTTAAGTCGCTGCAAAAACTGTAAAAGCAATCTACCTGTATTTTGCTCTCCCCAGAGAACCCCAATTTCTCCTGCAGCAATCTGCAGCAATCAATCACTGAATCTCAAACACAGGGCAGGTTTTGAACAACAGTGGAATCTTGAGCTTGGATATAAGCACCTGAACATAAGACACTGGGCCATTCAGCCCAGAGAGCTCATTCCGCCATTCAATTAGATCTTGGCTGATCTGTACCTGGAGCTAGGAAAACACTAGCCAATAGTCTTAGTATTTCTATAGCAATAACAGAGTTAATAGAACAATAGAGTAGATAACCAATAGAAGTTATGTCCTTTGCAACATTAAAACAGTTCTCGATTGTTCAGCTTCAATATACTGTTTGTAGGATTGTCTGAAACAAAAACAGAAGTTGCTGGGAAAACTCAACAGGTCAGGCAGCATCTATGGAGAAAGGAAAAGTGAGTCAACGTTTTGGGTTCACGTCCCTTTGTCAGATGAAACGTTGACTCATTTTTCCTTTCTCCCTAGATGCTGCCTGACCTGCTGAATTTTCCCAGCAACTTCTGTTTTTGTTTCACATTTCCAGCATCTGCAGTATTTTGCGTTTTTGTATGTAGGAATGTCTGTTGGGCTTCAGAAAGGATGATATAAATGAAAGGATATAAATGCTTGTCATTTATATATATCATGATTATTTTCTAACTGACGGCAGAATTCAGCGGCTGCGCAAGAATTCTTGGTGCATGTTTCATACTTGACTAAACTCAGTTCATATAGGACTTTATGGCCAATAGACAGAAGAATCTTTGAACACAATAGTTGCACTGGATTTGAACCCATGCGTGAAAGGACACTGTGTTAAGTTTAAACCATTGTGCTACCCAATTGCCAAGAGATTTCTACCTTGCAAACTGTAATACTACAGCTTAAATAGACCGTACTGAATTGCTTGCCCATCCCACATTATTTCAGCCTTGTGTAAAAGTGTTAGTGTGCTTTCATTGAATGGAAGAGTACAGCAGCATGACTGAATGACATGCACAGCAACAGACTCTTACATCCCTCTAAGTACCAGGCTAAAACAAGAAACAATAAATTACATTTTCATTAAACCTTCGCCGAACAACATAAATCAGTCACATTATACTGTAAAAAGGTAGCACTATGCTAAAGAAAAACTGTATGTTGACCATTTCAGATGTGCTCTGAGTACTTTGTCAAAGGCTACCCATTTGATCTTCAATCTAATGTTGTTTAAAAATGTAGCTCACAATTAAAGTTGTGGATTCCCTCTGCCTAGGCCTCTTAAGCTAGTGCAGGAATCTTTACTATTTACCAAGTGACCAACTTGTGACTGTCCTCCATGGGATGGTGGCTGGTGGGGGCAACTGGGGTCCTTCTGGGGTTGAGTTGGCCTCAAAGTGACATTTCTGCTGAGGAAACACAAAGTGGAAGCAACTTTGAGGTGGGCCCTGGGGCAGAATCCCTGACTGTTGTACTCCAGTGTACTGTAGAAGGTTAACTTGGCTGCCTGACTCATCAATGGAACATTAGGCGTAGAAATGTGACTGAGGATAGAGATAAGCTCCAATAGTGCTCACCTGTAACCTCTGGGAAATATATCAATGGTATCTACTGACAGAGACCAGGAAAGGAGACAAGTAAATTGGACTCAACTTGGAAAAAGCTTGATACCACAATGAGAAGGCAGTAAGGCTGACATTATGGAAGGATGAGAGTAAAAAGGCGTAAGAATCTTCTTTCTCTGTAGCTTTTCAGCAACATGAAGTGGGTATATTTTCTTCCTATACTGTCCTCCCGATGTGAAAGGCGACTAGAAATCTAATTTTGTTGTTGTTTTTGTTGTAGATTTAACAGAAATTTATTACATGCCCAGGTTCAATATAATAATAATCCTTGCATTTGATATAACATTTTTCACATCTTCTAGACGTCTCAAAGCACTTCATAGAATATACTGTAAAGTGAATTGACTGTATATTTGTGAGTGAAACACGGCAGCCAATTGTGCACAGCGGTGTCCCACAAACAGTCATGGGTTGAAATGACCAATTTATTATTGTTCTTTTTGAGGGATTATTGTTAGGCGTGTGGAATAAGGAAACTCGCCCAAAGTTTTGCCCGCCTGGAATTTAACTGAAGTCTCTCGCTTGTAAGGCGAGTGCTCTTACCAATGAGTTACAGGAGTCCAGTAAACTACAAGACTCCTATCCAAGAATTGTAAGGCCAACTGTATCGTCCTAGTATGGAGAGTATCGTCTTACTGTGCTTGTTGGCCTTCTGGCCAGGAATATTGACTTTGACTCCGTTTGAATCTCACTAATAAACTTATGCACCATCTTCTGCACACAGGATTCAAACTATTTCAAGGCTGTTACCAGCATTTTTCGGTATTGATGAAAGCCTGCAACAAAAAAAATCCAGTAAATGTCAGTACAGTATTGTAATTACACTCAGCCAGAAATTCCGAAACACCGGACTGAATCTCTCCAATAGTCCAGATAGCCAGAGTTTTAGTGTACAGTACTGTAATAAAAGCATCTTACTCGTTTCAACTGGATTTAAATATTTGTTGAAGGGAGAGAGATGCCTTGACTTTCTATTACTGTGTTTGGTTCAGTTCATCATCTTTCAGGATATCTAAATTGTGGTTTATAACAGAAGTCAATGGTGCCCCAGGCAGTTGAACAACAATCATCTCACTGTTGTAGGGAACCTGTTTTGTCTGGTCAACCTCAGTATGTTTCTAAGACAAAGTAAAATAAAACAGTTACCGTTGAAAGGATATTAAGTTCCCAATTTGGGCTATAAGCAGGGTGACAAATCTTTGCGTTTCCAAATACTGTATGAGGTTTTAAATAAAGCATTATCTACAGGATAACTGAATTTATTGCACACCGAATTTATTGCATACAGTTAAGTTTCCATTAATTCTCAGTTTTTAATTTTCTCTGGCCTTAAAGCCCCATGCTGCCTCCTTCAGCCAAGAGCAGATTGCGTTAGCAAATTCAAAAGGCCTTTGATTGAGGAGTAGATGAGATTTTACTTCCATTTGATCTAGTAACTTTCACATTGGTAGGACTCTGCTGCACACTCATCAATGCAAACCTCAAGAACACCAGTTCTATCCAGGCTCCACTGGCTCCCTGACTCCGAATGGGTTGATTTCAAGATCCTCACACTCGTTTTCAAATCTCTTCATGCCTTGGCACCTCCCTACCTTTCTGACCAGCTTACCCCCCACCCCACTTCCCGCTGCCTCTGCTCGACTGGTTCCAGCCTTCAGCATGTCCCTCGTGCCCACCTTCCATTCCAACATCGGTGGCCGAGCTTTCAGTGACTGTACCCCAAAACTTTGGAACACTTTTCCTCTATCCCTGCATCTTGACACTTCCTTCCCCATCTTCAGGCCGCACCTGAAGATTTCTACTTTGACTGTGCCTCCGGTCATATCCCGCTCCCAGGGTTCGGCATTGTGCTCGGCCACTGACAAGGGCTCTGGAACGCTGCGTGGTGTGAGGGGCGCTATATAAATGCGTAGTTGTGACTTTGCTTTCTCTTCACGGCAGTTCATTCAAGAGGTAAAGTTTGCTGATCCTCAGGTGACTTTCAAGTACCTTCCCAAGGTGGAGAGTGAGGAGTTTGTAGTCATTTTGCATTCGTGGGGAGTTGCTATTCACTTTGCTTGAATTCAAATGTGCGAATTGGAAACCAAATACAAATTCAGTCACCAAAATCGGAATCCCAATCCTGGCATAAATTGATTTAAATTCATTTTATCCAGAATATAGGCTTATACAGTCGCTGGTCTGAATGGTAGCCTGGCTCAGTTGATCGTACTCTTTCCTCTGAGTCAGGAAAATTCTCACTTCCAGGACGTCGAAAATTTGAACTCACATAATCTATGCTGACATTCTAATACATTGCTGGGATGTGCTGCATTGTTGGGAATGCCATCTTTGGGATAAGATATTTAACTGAGGTCCTGATTCATTCAAGATTCCACTGCACTCTACGAACGCAGGGGACTTTCTCTTGGGTGTCCCGACCAGCAAATCACCAGATTAAAAAAATTGTCATTTGCATTCACTACATGTTGTTTGTGGAACATTGCTGCATGGAAATTACCTGCCGATGGTGGAGCAAAAAGGACGAAGGAATAAGCAGAAGGCCAGGGCCAGGTGAGCGGAAGCAGTGGGTAGTGGAATGGGGAGAAAGCAGGTCAGAAAGATAGGGAGGTGCCAGGGCGTGAAGGGATTTGTAGATGAGTGAGAGGATAGGATCAGAAGTGGTGCTTTTCTCACTTGATATGCACACATACATTTATCAATACTGGGGAACGAGGTGCCAATCAGAAGCAGGACTTGCTTTTTATTTTTCTCTTCCCAAGCCCAGGTACAATGAAATGAATTGTAGTGCACCAACTGTTACCCTGGATGAGATCAGCTAACTCAGTGCAAACAATCACCGGTAATCAAACCGTGGGTCTTACTATGCTCCAAAGTTAATGGTACATCACTGATGTATTTACCTATTCAGCCATTGTTGGACTTATTAGGTACAATAATATGTTTCTCCTCTTACCATTTCCCTCTGGCCGCACTGCATGAAAACACTGTGCAAGATAACATGGGTGAGTGTCCATGTGTTGCTATTCCATGGTGCCCACAGATACTCAGTGCTGAACAAATGCCTGATTAAACCACAATTTAAATAATCTGCATTGTGAAACTCTGTGGTTTGGTGAGTTAATCTGCGTGACTGCCGCAGAATGTCAAACTTATTTTACAAACTAATTAAGTATATAAAATCCTCTACATATAGAGATTTACGTTTTGATTGATGCTAAAATGATGTGGGAGAAAATGTTTGGGTTATTAACAGGGTACATAATGGCCGGTCAAATAAACTATATCCATACTCCATTGTTATCTCAATCATAATAAAGATGGAAAGGCAGTAACTGCACTGATGCCCAAAAGGGATAAGGTGGTCGACACTATTGTACAATGGTGTAGTGGTGCAATGATGCACGACCTCCAGCCTGAAAAGTAAAGCTCAGCCCAGTAACAGAAAACAATGATCAACAAGGTTGAAAATGTGATCTAACAGCACCATCACCATAGCAGCTGAGAGCATGCCACCACCAGCGGCAATACTACTATTAGACAGCTATCATCAGGGGCTCAGCCAAAGGTAGGGTCTGCAGCAACAATAACTCACTACGCTTTTTCATGTCAGTAGCATGAAGAGTAGCGATAGGGCAGCAATGGAAGTACAAAAGAGGCTGCTTTAAAACAACAACTTTATATAGCACCCTTCACCTGAGGTAGCTAGATTTCACTTAATTTGGACAGGGCATTTTGTGTCCAAAGTTGTCTGAAGTTAATACATTAAATGGCACCTAGTTGTCTTAATTGCTCAAGGAGTCCCAAAGTGCTGAACAGGTCAGGAACCGAGAGCGGTGGGGGGGTCGGAGTAGGGGGATGGGGAAAGAGAATGGGAGAGAGGGAAGGGTTAGTGGGGGAGCCAAAGGCACGGTTGAAGAGAAACAGAAAGGAGTAGGGGAAAGATGATCATATGTGCAGTCGAATCACATCTAGGCTAACTTCCTGCTCGGCGGACTTCCTAACTCTTGACATGAAAGGCACTATATGAATGTAATTTGTTGCTGTTGATGAAGAGGTGTGTTTTAAGGCAGGAATTAAAGACAGAGAGGGCAAGATGGAGGGGGGTAAGGGAGTTCGAGTTTATGTGTGAAGTATCTGAGTTAGCCAGCACTGGGGGGGAAGCGGTGGACAGGGTAGGAGAAGATACAACAATAACAATAAAATTACATTTGAAAAGCACCTTTCATGTCGGGAGGATGTCCCAAAGTGCTGGACAGTCGGTGTTTTGGACCCGGAAGGTAAGAGAGTGAGGTGCTAGAGCAAATAAGGGAAAAAGGCAAAGTGCCAAGTTTTGCTTCAAAGAGTAACTGATCATCATGTCTATTATATAATTATTTATTTATTAATTAATTTGTCCCATTAAATTAACAAAATGATTGATTAAAACAGAACTAATTGGGAGCTCTTGCATACAGCACTATCCAAGATGATTGCCAAGAATTCCTCCAAAATTCTGGCAACTAACCTCACCCTAGTACAATGTGACCAGTCAAATGATCAATATTAATACACACAGTAATTTAGTAGCACACAGTGCGTGATGTCTCATGTCTAGTCGGACAATAAAGGATCTATCTTACACCCATATGTACTGGAAGCACATTGAATGCAAAATCTTTTATGGGTCCCTGCAAAACGTTTTGCTGTGAAAACCATCAGGGATAAAATTGATCAATCCCCACTGTGCATCGCGTGCTCCCTAAATTGTATACAGCTCAACAGAAAGATTTCAATATTTCTAACTTATAGCACAACCATGTTAACAATCGACTGTTTCGGAAAACCTGGCAGCACTATATAATGTATTGTGTAGGAGAATGCGGGAATTAACAGTATATTGTATAGGAGGGAGCGAGTACTGTACTTTAAAACATATTGCATTGTATACGATGGAACTGGTATATGAGAGGGATGATGGAAAATGTGTTCATCTTTTAGGTCATATTTTTTTAATCAGTTTTTCCTGTTTATCCCACACACAGTAAAGATAATTAACTAGCACCAACAATTGCACGCTATATGTTTACGACTGTTTGATTTTTTGCAGATGCCAATACCACCAATACCAACAGAACTTGTTTGTCTGCATGACTGTCAGCTATATGTTAGCACGCAGTACAAGAGCCTATACACTAATATGGAGCAGGAAGCAAAATGGCTGCAGGACACTTAAACACACCATACAGTATTCAAAGCCATTTGAGATCCCAGGAGGTAAATTACAGGAAAGCAATTTGTAGGTGCAGAAGAAAGAATATTCATATTACTGTACAAGGTTGCATTCCATTTCCCTTCCCGCCTTCAGTTTAAATTTATTTTTCTACCACTCAGCATTGTCAATACATTTCAACAAAACATAATGTTTGCACAGCTGTGCAGCAGGCATTTCTTTCACAAAGATTTCAGTAAAAATATTTTGATGTGGGGTTGTGAAATGTTCGCGTTCTGTTTATTTAAACAGTGAAAACAACGTAGATTTTGTTCTTTTCAAGCACAGATCTCCAGAGAGCATTTTGAGGCAAATGAGGGTGAATCATGGCACAGTAGTTCTGAGAGCAACTTGTGTAAGAAGCATGTTTCACTTTAAACTATATTAGATTAAGTACAATTTCCATTTGCACCAATGGATAAAATAAGCTTAACGATGACACTGACCACCCTGCTGTGCACCAAGCCTACTTCAGCACCTTGAGACGTCCTTCCCACATGAAAGGTGCTACACAATTGTAATTTTGTTGCTGTTGTTGTTATTATTATGGGCAGGGCACTAAAGTGGACATTCACAGGTCTCAGAGTTTTGCCATTTGATCTCATAACTCTAGCTGTTACTTACCCTGTAATAATATGCTTCCTCGAGCACTTAATCCTTTTTTTCTTTTAAATATTGTTTTGGCCTCAGCTTCATCAGCCTTTTGTGGTAAGACTTTCCGCATTCTAATAAACCACATCGTGAAAGAAAACAAAGCCTACTAACCTTTCCCTTTCTTCTGTTATATTAAAAAGCTGATGACTCCATGCAATGTAAACAGGTGAACAACATGAAAGCTTTCAAAATACTGTATCCATAATTAAGTAGCTTGGTGAAAGAATGGTAAATAGAGGGAGAGCTAATGGGGATAAATTATACCTGGGTCTAGATTTACCAATGAAATGCTTCAGAGCGTCCTAAATTTGACAAATTCTTCTTCAACAACAACAACAAGATTATTACATTTGTACAGCGTCTTTCACGTTGACAAAGCTTTGGATTTGAAATCAGTTTTCTTTAAGTTTCTTCTGAGAATGATAGAAAACCAACTTCAACGTTATGATTTATTTAAACAAATTGCCACATTCCGTACGTTGTGAAATGTTGCAGGTAAGAAAAGAGGAAACAATAACCACACATAACATATGGAGTTGCCAACCATCAGAGACAAGGAATGAAAACAATTAAGATGTACTTATTGTGAGTTTACTGAAGGCTTCCAAACAATTAATGTGAAGCTGTTGTTACCTATTCTAATCCTCGGTTACAACGAAGGATTTGGAATACAATGTTAAAGGTGTGAAAGGCACTTTATACATGCAATTTGCTATTGTTGTAATGACTTGAAACCACATTGCTGTCTAAAATGGACTTCAGTAAAACATCCGCAACAGTGTTTTGCAACAACAACAAAATTACATTTATAGAGCGCCCTTCATGTCGGGAAAACATCCCAAGGCGCTGAACGGTCAGGTCGGGACCCGAGCAAGGGGGAGGGGCAGGGAGGCAGGATAGGGGGGAGGGAGGGGCAGGGTAGGCGGGGAGGGGAGGGAGAGAGTTAGGAGGGGAGGGAAAGATTTGGGAAGGCAGCAGAAGGCACAATCAAAGAAGAGGGTCTTGAGACTGGCTTTGAAGGAGGCAAGAGAGGAAGTAAGGCGAAGGGACTGTGGGCCAGAGTTTGGGGCCAGAGAGGCTTAAAGCTTAAAGCCTCTCTGGTAGGGCGGGTCAGACAGGGGACATGGAGCAGCCTAGAAATGTTTTAGCCAGAAAAATCCCTGTACTGTACTTTAAGCAAGAGTACTTTGACTCTGACAAAATCTTGAGTCATGACAAACAAACAAAACTTACATTTATATAGCGCCTTTCACGTCGAGAGGACATCCCATGACTGCATGATGTGTAGGTGATATATTGGAAAGAAAAACTCTGCTTATTATGTGGGCACCTTTGCCAATGTTAAATGCCTGCCCCCTTTTTTTCCAAAAGAATATTAAAATATTGAAGAGGAATTCAGTGACAGTCAAGATTCTGGGACTCCAAACTCTGTGTGAAGAGGAGACGTTTAAAGACGTGAACTTGCTCTCTTAGAAAAAGATCGAAGATGTGATCCATTCAAAGGGATGGGGTCCATGTCTCTAAAATGATGAAGCATAAATGAAATATATATAATCGGACTTAAATTACAAGCACAGAGTACAGATTTAAAATGGAAAAGACTTAAAGAGTTACTAGATATTAGAACATTACAACATAGGAACAGAAGACCATTCAGTCCACCAAGCCTGTTCCACCATTTTATCACATTATGGTTGATCTACAGTTTAATACTATCTCCTTGCCTTTTCAACAAAAAATAATAATAATGCTTGCATTTGATATAGTGCTTTTCATGTCTTCTGGACGTCTCAAAGCGCTTCACACAATACACTGTAAAGTGATTTGACTGTATATTTATGAGTGAAACCCAGCAATCAATTGCGCACAGCAGTGTCCAACAAACAGTCTTGGATTGAAATGACCAATTTATTATTGGGTTTTTTGAGTGATTATTATTAGGTTTGTAAAGGAAACTTGCCAAAGGTTTCACCCAGCCTGAAATTGAACCCAGGTCTCTCGCTTGTAAGGATAATGTTCTAAACACTGAACTACAGGACTCCACAAATAACTTGACTGGACTCCACAAATAAGTCTCCTGCCAATCATTCCTCCAGATAGTTGGGCCATGATATCATGATCATCTACCAAAATTATCTACTTTGCTCCTTCGCTTTTAGGTATTTCAGTTGACCCAGCTTTATTGCCACTTTGGGGTGGTGATTTCCACATTTCGAGAATCCTTTGTTTGAACAAAACATTTTCTGATCTCACTCTTAATTGGTGTAGCTCTAATCTTAATATCATGTCTTCTTATTCTGGATTCCTTTTATCAGAGGAAAATGTTTTTCTATATTTACGCTATCAAATAGTTTTATTGTTTTAAAAACCTCTATCTGATCACCTCTCAACCTTCTTAGTTCTAGTGATTATAATCCGAATCTTTGCAGCCTCTCCTCATAATTTAGTCCCTTCAGTTCAGGTATCATTCTGGTGAATCTATGTCATTTATTCTTCAAATTCAGCTTATCATATTCAAGATCAAAGTTGTTTGGAGCATAGGATGTATGTGTTCATCAGATACCTGGATCACCTGGATAATAGGGAACGGCGATATGGGAATTTCCCGATATATCCATATCGGTTGGCTCATATCGAGATATACCGAAATATCGATATTTTCAGTTTTTTCATACTGCGCATGCGCGCGCATCGGAGTGCGTGCGCATTCCGGGTGCGTGCGCATTTCGGATGCGCGCACGTTCCGGGTCCGCGCGCATTCGGGGCCTATCTTCTCAGGAGGTAAATATCTTTCTCTCTCTGTGTCTCTCACTCTCTCCATCTCTGTGTTTTTCTGTCTGTGTCTCTCTATGTCTCTCTCCCTCTCTCCTCTCCCACATCCCCCCCCTTCTCTATCTATCTGTATATTATCACATCCACCCCGTCTCTCACCCCCCCCCCCGCTGTCCCTCTCTCGCACCCCCCACCCCCGTCGTCTCTCTCCCCCACCACCCCACCAGCAGTCTCTTTCTCCCTCCCCCCCCCCCCCCGCGGTCTCTCTCTCCCTCCCCCCCCAGCCGTCTCTCTCCCCCTCCCCCCAGCCGTCTCTCTCCCCCTCTCCTCCCCCCCCCCCCCCCCCGCCGTCTCTCTCTCCCCCTCCCCCCAGCCGTCTCTGAAAGCACGGTCTTGAGATGGGTCTTGAAGGAGGCAAGGGAGAGGGCGAAGTGGAGGGACTGCAGGTGGGAGCTGTGTGGCTGAAAATCTCCCCGCCAATGGTGGGGCGGGTGAGGCGGGGGCCACGAAGCAGGCTGGTGCCCACTGAGTGAATGGAGCGGGCAGGCTGGTGTAGGTTAGGAGGTTGCAGAGGTAGGGAGGGGCAAGGCCATGGAAGGTGAGGACCAGGATCTTAAACTGCATCCTCTGTGTGATGGGAAGCCAGTGGAAACCAGCAAGGATAGGGGTTATAGGGGCACATCCCCTCGGTGAGGAAGAGGACACGGGGTGCAGAGTTCTGGATAATCAGGCCATGAAGGGAGGAGTTGGGGAGACTGACAAGCAGGGAGTTTGCAGTCAAGTGTGGATGTTCTGAATGCGTGTATCAATTTAGTACAGGGTGTTTGTTGCATTGTCGGAGGTTCTGTTCTTTGAATGAGACATTAAGGCGATGTTCCATTAGCTTGTTCTGGTAACCCACGATAAATTGGTCATTTCAATCCACGATTGTTTGTGGGACACTGCTACAACAACAACAACAACAAATTACATTTATAGAGCGCCTTTCACGTCGGAAGGACGTCCCAAGGCGCTGCACAGGAGGCGTGTGACCCGAGCTGAGAGGGGAGTGTTTCGGAAGGGGTGAGACACGAAGGGGAGGTCGAAAAATTTGGGGTGGAACAAAAGGCACGGTCGAAGAGGAAAGTCTTCAAACTGACCTTGAAAGAGAAAAGGGAAGAAACGAGATGGAAGGATTGAGGGATGGCATTCCATAGGGTGGGAGCGGAGAAACTGAAGGCCCGGCCTCCGATGGTGGGGCAGTTCGGGCGGGGGGCTTGGAGCAGGCCAAGTCCTGTTGAACGGAGGGTCCGGGTGGGCTTGTAGGGGGAAAGTAAATTGGTTAAATAGGGCGGGGCAAGGCCGTGTAAGGCCTTGAAGGTGAGGACGAGTATCTTGAACTCGATCCTCTGGAGAATGGGGAGCCAATGGAGACGGGCGAGGGTGGGGTTATATGGTCGCGGAGGCGGGTGCGGGATAATACACGGGTTGCAGAGTTTTGGATGACCTGCAGCCTGTGAATGGAGGAACTGGGGAGGCCGACGAGGAGAGAGTTTCCGTAGTCCAGCCTCGAGGTGATGTATGCGTGCACGAGTGTTTCGGCAGCGCGGGAGGTAAGATAGTTGCGGAGCCTGGCAATGTTGCGCAGGTGGAAATAAGCGATGCCGGTCAAGGCACGGATGTGGGGGAGGAAGGAGAGTTTTTGATCGAACATGATGCCGAGGTTCCTGATTGGCTTTGTGAGGTGGAGAGTGCAGCCTTGCTGTGCACAATTGGCTGCCATGTTTCGCCCACAAATATACAGTCAATTCACTTTCCAGTGTATTCTGCAAAGCGCTTTGAGACATCTAGAAGATGTGAAAAGCTTGATATCAAATGCAAGGATTATTATTATTATCTTTTCTGAGGTTTGGCACCCAAAACTGAACCCAATACCCCAGGTGAGGTCTGACCAGGATTCCGTACAAATGAAATATTTCTGTTTTGCTTTTGTATTCCAACTTTCTTGTGATAAAAGTCGGCATCCCATGAGTTGTTTTTTGGACCTGTGAACCAACTTTTAATGACTTGTGACCCTGGATGTCTAAATCCGTTTGCTCATCCATCATTGCTAGTCTTTCCCTATTAAAAATGTATGATTTGTCTTTCTAAGATCCAAAGTGTAGAGCCTCACACTTTGACACATTGAGCTCCATCTGCCACAGTTCATCCTCGCTGAATCTGTCTCTATCCCTTTGCAATTTCCTACTCCTATCTTCATGAGTTATGCCTTCCTTTTATCTCTGCTCTCTGCCTCCCAACCACATTTCACGCGAAATTGCCTCTAATTCGATGTGCCTTACTTTTAGCCAATAGCCTCTTATCAAATCTGAAAGTTTATTTTCCCCATAGTTTGATTCAGTTGTTAGCACTTTCGCCATAATAAGTCTCTCCAAAAATTAGTTCCTTCTTGTTAAATTGGCAAATAAACTTCCCCAAAAAATGATGCCTATTTTATCTCTGATCTGCTCACACCCTATCCCACTACCTGCTACCTTCACTTAGCCACATTGCACATCACTGGTCCCCTCCTACCATTGCCGTAGTGCTTTCAGCCACAATGTCCCAAATCTCTGGAACTCCCTAATTCAATCCTTCCATCTTAAACTGTATCCTCTGGTGCTACCCTCTCTTTCTAGCTTGGTGTCAAACCACACTGCAATTACGCATGATTTGCATGAGGGCATTAGATAAATGTAAGTTATTGCACTGCAAGTGGATATGGGCCACTTGTCTGTACAGTAGTTCAAAAAGAACTGGTTAAGTATCTTCTTGATAACAGCATTGGAAATTATACCATTACAAACAACATCATTTTTGGCTTGTCACCAAGAATATTAGCCAAACCACAATCCATTCCTACCGTAGACTTTTCTCATCTATCAGCACAAGTTGCTTAATAGGTATCATCAGAAATTGGATGTGTAATTTCTCTTATTCAACTATTCATTTGTTATTTTCACAGAGGTAGCTGTCTTGCAGGAGGAGTAGAAACTTATGTGAACCTTTTATAAACAAATGGAGCCATCTAATATTCTTTGTTTTAAACCAAAAACAAAACAGCAACAAAGACAATGTTGGGCAACTAAATTCTCCCCAATATTACAGTTTATTGTACTGATACTATATATTGTTGGATGCCAAAAAAAAAGTGAATTCTTCCTTTCTCTCTCTGCTAATAATAGCACCCATTTTCTCACATTCCATGAATCATCGACAACCAGGGTATGACATCAAATATGTATCTGCTTAATTCATGGTCAGTTATCCTCTGCTCAGTTCAGCCTGAATTCAAATCCTGATTTTACTGAGAAAATAATTCCCCAAAACTTAGGTATTATAAAAGTGGACAAAATAAACAAGCTTGACCTAGATTTATTAGCAAAATTAGATCCCCCCCCACCCCCCCCCTCCCACTTTACACTAAAGTTGTTTCATTTGAACGGAATGATTCAGCATTAAAAAAGACAACACCGCAAACCACATGAGCCTCTCAGTGGGTGGATTTTGTTTGAATGCGCCTTATGCCTGCCAATTCTGATTTTGGTAGACATTGGAAACATTTAAGTAATCGGTAATTGCTGTAATTACTGTAATTATATTCTCGATGAAAAGCGAGTTTTGTTCATAATATAAAATTTCAATGACAGAGTGATGCCAGCGGAGGAACATCACAAACATTTATTTCAAGATCATGATCAAAGTAATCAGAGAAAGTGTAGGATTTTCAGTGGCTGTGTGTCGAACATTGCTATGGACAAACTGGCTACTGAGTTTGCTTAGAAACCCAGTCACAAAACATTATATTATTATATTTTCGGCTGCCGCCTTTCACCCACAAAATATTCAGTTAATTAACTTTACAATATATTCTGTGAAGCGCTTTGAGACATCTAGAAGCTGTGTTAAGGCGCTAAAACAAATGCAAGGATTATTATTACTGTTATTATTATCCCAGTAATCCTGTGAAGCACTTTCTGATGACCTTCTGACAGGAAAGGCTCTACACCAAATTCAAGGATGTCTTTTGCGTTTTGGGAGCTGGAGAGATGGATCCCAGTTGTCTTTTTCAGTCCTGTCTGTTGTCATTCAGTCAGACACCCTCCAAATGCATCAAACTCTTGCATTTGAGACGATAGTTCATTGCATAAATGAGATCACAAATGGTGCAAGGTTAGCCAGAGACTGTAATAATGACCCATCACAAACACTCAGGTGGGTAGGGGATGTCCCAAAGGATCAGCCTGCACAACCTGGTGAGAGATCTCAAGTTATCTCACTCCTCCCTCCCCAGTGCCTCCCTAGTCTTTTTCCCTCTGCACAACAACTCAAGAGACATTTTACACAAACCACCCAACAAGGCTGGGCTCTCAGGGACTTCCTTTGAATCTGGTCCAAAATCCAAGTGAATACAAGAGAGTGAGAGAGAGAGAGAGAAAAAATAAACTTTACAAACACTGCACAGGGAGATTTCAGGGGGAAAAAAACTGCAACGAAAAAGGCCTAAGAACAAACGTCTCCCCCCACCCCACCCCAGGCTCACAGTACATTACATTACAGTACTTTACCTGGAAAATAAGTCTGTTGAGTGTCAGGGACTGAGATCAAACCTTCAGCAAATCCAAGTTAGCAACTAGACCAATGCAACACTCACTCACCCTCTGGTGTGTTTGTTGCCCCCAGTGATTCCCCCTGCAGTGGGTTTGTCAGATGTTTGTAACTTTGTTCTGTGTGTGTGTGTGTTACCTGACCTTCTCCCTACGCAGACTGAAACTCTCAGGTTTCACAATAGTCACTGATCCTCGATTCCACACTGATTCCCACAGTTACCTGAGCGACCTCTGGAGCTGGCAACTTGTCACTGCAACACAAGCCAGCTCAGAGGTGAGGAGGGATTCACTCACTACTGCTGGGGTCCTCTGCTGGGAAACAACAACAACAACAACAAACTAATAAAAATCCTTGCATTTTGATATAGGACTTTTCAAATCTTATCGACGTCTCAAAGCGCTTCACACTATACTGTAAAGTAAATTGACGGTATATTTGTGGGTGAAACACGACAGCAATGTCCCACAAACAGTCGTGGAATGAAATTACCAATTTTATTATTGTTTTTTATTATGTTTTTTTTGTACAAATTATTATTAGGCATGTGGAATAAGGAAACTTGCCCAAGGTTCTGCCCTGCTCTGCCTGGATTAGAACACAGATCTCCCCAGCTTGTAAGGCGAGTGCTCTAACCACTGAGCTACAGGAGCTCCAAACTTGTAAAGCGCCTCTCACATTGGAAACATCAACAACAAAATTATGTTTGTATTATAGCGCCTTTCATATCAGGAGGAAGTCCCAAAGAGCTGGCGTTTCAGTGTTTGGGACCTGAGCTGGGGTTTGGGTTCAAGGATGGTGGAGGGATGGTGGTGAAGGGGGGAGTGACCGATGGCATGGTCGAAGAGGTGGGTCTTGAGGCGCAGTGTTGAAGGAGGTTAGGGAGGAAGGCGAGGTGGAGGGATTGCGGGATGAAATTCCAAAGGTTGGGTGGGGGCAGGGAGAGGTAACAGGACTTTGTGAACACTGTGGAGTGTACTAGAGGTGAGCTTTTATTACAAGTGTGATCTGGAGGTTAGAGGTTACCATAATTATAGTCCCCTAGGGGTGTATTATCATTCCTGGAGTTTTCTGTAGATGAGGTGCTGTGAATTACGACAGGCCTCCAAGGTAAAGGATTATGCTTTCGAAATCCTCCAGCAGTAAAATGCCATTACAACACAATGTTTGAAAGGTGAAGGACAGTTAGTAGGTACTACAGCAGTCCTGAGGTGAGGTATAATCATTACAGCTCCTTGACCATTAGATTCCCTACCTGTATAACTTAAAAGAGCATCCTGCAAACATGTCACAGAACAACAGGAAGGGGGAGGGAGGGAGAAATAAGACTTGCCCTGTATCTGCACTCTGTAAAAGGCAGAACCCTGAAGTGGGACCACCTTGGTCCATCCAAAAGAGTGGAGGCGCAGAGGAAGCCCTCACCCCCAACTCCCGACCCCCTAACCCTCCACCAGCCCCGCTCTCTTGCTGGATATCCAACTCTGACCTTGTGAAGAGCGCTATACCCAACATTTTTGGTTGGTTAAATTAATGCATTTTCTTCATTGAATATTTCTTGATTTATGCCATAAATAAATATTTAATGAATAATATAATAATCATTGCATTTGATTTTGTGCCTTGCCACATTGTTGAGATGTCTCAAAGCACTTCACAGAACCCATTGCAAAGTGTAGTGACTGTATTTTATGAGCGAGTCTGCCCGCCACATCTTGCCCATAAAATACGCACAACAGTATCCTACAAACAGTCGTGCATTGAGTGACCAGATTATTATGTGTTTTTAAAAAGGATTATTTACCAGTAACATTGAAACATTTCAAGTCCTTTACTGTAAATACTGTTAGGTGTAGTGGATGTGGATGTGGAGTCCTGTAGCTTAGTGGTTTTAAAATAAATGCCCTACGTGAAGGGTGCAATATAAATGCTAATTTTTTTAATTAAACCTGAACCTAATCGGTGAGAGCCTGATGCTGATGCTGAATACAATAAGTAGAAGAAAAAGTGTTCTTAGAATGCAACCGACTTTCGATTGGCAATGATAACAACCAGGAAAAACAGTAGCTAATTTATTAAAAATGTTACCCTCATAGCTGTGGACAAAGAGGACATAGGGTCAGCCTGGCTCAGCTGGTAGCACTCTCACCTCTGAGTCAGAGGTTGTGGGTTTAGGTCCCATGTCGGGACTTTGAGCTCAGTCTAGGCTGATGAGTTATTTGAGTACGTACTAGGGATTCACTGCATTATTAGAGGTACAGATCTTTGGTTGAAACATTAAACTGATGACCTGCATGTCTTGGATTAATAATAATCCCTGCATTTGATGTCTTCGAGACATCTCAAAGCGGTTCACAGAATATACTGTAAAGTGAATTGACTATGTTTTGTAGGTGAACTGTGACATCCAATTGCATACAGCAGTGTCCCATACTGTGATTGAGTGATTAAATTATTATTTATTTATTTTTAATTTTATTTTTTAAGGGATTATAACCCCCAGAAAAGCGATCAGCCAACCGACTAACAACTGGGTTCCAATTTACTACAGTTCTAGGTAAACAGAGGTGTATGGAGTAAATTTTGCCCTGTCCAGGAATTGAACCCAGGTCCTCTTGCATGCACGGCGAGTGCTCTAACCATTAAGATGCAGGACTGCATGCATGTATATTAAAAATTCCATAGCAATTATTTGAAATGTGACTTAAATTTCTTTTCATGACCTAGACAACAGGGTCTGCTTCGTGGCCCCCGCCTAACCCGCCCCACCATTGGCGGGGGGATTTTCAGCCACACAGCTCCCACCTGCAGTCCCTCCACTTCGCCCTCTCCCTTGCCTCCTTCAAGACCCATCTCAAGACCGTGCTTTCAATTACCCTCCTTCACCTCTGCTCTTCACCCTCCCCAATCCCAACCTCCAGCTCAGATCCAAAACATTGACTGATCCAGTGCTTTGGAATGTCCCCCTGACATGAAAAGCGCTCTACAAGTGTAATTTTGCTCCACCGGGTCTGGCCTCCTCCATGTCCCCCGAATCCTCAGCTCCACTCTCGGCGGCTGGGCCTTCAGCCACTATGCCCCGAGGCTCTGGAACTCCCTTCCTCACTCCCTTCGCCTCGACCCCTCTCTTCCCTGTTTCAGGTCATAGCTAAACACCTTTCTCTTCGACCACGGTCACTTTTGGTCACCTTTCTACCCCTGTCCCTGGCTCTGTCCTGGGATCTGCTATTGTGAAATGCTCGGAGACACCGTCCGGCGTGGAGGGGCTATATAAATTGAAGTTGTTGTTGTTGACTGTGCTGTGCGTGTGTGTGTGCAGGGGGGGTGTTGTGTGCAGGGGTGTGAGTGTAGGAGTGTGTGTGTAGCGCAGAGTGTGTGTGTGTGGGGGGGTGGGGCAGTATGTGTGGGAGGGGGGGCAGTGTGTGTGTAAAGGGGTGTGTGTGGTGGGCAGTGCATGTGTAGGGGGCAGTGTGTGAGTTTGTGTAAAGGGTTTGTGTGGGGGGCAGTGTGTGTGTGCAAGGGTATGTGTGAGGGGTAATGTGTGTCTAAGCGAGTGTGTGTGGGGGGCAGTTTGTGTGTGTAAGGGTGTGTATTGGGGGGGCAGTGTGTGTGGGTGTGTGTGTAAGGATGTGTGTGTGTGTGTATGGGGCAGTGTGTGTGTGTAAGGTGGGGTGTGTGGGGCAGTGTGTGTGCAGGGTGTGTGTCTGCAGGGGTGTGTGTGGGGGGGCAGTGTATGTGTGTGCAGTGTGTGTGGGGAGGTTGTGTGTGTGTGGGGGGGGGGTGCAGTGTGTGTATGGGAGGTATGTGTGTGCAGTGTGCGTGTGGAGGGGGGGCAGTGTATGTGTGTGCAGTGTGTGTGGGGAGGTTGTGTGTGTGTGGGGTGTGCAGTGTGTGTGGGGTGTGCAATGTGTGTGGGAGGTATGCAGTGTATGTATGGTGTGGTGTGCAGTGTATGTGTGTAGGGTGTGTGTGCAGTGTGTGTGTGTAGGGTGTGTGTGCAGTGTGTGTGGGTGTGCAGTGTGTGTGTATAGGGGTGTGCAGTGTGTGTGTATAGGTGTGTGTGTGTGTGGGTGTGCAGTGTGTGTGTGTGGGGGGGGGGTGTGTATGTGGGGGGGGGGGGGTGTGGGTGTGTGCAGTGTGTATGTGTGTGTGTGTGTGGAGGGGGGGGGGGGGGGTGGGGGGGGGGGGGGGGTGTGGGGGGGGTGTGTGTGTGGAGGGGGTGTGTGTGTGTGTGGAGGGGGGGGGGGGGGTGGGGGGGGGGGGGGGGTGTGTGGGGGGGGTGTGTGTGTGGAGGGGGGTGTGTGTGTGTGTGGAGGGGGGGTGTGTGTAGAGCTGTCCAACTCCCTCCCGGTGCCGGTGACTCCGGATGTTGTTCCCCTGTAGCTGTGTGTGTGTGTGTGTGTGGGGGGGGGGTGTGTGTGTATGTGGGGGGGGGTGTGTGTGGGGGGGGGGGTGTGGGGGGGGTGTGTGTGGGGGGTGTGTGTGTGTGTGGGTGTGTGTGTGTGCAGTGTGTGTGTGTGTGGGGGGGGGTGTGTGTGGGGGGGGGGGGTGTGGGGGGGGTGTGTGTGGGGGGTGTGTGTGTGTGTGGGTGTGTGTGTGTGCAGTGTGTGTGTGTGTGGGGGGGGGTGTGGGGGGGGGGGGGTGTATGTGGGGGGGGGGGTGTGTGTGGGTGTGTGCAGTGTGTATGTGTGTGTGTGTGGAGGGGGGGGGGGGTGTGGGGGGGGGGGGTGTGTGTGGGGGGGGGTGTGTGTGTGTGTGTGGAGGGGGTGTGTGTGTGTGTGGAGGGGGGGGTGTGTGTAGAGCTGTCCAACTCCCTCCCGGTGCCGGTGACTCCGGATGTTGTTCCCCTGTAGCTGTGTGTGTGTGTGTGTGTGGGGGGGGGGGGGGGGTATCAGGTGACGGTCTGAACACCATGAGCCAGAGCCCGGGCCCGGGGAGGGGGAGCGGCTCTGACAGCGGGTCCCTGGGCCTGGAGCTGCCCTATGGGGGGGAAGGGGAGCCGGGAGCAGCCCAGCCCGACCCCCACAGCGGGGATGATCAGCACGGTAACCCCCCCCCCCCCCCCCCACACACACACCCCTCCCCCCCTCACCTCCCCCCACACACACTCCCCCTCCCCCCCTCACCCCACAGCCTCACCCCCCCCCCTCACAGCACGGTAACCACCCCCAGCTCTAACTCACTAACTGCACCACTGAGATGGCAGCTCACCCAGCCTAACTCACTGCTAGTAACTGTACTGATATATAAATGCAGTTAACCCAGTGTATCTAGTATAATGACTGTCTAATCTTGTCAGTTTTATTGGTATTTGGAGTGTGGGGGACGTGGGGGGTGTGGGGAGCTCAGTTGAATGTCTGACCCGTGTGGAAACCAATGCTTTAAGATTATCCCAACCAAACTGAGAATTCCACGCAACCCAGCTACACATGGAAATCCTAGAGATACACTGTTGGGATAGAACGGAAAGGCGCTATACGAGTGTAATGTTGTTGTTGTTGTTGGAATGCGCACTCTCTCCCTGGAGGGACACATCCCTGCCTACCCAATTCTGGAGCGTATTAGGTGCAGGCCCAGTATATCCAGTCTACCTAACCCAGAGGTTCTCAAAGTGTGTATCCTGCCTCGCTTAGGAGTCTTGGGCGAGGGAGTGCAGGAATTAGCTGGGCTGCGAGTGCGCACGCAGCAGTCTCAGAACGGTAAACCGATCTCTCCAGGTTAATGTGGGAAGCGTTCCCAGGGTTGTTTTAAACTGCAAAGCTGGGAAGTATGCAGCTGTGTGCGTTTTTTTTTAACAAAAAGGTTTTAGCGGTTTAAACAGTTGTTTAAAAAAAAGTTAGCAGAAATAATTTCTAAAAGAAAAATCAGTTAGAAAAATGGATTGTTTTGTGACTAAGGGAGATAAACGTACCGTTAGCCCACAAGCCAAACTGATGGCCGCTTCAGAGGTTCCACCACAACATAGAAGCTGAAAATATGATGGAGTTTATTGAAACTGGATTTACATGGTGTGGGATTAGTTATGCGCCATGCGTTTAGTGTGTTGTGTGTGATGAAGTTCTGTCAAATGTGTTGTCTTGGTGCACTAAAGGGAGACCTTATTGTATTTTTTCGTACCTTAGAAAGGCTTCCTGAAAAGGATTTAGAACCCCTGATCTAACGCAGTGCTATCAACCACAGTGTATAATTATATAATAATAATCGCTGCATTTGATATAGCGCTTTTCACGTCTTCTAGATGTCTCAAAGTGCTTCACAGAATATACTGTACTGCAAAGTGAATTCATTGTATATTTTGTGGGCGAAACACGGCAGCCAATTGCACACAGCAGTGTCCCACAAACAGTCGTGCATTGAAATGACCAATTGATTATGTTTTTTTTGAGGTATTATTATCAGGCATGTGGAATAAGAAAACTTGCCCAAGGTTTCACCCTGTCTGGAATTGAACCCAAGTGTCTCGCTTGTAAGGCGAGTGCTCTAACCATTGAGCTACAGGATTCCAGTACCAATAAGTACGTCCAGTGTTGCATTTGAATCCATTGGATGAAAAATAATAATAATAATCCTTGCATTTGATATACACCTTAGCATGGCAATGCGACGTCTCAAAGTGTTTCACAGGATATACTATTAAGTGGATTTTGTGGGTGAAAATATGTACATTTTTGAAGCAGTCAGCTCAAATGAGAAGTACATCTACTCCAATTAAATCCTATGACAGTATGCAAAAAGAATTTCTCCTACAGTCCTGGCCAACAATCCCCAGATCAATTGGTCATTCACCTCATCGCTGTTTTTGGAATATTGTTGTTCCACATAGATGCTATATTTGCTTACAAAAAACAATCACCACGCCACGCAGTAATTGCTTATGAAGTGCTTTGAAATGTTTTAATTTCCTGTTATTGCTTTTGCTAGAAATGTCATGAAATGCAACTTTAGATAACGTGCTCAAATGAATATGAATGGTATGAATTTTAACATAAATTAGTAGAAAAGAAAATTAGTAGAAAAGAAAATTTCAACTGTGAATAAGGGAAATGTGACATAAAATCGAACACAGTTCGAACATGTGACAGCGAAAGATACTATACTGTAGTTAATGTTTACAGTTGGATCCTCTTATGTCTTAAATCAGAGAAGTGCATTTTATTGTTGCAAATCAGGTCCCGCTAGGGACTCTAGAAATTCTTCCCACTTTACTCATGTGAGTGAAATCTCTGATTGGTAGTGTAGTCCTAGTTGGATAAACATCAGAAAGCTTGCTACACACTCAGAGAGCTTTATCTTGTGATACTTAAGCCAAGTTGCTCTTTTTCCTGTGTGAGTCTAAGGACAGTGAGTCTTGAATGAGTTCCTTGGCCAGGTGGATGGGGAAAGAGGTTCAGTATTATGTTGACTGGTGCCATCATTATTATTTGGGGGTCAAACATGGAGACATTTTTAGTCTGCAAGACTAGGTATCAAACTGATAGGTGTGAAGGTATGTGAAACTATGTCTTAATTTAAACATGGTAAGACTGATCCAAAAAAACCACACAGGAGCAATTAGGATAAACGGCATTGTGTTATTTCTTGAAATCAATGTTGTATCCTTCCAGATCAATACAAAGCTGCTCCACGTAACCGCCATGTTCACCCTACCTTTGGTGGTAAAGCCTTCAGCCACCTTGCGCCCGCTCTCTGGGCCTCTCCTTCGCTAATCTTTCTACCTTGTCCTCTCCACTTTCAAAACCCTACTAAAACCTACCTCCTTATATTCTCAGTCTCAATCCTGCATTATCCTCCACCAAGCTTAGGCTGTCACTCATCTCTGTGAAGTGCTTTGAGACATTTAACTGCATGAAAGGAGCTTTTATACCTGACACTAAAAATAATCCTTGCACTTGATACAGCACCTTATCACGTCTTCAAGATGTCTCAAAGTGCTTCACAGAATATACTGTAAATTAAATTGATTGTATAGTTTGTCGGCGAAACACGGCAGCCAAATGAGCACAGGATTGTCTCACAGACAGCTGTGGATGGAATGACCAAATTATCATTGATTTGTTTGTTTATTACTGTATTCCACATCATAGCTTTTTGTTTAACCTGACTTCCTGTGTGGTTTGTTTCATGTTGGCTAGGTGTTCCTGCAGAAATTATTCCACCTTCATAATTGAACCATTTCTTTTTTTCTTATCAGGAATGCACTTCAGTGATGACTACTGCACAGAGGTCAAACCCAGGATATTGCTGATGGGACTGCGGAGAAGTGGCAAGTCTTCCATCCAGAAAGTAGTTTTCCACAAAATGTCGCCCAATGAGACGCTCTTCCTCGAGAGTACCAACAAAATCTGTCGGGACGATATCTCCAACAACTCTTTTGTTAACTTTCAGATCTGGGATTTCCCGGGGCAGATTGATTTTTTTGATCCAACGTTTGACTACGAAATGATCTTCAGAGGCACTGGGGCCCTCATTTTTGTGGTTGACTCTCAGGTAAAGTACACCGAATGCATCAGAGCTAGGTTTAGGTGATGCTCCTATTCTTCTTAACGGTTTCATTTTCAATGTAAAGACTTGTCAAAGCACCCAAAATTGGAAATAATGGCTCAGTTTTGAAACAAGAATCATCCTATATAGCCAGCAGCTAACAGCCACAAATTATTTACGAAAATAATATACTGCATGAATCTACTCCTATGCCAAACAAATGGAGAAAAATCTTAGGGAAAACTCATAAGTTAGGGCCAATATCTCAGCAATAATTTACAAAAATGGCTGAATTCCAGTTATCGGATGGGCAGCTAATTTTTTAATGTTATTTAATCCACAAAACGCAATATAGATTTACTCAGTTATTCAATTCAAACTTTACCAGTTAACCTCTTTCACATTCTCTTTCAAATCTGCAAGTCACTCTTCCCAGAATCCGCTTATACTTGCACCATCCATATTCAATTGACATTTATATAATTAAAGCAAATATGCAACAAATGTCACATTTCTTTCTTGAAATAAGATCATTGGCACTTCCTATGCATAGTGCACATGTGTAGAACACGACCATTTTGTGAGTGCCATTTACTGCACCATATGCTACATGCTCCCAATGCACCGAAAGTGATGTCCATTTTATTAGCAGAGGAAAAAGCTAGTCAGTGTTGGAAGCTCGGTGTATTGTGTTTCCATTTAGCATGAGGTGAAACTTGTGGTGAAACTCCAGCAAAGGCTACAATAACAACTCAATTTACTTAACTATCTGAATGATCTGAACGAGAGAGAAAGATGTCCATAAGTGGGAACAGATAGTAGAACCCAAAGTCAAGAGCAGAACTCCTATATTGATGGAGTTTTGTGATTCTAAGAGATCTTATGTTGCTCATACACCAAAAAAAATCTGTTCTATTTTGTTCACCTCTGGTCTCTCCTTCCAGTTGTGCTACTGATTTCACATCCTGGTACAATTCCACTACTTACTCCCCTCTGATACATTGTCTGAGTGGCCATTCTTTGTTGTATACAAATGTAATTTTGTTGTTGTTGCTGTTTTAGACAATAACAACAACAACAAAATTACACTTGCATAGCGCCTTTCACAACAGGATGACGTCCCAAGGTGATGGACAGTCATTGTTTCAGATCAGAGCTGGGGTCGGGGACTGGGAGGGTGGAGGGAAAGGGGGAGCATTTGGGGTGACCGTTGATAGACTTCCAGAGGTTTGGGACAGAGAGGCTGAAGGCTTGCCCGCCAATGATGGGGCGGGTGGGTGGGGGGATGTGGAGCAGGCCGGAGCCTGCTGACTGGAGGGGGCAGGCAGGTTGGTAGGGTGTTAGGAGGTTGTAGATCAGATCTACATCTAAATCAGATGTAGGGTGGGGTGAGACTGTGGAGGGCTTTGAATGTGAGGACCAGGATCTTGAATTGGATCCTCTGGGTGAAGGGGAGCCAATGGAGTTAAGCAAGGATGGGGGAGATGGGGTCACGAAGCTTGGATAGGTAGAGGACATGGGCCGCAGAGTTCTAGATTATCTGCAACTTAAAGATGGACCTGTGAAATGAGTGTGTGCAAGTATTTCTCTGGTGGGGTGGGGCGGGGTGGTGAGGGAGGGGACAATTGCAACCGTCCCATGTTATACTCTCGCATCATTCACACATATATACTCTATAGCAAAGGTTGATGGCCCAATTCAAGTGTAGTGAAGCAATTCCAGTGTGTGACTATCACTGCAGCAGTTATAACCAGCGAATTCGAAATACACATCAAATCTGGGAATAGACTGCACTATACGGTATGCTCTACCACAATGTGCAGGATTGGAAAGATTGCTGAGGTCCATCCATTCCTTCCCAAAATAAAAATAAGTAAGTAATCCTGTTCTACTGTATCTCTCTTACCCATCAATCAATTTGTTTCTCAAATAACATTTTACTTCCTTTTTAATTTTGCCAACACAACCTGCCTCCACCACCTACCTGGCTCATCCGTCACCACTTTCTGTGCAAAAATAATTAAATCTAAGATGTTCGCTCACTTCCCTTCTTCTAAATTTTAATTTATTTTCCAATGGGCTAGATTTCTTTGACCATGTTCAACATGGGTCACATTGTTTACACCAATGTTTGTAAACAGCTAGAAGATGTGAAAAAGCTCTAGAGTATATTAAATGCAAGGATTATTATTATTAATTATTGCAGGCAGAGTTTTGTAAATGGGATTAGATTACAGACAGACATGGAGATGGCCTTTTACTGATCATTGTAAAATTCAATGGATGTACATTTCGTATTCAAGCTTCTGTTTTGAAACTCTAATATCAGCAGACTGACTGGATAGGTTAGGACTGGATAGGTTAGCACCTAGAGATGATTAAGAGGTGATCTAATTAATGTGTTTAAAATCATAAAAGGGTTCAACAGGATTAGCATAAATAGGCTGGTTGGGGTTGTGTAACCAGGGAACACAAATATGATAGCCACGAGGGGATCTGAAAGAGAATTTAGGAGGAACTAAAGGATTAGTGAGATTGGGACTTTCTCCCCCAAAATTTAAGCAGTGTCGATAGATTTAAGAGGAGGATAGATACATGATGAGGGAGAAGGGTTTGGGAGGAAGTAAGGTGTAGGTACATGTGGAGTATAAACATAATAAGTCAAGGACGGTTTGGGTAGAATGGCCTGTTTCCATTCTGTAGCTTCTATGTAAATCTATGTAAGCACCTAGAAGAAAATAAGTGCAAATGTTTTATTAAGCATAAAGGAAAACCACACATGCAATCATTTTTATTGTTGAATTTGAATAAAATTACACAAACGCTTATTGTGGGTTTTTAAATGCAGAGATTGGATATGTGCATATTAAATATCTTTTTATGTCTAATGCAATTTAGGATGATTATATGGAGGCATTGGCCAGATTACATCTCACAGTGTCCAGAGCATATAAAGTGAACCAGGATATCAATTTTGAAGTATTTATTCATAAAGTCGATGGTTTATCTGATGATCACAAGATAGAAAGCCAAAGAGATATTCATCAACGTGCAAATGATGACCTTGCAGATGCTAGCTTGGAAAAAATTAATCTCAGGTGAGAAACTTATAAAGGTATTTTTTCTTTTCTTGAATACTGAGTGGCCAATGCACCCAGTTAAATACTGGCCTAATACTTTGACAGCAAAGACAGTTGGAAAACAGATCTTGATCAATCTGTAAAAATCTGTAAGAGTCTTGTCGCTCAGTAGTTAGGTCTGAGACGCCGTCTGGCGTGGAGGGCGCTATATAAATCAAAGTTGTTGTTGTTGTAGTAGTAGTTGCCTGGCAAGTGAGAGACCTGGGTTCGATCCCTGACAGATCGACAACTTGGGCACGTTTCCTTACTCTACAGCCTGTTAATAATCCCTCAAGAAAACCCCCCAATAATAAAGTGGTCCCTTCAATCCACGACTGTTTGTGGGACACTGCTGTGTGCAATTGGCTGCTGTGTTTTCCAAATATACAGTCAATTCACATTACAGTATATTGTGTGAGGTACTTTGTGACATCTAGAAGAGATGAAAAGCGCTATATCAAATGCAGGGATTATATTATTACTAAACCAGTGAAAGACAAAATTTTTGTACTTTCAAGGAATTCTGAATGAGTATTGATTCTTGATCCATGATGACTGAAATGGCTGATTTTTATGTCAGATCTATTGTACAGTATTTAAAAAATCACTGAATCCAGAATCCTATTTTAGGTCTGAGGCTTGAATACCAAAAATGAAAATTAATGAGATTGTTTATCAACAGATCCTAGGTTATCTGACTAAAGAAACCAGGGTGTTTGGTTAACACTTTATACTCAAAAATACTTAATATTAACTTAACATTAACTTAATATTTTGATGTAAGATTCTCGCTTGTATTTTATGTTTACTAAATTAAAACAAGAATTTCTTCCTATTGAAATAATTTTCTTTTTCCAGTTTCTATTTGACCAGTATATATGACCATTCAATATTTGAAGCATTTAGCAAGGTGGTACAGAAACTAATTCCTCAGCTTCCAACATTAGAAAACCTACTAAACATCTTTATCTCAGTAAGTTATTTTTTTAACAATATTTATTGATTGTGATTTCAAATGGCCACTTAGGCAATTGTAACAGAGAGATACAGCCTCCCAAAAACAATACCTTAGTTGAGTCAAATGCCTTCAGGAGAGAAGGTATGGGAAAAAAAGGCAAGATATTATTTTTTCATGTATTTAAAAGGTTTGTAAATTTTCTTTTTGATGCCTACAATTAGCCTTGTTGATACACATGTGCCTTGTCAACGCATGCAGTTAGTTTCATCGACAAGTACAGTCAGTCTTGTCGACACATGCTTTAGCCTTGTCGACATGTCTTGTCAACACATAGTCTGCCTTGTTAGCACATACAGGTAAACCTCTATTTACAATGGGGTTGCGTTCTTGAAAAACTGTATGTATATTGAAACGTCCTAAATCAAAATGCGATTTTCCATGCAGTCCCATTATATAACTAGAGATGCATTCTTTTCACAAAATTTTCGGACCTTAAACCTACTAAATAACGCACAAAACCACACAACATAACACACAAATTAACACACATAGGCAAGAAGGGGTACTTGGGGTAACTGTATGGTATATTACGCTGGTTCTGATACTCAATCCAGACACTCAGCATTCTTTCCATGTTTTCCATCATATCACTCCTAGGTTTTGTTGATCTGCTTGCACCTGTAGCTGTAACACACCTTGAAGTTGCCAGTATCTTGTCCTTATTCTGTTTTATGGTAGCCACCATCGATCTCGCTAGCCCTAAAGCCCTCCCGACGTCCATACCTTTTTCACCAGAATCAATGCGCTTTATCACCTTCAATTTGGTATTTAAAGTGATGACTTTGCGGGGTTTCTGGCCGCTAGCGGTATTACCGCTGCTTATTTCACTTACTGCTGTCTCTTCCCCGACTTGGTAGAAGCGCTTGGTAGAGGCTGTAAATCACTCGGGAATGTTTGGAAATTACTGTAATACTGGTGTTGTGTCGCTTCAAAATCAGCTGGCTTTAAAACAATAATGTAGCGACATGCTATTGGCCAGTTCAAATGCTTGGATTTACTCACGAATACACTGGGCTGTGCGTATGGACGAAAAGAATGCATGAAATGCGACCGCAATATTCAAAATATGTAGTGTGCAAAATATGTACTGTGAAAATCTCCTATGACTCCCTGCTGACTGTAGGTACCGCACCGTCAGATTAATTTAGCAATCTAGTCCTAAGTGTGCATGCGTAGCCTAACAATACAAAATAGCCTCTAATTTAGCATAAAGTGTTGATATCTTGCAGAGAAACCAGAAGAATGGCAGATGTGGGAATGATTAAAAATTGTATTCCGCAGTTAGTTCTTCTAAGGCTGTATGCAGTACAAGTCAGTATGGTTTGATTGATGTTAAACATGATGATGGGTTTTCACATGTGTCAAGTTTGTGGCTGGCCAACGATTATCATATACTATACAGTACTTGCACAAAATAGAGGGACCATTTTGTGGCTGGCCAACGATTATCATATACTATACAGTACTTGCACAAAATAGAGGGACCATTTTAATTTTGCTGTCTCCTTTGCTGTCTCCCACTTGGATGTGCATAACTGGGTGCTTGAAATGTGAAAGTATACCTCTGACTAGCATTAATATTGTGCGCCTTAATAAACATAATATTTTTAGAAAAACATATTTTCTTTTTTTTTAAACACACCAAAGCTCAGTATGAAAAACAGCAAGTTCCATGAAACAACAAGATGTTCATGATCCCTCTTCGGTTTGTGGTACAGATTAGGCATTCATTGTTGCACCGGTTATAATCATAAATATTTGCATTCAATAAACAGTTGTTCACATTGGGATTCCCAAAAGGTTACAGTTCTCTCATAGCTTTCTTCATGTATTTAACAAGGCTCAGTATATGTGTCGCCACGACTGACTATGTGTTGTCAAGGTTGGCTATATGTGTTGATGAGACTGACTTTTTGTGCTAACAAGACAGACTGTATATGTTGATAAGTTATGTACATATCGACAAGGCTAAAAGCAAATGTTGACAAGACTGATTGTACTTGTTGACGAGACTACCTGAATATATATTTTGTACATGACTGCGACTCCCAATTTGTCATAGCATTGTTCCACAAATAACCATGAGATAAATGCCAATTTTAAGTGGAAGATTGTTTGCCAGGACAAGGGAAACTTCATTTAAAAAAAATAGTTTCATAGGATCTTTAACCTTCATCTGAATAGGCAGGTGGGACCTCAGTTTAAAATCTCATTTGAAGGACGGCATCTCTGACAAGGCAGCACTTCCCCAGCACTGAATTGTCAATGTAGACGATAAATCCTGACACAGGGACAGTTATGCATAAACTTTAGCTCAGATAACATGTGTTTCTGACTATCAGTATTGTGTTTTGTGCAGCTTTTAATGTGACACTTTACATTGCAGAATTCTGGAATCGAGAAAGCCTTTCTCTTTGATGTAGTTAGCAAGATCTACATTGCAACGGACAGCATGCCGGTCGACATGCAAACTTACGAGCTTTGCTGTGACATGATTGATGTTGTAATTGACATATCCTGCATATACGGGTTAGTACCTGAATAACGTTTGGAACAATTGCATAAGAACTCAATTATTCATTTAACCATACACTTTAATTTTCCCACAGACTCAGAGAAGTTGGCGGTGGAAGTGCCTATGACAAGGAATCGGTGGCAATCATAAAACTCAACAACACTACAGTTCTGTATCTGAAAGAGGTGACCAAGTTCCTTGGCCTAGTTTGTTTTCTTAGAGAAGAAAGCTTTGAGCGCAAAGGTATTTTTCATTTTTTATTTTTCATTTATTTTATCATAGAATCACTTTCCCTGTAAATAGATTTTAAGTTATTCTGAAATTATTTGAGAAAAAACTAGAGACGCACAGTCAGTCATCACAAACACAGAGAGAGACACAAACACAGACACTCGCAGACACAGACTAACACTCACAAACACAGACATTTGCAGATACACATACTGAGGAGAGACACTGGGCAAACACATACTCACATAGAGACACTGGGCAAACACATATACATACAGAGGAGAGAGAGACATACAGTGACTGCAAACCCTCAAAAACACTGAGCTTCGCTCCAGGCCTCTGCACATACATACAGGAGAGAGAGAGACAATCACAACAGCAAGGCCTCAGGATAAGAAGCCAATTTCCCTCTTGTGCTGCACAGTGCATGTGCGACCAGACCTGCTCCGTCCACAGTAGCAGCGTTGAGCAAACAGCCTGCATCAGTTCGTAAAGGCCTGGCTGGGCCTGAGCATACAGGTTGTTACAGGTTTCTAATGGGGTGGGTGTTGGTAACTGAGATGGGTGTTTGTAGCTGAGGGGGTTGTTGTAGCCAATTCCAGGGGAAAATTGTGACTGTACTTTTCTAATGGCCCAGACCATCGCCCTCATCTGGTTGTGTCTATTTGTGTGGTTGAAGTGCTCATTTTAAACAAAGCACACAGAATCACAGGATTGGTTTGTATGAAGTCCCTTCAGCCCGTTCGAGCTCATCCTCCCAGAATAGCCTGCCGTCCACTAATCACAGCATCAAGCCACTTTTTAAGTGAGTCCAGCATCAAGTTATGAAACAAAGTGGCCCATAGGAAGAAAGTTAGCCCTTCTTTCTAGATAAAGAGACATTTCCATTTGTAAGTACCTGCAGTATAAATATGTGAAACTTTGAATCTCGTTTGAATACTCTTAAGAGTGGTGCTGGGTTTCTGTGTGTATCAAACACCTGGCTGACCAAAATAAACCTCCAATCCATTTATGTCTCATCATAATTTGCATCTCACACCATAACTCAAATGTGGATGTGAAACTGGTGAGGAAAGCAAGTAGCTGATTATTGTTAAATAGGGGAAATAGGTTGAAAGGGGAATGGGGAGAATTAAGAGATATGCCTCAAAGATCTGTGATGGGATCACTTTTCGTACTTGAACATAAGAATAAGGAGCAGGAGTAGGCCATTCGGCCCCTCAAGCCTACCCCACCATTCTATAAGATCATGGCTGATCTTCTAATCTAACTTCATCTGCCTGCCTTATCCCCATATCCTTTAATCCCTTTATCCATACAAAATCTGTCAAATTCAGTCTTGAATATTTTCAAGAACTGAGCATCTACAGCCTTTTGGCTACTCTCTGAGTGAAGAAGTTTTTCTTCCACTCAGTGCGAAAAGGCCGACCCCTAATCTTAAAACTGACCCCTATTTATAGTTTCTCCAACTAGAGAAAACAGTCTCCCACTATCTATTCTGCCATGCCTCTTAATAATCTTATAGATTTCTTGTATACATTAAGGACCTTTATTTGTAAACTGAATGAAAGTATTTCCTTAAACAGAGGGTATTTAACTATGGGTTACCAGAAAGAGTAGTTGAAATCAAGATGTTAGACTCATTGACGAATTAGCTTGATTGTACAATAGGAGAATGGCAAGGTGAGTATCCTGAAAGAATGAGATCAGATGAACTGAAGGCTTGTCTGAATCTCTCTTGTCATCTTGTGATTACCACTCATAGTATCATGAGTATTGCAGGTCAGCACAACAATGGAAATAAGTAAGAGTTGGGGATTTTTGTTGAAAAATTCAGACAAAGTGACAAGTATTTTTCACATTGAAAGTACATTTTTATTGAAAATATTTCCTAAATAGTAATTTTTGGAACAGAATTTCCCCCTTCCCATTTCTGCTTGAACTGTTGAGCACCACATTGCCTCCTTATATAATAATAATCTTTGCGTTTGATATGGCACCTTGTCATGTTGTTGAGGTGTCTCAAAATGGAGTCCTGTAGCTCAGTGGTTAGAGCATTCGCCTTACAAGCGGGAGACCTGTGTTTGAATCCAGGCAGGTCAGGGCGAAACCTTGGGCAAGTTTCCTTACTCCACACGCCTAATAATAATACCTCCAAAAGAAAACCCAATAATAATGTTGGTTATTTCAATCCATGACTGTTTAGTGGGATACTGCTATGCGCAATTGGCTGCCGTGTTTTGCTCACAAATATACCAAATATACAGTTGTTTCTCTTTGCAGTATATTCTGTGAAGCACTTTTGAGACATCTAGAAGACGTGAAAAGCGCTTTATCAAATGCAAGGATTATTATATATTAAAATATTACTGAATTGTACTTTGGCAGGATTTTATTGTGAAATATAGTGACTGTATTTGTTGGTAAATAAGGCAACGTAAAGCAATGTCCTACAGCCATGAAATGAATTAGCAATTTGAACTGGGAATTGTTTGGAGAAACTTTGGGACCCTGGGAGAAACTCCCCTTTTTTTTTCAAATAATTCCATGAGATCTTTTAAAATCCACCAGAATAGGCAGATGGGATCTCAGTTTGTTCATTCATATTATGGTTGTTTGTGGGACATTGCGATATATAAACTCGCAGCCTACAAATATGCAGTCACTATAATATACATTGATTCTGGTGAAGTGGTTTGAGAAATCTTGATGTGAGAAGCGGGATATTAAATATAAGGATTATTATTACTACTGGATTATACAGCTCACAGACTCCGGCCATGTTCTGGCCCTGTATCCCAATAGCCAATATTTATGTTGGAGTTGAGTCAATAAAAGACAAGTGTAGAAAATTAGTCGATCGTCTCACATTCTATTCTCAACAGACATCCATATACTGATAGTTTTCGGAGGCTGCTGTGTAGGGAGCAAGAACTGTACCTGATTTTGCTTTCCCAGCCTATGACCACTGAAGTCAATTGTAACAATCTACCTGCTGATCTGGTTGAATCAGCCCTGACTTGTTCAATCTTATGATCTTCTCAGTCTATGTGGTTTCAATCTCCTACGCCCCACCCCACCCTCCCTAGCCCGTCTGGAATACTGTTTTAAAACATTAATAAAATGGGTCATTTCAATCCACGACTATTTGCGGGACACTGCTGTGCGCAATTGGCTGCCACATTTTGCCCACAAATATTCAGTCAATTCACTTTATAGTATATTCCGTGAAGCGCATTGACACGTCTAGAAGACGTGAAGTGTTGTTGCTGTTTTGGGAGGATATTTATTAATTTTGTGCTCTCTTTCCATATCGCAGGTTTGATAGACTACAACTTTCACTGTTTCCGCAAAGCTATCCATGAGGTCTTTGAGGTACGTACAAATGTGCTGAGGTGCCGCAAAGAGAACAGCCGAAAGCAGAGAAGCAAACACTCTCAATAGCACACCTCAGCTTCTGTTATAAACAACAACAACTTGCATTTATATAGTGCCCTTCGCGGAGGGTAGCACCTTGGAGTGCTTAAAGCCACTGCTGCACTCATTGTGTTTCCGTTAGTGCACTCAGTAATGTTTAGCTTTATTATATTTGACTACTGACATACATAAAGATAACACTCAGGATATTAACACTGACTGAAATTGCTCTAAAGCAAGCACTGTGTAAAAGATTGATTTTTCTTTATTTTTGTGTTGAATATCATTATTTATCAATTGTATCATGTGTTCTACCTTGGCATTTTATACAGCATACAAATATGTATTCGTTGCTGGTCTCATGAAAAATATTTTGACCCTAAATTGTAGTAGGTTAAATAATTAAATCTGATTTAAAGTTTATTCTGGGATGATCCAACCTTTTGGCTGCTGAGGGTCGGATTCCCTATTGAGAAAGGTCTGCAGGCCTTTGTGTTTCTTTGTGTTTCTGTTCCAGAAACGTAACTACATTGACACAGCATCTTTTTCATATTGAGAGACTGTTAAGGAGAGAGGGGGAGAGAAAGAAGAGGGAGGGGGGGAGAGAGAGACTGAGAGCAGAGCAAAAGAGTGATTGAGTGAGAGTGTGAGCGGGGAGAGTGAAAGAGAGTGTGAGTGGGGAGAGTGAGAGAGCGAGTGTGTGTGTGAGAAAGGACTGCTTCTCAACACTATTGCTGGGCACCTAAGCTGGGGGTGGTAGCTGAGGTGGGATGGGGAAAATATATGCTTTGAAAGAAGAGAGGGATGGAGTCAGAGGGACTCCAGAGAACAGAGGGAAAATGGCAATGGTGGGGCAGATGGGTTGGGGGACATGAAGCAAGCTAGTGTTCGCTGGGCAAAGGGAATGCACAGGTCATAGAGGAAGGAAGGGTTGGAATAAAGGATGTGGAGACCTTTTTCACTCGGTAAAGATGGAGCTTACTGTGAGGAAACTGCACGTGGCTCAGTGTCCGTCCGTCCCCCACCCACCACCATGGTGGCTGAGGGAGACTTTGTCTATCCTGATGGTGGACCACGAAACGCTGCCCTGACTTCTCTCTCTCTGCCCTGTCTTTTTGTTTCCCTGATGAATCCCTGACTGTCCAGCCAGCGCCTTGGGACGTCCTCCCGACATGAAGGACACTATACTAATGTAATTTGATGTTTCTCTGCCTCCCCATCTCCCTCATGCTCTCTATCACTCTCCCTTCTTTTTCTCACGCACTCTCTCACACTCTCTGCCTTTTTCACTCTCCCCGCTCACACTCTCTCACTCTCAATCATCCTTTCAATCTCTGGCTTACTCTCACACATACACCCTCTTTTCCCTCACATTCACTCTGTCTCTCCTTTCTCGCCTCTATCAGACATGCTCTCATCTCAAATACTTTTTCACTCAATCACCCCCCCCCCACCCATCCCTCTCTCTCCCAATCAGCCGTGTGGTCCACTAACTGCAATGCCAGGAGCTGACAGTTGCTCAGGGTGCAGTGAATAAGCAGACCCGCTTGCCTTTTTCCTCAGCTCAAGTACAGACTATAGCAATGGGCGGCATTATTTCCACTCCAACCTCGAGGGAGGGAGAGAGGGGGTGGAAGCTGGAATGCTGGAAATAGCAGGCCAGATAAAATCACCTGATGGGCCGGATGTGGGCCATGGGCTGGCTGGTGGACCACGCTGGTTCACTCCATTAAACATATACATTCATCAAGTCAGAAAACACGCTTTCCTTCCACAAGTTCACCAACAACCCAAAGCAGAGGGTTATTTCTGTTCACTGTTCACAGAGTTCAGTCGAAATCTGGGTTCACGAATATCTATCAGAAGCAAATTGAACATGATCCCTGATGCTAAGAGCATGCTGGGATAGTTTCGCACAAGAGATAAATGCAGCAATTTGGTATAAAAGCAGTGGTGTGAATCACTCAGCTTCCACTTGAGGGCTTTCATTTGGGTGGTCCAAATGGAGCTTAAGTTAACAGGACCGGCTGTCTTCATTTTTCTTGCACTTCCTGACTTTGATTCTAAATTGGGGCTTCACAGTAAAAATACACTTTTTTTTGTGCTGCTGGTGCTTCAATGCGCTTTGTTTTTCAACAACTGAAACCAAAGAGGTTCACAATAAATTGAAATAGAAATCCATTGCTTTGCAACTAAAAGAAGCAGAGCACAAGCATACTGTGCTGATTTATAAATCACTTAGAAAGTTTCCAGAAATATAGCTGCTGTCTTAAATATTTGTTTATGCTATGCTGTGCTTTAAAAATAAAACAAATGTGTCAGAACTCTAGATTAAAGGTGGATCGTGGATTAAGGTGGATTAAGGAACTGCTTTATTTATGAATAAATACTTTATGAAATACTGAAAATATGCACTGTAACGTTTGGGGTGTTGTGGCTATCAGTTTTCACTAATGAAGTATTGTATGTGTAACTGAGAATGATACCTGGAATATTATTTACATGAATCAAATTTAGTGTATAGTTTGATAAATACAAATAAAATGTCATGTTTAATGCAAGAAAATTCTGACTAGTTCATACAAATATTTTTATAATGTAATAATGTATAGTACCACAAGAATCAAATCACTAGATTTTACAGTCAATGCTGCATTTAACATTTGCTTTGTTGATCACTTGGCAAATGCATACCATTCTGGATACTAATGGGAAGATGACAAATTGTTTTGAAAAACATCTTTCAAGTAGCAAGTACCAAACAAATTTGAAAGTGAAAGAAACAAAAAAGAAATTAAAGAAGTTTATGCACTTAATGGACTGGAAGGCCCATTATTAATTGAAGACCCTGGTATTGTATGAGTGGTAGTTTAATCATAGTCTTTAGATCTCTAATTGGTCTGTGAACAACAACAAACAACAAAATTACATTTGTAGAGTGCCTTTAACGTTGATATAACGTCCCAAGGCACTGAATAGTCAGGGGTCAGGACCCGAGCATGGGTTGGTTGGAGTGGTGAGAGCAGGCTGGGATAAGGGATGGCAGAGAGGTAGGAGGGCGGCCAGAGAGATAGGAGGGCGGCTGAAGGCACGGTCGAAAAGGAGGGTCTTGAAACCGACTTTAGAGGCGAGGGAGGGAGCTAAGTGAAGGGATTGTGCGATGGAGTTCCAAACTGTTGGGGCGGAGAGGCTGAAAGTCCAGCCACTGATGATAGGGCGGGATGGACAGTAGACATGGAGCTGGCCAGAGCCTGCTGAATAGAGGAGCGGAGTTGAAAGAGGGTCAGCAGTTCGGATAGGTAGAAAGGGGCAAAGCCAGAGAAGGCCTTCAACGTGCGGATGAGGATCTTGAACTGTATGCTATAATAATAATCCTTGCATTTGATATAGAGCTTTTCACGTCTTCTAGTGCTTCACAGAATATACTGTAAAGTGAATTGACTACATTGGTGGGTGAAACATGGCAACCAATTGCGCACAGCAGTGTTCCACAAACAGTCGTGGATTGAGTGACCAATTTTTTTTTGAGGGATTAGTGTGGAGTAAGGAAACTTGGCCATGATTTCACCCTTCCGGGAATCGAACCCAGGTCTCTCGCTTGCAAGGTAAGTGCTCTAACCACTGAGCTACGGGGCTCCATGCTCTGAGGGGTGGGGGGGGCCAGTGGAGGCGGTGGGGTTAGTGGGATCATGGAGCCTGCTGCGGGAAAGGACACGAGCTGCAGAGTTTGGGATGATCTGCAGCTTGAGGAGGGAAGAATGATCCCAACTCCACAACCTAAATGTTTAGGAATAAAGCATACAGTGAAAAAAAAATTTGGTCAATAAGAACTTTCCTTCCAAACACTGTGTAATGGACAGTATCGAAGTAATTTCAACTCCTGTGAAATGGTTTGGTGGTATTACTCCTTGGTCTCCTAAATATTAATCAAAAGTCCACAAATACATATCTACCTTGTACCTTGTATTATTAATTCCTAGGCAATTGCAATTGCAATTGTTGGCATGAGTGTTTCATACCCCAGCAGTCCAGGAATTACTGTATCATGTTTTATATTCAAAGATCCTGTCCTATTTGTTTTTTCTCAAATGTAAATATTTTTCTTTGTACCCTGAGCCAGATAACATTTCTAAACATGCTCACATCTTGTTTGGGCAGAAATCAGCCGTGTACCCTGAGTTTCTGGTCCAAATTAAAATCAACTATGTTTTTCTACACTCAATTACTTGGTGACAAATATTAACAATATAATTTAAAAGATAAAAACGCAGTTTGATGCTATATGAATGACATACTGCTTCTATAAGGTTGTATTTATGAAAGAAACTAAAGTACCAGGTTGATATTTGTGACAAGGACAAATTTGGAAGTTTTCTACATGAACCAAAATGTGACAACTGCACAGTGAATTAATCAGCATCTGGAAGAGATGGATTAATATTATGGGTTGAACCTTCACCAGAACTGCTGCTAGTACTATTGAATGTCACAATGCTCCAAAATAGCCTAGAAATATATATTACTATAGTTCAGTTATTTTTAAAAATAAAAAAAATAAGATTAGACAAGGATAAGACATCCACTAAAAATGGATGTTTAAAATTCCATCCAAAAGATCTACTTAATAGCTTATCAAAGGAGTGGAGTCTTGTAGCTCAGTGGTTAAAGCACTCGCCTTACAAGCGTGAGACCTGTGTTTCAAATCCAGGGAGGTCAGGGCGAAACCTTGGGCAAATTTCCTTATAATAAATTGGTCATTTCAATCCACGACTGTTTGTGGGACACTGCTGTGCGCAATTGGCTGCCAGGTTACGCACACATATATACAGTCAATTAACTTTCAGTATATTAATGTGAAGTGTTTTGAGACGTCTGGAAGATGTGAAAACCATTATATCAAATGCAAGGATTATTATTATTGGTTACCTAATTTCAGATACTAGGCTCAGGTTGGCAAGACCCAAGGTAGGGACCTCCAGAGTGTGGGTTGGGGTACAACTGCAGTCTAACAACAACAAATTAGATTTATAGAGCACCTTTCACATTAGGAGGTCATCCCATGGCACTAACCAACTAAAGTCGCATAGTTTGCTATTGATATTGCTGTCTGGCAAGCCTTCCCGTTGCTTTCCCGGCTAGGAACACTACCCATTAGATCCTTTGCTTAGAGTGTTAACAGGAGTTGAGTAGAATGATTCCCTGCCCCCAGTGACTGGTCTGCCCTTCTAGTTTCTGCTGATGAGCCAAGCTTGCTGTCATCAGCAATGCCCAGAAATACTGCGGACTGGCCTGGTTCAGTAACCTTGGACAACCGAGACTGCCACAGAGGGATGGCTCAATTCTGACATTCTGTTGCCAGGCATGTCGTCTTGGAGCCAATTCAGTCATCAAGGAGGATAGTCACTGGTTGGTCATTCAACACCTGACAGGCGCAGGTTTGAGCTCTCAATCGATGGAAGGTAGGTACAAGGAACTTTCCGAGAGCTTCCCGGTGGGCAACATGAAATGGGACGAGAGCACTGCCACAGTCTTTCTGCCCACAGTCCGGGCACACACCCCTTCCCGTTTTGACGGTGCGGAGTTTAAGCAGCAGCTGCCTGCCTCTCTCTCCAAGGCCCAATCAAGGTGGATTGATTCCAAGACACTGGACGTACAAATGCGATCGCACACTGGGACTCCTGGTAAAGCCTTCCAGCAGCTGTCACCCCAAGCCTCAGAGTTACCCCATCAGCTATCTGGGGAGGACATCTGCCTTGAGTGGGAGGACCTTTACAGGTCTACACAAAACTGTAGCTCTGAGTACAAGGAAGCAGGTTTCTCTTCCTCTTTTTGTTTGGTTGAGGAGGAGGAGGAGGAGTGATTTTGACTTTACAGACCAGCATTACACAGCACCCAGCAAGTTGCTGCCACGTCACAACAAGCCTAAACATCCGCCTCTGACCTACATTAGAGCAGCATCAAGAGGAGAGAAAGATAGAGAGAGAGAGGAGAGAAAGATAGAGAGAAAGGAGGAGAGAAGAGGAGGAAAGAAAACAGAAAAAGAGAGGAAGAGAATGAGGAGGAGATAGAGGAAAAGGAGGAGAGGAGTGAGAGAGGGAGGGAGAGAGGTAAAGAGTAAACGGAGAGACAGGTCGGGGAGAGAGGGAGTGTGAGTGAGAGAGAGAGGGAGGGAGGGAGTGTGAGAGGGGGAGTGTGAGTGAGTGAGGGAGGGAGGGAGTGTGAGAGGGAGGGAGGGAGTGTGAGAGGGAGGGAGGGAGTGTGAGAGGGAGGGAGGGAGTGTGAGAGGGAGGGAGGGAGTGTGAGGTAAACAGAGAGACAGGCCGTGGAGAGGGGGAGTGTGAGTGAGTGAGAGAGGGAGGGAGGGAGAGAGGGAGGGAGTGTGAGGTAAACAGAGAGACAGGTCGGGGAGAGGGGGAGTGTGAGTGAGTGAGAGAGGGAGGGAGAGAGGGAGGGAGTGTGAGAGGGAGGGAGTGAGGTAAACAGAGAGACAGGCCGTGGAGAGGGGGAGTGTGAGTGAGTGAGAGAGAGAGGGAGGGAGAGAGGGAGGGAGTGTGAGGTAAACAGAGAGACAGGCCGGGGAGAGGGGGAGTGTGAGTGAGTGAGAGAGGGAGGGAGGGAGTGTGAGAGGGAGGGAGTGTGAGGTAAACAGAGAGACAGGCCGGGGAGAGGGGGAGTGTGAGAGGTCGGCGCGGGTCGCTGTGAGGATGGCGGGGATGGAAGTCCAGTACAACCTGAGGAACCCTGGTGAGTGCCGGGCCGGGCCCCCCCCCCCCCCTCACCCCTGGGTCACAATCACTGCCTCTGTGTGTGTGTGTGTGTGTGGGGGGGGGAGAGGGGGGGTGGAGTCTGGTAGCCGGTGCCCAGCGGCCTCGGGGCCGGCCGGGGTCTGGCTGTTACTGTGGCCCCCGGATGTGTAGGCCGGGCTCAGCTCAAGGCCGGGCTGTGTTTACAGAGCCATGTATTCCAGGCCACACTCGGGCCCCTCCCTCCCTCCTCCTGATCCCCACCCCAGCTGACCCCTGACTGGGAGGTCTCCCTGCCGTCACAGAGGCTTTACAATTAGACGTCGTTGTTGTTGTTGTTGTTGAAGGCGCTGGCCCTCGGTGGGGGGTCCGGGTCCGCCGTGTCTCGGTCTCCGACCCTCTCCCCAATACGGCCCGGCCGTCTCCATCCCTCAGCCTGGGCGGCGAGCGTCCGCAAAGCCGGTCAACCACGGGCACACGTTTCCTTACCACGCCGCTCGCCTAATGGTAATAATCCCTCAAAAAAAAACATGGCTCATTTCAATCCAGGAGGGTTTGTGGGAGGGACACTGCTGTGTACAATTGGCCTGTCGTGTGTGGCTCACAACTGTATGTATGGTCAATTCACTTCACGGTCTACGTTCTGTGCAGGGCTTTGAGACGCCTGGAAGACGTGAAAAGCGCTTTTCCTCGAATGCAAGGATTATTATCACTCTCCCGAGCCAGGCAGGGTCCCGCCCGCTAACGCTCACCAGATCGGTTCGGGTGAAGGGGACCTTTTTGGCTCGTCTGATCTCATCCCTCCAGAGCATCCCAACACAGCACTGAATACTGCAGGGTTTAACCACCCAACAGGCAGCTTTTCCCAGTCTTTAATTACCCTCTTGTCGGGGAAAGAAAAACTTCCCGGTATCCATCCTCAAATTATCTCTGACAATTCCAAATCAATGTCTTTTGTTCTACTACTTGGTGTGTCTAAAAGTAGGCCTCCATGGCCTCGCCCCACCCTACCTCTGCGACCTCCAAACTCCCTACCAACCTGCCCGTCCCCTCCGCTCAGCAGGCTCCGGTCTGCTCCACGTGCCCCGACCCACCCGCTCCACTATTGGCGGGCGAGCCTTTGGCCACTCTGCCCCCAACTTCTGGAACTCCATCCCGCAGGCCCTCCACCTCGCCCCCTCCCTGGCCTTCTTCAAGTCCCGCCTCAAGACCCTCCTTCTCGACGGTCCCATCGATCACCCCAAATCAGCCCCTTTCCCTCCACCATCTCCGACCCCAGCTTGGGTTTGAAACAATTAGTGTCCAACACCGTGGGACAGCCTCCTGATGTGAAAGGCGTTATACAAGTGTCATTTTGTTGTTGTACTGTTTTGGATTTACCTTTACCAGCACTTATGGGATAAGCAGGAAACGGATCTGATCGGTCTCCTCTCTTCTCCCACTGACATTTAGTCCCATTGTTAGGATTGTCTTCTTCCACCTCTGAAACATTGCCTAATTGTTGATATGGCTTCCTACATGCTTTGTAAGAAGTGTCACTCATTACTTTCTTCATGAAATCCATGTTAGGCCAGATTAATTTTCTCAAAATGCAAGCTAGTGTTTTGACCTTTCAACAAGGCTCTACTTTCAATATATTGTTTGTAACAATTTAATGGAATTTTCATTTCAAATTGAAACTGGAATTATAATAATAGTCCTTACATTTGATATAGAGCCTTTCAAGTTAGGACGACGTCTCGAAGCACTCATGGGATATGGAAGATGTGTTGTTCTGTAGCTCAGTGGTTAGAGCATTTGCCCTGGGGTCGATTCCCAGCAGGGCGCAACCTTGGGCAAGTTTCCTTACCCCACATCCCTGATCATAATCCGTCAAGAAAAAAAAGAATAAATTGGTTATTCAATCCACAAGTGTTTGTGGGACACTGTTGTGCGCAATTGGCTGGCTCTTTTCACTCCCAAAAAAATCAGTTCACTTTGCAGTATATTCTGTAGAGTTTGCTTTGAGGCGTCTAGATGATGTGAAAAGCACAATATTAATTGCAAGGATTATTATTATTATTATTATATACTCTAAAGGGGAGTGACTGTTTAGTAGGTGAATGCAGTGGTGAATTTGCACAGCAGAATTCCAGTTTTAGTTACAGGATACTGTGACAAACTCCCTTCTCTTTTCCAATAGTACTATGGAGACTTTAAACATGCATGTACAAAAAGTACACGATAATAAGCAAACCGGATCTAGGTTTAATGTTTCATCCAAAGCACACCACTTCCATCAAATTTATCAACACTCTCAGCAGATTTGAGACACTACCTCCAGAAGATTTTTTGAGAATTAAATCTATTTATCTAGCTCTAGGACAAGGTTGGTCTGATTCCATGAAATAATTAAAGAAAAGGTAACCGAACAGTGTAAAAGTATCTAGGTGGTTTAGGTATTATTAGAAAACTGGCTATATTCTCATTCTCGCTTCTTAATTCTGTTATCTAGTAACTAGGATTTGGCATTAGTTAGTCATGTTTAGATTTGCAAGTACAGACTTAACTTTGCTCAAACTTTGCCTTAGGCAAAAGTGTTTTGGAACTTCAAAGTGATGCCTCCAAATTGCTTTCCTATTGGCATTAAATTGTTGCTGGTAGTGTAACTGCAGCATAAATATGTCACTATTATGGTGGAAAGTATTTGTAGGGGTTATAAGTTGTGTTATATTGGTGTATAATAGAGAGACGGATCATCAATTTTTAATTTTACAGTGATTACATGGTAATTCTACAATAATTCTGCCTGGACAATTCCTGGGCAAAACAGACCCAGTGAGTAATTGTACTCAAGCTTCATGTCTGTTTTTTGATGAGCATACGAAGAATATGCCTTAATATTTCTTAAAAGATTTAAAAGGAAGCTTAGATAATAATATACACATTTGATATACAGTAGTGCCTTATCTCATCTTCGATGCTTAATAATAATAATCCTTGCATTTGATATAGAACTTTTCACGTCTTTTATATGTCTCAAAGCACTTTGCAGAATATACTGTAAAGTGGATTGACTGTATTTTGTGGGTGAAACGTGGCAGCCAATTGCAAACAGATAGATAAATAGATAGATACATCCCTTTTTTGCTTTTTAAAGTGAGTTTTTTTTTAAAGAAAAGGTAGTTACTCAACAGTTTGTTCGTAACGGCCCATAGTTTTTTTTTAAATGTGATTTTGCTCCTATAAAATTAAGTTTACTGCCTCATCGAGTGCTCTGAGGGAACTGCAAATGCAAAATCAAGTGTACTCTGGTGTGACTAAGGAGATCCTAGTGAAAATCTTCCTAATGCTGACAGCTGCCTAGTCTGAGCAAATATTTAAGCGAAGTTGATTCCTCTGAGTGCTAGCAATGAACAAGGAGGATCTAGTCCTATGCAGCTAACTGATGAGATAGCTTTCTGGGAAAGCCATTTTGCTTGTCATTTGGCGTTTGCTAATCTGGGCCTCGTAATACTTTCCAGTTGATACCATTAGCTTGCTACGTAAGTCTTTCAAGTTTTCATCTTTCAGATTTTTCAACCAATTTTAGAATCGCCTTCACAATGGTAGAATCCTGAGAGCTTTGCGATATGGTCTAGTATTTAAATTGATTTTAAAACAAAGTAGTCTTGGGCGGTCATATGAGAAAATGATATATTTATGTATGAAATGGTTAAGGTGTCAAGGTAGACAAGGTAGACATCATGTCATTGAACATTCACACAGTGATAACCTGCCAAGATTGAAATTATTTAAGAATTTTTTGTTTTATAAATAAGGCAGTAAGAAAATCGAGATTGTATTGTGGACCACAACTTTTAGTACACATCCCAACTTTTTATAGTTGCTGCAACTTTTAATGAATATCATGAGACGGGTGGTTGTTTCAGTGAGAGACAGGTGGATGTTCCAATGGGAGTCACCTAAACACTAGAACTGGAGATGACTGCATGCCAGAACCAGAACTTTAATGCACTGTGGTTGCCACGTTTAGACAAAAACATCACAACTTTCTTACTGTCTTATTTATCAACAGATTTGTTTCTGTTGCTTCCTGTTTTGTCATTTTAAATATGCCTTATTCCACAATTTTGGTCTCTGGGGATTAATTTGTGATGAGGCTGGTTTCAGTTCTATTTAATCATGTTCGCAAGATTACTCATGAAGCTCCCTAATGCCTCGAATTCTCTTTGTAAAGTGTAAATTTGCCACTTTTCCAATTGTGTCTTTGTAAAGTGGAAAGAGAAAAAAATATTATTCAGGGAAATATCAGTTCTAAATTTCATTGTATCGGGAGAATGCTTCTGATAACAACCCTTGCATTTATAAGACATAGAAATAGACATGGAAGTCGTTCATGACCAGTTTACAGTAATATTTGTTGTAGATTGTGTAGTGAATGTATCGCTGTTACATTTGATCCTCAAGTAGAAGATTTCCAACCGGTACACAGCGTAAGACAGTTACAATCCCTTGAAAAAAATAATAAATTGGTCAACAACAACAACTTTGATTTATATAGCGCCATCCCTGCCAGACGGCGTCTGGTGATTTCAATCCATGACTGTGCGCAATTAGCTACCCTGTTTTGCCCACAAATATACAGTACATTCACAGTATATTCTGTGAAGCGCTTTGAGATGTCTAGAAGACATGAAAAGCTCTATATGCAAGGACATTATTAAATTTTGAAGCCCTTTTGAGGGCAAGTTGGATTTTAAAAAAAGTATTGGCTTCAACCACTTGGGGGCATTGTTTCAAATCAGTGTACAATTTGCTTAGGTATCTGTTACAGTACAGTTCTGTACAGCGCTTGTATCTTCCTGTGATATAGAAATGCAAATGTTGAGTGTAGTAGGAATCCAATGACTCTCTGATTATGTACCAAGAAAAAAAACTTGCATGTTTATATACCACCTTGTATTATGTCATTAATTAATAACACTTCACAGGTAATTGAAAAGTTACTTAGAAATTGCATTCAATGTAATTTCTTTCCAGTTCTTTCAAATTGCACATTGGGGAGTCATTTGAGCTGACTTTGACATTTTGCCAGGTGCTTTTCTCCCCTCTTTCCTCCATCCCCAAAAGAAACTATTTACAATTTTGCTTTGTATTTCGCCTTATTCAGAGACCTTGAGGTCAATTGTAATTTCCCATTGTTATCCTGTTGAAACATCCACTGTAACTCCGAGCAGACTAAAAACCAAACGTGGGACTTTCCTGGTCTATCTGGCACCAGACCATTTACTTATTAAATCATTTTAATGATTACATTGTACTGATTGTTCAGCTTATTGGACTTGATTTGGTTGTGTTCCATGTTTTCCTTTCAAAAGAGTTAGAAACAGTAAAAGCCTGTTTATCTGGCGCCCGATCAACCGTAACGTCCGTATAACCGGCATCGCAAAAAATGGTCCGCATTTGATTACCTGGAATTTATCCGGAAAAATGCATAGAATTATTTTGCGTTTTCGGCCAAATATCCGGCACGCGCTTTAACCGGCATTGGCCAGGTCAAGGCCGGATAAACAGGCTTTTACTATATTACTTAACAGACTTAATTGTGTGTCCAACCTCCTGTTGTACAAAGTTACACTGAGATGAAGTCGCTCTTTGGCAATGACACTGAGCATTCATTCTTTCAATAAGACCAAGCTCTATAACTGCATGTCACTATTTTCTCTTTCATCTCCCACCTCTCCCCATCACCATCATTTTCAAAAATTTACTATATTCAAACATTCTCTGAAAATTGAAATAAATTGTAACCTATAGAAGTCTGAAGTGTAGAACTCAAGTTCACGAACATGGTCCCTCCACCCAGTGAGTTTCTTTGCATTTGCCAGTGAAGGTTCTCTACAGGTAGAGAAGTTTGGTGGGTCACTATCGCCTAGACTAGGTAACTGCTTTATTATCTGGTGCATGTGGGGTGTTTTTGTAATTTATATTCCAGCGAACCAGTTTCAATGGTCAGTTTATGCAGCCTATAAGAGGGGGGAATTCTAAAATTCTCCCCCTCTCATTACAATTATAGAAGTCAGGGTAATTAAGCATTTAGAATTAACATTTAAAATTAACATTTCAGTGCTGAGCTCATGTAACTTTTATTAACCACTTTTATATAAATTTTATTCTGTAATTAAGGGAAGTCAAAATCATAAAAAGTCATATTTTCACTAGACTAAGTAACTGCTTTATTTAACAACAACAACAACAACAAAATTACATTCGTGGAGTGCATTACACATTGGCATGATGAACCAGGGCGTTATTTAATGATAATAATAGGTATTTAATATTCATAATAATCCTTGCATTTGATAATAGTGCTTTTCACGTCTTCTGGACATCTCAAAGCACTTCACAGAATATACTGTAAAGTGAATTAACTATATTTTTGAGCGAAATGTGGTAGCCAATTGTGCACAGTAGTGTCCCACAAACAGTTGTGGATTGAAGCAACATATTTTATTATTGTTTTCTTTCCTTGAGGGATTATTATTAGGTGTGTGGAGTAAGGAAACTTGCTGAAAGATTTGCCCTGCCGGGAATCGAACCCACGTCTCTCGCTTGCAAGGTGACTTCTCTAACCACTAAGCAACAGGTTTCCTACAAGAATTTATGAGTTGTTAGTATATTTTAGGTCTCCCAATACTTCCCTATATAACCCTGCCAATAGATTGACCTCACAGAAGAAAGACCCATGCCCCCATGGAAATATTATTCATAATTATTTTGTCTTTCTTTAATTGCAGAATAAAATTAGATAAAAGTGATTAACAAAAGTTACAGGAGTTCAGCACTGAATTGTTTTATATCTGTTTGGTCTGACATAAAAGTAATTAAGTGTGTCTGGTAATGCTCTTATGTAATTTCCATATCAGAGATTAACTAGATCAAAATTACTGAGAAATTAAGATTTCTTTTTAAGTCATGTATAATGTTCTCTTAATGGGAGTCATTGGTGATATACTTTTAGTAGTGAGTGTGATCTGGTAAACCATTTTCATACGAGGCAAGGAATGCAAAAGCAATAAGTAAACATCAATATTGCAGGCAAACATCTGCTGTATTCTGGTTCTAGCACAGAAATGCAATAACTGTAAAATATTAAATGAATGGCATCAACTCAGCCAAATTGCGATCTTTCTTAACTGAGTCACATATCTGAGTGAAGTTATGCAACAGACAGGTTATGAATAGTATCTTTACGTGTATTTTCCTGCTGTAATATGGAATTGAAATGTTAGATGTCAGATACTTTTGAAATAAATATGGTATTGGAGGAAATATTTCATTATTGCTTTGACATGCGACTTGACTCAAAAGTGTCTTTTTTAATCAGTAGCCACTAATCTCTGACGAGAGGGGGAAGTTTCTTAGATCATGTTAAAGCACTCAGCGGTGTATCCAACTTTAAAGTGATTTTTTTTTAGAATATAAAAATATTCTCTTTCTTGTAGTGTACGCTGTGCGAACTAGGGGTAACTGAACTTAAATACAAATCAGCACTATAGTTTAATTTGGGTCAAGCCTCAGTAGACTAAGAGTTGTTTTTTTCTAATAGCCTATGCTGTGTTTGAAAACTCTAGGGTTTCAAACAGATTTTAATTGTACTTTGATTTTTTTTTGGTGTATTTTATGTTGGTTGTGGCATTAGCGATCTGTTCATTTCCTCCTGTAATGTAGGGCAGATTAAGCGATGATTTGTTTACATGTATTTCATTGGTGGAAAAATCTCTTGAAGGACTGAAAACAATATTGGTTGTATAAATGAAGAGTTTTATGATCCAGGCTACAGTATATTTTTATTCATATTTTGAATACCGGCACAGTGAAAATGATATGAAGCTCCGGTAACTCAGTGATTAGAGCATTCACCTTACAAGCGTGAGACCTGTGTTCGAATCCAGGCAAATCAGGGCGAAACCTTGGGGAAGTTTCCTTACTCCACATGCCTAATAATAATCCGTCCAAAAAAAAGCCCGTCAATAATTAAATTGGTCACTTCACTCCACGACTGTTTGTGGGATACTGCTGTGCGCAATTGGCTGCCGCGTTTCGCCGACAAATAAACAGTCAATTCGCTTTACAGTATATTCTGTGAAGCGCTTTGAGATGTCGATAAGATGTGAAAAGCGCTATATGAAATGCAAGGATTATTATATTAAAATATTACTAAAATATTATTTCATTCATATATTGCATAATGGAAAACAGTACCTGTTGAGTAAATCCAGCTTAATTAGTGAAAGTATTTGATTCCAGGGAGTATTGCAGAGCCATTATGAAATTGCATTTATTTTCCCATTCAAAATATCCAGCCGGACCTGAACACTGGCATTGGGTCTTTGAGTTTGTAATCTCCAAGCAGGTCTCATGAGGAGAGCTGTTGTGTGGTACTCTCAGTGTCCAGGCCACCAATCCCCAAGTTAAAATTGGTTGATTACTTCATGGCTGGTTGTGGTTGTGCACAAATTGGATGCCTTATCCAGTCACTCACTACACATTATAGAAAAAAAATATGCTTTGAAATATGCTGACATTATAGGCACTGTAACAAGAACAGGGATTACTATTATTCGCCTACCCAACATCATAATTTCATACTTTATTTAAATTAAAAACCCTTTTATTTCTAAACAGCTGTCAAACGTTTAATGAAAGAAGCACAAGAACTGAAGGATCCAACAGAACAATACCATGCACAGCCTTTGGAGGTAAGAAGCAAAACAATTTAATTTCGGTATTACCTGTAAATAAGAACGAACGTTTGGTTGGGGGATGGTGGGAAACAGTCAAACATGTGACTCACACAATGGCTAACTGATAGAATACAGTTGCACCTCATTAAAACACGGTGGATTGGGATCTCTGAAATGGAGATTATAATAATTTGAGTTTTAGTGAGGCTGTTGGTCACTAGGTACCCCTAACGTTACCCGGATGTGAATGCACATAGGGCTGTTAATTTTTTTTTACACAGAACAACAGAAGCCCAAAATACAATATCTTTTCCTTTTTTCCCCCGGTAGAAAAAAACCTTCAGTTTTGGTACATTTCTTCTCCAGGTTGTGCACACATTTTTTCAGGAATGCTCCCTTTAAAACAGTCGGGCGTTGCCCCTGTGTGCACCTCCACGTGCGAGCCCGCGCACACCCTGATAAGATCACCCGCTGCTTTCAGAAGGTGAAAGGGTGCGCACTGTACGTGCACATGTTTGCTAAACATATATTTGTGGGACACTTCGATTACATGTCGAATGTCTTTCTGTACCTTCATGTTTATTTCAGACAGAGGGCACAGAAAGTCAACTGGTCAGCAGTGATTGCTCTCATGAGCATTTCCAGCAATTGTCAGGAGGACTTCTGTGCCTCACTTCACAATACAGTTTGCATTTATATTGTGCTTTTCATCTTTAGAGGATGTTTCAAATTGCTTAGCTCCCAACCTGAAAGGTGCTATACAAATGTAATTTTTGTTGTTGTTGTTGTTGTTAACTGTGTAGGAAACTGGCTAGTCAATCTTGGAAGCTGCGGTATAAATAGGTGTGACTACTGTACAGGAGTAGACATTTGGTTGTAGCCTAAAAGATAAATTGTTAATCCTTTTCCTAGGCTTGGGGAGCACTGATTAAAGATCCCCTATAATGAGAGTTAACAGTATAAATTCTTGTCTTTTGTCTGTGGAAATACTTTGCCTCCACCTATTGTCTTTTGCACTACTTTGTGCAATAGTATAGCCAATGATAGAGTCAATCATCTAGAGCGGTGGTTTTCAACCTTTTTCAGCAATGTACCCCTTGTTAATTTTCAACATTTATCGTGTAGCCCCACCCAACCGCATACACACACACCACCCCCCTCATTCAACTTGCATTTTATGACCAAGCTTTTCTTATACAGGTAGACCCCGCTTAACAAACGCCCGGTTAACGAAAGTTCACTATAACGAGGGTTTCTATTTGTACCACATCCGCTTTATGTTTATAAACATAAAGGCTGCATTCGCTATAACGAATGTTTACACACTTTAAATCTCACGGGCTTTTCGTGGGCAGCTTCTCATGGGTAGAGTCTCTCCCGGCAGTTAAGCAGTGCAGTGCAGCCCCTCTCACATGGGAGGAGCTTAAGTGGCAGGATGCTTCGTGGCTTCAATAATAGTAAGTCGAGGACTATTTCTATTTTATTGTTTATTGTTGTATTTACCAACATTTTAATATTTTATTGTTGTATTTAAAGTTGTGTAGCCTTCAATAGCAGTTATATCTACTTTAGGCCTTCGCTAGTACAGGTTGAGCATCCTGAATCCGGCAACTTCGGGCCTGTAGCCGAGCCCGGGTTCGGGTATTTCCGGATAAATCGTAATGCCAGAAGCGCGTCCCGAGTCTGGAAAAGCCTGGGCCCAGGTTGCGATATTTCAGTGCAGTGACTTTGAAGACCTGGCCTGGAGCAGGTAGGATTGGCGTTTTTATTCCTGCATTTTTTGTCACATTCCGGATTCCGGAACTCAGGACTTTGGCTGCTCAACCTGTACACTGAAAATGTTAGCGCTAGGAACCGCTAGGAACTAAACTAATGTTAGCGGGGAGACTCTGGTTGGGGCGGTGTTTTAGCTGCGGACAAATACAGTAATACAGTTAAATTCTCGCTTAACAAAATTTTCGTTTAACGGAGGGTTTTAAAGTCCTTAACCCCTTCGTTAAATGGGGACTACCTGTATAACAAAATGACTGGTACAATGCATACAAAATGAGGGCAATAACAATTAAATATACAAATTGGAAGGCTATAAAACGCTAAATAAGAGAGCTAAATAAATCAATGTACCGCCACCTCTACCCCTCTGGAAGGAATTTTGTACCTCCTGGGGTACCTGTACCCCTGGTTGAGAACCACTGATCCAGAGAATCGCTTGGGCAATCCCTCTATGCATCACATAATTATCGTCCTGCTCATTCAAAAACTTTTTTTTGTAATGTTGCACTTAAAATTCTAAAACTATATGTAAGTTGACTAAGTGAGTACTTGAACATCTTTTTAAATTTCAGGGTATGATGTAAATTATGGGATTAATGTAAAGAGTCTATATGTATTTTTAAAAATGGTTACATTCTAGGTGATCAACGTATTGGGACGTCCTCCCGACGTGAAAGGAGCTCTATAAGTATAATTTTGTTGTTTGTTGTTGTTGTAATTCTGTCCTGTTCAGGTTTGAATTTTGTCAAATCAAAAATAATACTTAGGAACTCCACCAAAGACATGTACCAAATACTGTACACCTGTTGAAATACAAATCAATAATCACACATCTGCTTCCTTTCTCTCCCCACAGCCCCTTACATTTCGGAGGAAGCTTTCTTCTCAATTATCTTGTGTGATTCTTTTTAGTGTATTAAAAAGTGTACTGATCATTATAAACCTAGAAGCATATTTGAGATGAATGAAGGTACCTTAGTTCATTTGCAGGCAAAATGTTATATTTACTTTGTGCTTGATATATAAACCAAGGGTTTAGTTGTTCCACTGTTAAAAGTATGCTTAAATGTTTCTAAAACTAAACACATGACTTAAAGAGCAGATCTGCTTTGTGAATTTTGATAATCTGTTGATCACATTAGACAAATAAAATCGCCTTTCCTTAAATGGAGATCTTAATCATTCATTTATTAGGTAATTACGTGAGAGACCTGGGTTCGATTCCAGGCAGGGTAAAACCGTGGGGAAAGTTCCTTACTCCATACGCCTGATAATAATCCCTCAAAAAGATAATAAATTGGTCACCTTAATCCACGACTGTTTGTGAGACTCTGCTGTGTGCAATTGCCTGACATTTAGTCCACATATATAGTCAATTCACTTCACAGTAGGGAACGGCGATTAATCGGTTTTTCGATTAAACCCGATATGATTTTCAGATCGGTATGCCGATATGGTGATTCTAAAAAAACTGTTATATCGAGAGATTCGATTTAAAAAATATACATCGATATATTTTTAATATCGTTCCTGGCAATATATCAATATTGTTGGTATTATCAGTGTAATGCGATCTTTTCCAACTTACCTTGTCGCCGGCATTGCAACCTCCTAGATCTAGAGCATGGAATGCGCGTACATTCGATGCGCGCGCACAATTAACGGGCGCGCACATCCGATGCGCGCGCACACTTTACTGTGTATACTCGACGTGAGTCGTGGCGTCTTAACAAAGTCGCATCGCTGAAAATTGTAGTTTGAAAGTTTACCTTTCTCATCATGGGGAAAAGAAGCCCCGTATGGGACTACTTTGAAAACAATGCAGTCAGTAATGGTGTGTATAGATGTACAGTTTGCAAGGTCTTGGTTAAGACATCTGATTCGAGCACGAGCAACCTGCGACAACACATTAAGCAGCACCACCCCGCCCAGCACGCTGCCCTCAGAGCGAAATCATTGTCGACAACAGCAGGAAGTCGAACCAGCGCTTCGGAGAAAGCGACAGGTAGTGGGGTCAGTGCAGCTCAAACAATTCCTGCTTTATTTAAGAAGAGAACATTGTAGCAGAGAGGGGACAAAAAGTGGCAAAGTATCACGAACGCTGTCACTTTTTGCATAGCAAAGGAGAGCTTGCCAATGGCGAAGGACATTAATTCAGACTTCAGACTACATAAAAATAAGTGGCATTTTGTGGCTGTAAGTGTTATTTTTGTGTGTGAGAGAGTTAGAAGCCAGATTATCACTGCTTCTATGTGTGTGTCTAGTCAGACACACACAGCAGTGATAATCTGGCTTCTAACTCTAACAGTCAGACTGTCTGTCTCTCTCTTTTCTATTGTAATAGATCTCATTTACACGTGGACATTACATGCTAGTTTCAAGCAAGAAATGGAGGAGAATAAATCTCTAGATTTTGTTTTTGGTGTGTGTGTGTTCTATTTTGTGTTTAGAGATGGAGGGAGAGAAGAAGAGGGGGAAAGTTGGGAGAGAAGGAGAGAGGAGGAGAGGGAGGGAGAGAATGAGATGGGGAAAGGAGGGAGAGAAGGAGCGAGGGGAAAGGAGGGAGAGAAGGAGAGAGGCGAGGGAGGGAGAGAAGGAGGGAGAGAAGGAGAGGGGGAAAGTTGGGAGAGAAGGAGAGAGGAAGAGAGAAGAGGGAGGGAGAGAAGGAGAGGGTGAAAGGAGGGAGAGAAGGAGCGAGGGGAAAGGAGGGAGAGAAGGAGAGAGGAAGAGAGGAGAGGGAGGGAGGGAGAGAAGGAGAGGGGGAAAGGAGGGAGAGAAGGAGCGAGGGGAAAGGGAGAGAAGGAGAGAGGGGAGGGAGGGAGAGGGGGAAAGTTGGGAGAGAAGGAGAGAGGAAGAGAGGAGAGGGAGGGAGAGAAGGAGATGGGGAAAGGAGGGAGAGAAGGAGCAAGGGGAAAGGAGGGAGAGAAGGAGAGAGGGGAGGGAGGGAGAGGGGGAAAGTTGGGAGAGAAGGAGAGAGGAAGAGAGGAGAGGGAGGGAGAGAAGGAGAGGGGGAAAGGAGGGAGAGAAGGAGCGAGGGGAAAGGAGGGAGAGAAGGAGCGAGGGGAAAGGAGGGAGAGAAGGAGAGAGGGGAGGGAGGGAGAGAAGGAGAGAGGGGAGGGAGGGAGGGAGAGAAGGAGAGAGGGCGGGAGAGAAGGAGAGGGGGAACGGAGGGAGAGGAGACAGGGAGGAGGGAGAGGGAGAGTGGAGGGGGAGGGAGAGAAGGAGAGGGGGGAGGGAGAGAAGGAGAGGGGGGAGGGAGGGAGGGAGAGAAGGAGAGAGGAGAGGAGGGAGAGAAGGAGAGGGGGAAGTAGGGAGCAAACAACATCGTATAATTCAACAGACCTTGACACCAACATTACAAACTTTCTGGACCTAGAGCACGCATTTCGAAATGTGCGTGCACCGCGACTGCGCGCGCATCGTCAGTGCGGACGCACCGTCAACGCGCGCGCACCGTCAACGCGCGCGCACCATAAATGCGCGCGCGCCATCAATGCACGCGCACTTCGAATGCACGCGCATGCACAGTATAAAAACTCGATAGATCGGTTTAAGCAGGTATGAGCAAACCGATATATCCATATCCGGAAAAATCCCATATCGCCGTTCCCTATTTCACAGTATATTCTATTGAGCGCTTTTAAACGTCTAGTAGACCTGAAAAGCGTGATATCAAATGTTGTTGTTATTTCATCTGAGAAAGCTGTCTAGTTGTATTTGTTTTGTTATATATAACGCTATATATAACACTATATAAATTGAAGTTGTTGTTGTTTGTTACTTTAATTAAAAATACTTTGATGAAAGGATTAGTATATGTACAGTTTGCGCATTATCTTGTGATTAAAACTATATTTATGACAAATATCCAAAATGGTTTGTCATTTAAAATCTCATTACCTGTATTGCCTAATCTGAAAACATAACAGTGCTGCACATTTCAGTGTCTTTTTTTGTTTGGAGATTGTTTGGAGATCGCTCATTTCTGACACCATCAACCTTTCCCTCTCCTCAGGCACCGTCCCTACCTCCCTTAAAACAGCCACCATCACCCCTATCCTGAAGAAACCCTCCCTTGATGCGTCGCAACCATCAAGTTATCGACCCATCTCCAACCTCCCGTTTCTATCCAAGGTCCTTGAAAGAGTGGTTGCCTCCCAGCTCCGCTCTTTCCTTTCAAATCACTCACTTCTTGAACCCCTCCAATCAGGTTTCCGCCCTATCCACAGCACAGAAACTGCCCTGGTTAAGGTCACAAATGACATCCTAACCGTCTGTGACCAGGGCTCCCTCTGTCTCCTCGTCCTCCTTGACCTGTCTGCTGCGTTCGACACAGTCGATCACACCATCCTCCTTCAACGTCTTTCCTCCCACCTCAATCTTCAAGGCACAGTCCTTGACTGGTTCCATTCTTATTTGACCCACCGTTTACATTTTGTTTCTTCCAATGGTTTTTCTTCAAACCCCCGCACAGTTTCCCACAGCGTCCCTCAGGGCTCTGTCCTCGGTCCCCTCCTTTTCACCCTTTACACGCTCCCTCTGGGTGACGTCATCCGCAGACATGGGGTAAATTTCCACATGTATGCGGATGACACCCAGTTGTACCTTTCTGCCTCATCCCTGAACCCCCAGACGATCAATGTTCTGACAGCATGTCTGTCCGACATCGAGTCGTGGACGAGGGACAACTTTTTGCAATTGAACGTGAATAAGACCGAGGCCCTCCTGATTGGCTCAAGCCAGCGCCTCCGCACATCGGGCGCTGCCAGCCTCAACATCCAAGGCTGCACTCTCCACCTCACAAAGCCAATCAGGAACCTCGGCATCATGTTCGATCAAAAACTTTCCTTCCTCCCCCACATCCGCGCCTTGACCGGCACCGCCTATTTCCATCTGCGCAACATTGCCAGGCTCCGTAATTATCTTACCCCCCGCGCTGCCGAAACACTCGTGCACGCATACATCACCTCACGGCTGGACTACGGAAATTCTCTCCTAGTCGGCCTCCCCAGTTCCTCCATTCATAGGCTGCAGGCCATCCAAAACTCTGCAGCCCGTGTACTATCCCGCACCCGCCTCCGCGACCACATAACCCCCACCCTCGCCCGTCTCCACTGGCTCCCCATCCTCCAGAGGATCGAGTTTAAGATCCTCGTCCTCACCTACAAGGCCTTACACAGCCTTGCCCCATCCTACTTAACCGATCTACTCTCCCCCTACACGCCCACCCGGACCCTCCGTTCAACAGGACTTGGCCTGCTCCAAGCCCCCCGCCCGAACTGCCCCACCATCGGAGGCCGGGCCTTCAGTTTCTCCGCTCCCACCTTATGGAATGCCATCCCTCAATCCCTCCGTTTCGTCTCTTCCCTTTCCTCTTTCAAGGCCGGTTTGAAGACTTTCCTCTTCGATCGTGCCTTTTGTTCCACCGCGAACTCTTTTACCTCCCCTTCGTGTTTCACCCCTTCCCAAACACACCCCTCCCAGCTCGGGTCACACGCCTCCTGTTCAGCGCCTTGGGACGTCCTCCCGACGTGAAAGGCGCTCTATAAATGTAAATTGTTGTTGTTATAGTGTAAAAATGTGATGTTTTGTTAAGAGATATTTATCGGATAGAATATTGCCAAGCTCTGTCGTGTCCGGTTGCACTGTATCCAAGTGCCTTGGGATGTCCTCTCATTGTGTAGGACACTCTATAAATATGAATGTAAATTTGATTGTATTGTAACTTCCTAATTTATAAATTTTAAAGGCTATTAAAGTAGATGAGAACAAAAGAGTCAGGATTCCTCTCATGCATGAACTGTTTTACCTCTACATATGTGAAAAGCTTTGGTTTACTTCTACATGTGTCAGATATCCAGCTGATCAAAAATTTCTTTTTTTCCAGGATAATCTCTTTGAATGGCATTTCACAGTTCGGGGTCCACCTGACTCTGATTTTGATGGTGGAGTGTACCATGGGCGAATTGTGCTTCCTCCAGAGTATCCCATGAAGCCACCCAGCATAATTCTGCTAACGGTAAGACTCTTAACCTGAAATTATAAATTTGCAACAGACTATGAGATGTAGGCCATATCCATACAGAGAAATAGAACAGGTAGATAGATAATATGTCTTTTTTCTTGTTTGTTTTCATGGGTTAAAATGGGAAATGTAATTTGGTTAGGGTGAGATTGGCATGGATAGCATTGGTATCAGGTACATTTTAATAGTATCCAAATAATGAAGTCCATTCAAATAATTTCCTGAAAGATTACTTACAGGAGATGGTTCATTCAGATATACGTTTGTAATTCAGATAGAGGATGATGTTGTACTTTGTTTTGGAATAGAATGGAGATGAGGTTAATAGTTTTTGTACATTCGTTGATAAATCCGGCAAATTGTTTTCATTGTACTTCCTTGACCTGTACTGGAGGTGCTCTGTCTAATACAGCTGGTACCACCAAGTTAAATATTGTGCAATATTGTAAGCTGTTTCCTCTTAGTCTCCAAGAAGCATTTTCCTTATTGGTCTTTATATAATAGTCCCTGCACTAATAGTTCCTACCCTCTTCACTGATGGTTGAATGTTAAGTCGTAAACTTTGTGTTTCTGCTAAATTCTGGGGCATGTGATTTTATTCTGTCCAGTGGTTGTGAGCTTGATGTACAAAGTTGTAGGAAAAGCTGATTGTATTTATCTTGATTTTACTCTGATTTTGAGCGACACTGAATGTTCATTACAAAGACAATCAAGATTTACATGGGGGGGTGTGAATTTTGGATGCATTTTGTTTCTCGGGCGGGTTAATGCTGAGGAATGAAATGTACAATACAATTCATATTAATACAACAACAACAACAACAATTTACATTTATATAGCGCCTTTCACGTCGGGAGGACGTCCCAAGGCGCTAAACAAGAGGCATGTGACCCGAGCTGGGAGTGTTTGGAAGGGTGAAACACGAAGGGGAGGTAAAAGAGTTCGGGGTGGAACAAAAGGCACGATCGAAGAGGAAAGTCTTCAAATAATACAGCGCCTTTCAAGTGGGGAACAACAGCAAAATTACATTTGTATAGCACCTATCAAGTTGGGAGGATGTCCCAAGGTGCTGGAGACATGAAAAGGAATTGTATAAAGGAAAGCACATTCACAGAGCTCCCTGTGCATTCGAGATCAGTGAGATCTGAAAGGAGTGAGGAGTGATCATCTGAAATACGTGCTTTAAAAGAGGTGCTTTAAAAGGAATGATTTGGAGGAACTCGATGATAGATTTCAAAAGTGTGGAACAAGAATGGGTGAAATTGTATGCTGCTGATCGAAGGGTGGGACATGAAACAGCCAGAGCTCACCGAGCAAAGGGAGGTCCAATGATAATGGAATTGATACGATTTGATAAGGAAATGTTAAGTTTGTTTTCCATTTGTAGGTGAATCCAAAATAAGGAAGCATAAATATACAATAACAACAACTTCGATTTATATAGCGCCCTCCACGCCGGACGGCGTCTCAGAGTGCTTATATAATGAAGCTAATAGCAAATCTAAAAATGAGTTTAGAGGTAGCTGTTTATGTAGATCTTAATGAGAATGTGGAACTCATGGCATTGTGGTTGAAGCAAAAAAAATCAAATGTATTTAAGAGGAAACAATGCAGAGAAGGGGGTGGGAGGAAGAGGAAAAGAGGAGATTAGGTGGGATGGAGGCCCATGCCCATGTGAGATATAGACCAGCCAAGACTGAATTGCCTATTTGCATGCTGTAATGTTCTATGTAATTTTCTGAAGTTGGTGATCTGGAAAAAAAAATTGAATCTAGTGATTTTAAGTTTGTTTTTCTGTTTCAGCAAAATGGAAGATTTGAGGTAGGAAAAAAGATCTGTTTGAGCATCTCAGGGCATCATCCTGAAACTTGGCAGCCATCCTGGAGCAGTGAGTCATCCACTCAATCTTCAATCTATTCATCATTCTGCATATGTCAGCCTAGCCTACGGGTAGCACACTTACTTGCCTTTGAGTCCGAGGGTCATGGGTTCTAGTCCCATGTCAGGACTTGGGAGTTTGCATATACTCAGCTGACCGACCAAAGATGGGCGTGCTGTCCTTCTGATAGACCAAGGTCCCATTGACCTCTTCAGGTGGATGTTGAAGATCCTATGGCAATGTTCCTATGGCTAGTGTTCTGGCCAACAATTCTCCAAATCAAATTGGTCATTCATTTCAATTGTGTAATTATTTGTGACTATTTGTGGGATGTTGCTGTGTGCAAATTGGCTGCTGGGTTTCGCCCACAAATACACAGTCATGGTTCTTCACAGTAAATCTTATGAAGCGCTTTGGTATATCCTCCTTGTGTAAAAGGTACTAAACGTATAAGTGTAAAAGTATACCAAAATTACAAGCAGCATTATTCTGTTTTATTATTAACAGTTGCTGAATCATTATTCACCACAAAATGTGTCTTTTGCACTGGTGCAGAAATAGAAAAGCAGTGGATCATCGTTCCTCTCCATTTTGCTAGAGTGGTAGAATAGACCAAATATAGTAAAAGCCCGTTTATCCGGCACCCGCGGGACCTGGCCAATGCCGGTTAAAGCGCCTGCCGGATATTCAGGCAGCCCACGGCCAAAAACCCACCACAAAAAAATTAAAGTTCTTTTAACACACACCATACGCACCAAACTAAATAATAACATAATAACAGAATATTGTATTGGTACTGATTGTTAAAATTACTCTCTTGTGCTTCTCACTTTTACTGATTGAGGTTTACAGTCCAGCGATTCTTTTTAAGTGGAGGACGCCAAGCGGGTGAAAAAAATGGCAGCGCAATTTTAAAGTCGCGTGACTTTACTAGCGGCAAGCCAATAACCCTAGACTATTAGCGGCAAACCGAAATACTGCACCTGCGCGACAGTGTGGGTTATCGGCTAGCCGCTAGTATGACTTTAAAGTTGCGCTCCGTTTTTTTCACCCACTTGGCGTGCTCCATTTAAAAAAGAATCGCTGGACTATAAACCTCAATCAGTAAATGTAAGAAGCGCAAGAAAGTAATTTTAACAATAAGTACCAATACAATATTATGTTATTATTTATGTATTTACAAATGCTCCACCGCTATTGTTCTGGATAAGTTTCAGTTTATCGAATGGGGAGTTTTTTTTGCGTGCCGGTTATACGGAAGTGCTGGTTCATCGAGTCACGGATAAACGGGCTTCTACTGTGTGTGTATATATGTATATATATAATATATGTTAACTTACTAATTTTTAGTTATGCAATTGTGAGGAGATTCTGATCAGCTGATAAATGTTTTCTCCCTCTACAGTCCATAGGAATTGAGGGAAACCAGACGTTCTTGTGTACCACATGTTTGGTTAGCGAGATATATTGGAAAATCGCTTTCCTTAGTTTAAGTGTCTTATATAGTATAAGACATGGTGACATAGAGGGAGAAGTGTGAAGAAAATAAACCATATTTTAAAAACTTAAATTGGAATGATGTGCTTTTTTTCTCCTAGTACGAACTGCATTATTAGCAATAATTGGTTTCATGCCAACTAAAGGTGAAGGAGCCATTGGTTCTCTAGATTACACTCCTGAAGAGAGAAAAGCACTCGCCAAAAAGTAAGACATTTAGTTTTTTCTCTGTGTTCATATATCTAAGATTTGGTCTTATGTTATACTGACTAAATTTATTTTCTAGCAACTGCATGTTAAATGTGGTTGAAGTATATCTAACACTTTTTTTTTGCTTTTATTGACCATGATAGCTATTGGCAGCTGATGTCAGCACTGCCTTGTTTATATTACATGAAGTTGTTGCTGAAGGCATGTCTGTTATCAGTGATATCAATATAAACCAACTTCAGCATAACATTTTTAAACTGGTCTTTCTATGTTTTGATGCTTTCGAGCAGCTGCAATGTATTAACTATTCTGTTTTGGCACCTAGATTGATTACTGGTCTTGTATTTTCCTATGTTCCCCTAAAGGTGGGTAGAGGAAACGAGCTTGGAAAAATATTGTGGCTATTAATACTTATAAAGTGTGTGTCCTATGGGCTCACAGCTGCTGTAAATTTGTTTTCTATGCAGCGAGCAGTAAGCTGGCCAGTCATCTGAAACTGCTCTTGCAAGCATTGCTAGACTGTCGTTCTGCACCAGTAGTGACATCAATAACAACAACAAAATTACATTTGTGAACCCCTTTCACGTCGGGAGGACGTCCCAAAGCGCTGAACAGTCAGGGGTCATGAGCATGGGGGGGGAACAGGGTTGGGATGAGGAAGGGCAGAGTGGTAGGAGGATGGCTGAAAGCCAGTCTTGAAGGAGGCAAGGGAGGGAGCAAAGTGAAGCGATTATAGGATGGAGTTCCAAAGAGTGGAGGCAGAGAGGCTGAAAAACTGCTGATGGTGGGGTGGGTCGGGCGGGAAACAATGGAGCCACAACAACAATAACAACTGGGAAGTAGGACAGAGGCCATCTTGTGTTTGTATGGGCCCATTATAACAAGATGGTGCAGAAATCCACAACATCCGATTTCCTGTGAGCCTCAACTTTAAAAATCTGTTATCAAATTATACACCCATAGAGAGAAAATCTAGCTGCTATCCGCTGGGACGAATATAGCAGTTCCAGCACAGATTATACATACCATCTACTCATGGATAAAATACTAATTCTATATCTGGAGAGCAGCCTCATTTTTCTAATGGATCCTTTATTATATTTAGATATAAAATGCTTGCCGTAAATATGGATATTGCTCAATTTGTACTGATTTACCCATGCAATTGTAGTGTCAGCTTAAATCCTATCGTCCTCTTAAATCTTTCTGCAGAGCCTTTGTGATGGTCAACTCTTAAAGCACGTTGCCTATGGGTTATGTTGCTAGGATGCAATAGGACTGTTGAGATAATTTATGACATAAACCTTTAATTTTGGTCTGGAAAAGCACGTAAAAAATTGAAATTTATTGCATTACAATGGAATCAAATCAATCTTTTAAAGTGCGGTACCTTTGGTGTGTGAATAAAGCTGTTGGAGCTTGTTCTCAGACAGACAGAGGCCAGTGTTTGGACTGTGTAGACAGCATCTGCAGAATTGCTAGTGGGCCCTTGATAGCATGTTGATGTGCGGTGAGGCGAAAGAGAGAGAAAGAAAGAAAATCTGATACGTATTTAAACCTAATGGAAAAGGGTCTGAAATAAAACATGGCATGTTACTTAGAAATGCTATAACAATATGAGAAAAAGGAAAACTGCAAAAGCAACATCCTTAATAACTACACTTTACAAAAATCCTGTGAAGCCCTTTGAAAAATTCCTCTGACATGAAAGCACAATATCAAATGCTAGGATTATAAAAATCAAATGTATTTAAAAACTTTATTGTGTTTTTATTAATGAAGGATTAGCTAAATAATCTATGTAGTGCTATTACTGTAATACATTTTTGCCAATAAGTATCTATCCTTCAGCTGAGACTTTACTCTGAGGCTCCATCTGCCTGCCCGGTGGATGTTAAAGATCTCATGGCACTATTCACAAAGAGAAGGAAGTTTCTCCTGGTACCCTGGCCAAAAATCACAAATAAAATTGGCGATTTATTTCAAGGCTGTGTGCAAATTGGCTGCTGCGTTCAACTACGAATACAGTGACTGCACTTTACAATAAATCCTGTGAAGTACTTTGAGACTTTCTCTTGGAGTGAAAGGTGCTATACCAGGTATTATGCAGAATTCTTGGTAGGCTTGGTATTTCCTGGAGCTGACACTATTCCTAAGGTATTCCTAAAATCTCTTCCTTCCATCCTTAACACTGAATACTGAAATCTTTACTACAACTTTTTATTTTTACAAATTAGGTCACAAGACTTTAACTGTGAAACCTGTGGCTCTAATTTGAAGCTAGTTTTGCTTCCAAGTACATCAGCTAGCATTCCAAGCCAGGCCGACAAGGAGGCTAATGAATTAGCTAAACGGATCAATTTTAAGGTATTTGTTTTGTTTAGATTTTGTTAAATATATAAGTGAATGTGTTATACATATATATTTTATGATATATATATCACACTACACATTACATATATACTGTATACTACATACTGTACTATATAATATATATTTCAGCGTGCAACCTAAACTGAGTTTATGCATACTACTTTTAAACTATTAATAGATTGCTTTCATAAGAAAATGGTAAGGGGTTCATCATTTACAATATTGTAAATATTTGACATTTGAACAATTCCGGAAGTTATCATAGAATTTTACAACACAAAAAGAGGCCATTCAGCCCATCTAGTCACCCGGCTCTTTGAAAAGAGCAACTCAATCCCACTGTCTTGCTCTCTCCCCATAACCTAACAGACCTGTTCTCCCTAAGTAAAGATCTAATTCTCTTTTAAAAGCCTCCACCACCTTTTCAGGCAATGCATTCCAGATTCGAACAACCCGCCGAGTGAAAAAATTTCTCCTCAGCTCCCTTCTGCTTCATTTTGAAACTATTTTGAATCTGTGACCATGAGTCACAGCCTTTCCACATAACTGAAGTCCCTCAATCTTGGTACCATTTCCAGTAAACCTTCTTTGCAGTTATTGAATATTTTAATGAAAGAGACAGTGTGGCAAATGGGAGCTGTTTTTAGCACTTACAAAACTTGAGCATTGCCCTTGTGGTTTTGTTCTGTTTTCATGATAGAGTGTTTTGCATTATCACCAGCCAAATGTAATAGACGGGGAACCCTCCTCCTCCATCAAATGGGAGAGCTCTAGCTGTAGACTGAATGATGAACTTGACTAAAGAATAAAATTGAGGCCAAAGTGCCCAAGAACAGACTAATTGTAGCCTTGCACAACGTTTAACAACTACAAAATAAGTATTTTTAATCAAACAATGAAAATGTTTATTTAGAAATTGGGTCCTCTTTTTTTCACAGAGAATGTGCTTATGTTTAATTTTCTTCTCAACCATAATAATGTCAGAAAACCTTTACGAATCCTGATTCTAGTTTGTAACTGAATGTTTCTTTGAATAGGCAGAGACAAATTCTTCAGCTGCTCCTGCTCCCACTGCTGCCTCTGCCTCTGCTTCTGAGCTTCGTCTAGTACCTGAACAAAACATAAATCAGGATGCTTCAATTTCACAGCATGTTTCAACCACTCAAACTAGTCCAGAAGTTGAAGGGACAACTGAGGTGTGTAAGCTGTCTTTCTTTCTTGTGATATAACTTCAGTTTAGAAAGACTTTTCTTGTAAATTCAAATCCAGATCAGCTGTATACGAAGCTACGTAAGGTAAGAGAATGTGATACAAGTTCTGTGGGAATCATTACAAATCGACTAATGACCTCCATTTGAAAAATGTGTGGCTGTCTAACTAAATCATCAATTAGACTCGATGAGGTGCCACAGCACATATCACCACTTCAGGACTGTCACTCTAATACAATGCTGAGGGAGCACCTGCAGTGTAAGAGGTGCCATCCTCCTTCAGATCAGATTATAAACCGGTGCATAGACTGTATACATTCTATCCAATGATTCTGAAATCGGTTGTGTTTTTTAATGATCTGATCTGCTGGTTCAAGTTAAATTTCCATGAAACCATTTTTTTTTTAAAAAAGAGAATGTTTCCTGGTATCCTGGCTAACAATGCCAATTGTTCAGTGATTTGCAGTAATATGATTGAATATCAGGTAGTGAATGTGAAGCATATTCTTATTTGCTGAGAGGAGGCAACGACCAGGAGGGTAGAATTAAAAACTAGAGTGGGATGAGACCATGGAGGCTTTGAAAGTGAAAAATGTAAATCATGAACTTGATTACCTGGGCTCCGTGACTCTTATTGGTTAGTCCAAAGCCCTCAGCAATAAGGGAGTGTTTTGAATACCTCCATAATATACAGTCAATTCACTTTACTGTATATTCTGTGAAGTGCTTTGAGATGTCTAGAAGACATGAAAAGTGCTATATCAAATGCAAGGATTATTATTACCATGTCCTATCGATTTAAAAATGTGAATGTTTTGGTTCAATTTGAATCCTTGTTGAATATTTAAATATATTTTCACTCACAAAATAGACATTCAAATCACTTTGCAGTATGTTCTGAGATGTCTCAATGACACAATGAGGTGCTATGTCAAATGCAAACATTATTATCAAAGTATTATTACACTAATACAATCAATTGACAATGCAGAGTGTAAACCATGCTCCACACATGCTTCTGTATTCTGTATTAAGGTTACATAATACTGATTCACAATGAAAGCCAATCTTGCAGCATAGCCAAATAATAGCTTTTGGGAGGGGAGTAGGACGATTCAGTTGAATTTGCATATAAATTGAGTCAAATCCAGGATAAGCTGTGGTGTTGCAGTGACGGAGACAGGGGATTGTTTTTATATTTTTAAAAATCCAGTGATATGTTTGTCCTTCTGCTGTTAGTGTTCGGAGAAAGAAAAGGGGAGAAAAGCTCGACTGAATTTACAATTTAAATCAGGACATGTCCCCAAATTGTGTAATTTTTCCCGGTTACTATTTTAATTGGTGAGATAACACACTCATTATTTTTACAACAATGAGGTTGAATAATGAGGGCTTTCCTCCCCAAAAAAATGTTTTGCCAATTGTTTAGCAGATTGTGCTAAGACATCCAGACTTTAGAGTTGTCATTAAACTTAATTATTATGAGAAATACTTATCTGTCTTTATCCCAAATGTAGGAGTTGACTAGGAAAAACCACATTGTAAATGGCTAAATGCAAAAATGGTGCTTTAGGATATAAATTGATTCCAAGTTCCTCTCACTCCCTTCATGCCCGTACTTTTCCGACCTGTTTTCTCCTCAATCCACTTCCCGGTGCCTCCTCCTTGTCCCTCGGGCCGTCCGCTCCACCTTCAGCAACCATGTTTTCAGCCACTACGCTTTGGAACTATCTCCCTCAATCCCTCCATCTTGCCTACTCCTTCCCTTATTTTAGTTCATGGCTGAAACTTCCTCTTCGACCATGCTTACATTCACTTCCTCCCTCCCCCTGGCTCGGCATCAGATTCTGCCACTGTTAAACTGTCTGAGAGGCTGCCCTTCCGAAGGGCACTACAAAAATGCAAGTAGTTGGTACAATTTATGCATCTCAAATTGCATCTCATGCCACGAACCTCTGATATGTACCACTGTCACATGAGAACTCTGCAAAGCTGACTAAAATTATTGATTGAAGAGTAGTGAACAGTTCTGCACTTTAACCTTGCTGAGGCGTATCGAGCCATGTGCAATGTTAAATATGGTGAACTAACTAGCAGAGCGAGAGCTGAGATTAAGGCTCAGATTACTTGCCTGGTATTTTTGGTATGTGACGAAAGTTTGTCGATGGTAACCATGTTATCTGTATATATACGCTTGCAGGTTGAAGGTGAAGGAGCGAGTGGGGTTTATATACTGTTGATATTTTTAATCTATAATTGCTATAACCATTCTGAATTGGATATTCTGAAGCCCTTTTTCTAATGTAATATTTTGTTTTGTTGCAGACTAGTGCTGATAGCACTCGTATGACTACTCCAGAATCGTCCCAGAGCAGACCCAACAGTACTTCTCTCAGCCCAAGACAGCGACGTGCTCAGCAGCAGCTGCAGCAAGCGAGACGTCCAATTTCACCACAGTACCCTCAAGTCCATCGACCGCCGACTGCTAATCACATAGGATCGACTGTCCTAATTGTTGTGCTCACATTAGCACTGGCTGCTCTCATTTTCCGGCGCATCTACATGGCTAATGAATACAGATTTGACTATGAATTATAACAATTGGTTGCTTTACACAGCCATAGCCTGGGTTTAATATATCCCAAGTATCATGTGCTGGAGGGGTTATTTTAGATTTATAGAGGCTCAAAATGGAAGGTAGGAAGGTGCTTATAGTTAACTATCTTTAAGGATAATAAATAGGGGAGCTTCACAGATCTTCAATCTCACAATGGAGCTCTGATCAAATTCCATGCCAATACACGCGGAAATGGGCCATTTGGTTATACTTCACCCCTCTTATTCCTCTCATCTATAATTCCTATCAAGACTGCTGCACAAAAGGTCAGTCGTGCTGAGAGTGGTGAATTTCAGTTTGCTGGAAAGTTTCTGTGGACCACTGTAAAATACATCAGATGCATCTTTCACTGCTTTGACTTGGCAGTGAGTGTTGTAATAGATTGTGCAATTGTACGCCATTTGGTTATACTCCACCTGAGCTCCGATCCCTCCTATTCTTCTCAATGATAAATTATCACCTCTTGTATCACTAGATTTAATGCAACACTTAAAATTAAGTTGAAGACCAATATAGATCAATTCAGCCAATTAACAAAGTATGCACACAGGATAAATGCCTGTAGAAATAATTTTACTTGCCAAATAGTTTTTGTATAAAATCATTTACTTTAGTCCTCGTCTGCCAATGGGTACTACTGTCTCCGTGACCAGGTCTTGTTGAATTTACATACCAAGTTGAAAACTTTGATCCATAAAGATGCTGAATTCTTCTGATGTTAGATCAGGACTCCTGATCTAACATCAGAAGAATTCAGCATCTTTATGGATCAAAGTTTTCAACTTGGTATGTAAATTCAACAAGACCTGGTCACGGAGACAGTAGGAGTACCCATCGGCAGACGAGGACTAAAGTATATTAGTAGGGTCTCATGAGTCTCATGCATGCTCAATAAAAACACCGGGAAGTAGCAGTATTGACCGCAAATTAAACTCTGTAACATTTGTATTTTTATTCTGAGATACTTCCATCAGGCTTTATTTTCAATTGGGTTAAATAATTCCGTAGTTCTATCGCTCCTTCCTCTTGGCTTTTTGATCTTGTGCGAGTGCACAACCTCGCAGCAACTGACCAGATGATACCCCTGCATTAGGTGATGTACAATAAAATGGGAGGGAAAGGGAAATCATTAGGTCCTCTAACAGTGAGTGGACAATACATACATAACTTCTTTATTTGATCCCTTTTCATCTTTTGGTAAACATCAAGCAGCAAGCTGTATTCACTACGTTCATTGAATTATGAAGAATAGTGAATAGTTCTCGAGATTATTATGAGGTTAATTGCTTGTAGAATAATATCAATGAAAAGAAGCAGAAATCGTAGCTTGCTAAAGTTTCATTTAATTAGATATTTTGTGTTCTTACCTGAGCTCTGTTACAAATTGGCTTAATCATTGGGGAGTTGGCCACCATTGTGGTTGTATAAATTATTACAAAATAAAATTTTCCATTCAAAGTTGTGTAATGGAATCTTTGCTCTGCAGATTTGGTTTGTATCAATTTCCTTTCTCTTCCCCCCTCCCCCCCCCCCCCCCCCCAATTAAATATAGGGCATGGGTTACTATATAATTAATTGCATTTTACCATCAAATCAGATGGATACTAGATATATAAAAATATATATACTAGATTTAAATATAAAGTAACTAAATGAAACCACATCCATTCCATTCTCCACTTTTGCTTTTATTTCCTACGGAGCCAATTTTTCAGGGACCTTAAATACTTTGTGTGTAAAGAATCTAAGGGATGTTGTTTCACTTTATCACTTAGGGGAGAATTTTATAATCTTATTCTGTGATGCTTTACTTAATTGTTCAAACCATGAGTTTTTGGTCAATAACCCACTGACTGATACCATTTTCTTTTGTAAAATGCATGTGCTATTTATTGACAGCCAGATTAATGGTTGCCTTGGATTGTGAAGAATAGGATTTATCTGCCTAGTATATTAGAAAGAAAAAGTACATGTTATCAAATAATCTCAGATGTCTTGCTACACGTGTGTTCTGTGTAATTTTATTATGAAAATATAATGAGCATGGATTTACAAGCCTTCCTTTCTGCAAAAAAGTACCCAACAATTGAAAAGACTGCCTAAGTGAGGGGACTTTTAAAAATCCTATATATACTCAACGAATGCCAGAGATAAATGGGTGAAATATGTAAGGCTAATGAGGTCTAGCTATTATTGTATTTTAATGTTATGTAATTTGTACAAATAAATAGCATTTATTTTTTCATATTGTATCCGGTAAGCTGTTGCAAATTTGGTAGTTGAGATTTCTCCCTGGTCCTGGGTAGGTTTGAAGTGATGGCACCATAGCTAAATGTGAGATAGATTATGAAGGTTGGTGCATAGTTATACATAGGATATTGATTGATACTCAAAGCACCTGAAAAATATACTGGGAAAATGTATCTACCATATTCTTGTTAGTAGAAGCTTCAGTGAAGGATACTGATTTATGTGGGAAATATAATTTATAAGCATTGCAATCAAAAAAAACTTTACGTTCCTGGTAGAAAAAAATGAATTGCGTTCACATTGAGTAGATCGAATTATTGAGAACTCTTTATTTCAGAAAAAGTTGTTTCTGCTTTCTAGCATTTGTACCTTTCATGTTGAATTTACAAATATATGTTGAAGCTCCAAGTTTATTATAATAAAATGTAAAATATATAAATGGCCTGAAATGTTTTAATGATAGTAATAAATGAGATAACTATAGTGCAAGCAAGAGTTCTTGATTTGTTCAAAATCTTTCTGATTGCGACAACGTTTTGTCATTTACAAAATCTTACACATATTAAGCTTTTGTTGACAGAAAATGCTCATAAAATAATGCTTGCATTTGATAAAAACCCTTGATCACATCTTCAAGACATCTCAAAGCGCTTCATAGAATATGCTTCAAAGTGAATTGACTATATTTTGTAGGCGAAACACGGCAGCCAATTGTGTACAAACAGTCATAGATTGAAGTGACCAATTCTTTTTTTAAGGAATTATTACCCCTGGAAAAGCATTCTGCCAATCGACTAACAACTTCTTACTTACTGCTAGGTAAACAGAAGGGTGTGGAGTAAGGAAACTTGTGCAATATTTCACCCTGCCGGGATTCAAACCAGGTCTCCCACTTAAACAAAACACAAAATATTACAGATGCTGGGAATCTGAAACAAAAACAAAAGTTGCTTGGATAGGTCAAAATCCTAGTCAATTTACAGCCTTGCTGCTTATCTCTGTGACCTGCTAAAGTTATACTGATTTGTCCGCTCCTCTCAGCAGGCTCTGGTCTGCTCCACATTCCCCCAACACCCCGCCACCATCTGTTCACTTCATGGCTGTTTGTGGGACCTCGCTGTGAGCAAATTGGGTGCTGGGTTCATCTATGGAGCTCCTATAGCTCAGTGGTTAGAGCACTCGCCTTACAAGTGTGAGGCCTGTGTTTGAATCCAGGCAGATCAGGGTGAAAACTTAGGCAGGTTTCCTTACTCCACACGCCTAATAGTAATCCCTCGAAAAAAATTGGTCCACAAAAACCACAATAGTAAAAATTGTTGCTTTCAATCCATGACTGTTTGTGGGAACACTACTGTGTGCAATTCGCTGCCGCGTTTCGCCCACAAATATACAGTCAATTCACTTTACAGTATATTCTGTAATATCAAATGCAAGGATTATCATTATATCTGCAAAGTACCTAGTCATTACAGTTTACAGTAAATCCTGTGAAGCGCTTTGAGATGCTCTAACGTGAAAGGCACTATAATACAAGCATTACTATGGCCTTTGATTAACTTTGGTTACCATTAACCACAAATACACTTGACTACAATTCTTATACTATTCTATGTAAATCGTCATGTTTTGTTTAGAGAATTTCCCACATAAGCACATTGCCATTTTAGTAGAGAGTAACAGAGCACTATCCATTTGATTGTCATCTTTTAAATACTGTGGATGGTAAATTCTTGCCTAGTAATTAATTTCAGACATCCTTAAAAGGGGCAACATACAATAACTCAGTCTGGTACTGGATATCCTGAAGAGGAAAACTTGTGCATTAGTCTGTAGCATAAAGCAGGGTATATAACTGGGCATTTTGCCACCCAAAATAATCTGGTCTTTAGTGAGGTCAAACAATTGCTGCGTGATATTCTATGAGTTGCTATGTCATTCAATTTGGACAGCTCTTTTCAAAGGTTGAAGGTTACAATAGTGTGAAGGGCCTCCTGAGCTTTATAACTCTATGATTATCAAAAGCAGACCTAACACTGGTTAGGCCTCAGATGGAGTACTGTGTTCAGTTCTGGGCACCACACTTTAGGAAGGATGTCAAGGCATTGGAGATGGTGCAAAGAAGATTTACCAAGATGGTATCAGGAATCGCTGGAAGCTGATTTGATAACAGCTTTTAAAGAGAAGTGGATAGTTATTTGGGGAAGGCAGGTTTGCAGGGCTATGCGGAGAGAGGGGATTGATTTGAACAGTTCTTTTCAAAGAGCCGGCATGGACACAATGGGCAGAATGGCCTCCTGTGCTGTATAACTATGATTATCTAAAAAAGCTGACAGTATGTGTGGACCACTTGCGGGGATAAGTAAACCAGCCCACAGGTTCCTGTCCAGTGCAGTTCTTTACAACATCATCTGAACTTGATTGTTGTCTTGTAATTCAATGCTGTCCATATGTTTCCTCCCCCCATATTTATGATTATGGAAAGCTCCTCGCCAGCAAGAGAGGAAACAATACACAATACTGTCCAGTTATTTCTAGCCAAAGCTCATGAGATTAGACACAAATGTTTGCAAAATTAAAGACTAGTAACTTCTAGGAAAAAATATGGTAGATCCCATCTGTTGTTTTTTTTCTCCCTCAGTAAACTGGTTCATTTTGTATAAAAGATGCTAAGAAATTATAAACTAACAATCCAGTTAGTTGGTTTGAATTACATCCCAAATTACTGGTTGATAAGAGGTAACAAAAAAATTGCAATTTGCAAAAATACACCTTTTTTTGTCACCTGCTTAAATTTGCTATAAATATTAACTTAAACTTTTTATTATAAATCACTTATTTCTGTAATTCCTGCAAACTTTCATATCGTTGATGCTCTTCGATCATAACAGTTGTACTGTTTCACCATTTGTGGAGTCCAGTAGCTCAGTGGTTAGAGCACTCGCCTTGCAAACGTGAGAGCTGTGTTCGAATCCAGGCAGGTCAGGACGAAATCTTGGGCAAATTTCCTTACTTTGCATGCCTAATAATAATCTCTCAAAACAAATAAATTGGTTACTTCAATCCACGACTGTTTGTGGGACACTGCTGTGTGCAATTGGCTGCCACATTTTGCCCACAAATGTACAGTCAATGCACTTTATAGTACATTCTGTGTAGCGCTTTGAGACGTCCAGAAGACTTGAAAAACACTACATCAAAATGCAAGGATTATTATTATTTCCTCATAATTTAAAATGAGAAACAGCAAACAAACAAAAATTACATTTATAGAGAAATGAACCGTCACTGTTTTTGACCCATAATTATAAAGGGAAATTAATTTCCACTCATGGCCCTGATGTGATCTCTAAAACAGGTGTTAGTACACAGTGTGATTCACCAGTTCCTGGGATTGCTGGCTTTGAGGCCAATCCCCGTCTGTCAGTCACTGGCCAGTCCTGACACCAAAGGTTGCTGGGGCAGCTTTGAGTGGAGATGCAGTCACATTGCTGGCAAGCTGATCGCAGTCGGAGCCTCCAGTCACATTGATACACACAATGCACAGAAATGACGGCTGTGACATCCCACAAAGCGTGCTGCTGGAGTAAAAGCCGATTCGATGTTTAAACGAGAAGGGATTCGCACTGAAGGATTTTACAGGACTAGTGCTGGGATTGCAAACCATGCCTTACTTTTTAAAAACTATGTTGATTCTCTGCTGCCTGGCTTTGGTTACAGAAAGCAGGAAGCATAGGAAGAGACGGTGGATACCTCTGGCTGATCACAATAAATGGAGCAGGTAAGGGCTGTTGTTATTCATGTTACAGCTGTGATTGGTGAGGATCCACATGTATTGCGGAGTACTCTTCCTCATTGTGCAGCTAGAAGAACAGTCAAACTCTAAACTTTATACTGTCCTGTGCTTTCACTGGTGAAAAAGAAATGCCTGTGAACGATAGCATTTGTGGAGTCCTGCAGCTCGGTGGTTAGAGGACTTGTCTTACAAGCGTGAGACCTGTGTTCGAATCCAGGCAGGTCAGGGTGAAACCTTGGGCAAGTTTCCTTACACCACACGCCTAATAATAATCCCTCCAAAAAAAACAGTAATAAAATTGATCATTTAAATCCACAACTGTTTGTGGGACACTACCGTACGCAAATGGCTGCCGCATTTTGCCCACAAATATACAGTCATTTCACTTTACAGTATATTCTGTGAAGCGATTTTAGACGTCTAGAAGACGTGAAAAGCGCTATATCAAATGCAAGGATTATTATTATATTATTTTCAATGTAAACATTTTCTTTAGCTTGCTGCCATGCCAGGTTCACCTACCTGCTGAGTTAATTTGATAGAGGCTACCTTATTTCATAATTTTTAGTAAAACATGTTGGTCTTTGCAGGATAAATGCAACAACTACTGTAGTATGATGAGCTGCATTTATATTAATAATAATCCTTGCATTTGATGTAGCATGTAATCACGTCTACAAGACATCTCAAAGCGCTTCATGGGATATACTGTAAAGTGAATTCACATATTTTGTGGCTAAATACAGAAGCTAATTGCGCACACCAGTGTCTCATAAATAGTGAGTGACCTAAATTATTATTATTTTTATTTTGGAGGGGTTATTACACCCAGAAAAGCAATCTACCAATCGACTAAAAATCAAATTCCCACTTACTGCTAGATGAACATCTTGGCTCAAGGGGTGTGGAAAAAGGAAACTTGCCTCATGTTTCACCTTGTCCAGGAATCGAACCCGGGTTCTCTTTGGCGAGTGCTCTAACCACTAAGCTACAGGACTCCACATGAGTCCAAAGCAAATATGACTGACTGCTTGTTACCTTTATTCTAGACTAGTGGTTCCCATTACAGTATTGTCAATATTTCCAGTTTTTAAAATTAACACGTTTCCAATAGATTTACTGTAGGTAACCTACACTAATTCATACAGTCCGAGTTTAAGATAAATACCAGATTGGACGGTAGAAAAATGAGTTAATATAAATAATGTATTCCATATCAAGTTATGGTGATACAGTACACAGAATTACCAGCTCCTGCAAATAAGCCAACAGCCTGAGAGGGGTTACAACCAAGACTTAAATACTGAACATAGAATAATTAAACCCCGTTTCTCACTCTGTGAACCGATTCAATCGTATTTGATCAATTTCTAACTAGGAAGTGCTGAGTGCAACTTCATTCAAGTAGAGCCATGTCAGTCATAATGTTGTCGTCAGACCATTCATGTCATCTCCAGAGATCAGCTTGGAATTCATGGAAACCTTGTCATGAGTCATTCACCTGTTGTTTAACGTTAGTTGTGAATGATCCAGGGGAGATTAGGGAAGGAAGAGTAATTAACTAGGAAACTGCTTTTACATTCTTTTGTATTCATAAATAATTTGTACTGTTCCACTTGATTTTTTGGTGTCATTCATATTTGTTCATAGTTGATGTATCTCTAAAGCCGATGAAACTGATCAACTATTTTTCTCTTTTGCAGCCCTATATTAAGGAGGAGTCCAGATTTAACTAAATATCGTTCACCAAAATCTGAGAGTCTTCTTAGAGTGGATGATCATGATTTCTCAATGAGACCAGCATTCGGTGGTAGGAATTATTTATATCTAAAATTTGACAGCCGGTTAAAAAAAAATACACGTAGCTCTGGATCAATTAGCAAATTTTGTATTTTATTTCATTTGCAGTTGTTTTTAGTATTTATCTGTAATGTTGTTGGTTATTACTGATTAACTTTTTAAAGAAATGTTTTCCAAAAATGTTTTCAAGTGAAATTATTGCAAAGAGCTTCTATAATACATGCGTACTGCTTTTTCAAGGATTTTACAGAACCGGATAAAATGTTAGTTTAGAGGAGCATTAATATATTGTGCTTTTTCAGGTTGTTCTGAGCTCAGTGGTTGCTACACTGTAAACCAACAATAAGCTAATATTTTGAATTTCCAATTGATTTTTTTTCCTGTTTGAATTTGTGGGGTTAAAATTCCACTAATTGAACGCTGAGAGAGTAAGGCATTTTAGGGTGGGGATGCTTATCCATACAAACGTGGATGGCTCCAAAGTTAATCAGCAGATGAGAAGCCAAGGCCATATAACCTTAGACAGCCATTGTAACATACATAAGGGAGTGTCTACAGACTGGCGAGCCTTGAGCAGACTTGAGAACACATGGTACAATGTCTTGGGTATGTAGAATAGGGAACGCCCTTCCACTCTTAAACCATGCCCCCTCGAACAGTGAAGCACTTCACACAAGCAACCACAATATCTAAAAAATGCTGTGAAAATCATTCTCGTACCTAACATTAAATAACAACAACTTGGATTTATATAGCACGTCTCAGAACGCTATACCCGGATATGCCTGAACCTGGGTGATGGTGCCATTGGGTGATAGTACAATGATGTTGTCACTATCGGCAGATATAATTTCGAAGATATTTACATGGACTTTCAAAAGGCATTTGACAAAGTGCCGCATGAGAAGTTTATTAGGAAAATAGAGGCCCACGCTGTTAAAGGGACAGTGGTAGCGTGGATCCACAACTGGCTGCGAGACAGAAAGCAGAGAGTTGTGGTGAGTGGCTGCTTTTCAGACTGGAGGGAAGTGTGCAGTGGCGTTCCCCCAGGGATCAGTTTTGGGACCACTGGTCTTTTTAATATGCATTAATGATTTGGGTTTAGGGAGTACGGTTTCCAAATTTGCAGATGATACTAAGTTAGGGAGAAGAGTAAATAGTGAGGAGGATAGTAGCCATCTGCAAGAGGATATAGATAAAATGGTAAAGTGGGCAGACACATGGCAGATGAAGTTTAATACAGAGAAGTGTGAGATGATACACTTTGGGAGAAGAAATGAGGGGAGGCAATATAGGCTAGATAGTACAATTTTAAAGGGTGTGAAGGAACAGAGAGACCTGGGGATTTGTGTTAGTGACTCTTTGAAAGTGGCAGGACAGGTAGACAAAGCCGTTAAGCAGACATATGGGATACTAGGCTTTATAAATAGGGGTATAGAAAACAAAAGTCAGGAAGTGCTGATTAACCTCTATAAGACTTTGGTTAGGCCTCAGTTGGAGTACTGTGTACAATTCTGGTCACCACACTTTCGGAAGGATATTAAGGCATTGGAAAGGGTGCAGAGGAGATTTACCAGGATGGTACCAGGAATGAGGGACTTCAGCTATGAGGAAAGGCTAGATAGGCTGGGCTTATTCTTTCTAGAACAAGGAAGATTGAGAGGAGACCTAATAGAGGTTTATAAGATTATGAGAGGTTTCGACATGAATAGGGATAGACTGTTTCCATTGGTGGGTGAATCAGTGACTCATGGTCACAGATTTAAAATAGTTTCAAAATGAAGCAGAAGGGAGCTGAGGAGAAATTTTTCACCCAGCGGGTTGTTCAAATCTGGAATGCATTGCCTGAAAAAGTGGTGGAGACAGATTCCATATCAGCTTTTAAAAGAGAATTAGATCTTTATTTAGGAAGAGCAGGTCTGTTAGGGTATGGGGAGAAAGCTGGGCAGTGGGATTGAGTTGCTCTGTTCAAAGAGCCGGCACAGACTAGATGGGCCGAATGGCCTCCTTTTGTGCCGTAAAATTCTATGATTCTATGATTCTATGTTCCATCTGGATTTCAGGGCCTAGGATATATCAGAGTGTTTCAACAACAAAAGCAAATAAATAACGAAACGGTAAGCAAACAGTATTGAGACAGAAATGTTATCCTTGGAGATAATATTTTTTAATAAAGGATGAGTCTTTTTTCTATCATGTAATGAGGAAGGGAAAGATGTTTTGCTGCAGGGAAGATTTTTGTGGCAAATTTTGGACCAGTAACTTTGTAATGTGCAAGATTTATAAAAGGATTTTCTAAATAGCAGATGCTGCAGTCACCTGGGTGTGTCTCAATGTTACTCAAGAGAACGTCATCAAAATAATGAATCCCTGCCAGATGCCAGGACATAACAGCTTCTTCATGGAAGTTGAAACTGAGATACACAACCGGGTCATAAAATAGAAAGACACACCTGTAGGATTCGCTTTTAATTTGCATATTTGTCCATATGTTATAATAATACTCCTATTTGATATAGTGCTTTTCACGTCTTCTGCATGTCTCAAAGCAACCATGGAATATACTGTAAAGTGAATTGACTTTATAGAATTCTCTATTTTTAGGCGAAATGCGGCAGCCAATTGCACACAGCAGTGTCCCACAAATGGTTGTGAATTGAAATGACCAATTTATTACTGTTTTTGTTTGAGCAATTATTATCGGGCATGTAGAGTAAGGAAACTTGCCCAAAGTTTCACCCTGCCTGGAATTGAACCCAGGTCTCTCGCTTGTAAGGCCAGTGCTCTAACCACTGAGCTCCCCAAATGTAACTGATGTATTCGAATCAAGGTTTTCTTTTGCAGCTGAGATACCTTTCTTACTAAACCTTTTTGCTCCCTTTCATCTTTCAATCATCATTCACCAATCAAATGGTAGTCAGGATTTGATCCCAGATTTCCTTCACTGCCATTCTGACACCATCAAATGGAAAGTACATGAGAAAGCATTGAAGACCATCTCTCTCCAAACTTCTCTCCTTTGGGAGAGCACTTGAACGTTGCTTCTCACGCAAGTGATGGCATGTCTTCTGGTAGCCACCTTCATGTAGAAATTTCCTATGCGGGGAAATCTGAAATACCCAATCTCTTCCTGACAGCACTGCCTGGGAAGCTACCCACTGTTTGACCATAAAGCGTGGGATCACGCTACTCAATGTCTTTGGATCAATAGGAGCTGAGTAGGAAGAATACCTGCCCCCGTGACAGGTCTGCCCCTCTAGCCCTCTCAGTTAACCAGACTGGATGGTCTGTCAGCAGCATTGCCCTGGAGTACTGTCAAGTTCAAGACTTCTTACTCACCTTTAAATCCCTCTGCGGTGTTGGTCCACCTTACCTTTTACAACTCTGAAAGCTCTACTGACCTGGCCTCTCCATTTGCCCAGCAAGCACCAGCGTGCTTCAGGTCCCCCGCCCCAACTGTCCCACTATAGATGGGCAGACAGACCTTCAGCTTTTCTGCCCTGCACCCTAGAATTCCATCCCACTCTCTCCCACTCACTCCCACCCTTATTTCTTTAAGGTCTGTCTCAAAACTTACTTTTTTGTGCACATTTTCAGTCATCTTTCCCTTCCCCAACCCCTCATCTCAGTTTAGACGTACGGGCTTTTACCAATATCAAAACTTAATGTTAGGGAAACATTTTGCCCACAAATATACAGTTAATTCATATATTCTGTGAAGCTCTTTGAGACTCTAGAAGACGTGAAAAGTGTTATATCAAATGCAAGGATTATTATTAGTTTTATTATAACAAACACGTTGGCTGCTTTTCCTCCATTTCGAAGCATGAGTTTAGTCGTTATCTTAGATGATAAATGTGGCCAACAAGGAATGTAGTGTTGCACAATTGAATTAAATGAATATTTAATGCAATGTTGGGCAGGTAGGATTCAAAACACATATTTATCGATATGCTAACTTTGAGTTAGGAGAGTCTGCAATAATAAATGTGACAAGTGTCTAACATGATAAAATGATTCCCTAGTTGCTCTCTTGCATTTGTATCCTCTGATTACGGTCTCCCCAACCTGTGAAAACAGCATATTTACGTTAACCTTATTGAACTGGTAGTAATAACCTAGCAGTCACGGTATCATCTTCGTTAACCTGTATTGTACTCTTTCCACATATATGACTTACTGTTCTTAAATTCACAGTAGTTTTCGGGGAGGTTTGTTGCCATAACGTTTCAGTATTTAAGTTGTTTCGCTCCACCACCCACAAGCATTTGGAATTAAGACTGTAAATCCCTTGTTTGGATTTTGCATCTTTCCTGCTTAGTGCAAACTCCATTGACCGTGGAATTTGACTGACCATCTGGAGCCTCCTGGATGTATGAGGGAGGATTAACTCTCTGACAGTATTCTGATGACCATGTGGATTAGAGGAGGCAGCAATTTATTTTGTGCATCTGTATGTGTCTGTGTGAGAGAAAGACTATCCAACAGCTGTCTATCTTCGGAAACAGTTTATATTGGTGGTTCATTGCAGGTAAGGAATCCTGCAAAGCAGCAGATTCCTGCTGTGAACAAGTTTCTCCAAAATGTTGCCTGTTTTAAAGCAAAAAGGGTACTATTCCTAAAATATTTCAGGTTATTCAAACTACTTTCATCCCTTGAATTTATTTAATTTTAGAATTATATAATTTTCTGCATCGATCTCATGGCTTAAAGATAATACAGAGCGGTATTAACTTGATGTACTGTATTATATTTGTGATTTTTTTTCTTCAATAAGTTATGTAATGTTTGAATGATTCATGAGCTGGGAGATAATGCAATTGTTTGCTTTTTCAGAGAATATTGCTCACTGGTCAAAGCAGGAGTAAGTCTAAGAGTGAGCTCATCTCTGGGCTTCAAGATAATTATTATTAAAGTTCTTTGTGGTGAGAAGAGGACTTGGGCTTCCCAGGGTCCATTTTTAGATCAAATTAGAGAAAAAATATTTTGTGTTGACCTGACACTATAATATCCCTGCTTTATATCACCTGCCCATTCCACTCTACCATCAGTGAATGAGCTATTAACAATTCTGCCCCTGCTCACTTGAACTCTATATCAGAAGCTCTCCACCTCGCTTCCTCCCTCTCCACCTTTAAATCCTGACTTAAGATCTTTCATTTCAACCATGGTTTTGGTCACCTTCCCCCACTTCTATCTTAGGATCCAGATCAGTAATTTGAATTGCTTTGCAATGTGATACCAACGTGAAAGACACTTTGTCACTATATAAATGTAAAATTGTTCTTGTTTTCATATCAGGCACTACAAAAATTAATGTCCTTTCTTTTTTTCTTTCTCCCACAAAATATACAGTCAATCCACTTTACAGTATATACAGTGAAGCACTTTGAGATGTCTCGATGACAAGATGAGGCGCTATATCAAACGCAAGGATTATTTTTCTTTCTTTATTTCTTATTCTCCAGCAAATTACTCATCCAAACATTACATAACATATTACGTAGTGTGTCCTGCTCTGTGAAAAGAAATTTAATTCATCACTTTGGGCTGTTTGGCAGGGTTGTGGAGACAAGAAATTAGCTCTGGTGAATGGCCCAGAGCTTGGGAGTCCAGAGGATCTAGGGATGGCTGATTATATTCTCTTAACGTGAATTATATTTTCTAATGAAATACCATGATCCGCGTAAGGATTCACTTTTTCCGAAATTCCTGCATGAAATGCAGATATGTGAAGAATTTCTGGGATCCAGTCATTTTACTGACCCGTCAACATTTCATGGATAAGATTGAAATTCTAAATTGGGATCCAGTTTGTATTTTCTACATAGTCAAAAGACTGTGGGTTCAAGCTCCATGTTGGGACGTTGACTTTGTGTAATCAGTGGTTAGAGCACTCGCTTTGCAAGCGAGAAACCTGGGTTGAATTTCAGGCAGGGCAAAACCTAGGGCAAGTTTCCTTACTCCAGAAGCCTGATGATAAGCGCTTCCCCCCCAAAAAAAATTATCATTTCAATCCACGACTGTTTGTGGGACATTGCTGTGCGCAACTGGCTGCCGCGTTTCGCTCACAAATATACAGTCAATTCACTTTACATTATATTCTGTGAAGCGCTTTGAGATGTCAATAAGATGTGAAAAGCGCTATATCAAATACAAGGATTATTATTAGGATTATTAATCTAAAATGCTCTTATAATTTAAAATAGATGGGTGGGGTGCTGCATAGTTGGGAATTTGGAATGTGATTATGATAATAATCATAGGATTGTTGATAACTAGTGTTTTCGGTGCGTACATGCAACATGCAACTGATGTCAGCAGTGACCGACCATTGTTAGTACTCAACCTCTGAACTATTGAATCCAGATGTATGATGTCTGAATTCCTGTCTCTGGTCACTCACTACTGCCAGGGCTGATTTCCTGTCTCTGCAACCCTGCCATCCAGCCAGAAAGGATGAGTTAAATCTCTTTTCACATTGCAGGACACATTACCTAATATGTATGTTATGTAGACCCGTAGAAGCTCTCTTCTGCTGTGATCTGCTTCCAGAGGCAGATCCTGTTAGTCAATGGGAATTCTAAAATACCTAAAATTAAGCCCTAAAAATATTTTGAAAGGGATAAGGAAGCTTAATATAATCTTATTTCATATCTATTATAAAACGGCAACCCTTTTATAATAGTCAGCTGGATTCAATATGACGTTAGCTCATACGCAGTGTTTATTGTCCTGGCAGAATAGCTACACTGATGGGAGAGAAACAGAACCCAAAGAAAGACAAATAAGATCAGCAAGGAAAATAGAAAACAAACCAAGAGTTATCAGAGCAATTTTATCATTGTTGGTTGATACTTTCCTGTATTTGGTTGGCTGAGAAATGAGCAGTTAATAATGTGCACTGATTTGTAATGTGTGGCGGAGTGGGCAGCTAGAAATTACCAGCATAAAAACTACTAGACAGAACTGGAAAAATCATATAATAATAATACTACTTGACTTTGATGTAATGCTTTACCATCTCATCAGAATGTCTTAAGGCATTTCACAGGATTTACTGTACAGAGTAATGGGTATGCATTTTGTAGGCAAAGGCGCCAACCAATTAACACACAGTTATGTTCCGCAAACACCCATGGAATGAGTAACCAATTTTAATTGGGGAATTGATGGCCAGGCCATTGAGAAACTCCCTTCTCTTTTTGAATAGTACATTACCATGGGATATTTAACATCCTCCTGAACAAGCAAACAGGATTTTGGTTTACCATCTCATTTGAAAGACAGGTCGTAATACAGAAATATTGCAAACTCTGCTATTTGTACATAGTCACATAGAACATGGAAAATTGTCAGAACAGTGGGGAGGAGGGGGGAGGCCTGTATTATTACTCTTCATTGCTAAATTCCATGTTTTAACAATTCATATCCTTTAATATTGTGCATATCCGGTTTACTTTGGAATGATTCTTCGCTGCAGTCTCAATGGCCGTTAATGGTACTGAATTTAAAACCCTGGTAGCCTTCCAAGTCAATAAAGTCTTTCGAACCTTTTCCCTCTAGTTTTCTGCTCACAATCCAATCCTGACATGATGTCCCACCTCGTCATCATTTCCCAAACAAAGTTTGTTGTCCTTTATTTTGTTTGTGAATCCCGGGAACAAGTTGTCAAAAGACGCAGCATCTCACAACTTTGTGACTGAGCGCCTTTGGATGCCCTCCCGATGTGAAAGGCACTCAATCAATGTAAATTTGTTTTGTTGTTGTTGACCATTACATTCGGGGTGCGGGCGCATTCGGGGCCTATCTCCTCAGGAGGTAAATATCTTTTTCTCTCTGTGTCTCTCACACTCACTCTCTCCATCTCTGTGTTTTTCTGTCTGTGTCTCTGTGTCTCTCTCCTCTCTCACATCCCCCCCATCTCTATCTATCTGTATATTATCACATCCACCCAGTCTCTCCCCCGCCGCCCTCCCTCTCTCCTCCCCCCCCCACCGCCGCCGTCCCTCTCTCATCCCGCCCCCGCCGCCGTCTCTCTCCCCCCCCCCCCCCCACCCTTTGCATACCTGTATATTGTATTCAAGTACTACGAATACAATATGGCGGCTTTGCACCTCGGTCTGTGCATTGTGTGCACAGATGAGCATTCTGGATCTTGTAGTTCAGTGTGCGCGCTTTCCGATTTTTTCCCTCGATATATCGATATTTTTGAAATGCCTATATCAGCGTATCGATATGAAAATTATATCGGGTTTTAGTGATATATCGATGGACCCTATGGTGCAGTTATGTGTGCGTGTACACAAATGTTAGCTTTCACCAATTCAGTAGCACCAGTGATATGATACATTGCCACACCGTGATCTCACAGGCCTGTCACTCCAATACAGTAACCAGGTGAACACTGCATCACCAGAGGTGCCATTTTATACCTGAGATGTTAAACCAAAGAGCTGTCTTGTTCAGGTTAAGAATCTCACCGCTCTATTCAAAAACAGATGAGAGTTTCAACATAGCTGTTGTACTGATAGAACCCACAAATCTGAAGGTTGGTGAGAAGTAAATACAGTGGCTGATGTTTTCTGTTCTGATTCTACATCAGCAGGTAGATTCAATCAATTTGATACTTATAATTCGGACTATTCTTAAATCCAGTTGTTTACATTGTCTTGCAGGTCCATCAATACCTGTTGGTGTGGATGTGGTGGTGGAAAGTTTGGATAGTATTTCTGAGGTGGATATGGTAAGTGGTCAGTTACCATGGCTTATCTTGGTCATCTATCACCTAGAGTGATGGGTGGCATCTGCCTGAGGGTGCTAATTGATCTCTAATTGCAGGAAGGTTTGTTAAACTGCTAATGATAAAGCTTTTTTGCTTTACCCTGGTCAAGAAGAAAGTGGGAAAGCAAGTGTGACCGTGACTGGGAGTAAGAGCAGCCTCAAACTGGTCTTATTTCTGTTTCAAGGGAATATCAGGTGGTGGGCTACTGCTGCTGCTAACCAAGCTGCTGAAACCAAGAGCCTTGGGACATCCTCCTGACTAGTATAATTTTGTTATTGTTGTTATCGTTGTTGGTCAACAGTGCTTTGGAGGACCACATTGCTGCCAGGCAAAGAAAGGAGTATGAAGACAACAAATCCTATCAGCTTTACAACAACTGCTTGCATTTATATAGCACCCTTCATATGGGTAAGGTCTTGAAGTGCTAAACAGTAGTGGACACTGAACCGGGGGGAAAGGGAAGGTGAGCATAAGCATGGTTGAAGAGGAAGGTGATCAAGGCCGTACGCAGGGGGGGTGCGACGGGTGCGTACGCACCCCCCCAAATTATAAAAGGTCCACATTTTCCGGGGTAGAGAATTGTATTTTTTATCAAATTTAAATACTAAGTAAATTTATTGAACATTTGAGTAACAATCAGTTCTTCAAAACTATGTATAAATTATAAATACACATCTTTGAATGATTTAGTATTAATATAAAATTATCGAGTCGCACACCAGAATCGGCGTCTACCCCAAAACATACCGCGTCGATAGACCAGTCCATGACGCGGCGAGTCTGTGACTCGTGATTGGATAAACATAGGCGCCAAGACTCAAATCCATCCTCGTTTGGAAATCATCCCGTAAACAGCCACAAAGGTAGCACCAATTCTGGAAGTTAAATCATCTTTTCATCTGATCACCGTTAGTAAAAATTACTCAAGTTTTGAGAGGTGTGACTGTAATGCTAGCAAACAATGACAACATATTTACAAGCTTCTGAGAAATTAAAGCTTTTGAGAACCCAACAAAAAAGTTATATGTGTCTGGACGGGAATGCCTATCTTTTAAAAAGATACTCATGGACGTAGGCCTTTGCTTTAGCGCCTATTCCACGTGGTGTGTCAATCGGAAATCATCCCGTATACAGTCACTACATAAAAAGGTAGCACCACTTTGTGGAAGCTGAAATCGTATTTTAATCTGATAAATGTAAGTAAAAATGACTTAAGTTTTGATAGGCGTGTTTCTGAAATATCATGTTTCTTGTTTTGTCTTGATTATCACATTTGATTTATATTATTAAAAATGTATTCCTGTCATTAAAAATTGCTTTTAGAGACGTCCACTGGCATGCAAAAAACATATGACCGCAAAGATAAACAGTGCTACTTTATTTCACATTCAGTTTTGTACCCAGAGTGAAAAAACATCAATGTCGCACGAATTTGGCATAAAAATAGTTTCACCATCATCTGATCGAGCGAACTCGGGCATTGACAACCACACTTCTCCACTGATCCCTTCTCTCCATGCAGCCTGAACACTCCCGCCTGTCAATACCCCAATCGCGCTCCAGAGTATCGATGTAGGTTAGGGCCGGTCTACCTCGTGTTCTGTGACCGTGCAATGGTTCCCATAGGATAGTAGCACTATGGACAGTTTCCTCCCGGCTTCTCCAGCTATGTCCGCTAAACCTAAGACGCCTCTGCAGTAATGTCTGTGATACCAGTGTGGTGGTGTACCATATAGCTCACAATTTGTCAGATGCTGTCGCCAGTAAACGTTCAGGGCGTCTCTTACAAGCCTCGTATATACCTCACGAGTCACCTAATCTCCTGGTCGAGGTTTGCCTAAGTGTCCAGCATTCTGCTCCGTATAGGAGCGACTTTCAGCCCTCGCGTTAATGCACATTCATTATAATATGGAAATCGATATTGGTAGAGCGGTTGACGTATTGGCTTCAAAGCGACCGAGGCGTCTCGAATACGGAACGCTATTAAATAATTAATTTCCCCTCCCTTATTTTTTCAAGTATTTTTTCGTCAGATCAGTATTGCTTGATGGGTCACTGCCTTTAATTTTGATTCTAAATAAATAAATAAAAACTAACTACACTATTGCTCACAGTTCAACGATATTTTCAGGATAATGCTGATAACAGGCTTGTAACACGTGTGAATTAACTGTTTGACACTGATTTTCAGTTTCTGTATATTTTCTTGTCTTTTATAAAATTTGCTTTGCTGGAATATCTGAGCACATCATTCATACTTTACTCTTACATTATTGTTCATTACAGTCCGACAGAAATTTAGTCTTAGGATAACAATGCAGAACAACTTATTAATTACCGTCAATCTGTAGTTTATGATCATTTTCTCTATACGCATACATTTATCAAGCATTCGTCATTGTACTGTGTTAATTGGATTGTAATTTACTTTATCGTTCGCATTCCTTACATCATCGAGTCAACAATCGTGTTTGCTTTTATCGGCGAACACATTCGACCTTCCCAATTAGACACGGACTACCGGGGAAAATAAAAACACTGAATAAATAATGATGCTCTTAAACACCAAGGGCATGAAACATTTACCGTTCATATTGGATCTTCTGAACCGATTAAATAAGACCTCAAACTGTGTAAAACGTCGGAGCCTCGAGGGGGCTTCGGGGGCAGCCCCCAAGCCGCCGGCTATTGTTGGTCCCATCACTAGCAATTCGCACCCCCCCAAAAAAAATCCTGCGTACGGCCCTGGTGATTATACATGGATCGCAAGGTGGAGGTAAATTGGAGGGATCGAGGCAAAGAGTTCCATAATTTTGGATTATAGTGCCCGAAAACGTGGCCACCGACGGTGGAGCAGGGTGGATGAGAGACAGGCTGGAGGCTGGGTGAGGGGGTTGAATAGTGGACTGGTGCATAAGCAAGTTGGTGAGATAGAGAGGGCCTGGAGTGTTTTGTATGCAAGTGTGAGGATCTTGAAATCGATTCTTTCTGTAGTAGGGAGCCAATAGAGTCTGGCAAGGACTGGGGTGATAGGAGAGTGGAGTTTAATGTGGATGAGAATATAGGCAGCGGAGTTTGAATTAATTGGATTTTATGAATGATGGAACTGGGGAGACTAGTGAGAATGGTATTGAAACAATCAAGGCAGGAGGTTCGAATAAACGTTTTGGCTGCAATGGGTGTGAGGTATTGTCAGAAGCTGGAAATGTGGTGGATGTGGAGGATAGTGATCCTTGTCAGGGTTAAGTACATTTAAGGGATAGGCCAAAGAGGTTAAGGAGGTTAGAGCCACTGGTAAGAACAACAGGAGCCAAGGAGTATGGTTTCCATCTTGTCAACATTCAACTCCAGAAAGTTGGCACTTATCCAAGCCTTGATGTCTGACAAGCAAAAGGATGTTAAACTTGATGTTACACAAGGTGTTACACAATGCACAGTCAAAGAAGTGTGACATCCACATGCCTACGTTCTTATATATGTAGGAAGTAAAAACATGTTTTTAAATTTTTTTTGGCTTTTTTCCCGCAGGATTTCACAATGACCTTGTATTTGCGGAATTATTGGAAAGATGAGCGCCTGTCTTTCCCCAGCAGAACCAATAGAAGTATGACATTCGACGGCAGGCTTGTCAAAAAGATCTGGTCCCCTGATGTGTTTTTTGTTCACTCTAAGCGCTCTTTCATCCATGACACAACCACAGATAACATAATGTTACGCGTATTTCCTGATGGCAACGTACTGTACAGTTTGAGGTAAGGATGGTTTCTGCATTCTGTTAATAAGACTTCACCAAATCAATGAATTTGCCAGTCGCAGTTACCTGGATTGAATTTGAATTTGATATAATACGTATAAGATTGAAGAGTCTCGGGGAGTTCAGTGTTTTCTGTAAACAACAAAATAACATTTGACTTTAATCACGCTATGCAAAGTGTAGTGACTTCATGTGTGTCGGTGATCATGAGAACATGTTGGGCAATTTGTGCACAGCAGTGTCTCACAAACATGAAACAAATAACTAATTTTATCTGGAGGATTGTTGACCAATACACTGAGAAAAACTCCCTTCTCTTTTTAAATAGTGTTGTGGGATCTTTAATGTCCAGTTGAATAGGGAGTCAGGACCTATGTTCTATTTCAGAATTCCAGCATTTGTTTTTATGTTTTGAATTGGTGTTTTACAATTATCAAGTGGTTCTTATGTTATATATTTAAAAATTAGCTAAGTTGTGTACATTGCGCCATCAGCACAAGAAACATAATAATAATAATTCTTGCATTTGATACAGCGCCTTATCATGTCTTCGAGACTTCTCAAAGAGCTTCACAGGATATACTGTAAGGTGAATTGACTATATTTTGTGGGCAAAATGCGGCAGCTAATTGTGCACAGCAGTGTTCCACAAACAGTCATGGATTGAGTGGCCAAATTATTATTTTAAATTTTTTAAAGGACATTTACCCCCAGAAAAGCGAACTGCCAATCGACTAATAACCGGGTTCCTACTTACTTCAAGTTAAACAGAGCCGTGTGAAATAAACGAACTTGCCTAACATTTCACCCTGCTGGGAATCAAACCCTGATCTCTCACTTGCTAGACGAATGCTCTAACCATTGAGCTACAAGACTCGCATGTTTATACCTGGTGCTCGTAAGAGACACAAATACCAAGCAATGATTCCAAATATTTGCCTTTTCCTCAACCTCAGTTTCCAGCAACCTCAACCAGAGTGAACCTAAGCTCCAGATCCTGTTCCTTACCTTTAAATCCCTCCATAGTCTTGCTTGGCAATCTATTTCAATTTTACTGACCCAGCCGCACTCTTCACACTGCACGCACTCGTCTGCTTGATATCCCTTGTTCTATCCACCCCATCATTGATGGTGAGAGAGCTTTCAGCCATTTCACTCTCACATCCTTGAGTCCCTCTGACTTACTCCCTTTCAGCGCATCTGTCAAAAACTCTGTTACTGTGTTTTCGGACATTTTCCCCTTCTCCCTCCCCACCCTTGGCTCCATCAAAAAGTGTTAATTGGATTGTAGTGTGGATGCCCATCCAGCACTGTGAAGCGTTTGAAATATCCTCCTGATGTTAAAAGCACTGCATAAATGTAAATGGCATTGTATTAATGGGTCAGTTGAATATAATATTCTGTTTGGGTAAAATTTGACTATAGCATATTTTTGTAAAACATCCACGACTGGCATTTATACATTGTTGGTTTAGAATTGTTCTGTTCTGTTTGCAGGGTTACAGTGACAGCAATGTGTATCATGGATTTCAGCCGATTCCCTCTCGATACTCAGACTTGTTCTCTGGAACTTGAGAGCTGTAAGTGCAAGCGTTTGTCCAACTATTTATAGTCTGAGAACATATGAGTTTTAGTGAGGAAATATATAGCAAAGGAAATAAATGGTATGGAAATATGATCTACCTTTCAGGTTTTGGGTGCAATGCATTCAATGAGTTTCAGTTGGTATTGAAGAGAATATCTATCCAGTATTCTTTGTCACATCATTCACTATGACAATATACAAAGCACCCTGAAAAGATCACTGATATTATTGTTTTAAGAACTGGAAATCAAGTCACTTGCCTAATGCAGCTATTTCTCACCAGCGGTAAAGAGACTTTCAAGACATTCCTCTTTGACTGTGCTTTTGGACATCCTCCCACCCACACCCCCATTGTCCTCCACTCCTCTTGACTCTAACCAGCTCGGGTGAAAATCACTTCATGGTCCAATTACTTAGGATATCCTACTGATAGGAAAAGCACTACATAAATGTAATTGTGTTGTTGTTGTTGTTTAAATGAGAGGTGTTCTCCTGATAAGTTAATATGGTTGAGGTTATATTGCTAAGGATAACCACTCACTATGGCATATCAGATTTGGGATTGTTTCTGGCACTAGTTATAAATCGCAGTTACAGTATAGTATTAACTAAATACCTGAGTTCAGTTCTTGGTGCATGGTTTACTCTATCATAAATGAACCATTGATGATGTCTTTAACGGCAGATGCTTACACTGAAGATGACCTCATGCTATATTGGAAGGATGGGAATGAATCGTTGAAGACAGATGAGAAGGTATCCCTGTCTCAGTTTCTCATACAGAAATTTCATACAACTTCCAGACTGGCTTTCTACAGCAGTACAGGTATACTTTTCATTCAAACATACGAAATGCATGTGCAAATTCAGTAAACATCAGCCTGCTTTACGTATTGTTCACCATTTCCCCTACCCCTAATCCGTCATTGCTGCCCCACGATTGGTGAGCCTTTAGCCATTCTGCTCTAGCTCAAACTCCATGTTGAAGTCCCTCTTTCTTGCCCACCCCGCTCTCCAGCTTCAAACCTGCTTTTGGACACCTTTTCCCTCCTCAGCACCCCCCACACAACCCCAAGCTTGCTCCCTGTCAATTGTGTGAAGCACTTAAGGCCTGATGTGAAATTTACAAGTGTCGATTGTTGTTGTTGTTGTGTTACATGCTGATCAATATCTGCTTTCACACATAGGTTGGTACAATCGTCTGTATATCAATTTCACGCTGCGTCGCCACATTTTCTTCTTTTTGCTACAAACCTACTTCCCAGCGACGCTGATGGTCATGTTGTCCTGGGTATCCTTCTGGATCGATCGCCGAGCCGTGCCAGCCAGGGTGTCACTGGGTATGAATAGCTCGCAAGATAAGAGTCCATCAGAAAATAGTCCACTTTCTTAACGCTATGTTTTTGTTCACCCTCTGCATGTGCAAACATACTAGCGCTGGTGCTTTAGACTAGTTGCAATAATTTCAATCCACCCTAATCTCTCAGTAGTAAACTTGATGAAAATCTGATAAAAGACTTTTCACCACTTGATAACTATGACTATATGAAGTGAATTTTAATGTTTGCATGACCATGCCTGGAACAATATAGGATACATCTAAAATAGATCTTCCAGAAACACCCAAATAGATCATCTAAACTCAGCGTGAAAGGGTAAGGTCCACCAACCGAGAAACCAATGAACAAAAATCGAATCCATAAAAAAGCATGAGCACATGAAAAGGTAGATCTAGTTCATCAGACAATAAGATAAGAGATGGATTTAATGGATCAATAGCAACAACAAAATTACACTTGTATAGTGTCTTTCACATCGGGAGGACGTCCCAAGGTGCAGGATCAAGCTATAGAGGCTCAGGAAGAGGCAAGTCCTGCTAATGGGGGATTACCTTGCCTGCATTAAAAGACAGTTCTAAACCTTTAGTGAACACCATGTGGCACATGTATGGATGTAACTAACCCATTGTGTAGTACTTTGAAATGTTTCGATGTAATAAGGTGCTATATCTGCTAATTCAAATGCAACAATTATGATTATTAGGTTTCGCTATTAATGTGTAGCTAAACCATTTTTTCTTTAATTTCAGGTATAACAACAGTTCTAACCATGTCCACCATCATCACAGGTGTCAACGCTTCCATGCCAAGGGTGTCGTATATCAAAGCTGTGGACATTTACCTGTGGGTTAGTTTTGTGTTCGTCTTTCTCTCTGTGCTGGAGTACGCTGCTGTGAACTACTTGACTACAGTTCAAGAGAGGAAAGAAAGAAAAGCCAGGGCAAAGGTGAGCTCAGACAGCAGACACTTCATATTGATGGAGCTCAGATATTCTCAGAAATCTGCACTTGCTTTTGTAATACAGTACTGAATTTTTCCTTTAGGTGCACAGACATGTGCTATGCTGTTTGCAATGGTGCCTGCCTTGTGTCTGTGTGTAGGTTCAATCTCCTTCCACCTCTTGTCACCCTACATAATTTGCGAAGTTCCTGCAGCTCAGTGGTTAGAGCACTCACTTTACAAGCATGAGACCTGTGTTCGAATCCAGGCAAACCTTGGGCAAGTTTCCTTACTGCACACGCCTAATAATAATCCCTCCGAAAAAAATATAATAATAAAAATTGGTCATTTCAATCCACGACTGTTTGTGGGACACTGCTGTGCGCAATTGGCTGCCGCGGTTCGCCCACAAATATACAGTCAATTCACTTTACAGCATATTCTGTGAAGCGCTTTGAGATGTCAATAAGATGTGAAAAGCGCAATATCGAATGCAAGGATTATTATTATTATAATGTAATCCCTCAATTTGATGAGCACAAAAATGACCAGAATGATAAATTAAAAACGATATATTTCTGTACAAAAGAACACAATACATTTTGCTTTTCAGCTTTTTGAGTAATTGTTCATCGTCTTTAAAGCACTGTGTCTTTCCCTTTCCTCAGTGGCCCTGCACATGTGGATTAACCAACGCAAAGACAATGTTGTTAGATGGCAATATGAGTGAAGTTGATGCTCACAGCCTGGCTGGATACACAAAAACACAGATAATCAGTGATGAGACAGAAAAAGAGAGGATGTTGGTTCACTTATCCATTGGCAGTGAATCGAATTCACAGAAGAAGAAACGCGTCCGAGAATTTGTTGGCATGCGTCTCATTCAAAACACCCATACCATTGACCAATATTCCAGATTGATATTTCCAGCGTCTTTTATACTTTTTAACTTTGTGTACTGGGGTGTGTATGCATAAATTATTTAATTAGGCATTTTCTCAAACAAATTTATTCCTCTATAACCAAAACAAACAGGAGGAGGCAACACGGACACAATGCCAGAAGAAAAGTATTTTGATTGAGAATGAATGTGCCGTGTACTGTGTTCAGTAAGAAGCCCATTTAAGAGACCCATTTAACGTCACCCTACCAGAATGCAACATCTACAGTCTTCCCTCTTAGCATCAGACTATTTCATGAATAAACCAGGTATTCTGCTAATGTATACAGCAGCCGAATATCATCCCTTTAATGAAGTACAACTTGGAATCTTCAACATGATGTGATTCTTAACTCTCCAAACTATGTGTAAATAATGGGATTTATTTTTCCAAAATAATATTTGTACACTTTGATTCCTGTTTACCCCAAAATCTGGATTTTGAAGCGTGCATGTGAATGGATCTCTTCCATGAAGGTTGCTGACTCGGGAAAAACAAAAAACAATTATTATTAATGTATCTGGGTTAAAGATACAACCCTTTCAATATATTTTGTAATATCTTTCACTCAAATCCATAGAGAGATTTTATTTTCCAACAGTTAAAAATACAAGTACATCGTACATGCTAAAGTGGGCCAGCATTAATCCAGGGCATGGAATACATCTGTATTTCCATGTGATAATAAATATAGAAATGCACTGAAAATAAATGAAGGAAGGTGATTTGAATCTACTTTTATGTAATATAATTAAAAAACAAGTTTGTTATTCAGTCTCTTTGTGTTGCAGTAATAAGCAGTAAGATCTGGTTGAAATCTTAGAGGCAATGTTTTCAACATGGCAGCTTCTTGACTATATATGTTTTATGGAAGTTGTCAAGTAGTATCCAGGTGATGAGAAAACATTCTTATCTGGATTCTTGTCCCAAAGAATTTGGACCCATTTTCTAGTTGTCCTTAACCGAACAAAACTGGCACAATGTAAATCATGTCCAGGTCTGTCAGGATTTATGTATTCCCTACATCCTGCTCTCCCATTGAAGAATTATTTTGGTCACCCGAGTGTCTTCACACATGCAAACACAATTACCACACTTAAGAAATTCCAAACCAGATTAAGAGTTCCATAACAAAACCAGAAATCGCTGTGAGCACTCAGCAGGTCAGGCAGCATCTATGGAGAAAGGAAAAGTAAGTCAATGTTTTGAGTCCACGATCCTTCGTCAGAACTGGGGTATATTGGAAAGGAGAGGCTTTTAAGGATTAACAGAGGGAGAAAGGCAGGGCAAGGAAGGCAAAGGAGAAAATGGGGTAGAGGACAGGAGATGATGGGTTAAAGAGGTGTTAATATTGTGAAACAAAAGGGGGAATTGCAACAAAACTGGAGAAAAGGTGTTAATAACGTTAAAACAAAAGTGAGTGAAATTGCCAAAGATTAGGCAGATCAGATGGTTGCAGAAGAGGGGGAAGGTGAGCTGTTATAGTCTGAAATTATTGAAATCAATATTAAGGTCAGAGGGCTATAAGGTCCCAAGCAGATGGATTCTCCTTCCCATTCGCAGTCTGTCCTCTTCATCCGTGGACTCCTACAGTGTTCCAATGAACCGCAGCGCAAGCTCAATCCATCAATTGGCAGCCACGTTTTGCCCGCAAATATACAGTCAATTCACTTTACAGTATATTCTGTGAAACACTCTAGAAGACGTGCAAACGCAATATGAAATGCAAGAACTATTATTATTAGTATTAGTAGTAGTAGTATAAGGGACACATACCAAGGAAGTTATACAACATTCAGACTGTATGTTGTTTGTTACTGTTCTCACCATGTTAGTTAATATGATGACAGTGAAATTGGAAACTGAACATCCTGGCCAATTCCTGGTTGTAAATGTTTATATTTTGCTTTTCAGTTTTAAAAACACCATCTTCATATAAAAGCATTGATAGGAATTAGTAGTAAGTGCATAGAGTCATAGAGTTATAGAGCACAGAAGGAGGCCAATCGGCCCATTGTGCCCTTGTGGTCTCTTTGAAAGAGTTGTCCATCTTAATTCAATACCCCATAGTCTTGCAAATTTGTCTTCCCCAAATATCTATCCATGTGTGAGTTGTTTATTTTCACAATTGCAGGGAGCGGGTGACTGACTGTTGATGTGGTATAATTCTATAATTGATGTGGTATAATTGTATCAGTCTAGACTGATACAAACAAAGATCTCTCCCTGCTACTTGCAAGAATTCTCTATGAAATGAGTTTGGGAAGTTCCGATACAGTTCCTGCTGGATGTTGGACCACAGAGAAAGCTGCCTCAAACTCTATGGAAATTCAGCATCAGACTCGGGTCCCACAAGGATGGCAGCATGAGAAAGATAAATTTCATAATTGCAAAACAAGGTTCTCCTGAGCCTCACGGTAAGGTACATTCAGTGAAACAGAGAGCAGGCAACTTCACTGTGAACTTCGGAGTCCTGTAGCTCAGTGGTTAGAGCACTCGCTTACAAGCAGGTGAGTGAGACCTGTGTTCGAATCCAGGCAGGTCAGGGCAAAACCTTGGACAAGTTTCCTTATTCCACACACAAATATATAATAATAAAATTGGTCATTTCAATCCACGACGGTTTGTGAGACACTGCTGTGCGCAATTGGCACCGTCGTGGATTGAAATGACCAATCATCCTTGCATTTTGATATAGCGCTTTTCATGTCTTCTAGACATCTCAAAGCGCTTCACACAATATACTGTAAAGTGAATTTCACCCACAAATACACAGTCAATTCACTTTACAGTATATTGTGTGAAGCGCTTTGAGATGTCTAGAAGACATGAAAAGCGCTATATCAAAATGCAAGGATGATTATTATTATTATAACAAGTGTTGTGCACATTTCATTGGGCTCTTTGATGCCAGTCACTGAGAGTTATGATCTTTTCACCACTGCAATGTCAGCCTAGCTCAGTTGGTAGGATTCTCGCCTCTGAGTCAGAAAGTTGTGGGTTCAAACCCCACGCTGGCATTTTGTACCTGCATTGTCTAAATTAGGGTTAGCCACTAGCCATGTGTGTTCCAGATGCTTTTGATTAGTAAATAAAAACTGGGTAATGGACACAGACATTGGGCATGTAATCTCAATACTAATATGCACAAGATGTAATAAGACAAAAAGGAGCATATGCAAAAAATGTTTAATTATCGTGTGATCAAATGTCCTAAATGACTTTCTTCCAAGCTCCTGCTGTAAAAAAGGGCTTGGAAAAAAAACAATTCAGCTCCAGGGAAAATTGCTTACACCTCCCCCTCAACCATTGGTCATTTGACATCTGACAACTACGGGTTTGAGTCTTCACTAGTTGGATGGTAGGTCAAGGAACTCCCTGCGAGCTTCCCAGTGGGCAATGCATCTCAGCATGAAATGCGTGAGAGCACTGCCACCATCTTCCCTATTCCTTATAACATAGTATACTAATTCCTTTAACAAACTTACACACTGCTGTTTGAACCTATTCTCTGTTAAAATCGGATCACCTGATTGATATTCAAAGCTCAGGCTATTATGCTTAGCTCTCTCTGTCTTTTCTTCCTAGAAATTATACACCCTATAGAACCCAAGAGTGGCATTGCCTATCCATTACTTTGTGGTTTAGCTGATTCTTTCCCTTATCCTTTGTAAATTTTGAATCTGTCACAAGAAATACTTATTATTTAAATTCAGACACTGTTGATGATTAATTCATAAGGCAGGGCTGTACTGAGTGCAGACACCAGTACTAGCTAACAAGTACTGTATTAGCAAGTAATTCAATATCGTTCAAGGATAACTATCAAATATAAGCATTGGCTATTGCTCATCACAGAAGAATCAAGCAGAGTATTACCACACTCTGATTTTAACAACTTATTTGATTGAAGAAAATCAATAACCCCAGCTGAGCATTTCATAAGATCACATGATTGGTTTGGATGAAGAAAGTCCTTTGGCCCATCTGATCTCATCCCGTTAGAATACCCATCTTACCATATTCACATCAAGGGCTCTGGGACGCTGTTCTCCATGAGGGTTGCTATATAAACCAAGTTGTTGTTTCCATCACACATCAAGCTGTTTCTTCAATGAGTTGTGAGTCTTTGCCTCAACCATCCTCCTAACAACCTGTTCCAGTTGTTAACCACCATCAGGGAAGCAAAAAACTTGCCAGTAATACTTGAAATTGCTTTTTGCAATTAATTCTAAACCTATGTCAGCCAAACTTTCTTTCTTCATTTCCTTCCACCATTCTTCACACCCCCCCCCCCTCCCCCAGCACCGCCCCCCCACCCAACTACTTCATGGTAACCTATTTAGTCAGAAGAGCATCCAGGATACAGTTCTCTACCCAATGAGGCAAATCAAGTTTCGATCTTTGCACTGTAAACAAATATTCCATCTACGATTTTGTTCCCAAACTTCTATTTTGAACCTACGCACATTTAAGATTATTTTGAGTCTGTGAGACCAGAACAGACCTCTGACTGAACCAAGAGAATAATTACTGTACTTAAAAACCGAAATAAATAATCCCTACACTAAACCAGCAATTGTTCACAGCTGTTCTACCTTTGATTAGTTTATTCTCTCCTGAGATGAAAGATAAATAACACAGATCTATGAATACCATGGAGACAAGGAGATTCTGGTCGATGTTTTAGAAACACAGAAACACAGAGTAGGCTATTCAGTACCTCAAGCCTCTTCTGCCATTCTATAAAATCATGGCTGAAAATACTCAACTCCAATGACCCATCCTTGCCCCATATCTCTTGATACCCTGATCTAACAAATATCTATCCGCCTCAGTCTTAAAAATATGAATGAATCCAGCATCCACAGCCTTTTGGGAGAGAGAGTTCCAGATTTCCCCAACCCTGTCTCTCAATTTCACTCCTAAATGGCCTGGGTCTAAATTTAAGATTATGCCCCCTTGTTCTGGATTCCCCCACCAGAGGAAATAGTTTCTCTGTAGCTACACTGTTGAGTCCCTTTATTATTTTAAAAACAACAACAACAACAACAATTTACATTTATAGAGCGCCTTTCACGTCGGAAATAGAAATAGTTTCTCTGTAGCTACACTGTTGAATCCCTTTATTATTTTAAAAACATCAATCAGATCATCCCTCAACCTTCTAAACTCAAGGGAGTATGAATCATGTTTATGCAACCTGTCCTCATAATTGAACCCTTTTAACCTTGGTATAATTCTGATGAATCTGCATAGCACCCCCCTCCACAGCCAAAATATCCTTCCTGAGGTGTGGTGCACAAAACTGAACACAGTACACCAGATAGAGTATAACCGAAATTGCTGCGATATTAGTTGTACTCTGGTATTAGCTCTGAGTCCATCTGCATTCAAATAATAATCATAAGATTCCTTTAATTACACATAGTGCCTTGTCACACTGACGAAATACCTTAAGGTGCTTCACACAATTTACTGTAAAATGAAGTGACTGTATATTTGTAGCAAACACAGCAGTCAATTCCACTATATGCGCAGATATAAGATTGCAATATAAATGCAGAAACGGATACGATTTTTAGTTATCTGTATGTTTCTTTGGTACTGTACATGAAGCGAGTAATGAGAGATAATTCAGTCTTCTTTAGAAGCCAGATGTTGATCTAATCCTTTAAGAAGAGCATTACAAAACAAATTGTGCCCAATGCTGTAAGAGGTCGATTGAATTATTCATCTACCCTCTACTTGCCCTTGTGTTGCTTGCCTTACGTCTACACTCTTGGCAAATAAATCAGTCAGCAGATAGCAGCAATTAAGAAAATCACAAGAAAAATTGAAGGCGAGATTGGAGATTGGCAAAAAATCTTTACATGTGGATGGCTGAAATGTTGCATTGTCTGAGGCAAACTATTGCTGAAGCAGAGGCCATGCATTTTAAACGCAAATTAGATAAATGCTTGAAAATTAGGGATAGTAAAATGTATGAGGAGGGTATAGGAGAGTAGGATTAAATAATAAATAAATATTTGATTCCCTTTATTACCTATCAATTTACCCCTCCTAACCCAGCACTGAAAAACAAATCTTCTTCTAATGGGATGGAAAGTCTAATTTAAATTTAAAGCCCTAAAATTGTTTCACTATTTTGCTGAGTCCAGTTAGTATTCGTATCATTGCTAGCCATAGGCAGCTGTGGTCCTAACCTATTCATTTAATCTCCTGACCCCCAAAGATAATCTCTTTGTGCCCATGTCTCCACTATTCAACTCAGCCCAGATGCTTTCCACCAATGATATTTTCTTGATCCCAGCAGCACATGGTGTATTGGATCATTCCATCCTATTCTTATCCTTATAGCGTTCAATCCCACCATCAGATATTTATTCAATGTGCTTTGAAACAGTTAATCAATGCTATATCAATACCTTTACTGAGACTTTAAGAGTGTTATTTTATGAGTTTCACATTTCAGTATATTATCAATAATCAAACCCTTTTCCCTTCTGCATTTCTGTGAATGGAAGAAACCCTTACATTATGTATACATGTTTGCTATTTCTCTTCCAGTATGAAACAACTTTGATTGTGCAGCATTGAAATTCTTCTGTGGTTGAATGATGTTTATCTCCCTTATATTTTTATTTTTAATTCCCCTGCCAAATAGTTTGGCTTCATCAGCATACAACAACAACAAGATTACATTTATAGAGCGCCTTTCATGTCTGGTGGACGTCCCAAGACGCTGAGTTTACAACATGACAAAAAACACTTTACTTCAAGCCATTTCTCACTACAAGAAGTGCTAAACAAAGAAGTGCGGAATCTGTTAGTCATTGACTCACAAAGAGCACATCCACTTACCATTAAAGAGTCTTCTGCTTCCCATTGTTAATTCTGTCTTCCACCTAGGTAGCTAGATTGTCATAAATTCTGAGATTTACTATTATTTAAGAATCTCATTTATTGAAATAAAATGCAAGTACTATACAGTACAGTACTGTAAATTGCTGCTTCCAGCTCAACAGAAACGCCTATGATGAAAATAGAAGCGCTCTTGAAAGAATAGTTTTGATTTGGCTTAACTGGCTCCAAAGTGACAAGCTTGGCAACAGAATGTCAGAAATGAGCCAATCGTCAGTGGCTCCTGAGCTATCTTAGGCAGGTCCGCAATACTTCAAGGCACTGGTGATGACAGCACAGCCAGCTTGGTTCATCAGCAGGTCAAGGAAGGGCAGTCACTAAGGGCGTGGAATCATCCCAATCATCCCACAAGTAGAGTTGGGTATCATTTGCATATATGTGAAAGTTAACCCTGTGCCTGCAGCTGTTATTGCAGAGCAGGATCATGTGGATATTAAAAAAGAGAGAACCGATTCCCCCCATCCCCGCCCCACCTAGTCCCCTTTCCTCATATATGTGTATCACTCTGAATGCTAACCCATTGTTAGCCTACAATGATACGTTCAATATCCTTAAGCTTGCCAGACCACAATTTTTAATGGCAACCCATGCAATTTTAGCTGGTTAGACTTAGGCAGTAGCCTGATGTACACTCTGGAGTCCCCAAGCCTTAGCTCTTGTCAATCGGTGCCTACTAATTTCCCAAATTAAGTAAGGAGTCCCTCCAAGGAGAGAGTGTGCATTCCATTCCAATATTCTATCTCTGGTATTCCATGTATGGAATTGGAAACTTGATGGGCATGTGTCACACAACTGCCTAAGAAAAATATTTTAAAGCAATTAACTTACAGCAATTCAAAATGCTTTTACATTATAGGGCTGACATCAAGATGCAAGGATTAATATTGATGCTTATAGGCACAGTTCATGCTCCATTTTGAATGTAACTTGCCCAATGAAAATGTGGAAAGATCTGGGTTTACCTCCTACAACCGGTTTCCCAGCCAAGGGTAAGCATTCTGCAGTGTGACTTACACCTGATGGAGTTGGGCGCTAAGTCCTCTGAATCTACCTATTACTAATCACAATAATAATAAATTGCCTGAATCACTCAACAACAACAACAACAAATTACATTTATAGAGCGCCTTTCACGTCGGGAGGACGTCCCACTCAATCTACGACTGCTTGTGGGACTGCTCTGCGTAATTGGCTGCTACGTTTTGTCCACAAAATATGCACTCAATTCACCTTACAGTATATTCTGTGAAGCACTTTGAGACACCTAGAAGACTTGAAAAGTGCTATATCAAATGCAAGAATTATTATTTTATTAATTTTCTAACATTTAATTTCTAACATCTCATAGCTTTTTATTATCATTAAAAATGATCATTATTTTAAAAATTATTAATATAATATCCAGAATACATTTTTTTTCTGCTTATTGTTTTACAAATATTCTACAATGGATATGCTTAAGTAGGTATTCCTTCTGCTGCTCAGGGGCTGGGCAAAGCTATGATAATCAGTATTTTAAAGTGAACTACAGTTGCTAAATCTAAAAGAAAAAAGAGATTTCAGTAACTCAGCTTGTTTAAACCGGTTCAATTACAAACTCGAAGTATGCTTATCACTCTGAATATTAAGCATTTTTGAAAAAAGAAAATATTTTTTTGTTCCATAAAAGAACAAAGTTGAAATGAGAGGGTGTAGCATTGCATTGTGCATTGGAGAGCACACATGGTACACCATCTAGTGGTAGTGTATTCATTCTTTCCCATCGTTCCTCCCTAGGGTGGGTCACTGCATAGAACTACACAAGCTGTAATTATTCCAACTTTCCCAGTTCCTTCTCCCTATCCCATCCCTGTATTCCCCTTACCCTCATATATAAATGCTAACCCATTTAAAAATATATATGTATATCTTTGAAAAGACATATCTCAGCCACAGTATATTGCATGGAAATAGAACACAGATCCTGAGACTCTTACAGACTGTAAAGAAATATTCCAAGAGAGTTGGCCCTCTATCTCATCATTGCCCCTCACCCACGTATTTGTCTCCCATCTAGACTTGACTATGGAAACTCCTTCCTTGTCAGCCTTCCCAACTCTTCAATTCACAAGCTGCAGATCATCCAAAACTCAAGGGAATAGAGACCAAGTTTATGTAACATGTCTTCATAATTTAATGCTTTTAGCCTTGGTATTATTCTGGTGAATCTGTTACATCCCCTCCATAGCCAAAATATCCTTCCTGAGGTGCGGTGCCCAAAACTGAACACCGTACTCCAGATAGGGTTTGACTAAGGCTCTATACAGTTCAAGCATTATTTGCTCTCCTTGATAATCTAGTCTCCTTCAGATAAAGGTCAACATTCCATTAGCCATTTGATAACGTTTTGTACGTGTAATGTTGATTTTAGTGATTTGTGTATGCGGATACCCAAATCCATTTACTTCTCCACAGTTCTACATTTCTTACCATTTAGAAAATCATTCTGTTTTGCTATTTTTGGATCCATAATGGATGATTCACACTTCCCCATATTGATTACCATCTGCCACAGTTTTGCCCACTCCCTCAATCTATCTAACTCCCTCATGAACCTGCTGAAACTGTGCTCCAGAAACTATAATAGTAATAAGCCTTGCATTTGATATAGCGCTTTTCACGTCTTCCAGATATCTAAAGTGCTTCACAGAATATACTGTAAAGTGAATTGACTATATAATTGTGGGCAAAACGCGGCAGCCAATTGTGCACAGCAGTGTCCCACATCAGTCGTGGATTGAAAGGACCAATTTATTATAGTTTTTTTATTAGACGTGTGGAGTAAGGAAATTTGCCCATGGTTTCGTTCTGACCTGCCTGGATTCGAAACACAGGTCTCACGCTTGTAAGGCGAATAGTGCTCTAACCACTGAGCTGCAGAACTCCTTTATAACTCGTTCACAGCATCAATCTTACTGTAAAGTGCAGCAACTGGGTATTTGCAGGTATTGACAACAGATAATTCACGCACACAATGTCCCACAAACAAACGTAAGGTGAATGACCAATTTTATTTGGGTGCTTGTTGGTCAGGAAATTGGGAGGAACTTCCTTGAACAACAGTATGAGCTGCGATTTTATTCCTTCCACCTTTTGCATCATGCTATAACATTCAACATCCTAAGTCAGGTACAGCATTTACACTGAGTAAATTTCTTTTCTGCTTTGCCCTAACAATGCAAAATACAAAATTACATTTTTGTAGCACCTTTCACTTTGGGAGAACATTCCAAGGCAGATCCCAACAATGTGCCCTAGCCCTGACAGTATAAGTATGAGTTTCTCCACTTGCAGAGGCAGACCACTGTTTCCATTTGTACTCTCGCCCAGGAGGAAATAAGATTATTATCAAACAGGCTGTCTTACTTCTGTACACCACAAGGTGTAGCTACTTGCTTTAGTTTTACATATCCTATACATATACAGTACTGTATAGTGTATATATAAATCATTGAAGTCTATCAGGTCACTAACTACTATTGTTATTGAATATAAGTCTCGATCTTATCACATGGAAATAAGACAGAGAGACTTCACTGGTTGGTCTTCCAATTCTATAACAATATCAACTTGTATTTATATAGCACCCTTCATACAGGATAATGTCTTAAAGCGCGGAAAGAGAATAATAATAATAATCTCTGCATTTGTTTTTGCGGTTTTCACGTCTTCTAGATGTCTTAAAGTTCTTCACAGAATATACTGTAAAGTGAATTGACTCTACATTTGTGGGCGAAACGCGGCAGCCAATCACACACAACAGTATCCCACAAACAGTCGTGGATTGACTGTTTGACCAAATTATTATTGTTTTTGAGGGATTATTATTAGATGTGTGGAATACGGAAATTTGCCCAAGGTTTCACCCTGCCTGGAATTGAACACAGGTCTCTCGCTTGCAAGGTGAATGCTCTAACCACTGAGATACAGGACTGTGATCATAGATATGGTACAAGGTACAACAATAACACTATATTTGTAAAGCGCCATTCACTTCAGGGGGATGTCCCTTGTCACTGGACAGTCATTCCGGACTCTAGCTGTGTGAAGGGATTGGGGAGAATGGAGGACAGGGGAAGAAGGAGGTTGATCAAAAGCATAGTCAAAGAGGAGGGTCTTGAGGTGGTTTTTGAAGGAAGTGAGGGATGGGCGAGGCATAGGGACTGCGGGATAAAATTCCAGAGGGTGGGGGCAGAATGGCTGAAGGCTTGCCGGCCAATGGTGAAGTAGGTGAAATGGGGGACATGAAGCAGACCGGAGCCCACTGAGTGGAGGGAGCGGGCAGGTTGGTAGGGGATTAAGAGTTTGCAGAGATGGTGGAGAGCGAGGCCATGGAAGGCTTTGAAAGTGAGGACCAGGATCTTGAACTGTATGTAGTAGGAAGTCACTGGAGTCAGATGAGGGTGGGAATGATATGGTCACAAAGCCTAGTTCGGGACAGGACACAGGCTGCAGAGTTCTGGATGATCTGCAGCCTGTGGAGGGAGGAGTTGGGGAGGCTGACAAGCAAGGAGTTTTCATAGACAAGCCTAGATGTTATCAATGAATGTATGAGAATTTTGGCAAACTGCGGTGTGAAATAGTGGTGTAGCCTGGCAATGTTGCAGAGGTGGGGGAAGGCAGAGCAGGTCATGGCATGGATGTGGGTTAAAAAGTATATGTGGAATTTGATCCCATGTCTGCGGAAACCATACTCTTTGGCTCTCGTCAACGTCTTCAATCACACGGCTCTCACCTCCTTCACCTACCCGACCTGCCCCTAAAACTCTCTGAACCTGTACGCAACCTAGGCGTATGAACTATCAAACATATGAACTGAACTATTCAAGGATGGAAATATAAAGGATGAGGTGAGAGATGGATGCCATGGATGAGGATAGAGTGGTTGACTGTGTTGCAGGCAGCAACAACGACAAAATTGCTGTTTGGCCGCAGAGAGGTGAAGGACGATGAGGAGGCAGAGGGAGGCCTGGTCAGAATGTCATTTTCACTTTGACCAGAGCTGTTTCTGTGCTGTGTGAGGCACGGAAACCTGATTATAGGGGTTTGTAAAGAGAGTGGCAGGAGAGTAAGGAGCGCAGCTGGGAGGCAATGACTCATTCCAGGACCTTGGAGAGGAAAGGGATATTCGGTAGTAATTTGAATGCAGCAATGGGTCCAGGGAGGATTTTTTGAGGATGGGAGTTATGACGGCTATTTTTAAAGGAGTGGGAATGGTGCCAGTGAACAGGGAGAAGTTGATAATGTCTGTGAGTAGAGGGGCAACGAGATAGAACTGGGAGGTAAGGAGACGGTTAGGGATGTTGAGGAAGCAGGCAATAGGTTTCATGTAGATTAAAGTGGTGATGAGAGAGGAGTTGGAGACGGGTTCAAAGGTGTAGAGGAAGGGATGGCTACACTGCTCCAGTGCTCCAGGTCAGTGTAGGCTGGAGCCGTCCCTCTCTGCAGCCGCTAGCCTGACCTGCATTGGGACCTTGCTGTCCTTGAAGAGGGATGATCGTGACCAGAGTGCCATTCGATCATTCTCAGCACAGCACTTCAGGACGGTGTCCAGGCTGAAATTGGTATTCACCACACCCCTGAGCTACTGTCTGCAGGCATTGTATGCATAGCTAATAAAAATAACCCAAATCTTTTAATCTCAGAGGCACATTGACATCCGAATGCATTCCATTCTCTCCAGTAATACAACAACTGAATGCGTGAATAGTATAGACTTTTTAAGTGCAAAATTAAATATAAATGCGTTATGTAGAACAACGAAAAGCTCCATGTCTCTTCCTTCTCTCCCAATAGAAAGAAAATAGAAGCAACTGAAGACTTAATCAGGGTCTGCATAGAAGCTGATTAATCATTGTACTGTATCGATGAATTCAAAACTGTGCACTTAGTAAAATGGCCAGATGAAGGGTATACATTTTAGAAAAAGTGAAGAATATTTCTCCTTTAAGGGCTATTTCCTAATAATTTAAATAATAAAGAGAAAGTTCATGTGATGTAGACAGTGAGCTTCCTACAACTGAACCTTTGTACAAAGTCTTGCAAATGATACAGCCTGGGTTCAATTTTTGGACAAGGCAAAATGTTGGGCAAGTTTCCTTACTCCACACACCTCTGTTTACTTAGCAGTAAATAGGATTGCTAGTCAATTGCTTAACCACGACTGTATGTGGGACACTGCTTTGCACAATTGGCTGCCACATTTCACCCACAAAATATACAGTCAATTCACTTTATAGTATACTCTGGTATTTTGAGAAGTCTTGAAACACATGATAAGTGACTGTATCAAATGCAAGGATTATTATTATTAAAAGAATATTGTTGACTTTGTGGATGGTTTACTTTCATGCTAACAATGGAACATTTTCTAGGTAAATTATATAGCTTATTGTTGCTCATTGAGACACGTACTCAGCATGAAATAGCTGCTATAACAGACTACTACTATTGCTTCATTCTTTGCCAATACAACACAACAACAAAATTACATTTGTTTTGTGCCTTTCACGTCAGGAAGACGTGAATACATAAATATTGGAATTTGTTTCCAATAAACAAATGAGTTGCTCATTACACATCCTGCTCAGTGACATAGACTGGGTGATCTGGTTATATTTGGCAATATGACGTTCCAGCTGAAGCAAGTATCTATGTATGGAATTAGTTTTTTTGACTGACTGAAAATCCTCTCATATGACTCTGTGGGATTTACTGGTTTAGTTTAGATTGCTCTGGGCATGGTCAGATTAATGTTCTATGGAGTTTTTTTTCCGGCCGACATTTTGAGTCCACAGTGAGAGATGGACTAAGACAATAGCAGAACTTGGAAAAAAACAAGGGATTGTGACCATTTGCCTGCATCATTCAGGGAATCATTGGCTACCACTATGTCTTTTGGTAATTTCTTCTTCGGTTGCTGTTTTTTCCTGGGTGTCGAGAGCAGTTGTCCCACTCAGAGGATAGATGATCAAGTGGCAGTGTATCACCAGAGCAGGTAGGAAAACCACCAGCAACCATTTCTTTTGTGAGAGAAACTGGGTGTGAAACACAAGCAGGAGAATAATGGGAGAGTATTCATTTTGGGTCTTTTGCACTAGCTGGTATGTCTATCTAAATATGACCTAATGGATATCTGGTGGACTAATAAGTAAACACGTAGAAACCTTTATATGTGAGCATTTCAACAAAACGTGTTCAGACATCTTTAAGTTGGTCCTTTATTTTTTGCATGTTGTTAAGGATTTCATAAATAGTGCACATCTTATTAAATGACACATACAAAACTATTCAGAATATTAATAGACAACAGTGATAGATGGAAACAAAACGTGCACTCATCATCAAATAGATCCAATAAGGCACAATGGCAAGAGTGACATAGAGATAAGATAGAGAGAAAATGATTGCTATCGAAATAGATAGTTGTATAAATGCCAGATATGTAATCACTTTGACCCTGTAATTCTGCAGAAGCTTTAATGGTGACACTGCATTTGAGGTATTGTAACACTAACTCTTAATAATGCTGTTTGTTGTTGATTCTTTATAAAAATTGTGCTACAATTCTTGTCATTCCATACCTGCCGATGATAAATGTTGCAGCAAAAAGCAAATATCAAGCTAACAGTGCAAACAGAAATCTAGGTTAATGCCATCTGAAATATAGTTCGTCGAAGGAGCAATCTAGGTTAATTCCATCTCAAGCATAGTTTGTTCCAGGGGAGTCAGGAATGTCATCTGAAAAGCAATTTGTGCAGTGAGTGACAAGTGCACATTTGTGCCAGTGAAGCAATTAAAGATCATTGTATTATGGTAACTTCATTACGTTTATCACGGGTGAGAGCAATGTTAAAATAGACATTCTTTATGAATCAAAACCAAGCAGCAAGAAATAAGATAACCAGCAACACTCCACCTCCCTGAGCCAGTCAGGAATTTTGACGTCTTGTTCGACCCTCACCTGTCCTTTCATCCCCACATTCATGCCATCCGCCATCCCGAAAACATCACTTGGCTCTGGCCCTCAAGCTGCTGAAACCCTCATTCATCACATCTAGGCTTGACTACGCCAACTCCCTGCTTGTCAACCTTCCCAACTCTTCCTTCCACAAGCTACAGATCATCCAGAACTCTGCAGCTCATGTTACTCTCCTGCACCAGGCTCCATGACCACATGACCCCCACCCTTGCCCCGCTCCACTGGCTTCCCATCCCTCAGAGAACACAGTTCAAAACTCTTGTCCTCATCTTCAAGACCCTCCACAGCCTTGACCCTTCCTACCTCAGTGATCTGCCAACCCCTGATCAACCTGTCTGCTCTCTCCTCAGCAGGTTGCGGCCTGCTCCACAGCTCCCATCCAGCTCGCTCCACCCTTGGCAGTTGGGCCCTCTCTATCCTCATCTTTTGGAACTCCATCAACATTCCCATTGACTCACTCCCTCCCTTACATCCTTCAAGGTACGTCTCAAGACCCTGCTCTTTGACCATCCTTTCGGCCACTCTCCTCGCCCTTAATCCTCAATCTTCCTTTACCCCAATCCGCCTGCCACCCCCGTTCAGTTCTGGCCATATTGCTGACTGTCCAGCACCTTGGGACATCCTCCCAACGTGAAAAGCTATCCAAATGTGATTTTGCATTGTATTGTATTATGAGGGGTGTATGGTCAGGTGGAGAATTAATTTACACATGGATTGATTGAGACAAATGACTTGTTTCTATATTGTTCCATGTAATTCTTTCATATGCATCACCTAGATAAGTGGAGAAGATGCCTTATACACTATGAATAGAATTGATTTGAATTAATAGACTTCTACTAATTCATGATCGCTTCTAGTACCTATAAGAATTTTCATCAATTGATATACAAAACATGGGCATACAAAGGTCTGAAAACTATTCAATCAGCTAATACCATTGCTAAGAAGAAAATCTCCTCCAAGAGAATCTCCTCCTCCCTTCAGATGACATCGTTAAAAGGTTGTTTTGTCTTTCCTTTCACACAGTGTGTGGAGTAAGGAAAATTACTCAACATTTTGGCCTGCTGAGAATAGAACCTAGCTTGCAAGGTAAGTGCTCCAAGCACTGAGCTACAGGACTCCACGTGTCGTTTATGGCAAACTCCACAATAGTTTCAACGCAAAAGTTATTGAAATTTCACCTACAGTGAGTTCCAAATTAGGTCAGGTCAATGTTTCAGGGTCGATGACCTAACATCAGGTCATCAACCTGAAACATTAACTAATTTTCTGTCTCTATAGCGGCTGCCTGACCTGCCTGATTGTTCCCAGAGACTTCTATTTTTAATTTCAGATTTTTAACATCTTTATTATTTTTCCTTTTATTCAAAAAATTAATCCTTGAACCATACCTATTTGTTCTGTGTAGGTATCTGGTAGTTGTGGAGTTGAGGGTGACTTGTTGATTTGAATAAAGTGTTCTTTGGGGGTCTTGCAATGCCCTTGAGAGGAGTGAATCTGAGAGGAGTGAATCTTCCAGCAGAGTGGGACAACAGCATTGAGAGGTGGTTCTTCTGAGAGTTAGGAGTATGGAAACATTATGATAAATAATAATAACTCTCGCATTTGATATCGCATCTTCCAGGTCAGGAGATTATCACAAAGCACCTCACAGCGTTTACTGTAAAGTGGGGTACTGTATTTTTCTTGGTAAAACGTTGTAGCCAATATGTGTACAGAAAGGTCCCTCAAACAGCCATGAAGTGAATGACCAATTATATTTTAGGGATTGTCACCCAAGGTACCTGGAGAAACTCCTTTCTCATTTCACACACAACAGGGGTGTAGGATCTACCATTCATTCGAAGAGGCAGATGGCACGCACTTTGGGATGTACTCCTGACATGAAAGGCGCTATACACGTGTAATTTTGTTGCTGTTGTTATGCCTTATCCAAAGGGAGGCAGCTCCCCATCACTGCACTGGAGCGTCAGCATAGAATGAGAGTTCAATGTCCTGGTTTGGAGCTTGAACCCATAACTTTCTGACATATTTTTACATAGATATAGAATTACATAGATTGTTACAGCACAGAAACAGGCCATTTGGCCTATCTAGTGCATGCATGTGTTTATATTGCATGCACGAGATGAATGAACATCCACTACTTTGAATTCTCAACGTGGTGAATGAACATCCACCACTTTGAATTCTCTCTGCAATGCCCCTCTTTGTTCCGGGTTATTTCATTATCAAACGTTTAGCATCTAGAATCAAATTTTCTAACAACTATCATAGGCTGTAATTATAGTAGCACATTATCCCCTAATGCATATCATCCTTAAACAGAAAAGAATTTGGAAAAACAGTCAGTATGGACTGTCATAAATGAATTCTAGTAAAATATCTGTCTATCTAACCATTATGGTAACTCATTTGAAAAATGAATCATGATCTGGAATAAATAATAAAAACAATTGCATTTAATATTAGGGCTAAAAATTTGAGTTGGATTCCTGTAGCTCAGTGGTTAGAGTACCACTGTACTGTAGTGGTTAGAGTACTCAGCTTACAAGTGTGAGACTAGTGTTCGAATTCAGGGAGGTCAGGGCGAAATCTTGGGCAAGTTCCCTTACTCCACATGCCTAATAATAATTGCTCAAAAAAAAGCATAATAATAAAATTGGACATTTCAATCCATGACTGTTTGTGAGATACTGCTGTGTGCAATTGGTTGCCTCATTTTGCCCACAAATAAATAGTCAATTCACTTTACAGTATGTTCTGTGAAGCGCTTTGAGACGTCTAGAAGAGGTGAAACGTGCTATATGAAATGCAAGGATTACTATTATTATTGTTAAAATGGCCACACTTCTCAATAGTGTTTAGTACAACATACTACTTTGAAACGTAATAAATATGTAATGTGTACATCTCTAAAATTCTCCAATTTCTGATTCTGATTAACAGAGCTTCAAAGCAGGTTACATTCTTTCATCAGATCCTTAAGCCAGTCATTGATCCTCGGTAACTGACACTAGAACAGCATGCAAATTGTAATTACGGTTATGTTAACAAGAGGTATGAATCCCAATACTCAAGAGCTAAAGGATGAAAATCATTCAGATTGTTTATCATCAGATACCAGACTATCTGACTGCAGAAACTGTGGTCTTTGAATAACTATTTGCTCAAAATTAGTTTGTACTCACAGACTGTAGACCTTACCCTGCTTTAAACCAATTAAAAAGACCAAATACTTGGTTTCTCAAACATACGTATTTTAGATTTGTGGCAGTTGAGAAGCTGATCATTTGATTTTAGTCAGTGTCTAACTCGTGTGAAAACCCAACTTCATGCTTAAAAGTAACCGCACCTAGAATATTGTGTGCAGTTTTGGTCTCCTTATTTAAAAAAGGACATACTTGCCTTAGAGCTGGTGCAGCGCAGATTCACTAGGTTAGTTCCTGGGATGAGGGGACTAATTTACGAGGAATAGGTTGAATAAACTAGGGCTGTATTCTCTAGAGAGACGAATTAGGAGAGATCTTATTGAATCATATAAGATTCTTAAAGGCCTGGATAAAGTAGACAAGGAGGTACTGTTTCCCCTGGTAGGAGAATCTATAACCAGGGGTCACAGTCTTAAAATTAAGGGTCAGCCTTTTAGAACAGAGTTGAGGAAACATTTCTTCACTCAGAGGGTAGTGAATTTATGGAAGGCTGTAGATGCTCAGTCCCTGAACATTTTCAAGGCTGAGACTGATAGATTTTTTAAAAAAATAGAGGGATTAGGGGATGTGGGGATAGGGCAGGTTATTAGAGTTAACTCAGTAGATCAGCCATGATCTTATTGAATGGCGGGGCAGGCTCGAGGGGCTGAATGGCCTACTCCTGCTCCTAATTCTTATGTTCTTACATTCTTATGAAACACACTGCATCCCACCTACATATGGAAATTCCCATGGTTAGAATAGAATGCACACTCCATTCCCTGAGGCACCATTCTGATCCCTAATTTCAAAGAGTATTGGGTACAACTGGCCAATAACCAAGGCTTGAGGACATTGAGGAGTGTGTGATGGGTTTTTTAGCTAACCAACCAGCTCAAAGTACACAGCTTGCCATTGAAAGCACTGTTTAGTTAATTATCCAGCTAGGACCCAACCCCCTACCATTAGGGCTTTTACTTGCAAGGAAATAGAAACTAAGTGGAAGGATCCCTGCCCCTGGTGACCAGCCTGCCCCTTTAAATTTGCCTGGCTCAGGAACCAGACTAGCAAGACTGCCCTAAAGGTTTGACTCATTTCTGGCATTCTGTTGCTAAACAAGTCACCTTGGATTTAGTTCAACTTCAAAGAGAACCCAATGACCTCCTGCTCCCCCACCACGTTAAATACTCATTTTTAAATATATGAAATAAAAGGGAAGTGAAGGAATAGAGAAAAAGTGTGAAGAAAACATAATAATCCTTTCCTGTTTTGTCTATAACAGTGAAACCGCTCAAAGCACTTCACAGGATTATGTTACATACATGTGACTGTCTATTTTTAGGCAAATACAAAAGCCAATGTGCACATCACAAACAAAATGAATTTACCAAATTTTGTTTGAAGGATTAATGCAAAGGAATATAGAGAGGATGGAAGCTCAGAAATGCAGTGAACACAGAGAGAGGGTTAAAGATATAATCAGTACTGACTTTTGTGGAGTCATGTAGCATGTTCGTGGAGCTCCAGTAGCTCAGTGGTTAGAGCACTCGCCTTACAAGCGTGAGACCTGTGTTCGAATCTAGGCAGATCAGGGCGAAACCTTGGGCAAGTTTTCTTACTCCACATGCCTAAAAAATAATCCGTCAAAAAAAAAACACAATAATAAAATTAGTCATTTAAATCCACGGTTATTTGTGGGACAGTGATGTACGCAATTGGCTGCTTCATTTTGCCCACAAATATACAGTCAATTCACTTTACAGTATATTCTGTGAAGCGCTTTGAGACATCCATAAGATGTGAAAAGCACTATATCAAATGCAAGGATTATTATTATCATTATCATTATGATGTTGGTTAGAGCACTTGCTTCGTGAACGAGGGGACCTTGGTTTGATTTCTGGGCAGGGCAAAACTTTAGGGAAGTTTCCTTACTCCACACGCCTCTGTTTACTTAGCAATAAGTTGGAACCCAGTTGTTGGTCGATTGGCAGATAGCTTTAGTGGGGGTAATAATCCCTTTTAAATAATTGGTAAATAAATCCAAAGCTGTTGTTGGACACTACGGTGCACAATTGGCTGTCGTGTTTCGTCCACAAAACATAGTTAATTCAATTTACAATATATTATGAGAAGGAGTTTGAGATGTCACGGAGATGTGATAAAACGCTATTTAAAATGCAAGTATTATTATTATTTAGTTTTTCTTTCCGTGGAGTTCAATCCCGAATCTGCGTTGAGCTAACTGATCTAGAATTGGGGGTAAACCTAATTGACCTTAGTCGTCCTCGCCAGGAAAATCAGACAGTATTGTTGTCTCTGGTTGAGGCTTGAAGGGCCAGTTCAATTGAAATAATGGCTTGGTCTGAGAGAAAGTGCAGACTTGATGGGTTGAATTGCCTCCTTGTGTGCTATAAATTTCTATGATACTATGATTACTACGTAGCAGCTCTACTGGATAGTAGGGAACGGCGATTAATCGGTTTTTCGATTAAACCCGATATGATTTTCAGATCGGTATGCCGATATGGTGATTCTAAAAAAACTGTTATATCGAGAGATTCGATTTTAAAAATATACATCGATATATTTTTAATATCGTACCTGGCAATATATCAATATTGTTGGTATTATCAGTGTAATGCGATCTTTTCCAGCTTACCTTGTCGCCGGCATTGCAACCTCCTAGACCTAGAGCATGGAATGCGCGTACATTCGGTGCGCGCGCACAATTAACGGGCGCGCACATCCGATGCGCGCGCACACTTTACTGTGTATACTCGACGTGAGTCGTGGCGTCTTAACAAAGTCGCATCGCTGAAAATTGTAGTTTGAAAATTTACCTTTCTCATCATGGGGAAAAGAAGCCCCGTATGGGACTACTTTGAAAACAATGCAGTCAGTAATGGTGTGTATAGATGTACAGTTTGCAAGGTCTTGGTTAAGACATCTGATTCGAGCACGAGCAACCTGCGACAACACATTAAGCAGCACCACCCCGCCCAGCACGCTGCCCTCAGAGCGAAATCATTGTCGACAACAGCAGGAAGTCGAACCAGCGCTTCGGAGAAAGCGACAGGTAGTGGGGCCAGTGCAGCTCAAACAATTCCTGCTTTATTTAAGAGGAGAACATTGTACCAGAGAGGGGACAAAAAGTGGCAAAGTATCACGAACGCTGTCACTTTTTGCATAGCAAAGGAGAGCTTGCCAATGGCGAAGGACATTAATTCAGACTTCAGACTACATAAAAATAAGTGGCATTTTGTGGCTGTAAGTGTTATTTTTGTGTGTGAGAGAGGGGGAAAGGAGGGAGAGGAGACAGGGAAGAGGAGAGAGGGAGAGTGAAGGGGGAGGGAGAGAAGCAGAGGGGGGAGAGAGGGAGGGAGAGAGGGAAAGGAGGGAGAGAAGGAGAGAGGAGAGGAGGGAGAGGGAGAGGGGGAGGTAGGGAGCAAACAACATCGTATAATTCAACAGACCTTGACACCAACATTACAAACTTTCTGGACCTAGAGCACGCATTTCGCAATGTGCGTGCACCGCGACTGCGCGCGCATCGTCAGTGCGGACGCACCGTCAATGCGTGCGCACCGCGAATGAGCGCGCACCATAAATGCACGCGCACTTCGAATGCACGCGCATGCGCAGTATAAAAACTCGATAGATCGGTTTAAGCAGATATGAGCAAACGGATATATCCATATCCGGAAAAATCCCATATCGCCGTTCCCTACTGGATAGTGCAATTTTCTACGAGCTTTGGATGAAATCAGAGCCAGCCTTGGCAAAGATATTCCATGTGAATAGCCTGCTTGCATACAGTTGCTGTCTAGATTCTATATGAAGAATGCTTTCGGTAAAATTGGCTAAAGTATCCATCTGTTACCGATGTCAGTCACAGGGAATCTCTAGATTAAGCCATTTAAACCTGTTGGCACCATTGTTTTGAACTTGATTCTGCTTTCCTTACAGTTCCCTATCAAAGAGAAGCCTGGACAGAACCAAATCTCGACTGACAAAATCTGAACAGCTTCTCAGAGTGGAAGATCATGATTTTACAATGAGACCTGGTTTTGGAGGTAGGATCTAGCAAACATCTTTATCTGTATGCATTATTTGTGATTTGGGGAATTCATAATATGAATATCCATTCTATTAAACAGATGAGATGGATTATTGTTTGAATTATCTGCTGAATTAAAGAATTTATATTACAGCATTCAACCAGATCAGACGATTACACATGACGTGAAGTCAGCCCTTTAACCTTGGAAAATACTGAGCAACATCTATTCTCTGTACATTTTCATCTATTTAATCCTGAATCCTACTCTTCTCCCTCTTTTCCTCACCTCTTTCAAGGTACATCTCAAAACGTATCTCTTTGACCGAGTTTCTGTCATCTTTCCTGTCCTCACCTCCCCCAGCTCTCACCCCAGCTCCGGGGTGAGACATCCCAAGGATGTCCTCCCGGTGTGAAATCTGGTATCTATGTGTAAGTTTGATTGTATACAATTCTCGCTTCCTTTCCCAGGCACTGGTTTGGTAATTATTGTGTGTGATCCTGTTAGCGATGTCAGTGCCAGGGAATCTCTAGATTAAGCCAATCAAATTAACAGGCTTCCAAATGAAGACTTCATAGACTTCACTATGAGCAGAGGTGCCACAATGCTAGCGTGACTGTGTGCACCCTGTGCAGTGATGTCAGTGGAGCACAGAGTGCATGTACACAGCATGCAGAATGTGACATCAGCCTTGTTTCCTTCATACATTCATACAAGTCCATCAATTGTGATGTCTGTGGCAACCTGATGATCCAAAGCCAGCTAGTCAGCACCAGAAGCTGGGTCTACCCCACCATATGTTAGATTACCAGGAGATCGCGCCATAAACAAAGTTGAACTAAAATGGGGAGGGCATTGGTATGGGGATTGCCCTCTGCTCCGAGGCTTCATATAAATGCAAGTTGCTGTTATTATTTTTGTACTTAATCATATCCACCTCTTTAGGGTAGAAACATACAATATCCAAAAATGAAGGTGTCCCTACTTCCCCTTTTGGACATTTAGGGTTATGTGAAGGTATATTCAAATTAATAATAATAACAATAATCCTTGAACTTAATGTATTACATCTTCTAGACGTATGAAAGCACATTATGGAATATATGGTAAAGTGAATTGACTTTATTTTAATTCCTTGAAGATGCCTTAGTTGTATAAGCACTCTGAGACGTCGTCCATCGTGAAGGGCGCTATATAAATCAAAGTTGTTGTTGTTATATATAACATACAATAGTGTAACAGTAAAGCAATTCGACCAAACTATAGTAATCCTCTATTGAAGTAAGCAACAGTCATTAATCTGTTCCAGGTATTAAGAGACTGCGAATCCCACTCTCATATTTACAGGGAAACATTACATTGACCTTTGTGAAATTTATTGTTTCCTGCTCCTTTGGAACCCCCAACACCAAACTTTTAAAAGATTCTTCATATTACTAGAGGCTTACATTCCTGGATCATGAATGAATCTCCACTGAACCATCTCCATGAATGTAATCAAAACGCAAAATACTGCAGATGCTGGAAGTCTGAATCAAAAACAGAAATCACTGGGAATACTCGGCAGGTCAGGCAGCATCTGTGGAGAAAGGAAAGTGAGTCAAACTTTTGAGTCCATGACCCTTCATCAGAACCATTCACTTTTCTTTCTCCATAGGTGCTGCCTGACCTGCTGAGTGTTCCCAGTGATTTCTGTTTTTGTTCCATGAATTTAATATTCTTTCTATAATGTGGCATTGTAAATTCGATACAATACATCAGTTGGTAGAATAAAAATAATAATCCTTGTATTTGGTGTAGTGCCTAATCACATTTTTGAGGCATCTAAAGCATTTCACATATATTTTGTGGGGAAATCATAGAATATAATAAAAATCCTTGCATTTGATGTAGCACCTTATCATGTCTTTGAGACATCATTAAAAGAGGCTATTCAGCCCATCTTTGGAAGAGCTACTCAATCAGTCCCATTCCCCTGCTCTTATGGGGGAAGTGGTTACCAAACAACCATGCACAGGATCCAACTAATCAAAAATTCTGTTGCCCGCATACTATACTCTTTTAAAACCGCTCATCATTTTGCGCACCTCTATTAAATGTCCCCTTAACCTTCTCTGCTCTATGGTTAAGTCAAGCCTCATCAATGTCTTTTTCACATTTGATCAGCTAGTATCATTGGTAAATCTCTCACCTCTGGGCTGGAAAGTTGTGGATAACCTTTATGGATTTCCCCTATAAAAATACACAGTTACTGCATGTTACTGTTTGTCCTGTGAAGCACTGTGAGATGTTCTCTTGACCTGAAAGGCACTATATTTAATGTAAGCATTATTATTTTTATTATTCAAGCCCCATATTTGAGGCTGAGTTTATATACTTGGCAATGCAGTACTGGGGGAGCAGTGTGTTGTTGGAGGTATGAAAGAAATGTTATACTGATGTCCGTTAAACTGTTTTGGTGAACAATGGCAATCATGTGGCACTATTTCAAAAGATAAAGGAGTTTCTTCTGGTGTTCTGGAGAATTAACCTCCAGATTAATTGGTCATTCGTGTTATGGTTATTTGTGGGACCATGCTCTATGCAAAAATGTTGGGTTTGCCTTCAAAAGGAGTCCTGTAGCTCAGTGGTTAGAGTACTTGCCATACAAGTGAGTAGGGCAGAGTGAAACCTTAGGCAAGTTTCCTTATTCCACACGCCTAATAATAATCCCTTGCAAAAAAATAATAAATTGGTCATTTCACGACTGTTTGTGGGACACTGCTGTGCACAATTGGCTGCTGCGTTTCGGCCACATATTTACAGTCAATTCACTTTACAATATATTCCGTGAAGTGCTTTGAGATGTCTAGAAATGTGAAAAGCGCTATACCAAATGCAAGGATTATTATTATTAAAAGAGATCAAAACGAAGCTTTAAGATATTATCATGATAAAAGCATGTTCTTTCTTTGATAAAATTGTAGTTGAGTTTGAAGTGGCCAATAAATGTTATAGTTACATAGGAGGTATTGCTGTTAATACATCTTTCAGATATTTTTGCTTGGAAATATTAAAACATACATTTGGCAATAGCATCACTTTGCATTTCAGTATGTCTGTGATCCTAGGTTCCTTGTTTGTGAGTCATTAATGTCAGTAGGCTTAGACAGAGCCTCTCTCCATCATATTGCAGTTAATTAGATCTCTAACCAACATGGCGATTTCATCGTGGATTAAACTATACTGTCATTCAATTTTCTGAATGGCAGGTGGTCATTCAAATAATTGATATAATTTCCCCAGGAAATGTACATTTATTTAAATTGAAAGAACATGCATTGCACCAATATTTTGCCACTTGCGTTAAAATAGGCTGTGGGAATTAAATTTATAGTTTTGATTCTTTAATCTTTGCATTTTCCTAATTTTGTGGTGGCAGCCAGGTGTCTGTCACATGTGGAAATTCATTACTATGATGAATAGAAGCAAAATCAAACTGAACGTTCCATATTTAATAAAATAATATTAATAATCTTTGCATTTGATATACCATGTCTGGTAAAACCCACAGAAAAAACAGTTTCAAAATTAAGGCTGTGTTTAGAATTTTCCCCAATTTTATATACGTACTCTGAATTTCTCAGAAAATAGTGTAAATCTAGGCCCAGTGAAATTTCAGTGTGCAGGAAGTCAAGCAAAAACATGTACAAAAACATGTAAGTGACAGATTTTGTACATAATAATAATAACTTTTGCATTTAATGTAGCACTCCATCATGTTGTTGGGACATCACAAAGAGCCTCACGTAATTTATTGTAAAGTACATTGATTATACATTGGTGAGTGAAACACGGCAGTCAGTTGATCCCACACTGTATCCCACAAACAGTTGTGGAGCGAGTGATAATTGTTTTTTTTAGAGGGAAAGCGATCTGCCAATCGACTATCAAACGGGTTAAATCATTATTATTTTCAGAGAGCTGTTTCTTTTAGAGCCTATCTATATTTGTGAGTTATCTTTATGGTGGTCATGGGTTCCCACATGTTCCAGACATCAGACATATTCACAAATACATAAGTTATAAACTCGTTTATTGGACTACATATTGAATGCTAGTTTGGATCAGCTAGATATTGGCAAAAGACTGATATATTCCAAAGAGTTCTGTCTGCTTAGAAACAAAAGGATCAAAATTGCAACATTTTTTAGCTCAATTTAAGAGATCTCTTTTGCCATCTGAAGGAACATAGAAGCTCCAGATTTTGTTTTGTGGGTTATTAACCTAATTCCATTAGAAACATAGAAAACCTGAAATAGGGGGTTGCCCATTCAACCATCAAACCTGTACCACTGGTTCATTAGATTTTTTTAGATATTTTAATTCCAATTCCCAACCTATTCATCATACCCCTCTATATCACTGCTACACATGTCTATCTCTCTTTTAAATATCTCTGTTGATTCCGCATCACAACTATCTATATGTGATGAAATTCATCCTGACTTCTGTATTTGTTGATCTCTCAATCCAGTGTGGATACTCAGACATGATGATAGATTTCCATATGTGTCAGGCATTTGGTTGACCAATAAAGATAATTTTATTTTTGTTAGATTACAAATTACCATTTGGCTGTATTTATTTATGTCTCACATACATTTCTGTCCAATCTTACTCTGGGCTTTAAAAAATAATGTTTGCTGTACTGCACTAAATGCCAACTCTTGCCTGATGTCTGCATTTTGCATACTTTTCAGAAGGAGTTACTGGACTTTGATCAGGAGATCCCTAACAGATTTTCCCCTCCATACATAACCCAGGGCTTTTAGGCCAATTGTGCACTCACCCTACTGTCTTCTCGCTACTCAACAATTCAAATTTACAATCTAGGCTGACCCTCCAATTAAGTGTTGTATTATCAGAAGTATCAAACTTACCTTATAGCCATGTTTCCTTACTCTACGGCACACTCCTCTGTTTACCCAGCGATAAGAAGTAACCCAGTTGTTAGTCAATTAGTGGATCACTTTGAAGAGGCGAATAATCCCTCCAAGAAATGACAATAAATTGGTCACTCAATCCATGACTGTTTGTGGGACACTGTTGGTGCAATTGCCTGCTGTGTTACACCCACAAAATACAGTCACTACAGTTTACAATAGTGTGAAGCACTTTGAGACTTCTTGAAGACATGATAAGGCGCTATATCAACAACAACAACAAAATTATCTTTGTTTGGCGCTTTTCACGTGCAGATGCAAGGATTATTAGCATCCTCCAAATGAAAGATGAAATTAAAGTCCAGTCAGATGGATTGAAATGGCACTATTATAAAAAATATCATAGGTGACAATTCCCCAGTAAAAATGGGTCATTCACATCATGCTAACTCTGGAATATTACTATGTGCAAATTTAATTCTGCAATTTTGCAATATAAAATATCTTTCAAGTACGTTATTAGATCTGGGAAATCCCAAATCTCACCAAATCTGGATTTGGGTTCTTAGCACTGATTTTAAAGCTTTGATCTTGTTTTTTTTGCAACAATTACAAATAAGCTGGTACAGTAGTTAGCTAGTCTGAGAGACCAGAGACACATTGTCGGCCTATCTGTTAAACCAGGAAATGTTGAACAAAATGTCAGGATGCAAAAAGATGGGATACAAGAATGTATCCTGGCTAAATACAAACAAGATTTTTATAATCACATCCAATAGCAATTTCCCTCACTGTTATTTGTTCTTTACAATATCATTTATGGAATATAAACTATTCCAATTTATCTCACACCATGCTTCTGCTGTACCATCTTATAAGAAGAATAGTCACTAGTTTTGTACTGCAATATTATCTTGCACAATGCATAACAACAATAACAAAATTACGCTTGTGTAGCTCTTTTCACATCAGGAGGACTTCCCAAGACACTGCACAGTCACTGTTTCAGACCTGAGCTGGGGATAGGGAGGGTGCAGGGAAAGGGGTGAGGGGTTTGGAGTGACTGATGGGACTGTCGAAGAGTGGGGTCTTAAGGCAGGACTTGAAGGAGGCTAGGGAGGGGGTGAGGCAGAGAGACTGCATGATGTTCCAGAGATTGGGGCCAGAGTGGCTGAAAGCTCACCCGCCAATGGTGGGGCACGTGGGTCGGGGGACATGGAGCAGGCTGGAGCCTGCTGAGCGGAGGGAGTGGGCAAGTAGGTAGGGGGTTAGGAGGTCGCGGATGTAGGGTGAGGCAAGGCTGTGGAGGGCTTTGACTGTGAGGACCAGGATCTTAAATTGGATCCTCTGGATGATGGGGAGCCAATGAAGTTGGGTGAGGATGGGGGAGATGGGGTCATGAAGCGTGGACTTCTGACATGAAAGGCGCTATACAAGTGTAATTTTATTATAGTTATTGTTGAAGTGGTAGAGGACACGGGCCACAGAGTTCTGGATTATCTGCAACCTAGAGGGAGGATTTGGGAAGGCTGACAAGCCAGGGCATTTCCGTAGTCAAGCCAGGATGTAATTAAGGCATGAACGAGGGTTTCCATAGCCTTGTGGAAGGTAATGGCAAGGTCGGGCAATATTGTGGAGGTGAGGGAAGGCAGAGCGAGTCATTGATTGGATGTGGGGGAGGAAAGACAGTTGAGGATCAAACAAGACACCTAGGTTCCCGACTGGCTTGCTGAGGTCAAGTGAGCAACCATGGATGTTAAAAAGTAGGGGGGCCAAGGATAGAGCCCTGGAGTATGCCACTGGTGATAGTGTGGGGGCTGGAAGAGAAGCCATTGGTGACGACCATGTGGAGACAATGAGAAAGGTAAGAGTCGAACCAGCTGAGGGCAGGTCCACAAAGATTGAGCTGGGAGGAGAGGCGGTGTAGGAGTATGGAGTTGTGGACAGCATCAAATCAAAACATGATTGCTTCTGGGAAACTTTTGATTGTGAAATGATTCATACTGGACACATCTCTGCAGTGTCAGTCCAGGTCCTGCAAATCCATTTGGCTTCTGCCCAAAGTGAAATCCAAAATGGACCATTTTTGACACCATTTTCAATATTATTGAAAAAGATAAGTCTACTTTTTATTGAAGCTAAACCCTACTGCTTTGGTAGCTCTCTCTATCAGCAAATACTGGCCTGCTTTGTATTTCCTATCTGTTCTACCCCTCCATAGGCGGGTGAGTTTTCATCTATTCCCCAACTGTTCTCTGGAATTCTGCCTGCTCTCTTCCTTCTCCACCTCCAAAATGTATTCAAGACTCGTGACTTTCCATTTTCCCTTACCCCTCAGCTTTCTCTGCATTCAAGCTCAAAATCAACAACAGCAACAATAATAACTTGCATTTATATAGCACCTTTCCTGCAGGTCAGTGTCTCAGAGGTTGGTAACAATGGCAGAGTCTGACTCTGATCCAGGGGAAGCTGTGGGTAGCACTTTTACTCTCAAACTAAAATTTGCTAAATAAATATAAATTGTTGCCATCTAGTAGAGCTGCATTTACAAGGAAGCATGAGACATGGCAGTCCAGGTGTTGGGACAGCATCAGTCTGTAGGCACATTCAATGTGAAAATGCAGCCAATGTACCCATGTTATCCTGAGCTCTGAATCTGTCTGGATCTTAGACGCAGAAGTGGGTATCCCAAAGCACTATATTGGAGTGTCAGCTTAGACTGGGAGTTCAAAGTCCCAAAGTGAGACTTGAACCCACAATCTTCTGACTCAAAGACAATGGTATTACCTACTGAGCCAGGATGACAGCTGATTTGTTCCCTGTATAAATGATATGATTTCTGTGCTATTCCCCAGATGACAATGATACTTTAAAAAAAAATCCCTGACAAGTAAATATAGTATGTCTATTACAAACAAAGAAAATGAAACACGTTATCTTAAACGTGTTTCTAACAAGCCTGAGTTTTAGATTATCATCTTCATTGTTGTATCCACAAAAAGTACTTTGAGATGTGAGAGAAAAACACTAATTCAGCAACCTAAGAGCATAGCACATAATAATGCTGAATTAGTGTTTTTCTCTCACATCAGGAATCTCTTTCTGCATTAAAACCAAACCCCTTTAATGAAGGAGTATGTGCCAACAATGTTACATCTGGATTAACTACAACCTCTGTTTGATCAGGAGCAATTGGTGCTGTATTCCATAATTAACATCAAGCAACATGGTAATTTGGTAATGGAGTAACTATAGAATTCTATCATTTTGTTTCCCTTGAAAGGTCCGCCAATACCTGTTGGTGTAGATGTGCAGGTGGAAAGTCTGGACAGCATTTCTGAAGTGGATATGGTAAGTCATTTAATTCATTTGTGCATATGTATTCATGTGTTTAATAAACTGGATTTATTCTAACAGTAGGAAGATGGATTAATAAAATGATTCAACTTTCAGTTGGTCTAAATGACCACAAATTAGTTTTAATTCCTCTCTTGGACTAAAAACAAGCCTCAGCTCATGCTGCTGTATATTGTTTTTGTCATTGATTTTCCCAGGACTACACAATGACATTGTACCTGAGACATTACTGGAAAGATGAGAGGCTCGCGTTTCCGAGCTCGAACAACCTGAGCATGACCTTTGATGGGAGACTGGTCAAAAAGATCTGGGTCCCCGATATGTTCTTTGTTCACTCTAAAAGGTCTTTTATTCATGACACAACTACGGATAATATTATGCTACGTGTGTATCCCGATGGAAATGTACTGTACAGTTTGAGGTAAGCAGGCAACATAATAACAATATTTTTTGCGAATGTCACCCCTTTATTTGAGAAGGGAGGGATGGAAAAAACAGGAATTTACAGACCTGTTAGCTTAATGTCAGCTGTAGGGAAAATACTGGAATCCATCATCAAAGACAGAGTGACTGAACACTTGGAGAGGTTTGAGCTTGAGGAAGAGAGTCAGCATGGGTCTGTGAAGGGTAGGCCGTGCCTAACTAATCTTGTCGAATGTTTTGAGGAAGTAACTAAAATGGTCAGTAAGAGAGTGTCTATGGATGTCATTTACATGGACTTTCTGAAGACTTTTTGATAAGGTTCCACACAAACGATTATTAGCGAAAATAGAAGCGCACAAAATCGGAGGTAACCTTGTGATGTGGCTTGGCAGTTGGTTGGGAGGCGGGAAGCAGAGAGTAGGCATAAAGGGAACGTTCTCTGTTTGGCGGGATATGACGTGGTATTCCCCCAGCGATCTGTATTGGAACCACAGCTATTTGCCATATATATAAATGACTTGGATGAAGGAATAGACAGTTTTATATCCAAGTTTGCAGATGACACTAAGATAGGAGGCTCAGTAAGTAGTGTAGATGGGAGTAGGAAGTTATAAAGGGATTTAGGCAGATTAAATGAATGGGCAGATGGAGATGGCAGATGGAGTTCAATGTAAGGAAGTGCGAGGTCATCCACTGTGAACCGTAAAAATATAGAGCAGAATATTTTCTTAACAGGGAGAAATTAAGAGCTGTGGAGGAGCAAAAAGATATGGATATCTATCTATAATTCTCTACCTCAAAAAGTCATGGATGCTGGATCCATCCACACCTTCAAGAGTGAGGTTGATAAATTTTTGGTAGGTATTAAGGGGTTTATTAGGGATACGGGGAGAAAGCGGGAAATTTGAATTAAAAGTATTAGTAGAGATATAGATCAGCCATGATCTAATTAAATGGCGGAACAGGCTTGATGGGCTGAATGGCCTACTCCTGTTCCTATGTTCCTATGACTGGGTAGGGGAAAAGTTGACCAAAAGCGTGGTCAAAGAATTGGATCTTGACGTGTTTTGAACGTGGGGGAGGGAGTTGGAGGGACTCAAGAAATGGAACCAAAATGCAATGGTGGTGCAGTTCAGATGGGGAATATGAAACATGCTGGTGTTTGCTCATGAAAGGGAATGGCTGGGTCAAGAGGTCGCAGAGGTTGGGTGTGGATGGGGATGGAATGAAGGATCCAGAGGAGTTTTTCATCTGGGAAAGAGGGAGTTTTCTGTGTGGAAACTGTACAGCATATCACTTGTTGTCCGTCCTTGGTCTCAATAATGCCATTATGAAGTCAATGTATTTTACCTTAATACTGTACATTGCAATGTGGCTTTACAATTGGTTCTAAATACATTTCTCAACATTCTTTACATTACAAATTACGGTCAATACTCAACCAAGTAACAATCAGCCCCAAATAAATTATTTTAGTACAAAGCTGATATCTCAGCTCCAAGCTTGAAAGCAAATTTGTCTTTCTTCAATTATGACTATATTGTAAAATTATATGTTCAGTACTCACTTTGATCTACTGGGGTTTGACAAACATAAATTATCCTTTTTGTGAGAATTGCATCGATCGTGCCTTCTGCTGCCCTCTCAAGTCTCTACCTCCCCTCCCCCTAAACTGCCCCTCCCCCTTGTTTGGGTTCCGAACTGACTGTTCAGTGCCTTGGGGTCCCCTCTTGATGTGAAAGGCGCTCCATAAATGGAATTTTGTTGTTGTTGTTGCATGACAGGCTTCACTCATCTGGGGTAAGTGAGGCACCCAGGCAAACCAGTTTCTTTTCATTCATATGTCCTCTGTTTGCAAAGGTCTCGCTGTTAACTCGCAATAAGTCTAACAAACTCATTAATTACAACTATTGAAAGATGAAAAGAAAATACATCAATATTAAAGGAAGCTCCCACTTCAAAATTCTTCCTCTCCTAGCCTAAAATAAGGTTAATGAAAACATAGTGAACATGTATCAGGAAATAATAATTTATTGGTATCAAGGGTCTTTCCACATTGCTTTCATGATGTGGTGATCTAGGATTCAGCCTGTGTGGAACCCTGTAGCTCCATGGTTAGAGCACTCTCTGCCCCCACACTCTGAACTCCATCCCATCGTCCCTTCGCCTCGCTTCCTCCCTTGCCTCCTTCTAGGCCAGTCTCAAGACCCTCTTTTTCGATTATGCTTTCTGCTGTCCTCCCACCTCTCTCCCACCCCACCACTGCCCCTCCCCCATACTCGGGTCCCGACCCCTGACTATTCAACGCTTTGGGATGTCTTCCTGAAGTGAAAGCTGCTCTATGAATGTAATTTTGTTGTTGTTTTAAGTACTACCAGAGAGAGGAAGCAAAAGAAAAACAAAAGAGAAAATGGTGTGGAGGAAAGAAGATTATGTCCAGATGGGCTGGAAAGTCCCTGGCAGATAGCTGATCCTTGAGTTTGCGCTGTGCTTAATAGGAACAGCGTAGGAGAACATGGATGGAAAGGTTGGAGTGTGAGGGAGAGTTGAAGTAACAAGCATGTTAAATATAAAGTTGTTCAAACATTTTTAGTTGTGTTTTCAGATCACCCATCATTGACATGTTTGATATGTTTGCAGGATTACAGTGACATCAATGTGCAATATGGATTTCAGTCGCTATCCTCTTGACACACAGAGCTGTTCACTGGAAATTGAAAGCTGTAAGTCATAAATAACTATTACAACTATTTTAACATAAGCTATATAGTGTTAGTGAACTCACCGGAAATCCTTACTAACTGCAGCTTTGGCAATTACTTCACAGTATAGAATAGAACAGTTCTCAATGATAAATCAATCAGAGAATCCGAATTAGGTGATTGAACTATTGAGAAAGATTGCAGATCTATAAAAGAACAAGGTGGTAAATGTCAAATAATAAAGGGACCCCATTTTCAGTGTTCAGTTGTGATACTGTGCTTTGATACTCAGACTTGATGTGACAGTCTTCATCACTGGGATTTGTTTCATGACAAGTTCTCAGTTTCCAAGGAAGCTGCAGAGGAAACTGTAGGCTTGTTCAAACAGAAACAGGGGAAACAAATTTGGATTGTGACTCAGTCCCACATTATCCTCTTCAATCTACGTAGTGCATTGGCAGGTATGGGCATACACAGAATTCTTGAAAGACCCTACAAACAAATTTGGATATTGGGTTGAGTGAGAACCTGGCTTCAAACCTACATTGGGATATTCAATTTGCAACCAAAATTGTTATTGGTTCTAGTTCTGGAGGAGCATTCCATTTATTCCACCCTTTGGGTAAAATATTAAAATTCTGTCTTTCAAATGAATTGTTAAAGATCCTATGACACAATTTGAGAAAGGAAGAAAGTTTCTCCTGTTGTTCTGGCCAATAATCTTTGAGATTAGTTGGTCATTGCACCTCATGAACAAAACTTGTGGCCCTGACAGAAAATCTGATGTACGTGATGCCAGCCTATGAACATTTGATTCAGATCCATGTTCTTTGGAGAGGATCTCTTAAAAAAAATACAATCCGCATTCTGAAGGATCATCTATGCTACCATTTCACCAATAAATGCTTCACTCTATGTATCCAACCTCCTGACAACTTGTCACATTTACTCAATATGCTATCAAGATGCATACACTGATGACGACGTTATGGTGTATTGGAAGAATGGGAATGAATCATTAAAGAAGGATGAAAAGATATCCTTGTCTCAGTTCATGATCCAAGAATTTCACACGACCACAAAGCTAGCATTCTACAGTAGCACAGGTAAAATTGTGTTTTCTACATTTACATTTCAGTGCCGTTTATTGTACAGCATTCAACCAAACATTTCCAGGCCTGTCCTCCTTCACATTATAAACCTTATTGTGATGTGTCTCCATGGTTTAATTGTTAGAACACTGTTAGCCTGTCATTCTTTTCCAATCATATCTATTTAATGTTAACATTTGGAAATATAAGCACTAAGTTTTACAGTGCTTTCTGAATGCTATATGTAATTAGCCTGTGCATGGCTTAATACTGTACATTTTTGTTGCTTAAGAAAGATTACATAAACATACCACTAAAATATGTGAATTTTATACTGATTTTCACGTGCTCCAAAATAATACAAAGTGGGATATCTGCTCATTAAACAGTAGTTTCTCCTGCTCTTTCTCTTTGCATTTGATATAGCACTTTTCATGTCTTCTAGGTTTTCTCAAAGCGATTCACAGAATATACTGTTAAATGAATTGACTGTATATACTGTATGTGGGTGAAATGCGGCAGCCAATTGCTGCAGCCACAGCAGTGTCCCACGAACAGTCGTGGATTGAGTGACCAAATTATTATTGATTTTTTGAGGGATTATTACCAGGCATGTGAAGTAAAGAAACTTGCCCAAAGTTTCGCCCTGCCAGCAATCAAACCCAAGTCTCCTGGCGAGTGCTTTAACTGCTGAGCTACAGGACTCCACAATAACCATGAAGCAGATAGTTTACATGGAATTGTTTACTTCAGTAACATTAGCTCAATCGCCCACCCCACTCACCCACCCACCAAACATAAAACAAATGTAGCTAATATTGATGCCTTGTCTGATGTTTTTACTATTAAATTTGTGAGTTTACAAATATCTCCCTTGACAAGAGAAATGTGTTAATACTACATTGTATTGACATTTATGTCCATGTCAACTCATAGGTTGGTACAATCGTCTGTACATCAATTTCACGCTGCGTCGCCACATTTTCTTCTTTTTGCTACAAACCTACTTCCCAGCAACGCTGATGGTCATGCTGTCCTGGGTGTCTTTCTGGATTGATCGCCGAGCCGTGCCAGCCAGGGTTCCATTAGGTAATAAACTACACTGATGATTCCTGTTTGTTGTCAAATTTACAGATGTTTGTGGTGTGGCGTTATAATCCCTGTTCCTCCCTGTATAAACACTCACCCCTGCCCCCCACCATGGTTTCTCACAACGTGAAAGGCATTCTATACATGTTATTTTGTTGTTATTGTTGCTGAGAAGTTTAACGACTAATGAGCAAGATTCCTTTATATTCCAGAGACTGTTTTATTGACACTTAGTTGATGTATGAGTATAGTACTGTACTTAGACTGTTATAACAACAGTGTTATTTCATAACTTTCATCAGGCAAGATTTTTCAAAACATATTGGTATATCTATGAGAAAAAGATATTGAGTAGACATTTGTGATAGATTTAACAAATACAAATTATAGTGACAACAGCGTGAAGCCATCATTTAAGTGCTGATTTTGTAAGTGCTTTTTCTTTTTTATTATTCATAAAGCATGCTCTCTCCCTGTGAATTCAGGTATAACAACAGTCCTAACCATGTCCACCATCATCACTGGTGTCAACGCTTCCATGCCAAGGGTGTCATATATTAAAGCGGTGGACATTTACCTGTGGGTTAGTTTTGTGTTCGTCTTTCTCTCTGTGCTGGAGTACGCTGCTGTGAACTACTTGACCACAGTTCAAGAGAGAAAAATGAGAAAACTCAGAGAAAGGGTGAGAATTTTATATAGTCTGCCCTTTAAGCATTAGTTTTCCCTTTACTGCATCAAATGTTGTTAAGTAATTACAATCTGCATTTCAACACTAATAGGTTTGCATTAATATAGTTCATTTTTAACTCCTTCACTGAATTACCACCATCTGAATATTACGAAACTAAATTTGAAATGTGTCTTGTGATCTGTGTTTTATTTTTTATGGAGAACCTTTGAAGATGCTAACTTTCCCAGGATATATTTTGTTTGGATGTTAACTTAGATTAGTGTTTCTTAGAAAGTGTGATATTTTTACTATTGATTATTTTTCTTCAGCTTCCCCTTTCCATCACATATTTAACCGTCTTATCTGATTCATTGGTTGAGACAGTAAGCAAATGTTTTGGTCCTAAGCCATTGCTCATTTATTCAATTACTGTGCGCAAATGGCTGCTGCATTTTGCCTACAAAATATACAGTCTATGTATGCCTCCCCTTGATTCATCCAATTCACTTTACAGAATTGTATATTCTGTGAAGGACTTTGAGACATCTAGAAGACACAAAAAGCTCTATATCAAATGCAAGGATTATTATGATTATTATTTGCACAAGTTGATTGCTTGGTAGCATATAACAGTTTACTCATCCTTCAGGGTTTAGTAACAAACATAGAAATAGCTGGGAACACATAGCAGGTCAGGCAGCATTTATGGAGAAAGTAAAGTGAGTCAACGTTTCAAGTCAACCTTTCATCAGAACTGGGGCATATTGGGAGGAAGAGACTTTTAAGGATTAACAGAGAGGGAGAGGCAAGACAAGGAAGGCAAAGTAGAAAATGGGGTAGAGGACAGGAGATGCTGGGTTAAAGAGGTGTGAATGCTGTAAAACCAAAGTGTGCGTGTGTGTCAGGAGGTGGGGAGGGATTGCAACAAAACTGGAGAGGAGGTGTTAATAACGCAAAACAAAGGGCACAAGAGGCAGACCGGATGGTCATAGAAGAGGGGGTTGGGGAAGGTGAGCAGTTATGGCCTGAAATTATTGAAATCAATATTGAGGACAAGGGGCTGTAAGGTCCCAGCAGATGGCTACGGTGCTGTTCCTCGAGCTTGTGCTGCAGTTGATTGGAACAGTGTAGAAGACAGTGGATGGAGAGGTCAGACCACGAGTGGGAAGGAGAGTTGAAATGGAAAGAAACCAGTAGGTCAGGGTTGTGCTGAACAGAGTTGTTCAGCAAATTGGTCACCTAATCTGCATATGGTCTCCACAATGTAGGAGACCACATCGTGAGCAACGGATGTTAAAATGCCAAATGAGGCGAAGGATGAAATAGAGTTGAGGATGAAAGCAGTTCTGAGATAAAGTATCGGTTCTGCTGAAGGAAATGGTTAAGAGTATGTATGCATCGCTGCATACTGGAGAGAGTAGATCTCATCAGGTGGCGAGAGCAGTGATCAGAAGAGCCCTAAATTTCACGAAGGTGCCTGTGATCGTGGGTGGACTGAAAGCAGGAAGAGTGGCATTTAAGACAGAATCCATAGGGAATTACTTGCAGTTTAAGACAGTTACTGAGGAAAGAGATATATATGGCTGTCAAAACGGATTTTAGTAAATACAGCATCAAGCACAAGAAGGCAAACAGATAGTAAAGAAGGTGAGCTGGGTAAAAGGGACAATCGAAAGTCATGTCGGAGAGAATAGCAAAACGTCTTCAATGTAGGCATTCCTAGAAGAGAAGTGGGTTAGGATAAGGGAGTGTGGAAGAAAGATATGGTTATATTTTGCTGATAATTAAATAGTACAATCTTTTACATGCTTGATTATAAATTACGTTATACTGTATCATTGATTCTTATTAAAAAAGCATTACAGGTATTTTAGCTGTTGGTATTTAGTAGATGCAATAGGAATATTTTTCCCCTCTGAGTTTGTTCATTCATATATACAATTCTATCATTTTGCAGCTGCCTTGCACTTGTGGAGTACCCCAGCCTGGCCCGGTGATGCTCGAGAGCACCTTCAGTGATGGGGAAGTCAGCAACCTGGCTGAATTTGTTAGAAGTGGTTTTGTAGCAGAGAATGTAGAAAAGCAAGAGAGGCGACTTGTACAATTGAGTATTGCTAATGACGCAAATCAAAATAAGAAAAATGTAAGGGGATATATTTGGATTGATACACACGCAATTGATAAATATTCTAGACTGAGTTTTCCAGGTGCTTACTTACTCTTTAATATTATATATTGGTCCATTTACTCTTAAACATCGTTAAGTGTAGATTTTAAGGTTATAAAATCTTATGCTAACCTCTCAGATAATATGGTATGGAGGGGAGGAGCATTTTAATGAGGATGGTTTAGAACAGAATTACTTTGAGTGTAATACTTACACTCTTGTGCAATAACAGGTTTAGCTTGTATGACATCTGATGATCAAATATCAAACAATTGTCGTGAAAAGAGCAAATATTCCTCTACTTTTGACCTTCAGAGTCATTTCAGTTTTGAACTATGTTTCAGTCTAGCCAGTGCCATGATTGATGATGCTGTTCATCTGAACATGAGCTAGGCTGATAAGCATAAAATGCCAGCTGAGAGGTTTAACTCCCCCATTTAAGGGCGGCTTAGTTACACACCACAGTGGTTTGTAGCTGACTTAGACTAAACCATCTTTTTAGGGGACAAAACTTTCCAGTCTAGTTGTTTTTCTGTGGACACTGGAATATGCTTTAGAAAGTGATATTCATTGTGGTTCTTTCATGTTGATAGGTACAAAATTAGCATTTTGGATCTTTTTATTCTACTGTTCTACTTTTTACTATTACATGTTTAAGAAGGTTTAATTTATTCGTACAAGGTGCCAGTCCATCCCACAAATTAGATATTCTTAACTAACTGGAGATTAGAAGATTGTTATTTAACAGTGGAACAATATGTATTCAACACATATTCAACAGAAGTGTTTGGGTGAAGTAAAGCTTCCACAATAAAGATTAATTGTAGCCAATTATTTATGATGCATTGTTTGAATGTGGTCATATTTAAAAGAATGATCCCAAATACACAACAAACCAACACCATTCAGTTTAATATTGGCAGCAAGTTGGAGATATTGTGTTAAGCATTAAATTAAAGAATTTTCAAATCAAGTGATTTTTAAAAAGTAAAATCTGAGCTATTGGAAACTTGCATTCCAATTATTCTCTGGGATTAGCATTAGATTGGAAAAACTGAGGATCTCTAAAAGAAAACAAAATAGCTCAGATTATACTTTGTCCTCCTCCTTCCCTCCCATCCTCCCTCTCCCCATTGCTCCACGAGCTGCTGTTTCTGTTTTCTTCTCTCTAGCATTTATTCTTGTTTCCCATTCCCACTCTTTCTTTTCTCCTTAGTTCTTGTTATTTAGTTAATATGTTTCTCTCACTGCCTGTGTGATGATTGCAGTGGTGCGTTGATTTAGTCTGTGAATGTTGCCACGATGGTGGGGTGGAGGTTTTGGGAGACATAAAGCAAGCCTGATTGCAGAATTAAGTGAGTGAGAGGAAGAATGCATCTGGAATAGGTTGTAAAGACTGAATGGGGTAATGGTATAGAGGGATCTGAAAGTCAGAACAAGGATCTTGAAGTTGATCTGCTGGAGTACAAGTTGCCAGTGGAGCCTAGCAAGGATGGATGCAATAGGCACATAGTGGAGAGAACATGGGTTACAAAGATCTGGACAAGTTGCACCTTGTAGAAGATTGAGCTGGAGAGACCGGTGAGACAAGTATTAAAAAATGTTGATTTTGGAGGCGACAAAGGAGTGAATGATGGTTTCATCTGCACTCTGAGTGAAATGTTCCGGAGGCAGAGAAAAGGAGTCTTTTTCAAAGACTGGATTTAGGATTTCAAAGAGTGTTGACGGTTGAACAAAATACCAAGACTACCCACTGGCTCCAGTCTTCGTTAATACTTCTTCCTAACAGTATGGCAGAAACTGGGTGACTGATTAGCCAGAAACTGTTTTTTGATATGGTGAATAGAATATTCATTGGTTATATGGTGAATTCCTGTTTAAAATCCCTGCAATATCTTTGGAAATTGTCTGTCTTATTCTACTCACTAGAATTTTTCTGAAATTGTTAGCTTTCTCATTAGTTTAGTTTATGCCAGAATGCCGATTATCTTTTCAAAGCACGATCAATTTATATTATACAGTATACATAAAAAGTATATACACTTTAAAGGATAACATACAATATAATTTCAAATTAGAAGGGGTGTATTGGAGAAAAAACATCAATTTTCTGTTTTAAGTTAGAACATGCCACTTAATATTTTACTTATTTCCATTGTCATAAGACACATTCTATCATGAGCATACTGTACAGGTGACCATATGCATTATTGTGAAGAACAGACCCAATTTAGAGGTACATAATTATGAGAACATTCAAGTGCACTTTCTTTTGTATGAACCTTGCAAATTAATTTTGTTGTGATATTTCAAAAGACATGATATAATGGGATTAAGAAAACATCGTATTTAGAAATATATTATTGTACTTTGGAAATATCACTAGCTTAAAGAGTAGGCTTTAATGCACCATAAAAGCCTAAGTTATTGCAAGAATAACCTGAATTGCTACAGCTTATAATTCATATCTATATCAGTGGTATTAGGAAGTACTGTGTAGTAGAGTAGGAAAACTGAATAAAGCATTTGGGTGAGGCTTTTTGAACCATTATAATAATTGTATTGCATTATATATGTCTCCTTTGTTTCCAAAAGGTTTCCTAATTACTCATTGTATGACATTGCTACAGATGCATGTGATAGTCATTCAAGTTTTTTTTTCTTTTGTGTCATAATATTTACCGAAATTTGAGGTGAGATTCTATAGTCATTACCTTCCTTTGCATTGAACTCTGACACACAACCTTTACAGTTTTTAAAGGCACTGAACTTTGATCTTCTCAATTATATTCCCTTGGGCAATATGTTTAGAAGTGGATGATGCAGATTCTATGAAAGGCTTTGAAGAATTTGAAAATGATGATAAATGAAGCTGCAAAATGTTCATGAAATGTTGCATTCGTGCACAATATAGATGGAATTGATATGCAAAAAAGACTGTTGGTTTTACATTAAAGCAATAGCTTTTAAGGACATGCCTAATGTTAATCTTGTTTTGTTCAATTCCATAGACATTTTGATATCATATAAATATAACCAACAGTTACCACCTTTCATCTTTAATGGCTTGGGTCTTAATGCTTCATATAGCAAACATTCTTGCCCAGTGAAATTTCCTCTAACCTCTTTACAGAGAAAGTCCTATTGACAGCAAAGAGTTTGTATGCATGACTTTCATAAAGTGTCTACTGTACATGTATATATATACACATTATACTGCTGCAATTAAAGCCTTTGATCTGAGCATTTTGTGCAAATTAATTTGGATGTATTCTTTACTCAACAATTTTCTCCTCTCTCGTGAAGTCACTTGACCCTTCTACTACGGTACACTTTCAAGGAAAGCCAGTCAGTCTCTGGTACCTTGCTCAATTGTTTATTGTTCTAGCCACTGTAGCTCATTACGTTTTTAATTATTTGTGTAGCGCCTTTCATATCAGGAAGATAGGTCTTAAGTATTCAAAATTGTATGTGATGGCATAATACTAGAATTAAACAGATATTGTAGTGAAGTACTGAACTTATCAACAGTGAAATTCCCTTTTAAAGTATAATAAATTAGCTTGAAGATCCCTTTTTTAAATTTGTCCCACGAGAAAAAAAACTTGAGTAATGAAAAATATGAAAAATGATGGGTGGTCATTATTCTGTTCATTTTTCTGCACAATCATAAATCAAGCAGGCAAACACACAGAAGGATTTGCATTGTTATTTGCTTTTTTTTTTGATAATTTGCTATCTTGCCCCAAGTTTGCCTTCAAACAAACTGTCATTAAATTAAACAAACTTAACTAAACAGACTAGACCGAAGGGAAACCTTGAAAACTAAATTTTAGTTGAAATTTCTGATATTGGTACAGTGGAGTTTTATTTACAGCTCCTGTAGAGTTTGGGATTCCTGTAGCTCAGTAGTTAGAGCACTCATCTTACAAGCAAGAGAGCTGGGTTTGTTTCCAGGCAGGGCGAAAACTTGGGCAAGTTTCCTTACTCCACAAGCCTGATAATAATAACTCCCCAAAAAATTTCAATCATTTCAATCCACGACTGTTTGTGGGACACCGCTGTGCACTATTGGCTGCTGCGTTTTCCTCACAAATATACAGTCAATTCACTTTACAGTATATTCTGTGAAACACTTTGAGACATCTAGAAGATCTGAAAAAGTGCTATATCAAGTGCAAGGGTTATTATATCACCAAAATAAGGTGCAGCATATCATTTTGCAATTGTATAAGCCATAAAATTAAACTTATTTTAAAAACATTTGTGTCCAGATATCTGATAGAAAATTCTGTGAATTCTGTGCCAAGAGTTTTGCTATTCTCCTCAGAGAGTCTACCCTCAACAACATGATATTTCATATATACACTGTTTACCTGAACTTTCACATCAGGCAATGTCTCTAGAACCACCTTGAGAGGAATCCAGCGGCCATCTCGACCCAGGCAATCAGGTTTTGGCCACAGGTGTGTCTTATCTTGGGCAGGGAGACATACTCATTCAGGAATCCAACCGTGAGGCCTCCTGCTGGACCCCAATCCACCATCTCCAAATTGTATCGACTCTTTACCCACCAGCAATCACCGAACCTGGAAGAAGTGGAGGAGGGCGCCAGCTCCGCCTGCCTCCAGACCTGATCGCTCAGAGCCCCCAGCCACGGGTGGCACTGTCCAGGAGCCACAAGAGCCGGAGCTTGGCCCCCACATAATACCCAAGCCTGTGACGTGACAATACCCCCACCTGTGATGTCACAAGACACCCGTCTGTGATGTCACAAGACACCTGCTTGTGATGTCACTTTACCCCCCCCCCCCGCCACCATCTATGATGACTCATTATCCCACCTGTGACATCACAATACCCGCCGCCTGTGGCTTTCAAATCAGCGAATTCACCCAGAAATTACAGAACAATCACAGCCCAAAGCCCACCAAACGATGGCCCCAAAATAGCCCAATATTGTTAGGCGTCGCCTCCCAAATGGGTAACCGCAGGGACTGACTTGGCTTTTAACTACTTTTGAAGCTGTGCAAGAAAAGGTCTTCAAAAAAGCTGTTTTTTCTGCCCAAAGCACAACACAAAACAGGACCAATCTGGCAACAAGCCTGCTGCCGTGGTCCTTTATATAGTTAGAGGAGTGTTGAGCTCCACGCACCTGCCATCCTTGTCAGGCAGTATGGGTCTTACCCCCCAAATCAGGTTACAGTCGGTCTACAACTCCTTGAACCCTCTGTGAAATAATCCACATTCCCCTCCCCCAAGCTGCAATGGCCTTCCTCTCACATTAATCAGAGCCCATTTCCCCACATGTACACTTTTATTTGAATGCTCCAGTGAGTCAATTAGGAACACCGGTAATTGAAATCCTTACATTTGGTACAGTACCTTTCAGCACCAGCAGGATGTTCCGACCCCCAGGATGGTTACTGTAAAGTACAGTGACTGTGTTTTGTGATGAATGTATCAACCAATATTTGCTCAGCAATGTCCCAAATAGATACACTTTATCAATTACATCAATCAAAAGGAACCCATTTTGTAATGATTGTGCAAAACCCCTTTATTGTGACCAAATAGAATGGGAAAATAGCTTGGCAGTTCATCCACTTGTGATTCAATCAAACAGCCCCTGACAAATATATTTGTTTCTGGACATAGATCTCACTCAATTTTTGTAAGTTTTCAGTATGGAAGACTATCTGTCAGCTGTGAATCAATCAATTAATCAATCAATCAATCCTTACATTTATATAGAGCCTTTCACGTTGAGAGGACATCCTAAGGCGCTGCACAGTCAGGTAGGGACAAGAGCACAGGGACAGGGGTCATGGCAGGATGAAGGAGAGTAGGAAAACCAACTGTATATTTGTGGGCGAAACGCGGCAGCCAAATTGTGCACAGCAATGTCCCACAAACAGTTGCAGAAATGGGGCCAGGGGAGAAAGGGGGAAAAGAGGGTATCCTGTAGCCTATGTCGAAAAGAGAGTTTCTCCTGATGTCCCTGCCAACAACCATACTAAATATGGTCATATATTTTAGAACAGTGAGAAAGTGAGTACACATGCCATCTACAAATAAACAATCACTACACTTTACAATAAATCCTGTGAAGTATTTTTAAGATTTCTCGACAAAGTGAAAGGACGTTATATCAAATTCAAGGATTTTGTTGTTGGTTCAAGGCAGTGAAGTAAAAAATTCACTAGAGCTGGTTCATGTTAACTCTTATGGCTGGAAAGAGAGAAAAAAACATTCAACACCCGAGTGCAATTTAGTATCCAATTACTGTACTCAACCACACATTTATTTACAGTTGACTGCTATTCACAATCAAATATTTTTACTTGATCCATTTACTTGATAGTAGCAGAGGTAAGTAATTCACACCTGGGTTCGATTCCCAGTAGGGCGAGACCTTGAGCAGGTTTCCTTACTGCACATTCCTGAAAATAATCCCTCAAAAAACAATAATAAAATTGATCATCTCAATCCACGACTGTTTGTGAGACACTGCTGAGTGCAATTGGCTGCAGTGTTTCGCCTACAAAATATACAACAAAATTACACTTGTAAAGCACCTTTCACATCAGGAGGATGTCTCAAGCCATTGGACAGAGCTGGGGTCAGGAAGGGTGGAGGGAAAGGCAGGAATTTGGGGTGATTGATGGGACCGTCAAAAAGGAGGGTCTTGAGGTGGGACTTGAAGGAGACTAGGGAGGGGGGGGGGGGTCGAGGCCAACTTGAATTGGATGCTCTGAGTGATGGGGAGCCAATGGAGTCGGACAAAGATGGGGGAGAGGGCGGCACAAAGTTTGGAGTGATAGAAGCCACAGGCTGCAGAGTTCTGCATTATCTGTAACCTGTGGAGGGAGGAATTGGGAAGGCCAACAAGCAGGGCATTTGTGTAGTCGAGCAGGAGTGTAATGAAGGTATGAATGAGGGTTTCAGTGGCCTTGGCAGAGCCAGTCATTGCTTCAATGTGGGAAAGGAAAGACAGTTGAGGATTGAACAAGACACCTAGGTTCCTGACTGGCTTAGTGAGGTTCAGTGTGTAACCATGAAGGTTAATGCTGTCAGTACCTGATGCACAAAGGCACTGGTGCGAGCCAATCAGGAGGGCCTCTGTCTTGTTGACATTCAACTGTAGAAAGTTAGCTCTCATCCAGGACTTGACGTCTGACAGTGGAAGTTAACTCCATGTCTGCGGATGATGTCACCAAAGGGGAGCATGTAGATGTTAAAAAGTAGGGGTCCAAGGACAGAGTCCTGGGGCATGACACAGTTGACAGTGTGGGGATTGGAAGAGAAGCCGTTGGTAGCGACAAAGTGAAGACATTGAGAAAGGTAGGAGTAGAACTTGGTAAGGACAGGTGCGTGGAGATTGAGCTGCGAGGATAGGCGTTGTAGGAGGATGGTGGTTGACAGTGTTGAAGGCAGCAGAGAGGTCGAGGAGGACAAGGAGGCAAAGAGAGCCCTGATTACTGATGTTTAAATGTCATCAGAGACTTTGACCAGGGTTGTCTCCGAACTATGGGCAGCATGGAAGCCCGATTGCAGGGGTTCAAAGCGGGAAAGGCGAGAGAGAAAGGAGCGAAGCTGGGACTGGGTCATTGCTATGAATCATTCCAGGGCTTTAGAGAGTGATGCGCAGTTGGAGATGGGGCATAGCTGGAGAGTAGGGATGGGTCCAGTGAAGGTTTTTTTTCAAGATGGGGATGATGACAGCAGTTTTTAGAGGGGAGGGAACAGTGCCGGTGGATAGGGAGAGGTTGATGATGTCAGTTAGGACTATGAGATGGAGTTAGAAGATGATAGAGGTGGGGATGGGGTGAACAGAGCAGGTGGTGGGTTTCATTTTTGGGATGAGAGCAGAGGACGGGAGGTAGATAGGGTCAAAGGGGGGTGGGAGGGGGTGGATCCTGAAGGAGCGGTAATATGGGGGTTCTAGTGGACAGGGTAGAGGTGGCTGAACAGATCCCCTCGATTTTTGAATCTCACTGCAGTTGGAGTTGGAGAATAGGATGGATGAAGTGTGGGAGCGTGGATGGAGAAGACGATTTGTGGTGGAGTAAAGGCACCAGGGGTTGTCCTTTGTCTCCAAGATTAATTTGGAGTAATAGGAGGACTTGGCGGAAGCAAGGGCAGAGTGGTAGACCTTACCATGATCCAGCCAAATTTGCCGATGGAGCCCTGTAGCTCAGTGGTTAGAGCATTTGCCTTACAAGCATGAGATCTGTGTTTTGAATCTGGTCAGGACTAAACCTTGGGCAAGTTTCCTTACTCCAAACGCCGAATAATACCCCCAATATGCAATAATAAATCGGTTATTTCGAATCAGTGGCTGTTTGTGGGTCATTGCTGTGCGCAATTGGCTGCTGCATTTCGCCCACAAATGTACAGTGAATTCACTTTACAGTAAAGCGAAGCACTTTGAGAATCCAGAAGATGTGAAAAGCGCTATATCAAATGCAAGGATTATTATTAGTTTGATTTTGTCCAGGCGCATTTGGCAGCTCGCATTTGTGCCTTAAGGGTTCAGAGAAGGCTGGTGAACTAGGGAGATTTACCGGGAATAAGTGGTGATTTGGGAGGTATGGGAAGCAAGGGAGTCGAGAATGGAGGAGAGGGATTTGTGGAGAAGAGAGGGAAGGTAGATCAGTTAGTGAATGCCAGAGGGGTAGGAATTCAGATTCAAGGGCAGCAGAGAGGGAGAGGGGGGGAGATTCTTTTCAATGGGCAATAAGTGATGATAAAGGATTGAGTAGGGGGAAGTGGTATGGAGGTGTTAAGGGAAATGAAGTGGTAATCTGAGATGGCTTTGTTGCTGAAGGTGACCTCTGAAGTGGTGAGGCCCCAGGACATCACCATGTTGATCAGAGCCAAGGTGTCACCTGGGGTAACCGGTTTTTAGTCAGGGCGAGGATGTCGATCTTTTCGTTGACAGTGAGGTCATGGATGGTGAATGCGGACATTTTGCAGTCCAATGCGGAGGGGATGGTTGGTGGTGGATTGTGCGAGAGGGGGAGGGTGGAATATGGATGAGGGATCTTGTGCGGAATGGGACAGTCAGGTGGGTGCTGTCGGTCAGCTGGCGGCATCTGTCACGGTGTGCTCGACGGAGAATGTGAAGAGAAGAACAGAGGGAGGCTGTGGGACGGTCCAGCAGAGATGGGAGTCGGAGTGGTCAGAGGGAGAGGAGGGTTGATCAGGATTAGTGGAGTGTTGGGCAAAGGTATGGGAGCATATTGGGGAAGTAGCTCGGGTCGATTGCAGCACACACTGAGAGCAGATAAATGAGGGGGTCAGCGAGGCATGATTAGCCCGCTGGGCTGGTGTGGGGGAGGCTGGGCTGATGACCCAGTGAATCTAGGGCGGGAAAATTAAAAATATATGGGTGGGATGACGTAATGGTTACTGATTGGCTGAGGCCTCAGGGAATCAGGAATGGTGGCAAAGGTGTGTCGGAGAGCAAGGCCCGGGTGATCTCAGTGGCCTCAAGCCTCATGACGGGACCTGCCGCCATTGAGGTTGAGTACCAGTGCAATGAAGACCCCAATAAAGACCATGGACCTCCAGATAAGTCTCGCCAAAGGTATGGCTTCCATGAGCCACTAGACACACCGGTTTCGATCATGGTACAGGTCCCACTCGGCTGCGATCGACAGCATCGGGATTTGCTCGAGACCGCGTTTCGCCCACAAGTATACAGTCGGCTTTCCTGCTCTCCTTCCCCCTACCCCTCCCCTTGCCATTTTCCCCCCCTTTATCCCTTAAACCCACTTCTATGACTGTGGGACATTGCTGTGTGCAATTTGGCTGCCACATTTTGCCCACAAATAGTCAATTTTCTTACTCTTCTTCATCCTGCACCCCCCCCCCCTACCCCACTCTTGTCCCTACCTAACTGTACAGCGCCTCTCAACGTGAGAGACGCTATATAAATGTAAGTTATGATTGATTGAGACGCCTATACCCAGCTGTGCTTCAGGCCCCTGCCCACATGAAGTGTCGAGTCCTGGCCGCACTTCGCGCCCCCACTGACGAGTAGGTTTCTGATTTCCTGATTCTCGGCTTTTCTGATGACAGAAGGCTCACGATGCCCCCGCTCTAGTCCAGTCACCTGGGGTAGATTCAGGTACTCGAGCTCCTGGTGGGACCAGCCACCCGTCTGCTGTCACCTTGCGCTTCACTGCAGCCCATGTCCTCATGCACCAAGCTCCACAACTTTATCACCCCATTCTTACCCGGCTCCACTGGCTTCCCACAAGTCAGAGGATTCAAGATCCTGGTCCTCACCTTTAAAGCCCTCCATTGTCTTGCTCCACCCTACCTATGTGATCTCCAAACTCCTTACCAACCTGTCTGCTCAGCAGGCTCCAGGTTCCCTGACCAACCTGCCCCATCATCAGCAGGCAATCATTTAGCCACGCTGCCCTCAACATATGGAATTCCATCCCGCAATCCTTCCACCTTGCCTCCATAGCCTCCTTCAAGTGCCGCCTCATGACCCTCCTCTTCAACTGTGCCATCGGTCACCCCACCCTACCAGATCCCAGCTTGGGTCTGAAACATTGACTGACCAGTGCTTTGGGATATGCTCTGATGCGAAAGGTGCTGTACAAATGTAATTTTGTTGTTGTATGAAAGAGCACACATACTTAAATATCTACTGAAGATAATACAGAAGATAAACAAGATAAGTCTCAGGGATGCCAATTATATTTTATTTGCTTTTGAAAATCTGCCAATTGGTAGGAACATATAGCAAAGGAACCTTACAAATAAAATGTTGCAACAACACATCGTCACTTTAGGAATGCAAGTCAGCATTTCTGGGATTTTTCAGTTTTACATGTTAACATACAGAAATCTGGCCAATTAGCAAGTAGGTAATGGTCTCTTAAACGGTAGCCTTCAGTAAATAACTGCTAACTTAAATGGGAATTAAAACATTTACTTCCATATTTTTTCTAGCTTGTAAGTTTATACATTACGTTTCCAGGGTAATATTGAACTTGTATAACATCTCAGGAGCCTTTAAGTGCAAGACTAGCATTTGCAATTCGGTCTGCAACAGATAAACAAGTGACAAAGGATTTAAGTGCCTTAGGTGTTATCCACACAGCAAATGTAGGACTAAATTTTGCGAGATACATAATCAATTGATTCTCACCCTTCAAAATACTCTTTGCTAATCAAATGGTACTTTAATGTAAACAATTTGTGTCATCTTTGCCATTTAGTTACTTTTGAGGGAATAGGAAAGGAGACAGCTTTATGGAAGAAATGCGTCTTGCACATGTACAGGTTTACAATCACCATATATACATCACTAATGGACTGCAAAAGCATGCTTAAGTCACATCATCTTTTTGTATAATTTTACACTGTACACCACATAAGTCTGCTGAGCAACTGCAGCATAGGCACTTGAAAGCCAAAATATTGCCAGATTAACTTGTACAAATAACCATTTACGGTATTTAGACCAGATGTAAGTTTTTAGGAAGTCAAAATTTTAAACAAATTTTTATACTTTACAAAACTAAACATATTAGCTGCCTTAACTTTAGAAGTGCAAGTTGACATACTTTTTCTGTGATTATATTTTAATAGTTTGTGCAACATCATTCCTACTCAGAAGTTAGTCAATAAATACAACATTTTAAAACTGGATTGAATAGGTAACTTTATAGTGAGTGGCAAGAGCTTCCACTGTTTGCATATTTTAGTCCATTATGAAGGTTTCAGTCTTGGGAATTGGGTTTTTCATTACTTGTTAACTAGCAGCCTGTGTGGATACCTTTCCTCATAAGTAAGTCTACAGACGCAACCACAAAAGGTCACTGCTACAAACATTGCCCACAATTACAAATACCTACAGAATCTACTTCTTGCTTACTGAAGTACTACTGTAGCAAATTGAAACAAGTCAGTTGGGTTTATAGGAGATATGAATTCCCCAGACACAAGTTTAATTAATTTAGGAGTGTTCAATTGGAAATCTCAAATTTAGAAGCTGGGAGTGCCAAAAGGTAAGTACACAGATTAGCACCTTTTTTAAATTAAGTTTCCAACAATTTGCATTATAACTTCAGTTAACTCTGATTTGGGAATTTAGGTTAAATCAAATTTGTTCAAGTCCGCTGTGAGGGGAATTACTATTGGTGATCACTTACATATTGAACACTAAAGAGTGTAAATTGTATCTTGTTGATATACATCTTCAACAATACAGATAAACACAGTATTTAAAGTTTCCCAAACCAGGGACTTTTCCCTTCAGATTGCAAACTGCTAAGCTTTTACAAAGGCCCGTAGTCTCTGCAAATGGACACTTCATCGCTTTTTTTTTCTTTCCATTTTTATAAACAAAATAAAAACATTAACTGTGCTCATCAACTGGTGTAGCATAATGCATAAATTCTTTCATATGACAAACTATAATTCCCCTGTCAGAACATGAAAAACTATACAAATAATGACATGGTTTGCAGTTATATACACAATCCCACTTCATTACTAGCACCACCATCTGTACAATGCTTTTTTTAAAAAAAGCAGAAATGGGAAACTTACAACAGTTTAAAGTTCAGGACCTTCTGCTGCAACCGGCTGAATCCCAAATGAAACCTTCTTAAGTTACCGCCTCAATTGAACTGAGCCATATAAGGTTGACTAAACTGAATCGTTCTTGAATTATGCATTAACTCTTAGTAAAGTCTTCAAGTGAACAGTCATTATTTCCTTACTTTCATCAGGATATTGAGTATAGGGCCCCACCCAATGACTGGGTGGTTTAGGTAGGACACTAGGGGAAGGTGGCTCGCTGAACTTTGGCCCAGCATAATTCTGATCTCCTTCAGGGCTCAATACAGAATTCAAATTTGCTTTCTGTAACTTCACATTTGTTTTGCAATTGTTTCCAGGATTAATGTTTTTCTTCCCCTCTTTTCTGAGAATGTTGCGACGTTCAAGGTAAGTGGTGTTTTGGCCAGGACTATTTTCATTTCTCTTTGAGGCTCTGAGTGATGGTGCGTTGCGCTTGTTTCTTGGTTTGGTGGTACTTAAAGATTGGCTGAACTCTTCAGATTTATTTACATTACACACAATTTGGGAATGTGGAACAATTACTTTATCTGATCTTGCCATCTTTGATTTGGATTTGATCACCTGTGACAAAAGCAAAAAACTGAATCAACAGGACATCGCGCAGCCATACGTGTTTAACCAGTTTTATTGCGAAATTGAAATTCCTGCGGTTGAAATTTAAGAGTATTTTATCAGGCCAACCGACAAAACAAACAAGCGCTCGTCAAAACCACTCACATGATTGACTGCATTCCACAACCTGCTTGCGACGCTTGTCCCAAACTAAGTACGTGTTGTCGATTGGATGACAAGCTCAGGCAGATCACCTGTCACTCACCTGTGACTCGCAGTATCCGTCCTAGATGAGTGGCTGCTCTTGGTGCACGTACACACTGAAGGCTCAGCGCCAAGTGACGCCCCACCCCCGACCAGCTATGGATGGTAGTGGAAAACCAAGAAGCTCCCCCCATCGTGGCATCACACCGCCCCCCACCAATGTGGCCGGGTTGGGCGGGTTCCCAACTGGGGTTGTTGTGCTTAATAACAGTTTTGTGCGTGCCGAATTAAAAAAAGATTTTGACTTAAATCTGCAAAGCGCATATTTCCCCGTTGAAGAATCTTCTTAGTATCAAAAGCACTAACCTCACTCGGCCATACTTTTAGCCATTACTGGGCGACACACAATATCGGGCCTCGCTACCTCTCCCCACCCCCACAACAACAAAATAGCCAAAACCCGTCACTGGGGCTTGAAGCCAAGCCGCTAAAAGTCAATCTAACCGCCTTCGAATGCGACACCTTCTGATGACCCGCGAACAGGATCCAATACTAACCGCCCCCTCCCGGGAAACTCAGAAATAAAACATTTATAATTATTTATTTAGATATATTTTAAATACCTCGCCGCAATTTAAGGAAAGGTCTGAAAAGTTTCTTTTTTAAAAAAAACCCTGGGAACAAAATTGGCTTGGGGTCCATCAGCTCCCAAACTCCCGGAAACGGAAAAATAAACATCGAATTAAACACTAAAAAGCGAGAGATGGAAACTTTTCTTTTGGAGGGAGGATTGCTGTTCCCTGTCGGCATCGAAACCAACCATGTATCGCGGGCGACTCTTCAAAAGATGGCCGAGGGGCAGCGGCTTCAGGCTCGCTACCTACCGTGCTCTCTTCGCTGGGTGGTAAGCTGGCGGTCGCTGTTAACGCCGCCGCCACTGTCGTTGTGGTGACTTCTCTCGTCGCCAGGCTGCCGACTCCGCTGCGAGGAGCTGGGGGTTGCGGCCTCCTCGCCTGGTGCTGCGGCCGGTGTTGCTGCTGATGTCTCTGGAGCAGCGTGGCGCAGGGCGACGAGCGGATCTTCCAGCCTCGGCTCACCGCCTGCCTGGCGGGAGAGGTGCCGTCGCCCTTCTTCTTACCGCCGCACGCGCTGGCTGGGGGGACCTGGGGAGGACGGGGCGGAGGCAGCGGGTGCATGTCGGTGCCTTTCAGTGGAGAGGGAAATAAAGTCCGGCAATAAGGTGCGAGGGAAGAGATCACAGCAGCGAGTATACACAGGCGGCTCCCGTCTATCTGGTAAGTTTATACCAGCAGAGGCTGACAAGCCGGTGAAATAGTCACTCTGCTTTCCTCCCTCTCACTCGGTCGGTCGCTGCCTGTTTGAACTCCGAAGACGGCGGTGACGGCTCTGCCTGAGCCTAACTTCCTGTGATTGTTCTGTCACTCGCAACCCAGCCCTCAAACCCGCCGGCGTCTCTTTTTGACAATTATTGTCTTTCTCTGTAAACGAAGAGATGGTTTTTTTCAAAAAAAATAAAGGTCCAGATACTGGACTGTGGTTGCACCAACTGCTTGCGCCCCCTCGTTTTCTCAAACACATATACCCAGAGTCTGGTCGGTCACCAACTGTCATTGATGCAGTTTAACTGCCGCCCTCCCCGGCGGCGGCGGGCGCTCCTCAGCACCAGCCAATGAGCGGCCACCACAAAAACCCGCGTGATGTCCGCGAGCCGAATCACCGAAACCGTGACGTCACCCAACAGTCAGAGCATGCGCAGGCTAGAGAGGCGCGAGCTGTTGTTGGTGGTGGGATGGAGGGAATCACTAACTAAAATTGGAGGGTTTAAACTCTGACCTTCACGTGCCGATGGGCCGCTCCGACTTCGCAGCCTATTGGCTATTGACCATGGTTGGCGTCATCATGCTGATCGAGCTAGTCAGGTGACGGGACTTTCCCGGCCAACCGATGTGGATGACGTGGAGGCGATGGTCGCGGTTTCTGGGCAGACTTGCCTCCAGCTGCGGATTGCAATATCCAGGGCGAGTCCCCAGGGGGAAACACGGGACGTAATTTCCCAAATTTCCCAAACAAAAAGACTTCCGGATCAAATTGCTCAATGCTTTTCTGCGAGCCTGGTTTCATTCGTAGAAAAATCCCCCCTTTTCTCTCCTCAGAGTTGTGCGGGAATAATTAGCCGGGACGAATCCTCTTTGTGTATATATATATATATATTTTAAAAAGGCTAAAAATATAAAGGAAAATCTTTCAAAAGTCAAATAATTTCCGAATGTTTTTGTGTTGTTTCCCCACAATTCATCCAATGTAAGATTCAGGCGGGCGATCATCCTTTGTTTTGAAATCGAAACTTATTGTCTTATCTCAATTCTCCAGATGTGGCACTTTTTAAGGACTGTACTGTATATGTGTTTCAGTCGGCTGGTTCCTGAAATAGAGGATTAGTTGACTCATTTCTCACAGAACTTTTTCCAAAGGAAAGCGAACATTGAATTCATAACATTTTATAACGTAAATTTTTAGACAATAATGCCACAAACAAGATACCTACTATTGTAGTTAAATTAAGCTGTTGAAGATTGAATTGACTGTATTGAACAACTTCATTTTTGTTTGAAAATTGAACATATCTGATGTGTATCTAATGATAGCTACTACCTACCTTTAAGATAGCTGTTTCTTTTGAAGGAAACACTCAGGTAAACTAATGATAAATATTTGTTAGTTTAATTTGATTGTTTATCAAACATTCATCATGCAACAAAAAACAGAAGTTGCTGGGGAAACTCAGCAGGTCAGGCAGCATCCATGGAGAAAGGAAAATGAGTCAACGTTTCAGATCTACAACCCTTCGTCAGAACGACTGCAATTCATCATGCAGTCATTTACAAACAGAAAATCCATGGCAACACGGTCTTTCAAAACAATTGTAAGGTGCATGATATACAGTATTTACTGTTTCATTTTTTAGTTCTTCATTCAAGGAAAAAGCCCCAAGTATGGCATAGTGTTCTAGTGTTGTTCAACTCACATTATGTCCTACAAAGCTTTGACAGTACCCCAAATACTATATATAGAAATTGTCAATTTTTCATATGTTTCATTTGCAGTATTACCTTCTCGGTTCCACCTTGGCACCATTCCTTCGGTTCCTCAGCTCCGCCTAGGCCCCCCACACAGTCGGGGGCTCGAGAATATAAAGCTCCCCGACCCCCTAGCCAACGGTACGGTTCGCCCCACAATTTGGAAACCACTGCCTTAAGTAGTGGTGGAGTACGATAGCTCACACTGTCTCACAATCGAGAAACCTGGGTTTGATTACTGGTAGGGCGAAACACTGGGCAAGTTTCCTTACTCCACACGCCTGATAATAATCCCTCAAGAAAAAACCCCATAATGAAATAGTCACTTCAATCCATGACTATTTGTGGGATACTGCTGGACACAATTAGCAACCATGTTTCTTTCGCCCACAAATATACAGTCAATCCACAAGTTAGTTTGTTTTTAATAATAAAACTAGCCACATATATAAATGTATCAAATCCAAGGATTATAATTATTTCATATGTCACATTTAGCCACACTTGTAATTCCATTGGCTATACGGTAATAAGAATCATAAGCAACAAAGTTCTAACTAAATCCTCATCAGTGAATTTTAATTTCATAGACAGTATTTCCTTTATCCATACAGCATAGTATTTCAGTGAAACTAAAAGTAGATGTTATCAGGCACGGGCTTACTGCATACTTGCTGATCTCCTCCACACCAACATCAGCCTTTAGCCACTATGCCCTTAATCTCTGGAACACCTTGCCTTAATCCCTCTGTCTAACTCCCACTTTATATCCCATCTTGAGACATGCCTCTTCAAACACCTATCTAACCCCCTTCTCCCATGCTCCGCATCCAACCCTGACACTGAATAGCCATCTGGGATGGTATAGTAAGATTATATTTGCAATATTTCATGTTTTTTAAGACTTAAGAATTAATCTCTATATACATTTAGAAAAAAACCTTCCTTTAATCCTTTGTTTGATTTAATGACTCGCTCAGAAGGGGTAAAACTTCACGGTTGCTATATTGGTTGAAGTTAGCTTCTGATCAAAAAGCTGCAGCCTCAACACCTGCTTATCTGAAGGCTGAAAAACAAACAGGCTGTGGAAGGCTGTCCAGAAGTTGTCCATAGCTCTCGCTGCAAAGCAGCCTGCAAAGGGTGGGGCTGTCTCTGTGACAAGGGGAGGTGGAGTCCTAAACAATGGTATCCTCTAGCTCAGTGGTTAGAGCGCTCAATTTACAATCGAGAGATTTGAGTTTGATTCCAGGCAGAGCAAAACTTTGGGCAAGTTTCCTTGCCTAATACTACACATGCCTAATAATAATCCCTCAAGAAAAAAGTCCATAATAATAATCCCTAAAAATATAATTGGTCATTTCCTCCACAACTATTTGTGGGACAATGCTATGTGCAATTGGCTGCCTCATTTTGCCCACATACAGTCAATTCACTTTACAGTATATTCTGTGAAGCTCTTTGAGATGTCTAGAGGACGTGAAAATTTATATCAAATTCAAGGATTATTATTATTATAAAAGAAAGAAGTAACTTGGAAATAATTGGGAGTTATGTAGAGGGTGAGCACACTTCCCCGTGGAATCAATATAGATTCTATTGTATGGTTTCAGTTTTAAGAAGAGTAGTGAGTCCAATACATTTTGATTATCATGCTGGATAAAATGGTTTGCTGATGTGATAATACATCAACGTTAATCCAGAGACTGTTGCTGCTTGTGTGTAAATAAAATAAATTTTCTTTGAATCTTTGTGTCAACTTATTATAGGGTTCTGACACACCTAACTGTATTATGTATGCATGACATTTATAAACTGTACTGTAAATGAAAGTTTCTAAAAATTCCCAGACATTATTCAAAAAGAGAAGGGAATTTCTACAAGTGTCTGCCCAACAATTATCTGGATAAATTGTTTATTTACTTCATGGCTGTTTGTGGGCAAGGTGCAAATTTTTTTTTCTTGGTCACGAATGCACAATCACTACACTTGATAAGAATTACTTGTGAAGCTCTTTGATACAATTTGATGCTACCGTATATTTACAAGGATCATTATTTTCATTGTGGACTCTTTGAATGAGATTGTCTGTTTTGTGTTAATTTGTATCCAATTGAAAAGGAACAGGTTAGGGGACCCCAATTTGAGACAATCAAAATTGTTACAGCCAGCAGAATGAGAAAATTGTGTCAGTCTGGGTTGAATTTTAAAAAATCCAATTCACAGATTTTAGCTCAGTCTGCCACCTGCTCAAAACAAATACAAATCTAGTTATTAGGCACTTGACAGTAATAGTGTTGATAAATACTGTAGCAACTTTGTATATTGAACAAAAAATGTAAACTAAGCGTCTTCCTGTTGTCTTAATTTAATCCAGACTAACAACAACAAAATTACACTTGCATAGCGCCTTTCACGTCAGGAGGACGTCCCATGACGCTGGACAGTCATTGTGTCAGACCTGAGCTGGGGACAGTCTTCTCGTTCTGATTTCTCAATGCCGCTATATTGACACCAGTGCAGCTATTGTGACATCGTATAAATTGTGGACCATGTTACAGGATTGATATCATACATTGCCTAATCCATCAGATAAAACGTAACACCATCAATTATTTACATACTAATGATTTGGCTTCTCGAAGCAAACTTTTTATCAACCAGTTGTGTTTGGAATGATGATAAGATAGTAAACACCACATAGCACTGGATATACACGTCAGAGAGAAGAGAATGGAAGAGCATGGTTTGGTTTGGGTGGGAGGGAGGTGGGGATGGGGAGTAAGGAGTGAGTGGAGATTCCTGAATATAGTCTGGTAACAGACTAGTTGGGCCAATACATTCTATGCAAAAAACATGTAGCTGGATTCACTTATGTTGTGGAGTCCTGTAGCTCAGTGGTTAGAATACTCGCCTAACAAGCGTGAGACCTGTGTTCGAATCCAGGCGGGTCAGGGCAAAACTTTGGGCAAGTTTCCCTACTCCACACGCCTAATAATATTCCCTCCAAAAAAAATACAATAATAAAAATTGGTCAATTCAATCCACAACTGTTTGTGGGACACTGCTGGGTGCAATTGGCTACCATGCTTTGCCCATAAATATACAGTCAATTCACTTTACAGTATATTCTGTGAAGCGCTTTAAGACATCTAGAGGACGTGAAAAGCACTACATCAAATGCAAGGATTAATATTATGTTAATACCTTTTTTAAACAAAAGAAAATGGGAATTATTACTGTTAAAGAAGTGAAGGTTCTCACTAAAGTGTTGAGGACTTTTCCTCTGTACCTGTCTGTCAACGTGGAAATAGCTTTGGAATTAAATTGCTCTTTGGAATGCAGCCTAGACTGATGTGGTCAAAGTAGCTGCCGGGATAAAGATTTCTAATTGTAACAATAAGTGACTCCTGTATATCATCCCAGTAGGGATGATGAGGAATTCTCCTTACGTTAAAACACACTTAATATTCACGGAGTTCTGTAGCTCAGTGGTTAGAGCACTGGGTTTGATTTCCAGTGGGGAAAACTCTTGGGCAAGTTTCCTTACCCCGCGCACCTGATAATAATCCCTCAATGAAAAAAAATTGGTCATTTCGATCCACGACTGTTTGTGGGACACCGCTGTGCACAATTGGCTGCTGTGTTTTGCACACCTATATACAGTATACATAGATACACCTTACAGTACATTCAATGACGCGCTTTGAGACGCCTGGAAGATGTGAAAAGCGCTATAACAAACGCAAGGATTGTTATCATCTGAACGCACAGCATCAAGCACGTTGTGAAAGGGCGGGGGCGCGCACGTTTACGGAGCGGGTTTGCGTTCGCGGCGAGGGGGCGCGCACGTACAGCGAGCAGGACCGCGCGGTGCACTGTGGGCCGAGCGCAGACCCATGGAGGCGGTGGTTGTTTGCCGTCGCTTGGTGTCCCGACTCCCTCGCCGTCTTCCCGCGGCCACAACCGCACACAGCCCGGCCTCCGCGCTGCAGACCTGCCCGGCCACACAGCTTCTGATTGTCGGCGAGGAGGAGCTGCCTCGGCACTGTAGGGGCTGAGGGCCTGGGGGCTCACAGGAGGAGAGGCTGACTGTTGCCGCCCGCCCCGGGGCTGCTGAGCTCCTCGCCCGGGGCTGCCCGCCCGCCCGGCCCGCCCGCTTTATTATTGTTGTAGTTGTGGCCTGTAAACCATCGCCATGTCCATCAACACTATTCCGCCGCGGTGGCTGCACTGCCCGCGGAGAGGACAGCCCGTGGCCGGTGAGTCACTCCCTCTGCTCCCGCATCACGGAGAGAGGCCCAAACTGTTGGTTAAATTTGCCTGTTCCGAGGACTCAGCCCGAAAATAACATTGTCATGAACGTGGAGCTGGTGTTCGGGGAGCCCGTGTCGGCGCCGCCCGTAAACAAAACTTTTAGCTGTCAGCCCCCCCCCCCCCCCCACACACACACACACACACACAACTGGTGATGTTTCCACTGGCCATTGAGTTGCAAGCCCCAAGTGTCCACAGGACAGATTTAAACAAGTGAGATGGCGGGGAGGGGAGCAGTTATATATATATACCGGTATATAGGTATATATCCCAGAGCTTGGGAAGTGTTGCCCATCCTCTGGATGTTTACTTGATTCCAGCGTGTCCGCCACTGGGCTGCACGTACGAGGTTTAGAGAGGGGTGTGTGTGTGTCCCTGGATCACTACATTGTATCGCTGCTAAAGTGTTGAGGACTTTTCCTCTGTACCTGTCTGTCAACGTGGAAATAGCTTTGGAATTAAAATGTAGCTTCGCCTTCGGAGTTAAAACAACCCCCCCCCCCCACACACACACACACCCACCACCACCACGGAATGTACCCACTTCACTGTTTGTGCTGCAAAACTTTACTGAGTAGGAAAACACCTCAATAGTTCGTGCTCAGCAGTGAACACACATCACACAGTGAGCAGCCTGCTTGGGCTGATAACAGATGTGTGTTCATTGCTGATAAATAACCGTGTGTACAGGACGAAGATGTTTCTTTGCGATTATAGAATTGCAACTGCTAACGAAACTATTGCCTTTTCTAAGATAAGGTTGATTGATTTCTGTGTAAACAACAAGAAACAAACAATGCAAAGAGTTCCAAGAAATTGATGTCAGCCAGTGTGCCACAGGAATTTACATTATATTCTTGTGGGTGACTTGCATGTAACTGAAAAGGCAGACACTGACAAATGAAAAGTTTGCTTTTTAGCTGACAGGAAAATACTGTTTTACGAAGCTGTAGTAAATGCAGTGGGCATTTATGATATGATTAAATTATTAAATCAGAATTACATTTATATTCACAGATTCCCTTAATGTGTAGTGGGAATGGTAATGGGCTTACTTAATGTAATAGATTGCCTCTTAAGTTAAACACATATTTCAAAGTGACTTTCCTTGTATTTACCTATATAATTATAGGTTATTCTGGAAACTGGGTTTCTGGATGAAGGAGGGAAGGACTGTTATAAATGTCAACAAGTTGGTTTTAGAAGGTACTCCTGGTGCCCACACACGTTTATCTATTGCCTGTTGATTGACAAAATGTAGTTGATATTCACTCTCAAGTGATTTTTAAACACTAATTGGTGTCAGTCTGGAACTGTTGGGATGCTAACTTGGTTTAGTTGGTAGCACTATGCCCTCTGAGTCAGAAGGTTGTGAGTTAAAGCCTACAAAAATAGTGTACATAAAAACTACATTTTATGTTGAATTCTGTAACGTGCTTTGTAATGTGCTCCTGACATCATGGGGATATAACAACAACATGCATTTATGTAGTGTCCTAGAGTGCTTGACAATGGGGGAGTACAGTGCTGAGCTGGGGGAGGTGACTAGGCAAGTTCGAAATGGAAGGTTATCAGGTGCTACCTGAAGATGGGGAAGAAAGTGGCAAGGCGGAGAGATAGAGGAAGTGTGCAGACACCATTAGTTGAACGGAGGGCACAAGAGTCATACAGAAGGCCGTAGCCGGTTGAGTGGCTGTATAGGAAGTAGAATGGATCAATTTCAAGATCCTCACACTCATTTGAGGGTACAGAGTTTAGTGTAGGTGAATGGCGCAGCTTGGGGTTTGATGGGATCAGCTGGATCTTGTGCATGGTGGAGCTGGAGTTATAATGCAAGCATAATTATTACAAGTATTTATAGAAAGGATCGTATATGAAACAAGTATTTTAAGGTATAAATTTTTGTTTTGGTTGGAGGGAAACATGTTTTCACAGATTCTAAAAGATTCTAGCTTAGCAACATGCTATTTGTTAGATTTGAACCAGCCTTTCATACTTATACCAGGCAATAGCTTCCCCGTCACTGAGACCACAGCACCCGACTCCCATCAAACCCCATGCCGCTGTGGCGGTGGTATGGCCATCATGTCCAGGATGTCACTCACTCTATCTTCCTCCTCTGGTTCATTCCCCTCATTTGGGCCCCTTACCCTCTGCCATTCCTCTAATCTTTCCCTCAAAATTCTTGTTTATCGCTCCCCAAAACCTCCCCGACCTTCATCTCCGATATCTCCATCTTCCCAACTTTCCTCTGCCTCTATTCCGATTGTCTCCTCATCCTCGGCGACTTCAACCTTCACTTCACCCCCTCCTGCTCCATCTCCTCGGACTTCTCCTCACTACACTCTCAACATTTTAAGCACTCTTAGATGCCACCCGGCGTGGAGGGCACCATATAAATCAAAGTTGTTGTTGTACATCCACTCCGCTACCCACATTCATGACCACCCACTCAACCTGGTGATCACCCGAGGCCTCAGTGTCTTGGATATCACCATCAGCGACAAGGCCATCTCTCACCACCACTTCATCTCCTTCAACTTCTCAGTCCCTCTTCTCACTGCCACCAAACTCACCTCTATCCTGTAATGCCCTTGGAAGAAAATCTCCCCACAATCACTTACCACTACCCTCTTGCCTGCACCAAATCATCCTTCTACTCCAAGATACTGTTGGGGGTGAAGGTCAACCCCAGGCTCCTATTCTCCACTACAAACCGGCTTCTCCGTCCACACCCTCATGCCTTGCCTTTTCTCTCCTCCAGCTGTGAGGAGATTCTGGATTTCCTCGAGTCCAAAATCTAGAGAATCTGTTCAGCTGCCGCTGCCCTCCCAACTGCCACTCCTTCCCTATCTCCCCCCACACACCAACCCCAACTCCTCCTTCCAAAATTTCAAACCTGAATCCCTCTCCTCAGTCATCACCACCATATCCACTATGAAGCCCACTACCTGCTCCCTTGATCCCATCCTCACCTCTCTCCTTACCTCCCAGCTCCACCTCCTTGCCCCCTATTCTTTGACACCGTCTCTCCCTTTCATTCTGTACCGTTCCCATGCCACAAAACAGCCACACTAACCCTCATCCTCACTCTGGACACATCCCCGCTCTCCAATTAGTGATACATCTCCAACCTCCCTTTCCAAGGTCCTTGAAAGAGTTGTTGCCTCCCAGCTTCACTCTTTCCTCCCATTCCCTCCATGATCCTACAGCACGCAATTGCTCTGATCAAGGTCACAAGTGACATCTTGTCCATCTCGACCAGGGCTCCCTCTGCCTCCCAATCCTCCCTGACCTCTCTGCCGCCTTTGAAGCCAGCAATCTATAAATAATAATAATAATCCATGTATTTGATATAGTGCCTTACCACATCTTCGAGATGCTCAAAGTGCTCTCACGGAATATAGTGTAAAGTGAACTAACTGTATATTTTGATAGCAAAATCTGATTGAGGAGGATGCCAAAGATGTCAAAAGCGACCAAGAGATGGAAGAGAAGAAGGATTTTGATAAAGCTATTTGGGACATATCAAGACTGAAAAGCAATGCTGTAGATATGACAAAGTGTGATCTTAGCGTTCAATATTGAAATATAGTGTTGAAATTTTGATTGATTGCATGCTTTATAAACTACATTTATGCTGCTTTTGTTTTAATATAGTTGTGCTTTCTGATTATTTTATAGGAAAATTTTTGCCATTAAAAACCATGTTAGGAGCCAGATATGATGATCAAGTTCCAGAAGAGAATCGCTTTCATCCAAGTATGCTTTCAAATTATCTAAAGAGTTTGAAGGTAAGTAACAAAGTGATATTCTTTAACATTATAGCGTAAATCTGTTGGGTTCGGGATTACGTTTTGATAACATTTGTTGCCATATATCTGCTGATAACTTAGTGATCAACAGATATATATTTTATATTTGAAGGGAAACAAATCTTGCTATTCAGTGAGAAAAGAAGGATGCAGCATTCAATATTTTTACTGAACAATTATTACTCAAACAGTTCTACAAATTTGCTGTAAAACAATTAGTTTTGAAAACTTGCTTTGTAAAACTGTGATGCATATAATATCTTCTCCATACTACTTATAAACCAATATCCACCACCTTTGTTAAAGTTGTTGGCTTCTACTGGGCAGAATTGCACCATAATACATTTACTTCCAAGTTAATATTTCTTATACACAAGTTTAGATCGAGGGGTCAGTGGACAATTTGGTTAAGTCTTCTCACCTAACATCCAGGAGTCACTGGATAGTGATTAGGTGACGGATTCCTGGTTGAAATTTCAGATAGACTGTTCCTATTCTCTATCCAATGAACACTCCTAGAAGTGCATATGTGTGACACTTTGGTGAGCACAGAATCTAGCTCAGCTGCAATGTTTTCCATGTTTGAGAGCTTGCTCATACTGTTACCACTCAACGTCTCTCCCATCTTTCCCTCGCTTGTGCCACTTCAGTCTAGTTTCTGCTCACAGCACCTTGTCAAAGCGCAAATGGCAAGCTCCTTCTTCAATCTCTGGTGCTTTGGATATTATATTCTCCTTGACCATCTCTCCTCCCTCATCCCTCTTTGTTGGTATCTCACTTGACCCCCCTGCCTCTACTTTGTTTCCTAACAGTTTTTCCTGCTGCAGTGTACCTCGGGTCTTTATCCTTGATCCCCTCCTTTTCCTCATCCATGTGCACCCGCAATTATGTGCACATCATCCAAAGATATGGGGTTAACTTTTAAATGTCTAGATGACCCCCAAATCTACTTTTCCACTTTAAGTTTGCAATCCCAGGTCTGCTGACGGCTTGACTGTCCGTCCATACATTTGACAGTGAAACCTGGATGAATACCACTTTTCTGCAAGACTGAAGTCATCCTTCTTGGCTCCTGCCAAATTCTCCTCACCATTCTAATAGGGAATGGCGATATGGGAATTTTCCGGATATGGATATATCGGTTGGCTCATATCGAGGTATACCGAAATACCGATATTTTCCGTTTTTTCGTACTGCGCATGCGCGCGCGCATCGGAGGGCGCGCGCATTCCGGGTGCGCGCGCATTCGGGGCCTATCTTCTCAGGAGGTAAATATCTTTCTCTCTCTGTGTCTCTCACTCTCTCCATCTCTGTGTTTTTCTGTCTGTGTCTCTCTATGTCTCTCTCCCTCTCTCACATCCCCCACCATCTCTATCTATCTGTATATTATCACATCCACCCCGTCGTCTCTCTCCCCCACCCCCCCCCCCAGCCGTCTCTTTCTCCCTCCCCCCCCCGCCGTCTCTCTCTCCCTCCACCCCCCAGCCGTCTCTCTCCCCCTCCCCCCAGCCGTCTCTCTCCTCCTCTCCTCCCCCCCCCCGCTGTCTCTCTCTCCCTCCCCCCCAGCCGTCTCTCTCCCCCTCCCCCCAGCCGTCTCTCTCCCCCTCTCCTCTCCCCCCCCCCCCAGCCGTCTCTCTCCCCCTCTCCCCCCCCCCAGCCGTCTCTTTCCCCCTCTCCCCCCCCCAGCCGTCTATCTCCCCCTCCCCCCAGCCGTCTCTCTCCCCCTCTCCTCCCCCCCCCCCCAGCCATCTCTCTCCCCCTCTCCCCCCTCCAGCCGTCTCTCTCCCCCTCTCCCCCCCCCAGCCGTCTCTCTCCCCCTCCCCCCACCAGCCGTCCCTCTCCCCCCCCAGCCGTCTCTCTCCCCCTCTACCCCCCAGCCATCTCTCTCCCCCTCTCCCCCACAGCCGTCTCTCCCCTCTCCCCCCCCCCAGCTGTCTCTCTCCCCCCCCCCCCAGCCGTCTCTCTCCCCTCTCCCCCCCCCCCCCCAGCCGTCTATCTCCCCCTCCCCCCAGCCGTCTCTCTCCTCCTCTCCTCCTCCCCCCAGCCGTCTCTCTCCCCCTCTCCTTCCCCCCCCAGCCGTCTCTCCCCCTCTCCTCCCCCCCCCTCCAGCCGTCTCTCTCCCCCTCACCCCCCCCCCAGCCGTCTCTCTCCCCCTCACCCCACCCCCAGCAGTCTCTCTCCCCCTCACCCCCCTCACCCACAGCCGTCTCTCTCCCCCCACCCCTTGCATACCTGTATATTGTATTCGAGGACTATGAATACAAGATGGCGGCTTTGCACCTCGGTCTGTGCATTGTGTATAGAGATGAGCATTCTGGGTCTTGTAGTTGATTGTGCTCGCATCCCGATTTTTACCTCGATATATCGTTTTTCGATATATCGGTATTTTTAAAATGTCTATATTGGCATATCGATATGAAAATCATATCGGGTTTTAGCGGTATACCGATATATCGCCGTTCCCTACATTCTAACCTCCTCAACTTCCCCAGTCCCTCAAATTTGCCAAACCAGTATGCAACCTTAGTCTTACCACAACGCTTGGTATTTTATACCAATGCCCCAGTGATTAGAGTTGGGAGGACAGTATCATATTTATATTAACAAATTTAAAATATGCACTTCTCAAAATAAAATATTTAATGGATACATGCATATAGTTTGAGTGAGTAAGAGGGTGAGTGAGTCAGTGAGAAGGTGAGTGTGAGAGTGCTAACCACTATGATACAGGTCAGGTTCACACCAGTGACTTTAGACTCAAGCAGCAAGCGGGCAGAGGGTGAGAGGACATTTTAACCCCTTAACTTAAGTCAGAGTTATAATACATAAAATGCTGGCTCTTATGGTTTGAGCAGGGGAATGAGCTGAGGGACACTGCTATATGCAATTGGCTGCAACGTTCAATTTACGTCACCCGCCTGTAACAAAGTGATGGCAGCATAGAGAGCATAAAGATCACGTCACTAGCGTTTACCTACAGTTAAGGTTGATTTCTGGCATTGTTGATTTCTGGCCTCACTGGAATTGTATGCTGGAGTCTGCAGGACATGATAGTGTAACACACATAAACTTTGCAGATTCTATTTGTATTGCCATTAGTTTTTATTGGGAGCTGTGGCAAGATGGCAGATGAGCAACTATAGAACTGGAAGGCAGAATAGAAGTGAACAGTTGACCAGCTGTAGTTAAGGTGCCTCAAACTAGATCAGATCTTAGTTGACATTGTTTTCATGTCCGCTTGCAGCCTGACCCAGAATAACGTATTCAGCTTGTTTGGAATGCCATTTTATGCTTGTTAAGGTGAAATTCTGTTTTAGGAATGGAAACTGAACTGAATTTCAAAAGGAGCTTGATATTATGGATGACTTAGACTCCATTGCTTGTGAATCTTTTTCAGAAAACTAAATTCACCGTAAATCTGAATAGTATTTTTCTAGCTTTTTTTTCAGTTTACGATGGTAGGTTAATGATCTTTTTCTAAATTCTGGTATTTCTACAGGTGAATATGGGATTATTGGTGGATTTGACAAACACAAGTCGGTTTTATGACCGAGCTGAAATAGAGAAAGAAGGAATTAAATATGTAAAACTACAGTGCAAAGGGTAAGTTTCATTTTTCTGTTTCAATTTTCTTCAATGTTCTTAATTAAAGAAATAAAATCCTAACAATTATACATCTGGAGTCCTGTAGCTCAGTGGTTAGAGCACTCTGCGACCTTGGGCAAGTTTCCTTGGGCAAGTTTCCTTACTCCACACGCCTAATAATAATCCCTCCCCCAAAAACACAATAATGAAATTGGTCATTTCAATCCACGACTGTTTATGGGACACTACTGTGCGCAATTGGCTGCCACGTTTCGCCCACAAATATACAGTCCATTCACTTCACATTCTGTGAAGCACTTTGAGACGTCTAGAAAACATGAAAAGCGCTATATCAAATGCAAGGATTATTTTAAAAAAAACTTTTGCTATACAAATTAGTGAGAGTTCTAGATGGTTTACTCAATAAATGGGACAGATTTTTGAATACTTAAGCAACTTTCTCAAAAACATCATTTCATATGGCAGTTTAATTGATATTTCACAATAAGGAGCATAGACACAACACTTTTGTTTTTGATTTCCCATGCATTTACAGTTGCATAAGTGAACACGTAAAACTAAAAATCAGAAATGACCATAATTCAGAAAATCAAGATTAATTATGAATTGTTAACATCAGCTTTTATTAATCAAAAATACATGTTTTGTATAATTTCTCATTAGTGCAAAGGGATGCTGATTTATTTATTTTTTCTCTAATTTTCTCTCTTCTGAAAACACCTCAGTTCTTTACATTTGGGTATCAGCCTGGCTCAATTGGTAGTACTCTTGTCTACTGAGTCAGGAGGTTGTGGATTCAAGGCACTTAGTTCTCTGAGTCTCATAGTCTATGCTAACAGTAATGTAATGTTGAGGAGAATGCTGCATTGTTGGAGGTGCTCTCTTTTGGATGAACTATTACACCTTGGTCCCATCTGTGCCTATACAGGTGGATTTAAAAAATCCCATCCTGTTTGAAAAGATAAAATTGGCCACTCAGTTCCACGGTTGTTTGTTGGACATTGCTGTGTGCAGATTGGCTGCTGTGTTCAGCTGCCAAATATACTTATACTAAATCCTGTGAAATGCTTTGAGGTGTCCTCTCAATATGAACAACAACAACAAAATTACACTTGTATAGCACCTTTTATGTCAGGAGGATGTACCAAGGCACTGGACAGTTACTGCTTCAGACCTGAGCTGAGGACCGGGTGGGCGGGGGGGAATAGGAGTTTCCGATGAGTCCATCGAAGGAGGCCAGGGAGGGGGCGAGGCAGAGGGACTGCAGGTTGGAGTTCCAGAGGTTGGGGGCAGAGTGGCTAAAGGCTTGCCCGGCAATGGTGGGGCGAGGTTGTAGAGGGGTTTAAATGTGAGGACCAAGATCTTGAATTGGATCCTCTAGATGATAGGGAGCCAGTGGAGTCGGGCGAGGATGGGGGAGATGGGGGTCACAGAGTTTGGAACGGTAGAGGACACTGGCCACAGAGTTCAGGATTATCAGCAGCCTGCAGATGGAGGAATTGGGAAGGCCAACAAGCAGGGCGTTTGCATATGAAAGATGCTATATCAATGTAAAGATTATTATTATTGATTATGTTTGAGTTTGGAAAGCAATTCAATCCTGGGGACATGTTAACTGATGTGGATGGACACATGCTTAGTACTTACAACCTTAGATAGTTATCAGGATGGATGTCCTATGCAAGGTTGCCTATAACATGCACTGTAGCTGCTCCTTACAGTAAATTCCGTGACATATTTGGGGATTTTCTCGTGACATCAAAGGTGTTGCATCCGCTTTATTAATTTTATCCTTTATGGTACAATTCCCATCATGCCTCTGCCCAGGTTCATGTCTGAGCAGGGTGATGGCAATCCCTGAGATAATTCCAACAAAATTACAATAACAAAATTACACTTGTATAGCGCCTTTCAAGTCAGGTGGAGTAATTAGTCTGATTACTTCAGGTCCACTGCAAAGGAACCACCAGGAAGGGTCCTGCCCATTTCTATTTTTATTGAATTCTTCTTGTAATGTCAGTAGAAAGGCTTTTATGCGGGTGCCATATATTCATTTTGGCATTATCTCTTCCTCACGTTTAAAATATATATATTTTTTAATATTTGATTTATTTCCCTATTATTTACCAGCACTCAGGATGTCAGACCTTTTGAAATAATCACTAGGTTATATAAGAAGATGTCCTGGAGTGAATTGATCTTGATTCTTTGCCTTTCTCTGATATCAGAAACTCCTTATTATCTGGGCCAACAGAAAAGCGCAGACATATTTGCCAAAACTTGCAGGACATTTGACAAATTTTGCTGAAAATTGTGGAAGGTTTGATTGATGCTATTGAGAGACACATTTTGTGAAACAACCCGGTTGAAAACTATGGGCATATATTTCATGGATATGTAGTTATGTTTAAAATACTAAAAAAAATGTTAATTGGAATAGCACAGCACTCGCCAATAATTTGTCGCAAGACCTCAGTTTAGGCTGGGCACAAACGATTTACCGCTCGTGCCGCATCCGCTCTATCATAATAATAGTGTTGAGTAAACAGCATGCAGAGGCCCAGGGCGTAGCACACTGTATGTACAGGTTTATAGCACAGAAGGTGTTTGTAGCGGAGAAAGGCTTTTTTTTAGCAGATTGCTGCAGTTTCCTACTGGCCCAGCTTGTTACTACAGTAGAAGCCCGTTTATCAATGACCCGATTAACTGGATCGCTCGACCCCCTTCTGGGGCAATTCCTCATTCCAGCAATCGCGAGTATGCTCAATTTACGCATGCGCACTTATTAAATTTGCGAATTTGGAGGTTTTTACTGATGGTAAAAAATGCTCTTTTACCAATTTTTTACCGAGTGTGCTGAAATCTTTATTGGTAAGTAAGTAGCTATACAATATTCTGTTACTATTTAGTATATTAGTAATATAGTTTTAAAATAAGTAAATTTTTTGTGGTGGGTTTTCGGCAACTTGCCGCCTGATTATCCGGCACAGTCAATTAGTCAACCCCCTCCGACCGTGCCGGATAAATGGGCTTCTACTGTATATGCCATATCGTGAAATTTCTCTGAAAAGACATTTTATGAATTAATACTTAGATAATGCAGTGAGATAATTAAGTTTCATTATTGTAGTATCAGAATCTCACTGCTGGTTGCTGTAGGAGCAAGGCGAGTCACAATGTTGCAATCAGTGATAATTAGAGCGTGTCCGTGAACCTAAATTGAAACCGACCGATGAACTATTTAGCAAAAGTAATGAAAAGAAAACATGAGTTAAGAAATATAATAATCCAGCAAGCTCGAAAGAAAAGTGCTTCTAATTTTCCGTCCCATGCGTGTTTTGTGTCCACTGATTTCCGACGTGTTCTTGAAAGGATGGTTGAAGTAGAAATCCGTTCCATTGTTCTCACCACACCTTCCACAAAGACAAAGTTCTGCACAGGAGTGGACTAGAGACATCAATCAATCAATAATTACATTTGTTTTTGATGTAGGGGGATTGGGGAGAAGAAGATGAGGGAGTAGACAGTTTTGAATGAAATAAATGTTTTTGGACGGTCCTATGCTAGGTGCCCTACATCTGGTCTCAATGGTCTGTGCTAGAAGAAAAAACAATTGGGGTTAATGTTAATAATATTAACATCCGGCCTCACATCTCTCAAATTTGAATAACATACCACCATGGCTCATTCCTCTAATTTTTATGAATAATTTCCTGGGAAGCACCGTATAATAGGATCAACTAAGGAAGGTGGGTACAATTTTTGTTTTGGTAAGTACAGTATGTGAGGAGCTCCAGGTAACATGTTTAACAGTGGACTGTCGGAATCGAGTCAGCCCTCTGTGGTGGTTTTGGGAGGTGGTTTCTGAACCAGAAGGTTCCAAGGCAATGTTGATGACAGCACAGCCAGCCTGGCTCATTGACTGGATCTGAAAGAGCAGAATAAACTCTGGGGCAGGGAATCCTTCTACTCAACTCCTGTTAACCCTGCAAGCCGAAGCCATAACGGTTAGGGTGGTCTTAGCTGGACAAGTAGTGGTAGAAGTTCACAGGGTAGTGTCAATTTGAAGCAAATCTTTATTTGGAGATTTAGACCATCTGAAATATTTAGGTTTATTTGACAGCACTGGCTGTCGTCAATCAGAATGTAAATGTAGGATTTAAAATGCTATCTAGCCGTCAGCAGTTTCCATCAACATATTAGTAAAGTTCAATGAGCTTAGATATCTAAAACAGAAATCGCTGGCTCAGCAGGTCAGGCAGCATCTCTGGAGAAAGGAAAAGTGAGTCAACGTTTTGGGTCCACAACCCTTCGTCAGAACTGAAACAAAAACAGAAATCGATTCTGTTGAGTGTTCCCAGCGATTTCTGTTTTTGTTTCAGATTTCCTGCATCTGCAGTATTTTGGTTTTTCGAACTTAGACATCTGTTGACTACCACTAGATGGTGCTGTTGACAAGTGAAGTGGTAGGTCTGATATTTATGTAAAGATTATGAATCTGTTTTTCCCCATCTTCCCTGGAATTTTCTTCCACCTGTGGTTCATTGATGACCTGCTCTCTGGATTCTGTCTATGCTATTTTAGTTGATAGACATAGAATTGTGGAGTCCTGCAGCTCATTGATGAGAGAGGTCACCTCGCAAGCAAGAGGGCTGGGTTCGATTCCTGTTAGGGCGAAATGTTGGGCAAGTTTCCTGACTGCATACCTCTGTTTACCTAGCAAAAAGTAGGAACCCAGTTGTTAGTTGATTGGCGGATTGCTTTTCCGGGGATAATAATTCCTTCAAAAAATAATAACGAATTGATCATTCAATCCAAGACTGTTGGTGAGACACTGCTGTGTGTAATTGGCTGTTGCGTTTTGCCCACATAATATATAGTCAATTTACTTTACAGTACATTCTGTGAAGCGTTTTCCTGTAACTCGTACTTTGTGTAAGTCATATTAAATATTATGGCCCCAAATGATACTACCGTAAATACCTGCGTATAAGGCGCACTCGCGTATAAGACGCACCCCCCACTTTTGACCACCTCGTGGCAAAAAAGAATGTAAGCATTTTCGATGATATTGCCAATGGATTTTTTTTTTACGCCGGCAATATAATCGGGAAAAAAAATTTCACCGAAAAAAAATCCGTCGGCAGTGCAGCCCAGCATTACTGTGAAGTAAAAATTACCAGACATCGAAGGTGAGTAGCGCCTGGTCTGCGTTGCCGATCCTGGAGTGCGGGTAGTCGTACTGGCAGCACAGTTTGATGACATACCTCTGGGGGCTGGTCGTCTTTTCCTTGTATCTGCGTATAAGGCGCACCTCCCTCTTTCGAGACTTTATGACATGAAAAAAAGTGCGCCTTATACGCGGAGATTTACGGTACTTATATTAATCCTTGCATTTGATATAGTGCTTTTCATGTCTTCTAGACATCTCAAAGCTCTTCACAGATTGGCAACCAATTGCACACAGCAGTGTTCCACAAACAGTCGTGGATTGAAATGACCAATATATTATTGTTTTGTTTGAAGGATTATTATTAGGCATGTGGAGTAAGCAAACTTGCCCAAGATTTCACTCTGCCTGGATTTGAACACAGGTCTCACATTTGTAAGGTGACTCCACGAGTCCTGTAGTCCTGTAGCTTCGAGTTTCACTATGTATACTACTATTTTTACTAGAAATTATGCTGGTCAGTATACATACTAGAACTTTTCTTTAAAGTCAAAACCATTATAAGAGCTTTTGAAGTTCAGAAGTTGGCTATCACAATGATTCATTTCTAAGCTGTTTTGCATCATGATATTATAGGTGGCAGGAATATTTGTGTGTCAGCTTGGCGCATTCCCGTTTCTTGAGTCAAACATTTGTGATTTCAAGCTCCATATCTCCACTTGGAATTACATAGTCTAACATGACATTCCAGTGCATCGCTGGGAGGATGTTGCATTGGAGGAGGAGCTGTCCTTCAGATGAGATGTTAAAATAAGGTCCCATTTTCCTGTTCAAGTCAATGTTACAGATCCTATAGCACTATTCGGGAAAAAAAGGGAGTGTTTTCTGGTTCTGGTCAACAATCCACTCCCCCCCTCCCCCGCCTAATATAGATCACTCACTCCATGACTGTTTATGTAACACTGCTATGCACAATTGGCTGCTGAGATTCACCTATAAAATACGCAGTTATTACACTCTACTGTATATTCTGTGATACACGCTTTGAGAAGTCTCAATGATTGGAGACGATGCTATATCAAATACAATTTTTTTTGCAATATTTCTTACAATATGTAAAATTGTATGCTTGTAAAATCTAACAGAATTCTACTAAAATGCTTGTTAAAACCAAAATACTATCTTGAATCTATAATAGTTATCAATGTTTTGAGTGCGCCGTAGTGCTTACATGTGGTTATATTTCTATTTCATTTTGTTTAGACATGGTGAATGTCCCAGTAAAGAAGTCACAAACATGTTCATTCGGTTATGTGAACACTTCATATCACAGCACCCAATGGAATTAATAGGTAAGTATTTATTTTGCCTTGCCATTCGACTCATGATACATCATTGTCATTAGAATATTTGGAGGATATGTTCAATTTCATTTTACTAGTTCAGTTGTTGACCTTCTGTTAAAATAGAACATATCTGGGTTTTACTTCTTGCTATTCTCTCTGCTTTGTGATGTCATGTCCTCTGCTTTGTAGCTGCTTCCAAAAGCATTTAACTAAGTTGTGATCTTGTGTTTTCCTCCTCCTGCTAATCAGTAGTCCAGTGCATTGGGGGCAATAAATTGGATCACTTAACATGTTCATTTTCAATTAGGTTTGAAATTATTTACTGATCAAGTCTAATCAGAATATTGGAAACAATCTATTTTCTTATCTAATTTGACTATCCTCAGGAGCAGGTAAGCAGAGTTTCAGCCAAACTGGCTCCAAGGTGATACGTTTGGCAATGAAATGTGAAAATCAAGTCAACTCTTCAGTCTTGGTTGTCCAATTCCTTAGCTAAAAGCTCCACAGTCTAGAATTCTTCCAACTCTGCTCCTGTTAAGATGCAGGCAAAGCTGTAATGGGTAGGGTGATCTCAGCTGGACACGTTACAGGAATCTAGCTGGACACGTTACAGGAATCTAGCAAGACAATGTTGTCAATGGCAAGCTATGGAGTTTGATAAGCCTCCAGCAGTACATCAATGCCCACTGCAGTTCCCAACTCTTGGCAACCTGTATCTACTGATACATTCTGAAAATAGATAAGCATACTGCTTCCCTCTAGGGAGAAAGTATACATTCCATTCCAATAAATATCTCGGGATTTACCTCTTATACTAGGGTCCGTGAGATTTTGTTCTTGCAAATCTACAACTAATACTCTTAGGATTTAGGTAAAAGGGATACATCCCCCCAGGGCAGAGAAGGCATTTGATTTCCAAACATGGGAGTTTTCATGTACAGCAGACATGGGTTAAATTCTGAAGCAAAAGCAGAAATCGCTGGGAACAACTAGCAGGTCAGGCAGCTTCTATGGAGAAAGGAAAAGTGAGTCAACGTTTCGTGTCCATGACAAAGGGTCATGGACCCGAAACATTGACTCACTTTTCCTTTCTCCATAGATGCTCCCTGACCTGCTATTTGTTCCAGTGATTTCTATTTTTGTTTTCCAGCATCTGCAGTATTTTGCGATTTTGTATGGGTTAAATTCTGTCAGGTTTGGATATTCATAAGATGACCAAAAAATGATGATTTGAGTCTAGTAGTGTAAAATATTCAGAGAAGTGTTTGATATTTTTGGAGGTTCTATTTTTAACATTTAGTGAGAAAATATATTTCAAAATTGATGTAAAGTGGTACCCTTTGAAATGAGCTATGTGATTGTAATGTATTGTGTGCAATAGCAATCTGTATGGATTTGTGTGGAAATGTCTTGAGCCTACTACCATTTTTCTATGGAAGGGACGTTGGCTGGTTCTATGTCTTTGAAGTATCTTAGTTTTCACCTGACTTTTTCAAACACATTTTCCATATTACAAAGGAAACGGGAGGAAAGCTGAGCAGCCATATTCTCAGTATTGTTTTGGTACCAGAATGGAAGTTGAGAGCATTCTGGTGCTATAGAAATGAATGTTTCTCAGCCTTTTTAGGCTGGAAGACAAAAAGGTTTATTCCTTTTATGGTTATAAAAGATTAATGTTTAGGCTTTAGAGTTAGAATACTTCTAGATTGGAGCAATGTATTGTTGATAGCTCAGTAATTGGAGTTACTGAACTAAATCTAAATGATCAAAATAAGATGCGGAAAACAACTAATAATAGTCAACGTGCCGAAAGCCCTGAACCATATATTGCAGAGGGGGAGCGGAACTGAGACAAGACACCAAATTAGTGACTCATTTCACACATCATGTTTGTGTGCAACAAGCCTTTTGTAACTAGGAAAAGAAACAAAAATGTTGCAAACTGGGAATCTGAGAATGTCTAATGGGGGGAATAGAAATTCCAGTCAGAGACGATTACAGATTTAATGGGAATGCCTAGAATGACTAATTGTGATCCAAGGTATCAGCTGATCAAAAGTGAGAAGATAAATGTTTCCATTCAAAGAACCTCTGCTTCAACTCGTTCTGAACAAGATATAATAACTATAAACATACAGAATCACAGCTGGATTTTTTTTAAGCACAGAAGGCTATTTGTCCTATTGTCTCTACGCTGGTGGATGTACTGTATGTGTTTGCTCTTATAAAATATAGTTGTACCCGTTGCAGCTATACTTGCAACAAAATGATCCAATATGGAATATAGATTGATACACAGACAGATACACTTACTTGTCCTTGAAAAGATTGATTTTTGCTTTGGCCTCTTTATAATTATAAACATATAATTTATAATCACTGCGACATCTTCCCGACGTGAAAGGCGCTTTAAAAATCTTAATTTTGTTGTTGTTCCGTGGCTTAGCTTCATCTGGGTTCTATGTTTTATTCCCATGGCTGCTTGGCTATGTGTGGTATCAGAGACACACGATGCCACAGTGCTACAGTCAGCTGGTGCGGCCACCAGGTGCGGTGTAACCGCACGATGCCACAGCACCACTTTGACTCAGTGGCCACCTCATGTAACTGCAGTGAAAAACACAAAACTTATTTAAGTCATAACTGATAGGAGATACCCCAAACAAATATGCCCTTGTCACTCCCACAGCAAGACCTATCCAATGAGGCATACATCATGTTTCTACGTCAATCGGTTATTGAGTCCTTCTTGAAGCACATATCCTTTCACAGTATTTTAGTATATAGATTTATCAATTTAAAAAGTCCATGTCTTACAGAGATCTGCCATTTTGGGTCTCCATTATTTCTCAGCTACTTTGATGTATCTTGTTGTGAAGTCATACCCATCTTGTAGTGGGTTTTATAGAGTTGGGCAGATTTCAAATGCTGTTCACTTAAGTGGGCAGGGTAAGGTATTTCTAAAATAGCTGTCACTGGGTCCTGAAGTGAGAAGTAAAACAGCAGTCATGCGTGACTCTACCACTGCATGTAATTTTGTAGCACAGTGATATTATGTTCTTTTAAAACTAGTTAGATTAGTCAAGTATCTTCATTCTTTATTATTTACGCACTCATTAATTTTTTTTAGAAGGTTTTTGCACTTTAAATTAGTGATTTGTTTTTAAATGTATAATGCAGAAAGCAACTATGTATTGTGTTCTAAGAGTGACTGATGTATTTATGCCTCCTCTCTCCCCTCACTTACCTACATACACACTTTGGATTTCACTGTCTAAACATTATAATATACCTAATGGATTAGAATGCTAGTGTTGGGTTCTGTACAATGAAAGTGCATTGAAAGCTCTCTGAAAATGTTTGTTTTTTCAGTTAAGAATTTATATTCTAACTCTGTTCTTGCTAACTATGTTTGCATAGTGCAGAGTTGCTGTAACTTCTATTGATAAAAATGTAATAACATTATTCTAAAGTTTAATTTCCAGTCCTTGTTTTATAGGTGTACATTGTACGCATGGCTTCAATCGAACTGGGTTTCTTATTTGTGCTTACTTGGTAGAGAAGATGGATTGGAGGTATTTTACTTTTATTGTATATATAGAAAAATATTTGGAGTATAATTTCAATAGAAATATGCATGCAGGCAATATCATATTAAGATTGAAAATATTAGATTAACTGTTAAAGCATTCCTTTGGAGGAGGGTTTGGTAATGAGCATAACTATTTTATTTGTGATTGAGTTTTGATATGTTTGCCTCTCTCCCTCTCACTTCTCGTCTCTGTCCCTCTCTTTATACCTATCTGTTTGATTTTAAAATAATAGCTTTTAGAAATCTCAACAACATAATTAGGCTCTGTATCAAATGGACTATTATTTTCCAATATCCCCGATGGTTTGTTCTTTCTACCCCACTCTATCTTTGTGTTTGTCACAATGTCTATTTCTCTATTGTCAGTGTTTCTCAGAGTCTTTGCCTTTCTCTGTGTGACAAATACTCTCACCTTCTTGCTCATTCCAATCTCTTCTTTTACATTCTCACTCTGAGCTTTCTCACACTCAGTCACAGTTTGGCACTCACCCTCTTCTGTCTTTTTAGCACTTATCGCCCACTAGTATACTCACTCAGACTTTTCTTCACCTTCCCCTTCTCTATTTTTCTTTCCCTCTCAATCATTCACACCTGTTCCCCCTTCTTCCCATATATGCTCTGCCCACTCACCTCACATTCTCTGCCCTCCTTTCATTTCTTCTCATAAGCTTCCTTCTTCATAACACACATACATGTTTCTGTCTCTCTTGTCTCCAATTTTCCCATTTGTTACACTTAGATAAACTTGCAGCTGTTTTCTACATCACTCATTAATTCACTCTTGGTCGCCTCTCCATCTTGAAGATCTTTGCATCCACTTGGTGCTGAAAATGTTCTGCCCCATTTACAAACCACATGCATTTACTGATTTGTTGCGTAATCCTAAATGATTTACAGGGTTTTAGACCACACATGTGACTGGATTTTTTTTTTGTGTGGATTATTTCAGAAACTGGCCCCTTTTGATTCTATTTGCATAACCAATGCACATGCTTACTCAATGAAAGCAGCCTTTTGAACTTCCTCCCTCAGTTTGTGGAAAAATAAATCACCTTTAAGTTGGTCTTCATGTGTTCTGTGCCTGATGTAACTTGATTTATTTTTGAATGACCAAGGGACATGTTTATTTTCCATGACCTGTATATAATAAAAGCCTGTTTATCTGGCACCCACGGGACCTGGCCAATGCCATTTAAAGCACCTGCTGGATATTCAGGCGGCCCATGGCCGAAAACCCACAACAAAAAAATTAAAGTTCTTTTAACCATCGGGGATATTGGAGCTCCTGTGGCTCAGTGGTTAGAGCACTTGTCTTGCAAGCTGGGGAAACCAAGCTGGGGAGACCTGTGTTCGAATCCAGGCAGGTCAGGACGAAACCTTGGGCAAGTTTCCTTACTCCACACGCCTAATAATAATCCCTCCCAAAAAAAACCACAATAATAAAATTGGTCATTTCAATCCACGACTGTGTGTGGGACACTGCTGTGCGCAATTGGCTGCCGCAATTCGCCCACAAATGTACAGTCAATTCACCTTACAGTATATTCTGTGAAGCGCTTTGGGACGTTGATAAGATGTGGAAAGCGCTATATCAAATGCAAGGATTATTATTATTAACACACCATACACACCAGACTAAATAATAACAGATAATAACAGAATATTGTATTGGTACTTATTATTAAAACTACTCTCTTGCACTTCTCACCTTTACTGATTGAGGTTTACAGTTCAGTGATTCTTTTTCAAATGGAGTACGCCAAGCGGGTGAAAAAAACGGCAGTGCGATTTTAAAGTCTCGCGACTTTACTAGCGGCAAGCTGATAGCCCTACTAGCGGCAAACCAAAATACTGCACCTGCGCGACAATGTGGCTTATTGTCTTAGCGTTATCGGCTTGCCGCTAGTATGGCTTTAAAATCGCGCTTCGTTTTTTTTACCCACTTGGTGTGCTCTATTTTAAAAAGAATCGCTGAACTACAAACCTCAACCGCATCATGACTTCAAGTGCAGCATCTACTAGTAAAGGTGAAAAGCGCAAGAGAGTAGTTTTAACAATAAGTACCAATACAATATTCTGTTACTATGTTATTATTTATGCATTTACAAATGCTCCACCGCTATTGTTCCGGATAAATTCCGGTTTATCGAATGGGGACTTTGTTTTGGCATGACGATTATACGGAAGTGCCAGTTCCTCGAGTCACGGATAAACGCGCTTCTACTGTGTTTACTTGTTGCCATATTTTGTTGTTTAGGATTGTCAGTTAGAAGCAATCTTGGAACTCAGATTTTTTGCAGAATATCCTCTGTGTAATTTTTTTTCCAATGATATGAACAGGAAGATTCTCTTATTTCTTGGCAAGTCACTGCAAACCCCCCCCCCCTCAGTGATAAAACACCTGAACACAAAATCCCTGACTGCTTCTAGAGGTTCTGAAACCTAAATTGTGGTAACAGAACACTGAGAGGCACTGAACAGCGAACGGCTAATCACCATTTCTAAACCTTCAGTATTATTGGTAACTTAGTAAAAGATACTCTTCCATTTATATCTCTAATGTTCAGGAGATACAATTCTAATTGAATCCTCCATCGTTTTTGTGCAGTAATGGATTTACAATGGAGCCTTCTGCAGTTACAATGGAAGCAATGTAATGAAATAAAATGCGAGTAAATAGGGTACCAGACAAAAATCTTTTCAATGAAAAGTGAAATGTACTGATTTCTGTAGATGTTCTAACTGTGGAGAGTAAACAACGTGTATATTTTCACCCATATCAAAGAATTTCATTGTCACATAAATACGAGGGAAGATGCTCATATGTAGTTTAACAAATGAAAGTTTCGAAAGTAGGTTAGAAGCAAAATTGGTGATTGTTCCCACATGACTAATCCTGAAACCTACATCATTGTATGTACGTACATTGTGACAACCAGTGCTATTTATTCATTCTAGAGTAAAAAGCCAATTTTTCTGTGACCCGATCAACCGTAACTTCCTTATAACCAGCACCTCAAAAAAAAAGTCCCAATTCGATTAACTGGAATTTATCCGGCACAATATTATTATTTTTAAATTAAACATTTTTTAGGGGGATGTTTTCGGCCGAATATCCGGCACGTGCTTTAACTGGCATTGGCCAGGTCCCAAGGGTGCTGGATAAACGGGCTTTTACTGTACTATGCTGATTAAATATTTAAAGAATTGTTTGTAAAAAAAACTGACAAAAGCCCAATATTTTTATTCTTTTCTAACTTGATTGAACTGTATTTATTGAACTATTTGTGTGACACATTCTTAAACAGAAGGTAACCATGGTTTCTGTTGCATTCCTTAGTGTTGAAGCAGCAGTTGCCAGTTTTGCTCAGGCAAGGCCACCTGGCATTTATAAAGGGGAATATTTGCAGGAGCTATTCTGCCGCTATGGTGAGTTAGAAGAGGCTCCTCACCCACCAGAGAGGCCTGATTGGTGCTATGAAGATGATGATGATAATGATGATGATGATGATGGATGCAGAATCAGTCGGGATTCAGAACCTGGCTCATCAGGGTCCCACCCATGCAAGAGGAAAAAAGAACGTCTTAGAATGGTAAGATTTAAAGTGTATTTTGCTTTGAAGGAGAGGGAGTTTTGAGACCTGGCAGAATTACTTTGTCCAATGCAAGAACAGATTATGGAATTTTTGAGTTTGTCAACATGTGACAAAGTACCCTGATTTTAAAAAACATCACCCTATTCTTATCAGCCATCCCAAGCTGATAAGAATAGGCTAATAGAACAGCCATCCCAGGAACTCCATCCCAGGGTCCCTCACCTCTTTCAACATCAGTCTCCAGATCCACCTCTTTGACTGTGCCTTCAGTCATTTTTTTCCCCTCAAATCCTTGGCTCTCATCCATAGTTTGGATGCCAAGATACAATTGTTGAGCACCTTGGGATATCCTCCCAGAATGAAAGGTGCTACATAAAAGTTAATTTGTATTGTATTTTGTCTATTTCAAAGTGTGGTTCAGATATTTCTGCCAGCTACAACGAAGATCTTCATTTTCGACATCATTGTTCTGGACCTGCAGAGAGACCGGTTAGATTAAATGTTGGTCAGATGGATGATCTAAGGCTAAAAACAAAGAATTGGGAAAAGGCAATTTGCTTTTAAAATCCACTTCTGCCATTGAAACTCTTCACAAATTGCACTGAAGAAAGATTGTATTATTCCTGCTGCAAAACTTCACAATGCCTATCGAGTCAACTGCGATAAGAGATAATCATTACCTGCACTCAACTCTGTACTCCCCCCACCCACCCCCCACCCCAAACACACGCAATTATACTGAGCTTCTGTATACTGCAAATATAATACAGACTTACTGCAGAATATTGAACTGGAGTACATTTCTGTGATTACAGAACAGATTTCTGGCTTGGTGCACAGGTAAACAGGGCTCCAGATGTTAACCTGGAGAGTCTCAACCAACCAAGGAAATTCTTCTCAGAACAATCACTGCTACGTGGCGGTGTACCTCACTGTAACTAGAATTTTAACATTCTGGACTCCAATTACTTCATTATAATGGGGTCCAAATGCATTTGATTCACATTTTTCATGATCACAGCATCATGTTCCACAAAAAGCAGATTTCTCTTCTTAGGTTTGTACTCCCTCTCTGTAAAGTGCTTTGGGATATTTTCCTAGGTGAGAGTTGCTTTGTAAGTGCAAATCATTGTTGATTATGTACAATACTTGTTACTCTCTCAAAAGGGAGCAACGTTTCTGGAGGGAATGCAAGTTAAAGGTGTGACACAAGTGACAATCCAACCGAAACTGGGGGCAATACAACTAAAATGTCAGCAGTGTTGTGGATGGGAAGGGTAAGTAGTTTTCTGTGTGAGCAGCTTGGTAATTTCTAGTTTCAAAAGTTTTGTGTAACAGTACTTCTGGGTTGTGGACTCTATGTCTGACTAATCCTTGCATTTGATATAGCACTTTCACGTCTTCCAGACGTCTATTCAGTTAAAAATAAATTGTTCAATGTATTTCCATGACCGAAGAAAGCATTGAGATGAAGTATGAAACTGAAACCCTTGTTAAAGCATTTGTTGGTTCATGAACTCTACCTCACATCTGAAGAAAATAAGATAACTGTATATAATGGTCAGTATGACCTTTATCGAGAAAAGGCGAGGATGCTATATGCAAAATATCAATTTGGTGTCCAGCAGAACAAGATATCTTAAAAGGTTTGTAAAAGGTGTTGGTATGTTTATCCTCTGAATTGCAAAGAGATAAACTGAGTCTGTTTCCATCACTGCATTGGGTTTGAATTTGTGCAAGTTAAAATTTATACTTCTTTTGTTGCTCGACTGTTTATTATTGAGGAGTGATTCTATCTTGATGTGAACTTGACCTAACTTGTATTGAAATAATTATCAGAGGAAACGGCACCAAAAAGAATATAATCCTTGCAGTTGATATAGCACCTTATCACTTTGTTGAGAAATCTCAAAGCTCTTCAACAATTTTTGTAAAATGTAGTGATTATTTTGTAGTGAATGTGGCTGCCAATTTGTGTGCAACAATGTCTCAAAAACACATGATACAAATGTCACAATCCAGTTGAAGCAATGTGGCTGTGGTTGTAGAACACTAATTATGTGAAATGTAACTAGTGTTAGTCCAGCAAAATAATTAATATTTTGTCAGGGTGGCAGAAGCCAGCTGTTGGAAGCAGATTTCCTCACATTTGGATGTACACTTAGAGCATAATATAGGCTATAAAATGTCTGGCATGGGAAGAGAAACACCAGACTTCTGCAGGAGGAATCATACTTGGGTAGAGTACAAATAGCTTTTTGTGTGCTTAAATTGCATAGGGAGTAATTGGTGTTCCCAGATACCCAAATTGGAAAGTATTGAATTGTCTAAATTTGTTGAGCACAGAAATATATTTTCATATCCTTGTCTGTTTTGTTGCCTGAGAGAGCCTCTTGGCTTCCTTAAGAGCTCCCTTTGAACTCAGCTTTCACAGTTGTGTAAAATGTGTGGTTGCATTGGATCCATGTTGTGGATTGAATCCATGCAGTGATTCACAGTGAGATTGAATCCATGCACACTTTTTTTCTTACATTCTCTAATTTTGTATTGATAAAAAAAAGTAGATACATATTGGTGCTAATGTATAGAATTTAATAACAAAATGATTCACCTGAATTAAAAAAATATTGGCTTGAAATTGTTGAATACAACCAATACAAACATGTTTCAACAATTTAGTGTAACTTCCAACCCACAGTGATGTCCTCTTAAAACAAGCATGTAGCCAAAGATTGCAGCATAAATGAAGGCTCAATACTATTTTTAAAAATCTGATTCTTGTTACAGTGCTGTAGTTTACTGCAGTATTATGGTAGTCAGCAAAAGAGGCTGCAGGTAGCATCATAATGTAGAGGAACATACTGTGAGTGACTGATTTACAGTGTTCTCTTAAGTATGAACACATCCTAAAGATTACGAGTAGGGTAAATGATTTAGGAAAGGTTATTTAAAACGCACATTGCTAATTAGTACCTTTAGAGTAAATATATTCATTTTTTTACAGGTTGTGTCCAGGCTCATGGAGGCCCACAGTTTCAGGTCTTCTCTTTTCTCTGGTGACATATTATGGGGGTGACCCATGTGCATCCAATAGTGACTTCCTTGACTTCAATAGGAGACAGTGATTCGGACTCGCAGAGGGTTGATCTGCAACCGTGTAACCTCACAAAGAACCACTACTGTCTGAGTGGGCAGCTCTTTACTTCCCTTTACCCCTCTTCTAGATTGGCTACTTTGGATCAACATCCAGGCTGCTCTGAGTCACCAGTTCCCATTGCAGTTACTGGAGCTGCTTTAGGGCTATGTCTGCCCTGTAATATACATCACTGCAGTGACTAGAAGAATATGGAAAATTAACTGTATAAGTGCATATTTACTGAAAGGTACTGTACATCGGGGTTCTGAGATCATAGTCTAGGATGACATGGCGAAGCACTGCATTGTTGGAGGTACCATTCCTTAGATGAGATGTTGAAACAAGATTCTGTTTGTCTGTTCAGTTGGGCTCTAAAGTTCCCATGGCACTATTTGAAAAGAGAAGGGAGTTTTACTAGGTTTCCTGATCAACAATCACAGATTTTTAAATAAATTGTTTATGAGTATTTGCTATGTGCACATTGGCTGCTATTTTCACCAACAAACACAGAAACTACAAAAAAAATTGTTAAGCGATTTTCAGGTGTTTTGACATAATGTGCTATATCAAATGCAGATATAGATGTATTAAATATTGTAATATACATATTGGATAGGACATGCCTTGCACACATGGCATCCTTTCCACCTTACCTTTCACTTAATTAATGTTTTCTTTAAACTATGAAAGGTAAGAATTACTGCTTCTGTATGGTGTGTTTCAGTGGTTAGAGCACTTGCCTTGCAACCAAGGGTCCTGGGTTTGATTCCCAGTAGGGCAAAATGTTGGGCAAGTTTCTTTACTGCACACACCTCTGCTTATCCAGCAGCAAGTAGGAACTCGGTTGTAGTCGATTGGCAGATCACGTTTTCAAGGGTAATAATTCCTTCAAAAAGATAATAATAATAAATTGGTCACTCAATCCAAGACTGTTTATGAGACACTGCTGTGTGCAATTGGGGCTGCATTTCACCCACAAAATATAATCAATTCACTTTACAGTATATTTTCTAAAGCACTTTGAGATCACTTGAAGACATGATAAAGCGCTATATTAAATCCAAGGATTACTATTAGTAATATTATCTATTTTACTTCAGTAAGAAAACATAGGCCCAGAGGCTTAGTATACTGCAGTCATGTTACTGAAATGAAAATTTGCCTTGAAGATAATTAATGCAGAATAGAAAATATAAATTGTAATGCAATTAGTTGGACACGATTTGTTAAAAGCAAATCATGTTTAACAAACCTGATAATGTTTTTTGATGAAGTAACGGAGAGGGTGGATGAAGGTCATGCAGTTGATGTAGTTTATATGCATTTTCAAAAGGCGTTTGATAAAGTGCAACATAAGAGACTTGTAAGCAAAATAGAAGCCTACGGTATTAAATGTGCAATGGTAGGATGGATACAGAACTGGCTGGGAGAAAGAAAGAGAGTGGTGGTAAGCAGTTGTTTTTCTAACTGGAAGGTGTGAACTGTGCAGTGGTGTCCCCCAGGGGTCGGTATTGGGACCACTGCTGTTTTTCATCTATATAAATGACCTGGACTGGGGTATATGGAGTACAATTTTCAAGTTTGCAGTTGATGCTAAGGTAGGAAAATTATTAGTAAACAGTGAGGAGGATAGTCGCAGACTGCAAAAGGACATAGACAGACTGATAAAATGGGGAGACACTTGGCAGATGAAGTTTAATGTGGAGAACTGCAACGTGATGCATTTTGGGAGTAAGATTGAGGCTCATCAATATAAGATGATGGTAGAATCTTAAAGAGGGTGAAGGAACCGAGAGGGGTTCATACAAGTAAATATTTGAAGGTGGTTGGACGCAGATAAAGGTGTTAAAAATGCATTTGGGATTCTAGGTTTTATCAGTAAGTAAGTAAGTAATCCTTAAGTTTATATAGCGCTTTCCACATCTTATCAACGTCCCAAAGCGCGGGGGGGAAGACCAGGGGGGGAATCAAACAACAACAATAAACAAAATCAAGAACAATAAACAACAAAAGCAATAATATTAACAACAAAAACAATAACTATCAAAAATAGTCCAGCAACCTATTATAAATAGGGGAATAGAGTACAAAACTCAGGAAGTTATGTTGAACCTTTCTAAAACACTGATTAGGTCTCAGCTGGAGTACTGTGTTCAGTTCTGGGCACCACACTTTAGGAAGAAATTCAAGGCATTGAAGAAGGTAGAAAGGAGATTTACCATGATGGTATAAGGAATGATAGATTGCAGTTATCAGCAAAGGTGAAAAAAGATAGGATTATTCCCCTTGGAGCAAAAAAGGTTAAGAGAATTAATAGAAATTTTCCAAACTATGAGGGGATTTGATAGGGTGAGTAAAGAGAAACTATTTCTACTGATGGATGGATCAGTAACCCGAGGACATTGATTTAAAGTAGTTGTTAAAAGAAACAGAGGGGAGGTGCGAAATCATTTAACACAGCAAGTTGTTTGGATCTGGAGTCCTGTAGCTTAGTGGTGAGAGCACTCGCTTTGCAAGTGAGAGACCTGGGTTCAATTCCAGGCAGGGTGAAACCTTAGTCAAGTTTCTTTACTCAACACACCTGATAATAATCCCTTTTTAAAAAAAAAAATCAGACATTTCAATCCACGACTTTTTGTGGCACACCGCTCTGTGCAATTGACTGGCATGTTTCACCCACAAATATACAGTCAATTCACTTTACAGTATATTCTGTGAAGCGCTTTGAGATATCTAGAAGATGTGAAAAGGCACTATATCAAATCAAGGATTATTATTATTATCTGGAATGCATTGCCTAAAAGGATGGTGGAAGCCAATTCAATAACGACTTTTAAGGAGAGTACATAATTATTTGGGGAGAAGTAGTTGCCGGGCTATGGGGATGAGAGCGGGGAAGTGGGATTGATTCGGACAGCTCTTTTCAAAGAGCCGGCACAGACACAGTGGGCCTAGTGGCCTCCTTCTGTGCTGTTTAAATCTATGATTGTTCTTTTCCTATGCTCATTCTTGCAGATTTTCACAATTCATCAGTTTACAACAAAGGCCAGGAAATTGAGAGCTTCTGCCTCAGTTTTTTTTCCTTACAAGTTGACCTTGATGGCTGCTTAAATTGCAAGGTGAATACTGTATTTGATGTAGTTATTTGTGATGGTAAACTAATGGGATTTCTGTCAAACCAGGTCCGGATTTCCTGGAGCCCAGCCCGTTTCCATGGACAAACAAAACATAAAATTTATTGAGCAGAAGCCATATAAAGTCAGCTGGAAAGCAGATGGTACACGGTACGTACAATATTTGCTGCAACATATCTTTCTATCCACTCCCTCAAAGTGATCAATTTAACATGTGCTACAGTAAAATCTCGATAATCTGACATTCCGAAATCCAGCAACTCCCTAAAACCGGCAAGATTTCAAAATACATACAGTATCAGATTTTTTCCAATGTCAGCAAATCTCCTGAAGTTCGGTATGGCTGCTTGTAGCTCCTGACGTGGCCACTCTGTCATCCAGCGCTGTATGTGGAGCTCGGGTAATGTTTCCCTTCAGTGCTGTGTTTACAGCTCACGTGATGTATGAGGCGGGATTTCCCCAGCCATTTCTAGGTAGATTCTAAATACCAGCAAACTCCGAAATCCAGGAGGTGAGTTGGCCCAACCATGCTGGATTATCAAGGTTTTACTGTATTATGAATGTAAGATGTATTGGTAATTAATTGTTCGGCTCGGGTCCCCTTCTTTTGGAAACCCATTGGGTTGGCTCGCAGGGAACATGAATGTCCATACCTACAAGTCTCATTGATGAATCAGACTGATGAATCATCACCAATTCCTTGAATTACTATGTGGTGTGTGTGTGTGTGTGTATGTATGTGTTTACCTATATATATATATAATCACACTTGAAGAGTAAAGCTATTTAGTGGATTTATGTGAGTCAAATCACAGAAGTTTTGACTGAGACAATTGACTGCACAATTGAGCTGTCTGGGATTTAATAACCAGTGAGCTATTTGTTTTAGTGTTAATATATTTATAAGAACGTGAGAAAAAAAGTCATATCAATTTGCTAATAAATAGGTTTTTCTAAATAGGATTCACAAGAGGTAACATTTATTTTTTGCTCAGTTATTTTAATATGTTTGTTTCAAAATCTTGCAGCAGGTTTAATACCAGCTATGGAAAGAATTGCAAGATTAATTACAGCAAAAAATTGCTTGGCAATTTATTCTCCTTTTATTTGTGCAAAAATGAATGTGAACAATGAAAACTATTGCTTACTTTGTGAAAATATCAAGGATTGCCAGATTCCTTGGTATGGGTTGTGATACAAGTAGATCATTTTTCCAAGATTTCTGCTTAATTCCTAGTTTTCTTTGCGTAATCCAGTCATGTATCCCAACACTTAACAGTGTAATTGATGCTGGAAACATATTGATATTGTGACCTGGCAGTGTGGTTTTGTTGCATTGAGGCACTGCCAAGCAAAAGGGAATTTATTCTCCCCAAGGATCTGAATTTATTATCTGAGTTGAGCGATTGGAGAGGGAGAATATCAGGTAATGGTGTTCTAATGCATCTCCCAGCTGCTATCTTAGGAATCAAATTGGCAGAACTTTTGGGGGTGATTTGCATGTGTCCCCAATAGTCATACATGCACAGAGAGACCACATGTTGTGATGGAAACATGATTATAGAAATGCCCAACAATTTACATTTATATATCATCCTTTCACATCAGGAGGACGTCCCAAGGTGCTGGACAGTCAGGGATCCGCACCTAAACTGGTGGTTGGGATCAGGAGGGGTGGAGGGTGGGCCAGGTAGGCGTCGAATGGTGACCAAAAGCATGGTCAAAGAGGATGGTCTTGGTTAGGGATGAAGCGAGGAGGAGGGACTGTGAGATGGAGATCTAGAGATGGGGGTAGAGAGGCTGAAGGCCAGCCCTCCAATAGTGAGGTAGGCAGGGGCACTAGTGATTGTTAATGTTTGCTAAAGTCAAATGCATAACAACATCTGAATGGGAATTGAATATGTAGATGAAAGAAAAGATGAAAGAAAATAACGTGAAAGAATATGGAAATGGGAATACAACACCAATTCGCATTTATATAACACCCTTCATGCAGGATAGTGTCTAGGAGCCCTGCACAATTGTGAGGTTGAAAACAGATGCAGGCAGAGGTGGCCATAGGTAAGGTCGAAAAGGTAAGCCTTAATAGATTTAAAGATAAAGAAAGGGTGAGATAGAGGGATTAAGGCAGTTCTGGAAGTTCAGGATTAGTGATTTGAAGACATTCTTCTTGAAGGGTTAGGGGAGCTAGCACCAGCAGAGATGTTACCAGGCAAATCGCTTCCTTGTTTGTCACAAACATTCCATAATTCCATGTGCCTGTTTGAGCAGTCTAAATGCAAATTAAATTGAGAAAGCAACTTTGACTTGCAATGTTTATCATGAGTTGCTTTTGTTGCTCTTTACTTTAGGAATTTGGTTTGTTTGATATTGCATAAATAATCATGTATGTAAACATTGTCCCTTCATTTTAGGGTACTGTAGTTTTCTTTCTATATATTTACAGCTCTTTGAGATGCTATCCTGCATGAAAGGTGCTATATAAATGCATGTTGTTGATGAGAAGGAGTATCGTCATGGAGGAGGGAGTGCTTTGAATTAAAAATCAAGTTGCATATGTTGTCTTTTCCTGAACCAGCAACGAGCCTGAACTCATTGTTAACTACTAGAGGATTTCCCCATGCCTCCACTTAATTTAAATAAAATCCAATTGATGCTTTTAAATTTTATATATGCAGTTTAGATCGAGTGCAGGAACTAGAATCCTAAGAGGAAGTTTGATTGACTTCCTCTTAAGCTGCAATTTATGATTAAAACAATAAGGCTATGAGCACGGGGGCAAGACCAGATTGACTCAAACTCCATTTTTATAAAACCTTATTAACCAGGAATTAATTGATATTAAAAATTATGCCAAGGTATTTGGAGGACAGGAGTTAATATTGCTCTAATTTGATTGCTAGAAGAGTTAGTTTTTTTTAAAAAAAACATGCTAATGCAGCACAAAATTTAGCATACCTGGAGTGTTTGATTTATATGAAAATGCATTTGGCCATCTGACAGTTTCTTGTAATTGTTCTGCTTGTGCAGTGATTTTAAATGAATTGTAGTTGTACCTTGGCCAATGTATTTTATTGTTTAAATTGTATAATCAATTAGTAGTTGGAAAGTGCTCTTATTTTATACCAAAAGTTTCACTGTTTCACCATCTGTTTTACAATTTAATTTGAACAGCCTTTTACTTTGCTGGCAAAAGTAGTGGCATTAAGCGGCTGTGTAAATGTGTGTTTGTCAACATTCATATTTCCATTGACAAAAAAACACAGTCACTACCACAAATTTGCTTGTTCAGGTGTTGTTAAAATACCATAGCAATACATAGCATTAGAATAAATTAAAAGGCAGTTTCTCCCAATATCCTGGCCAATAATCCTTCCCCGAAAAAAAAAAATTGGTCATGACTGTTTGTGGGACATTGCTATGTGTAATTAGGTTGCCCAAGCTTGTCCCCTCATGCTCGGGTCCTGATTCCTGACTATTCAGTCTTGGAACGTTCTCCCAACATGAAAGTCACTTTACAAATGTAATTCTATTGTTGCCTTGCTCATCACAAAACATATACACTTGACAGTAAATCCTGCGAAGCAATTTGAGACATCCATCATGAAAAGTGTTATTTTCTTTATTGTACTCATTACTTTATTTGAAGGCTCAATTGTAGCAGGAAGGGCAATTTTATAAGAATTATTAATGCTTGTTTGAGAGAAATGGAAGATTCATTCTTAGAAAATGCAATTTACTTGAAATTGTGCATTTTAAATTGACTTCAATCCTCAAAAATGTACTCCCAATAAAAATACACACAGCTATAATATATTAAACTTTAAAAGTTTTTAAAGAAACTTCCCTTCCCAGTATTGTATAGCAATACTCTTTAATTTATATATGATCATGAGTGATCCATTATGTTGGATCCCATTCATTCATCAACCGCTTTGTTGCTGCTCACGATATATAGCTACTGTATTCCTAAACCAATGAGGATAATTAATTTTCATTTGAATGCCCATTTCTTGCCGAAATGCATCTCACCACAGTCAGAAGTTCTATTTGTATAAGTTTTGGAATCTTATAATCTAGCAGGGCTTTACAAGATAGTTTATAAAATGTGGCATTGTTTACTGCGTCAATATGAACAGGAACAGAATTTCATTTTGGATTTCAGCTAATTGACCTTAAGATAGCTAGGTATCGAAATTATGGTTCACTGGCCAATTCTTTGTTATTTAAAAATGAAGCAAATTGATTAGATCTGATGATTTGATTTGGATCTTATAACACCTGTTGGAAGTTGACAGCTTGTGTTTGATACCTTCAGAAAAGTTTGTATCCCAGATTTCTCAGGTAATTGGGGTCTCCTCGAAGTTGAGCTTGCTCCAACATGACAGGTTTGGCAATGGGACATCAGAATCAAGCCTACCTTCTGTGGTGGTCTTGTAGCGCTCTGAGACGCCGTCCGACGTGGAGGGCGCTATATAAATCGAAGTTGTTGTTAGGCCAATTGCTGAGCCAGATGGGTATGCATCTGGGCACTGCTGATGACAATACAGCCAGACTAGCTCATCAGCAGGACTTGCAAGGGCAGACCAGTCAATAGGGTTTAGGGACTCTTCTCACTCAGTTCCTCTGCAAGCCAAAGCCTTAACCAGTAGGATGGGGGTAGGGTTGGTTAGAGCTAACCATCTTGGGTGTAAATCTTTAACCACACAGCGCCTTGGGACATCCTTTCAATGTGAAAGGCGCTATACAATGTAATTTGTTGTTGTTGTTCGTAGCTGGGCAGCAGGGAAGCTTGCCAGGCAGTATTCTCCATAGCAAGCTATGCGAATTTAGCTGATTAGACTCCAGCAGTACACCAACACGCAGTCTGGGAGGGTACGTCACATAAGATCACTAATTGGTATCTTAACACACATATGACAGGAATTGCTAATTAGATTTCATGGGTGAATTTAAACAGTTTGCTTACACTGAAATTGTTTAGATTATTGTGCACCCAAAATAAAATCTTGCCTAAATTGGTTGAATTCAGACTACATACTCTTCAACTTCTTGCTGTAATTTGGCATTTGTACAGTATATGTACTGTATAACATTCAAAATACTGTGATAGAGTTTTGAGAAGCTGATGCAATATTTTAGATAGACTATGTATTTTCAACGTTATCCTAATTTACAGACAGATTGTCAGTGATGCTGCCAAATACATTTGTGATTCAATACATTCAAGATCATTAGTCTTAACATATTTCAGAAAGAATGGAAAGGCACTTAAGCACAAATAATTAGTGAATAATTCAGTTGCTTCCATGGGATTGTCAGAACTTTGAAGAGAGACCAGAGAGTGAGCACTCTATGATTTTTGCACCTGTTACTACTGTTTTAGTGTAAAATCAGGTGGCGGCAGGGTTGTGTAATCTGAGCTCCATTTATGCTGCATTTGCTGGATAATGGATGCCAAAACAATGGAACATAAACACAGCATTAAAGTTAAATGGCACAATGATGATAAATATCCGTCAGAAACTTGGATTTGAAAAACCTTTTAGTTGAAATCATTACATGAATATGATAAATTATGTATTTAAATTGCATCAATTGTGGAGTCCTGTAGCTCCTGTGAAACAACATCAACAAAATTGTATTTGTCGAGCGCCTTGCAAGTGAGACTCCAGGGTTCGATTCCAGACAGGGCATAAACCTTGGGCAAGTTTCCTTACTCCTTACTTACACCTACAACAACAAACAACACAAGAACAAAATTACATTTATAGAGCAGGACGTGGAGCAGGCCACAGCTGAACGGAGGGGATGGGCAGACTGATAGGGAGATGACAGGTTGGAGAGATAGGCGGGGGCAAAGCCGTGAATGGCCTTGAAAGTGAGGACGAGGATCTTGAATTCGACCCTCTGGGAGATGAGGAGCCAGTGGGGATGGGTGAGGGTGGGAGTGATGTGGTCACGGAGTCTAGTGCAGGAGAGTACAGCAGTGCGTAGTCTAGTGCAGGAAAGTAATCTGCAGCTTGTGAAGGGAGGAGCCGGGAAGGCCGATAAGGAGAGAGTTCCCATAGTCGAGCCTAGATGTGATGAATGCGTGGATGAGTGTTTCGGCAGCATGGATGAATGAGGTAGTGGTGGAGTCTGGCAATGTTGCGGAGATGGAGGAAGGCTGTACCGGTCATGGCGTGGATTTGAGGGAGGAAGGACAGTTCGAGTGTTTAATAATAAACACTCTTTTAAAAAAAATTGGTCACAAACATAGCTGTTTGTGGGACACTGCTGTGCACAATTGGCTGTCATGTTTCGCCCACAAATATCCAGTCATTCACTTTACTTTACATAATATTTTTTATGAAGTCCTGAAGCTCAGTGGTTAGAGCACATGCCTTTCAAGCGGGAGTCCTGGGTTCAATTCCAGGTAGGGCGAAAGCTTGGGAAAGTTTCCTTACTCCACACGGCGAATAATTCTCCAAAAAGAGAGCAGTAATAAATTGATAATTTTAATCCGCAACTGTTTGTGGAACAATGCTGTGCATAATTGGCTGCTGTGTTCACCCACATACAGGTATCCCCCGATTCATAACAGGGTTGCGTTCCTGAAAAATGTCACTTAAATCGAAACGTTGTAAATAGAAACGCGGTTTCCCATGCGGTCCCACAAAATACACTATCTACTGCACCTGTGCAAAACAGATGCATTTTTTTTGTTAAAACAAAACCAAATGTCGTATACCGATAAAAAGGTGTTAAAAAATTATGTTTGTTAAATCGAAACAGTGTAAATCGAAACGTAATATATCTGTACATACAGTCAATTCACTTTACAGCATATTCTATGAAGCGCTTTGAGATGTCTGGAAGATTAAGGATTATTAAGGATTATTATTAGTTGGAATAATATTCAAAGTCTGAGATTGTAGGTTTTGAGAATTGTAAACCATGTTATAAGGCTTTAACCAAAACAATTTTGGCTCCCAAGAACAATTACCAATATAATTAATTGATTTTTATGAATAATTGTGAGGGAAACAATCTGTTACAGCTCAACATTTATACAGCACATTAACTATTCAGGACAGATGGCTTTTTACCATATTTAAGCCAAATTATTTTCAAGGCTGGTTAACACTATACATGTTACTTTTCTCATTCTGTCTCCAGCTGCTTTTCCATGTCTACATGATCTTTTTTTTTTAACAGGATGTTGTATGTGCTGTGAATTTCTTCATAATTGCAGGCAATGGTGGTCTGTGTCATCCAGAGGCAAATCAATGTTTTTATTGTGGGCAGAATGGGTCCCAGATTTTCTTTAGCTGTTTTCCTCTTAATATCTCAGTAAATATAGTTAGAATCAAAATCTAGATAAAATAATTGATAATAAGACAATAATAGCTTGTAAACTAATTTACTGCTTCAGCCCTACTTGGTCTTTGGCCAAAGCTTTGTCCACAAATGAGCAGATGGTGGCATAAGCAGGGGAATTGGTCTCTCCTCCCTTTTGTGTTAAACTGTTCATGGGGTATGGCGTCCAGCAAGAAGTGCACTTTTCCAGCTTTTGGGTTGTTGTTGATCATTGCTGCTCTTGTTTTGATTGCAAATGGATTACCAACATGTGTGTGATGCTGTGGATAACGCATCCCACCTTCTTGTTACTAACCATCAGAGTTGATTTGCAGAGATATTGGGGAATAATCTCAATAGGGAACCATGGTCTTTCTGGCCACCTGTACCACTGTGTCAATCCAAACAAACAATTTATTTATTGAATGCGATAATGACAGAAGAGAATGTGAAAGTGTGTCACCATAGTTGCTGCTTCTTCAGCACTTGTCAGGGAAGGATTTTTTTTGTGTTGACTGATATTTTGCTATCTGCATTTATCTTAGAATTTTTCTCTTTTTTGATCTTTTACAGTCTAGTCGAGATCTTGTCTCTGGTTTCTTTCAGGGTCTTTGGGATGCTTGTGATGTCCTCATTTACATGTAACTTTCCCATGAATGTGGATCCGACTTTCTCAACCTACCCGACTTGTCCATAAAACTCTCTGAATCTGTGCGCAACGTAGGTGTCAGGTTCGATCCCCAGTTATCCTCCCTCCCTCACCAGCACTGCTTTCTTCCACTATGCCACATTGCCCGTAGCCCGCAACACCTCACCCCAAAAGCTGCCGAAATCCTGGTCATGCTTTGTCACCTCTCAGCTGGACTGCTCCAATGCCCTCCTCGCCGGTCTCCCCTCCTCCATCATCCACAAAATGCAGTTCTGCCACCTGCATTCTTACTCGCACCAAACACCGTACCTCGATTACCCCAGTCCTTCCCAAACTGCACTGGCTCCCTCTCACAGGGTGGATTGACTTCAAGATCCTCACTCTTGTGTTTAAATCCCTCCAGTGCTCTGCACCCCCCGCTACCTCTCTAACCTCCTTTCTCCTCACAACAGTACCCTCTGCCTCCGCTCTTCTGGATCTGGCCTCCTCCTTGTTCCCCGAATCCTCCTTTCTATCATCGGCGGCGGTGCTTTCAGCCAATACCCCCCCGAAACTTTTGAACTCGCTGCCTCAACTCCTTCATTTCACCCCCTCCTTTCCCATCTTCAGGTTGAAGATGCTTCTGTTCGACAGACCTTACGGTCGCCTTCCCCCTACCCCTGGTTCGGCCTCGGGCTCCGCCATTCTGAGATGCTGCCCACTGACAAGCGCGCTATATAAATGCAAGTTGTTCATAGAATCAAAGAATTTTACAGCACAAAAGGAGGCCATTCTGCCCATCGAGTCTGTGCCAGCTCTTTAAAAAGAGCAATTTAATCCCAGTTGTTGTTTGATATGGGTAACTGGTGTATAGATTGTGATGTACTGGTACTTTTGAGAATTAAAAAATAGGAGGCCAGCAGGATTAGTTCATGTTTGTTTCTGCCCTTAAGAAGTACTTTTACCTAGAGATATTAAATCGGTATTTAAACTATCTGCTTTGGGGCACTGACTTGACATGAAAAATACTATATTAATGTACATTTGTCATTTTTATTGTATTGGACTAAACTAGTTGAATACAAAACAATTACAAATTTACATTTATATAGTGCCTTTAGGGGAGTTCCAACTTTGCAAAACCAATTCCCTCAGTGAAATAATGTTGCCGTGGGCAAATTAGCAATCATGAATGTTGAGCCATAGGTGTTTTATATTTAGGCAGTGGCCTGTTTATAGTGGTCTCCATGAGAAATAATTGTAATTGTGGTAAATGACTCTTCTAGATTGATGTTATTTAGTTGGGACATTTTAGGACGATGTAAACTGCAACTTCTCCCCTAGATTCCACATTTTTAATACTCTCCTTTACCTTTTTAAGATCCTCCCGACGTGAAAGGCACTCTATAAATGTAATATTGTTGTTATTGTTTTAATACCTTCCTCTAACTTTTTAATGTCTTCCTCTACCCCTCTGTCTCAGCCTCTGTATGTCTTTAAACCCTGCTAAAAATTTACCTCTTTTACCGCTCCTATGGGTCTCTTTTCCCCTAATCCACCATACTGGAATCTGACCTAGTATTTGGGAAGTACTCCCAAGACGTTTTTTTACATAAAGTGCCTTATATAAATGCAAGTTGGTGTATTGTCTACCACAGGTTCATAATCACGCTCCAGGGTTTTGAATTTTTCTTTTTAAAAAAATATGGTTTATTTTTTCTGGTTTAGCGAATAGAAATTAAGCAGAAATTCATTTATATGTGGTGTATGTTGCAGGTATATGATGCTTATTGATGGCAGAAATGAAGTTTACATGATTGATCGAGACAACTCCGTTTTTGAACTAGCAAACCTCGAGTTCCCTTTTCGGAAGGATCTTCGAATTCATTTGGCCAGCACCCTGCTGGATGGGGTAAGGTTAATTATTTATCACAAATTCAACCCAATCCCTCCTCCATTCCCTTTTTGTATAGTCATATTTTCGCTTAAAAGTTTTTAAAAAATTAAATTTGGTCCAGAATCCTGATCAGTCTGAAAAATGCATTGGATTTTTATTTTCAACACATTTTTTTCCATGTACTTAATTTTTTTGCTGCATTTGCATTAGAAATATATATTATATAGGAGGATATAAAAGGATACTCTGAACAGTGACTTTGCAAATAGAGCTCACCTAGAATATCAAACAAATTTCATTGGAGCAAAGCATTTTACCATTGACTTCCTACGTGAAAGGAAATTATATTGAATTATAATGAGAATTTTGAGTTACTGAAACAGGTAAAATATCAAGACTCTGAGAATCTGCTTTAATGAAAATATCTGGTCCATTTTGGACTAATGTCAAATTGTATGGGAAAACTATGGTTCTTCAAATTGCCACCAACATCACTTCCTTGTATTCTAAATGAACTATGCAAGGTTGGATTAAGTAATATTCCTTGCATTTGCAGCAGCGCTTTAACCTGCCATACATCCCAATGCACTTTGCAGGATTTACTGTAAAATGCAAAGTTTTGTCAAAACATCCCAGCAGTTAGATGACCTTGTCAATTATTACTTCAAATTTAATGCATTTAATTATTCCTCAGGAATTATTTTCCAGGCTTGGAAATTAATGTCATCTTTGTATGCATATGTTACATGTTTCCCAATATAGGTAATCCCCGATTTAGGACACTTCTATTTAGGATGTTTCGATTGAACAAACATAATTTTTTAACACCTTTTTGTTGATATAGGACACTTGGTTTTGTTTTAACGAACAAAATAATTTTTTGTGCATGCGCAGTACATATTTTGAATATCGCAGTCGTTTTAGGCACGTCCTTTTTGTCCATACGCACAGTCCATAGTGTATTCGCGGGTAAATCGCGTTCGCACCTAATATAGTGTATCCAAGCATGGCCAATAGCATGTCGCTGCGTCATTGTTTAAAAGCCAGCTGATTTTGAAGCGAAATTACAGTATTTCAGTAATTTCCGAACATTCCCGAGCAACTTTGAGCGATTTACAGCCTCTACCACATTTATACCAAGTTGGGAAAAGAGAGCAGTAAGTGAAATGAGCAGTGGTAATACAGCTAGTGGCCAGAGACTCTGCAAAGTCATCATTTAAAATATTAAATTGGAGGTGATAAAGCGCATCAAGTCTGGCAAAAAAGGTATGGACGTCGGGAGGGTTTTAGGGCTAGCTAGATCGACGGTGGCTACTATAAAACAGAATAAGGACAATATACTGGCAAGTTCAAAGTGTGTTACAGGTGCAAGCAGATTATCAAAACATAGGACTGTATTAAAGTTTGCCAACATTAAAGTACAATACTGTACAGTTATCCCAAGTACCCCTTCTTGCCTATGTATTATTTTGTGTGTTTTATGTGTTATTTTGTGTTTTGTGTGTTATTTAGTGGGTTTAAGGTCCGAATATTTTGTGAAAAGAACGCATCTCAGGTTATATAATGGGACTGCGATTTCGATTTAGGACTTTTCAATCTGAGTACCGTTTTTCAGGAACGCAACCCCATCCTAAATAGAGGTTTACCTGTATATCTATGCATGATCTTTTACTTAACTTCAATAAATAGTGAGCTTGCGTGAAAATTAAGCCACCATTTGCAAAAAGGAGTGTTTTCCTCCTCTGACTTTTGGTAGTCGAGGTGATGCACTCTGACAGCTGTGCAGTGGTAAAGAACACACTATTTAATAATTGCTGTGAAGTACACAGTGCAGTTCAGCTCTTGACAGTGATTTGTGGAGATATCAGAGGTAAGCACAAATAGAAAAATTGGAACATAAACAAGACCAATATAGTGATGTTTCAATTTGTATGGAGTGTCAACGTGCTTTAGCTCTTTGTTGGCATGTTATTGAAAAGCCAAGTGGTAATAGGAACAACAGTTGAAGGCACATGGACAGAACATTGGATCAGTTCATTTCTAAAAATCACTAGGTGTGTTTTTAAAGGATGCACTGAATGCAATGCAGAATATTTTTGAATAGATACAAATAAATAATTTCTTGGTGAAGAATATATTCTTTTAAGTTGAATTTTTTTAATACTTCATTCCAGTTTAAGTCCAATAAAACTCAATTAAGTCTAATCTTTGGAAATAGAATAATCATCTATGTAATATATGTATCTGAGTTCCATTCAGCACTAGCTGTATTTTATAAATCAGATAAACAGCTAAATCATAATGGTTTCTTGATCCCAAATACTTTTAAAATCATTTCCTAACTCATATCACATACTTACCATCTGTATTAGTTCGCAGGAACGGAAGTGAAGTCTTGACCCTTCGGTACATGGGCACTTACTGACTCCATTAAGTAGGCTTACTCAGTATAGATTATTGATTAATTTGTACATTATAAGACTTATACAAGTGTGCCTGTTTCTCATTATTCATGCAAGTCATATTAAATGTTATAGACCCGACTGATACGACTTATGTGAGTTTTAGTGTATACAAAAATGGCCTTTTTTAAAAAAAAGTTGCTTATAAGATATAAGAAATTCAACCCTCATTAGACTTTTGATCTTGTTCTTCTATAATACCAACATTACCATCTATTATGACATCAAGCTGTTTCTTCTATGCCTTCAGTGTTTTGGTTTCAACAATCTTTCCTGATAACTAATTGAAGTTGTTGAATACCTTATGTATTTTATGAAAATAATTAGAGTATTCCTGATATCATAAAATGATAGCACAGAAGGGGGCCATTCGGCCCATAGTGTCTGAGTGGCTCTTTGAAAAGAGCTGTCCAAATCAATCCCACTCCTCCAGTCTTTCCCCATAGGCCTGCAAACCTGACCTCTCAAAATAACTATCTACTGTACTTCTCTCTTAAAAGTTGTTGTCGAATCAGCTTCCACAACCCTTCAATGCAATCCATTCCAGATCCAAACAACTTGTTGCGTGAAAAAAAATCTCCTCTCCTTCCCTCTGTTTCTTTTCCAAACTATTTAAATTGGTGTCGTTGGGTTACTGACCCACTCGCCAGTGAAAATAGTTTGTCCAAAGATTTCATAACCCTAAACTCTTGACCCTGGGTTTGACATATTGTCTGGTTTCACTTTCTCCAGCCTATGATGCATTCAGTATACGCTAAAAGATACTCTGTGATGTCTTTTCAAGGGTGAATAGCTGCATCTTATCCAATCATTAATTAGATTTCTCTTAATAGATGAAACTGTATTGAATAAAATGGAATGTGTACCAAGGAAACACTGATTTATGATAAACCTAACCTGTTCCAACACAGGTAACTGGCTGGCCAACGCCAAATAAGTGAATCACTGAGGAAACATGGTACAATTTGAAAGAATAGTAGACTCTGTAGATGGTTGAAACTGTTCATTTTAGTTTCATTAGTGTTATTTAGATGTTATAAGACTGCCATTTACAGTTTCTATTATCACAGCCTTGGGACATTCTCTCGACGTGAAAGTCGCTTTACAAATGTAATTTTGTGTTGGATTGTATTATTAATTGCTCTTAGCAAATCCCTGTACTTTGTATTGTTTAACACTATTTCCTTCTCTCTTGTTCAGTGAGAGAAAGTAAAAGAATACCAACCTGTAGAATTACATATTGAAAATTTAGCAGAATTGCTAATGCGCTTTTATTTTTTGCCAGGAAATGATCATTGACAAAGTAAATGGACAAGCTGTTCCTCGATACTTGATATACGACATAGTGAAATTTAGTGTGAGTACTGTGGTTTTATTTTTCTTTGTATGTATTATTTTGACTGTTAGTGTGATTTGTCTCAATCAAGATGCTTGCAATATGTTGATTTATTGGCATGGGTACTCAATGGACTTCAATTCTTTAATACAGATTTCATTTTCCCAGCTCGTGTTGTGAGCAAATCCAGATCCACTTACCTGTTACCCAGCAACCTACCTATTACCCAGCAAAATAATTGAGTCGCACCATTCAGGAACTTGGCGTAACTTCCTTACAACTGCATTATGCACCCACATCTTATACCAATTTTGTTTGGATGAGTGAAGTCAGGCCCTACTCTCATTTAAGTTGAATTTTCTCCTGGAATGTTTACCCAGGTATCTTAGTCATACATTTGCAAAGTTTACTCTGTATTGCTATATGAATGCTGAAATCCTCTCTTAATCTGGTAAAACAATCATCATTATGTTGATGCTGTTTATACAAAACATTTTATGATTGTGAAGTTATCTGTTTTATTTGAATTTAGGCAGATAGAGCAGTCTTTTATAAAAATTACAATTTCTCTTCCTCCTTCCCACACCCCTCCCATCAATAACCAACACTTTCAGAAGATGTAGAGTTTGGGGACACCCCTTCATCCTTTATTGTGAACATAAAGTTGATTCTCTAAATGTATCAGTTATTTCCTTCAGCAACAACAAATTGTATAAGGTTTTGAAGGTGAGGACTGGATCTTGATCCTCGGGTGAGGGATATTCAAATATTACTGTTTGGAAACGGAATTTGAGATTAGTAAACAAATACCTTCACCTACAAATCCCTCCATGATCTCGCCCCTCCCAATCTTATAACCCTACTTTTTCACTGTGATTGGCTTCATGAATCCTGCTCCTTCTGCTTTACTATTGGTGGTCGCGTTTTCAGCCATTCTGCCCATGCCCATTATCCCAAGTCCCACTAAATTTTTTCTCTTTCTCTCTCCCTTTCTCTATCCACCACTCGTTCTCTCTCTTGTGCTCTCTGCCCACCTCTCTCTCGTACTTTTATGGTGATTGCATACAAATGCCTAAGTGAAGACCATCCCAGAAAAGATAGGGATATTTTGTGGGTGATAGAGTAAGAATATTATGAGGGAAACCTTTTTTTCTGATTGAGTTGAACCCAAAATGAAAGACACTGGTTAAAAATGGGTTCAATGGTATTTGGTCAAATATTATTTAATGGTGTAACTTCCATTTATTGCCACAAGAGGGAGCTTTTATCTTTACTTTGGAGCCTCTGGTTTGAAAACTCATCATTACCACGAATACCATATACTCTATAAGTATTTACATTTTTGGACTAAAAACAATTCTCACTCTTTCAAACCTCTGTATAAGCTTAATTGTTAGGCAAAACTATTGTTTTCTGAAATTATAATTTGACATTTGAATTCATTAAAAGAACACCTTTTTCATAAATGTGCAGCAATTTTGTTTCAAGAAAACATTGAAGCTACCTAATTTTCATTGTGATGGAAATCACATACATACATGATGTATGCCTCTTTTGACCTGATTCGCACTGCAGCATTGGATATTTGAAAACAAACAAAGAAAAGCTTACCAGCATGTTTCTAGAAAGTGTTTTAGGGGAAAAAATTAGAACATTGCAATACACTCATATATTTCTGTTTTGCAATTCACATTGTTTTTAATACTTTCCATACCAATATTTGAAGTTTGTGAATGGTGTAAATGTACATGTAGTACAGGAGAGTCCTATTAGAAGGCACCTCTAATGTGTGTTCTCTTACAATTCATTTGCACTATGGACATTTTCTTTCCTAACCAATTCCTAGACCTATGTCATCTGTACCAATATGGACCATGTCAACTGGATCTGTGCCCTCCCTTTCCAAATTTATTTCCCGCCGCCTTGAGATATCCCTTAACCTGGTATCAGGTAGACACACAGTGTTTGGGACTCCCATTCATGGCTACAGAGGAGTTAACTAAGCCCCTAACTATTGAATCCCTTATCACAAATACATTTCTATTCTGCTCCAACAATCCAGTTGATGTCATCCAAATCTGTTGTTGCACTTCAAATATCATTTCAATTTCCATTGTTGCACTTCTGTTTTCATTCGTTGCCCAACACCCCAATTCTAGGCCACGCTTCACTGGCTGGATCCCTGTTTTAGAATGGATTGATTACAAAATCCTTACTGACTTTCAAATTTCTTCACTCTCTGACACACTATCTCCAATCTGCTCACTTCCTACTGCCTTTTCTCAGCTGGCTCGGGTGTTCTGCTTCACAATTCACTTTGCCCCCAAATCCTGAAACTCTACCTCAATCCCTCCATTTTGCTTCACCTTGCCTTCTAATAACACCTGAAGACTTACTTCAACCGTTCCACACTGCTGTTAAGCGCTCTGATGCAGCTTGTGTGAAGGAAATTTCCGTAGAGGTATCCCTCCCCAACTGCCAGGTTTCCGCCCTATCCACAGCACAGAAACTGCCCTGGTTAAGGTTACAAATGACATCCTAACCGCCTGCGACCAGGGCTCCCTCTGCCTCCTCGTCCTCCTTGACCTGTCTGCTGCGTTCGACACAGTCGATCACACCATCCTCCTCCAAGGTCTTTCCTCCCACCTCAACCTTCAAGGCACAGTCCTTGACTGGTTCCATTCCTACCTGACCCACCGTTTACACTTTGTTTCTTCCAACGGTTTTTCTTCAAACCCCCGCACAGTTTCTCACGGCGTCCCTCAGGGCTCTGTCCTCGGTCCCCTCCTTTTCACCCTTTACACGCTCCCTCTGGGCGACGTCATCCGCAAACATGGGGTAAATTTCCACATGTATGCGGACGACACCCAGTTATACCTTTCTGCCTCATCCCTCAACCCCAGACCATCGATGTTCTGACAGCATGTCTGTCCGACATCGAGTCGTGGACGAAGGACAACTTTTTGCAATTGAACGTGAGTAAGACCGAGGCCCTCCTGATTGGCTCAAGCCAGCGCCTCCGCACATCGGGCGCTGCCAGCCTCAACATCCAAGGCTGCACTCTCCACCTCACAAAGCCAATCAGGAACCTCGGCATCATGTTCGAACAAAAACTTTCCTTCCTCCCCCACATCCGCGCCTTGACCGGCACCGCTTATTTCCACCTGCGCAACATTGCCAGGCTCCGCAACTATCTTACCCCCAGTGCTGCCGAAACACTCGTGCACGCATACATCACCTCACGGCTGGACTACGGAAACTCTCTCCTCGTCGGCCTCCCCAGTTCCTCCATTCACAGGCTGCAGGTCATCCCAAACTCTGCAGCCCGTGTACTATCCCGCACCCGCCTCCGCGACCACATAACCCCCACCCTCGCCAGTCTCCACTGGCTCCCCATCCTCCAGAGGATCGAGTTCAAGATCCTCGTCCTCACCTACAAGGCCTTACACGGCCTTGCCTCGCCTTATTTAACCAATCTACTTTCCCCCTACAAGCCCACCCGGACCCTACGTTCAACAGGACTTGGCCTGCTCCAAGCCCCCCGCCCGAACCGCCCCACCATCGGAGGCCGGGCCTTCAGTTTTTCCGCTCCCACCCTATGGAATGCCATCCCTCAATCCCTCCGTTTCGCTTCTTCCCTTTCCTCTTTCAAGGCCGGTTTGAAGACTTTCCTCTTCGATCGTGCGTTTTGTTCCACCCCAAACCCTTTTACCTCCCCTTCGTGTTTTACCCCTTCCCAAACACTCCCCTCTCAGCTCGGGTCACACGCCTCCTGTGCAGCGCCTTGGGACATCCTCTCGACGTGAAAGGCGCTCTATAAATGTAATTTGTTGTTTTTGTTGTTGTTGTGGGGATATGTTCCTGTAAACCCCTCGGTTGGTAAAATTGAGGTTGGAAAATATAGGGCCCTATGGGAGAAATGCGGATAGGGGGAGTAAGTTCGTTTTTTGTAGAACTAAACACAAAAAAACACATACAGTTATAACATACATGGGGATCAAGGGAGTAAGTTTGGGCGTATCTGCAGGAATCCGCGACGCTGTCTGACTGATCTATACATAGACACAGAGAGAGATGTGGGGTGGGGGGTGGTGGTAACATGGAGGGCTCACACAGAGAGAGAGAAATCAACGGAGAAAGTGTGGTGGAGAAGAAGAGAGAAATAGAAAGTGAAATAGAGAGAAGGTGAGAGAGAGAAGTGGGGGTGGGGGGAAAAGAAGGTGAAATAGAGAGACGGTGAGTCAGCGAGAGAGATCTCTACAGCCCACTTACACAGAGAGAGAGAGAGAGAGAGAGAGAGAGAGAGAGAGAGAGAGGATACAGAGAAGCGACAATAAATTCATGTTGCTGTATTTACCTTAAAAGAGAGAAGCGTTGTAGCTGGTTGATTACAACATCGCAATTGGGTCCTAGCGCTATACGCTAGCGCGAAGCGACATTGAGGCTTGTTGATGTAACTGGGTCCTAGCGCTAAACGCTAGCATTAGTGTTAAAACCCTTAGATAAGCAAGGGTTATAAGCCGTGGTTTGTAAGGGTTGTCGCCTTTAGCAAACCGTGGATGCATGAGTTTTGCGGTTGTCGAGGGCACAGTTAGGGCGGGTACCTGTATATGCAAGTTATTTTTGCAGTGATGGAATATGAAACACATTGATGTGTTTTGAAGTAGAACGTGCACTGATGCGTGCACTCATTCATAAAGGGATTAAGGGGTATAGGGATAAGGCAGGTAGAGTTAGAATGGAATATCAGCCATAATTGAATCAAAGGCTCAAAGGCTTGAAGAAGAAATATATTAATGATAGGGGATTTAATAGTTAGGAGCATAGTTAGCTATTCTGTAGCTACAGATAGACAGAATGCTGTCTACCTGATGCTAGTGTAAGCGATATCTCGAGGAGGCTGGAGAGGAATTTGGAAAGGGAGGAGACAGATCCAGTTGTTGTGTTCAATGTTGGGACAGACGACATAGGCAAGTATAGGAAGGAGGTCCTGCAGAGGAAGTTTCCAGAGTTAGGAGCTAAGTTAAAAGACAGGAGCTTGAGAGTAATATTCTGCATTATTACCTGAGCCATGTGCAAATTGGAGTAGAAAGAAACAGATTAGGAAAGTTAACATGTGCGTAAAGGATTTGTGTGGGAAAGAAAGGTTCAATTTCATGGAAAATACTGGGACAGGAAGGAGCTATACCGATGGGATGGGTGGCTCCACCTGAACCGGAATTGGACGAGTGTCCTCGCGGAAAGGGTAAATAGGGTTATGGCAAAAGCTTTAAACTGATAAAATAGGGGAGGAATCAGAAGGAATTACATAAACCAAAATATAAAGGAACTGGAAGATGAGAGTATTGGTTAAACAAAACTGAGGAATAAGGAGAACATAAATGGTCAGGGAATTAATGCAATAGTAGACAGAAATGTGAAAAGATTGTCAAAATTAAAGTGAGAGGAACAATTAATAAAAACAAATTGAACTGCTGGTACAGCAAGGTTTAAGCTAAAGTTTAAGAAGGACATTAGTATTATAATATATAGTATTATATATGGTACTGTAATATAAATAAGCTGATTTTGAGGGGATGAGAATGGAAATTGGGAAAATAAACTGGAATAAATTATTGGCAAACAAAGATATAGAGCAGCATTGGGAAACATTTAAAATGGTGATCAATATATCTAGGAGAAATATATTCTGCTTTTTGGAAAAAACCCAAGATAAAGCTAAGCAATAATGAGACACCATGGATGAATAAAGACATAAGATAAAAGTTGAGACTGAGGAAAGAGCAATTCACTAAGTACCTAAACAGTAAGGGAGAGCATGACAAAAAAGAATATGAAGAGGTTAGGAAACCAGTCCAAAAAAAATTAGGAAGACAATGAGGAATTATTAAATTGTGATGGAATATAAAAAGAAATAGTAAAATATTCTACAGACATAAATAACGAAAGAAAAATCTAAATAAGAATAGGGCCATTAAGGGATGGATAAAATAAGCTCACAGGCAGCAACACCGAAATGGCAGAAATATTGAATAATGACTTTGCCTCAGTATTTACTTGGGAGATGACATGACAGTAGAAGAAGAGATTAAAATACATTTAAGATAAAAAGAGGGAGATAATCGATAAACTAACCAAACTCGGGGAGGACAAAGTTCTTGGTCAAAATGAATTGTATCTGTGTATATTAAAAGAATCTAGGGAAGAGATAGCAGAGGCACTAATACATAATTATAATAATTCATTAGAAAAGAGAGTAGTGCCAGAGGATTGGAGGATAGCTAATGTTATGCCTAACAAAAGGGAGATAAAACAAGCCCAGGAACTCTAGACCTGTCAGCTTAACATAGGTTGTAAGTTGTAGGAAAGATAATGGAATCTTTACTGAAAGAGATAACAGAAAAACATCTAGAAACCAAGAATATAATAACGAATAGTCAGCATGTATTTCAAAAAGCAATGTGTTGCTTCACCAACTTCATTGAATTCTTTGAAGAGGTAACAAAAAGAGTAGGCAAGGTTAATGCAGCAGATGTAATATACAATAAAAGCCCGTTTATCCGGCACCCTTCGAGGGGGTTGACAAATTGACTGTGCCAGATAATTGGGCGGCAAATTGGCGAAAACCCAGCACAAAAAATTAACTTATTTTAAAACATACCATATTAATAATACACGAAATAGTAACAGAATATTGTATGGATACTTACCAATAAAGATTCCAGCACACTTGGTAAAAAGATCGGTAAAAAAGCATTTTATTTTGAAAAAAAACACGTTTGTAAGTTTAATAAGTGCGCACGCATTGCACAAATGCGCAAAGTGAGCATACTCGCGATTGCTGGAATGGGGAATTGCCCCGGGAGGGGGTCGAGCAATCCAGTTGATCGGGTCATGGATAAACAGGCTTTTACTGTATTTGGATTTCCAAAAGACTTTTGATAAGGTACCATATGATAGACGAATGAATAAGGTCAGACAACAACAACAACAACTTAGATTTATATAGTGCCCTCTACGCATCTCAGAGAGCTTCACAATAACAGATCCCGGACCCGAGCCAGGGGCAGGGAGAGAAAGGTGACCAAAGGCGTGGTCGAAGAGAAAGATCTTTAGCTGACACCTGAAACTGGGAGGAGAGGTGAAGGGAGTGAGAAAAGGCGTTCTAGAGCCTCGGGATATAGTGGCTGAAGGCACGGCTGCCGATGGTGGAGCAGAGGATTCGGGGGATGCGGAGGAGGCCAGACCCGATGGAGCGAAAGCAACAGGTGCTGGTTTGAGGAGAGAGGAGGTTGGAGAGGTAGGTGGGTGCAGAGGAGTGGAGGGTTTTGAAAACAAGGGTGAGGATCTTGAAATCGATCCTCTCTGGGATAGGGAGCCAGTGAAGTCTGGTAAGGACTGGGGTAATGGGGGAGCGAAGTTTAGTGCGGGTGAGAATGTGGTCGGCAGAGTTTTGAATGAGTTGGATTTATGGATTGTGGTGGAGGGGAGACTGGCGAGGAGGGCATTAGAGTAGTCCAGCTGAGAGGTGACAAAGGCATGGACCAGGGTTTCAGCGGTTTTGGGGGCGAGATATTGCCGGAGACGGGCAATCTGATGGAGGTGGAAAAAAGCATTGCTGGTGAAGGACCGGATGTGGGGGAGGAAGGACAGTTGGGGGTCGAACTTGATGCCTAGGTTGCGCATGAGTTTGGAGAATTTTAGGGGCAGGCTGGGAAGGTGGAGGAGGTGAGAGACGTGCGATTGAAGATGTTGACGAGAGACAAAGAGTATGGCTTTTGTCTTGTCAACATTCAGCTGCAGGAAGTTCGCGCTCATCCAGCTCCTGATGTCTGACAGACAGGCTGATAGAACATCAAGGGACTGGGGGTCGCAAAGTGAGGTGGAGAAATAGAGTTGGGTGTCATCCGCGTACATGCGGAAGTGTACCCCATGTCTGCGGATGACATTCCCAAGAGGGAGCATATAGATGAGGAAGAGGAGGGGGCCAAGGATGGAACCCTGGGGTACCCCACAAGTATCCGGGTGAGATCGGGAGGAAAAGCCGTTTGTGGAGATGTACTGCTGGCGGTTTGTGAGGTAGGACTCGAACCAGGCAAGAGCAGTCCCACTGAGGTGGATGGCGGACGACAGGCAGTGGAGGAGGATGGTGTGGTCGACTGTGTCGAATGCAGCGGACAGGTCCAGGAGGATAAGGAGGCTGAGGGAGCCATAGTCACAGATAGAGAGGATATCGTTTGTGACTTTCACAAGCGCGGTCTCTGTACTGTTGGCAGGGCAGAAACTGGACTGGAGGGGTTCGAAAAGGGAGTGGGTGGAGAGGTGGGCGCAGAATTGGTTGGCAACAATGCATTCCAGTGCTTTGGTAAGGAAGTACAGAGCATGTTGAGTGAAGGGAAAAGTAGCAGGATGTATAGCAAGCTGGCTACAAGATAGAAAACAGAAAGTAGGGGGTAAAGGGTAGAAACTCAGAAAGGCAGAGGGTGGGAAGTGGTGTTCGATGGGGATCAGTATTGGGACCTGTTGTTCACAATTTACATTTGGACTCGGGGATTGAAAGTACAATTTCAAAATTTGTGGACCACCAAATTTGGGGGTGGAGTTAATACCGGGGAACCCTGCAACAAATTACAATAAGCCGTTAATATACTTGCTGAATGAGCACTTATGTAGCAAATAAATAGATACATGTGAGGTGACACATTTTGGTAGGAGGAATAAGGAGGTCATGTTGCCTGGAAAATAAGAATCTAAATGGGGTAGTGGAGCATATGGTTCTCACGGTACAAATCGCTAAATGTAGTCACGCAGCTCAATAAGGCCATTAAAAAAAAGCAAACCAAACGTTAGGGTTCATTTCCAGAGGGATAGAAATGAAAAGCAAATAGGTTAAGCTAAATTTATATGAACCTTAGTTAGACCACACTTGGAGCACTGTGTACAGTTCTGGTCCCTATATTGTAGAAAGAATATAGTGGCACTAGAGAAAGTGCAATGGAGATTTATAAGGATGATACCGGAACTGCAAGGTTATATGGGACTCTTCAATTAATGTTGGGGATGCGTTCTTGGAAAGTGAGACTTTAGTGAAACGACATATAGCGAAACCAAAATTACCTTAGGCCTAATGGTATAAATAGGGGTTCCTTCAGTACATTTGTAGTCTAAATTTTCTAAATATTAAATAAAGAGCAAAAAATAACACTGCTACTATTGAGAATTGAAATCAATGTTTAATAAATACCAGTACAGTAAAAGCCCGTTTATCCATGATCCGATCAACCGTAACTTCCATATAACTGGCACCTCAAAAAAAAGGTCCCCATTCGATTAACCGGCTTATCCGGCACAATTGCATTTTTTTCTCTCGTATCAGTATTTCAGTATGCTGCTACTAGTGCCTGAAGGTGGCGCTGTCGTTTTGTTCCCCTCACAGAGTACACTATGATTACCTCTGAATGCTGCCATAGTGCACTTTCTGGTTTGAGAGAATTGGTCTGTGGTGGAGCAGGCTTGATGGGCTTTCCGTTCTGAAATGCCAAGAAATGGTGTCTCATTTATAACTAGGTAAACTGTAATTTAAAATATGGAAGTTTAGTTATATAAGGAAATAAACATCACAATAAAATGTATTATGTTACAGTTGTGTATGAGTCACTCTCCAATTATAAATTGACTGTAAAAATGTTTCCCATTAATGACAACAATATCCTTCAAGGTGTGATTTAGAAGCTTAATTTTCAGTAACAAAAATGTAATATACACTTGATGTATGGAACTTCTAAACTATTACCTCTGGGTTTATTTAGAAGATTTTCACTGGTCAGCATGTCTGACATGCGTGAAATCCATCATGCTTAAGAATATGCAAACCAGATCCCAGAGTTTGATGGGATACTACTGGATACTATTGGAGTTTAACAATACAATACAAAATTACATTTGTACAGCGCCTTTCACATTGTGAAGACATCCCAAGGTACTGGACAGCCAGGGATTTGGACCCAAGCAGAGAGTTAGGATTAGGAAGGGTGGAGGGCAGAGACGGTGGAAGGGTGTTCAAAGGAGCGGTCGAAGAGGAGGGTCTTGAGATGTGCCTTGAAGGAGGGAAGGCAGGGAGCGGGCAAAGGGACAAAGGGATGAAGTTCCAAAGGCTGGGGCCAGAGAAACTGAAGATCCAACTGTTGATGGTGGGGCAAGCCATGCGGGGATGCAGAGTAAACTGCATCATGCTAAGAGATGGGAGGGGACAGGTTGATATGGTGTTAGCAGGTCATAGAGATAGGAAGAAGCAAGGCTGTGGAGGGGCTTATAGGCGAGGAAGAGGGTTTGAACTCTCTTATGGAGGATGTGGAGTCGGGTGATGGTGGAATGATAGGCTCACGGAGCCTGATGGAGGAGAGGACACGAGCTGCAGAGTTCTGGATCTGCAGCATGAGGAGGGAAGTGTTGGGAAGTCCAACAATCAGGAAATTGGCGTAGTGACTGCTAGATGTGATAAATGCATGGATGGTTTTGGTGACCTGAGGGAAGAGGCAGTGGTGGAGCTGGGCATTATTGTGGAGTTGGTCATGTTATGGATGTATGGTAGAAAGAACAGTTGAGTCAAATAAAATTCCAAGGTTCAGCATTGGCTCAGTGAGGTGGTGTGTGCATACATGGTTAGTGATGCTGCTAGTGCCTGAGGTGTGGAGGCATTGATGGGAGCCAATCAAGAGGCCCTAGGTCTATTGACTACTGTAGAAATTTAGCTCTCACCCAAGACCCATTCTGTCAGGACAGCAGTAGTACTTTAGTCGAGGGTGGAGGCAAAGAGGTGGAGTTGGGTATAATCCATATACAAGTGGAAGTTGGAGGAGGGGATGGGTGAGGTGTGAGAGAGTGGGGGCAGAGGAGCCGGTTGGTGATGGAGGAGAACAGCCTGGGGCTGTTGTTTGCCTCCCAAGATTGCCCTATTCCATCTTGGAGTAGAAGGACTGTTTAGCGGAGACAAGGGCAGAGTGGTAAGTTTTGATGTGGTCCTGCCAGACCTACCGATGGACTGTTAAACTAGATTGAGCCAAGTAGATCGGTGGCATGCACCTGTGTCTTGAGGGAAGAGAGGTAACTGGTGTACTAGGGTGACTTCAGAGAGGAGGATGTGTTCTTGAGGTGAGGGGACAAGGCCATCGAGAGTGGTGGAGAGAAAATTGTGGAGAAGAATAACCAAAGAAAGTCATTATGGGAGAAAGTCCAGAGGGGGAGGGGTTCAGATGACTCCAGGGCATGGGGTGGAGGTGTGGGGAGATTTTATTTTCGGGGCGGATGGAGATGGAGATGGATTCGGTGGTGGGGAGAGGAAATGAAGAGTTAAGGGAGATTAAGACATGGTCTGAGACTGGCTTTGTCAGTGATGTTGAAGTCCAAGATGCTGAGGCCTCTGCTAATAACCAAATCAAGCTAGTGGCCATGGACGTGGTTGGCAGAGCGGATATGGAGTGAGATGTTGTGAGAGGAGAGAGAAGTCAGTGGAGATGGAGAACGATGGGCTGAAGTGCAGTTTAAAGTCACCTTGATAGAGGTGTTCAGATAAGAGGCAGAGTGAAGTTAGAAGGTTGAAGCTGCCAGAGAGGAAGGTGGAGGAGGGTTTGGGGATAAACAAGAAGAATTTTAAGGCATTCTTTGCAGATGGCAAGTGACTGGAGATGATCCATACCACCACCTCAGTGGCGGTATGGATGTGGGGTTTGGTGGAATATATAGCTGGGTAGTGTAGCCTCACCCAGGTGCAAGTTGTCACCTGGGGGTGATCCAAGTTTTTGTAATGGTGAGAAATATAAATTTTGTGCGGGGAATATCACATTTTGAAATGGGGCTCCATGCCTGGACACACTAATGGCGGCCACGATTCCTACAATGATTCCCACTCCTCCGCTAGAGCCCACATATAGTCTCGAACTTGGGACCTCAGCCGTACCCACCGGCACCTATTGACCTCGCTCTTGGAAGCCTCGTTGCCACACTCATCACTCTCACTGACCCCATTCACCGACCAACCCTGTTGATCCCACACTGGAACAACTCATTCCGTTTGCCCCACCGCTCCTCGTTACCTCTTGACTGCTGGCTTCAACTCAGCTCCCATAGACTCTCTCCCTGGTCTGACTATTTCCCTTTTGACTGACTAACTGGCTAAAACTACATAGCTTGTTATTGAAAGTACTGTTTGGCAAGCCCTCCTTCTGCTTGGCCAACTTGGACCACCCTATTCATTGGAGCTTTGATTTGTAGTGTTAACAGGATCTGACTCTGAAGAATTTCTGCCCCAAGTGACTGGTCTGTCCTTCTAGGTCCTGCCAATGAGCCAAGCTAGCTATTTATCTTCACCTCTGTTTACTTAACATTTTTAGTACTCTGTGAACTGGCCTAGCAGTTTTCTTTTGCATTCAGTTTCCAGTTTCATCCTACATTCAGATGAACGGGATTTGGACCATCCAAACATCCAGCCTTAAACATGGACTGGTGTTCCAGCAGAACATCTCAGAAGGGAAATTATCATTCTAGTTAACCTATGTTTTCTACTCTGAATATACTTGCACATATGGCACTCTTGGTCTGTGATAAAGGAAGGGATTGGATATGGCAATTTCCTGGTTAATTTGACAACCAGGCTCTTGAAAGAGCCAAATTGGTCACACTGGCGCTTTTTTTTCTAGTTGTGGCATTTCAAAGTAAATGTATATTGATATACAGGTAAACCCCTATTTAGGACGGAGTTGCGTTCCTGAAAAACGGTACTCAAATCGAAACGTCCTAAATCGAAATGCGGTTTCCCATGCGGTCCCATTATATAACCCGATGCTTTCTTTTCACAAAATTTTCAGACCTTAAACCCACTAAAATAACACACAAAACACACAAAATAACACACACAAAAAAACAAAATAATACACATAGGCAAGATTTAATATCGTTTTGGCTGAGCTGAGTATAAATTGCGATATCGCCCTCTAGTGTGGAGGAGTTGTTAGAGGCTAATTTGGGTCGCAGCAAAAATTGGCCACTTCAAATGCTTGGATACAGTATACGAGTGCGATTTTACCGCAAAATACATTATATACTGCGCATGCGCAAAAAAGATGTGCCAAATTTTTTGGTCGTTAAAATGAAACCCAAATGTCATACATCGATAAAAAGGTGTTAAAAAATTATGTTTGTTAAATCAGAACAATGTAAATAGAAGCATCCTAAATTGGGGGTTACCTGTAATAGCACATGGCCCTCAAGCTGTGGTTCCTTTGATACCCTAAGATTGACCAGTGTATACCTGAAATTGCTGGACCAAGTTTCACTTGACTTCTTGACCTTGGAGAGTGAAGTTTATTATAACATCTGATGTTGCCTGAGAAGCCATTTTTACTGCTTCAAGAAACCCATTCACCAATACAATACAAGTTACGTTTGTATAGCACCTTTCATATTGGAGAACTTGTTCCAGGTGGGCTAATAACATTAGGAAGATGTTCATCCAGGCAAATTAGTCTTCTCTCTCGGGATCATCTGTATTGAGTATTTGCAACATCTTGTTAGCCTAAGGATGGAAACCGAACTCCTTGTGAGTTGATGTGCTTTGGATTTTGGTCTTCTGTAAAGGTGTTTGCTTACTTGGATAAATATTCATTTGGTATTTCATTGCATGAGGCTGTTAAGACATAATTGTTTTCCTAAATTTGGATTGCAGTGCAGTATTCCACAAGGCTTCAAGTTGTCTTCTTTTGAACTTTAAGTATACGTAATGAATACTTGTCACAGAAGACTATTGTTGGAAGCTATGTTTTCATACTCTCCGGTTAATGAGATTTTGGCATATGTTTTGAAATCGAAGTCTGAAAGCGCTCACCAGTAGTTTGTTTGAAGAATAGTAACTTTGATAGCAAACATGGCAATCTTTTTGCACATAGCAAGGTCTCGCCAAGTGGTCACGAGGTGAATAATCATTTAATTTGGAATTGTTGGCCAAGACATCAGTTTAAACAGCCCTTTTGTGTTGAAAATTTCATGGATCTTTGTTGTCTCCTTGTGGATAAAGCAAAATTTGCTATCATCTTAAAGATGACACCTTTGATAATGCATTATTATTCAGATGATTGATTGCATCCAGTACATGTGTAAAGCACATGATATTGTGCCAATTGTGCTATACGTATGCTCTTCCATGTACCGACTAAAGAAACAAAAAATTCTTGGATTTGTTATTCTAAATACTACGGCTGCTTCAATGTCAGCGCTATTATTACATGGATTGTTAAGCGTTGCTGTTAGTTCATTTGATGCTCCAATATAAAGGTAGAATTAATGAAAATTTCAAGGTTTAACAATCGTTTAGTAGGCTTTGAGTTCAAAGTCCTGACTTGGAGCTTGAATCCACAACCTTCTGACTCAGTGACAAGAGTTCTACCAACTGGACCACCTGTTTTTAATGTTTGAAAAATATTTATTTCCCCTTTTCTTTTCTGAAGATGCTGGTTCATACTTGGAGTATAGAAACTGCCCACCTAAATAGCTTCTCTTCATGTCCAAAAAATTTCATTCTTATGGCACCTTTCACATAGGGAGGATGTCCCAAAGTCAGGCGAGGGTTTGCAATGAGTTGAGTGTTGGGAGCAAAAGGGGTTAGAGATGGGAAAATAACTGAAAGCGTGGGCTTAAGAAGTCACAGTGGTAGGTTGGGGCAAGACAGTACCGGGATTTAAAAGTTAAGACGTCAAAATAGAGGTATTGTCGATCTCTTTGACCATGAAGAGCATCAAAAGTGCTCTTAGTCCTGTCTTCACCTGATACCAGCACTTTGCCTACAAGAATAAAATAAATGTAGTACTTTCATATTAGAAAAATAATGTGGATATTAGTTGTGCAATTTTAAAATAGTTTTGTTTTCATTATTTGAAACGTATTGCTTACATACAAGACTTCAATGACTGATACATTTGGAATGGAATTTACATACAGAATAGTTGATGTCTAGGGTGACAACACATTGTTAATCTCTTTTTGGAATTTAAATAGGGCAACAGGGTGACAAACATCAGCAATATATGGGATTGATGAAACCCTGATTAAAATGTATTCCTTGTATCTGTTTTAAAAACAGAGGCAGTTTGGGTTCTGTTTTCGCTCTGCTCATTTTGGTTGGCAGCAGATGTCACTGTGAATAACAGCAAGAAGAACATTGATTGTAGTTAATGTAATATTGTCCTCCCTGAAGAATTAGCAATCCTGATGCACCTTTACTGCATGTTTGAGTGATGGTAATTTCTGGTAATTATCTGTTGATTAGCAATCCACATATATTTAAATTGTTAGAAACTGTTGATTCCTGTTAAGAGACAGCATAATTGGTTGAAGAAACTAACCTCAGCAGTTAATCTCATCACAAATTTATTTTTGACTATTACTAATTGATTTTGTTCCCCTAACTGATTTATAAAGATCATTTTGTCTAAACCATGTGATTTAGGTTGTGAAATATTCGAAGCACGGAAGACACACTTAAAATGATGCAGCAAAATTTGAGAATATTTTGACGGCTTCCTCGCAAGACTATTTCTTGGTATCAATCTATATTGTACTGCATCTTCAAAGAGTTGCCAATATCTTGTTAGAGGAAGCTGGCTCATCAGAAATGTCTCATTGTAATTAACCTGATTTTCCCAATACAAAACCTATGAAATCTCTTGATAGGTGTTAAAAGTACAGTTTGAAGAAGCATTAGAGCAAATGAATAAAGCTGGTCAATGTTTTCCTCCTTGAGTCCTGAATCCTCCGCTCCACCATCGGTGTCCTTCAGCCACTACGCCCCGAAACTCTGGAACTCCCTCCCTCAATCCCTTCACCTCACGCCAACCTTTTCCATTTTCAGGTTGTGCCTGAAGATCTCTCTTGAACTACACCTACGGTCACCTTCCCCCTTCCCCTGGCTTGGCCCCGGGCTCCGCTATTGTGAGGCGCTCTGAGATAATGTCTGGCGTAGAGAGTAGTTATTGTTGTTGTTGTGACTGGCCAGTAAATCTTTCTAAAACTTGGGTTTGAAAACACCACTAGGAAAAAAATAGAATGAGCATTTATCACTTTAGAATATTATAGCAAGATGGTTATTCATTCCTTGACTGTGGTACGTACTTGGTTTCTGCATTTTCCCACAAAATATACAGCCAATTCACTTTATATACAGTGAGGTGCTTCGAAATATCTCAAAGATGTGATAAGGTGCTATTATAAGGATTATTATTATCTCGCACTGTACCATTTGATGAACACTCTCACCAGGGTTCTTGGTACTCTGGATTCTGGGTGTCTTGTTGTGCAGAGTGAAGTGATCTGGTTGCATCAAATTACCTATTTGCCACCTAATCCTAAATTCAACTGAATACAGATATTGGAAAGCGCTTTGAAGGAATAAATCCTCCAGTAAGAAGTCAACTTTGATCAGTGTGTGGATAGTTAAGTTTCTCAATGCACTGACATCTAGTGACAATCATTTAATCTTGTACAGCACTATAATATCATTAATAATGGCTATTGGAAGCACAATTTGAAGAACCATTAAATCACGTAAGAATATATATGATCAATATTCCACTGCAACAGGAAATGGCTTTCTAAAATATTATATTCCTTATTTCCTTTGCTAAACTCTAGTGGCTTTTAACTCTATTACAGTTGTCTTTTGCCACAGATGAGCAAAGTAGTACAATGGGTCTCGCTGAAAATTACACATCTACTGTCATGTGACTGTTGTCTTTAATTCAAGCTCTAGGAGTTTGGGTATCAGATTCCTTTTTAAGTATGAATGCTCCATTTGCTGTTAAGTAGAAAGTAGTCATGTATTGAAATTCTTACACAGCAACTAAGCGATCTGAAGATTCTGTTTGTTCATGCAAACAACAACAACAAAATTACATTTATAGAACACCTTTCACATTGGGAGGACGTTCCAAGGTGCTGAACAGTGAAGTCGGGACCTGTAAAAAATCCATCACTATACTTGGTATGCAGTGTTTGCCTGTTATCAACAGAATATTTGACTAGTGTAGACTAGCTGGCTCAGGGTCCGAAATATTGAGATTGTCACAGAGGACTGACTCTAGTTTGGTATCCCATTAGATGGCATGCCTCCTTAGATCTAACTCGGCTCCAGAGGAATAAGGAATCCCAGATGTCTCCCCGTCCTCCCTTCCCAGGATATTTACCAGTTAGTCATTTGACATTTGCCTAGTCAAAGTAAATAGAAGGTACCAGAAATTCCATGTGAATGAGAGCCACAGCACAAATGCACACCCCTACCAATTAAACAGTGGTTCCACCAGTTTTATGTGCAAAATTTTGCAATACTGTAGTTGCTTATTTCTCTCCATATCAATTAAGGTATGCGCCAAGCCCCAATATGTGAGCATGACTTCCAACTGTCGCTCTAAGCCTCATAGTTACTTCAATGATATGCACCTATGTTACATAATATATATCCACACCTTCAGCCATGGGAGAAGGCCGGTAAACAAAAAGTTACATCATGCTAGTCACCAATGTGTACTAATGTCCAAATTCAATGCCTTGTACAGCAACAATATATTTACATTTTTATTGTACCTTTCACTTTGGGCGAATGTCCCAAAGCACTGGACTGGTTTGCAACCTGGACTTGTACTAGCTTTATTTACCACCAGTGCCTTTTCCCGGTGCCGATATAAGAGGCCTTGAGAGAATGACAGGCATGCTGTGAAGCCAACTCTGCCTGAGTGCCAGTGAAGTGTAAACAATACTGAGCAACTGCCTGAATAATCAAGAAAGTTGATTAACTCTTTTGTAATAATATAATAATATTACTGTATATAATAAATGGTTAGATTCCAGCTTGTCAAGGTGAACCAGACCTACCTCTCAAATTAGAGTTGGTGATTTCAATCCTTGCATTTGCTATAGAGCCACTGAAGTTGGGAAGACCATCTCAAAATCCTTCAAAGAATTTATTGTTGTATTTGTATGTGAACACTTGATGTTTCTACAGCCATTGATAACAATTGCATTGGCAACATAGTTATCTATTGTAAAATGTAACTTATGCTTAAAGATGCAAACTTGCAGTTTTAGCTGCACTCTGGGGTTCCCATCTTTGGCTGTTATCAACTACATCCAATATTCTCCAGAATTAGGTCATTAGTAGGGTCCGTCGATATAGAAATTTTCCGATATAGATATATCGGTTTGTCCATATCGATATATACCGATATACCGATACCACAATATATCGATATATACCGATATAGCGATATCACAATATTATCGATATATACCGATATAGCGATATCACAACATATCAATATATACCGGTTTATCGATATATCGCCGGACACGATATACCGACATTTGCGATATATCGATTTTTTTTTCAATATATCGTATTTTTCAATATATCGATATATTTTAAATTCCGATATCGGCATATCAATATGAAAATTATATTGGATATAACTGATATATTGATATATCGCCAGACCCTAGTAATTAGGCTGTGTCTCTTCAGAGCGAGAATGCACATTTCATTCCAGACACAGGGAAATTTCCATGTGCAGGTGATATGCATATATGGTTTATATACGCTTTGTACAAATGATAGTCAAATGGGTCAGAAATCTGGCTGACAAAAAAAACAACGAAAATGAGCACATGCAGCATTCAACATTATAATTTAGCTGGATTTTGGAGTTAGATATAGAAAAGTTATTGCATTTTTATGTGGGTTTAATAAAAAAAAGAACTGAGCCTTCAGTGGTGGCTGAACTGGTAATGGAATAAATTTTCGTGATATGGTTGATATGACTTGTACTGTCAATACCCATGCCCTGGAGGCTGAAGTTAAACTTTAAATAATGACAACGTAATTTTCAGTTAATTGAATTGTGCCACTTTCAAAATCTTTCAGGCGTCTTTTTATTTAGTAATGGAATTTTTTTTGATAATTGCAATCGTGTCTCACCACTTTCAGGTGTGCAGTTAATTAACTAAGTTGACATTTTCTGCTGTGAATAAGTGTGTAAAAAAAATTTGCCCATAAGTTGAGAATCATATTGAATTTATAGTTTAGGGTCTTTCTTGGACTGAAGGAGTCTCAAAGCACTGCATAGGGTTTACTGTAAAGAATGGTGACTGTATTTTGTAGAAAAATGTACCAGCCAATCTGCCCACTGCAATAAATCACCATAAAGTAAATGACCAATTTTAAATATTATACAATTTATATTTATATAGTGTCTTTCATGCCAGGAGTACGTCACAAAGCTGGATGGGCAACTGAGCTGAGGATGCAAAGAGAGGGCAGTAGAAATAAAAGATGACTGAAGAAACTGGGAATTTTATCTGAAACAGAAGTTGCTGGGGAAACTTAGCAGGTCAGGCAGCATCCAAGGAGAAAGGAAAATGAGTCAACGTTTCGGGTCTACAAGCTTTCGTCAGAACTGGAACTTGTTTGGATGGAGAGGTTTTTAAAGACATTGAACACATCATCCGTAGAAACTTCACCAAGGATATATTTCCCTCCCTTCTCCACATTCCGAAGGGACCATTCCCTCCGGGATTCTTTGGTCCACTCCGCTGTCAGCACCACCAGCTGCTCTCCTTCCCCTGGCACCTTCCCCTGCCAGCACAGCACATGTACTACCTGCCCTTTCACCTCCACCCAAACCACTCTCCAAGGACCCAAACACAGCTTCCATGTGAGACAGCAGTTCACATGTACTACCACCAATGTAGCATACTGCGTCTGCTGCTCATGGTGTGGTCTCCTCTGCATTGGTGAGACCAAGCGCAGATTGGAAGACCGATTTGCAGAGCATCTTCACTCTGTACGGAAGGTCTACCCTGATCTTCCAGTCTCCTTCCATTTCAACTTGCGCTCACATTCAGAGGCTGATCTTTCGATCCATGGTCTTTTGCGCTGTTCCAGTGACCCACAGCGAAAGCTTGAGGAACAGCACCTCATCTTTCTACTGGGGACACTACAGCCATCTGGCCTCAATATAGATTTCAGCAAATTCAGGCCATAAGAGCTTCCCTTTTCTGCCACCCCCCACCCCCATCACAAGTTTGTTGAAGCCCATCCTTTTGTTTATTTCCAACCTATCAGTTAACATTCTTTTTCCTTTATCTTTTTTGTCTTCTTTGTCTTCCATGTTCTGCCTCTCCTCTCTAATGTGTTTAAAAACCTCTCCCTCCAAAGAAGCCCCAGTGACGAAGGGTTGTAGACCCAAAATGTTGACTCATTTTCCTTTCTTCATGGATGCTGCCTGACCTGCTGAGTTTTCCCAGCAACTTCTGTTTCAGATTCCCAGCATCTGTAGAACTTTGTGTTTTGTTTTGGGGAATTTTATCTGTTGATTATTGACCAGGACACTGGGAGAAATTCCCCTTTCATACATGTAATGCACTGTCGGAAGCAAAAACCATCAATGAAATTGAGGTGATGTATACACAAGGGAGAAGAGAAAAGAGAGATATAGGAGGGTTAGGAAGAGTAAAGTATCGCAAAGTTTAAACGCATAAAGTATCAAGATCCACATGTATGTGGATGGCACCCAACTCTGCCTTTCTGTCCCCACCCTCAACTCCAGGACCACTGCTGTTGGACATCAAGTCCTGGATGAGAGCTGATTTTCTTCAGTTGAATGTATCTACCTCATGGAGTCCTGTTCGACACTCATCCCCCACATCCATGCCATGTCGCGATCCGCGTTTTCCACCTCTGCAACATTCTGTATAAATAAATGTAATATCCTAAGTGCTGACTCATTCTCTAGTTCATATGTTGTAGCATCCACTCATGACTAAAAAGAACATAACAAAAACACAATCACTAATTACAAGTTTAGATCAATATCTGAACTATTGCCTTGCTTATGCTACAGTATTTGATAATTTATTTCTGAGGTACTGACATCTGATCACCTTTTGTCAGGATAGATTTTAATTTGCCTGATTGCTTCCCACCACAATGTGCTCTCCCGCATATTTTGAGGCTTTTTGCTTTGTTAGTTGGCTTTTCACCAGTGAAATTAGGTCTTCAAAGGCAAAGGATATATATGTGAGTTCAAAAAAAGTATAATCTATAAATCCTGAAGATATGAAACCTCAAAACTATGGAAAAGTGTTCCATCTAATGAGAATGTTCCCGTTTATGGTTTTACAAATTTGTATCCTGGATTCTAGGGATCTGAGTACAGGTAAACCTCTATTTACGACGGGGTTGCGTTCCTGAACAACTGTATGTATATTGAAACGTCCTAAATCAAAACGCGATTTCCCATGCAGTCCCATTAAATAACCAGAGACGCGTTCTTTTCACAAACTTTTCGCACCATAAACCCACTAAATAACACACAATACCACACAACATAACACACAAATTAACACACATAGGCAAGAAGGGGTACTTGGGGTAACTGTATGGTATATTACGCTGGTTCTGATACTCAATCCAGACACTCAGCATTCTTTCCACGTTTTCCATCACATCACTCCTAGGTTTTGGTAATCTGCTTGCACCTGTAGCTGTAACACACTTTGAACTTGCCAGTATATTGTCCTTATTCTGTTTTATGGTAGCCACCGTCGATGTAGCTAGCCCTAAAGCCCTCCTGACATCCGTACCTTTTTCAACAGAATCGATGCACTTTATCACCTTCAATTTGGTATTTAAAATGCTGACTTTGCGGGGTTTCTGCCCGCTAGTGGTATTACCGCTGTTGATTTCACGTAATGCTGTCTCTCCCCGACTTTCTAGAAGCGCAGTAGAGGCTGTAAATCACTTGGGAATGTTCAGAAATTATTGTAATACTGGCGTGGTGTCGCTTCAGAATCAGCTGGCTTTTAAACAATGACTGTGGCGACATGCTATTGGCCAGTTCAAATGCTTGGATTTACCCACGAATATACTATTGACTTTGTGTATGGACAAAAAGGACATGTGAAATGCGACCGCGATATTCAAAATATGTACTGCATATGCGCAAAAAAAATGTTGTCCTTAAAACGAATTTAAGTGTCATATATCAATCAAAAGGTGTTCAAAAAATATGGTCCTTCAATCAAAATGTCCTAAATAGAAGTGTTGTAAATCGAGCCTTACCTGTATATTTTCCAGAACTAGTTTCTATGCCCTGTTTGTTTTCAAGAAGCCTGTAACTTTGTTCAGATTACTGTACTTTATGCATGCTTGGACATGTTATATTTAAGCCCATCAAGAGAGATGGGAATGCATTTGGGATTGACAGTTGATGATAGCTTTACATGGAGTGGAGTGTTTCAGTGAACAGTCAGTAAGGTAATCGTGTTTGACCTCCATTTGCAAATTAACTTCATTCAAACCTCTTCCTCTACTCTCTACTCAAACTCTTCCAGTCCAATTTTCACCCACCCACAGCACAGAGACAACACTTATCAAAGTAGCAAATGACATCCTCTCTCTCTCTGTGATCTTTGCCCCCTCTGCCTTCTCATCCTCCTGGATCTCTCTGCCGTGTTCAACAATCGATTGTGCCACTGCCACCACCCTCACAGCCTCCCCCCTTATCCACCTTAGTGGGACCACACTTGCATGGTTAGAGTCCTAATTAACAAACTAACAAACAAACTAATACATCTGGACAAATAGTTTTTCCTCCCGTTCCCGCCCGGTCTCTTGCGTGGTAGGCACCCGCAATGCTACATTCTTAGCTTATTCTTTTCTGCATTCTTACCTTATTCTATGTTCAGTCTCAGCAATGTATCCTGCAGATAACTGTTCAACTTCCTCATTAATGTGGAAGACACCCAAATCTACCTCTCCTTCTCCAGCTATAACTCCCAGGTTCTCTGAAAAATTTGTTTGATAGACATCAAGGCCTGGATGAGTGCAAAACTCCCAGCAGTTGAATGTTGACGAGACAGAAGCCATACTCTTTGGCTTCCCTCAACGTCTCCTGCAGGTCTGAACTCTTCAACCTGTCTAGGCTTTCCCTCACACTCACTGAACCCATATGCAACTGAGGCATCAGATTCGATCCTCAGCTTTCCTTTCTACCCCAGATCCGTTCCCTGACCAGGACCGCTTTTTTCAACATCCACCATATTGTCCACCTCCGTCTGTAACTCACAACCATTGCAGCCAAAACTCTCGTCCACATCTTTGTCACTTCCTGGCTGGACTATCCCAATACCCTCCTCGCTGGTCTCCCCAACTCAACCATATACAAAATTTCATTAATCCAATACTCCAGCTGCTTACCACCAGTTCCACCTTTCGCTCGGCCGGCTCTGGCCTCCTGTTTGTCTCTTGTCCCCTCTACTCCATCCTTCAGCAGCTGTGCCTTCAGCCCCTATGCCCTGAAACTCTAGACTCTCCCTCAATCCTTCCAACTTGTCCCCTCTTTCAAACCACATATTATTCAGTACAATTTGAAGATATATTAGAAGATTGATTAACTAGTATTATGCAAGATGGAAAACCAATTCATTGTATGTAATTCTTGTGTTTAATGTATTCATTTATTTTGATAAATTCATGCACTAGTGGAATGTGCAAATAGAATCTTATTGTTGCCTTCAGTTACCAGCATGATGTCAAATGAATAGTAACCATGAATAGCAACTCCTCAGGTTTGCATCTGTGGCTTCTTGATCTCAGCTGCTTCATAATGAGGAGGAGGAAATTAAGTGTAAAGTGGAAACCAAATGCTTAATATTTCCGGGCTCTCTATAGGGTCTCCCGCCCTGTACAGTGCCATTGGCATGGATTGACTTCCTTTCCCCAGTTGTACTGCATAGCACAAGGAGGTTTGAAAAAGGAAGAGAAAATAACTGAAGCTTGTTGACTGCTGTGCTAATTCATATATTTTGCCCTCATTATAGGGAAAGCCAGTTGGAGACTGTGATTTTAATGTTCGACTGAGCTGTATTGAGAAGGAGATAATACAACCAAGGCATGAAAAAATGAAGACTGGGCAGATTGACAAAACGCGGGAACCATTTAGTGTCCGAAACAAACCATTCTTTGACATCCATGCTGCAAGAAAGGTGAATAATTGATTACGTTAAATGGAATTGAGATATTTCTGTGTTACCTTCAATGTTCCAAATGAGACAAATAGTTTAATGTTGGTACAATACGTTAATCATATAGAACTTGAATTTGAGAAAATTGCAACACAGATTCAGGCTGTGTGGCCCACCATGCCAGTGCTGCCATTATAGCTATGTTTAATATCTGCTTGTTCTCTATGCTTTTTAAAAAATATTCCTGATTTTCAGGTATCTAACTTTCACAATATGTATGGATTTGCTTCAGAAACAAGGAGTTCAGTTCACTAGATTTATTTAATGGATGAAGCACTCATAATTTGTTGTCTACATTTTGCAACGTTTACAAAAATATAAATCCCTATTTCAGCAGAATTGATCATTATATCTTGCTTGTAGGTTTAATAGGTTTAATTGAGTACTAATAATTTGTCCATTGTGCCTCTGCCAATGGGATGATCAGAATGGATAGGGTTTATGTGTGGTTTTGGTTGAGGAGCAGAAAGATTGCAACAACGCTAATGTGGGCATATAGATATTCTAAAAGTTAAGTACCAGAACACTCAATACTCAAATAATATTAATTTAGAGTTTTAAGTAAATATCATATTTTTCATTTGGGTTCACATTGATAAATTAGTCTTAATAAGTATGCATTGATGCAAATCAATAGCAGATTGTTTAGTTTTCCTTTCTCCTTCAGCCAACGTCACCCAATTGTGAGAAAAAATAAATCTACTATTTCTGCATTGTCACTCCTAATGCCACGGTGATCACTGGGAGATTAAAAAAAAACATTGTGTTTGTGAAATTAGTATTTGAAGAGCTCCAAATTATCCATAATTGATGACTTGTGTATCTAAGGATTTGTGAAAAAGTATATTCCCTTTCCAAGTAATCATGTTGTGATCTTCTTAAAATATGTTTGACAGTTGATCAAGCTGTTTTATGTTTGCAAATAGCAAATGTGCTGAAGATTATTAAACTACAGTATTTTCCACATTTTCAGTGGTCCCAGTATCAACTCAGATGTAAAGTATCAGATTTATTAAGACAATCAGGTTTCCAATCTTGCCTAAATCCTTTATTCAACCAGAAAGGTACAAGTATTATAGTTTGTAACTTTATTTATAAATGAACAAGTAATCTGCTTTGCTTTCATTCAACAGTTGTTTTTATTTTTAGTGACTGTGGAGAGAATCATCAGCACACTATATGCTTTATAGTTAATTTGTCCTTTTATGCTAGTTTGATATTAATCCTCACTTGATATTTTAATTAAAAGCAAAAGATTATAGACCAAGTTTCCAATCGGCACTTAAGCTTTGAGATATCCTTCCGATGTGAACAACAAAAACAAAATTACACTTGTATAGCGCATTTCACATCAGGAGAACATCCCAAGGCGCTAGACAGTCATTGTTTCAGACCCAAACTGGGGTGGGGGATGGGGAGGGTGGAGGTAAAGGGGGTGATTTGGGGTGACCAATGGGACCGTCGAAGAGGAAGGTCTTGAGGCGGGACTTGAAGAAGGCTAGGGATGGGGCGAGGGACTGCGGGATGGAATTCCAAAGTTGAGGGGCACAGTGGCTGAAGGCTCGCCCCAAAATGGTGAACGGTTCTATATAATAGTAAAATGTTAAATTTTTTAACTTGCTAAATTTGGAATCAACTGCAGATATCAAAATTCATGATTAAACTGAATTTATATTTTATCTTAAATTGCATAAGCTACTAAATTTATTTAAATCAATAACATTTCTGTTATGCATGCATGCACCAATATGGTAGTCATCATTTTACTACATCAGAGGATAAAACTCTATATATAATAACAATAATCTTTGCATTTGATATAGCACCTTGGCGTGTTGTTGGGATGACTCAAAGCATTCACAGAATGTGCAAAATGGTGTTACTATATTTTGTGGGTAAAATGCGGCAGCCAGTTTGCATGCAGCAATATCCCACTGTTCTCTGAATTCTAAGTAATAGAGAGAGAAAAGGAGGGAGGCAGAGAGAGAGAGGTGGGGGAACGGTGCAATGGTTGCTGGTGGTGTGCGGAGTTCACCTTTCTTAGATCGGATTTTTCATTTTCAAGATGAGCAAACCTTTTAGAAACTCAATTCCATCACAAAGCCGAGGTTCTAATTTTCCAAGTACAGATCATACATTTTAGCACAATTCTCTATTTCTATTCAATGGCAAGACCAATTGAGAAATTTCAGTTTTGAGGATAGGAATGTGTCCCCTATTAACAGCCAAAAGAAAATGGATCCAAATCTTAAAAATGGAGGATACTGGAAATACACATCTGGTTATTAAACTTGTGAAGGAAAGGGTAGGTTAACATTTCTAATGACCAATCACCAGAAATTGAGTAATTGTGTCAGAATATACTTTATAGATTGAGGACTTGATTTAACAAAAAATGGCTAAGGAAGAAGTATTAATATTTAAAACAAAGCAGTTAATGGGTGATCAATATACCAGATGATCAGATCTCGTACATAAACCATCTTTCTGATGGTATGACTGTGGTTGAGAAGAATGGGGCAGCCAGCCATTGTTGGTGATAAAGTTGCTGGAATCTAGAAAAGCATCCCCAGTACATTATAGCAATATTAATCAAAGCTTCCATGGATATTCAACCTTATCAGGAAGGTGATGACTTCAAATGCCATCCTCATAGTTAAATCCCTCCATGGTCTCATCTCACACTATCTCAGCAACTTCCTTTAATAACTTGACCATTTCCTTCACTCTACCACCACTACCTTGGACAGTGCTTATGCTCCCCCCCACCTCCCCCCACTCAGTTCAGAATCAGGCTCCAAGGTCTGAGACACTACCTTGTGGAGAGGGAGCTATATTGTTGGGCACAAATTGTTGTTGACCATTTTCAGGTCTATCTGACTTGTTTGTTGCCTTCCACTTGCACGTTGCATTTCAAAACATACTGTGCTTTTGGTCACCTTTTGCCTCCTCAGCAGTCTTAAGATGTCCTCCTGGTGTGAAAGGCACTACAAATGTAAATTATTTTGTATTGTATGTCAGTGAGTAGTTTTAATGGTTGTTAGTAGATTGGCGGATTGTTCTTAAAGTAATATTTCCTTAAAATATAATTGGTCATTCAATCCATGACTGTTTGTGGGACCCTGCTATGTGCAATTGGCATTGAATACTAAGAATATATTTATTACTCTGTATATTCACGGTATGAAAAGTATCTCTGTTAAATAGATTACAGGTATGTCCAAGTCTCAGTTGAAAATGATTTTTATGGTGTAATATTGCATTGTCAAAGATAGAAATGACCCTGGGATCAAGGTGCTGTCTCAGTCACCAGCTGCTTCTGTGCTTCTGTAGTTAATTTGTACTCTTTTAATGCAGTTTTGAAGATGTGAATAGTACTTCATACAGTTTGATTGTGCATTCATAGCATTCTTCTTATAACATCTGTTTTCTCCAATGTACCTGTCAGTGAATGTGAATTATCTGAATAGTACTGGCTGTACAGTACCAACCTTTCTATTCTGTAATTGTGCTAAACCATTCAAGCACAAAATTAGCAGCTGCTTCAGATATCTAAATATATTGAGCAACCAATCAATCTGTCCTCATTCTGTTTTGTAAATCATATGGAGTCCTGTAGTTCAGTAGTTAGAGCACTCCCCTTGCAGCAACAACAGCAACAACAAAATTACTTTTGTAATGCGCCTTTCACGTTGGAAGGATGTCCCAAGGTGCTGAACAGTTGGGAGTCAGGACCCGAGCATGGCAGCTGGAGGGTGGGCAAAGTTGGCATGAGGGAGGGCAGAGAGGTAGGAGGGCGGCTCAACGTACAATCAAAACAGAGTGTCTTGAGTCAGACCTTGAAGAAAGCAAGGGGAGACGCAAGGCAAAGGATTGTGGGATGGAGTTCCAAAGGCTCAGGGCTGACGGTAGGGTGAGAGACAAGGAGGAGGCCTGAGCCTTCTGAATGTAGGGAGTGGACAGGATGATATGGGGTTAACAGGTCAGAGAGGTAGGAGGAGGCGGCAGGGTGTAACATTGGACAAGTTTCCTTACTCCAACCACCTCTGTTTATCTAGTGGTAAGTTGGAACCCGGTTGTTAGTCAACTAGTGGATTGCTTTTCTGAGAGTAATAATTCCCTAAAAACAAAATAATAAATTAGCCATTCAAACTATGACTGTTTGCAACTGGCTGCTGCGTTTTACAAAATATACAGTCAATTTACTTTAGTGTATATTCTGTGAAGCTCTTTGAGACGTCTCGAAAATGTGATATGGTGCTATATCAAAATGTAAGGATTATTATTATTAACTGCAGTTTTTCATCCGGAATTCAAAACAATCACTAGTTTATATTTTCAAGTATCTATCTCACATTGTGTTTCTAATCTGAATTTTTCTATCGATTACCTCCATTAAAGTTGACTCTTTAATCTGCTTTGGGATAATCTGCAATGTAAGGCTCATATTCTGTGCAGCATTCCACAATACTCTTCACCTTCAAAGCCCTCCATGGCTTTGTCCACCCCACTGCTACGACCTCCTAACCCCTTATCAACCTGTCCGATTCCTCCACCCAGTGGGCTCCAGCCTGTTCCGTATCCCCCGACCGACCAACCCCACCATTGGCAGATGAACGTTCAGCCACTCTGCCCCCAGCCTTTGGAATTCCATCCGGCAATCTCTCTACCTCGCTCCCTCCCTAGCCTCCTTAAATTCCCGCCTGAAGACCCTTCTCTTCGACCGTGTCATCGGGCATCCCTGTTCCTCTCCCTATCCTCCACCTTCCCTGATCACGACCACAGCTCGGGTCCAAAACACTGATTGTCCAGCACCTTGAGACGTCCTCTCGACGTGAGACATGCTGTACAAATGTAATTTTGTTCTTGTTGTATCAGTTTTCTCATTTGTTTTCTTTGTAAGTATAAGGTGAATAAATCTGGTTGAGGTACCCAAAGGACATAGGCTTTTGAATTTCTTCACATTGCGTATGTGATTGACTTATACGCCTGCATGTACAGACTCCTAGTCTAGTTTTAGTAGACTCAGAATCTAGTTTCAGTAGACTCAGAAGGCACATAGATTGATGTGATAATATAGCATACAGTCATGCAGATTTGTTCAGATTGCACACTATGCTTACTCAGTGAGTATTGAAGCTGCTTCATTCCCAGCAATAGAGTGGGGAGTCTGATTTAATATCAGCGCCTTGGGACGTCCTCCCGACGTGAAAGGCGCTCTGTAAATGTAATTTTGTTGTTGTTACTACTATGTCTATTCAACCACTTATACTTGATATTTGGCATTTTGTATATGATGAACATTACGATTAGGTGTGATTATGAATAATGGTAAAAGGTAGACCAAGGGAGGAAGGGGTCCCATTATGAATCACACCCATGATGTTTTTACTACAGTAGCGGAAAACAGTACTGTTCTTCAAATCTTCTCCAGGAAATTTTACTTTCATATCAAAATTCGAAACAGATGTCTCTTCCATCTGTACTTTGCATAAATTGGTGCACATAATAATAACCATAATAATAATAATCCTTGCATTTGGTATAGTGCTTTTCACATCTTCTAGACATCTCAAAGCGCTTCACAGTATATACTGTAAAGTGAATTGACTATATATTTGTGGGTGAAATGCGGCAGCCAATTGTGCACAGCAGTGTCCCACAAACAGTCGTGGATTGAAATGACCAATTTATTATAGATTTTGGACGGATTATTATTAGGCATGTGGAGTAAGGAAACTTGCGCAAGGTTTCGCCCTAACCTGCCTGGATTCAAAACACAGGTCACACATTTGTAATTCGAGTGCTCTAATCACTGAGCTACAGGACTGCTCACTACTACCATAGACAGTGTTCTCCATGACCGCTTTTGACGTGTTTAAATATGACGACATATTTAAATTTAGGGCCGACACATTTTAAATTTCCAGACACGTTATAATTTTTCTAAACATGTTTGGAAAATATTTATCAGAAGGATTATTTCAGTGAAGTGAATAGTAAGAAGAGAGTGGCCGGCGCGCCGGTAAGATGAGAGACGCGAGGAGAGAGAGAGAGAGAGAGTCTGTGCCGTGTGTGTGTGTGTGGGGGGGGAGTGGGAAACTGTGTGTGTAGGGTGGGAAGCGGGAGGAGGGATGAAGTTATGGAGTGTGTATCCCCAATGTACTTACCTCCTTGCCTCACACTAGTCACACTCACAGGTCTTGTTTTTAGTATTACTGACCATAACATGATCGAGTGTTGAGTTTGGAGTGAGAGTTTGCTGCGTGTGTGCGTACGTACATACGTGCGTGCATGTGACGTAACGACGAAGTGCTCTGACGTCATGCTGCTGATGTCGAACACAGCTGGAGCACCTTTTAATTTCAGGTTGTGGAGAACACTGCATATAGATGGTGGAGCTAGGAAGACCAGTGAGGATTGTGTTTGAAAACTCCAAGCAGAAGGTAATGACGACAAGGTTAAGGTTTTTTGCGAGTGAGGTCAGTTTGGATCCTGGTGATGTGAACAGAGATGAAGAAAAGCAGTCTTGGTTAGGAATCCAAAGCAAGGGAGGGAAGAAAGTCAAGGATTGAAGTGGGTGGCTTGATGAATTTGAAAGTGAGACTAGGGAGGTAATAGACAGAATGAGGAGATGTTGACCGGGGTGTAGGAGGATACAACAATAGATAGTAGGGTCCGGCAATATATTGATATATCGCTAAAACCCGATATAATTTTCATATCGATACGCCGATATAGACATTTTAAAAATATCGATATATCAAAAAAACGATATATCGAGGTAAAAAATCGGGATGCGAACACACTGAACTACAAGACCCAGAATGCTCATCTCTATACACAATGCACAGACTGAGGTGCAAAGCCGCCATATTGTATTCACAGTCCTCGAATACAATATACAGGTATGCAAGGGGTGGGGGGTGAGAGAGACGGCTGGGGGTGGGGGGGTGAGGGGGAGAGAGATGGCTGGGGGGAGGGGGAGAGAGATGGCTGGGGGGAGAGGGGGAGAGAGACAGCTGGGGGGAGGGGGAGAGAGATGGCTGGGGGGAGAGAGGGGGAGAGAGATGGCTGGGGGGAGGGGGAGAGAGACGGCTGGGGGGGGAGGAGAGGGAGAGAGACGGCTGGGGGGGGGGAGACGGCTGGGGGGGGAGGGGGAGAGAGACGGCTGGGGGGAGGGGGAGAGAGACGGCTGGGGGGAGGGGGAGAGAGACGGCTGGGGGGAGGGGGAGAGAGACGACTGGGGGGAGGGGGAGAGAGACCGCTGGGGGGGGAGAGAGACGGCTGGAGGGAGGGGGAGTGAGACGGCTGGGGGGAGGGGGAGAGAGACGGCTGGGGGGAGGGGGAGAGAGACGGCTGGGGGGAGGGGGAGAGAGACAGCTCAGGGGAGGGGGAGAGAGACGGCTGGGAGAGGGGGAGAGAGACGGCTGGGGGGGAGAGGGAGAGAGAGACGGCGGGGGGGGGGGAGGGAGAAAGGCCCCGAATGCGTGCGCACTCGGAACACGCGCGCACTCTGAATGCGCGCCCACTCCGAATGCGCGCGCAATACGAAAAACCCAAAATATCGATATTTCGGTATATCTCGATATGAGCCCATCGATATATTTAATCGGAAAATTTCCATATCGACGGACCTAATAGATAGATACAACAACAAAATTACATTTCTAGAGCTTTCACTTTAGGAGGATGTCTCAAGGCACGGCAGTCATGGGTCAGGAGCTGAGCATGGAGGAGTGGGGTTGTGGGGTAGGATTGGGATGAGGGAGGGCAGAGAGGTAGGATGGCGGCTGAAGGCACTGTTGAAAAGAACAGCCTTGAAGGAGGCAAGGGAGGGAGGGAGCAAGGCAAAGGGATTGTGGGATGGAGTTCCAAAGCGTCAGGGTAGAGGAGGCAGATTTATCTTGATAAACAATGCAGGTAAAGAACAGCATATGTAATTTTATTGGATGTATCTGTTTGCTACCTGGACAACTTTGCAAAAGTTTATGAGGATTCCAAACTGCAACTTGCAAAATAGCTTGTAGCAAAAGACAACCTGCAGCATCACACATGAATGATGCCTGCAATGTTGACACATCAGCCTTGGTCAAGGCAGCCTCTTTGTATTCAGTATGCCTAGCTCTGGGCCTGAGGTGCCACATAAATGTATCCTTTGAAGACAAAGATTGTTTCACAGACAAGGTCACCCAAGCCCAAGACAGTTTAATGGGGGAATAACACAGCAAATCATGATGTGCTATTCTTGTTCAAAGCAGTCACTTAATAACACTGTCTAATTGGTACTGATTATTTTCTTAGATTTTACTATTTTGGAAAAAAAACCTTTGCTATTGAAAATAGACCAGTTGGGTGTGCTTCCAATGGTTGATGCAATTACTCATTAATTTTGGCAGATTATTCATAAAATTGACTGTTTTCTGACTTAAGAGACCTTTAAAGTGTTGCTTTTCCACTAAACAAAATTTATTTTTAAAATCTCAAAGTGTTTCACAAAGTAATTCTGTAGAATTAGTTTCTCTTTTTAAGAGCTTTGTTTTAATCTAAACAAAAGAACTGACAAGGTAACATAAAGATCCTGCAGTAAGAAATGTATTTAAATGAAGTGTCTTATTAAATAGAATATGATACTAGAATAATAGAATCACTGTGCAGAACAAAGCTTCTACCATCATCTATCATTACTTCCTGTGGTTAAGGAGGCTGTGTCTCAAAACTTCTCAAGTAATCAAGTCCCTTAGATGATACCCACACTTCCCCTTCCCTGAAATAAACACTGTGAAGAATAATGACTCTCGCTGCTACTGTGATAAGCACACACTTTTACCCCACATCATATTTCTGTGGAAAAGCTGTGTTGTACGAATGTGGAGTTGGAATTTTCTCTGCAGGGAACTTGGATTGCAGCACAAGGTTGTTATTGTCAACACTTAATGTATGATGTACTTGTTATGGAGTTTCAATGCTGTCATTATTACATAGAATCATAATAAACTTATTATTTTAGTTATACAGTATATATGAGTCCTGTAGCTCAGTGAAATTTGAGCACTCTCCTCACAAGCGGGAGACCTGGGTTCAATTCCAGGCAGCTCGAAACCTTGGGCAAGTTTCCTTACTCCATACACCTAATAATAATCCGTCAAAGAAAAGCAATAATAAATTGGTCATTTCAATCCACGAATGTTTGTGGGACACTGCTGTGCGCAATTGGCTGCCATGTTTTGCCCACATATACTGTATACAGTCAATTATAATAACAACAACAACAACAACTTAAACTTATAAAGCGCCTTTCACGTCGGGAGGACGTCCCAAGGCGCTGAATAATAATAATCCTTGCATTTGATATAGCGCTTTTCACATCTTATTGATGTCTCAAAATGCTTCACAGAATATACTGTAAAGTGAATTGACTGTACATTTGTGGGTGAAAAATATTCCCATCTTGATTTTTACATTGCTTCCTTTCTTTCCTCCTTGAAAGCCGATCTCAAGACCTTCCTCTTTGACCACGCATTCGGCTCCCCTCCTAACTCTTCCCCCTCCCCTACTCTCCTTCCCCTTCCCTCTACCCTGATCCTCTCCCCCTGCTCAGGTTCAGGCGCTATACAAGTGTAATTTTGTTGTTGTTGTACAATAGAGCTACAAGGTGAGTCTAATTTCATTAGAATTTTGTGATTTTGGTGTTGTTTTGTGAACCTGTTATAGAGGTTATGATTTATTGAATTGATATTTTCCAGTGATGCTTTTGATAAGATGTCCAGATAAAGAAAGGTTCAGCAAGAATTATACCATAATATTGATTATCAAAACAACTTTCATTGGCTTTTCTCCAGTAGTCAGCTAACTGGAAATTAAAGCATTTTAATTGGAGTGGGTGGGGGGGAGGGAAACCAGAAACACAAGAATTAGATTCTTGCCTCGATGGTTCCTTCAGCTTCAGGGAATAACTCTGCTCTGATTTACCTTTGTTGGATGTGGAGGACATTCTTTAGCTTAGCTTTATTTTCAGGACAATTAATTTTATGAACCCTTTAACTACCATGTGAATATTTTTCTTTACGCATGCATTTCTCTTATTCCACAGTGTTTAGCAATTTAACATCTTGCTGTACAAGTTCCAAGCAAGAATATCAAGTAGTGTTTTATTTTTCATGTATTGGACAGGCTTCAGTAATTATGCTACATACCCATCTTCCTTCCTAACCTGCATGCCTTCATGTCTTCTAGACGTCTCAAAGCGCTTCACAGAATATATTGTAAAGTGAATTGACTATAATCAAGAAACGCGGTAGCCAGTTGCGCACAGTACTGGCCCACAAACAGTTACAGATTGAAATGACCAATTTATTATTGTTTTTTTTGGGGGGGATTATTATCAGATGTGTGGAATAAGGAAACTTATTCAAGGTTTCACCCTACCTGGAATTGAACCCAGGTCTCTCATATGCAAGGCAAGTGCTCTAACCACTGAGCTACAGGACTTCACTTAACATAAGAACCTAAGAAATGCTAGATGAAAAAAGACTAAGGTCCATCGTGTTCACCTTCCTGGCGGTAGCATGGACATATGAACCAAACTACCTATGCACTGTACTATATCCCATAATGCTATTTCCTAAAAGAAAACAATCTAATCTGTATTTGAAAGAATCAATACTTCCTGCTTCAACCTTCTCCTTGGAGAGTCTGTTGTACAGGTTCATTTTTTACTCACTGAAATAGTGTTTGCATAGATTTGTCCTGACTTTACCAATCAACAATTTAACATTAATGTTGATTTTAATTCCATCTGTAAACCTTGCTTTGTGTACCAATAATCTACCAGATAGTTGTCATCTGGCGTCCGACGCTTCTTTTATACTATGGAATTAGTTCAAGGGCAATATACTGAGCTGCCAATGCCATGCTGTCTGCCCTGTTACATTGTGAAAGCAACATTGCCCTGTATTCAGCTGTCAGCTTGTATCACAGAACTGGCACTGACCTATTGAAAAAACAACATTCAACATTCTGTAACTCAAGTTGAATTTGAAAAACACATTGAAGGTGTAGCTGAAGGTGTCGATATACCATATCTCTAACCTTCAGACTGGCAATTTTCCAATGATTAAAGGAGGATTTCGCTTTTAATAAATCATTATGGATCATGCAGATATGTTGGTGTGCTGTACAAGCTGGCTCACTAAACTGCAATCTTCTTCCATTACTAAAGAGTAAAAAAGAGGAATGCAGTAAATCTGGAAGAAATGTGCTATATTAATAATATACATGGTGAATTCAGTTACTTTTTAGGTTATCATTTCCACGTTCTACTAAATTACTGTTCAGTATAATATAACTATACACTACAAATTATGAATATAAAAAAGTAAAACCTAGTGATTTGAAACATCCATATATTCTTTACCTCACACAAGCTCCAGATACTGGGGCATGACCCAAAACAGCAAGACAAACAAATCTAAGATGTAAACAATAAAATTCCACATATGAATCACAGTTATTTCAAAGCCATAATCTACTCTTGGGGGTGGGGACTTCATGAACTTCAGGATTCATGAACTCTTTTGGTCAGATTTATAGCCTTATAGTTTACTAAATCGGTAGAAATACAGCATTTATCAGTATAGTGAGTTTCTAAATAGTTTTAGCGAAAACTCACTGTCGTATCAGTTGGGACAATAACATCTGATGACAAATGCGAGTCGTAAGCAAACTATCCAGGTTGTATAAAATCCAATTTAATCAATCGATACTGCGGATTAATAACTGAATGCAGCCGGTAAGTAAGCATGCGCTGACGGGTCAAGTCTACATTTTCTGTGATTCAGTGCATGCACATATTAAATTGTAGGAAATTACATTAAATCGCAGGAAGTTCTTCTGGGCATGCGTCGATAGATCAAGACTGTTTCTCGGTATTCAGTGCAGCCGCTAAGTGCAAGAGGAATGGAGGATAGGAGAGTGGTGTTACGAATTAGGAGTTGATAATTAACATTAGTGCAAAGAAATCACGGTGTTAACAGTAGGAAACTGAATGGGACTCAGTTGGATGTACGCCTTGTGATTCATAAAGATAAGACTTGTGTAAGTTTTACTACATCTCTGCTGGGACAGTGAGAATGTTTTGAACTTGTGTTCACTTTAGTGACTTTATGAAACACGTTTGAATAATTATTTTGGTAAACTTTAAGATTGTTGTTTAGAGGTATAAATTTGTGCATGGCACAGAAAGAGATAAAAAATTGTGCATGGGCACAGAAGGAGACTATTCAACTCTTTGTGCTCATGGTAAATTCCTTATTCTATCAACCATTACTAACTTCTTGCTATTTTCTTTCAAAACAATTCAGTGAAAGTTAATCCAAAAATTTTAGTGATTCTAGTACCAATCTTGCAATATACCATTAATGTGCGAGTCTCATCAGAATAATTTCCCATGCACTGCTACTCTTTGATCCAATTGGATACATTGTCAACTATTCCATGAGATTCACCCTGACACAGTAATCTAATATGTGCTAATGTATGAAAAAATGCTTTTCTAAATTCCGGGTAAATAACTGCTGTCATCGCACCGATATCAATTAGTTTTGTAATTTCTTTAAAGAAATCCAATAAATGTTCCATTCCTAAAAGCCATATCAGTTACGTGCCGAAGGATCTCTTATCTTATTCCACCCCGTTGTTTCATGCATTTTTTCAATAAGCAGCATAAGATTTACCTGTTTCAACCCTAGTCCTTTTAGAATCTGGGAGTTATGTGTCCCATTTTCCAATCCTTTAGGATTCATGTTGTTATAGTGTGGTTTGAAAAAATCCTTGAGGGGCCTGACTTTCCACCACCTAAATTCTTGAGTTTCAACCATTCAAATTGGTATTATAGTGTGCTTATCAAATGTGCTCATTCTCAGATTTACCTTTGTTTTGGAGTCCTGTGGGTCAATGGATAAGAGTACTCGCCTTGCAAATGAAAGACCTGGATTTGATTCCAAGCTGGGTGAATCCTTGGGCAAGTTTCCTTACTCCACACGCCTGCTAATAATCCCTTTAGAAAAGAAACAATAATTTGGTCACTTCAATCCATGGCTGTTTGTGGGACACTGCTGTGCGCAATTGGCTGCTGTGTTTTGCCCAAAATATGCAGTCAATTCACTTTACAGTATATTCTATGAAGTGCTTTGAGATGTCTAGAAGACATAAAAAGAGCTATATCAAATGCAAGGATTATTACTATAACTTTCCATGTAGTGCCTGCTTTATGCAAATTACTGTGTAATTTGAAAAATATCAGTGGTAAAACTTTTAATCGCTCTACAGGAATTTAACCAAGAAAAAGATAAATTAGAGCTGGGACTCTGATTAGTTCCAATCTGCATGTGTGGCTAGCTTAGATAGCCAGAGGATATCTGGATATTCTCCAGCTATCCTCAGAGGCAGGTTTTCTGCCTAGCATTATGGATCTTTTCCAGATTGCACTACTGAACGTATTTCAGTATTTCCCTGTGGTCGAGTTTCAAATGTGCCACTCAGAAGCAATTTAATTACAAGGGAACGGAGATGAAGAACATGCTAGACTGTTTTAAGGGGAGAGGAAAAGAAAAACAGCTATTTGGTGTGATCTGATCTGTGAAATTTTATGCATTTTTAAAAAAAAGAATTGTGAGGAAAGAAAATTGCTTTCTGAATGGATAATTGGCACCTGGAATTATTTCATAGCTGCTGAGCAGGATTTTGCACTATAAAGTATTTTGATGCATTGAAATATTTCCTACTTCTTTTTTTAATCATGAATTTGATGTGTATTTGATGAATTGAATAGGTTGCTGGCACAGATTTTAATTCAAAATGCTACTCAATAGATCAGTCTACCAAGTTACATTTTGGTCAACTATGTAATTTTATCTATGTTGGGAATATTTGGCTCACTATCAAAAGTTCCCCCCCAAATTTTTAATCCATAAAATATTACCCTTATATAAATAATAATCCTTGTATTTGATATAACACTGTTCACATCTTCAAGACGTCTCAAAGTGCTTCACAGAATATACTGTAAAGTGAAACACAAAATACTGCAGACACTGGAAGTCTGAAACAAAAACAGAAATCATTGGGACCACTCAGCAGGTCAGGCAGCATCTATGGAGAAAGGAAAGTGAGTCAATGCTGCAGGTCCACAAACCTCAGAACTGGGGCGTGTTGGGAGGGAGAGGTTTTTAAGGACTACCAGAGAGGGGGGAGTCAGGGCAAGGAAGACAAGGGAGAAAGCGTGGTAGAGGATAGGAGATGATGGGTTAAAGTGGCGTTTATGGTGCAAAACAAAGGTGGAGGGGCAGGGGGTGGGGGGAATTGCAACAGAACAAGCAGACCAGATAGAGAAAAGGTGTGTTTGGGACTGAGATGCTGTGGTAATGGTCACAGTAGAGAGGGGGGTCTGAAATTGTTGAAATTAGTATTGAGGCGAGAGGGCTGTAAGGTTCCTAGCAGATAGATGAGGTGATGTTCCTCAAACTTGCAATATGATTCATTGGATATATTGTTCCTTTCAGGTCACGACATCTGATTGCTTCACAGTGTATACTGAGATTTTAGTGCCTAAATTGTTCACCTACAAAATGTACAAAAGTCCTCATCAGAAATGAATTGAATGGCCATTTTATTTGCGGTGGTATTGCTATTATTCTGGCACAATTCTGCAGCTAGAGTTGCTCAGTAGTTAGAGCACTCGCCTCACAAGTGAGGGACCTGGGTTTGATACCCAGCAGCATCACCGTCAATGGATAGATACTCCATCTCACTAAGGCAGTCTGGTACCTTGGTGTCTTGTTTGACTCTCAACTATCCTTTCTACCCCAATCAATGCATAACCTGCTCTGCCATCCCCCACCTCCGTAACATTGCCCGGCTCCACCACTGTCTCAAACTGTTGGCCGTCAAAACGCTCATACATGCATTCATTACATCCAGACTTGATTATGCAAACTCCTTGCTTGTTGGCCTCCCCAACTCCTCCCTCCACAAGCTGCAGATCAACCAGAACTCTGCAGCCCGTGATCTCTCCCACATTAGGATCCGTGACCATCGCCCACCCCCCTGCCAACTCCACTGGCTTCCTATCGCAGAGAGGATACAGTTCAAAATTCTGGTCCTCATCTTCAAAGCCCTTCATGGCCTCACTTGCCCCTAATTCTGCGACCTCCTAACCCCCTACCAACCTATTCGCTCTCTCCGCTTGGCAGACTCTGGCCTGCTTCTCATCCCCCGGCTCGCCTGCTCCACATTGGCGTAAGGGCCTTCAGTCATTCTGCCCCCACCCTCTGAAACTCCAACTAAATCCTGCATTCCACCTCCTCGCCCCATCGCTCGCTTCCTTCAAGATCAACCTCAAGGCCTCCTCTTCTGGGTGTTTTCGATCAACCTCCTTTACCCCACCTCCCCCCCACCCCAATCCCTCCCCCTGGCTTGGGTTCGGAATACTGTCTGTCCAGTGCCTTGAGACGTCCTCCTGATGTGAAAGGCGCTTTACAAATGTAATTTTGTTGTTGTTATATGCACAATTGGAACTTTACACCTGCTCCAGAGTTTCAAAAACTTCGTAACAAGTGTCTGATATTCTTAATTCTCTCATCATGAGGGTATTCTCATATTTCTGCTTGGTGTGCTGCCACATTTGTCAAGTACTTTGATATATGGAAGTTTTGTGAAAGGACTGTACAAATTGCTTGTAGTTGCTGCTGTGTGCCAGGTGTATGAACTCCACTGCCAATCAAAAGAAATACAGTGTGACGTTTTCAGGCACTTAGTTAAGATTTTACTGCCTTGACTTGAGCATTTCCAAGCTCTTTTCAAGCGAGTGATGTCCCCTCTTCCTGGTTTGGAGGCAGACATCTTCCTAGACTTGAATTAAAGAATTGTTCACAGTAGTGTAGTGAAATTTGATTAGTCAGTGCTCTTCCATTGATGAGAGTAGTGGAGTTAGATCAGGCCTTAGCCCTTAAATCTAAGGTGGTGTTTCTGATTTGGGTTTACCACAATGCCCCGCCAGGATTTTTCTTTCAATTTCCATCTCCTTTCCAAATCCTAATCTCTTTTTATTAGGAGAGGAGGAGTGGAATCGCTTTAAGGTTTATAGACTTAAAATGGTGATGATTGCCAAACCTACAAGAATCTTACTGTGTGTAGAGAAATCGTTCAGTCAAAGAATAACAGATGCCTTCTATGTAGTAATCTTTCTTTCCCTGTCAACATTTTCAGTGTTCCTAATGCAGTCCAAATTGATGAGATGAAAGTCTCACACTGGCTTTAAGTGTTTTTTCCAAAATGAGCTTTTATAGTATCAACCTAATTGTCGGTGGAGATGTTTGAAATTGAATCATTTCACTGAATTAAGGATATGGAATATCAACACAATGATGTCTTCAGTGAATCAGACTTCTTTAATTATTATAGAGAAATTAATCATTGGTTTACAATGCCAAGTTTATAAAGTGGCACAAAAGAATACAGAGCTGAAAATAATCCTGCTTACAAAGACAACTTGATTCCAGTTGAAGCCTCAGAACACACCTGTGGAGTACAGTACACACAGGTGATTTTTTTTTCTTTGCCTTGGGTTTCCTATAAACTGGTATACTATTCCTTATACTGTACAGTAGGGAACGGCGATATATCGGTATATCGCTAAAACCCGATATGATTTTCATATCGATATGCCGATATGGGCATTTAAAAAATATTGATATATCGAAAAACGGTATATCGAGGTAAAAAATCGGGATGCGAGCACAATCAACTAGAAGACCCAGAATGCTCATCTCTATACACAATGCACAGACCGAGGTGCAAAGCCGCCATCTTGTATTCATAGTCCTCAAATACAATATACAGGTATGCAAGGGGTGGGGGAAGAGAGACGGCTGTGGGTGGGGGGGGAGAGAGAGACGGCGGGGGGGGGAGAGAGAGACCGCGGCGGGGGGGAGGAGAGGGGGAGAGAGATGGCTGGGGGGAGGGGGAGAGAGACGGCTGGGGGGGGAGGGAGAGAGAGACGGCGGCGGGGGGGAGGAGAGGGGGAGAGAGACGGCTGGGGGGAGGGGGAGAGAGACGGCTGGGGGGGGAGGGAGAGAGAGACGGCGGGGGGGGGGAGGGAGAGAGAGACGGCGGGGGCGGGGAGAGGGGGAGAGAGACGGCTGGGGGGGAGGGGGAGAGAGACGGCTGGGGGGGGAGGGAGAGAGAGACGGCGGCGTGGGGGAGGAGAGGGACGGCTGGGGGGAGGGGGAGAGAGACGGCTGCGGGGGGGGGAGAGAAAGACGGCGGCGGGGGGGAGGAGAGGGGGAGAGAGACGGCTGGGGGGAGGGGGAGAGAGACGGCTGGGGGGGGGAGGGAGAGAGAGACGGCGGGGGGGGGGGGGGGGGGGGAGAGAGACGATGGGGGTGGGGGGTGCGAGAGAGGGACGGCGGGGGGGGGGGGGGGGTGGGAGAGAGACGCGGTGGATGTGATAATATACAGATAGATAGAGATGGGGGGGGATGTGAGAGAGGAGAGAGGGAGAGAGACATAGAGAGACACAGACAGAAAAACACAGAGATGGAGAGAGTGAGAGACACAGAGAGAGAAATATATTTACCTCCTGAGAAGATAGGCCCCGAATGCGCGTGCACCCGGAATGCGCGCGCACCCAGAATGCGCGCGCATGCGCAGTACGAAAAAACTGAATATATCGATATTTCGGTATATCTCGATATGAGCCGACCGATATATCCATATCCAGAAAATTCCCATATCGCCGTTCCCTACTGTACAGTATACTATTCATCACACCACACTCTCAGCGCAGCTTCTCTTAAATAGATTCATAGATTCATAGAATTTTACGGCACAAAAGGAGGCCATTCGGCCCATCTAGTCTGTGCCGGCTCTTTGAAAAGAGCGATTCAATCCCACTGCCCTGCACGCTCCCCATAGCCTAATAGACCTGTTCTCCCTAAATAAAGATCTAATTCCCTTTTAAAAGTTGTTATCGAATCAGCCTCCACCACCTTTTCAGGCAATGCATTCCAGATTCGAACAACTCGCTGAGTGAAACAATTTCTCCTCAGCTCCCCTCTACTTTCCTTGAAACTATTTTAAATCTGTGACCACGAGTCACAGATTCGCCCACGAGTGGAAATAGTTTTTCTCTATTTGCCCTGTCGAAACCCCTCATGATCTTATAAACCTCTATTAGGTCTCCCCTCAATCTTCTCTGCTCCAGAGAGAATAACCCTAGCCTATCTAGCCTCTCCTCATAGCTGAAGTCCCTCAATCCTGGCACCATCCTAGTAAATCTTCTTTGTACCCTTTCCAAAGTCTTCACATCCTTTCTGTAGTGTGGTGACCAGAATTGAACACAGTATTCCAGCTGAGGCCTCACCAAAGTCTTATAGAGGTTAGTCAGCACTTCCTGACTTTTGTACTCTATACCCCTATTTATCAAGCCTAGTATCCCATATGCCTTCTTAACAGCCTTGTCTACCTGTCCTGCCACCTTCAACGAGTCACTAACACAAATCCCCAGGTCTCTCTGTTCCTTCACACCATTTAAAATTGTACTATCTAGCCTATATTGCCTCCCTTCATTTCTTCTCCCAAAATGCATCACCTCACACTTCTCTGCATTAAACTTCATCTGCCATGTGTCTGCCCACTTTACCAATTTGTCTATATCCTCTTGCAGATGGCTACTATCCTCCTCACTATTTACTATTCTCCCTAACTTAGTGTCATCTGCAAACTTGGAAACTGTACTCCGTACACCCAAATCCAGATCATTGATGTAGATTACAAACAGCAATGGTCCCAAAACTGATCCCTGTGGCACACCACTGCTCACTTCCCTCCAGTCTGAAAAACAGCCGCTCACTGCAACTCTCTGCTTTCTGTCTCGCAGCCAGTTGTGGATCCACGCTGCCACTGTCCCTTTTACGCCATGGTCCTTTAATTTCCTAATAAGTCTCTCATGTGGCACTTTGTCAAATGCCTTTTGAAAGTCCATGTAAACTACATCAACTGCGCTACCATTATCCACCCATTCCGTTACCTCATCAAAAAACTTCTATCAGATTTGTAAGGCAAGATTTGCCTTTAACAAATCCATGTTGACTGTCCTTTATTAGCCTATATCTTTCTAAGTGAAGATCTACCTTGTCCCTGATTATGGACTCTAGAAGTTTGCCCACTACCGACGTTAGACTGACTGGTCTGTAGTTACCAGGCTTGTCCTTCTGCCCCTTTTTATACAAGGGAGTAACATTAGCTATCCTCCAGTCCTCTGGCACGACCCCTGTGTCCAAGGAAGATTGAAAGATCGTGGCCAGAGTCCCTGCTATTTGCTCCCGTGCCTCCCTTAGTAACCTAGGGTGCATCCCATCCGGACCAGGTGACTTATCCACCTTGGATAAATCACTGAGAGATGATACTTTTGCATAATACATTAGCTTTTTTGTGGGGATACAAAGTGAATAATTTCAGAGGGATGTTCCATCTCTCAGCTAATTTGTAAATTGGCTGCAAAATGTATAAACCCAAGCTAAATGTGTATTTCACTGTCCAGCAACTATCGTATGTGTGACCACAAAACATTGAGAGAAATTGTTACCTTAATACTGGTAATAGGGAACGGCGATTAATCGTTTTTTCGATTAAACCCGATGTGATTTTCACATCGGTGTGCCGATATGGTAATTCTAAAAAACCTGTTATATCGAGGGATTCGATTTTAAAAACATACATCGATATATTTTTAATATCGTTCCTGGCAATATATCAATATTGTTGGTATTATCAGTGTAATGCGATCTTTTCCAGCTTACCTTGTCGCCGGCATTGCAACCTCCTAGATCTAGAGCATGGAATGCGCGTACATTCGGTGCGCGCGCACAATTAACGGGCGCCCACATCCGATGCGCGCGCACACTTTACTGTGTATACTCGACGTGGCGTCTTAACAAAGTCGCATCGCTGAAAATTGTAGTTTGAAAATTTACCTTTCTCATCATGGGGAAAAGAAGCCCCGTATGGGACACTTTGAAAACAATGCAGTCAGTAATGGTGTGTATAGATGTACAGTTTGCAAGGTCTTGGTTAAAACATCTGATTCGAACACGAGCAACCTGCGACAACACATTAAGCAGCACCACTCCGCCCAGCACGCTGCCCTCAGAGCGAAATCATTGTCGACAACAGCAGGAAGTCGAACCAGCGCTTCGGAGAAAGCGACACGTAGTGGGGCCAGTGCAGCTCAAACAATTCCTGCTTTATTTAAGAGGAGAACATTGTACCAGAGAGGGGACAAAAAGTGGCAAAGTATCACGAACGCTGTCACTTTTTGCATAGCAAAGGAGAGCTTGCCAATGGCGAAGGACATTAATTCAGACTTCAGACTACATAAAAATAAGTGGCATTTTGTGGCTGTAAGTGTTATTTTTGTGTGTGAGAGAGTTAGAAGCCAAACTATCACTGCTTCTATGTGTGTGTCTAGTCAGACACACACAGCAGTGATAATCTGGCTTCTAACTCTATAACAGTCAGACTGTCTGTCTCTCTCTTTTCTATTGTAATAGATCTCATTTACACGTGGACATTACATGCTACTTTCAAGCAAGAAATGGAGGAGAATAAATCTCTAGATTTTGTTTTTGGTGTGTGTGTGTTCTATTTTGAGAGAAGGAGAGGGGGAAAGTTGGGAGAGAAGGAGAAAGGAAGAGAGGAGAGGGAGGGAGAGAATGAGAGGGGGAAAGGAGGGAGAGAAGGAGCGAGGGGAAAGGAGGGAGGGAGGGAGAGAGGGGAGGGAGAGAAGGAGAGGGGGAAAGTTGGGAGAGGAGAGAGGAAGAGAGAAGAAGGAGGGAGAGAATGAGAGGGTGAAAGGAGGGAGAGAAGGAGCGAGGGGACAGGAGGGAGAGAAGGAGAGAGGAAGAGAGGAGAGGGAGGGAGGGAGGGAGAGAAGGAGAGGGGGAAAGGAGGGAGAGAAGGAGAGAGGGGAGGGAGGGAGAGAAGGAGAGGGGGAAAGGAGGGAGAGGAGACAGGGAGAGTGGAGGGGGAGGGAGAGAAGGAGAGGGGAAAGGAGGGAGAGAAGGGAGAGAGGGAGGGAGAGAAGGAGAGAGGGCATGGAGAGAGGGGAGGGTGGGAGGGGGGGAGAGTGGAGGGGGAGGGAGAGAAGGAGAGGGGAAAGGAGGGAGAGAAGGAGAGAGGAGAGAAGGGAGAGAAGGAGAGGGGGAGGTAGGGAGCAAACAACATCGTATAATTCAACAGACCTTGACACCAACATTACAAACTTTCTGGGCCTAGAGCAAGCATTTCGAAATGTGCGTGCACCGCGACTGCGCGCGCATCGTCAGTGCGGACGCACCGTCAATGCGCGCGCACCGCGACTGAGCGCGCGCGCGCCATCAATGCACGTGCACTTCGAATGCACGCGCATGCGCAGTATAGAAACTCGATAGATCGGTTTAAGCAGGTATGAGCCAACCGATATAACCATATCCGGAAAAATCCCATTCCCTAACTGGTAATGTATTTTTCTGCTTCTCAGTGTTTTTATGATGATACAGTAACTGGACAGCGCAGGTCGGGAACTCAAACCTAGCTTGACCAAGCCCGAAATTGAAAAATTGTAAAATCTTTCAGCAGAACTGCATGTCGCCTCTCCCTGGCTCATTTTCTTAGGGCACACCCTTGGCTCCCTCCACGTGCCGGCCTTCAGTGGCCAGGCAGCCATTTCAACTTTACTCAGTTTGAATTCTGCTAGCAGAAGATACGTTATTCACTATTTTCTGCTTGCACGATTCAAACAATTGTAAAGGTGGTATCAGGATTTGCTAATCAGTACCGGCATTGTAATACAATAATAACATGTGTTTATGTAGCGCCCTGCACGTGGGGTAGCATTTTGGAATTACACTTAGCAGTAAATTCCAGTTGAATTTAAATGACTAGCAGTGGTTTTAATGTATGCTTGATCCACTGTACCATTTATCTCCCCCACCCAACCCAACCATAAGTACTTTGTTATAAGTGTTCTTTCAACATCTAAATTTTCCATTTACCACAGCACCTTATCACTTTGTCGAAATGTCTCAAGGTGCCTAATAGGATTTAGCGTAGAGTTCAGTTACTGTATTTTGTCGTGTCCCACTGAAGGTGATAGACATTTGTAGTATCAACATAATATGCTGTTGAATGCTAGGATTTGAATTCACACCTGCTTTTCACAATCTGATTACTTTTCAAAATCAACCTTTTATCATAGGAAACTAATGAACAAACATCAAAACTCAATGCTTTTTGTACCTTTTTGCCACCAGCCATAGTTATCTGCAGCATAAGTAACTGAGCATAATATTCTTACAATATTGTAACTTTGTGTAACTCATGCATTTGATATTAAAAAAATAATTTTGCACATTGCTCTGCGGAACAGATATATTTCAGTGACTTTATGTTGCTATTTAAATGTTGGACAATTAAAGTAAATTAATTCTGCAGTAACAAACTAATTGCAGACTATAAATGCACTCTATTTAAAGTGACTGAAGGGTTACATTGATTTAAAAAAAAGGAAATAATATGTATACTTAGTCCTCGCTTAACGTTGCAGTCATGTTAGCGAAAAGTGGGACTTTAAGCGAAATGCCGTTAAATGATATAGTTTTCACTTAACGACGTAACAGTGAACGTTGTGACATTAAACAAATATAGGGTCCCCTATGTATCAGCAATGTAATAACGATACAACGTTGACCAAAGCAATGTTAAACAAAGTCTAACTGTATAGGCAAATAAATTCTTATAAACCCAGTGATTTCATTTAAAAAATAAATTGAAACATCTGAGGTTGAATTGTACTTAAACTCTTTGATTACTGGAAAGACATGTATATTTGTGGGTCAAACCCCGCAGTCAATCGCGCAAGGCAGTGTCCCACAAACAGTCGTGGATTGAAGTGAACAGTTTATTGTTTTTTTCAATTTATTATTTACACATCAATACACACCTTGGGACCCCCAAACCTTGGTCATTATTACCCTGTACCTAATATTTTGTGGAAGTAAATCAGCAGAGTGGTCCTTCAGGAGTTAAGTGCACACTCGATTGCGGATGCAGAAAAGATTCCTTGAATAGATGGTATACGTATGTAAATTTTATCTTGTTTGAAAACAGTTTTTAATCATATTTCCACATGCCATACATTGGGTTATGTATAAAAGTGGTATTTTTAGAGTTTTTAAAAAAACTTGGAAATTTAAAAACCAAATGTCAAAAGTGTGATTTTTATTAGTAGCAGTTTTAAGTATTTGCCAACAAATACTTCACTTGTTGGCAATTACCTGCTTGTGAAATGCTTTGAGACATATCAATGTTATTTGCTGCCTCAAATGCAAGAATTACAATTTTATTAAGTGCAGCTGCTAATTGAAACATTTGATGGCAGGTTACCACACTATTTAGAGATCGGATAAAAACCAATGCAAAAGGAGGACATTCGGCCCATTGAGTATGCACCAGTTTACAGAGCAAGGAGATGAATTTAATCCCACTGCCCCGTCCTACCCCTATACTCTTTCATATGCCCATCTACTTCCCCCATGAAACTACAATGGACTGCCTCCACCACCCTCGACTGGGCATTCCACGTCCCAACAATTCTCTGGATGAAAACATTTATTCTTAAATTCTATTTTTGCTGCTTTCGTGACTCTTATAACTATGTCCCTTGGTTACTGTCTACTTTATCAACGGAAATAACGTTTGCCCTGTACCTGTAAAATCCTTCATAATTTTTGCACACCTCTATTGGGTGTCTCTTCAATCTTCTCTTCTCCAATGAAAACAGACACAGTCTCCTACCGTCCTCATCTCTATTCACTATACAATAATAAGAACAACAAACTACATTGTATAGTTCCTTTCACATTGGGAGGACGTCCCAAGGCAGTGGATTTCCAAAAGGCAATCCAATACTTACTAGCTTGGTATCATCTGAATACAGGTAGACCCCACTTAACGTTGTAGTTTTGATCTTGCAAAGTGTAACATTGAGTGAAAAGACATTAAGCGAATACATGTTTCCCATAGGAATGAATGTAAAAATTGGAGTTTGGTTCTTTTGGATATTTTTCATCCAAATTTAAAAAAAAACATTATAAGCGCTGACTAACTGCCCGGCTCACTCACTCGCTCCCTGATTGCCTGCCCGGCTCACTAACTCGCTACAGGTCTCACTAACTTGCTGCTGGTCTCACTTGCTGCCGGCGGCCTCGCTCTCTCGCTGCTGGCCGATCTGACTCCCAGGTCCTCGCGCCATCGTTCCCTCTTTCCCTCCGCTGGCGAATGACGTAATAGCGAATGTCACAACATTGAATGAATATATGTTCCCAATGTATCAGCAACGTAATAACGAAAAAACGCTAACAGAGACGATGTTAAGTGGGGTCTATCTGTATTTTGATCCCAAACTTTCAATATCCAAGATGTGGTCATTGGTATCTATGGAAAAAGAAGAGGCTTCAGCCCCCACAGACCTCTATGGAATACCTCAAACTACCTTCCTCCCAATTCTTTAGCCCTAGTGTCTGCTTTCTATCCGTCAACCAATTTTTGATCCAAACTGCCATGTTTCCCCTATTCCGCCTGCATGGGTTTCTCCCTCAGTCTCGGTGTGATATTTTACCAACTTGCCTTTTGGAAATCTACGACACAACATCAATAGCATTGCCTTGATCTATATGGCGTAAAAGGGACAGTGGCAGCGTGGATCCACAACTGGCTGCGAGACAGAAAGCAGATAGTTGTAGTGAGCGGCTGTTTTTCAGACTGGAGGGAAGTGAGCAGTGGTGTGCCACAGGGATCAGTTTTGGGACCATTGCTGTTTGTAATCTACATCAATGATCTGGACTTGGGTGTACGGAGTACAGTTTCCAAGTTTGCAGATGACACTAAGTTAGGGAGAATAGTAAATAGTGAGGAGGATAGTAGCCATCTGCAAGAGGATATAGACAAATTGGTAAAGTGGGCAGACACATGGCAGATGAAGTTTAATGCAGAGAAGTGTGAGGTGATGCATTTTGGGAGAAGAAATGAAGGGAGGCAATATAGGCTAGATAGTACAATTTTAAATGGTGTGAAGGAACAGAGAGACCTGGGGATTTGTGTTAGTGACTCGTTGAAGGTGGCAGGACAGGTAGACAAGGCTGTTAAGAAGGCATATGGGATACTAGGCTTGATAAATAGGGGTATAGAGTACAAAAGTCAGGAAGTGCTGACTAACTTCTATAAGACTTTGGTGAGGCCTCAGCTGGAATACTGTGTTCAATTCTGGTCACCACACTACAGAAAGGATGTGAAGACTTTGGAAAGGGTACAAAGAAGATTTACTAGGATGGTGCCAGGATTGAGGGACTTCAGCTATGAGGAGAGGCTAGATAGGCTAGGGTTATTCTCTCTGGAGCAGAGAAGATTGAGGGGAGACCTAATAGAGGTTTATAAGATCATGAGGGGTTTCGACAGGGCAAATAGAGAAAAACTATTTCCACTCGTGGGCGAATCTGTGACTCGTGGTCACAGATTTAAAATAGTTTCAAGGCGAAGTAGAGGGGTGCTGAGGAGAATTTTATTCACTCAGCGAGTTGTTCGAATCTGGAATGCATTGCCTGAAAAGGTGGTGGAGGCTGATTCGATAACAACTTTTAAAAGGGAATTAGATCTTTATTTAGGGAGAACAGGTCTATTAGGCTATGGGGAGCGGGCAGGGCAGTGGGATTGAATCGCTCTTTTCAAAGAGCCGGCACAGACTAGATGGGCCGAATGGCCTCCTTTTGTGCCGTAAAATTCTATGAATCTATGAATCTATATACAGGAAAAGCTCGTTTATCCGGCACCCAACCAACCGGAACACTCAATCCCAACTGGTATCTCCCAATACAATTCACTATTGTAGCAAACGGATCTCATACCGGAGCCATCTGGGACACTCTCGAGTATGTTCACTTTGCACATGCGTGCAATGCGTGTGCATGTGCATTTATTAAACTTAACGAACGCTGGAATTTTTATTTTTACCGGTCATTTTACCGAGTGTGCTGAAATGCTTTATTGTTAAGTATCCATACAATATTCTGTTACTATTCAGTGTATTATTAATATGGTATGTTTTACAATAAGTAAATTTATTGTGTAGGTTTTTCGGCAATTTACCACTCGAATGTCCGGCATATTTAATTAACCGGCACAGGTCAGACCTAAGGGTGCCGGATAAAAGAGCTTTTACTGTATTCAGGTACTTCTTTGAAAACTCTTATTAAATAGGTGAAACACATAGTGCCCCTAATAAATTACATGCTTGTGATTACCTATGTAATTGCTGGTCACATATTATGGCCTTCAAATATTTACCCACAGGCTGATTACCTCCCAGAAAACTGACAGCCGCGTGAAAGATAATTTTTTTTAATCTGAGGTATTATTGGTTAGGACACTGGGAGAAACTCCCTTTTCGTTTTGAATTTGGGGATTTCAATTATCCATCAGAACAAGTAGAGGGGATCTCAGTTTGATATCTCATCTGAAGCAAGGCAGTTCTGACAATGCAGCACTTCATTGGAGTATCAGCCTAAACTATCATCTTGAAGCTCCAACATTAGATTATAACTTGTAGCCTTCTGACTCAGAGGTGATGGTTCTACCCACTGAGCCTGGTTTATACCTAAATTGATTAAATAAAATGTTTTATGGTGCTCACAATATCCTTCACTAAGTTTCAAACAATAATCACAATGGTAAAGTATCAGATATTAGTTCATTAACTCTTTATTAAGATATTCAGCTGCAATATCTGTTACACAGAATTTATATCAATGTAGGCCGACAAAGATTTTAAAAAATATCATATCTGGCTTCACGTTGTGCTTATTTCCGAAATGATGTTGAGTGGAAGCAGTTGCAGTGCTGAATGCAGCCCCGCTGGGAGTGAACATTTCAAATATAAAACACCACTATTCAGCTCACAGATATGACATTCAACAGTGTTTATCCTATGGAGCATGTTCCCAGTGCACTGATCAGCACCACTTCAAACACAATCAAATAACACTTCAAGGCACAATTTTCAGTGCAGCACTTTTTCTAAAAGTGGCCTGTTTAACCCCAAGGTGGATTTTGGCAAGTGTGTACACTTTGAATTCAGAACTTGTAAGTTGCTGGGATAGATGATTGCCTTGAACTAGTATGCTGGATTAATTTTACTATTATGCACTTAATTTATATAAAGGGTAATGCTTTTTAAAGTATGTTAAGATATCAGAACGATTACATTAACCTTGCATGATAGCCTGCAGATTTGTTTGCATGCCTGGAAAGGCTCATCTCGAAGGAAACTCAAACTCATAAAACAATCCAAAAAAAATAACAACTTACAATTATAAAGCATCCCGATTGCAGGGTAGCATCCCAGAGCACTTGACAATGGCAAAGCATGACTCCAAGTCAGAGGGATTGGCGAAGTGACATTAGGTATAGTTGAATAGGAAGGTCTTCAGGCGCAACCTGAAAATGGGGAAGTAAGGGGCCAGATGGGGGGATAGAGGAAATGTTCCACAAGCGAAACCACCAATGGTAGAACAAGGGGCACAAGGGAAATGCAGAAGCCTGGACACAGTTGATCGGAGGCAGTGAATTGTGAATTGAGGAGTAAGCAGGTTGGAGAGACAGTTGGGTGCCGGGACATGAATGGATTTGAAAACAAGTGTTAGGGCCTTGAAATTGACCCATTCGGTGATGGGAATCCAGTGAAGCTTTGCTAGAACTAGTGTGATGGCGGTATGGAGTTTAGCACGGTGAGCATGTGAATTTTGGATCCTGTGAATGGTTGGAGGTGGGGAGACAGGCACAGAGGGCATTTGAGAAGTCCAGGCGGAAAGTGTTGAACGCATGGACAAGTGTTTCATCTGCATCCAGGGTAAGGTATGTTCGGAGAAGTGCAATGTGGTGCAGGTGGAGGAAGGCGGTCCTGATCTGGGACCGGATGTGGGGAACGAAGGACAGCAGTGGGTCGAACCTGACACCTAGTTTATGCACTGGTTCGGTAAGCCTGAGGACTAGGCCAGGGAGATTAAAGCAATAAGTGCCGCACAATAGGACATGGCCAATGAGTATGGCTTCTATTTCTCAATATTGAGTTGTAGGAAGATTTCGCTCATCCATGCCCTAATGTTTGCTAGGCAAGCTGAGAGAATATCTGCATACCTGGAGTCACAGCTGGAGGAGAAGTAGATTTGTGTAACATCCACATAAATGTGTAAGTTTACTCCTTGTATGTGGATAACTTTGCCAAGTGCGAGTTTATAGGTGAAGAAGAGGAGTGGACCAAGGATGGAGCCCTGGTGTAAACCACAGGTGACAGGCAGGGATCGGAAGAGAGTTTGAGGGGATAAAGTGAAGATTTTCTTTTTCAGTTAGGACTCAAAATAGGTTAACACCAGACTGGAGGAGCTCAAAAGAGGGAGTGGAGGGAGAGCAAAGCTGGTTAGCAACAACGTGTTCCAGAGCTTTGGCAAGGCAGGGCACGTTGGAAATGGGTGCGTAATGTGAGGTTGGGGCATCCTCCTGACGTGAAAGACGCTATACAAATGTAATTTTGTTGTTGTTGGAGGGGTCAAGGGTGGATTTTTTGGCGGAGGGGAATGATGACGGTGGTTTTAAGTGGGAGAGGAACAGAACCTGAGGAGAGCGACTGTGTCGACCAACAGCAGGGTGAGGAGGGGCAGTTGGATGACCAGCAACTGGGTGAATTTCTATTATGCATTTGTTGTTCTGCATGCCATCCCTATCTTAGGCTAAGGAGGACTCTCTTTTGGTGGTGTTGCCATAACAGCTGGAAATGACATATCGCTGCAGGCAGTCAGTATCTGAAAAAGAAAGATATGTTGATGTTCCAGATATAATGACTTTCAGGAATAATTCAGAAAGGGTGCATGCCAAAATCATGTTCTGTGTGGACTCAGAAGGATGGGAGAAGGTTTGGGATCATTTCCTACAGCTCATCTGTCACCAGCAGATTTATGTCTGGGTAGAGTGTACTCTTAAAGACCGTCAGCAGAAAAAGAAAGTTGTCAAATATATTTATTTCCTGAAACTACTCAATCATACTGAGGTTCAGATCAATATACACCAGCTTCCTTAGCTAATTGGGCTCTCTTTCAGTCTGGAAGGTGAGTGTCAGCTGACTTGCATGCGTATGAAGAGTAACCTATTTTGGTCTTCACCAATGCTCCCCCTCTCTCTCTCTCACACACAAAACCCTGGAACAGTGACCTTGTCTGTGCACTTTTACATTCAATATTTTAGTTTGATGGGATTCCCTGAATACACCAAGGGACAATACAATTAGATGTATCAGAACTTGTAATCCATGTGCTGTGCTGGACCCACAAAAGACATTTCACATGTAGTAATTACTTAAATGACCTATCCAAAGTATTAAGGCTAAAGAAAATGGTTGATGTGAAATTTGAATATTTATTCTGGATGCATGATGAGTTCTGCCATTGTGCTATCAAACAAAGGATAGTCATTAATTCTTAGAAAGTTGAATAAAAATGAAGAATACAGTAATGATGATCGTTATCTATAATTGAAAATGAAGGAAGATTAAAGTGTCAAATGAAATCCAGTGGCATTAAGTCTTCAATATATTGCAACATTTTGTAAAATGTACAGAAAATGCTTCAACAGTAGCTTGGCAGAAATGTAGAAGAATGAACAAGTTAATAACATTTGGAAGTGTACCTCAATAGGATCTTCTTGCCATATTTCATTGACAGGCATTTAATCAGCCTCATCTTAGTAAATGTATTCTTCTTTGTTGTGGTATAATAAGACCCTTTTCAAATAATGCTATGTGTTTTTAACATCCAGTTAACAAAAAAGCAAACAGGACTCTGGTTAAATGTCCCATCAAAAAGATGATGAATCTTTGATAATCTAACAGCCCCAGTAATGGCCTAGAGTGTCAGCATGTATTGGACTTGCGTTACACCCTTCGGATCCCACAGTGATCATGCTAATTGAGTGAAACTGACCTGTTCATGACTCTACAGAAGAAGTCTGCAAATGAGAATATTTTCAAATTGAACATTGAATATAATAATCCTTTCATTTGGATTTGGCACCTTATCACACGTTCGAAACATGCCGAAGGGCTTCACAGGATTTTACTTTAAATGTATTGACTGTGTAAATTGAAGGCTAACAACAGCCAATTCATGCACAGAAGTAAAAATGCTATGAAGTAAAAGTTCACCTGGAAGATTGACAGTCCAGACAAGTGGCGGGGAATTTGAAGGAAGAGCTGCAGACTAATTTTTTTGCAATTTTATTATCTACTAGTGGAACTTGCTAATTAGATTGTCTTTTGGGTGAGATAATAATCCTTGCGTTTGAGATAATAACCTTTATTGATACTTTTTATCTGATGCACACAGCCAAATTATCCTCTCAATTACAAGTATTTGATTCTCTGTGACTGAAGCATGCAATATCGATTCAATTGCAATGTCTCTCTTTAACAAGTTAACAGTGCTTCCTTGAAAATGACTGAATTGAGCAAGCATTAGCTTATGTTAGAGAGGCAATGAAATTCATTGTATATTGTGCGCATCAGTCATTGGCGGAAAGAGTTCTGAGAGTTCAAAAGAGAGAAAAATATGAATTTGTCACTTCAAGCTCTGAGTTATGAAGAGGCATTCATAGAATTTAACCTGTAAAGGAATAGAAGGGTGAGGAAACAAAATCCCAAATCTGCGATGGTAACTGATGAAGCTATTAACTTGATATTGGAACTAGAGAACAGGAATACAACATTAATGCACCAAGATTAAAGTTTACATTTTTCCCAAGAGTAACTGATGTGTGAAAAACAACTCCTAGCAAAAAAGAGTTAACACTATTGATGAACTGCTTTGAAAGTTTGAACAGGATAAATATCTGCTTTGAATGGTTATAAGGATTGATTGTTATTAGGATAGTCAGAAGATCAAACATTCAATGGAATAGAATGTCGAATCACCTGCAGAATATAAATGGTCAAAGTTACCAGTTTGGGTTGTATAGTTGGATCATTATCCTGAAGATCTGTTTGTTTGTCTCTGGAGCCCAGGGAGACATTTCATAGAATTTATTTTGTTGAATGTTCTCTTCTGGATGATTGATTGTTCATGCCAAAAATTGAGAGTTGGATAAAAATAAGTTACAAAATTATATGTTGGGGTTTAATATTTGCAATTTCCGTTGAGATTCCTTAATCAGAAACCTGAGCAGAGGCTGAACATATGAAAATATATTCAGTAAAAATAGTGAATTCAGTGAACAAAATGTATATACAGGTATCCCTCCCCAACCGTGGCCTCATCAACCACAAAACTCATGTATCTACTGTTTGCTAAATGCGACAACCCTCGCAAACCGCGGCAATGCGTTTTGTGCATCCGCGATTTAAATCCGTGGGTTTAAATTTTCAAATTTCACTCTTCCAAACAAGGAACCGCATTCATCTGTGTATTGGTGTGTATTCATCCGCGTTTCCCGCCTATCAGCATCTTTACTACCCCACGTGGTCTAGCTGCACTCGTGGATCTACTTACTCACACTATATCTGTAACATTAATTTATTGTCGCTTCTTCGCAGCTTAGCTAGTAAGTTTGGGAGCATTGGCTGCCAGGATCTGCATCCTCTCTCTCTGTGTGTAAGTGTATCTCTGAGACTCACTTTCTCTCTATTTCACCTTCTCTTCCCCCCACCCCCCTCCCCCCTCTCTCTGTGTCTGTCTGTATCAGTCAGTCAGACAGCCCCCCCAGCCCTCCACGTCAACCCCCCCACCCTTCATGTCACCCCCCCACTTTCCGTATCACCCTCCCCCACCACCCTCCGTGTCTCTCTCTCTCTGTATAAGTCAGTCAGACATCCTCGCGGATTGCTGCAGATGCGCCCAAAGTTTACTCCCCCTATTCCCATGTATGTTATAACTGTATGTGTTTTTTTGTGTTTAGTTTTACTAAACGTGAACTTACTCCCCATATCCCCATGTTTTGCATAGGGCCCTGCATTTACCAACCGCGTAAAAGCGAACGTACTCCCCCTATCCCTGTGTTTCCCATAGGGCCCTGTATTTTCCAACTGCGATTTTACGAACCGCAGAGGTTTACAGGAACGTATCCCTGTGGTTGGGGAGGGACACCTGTAGTTGGCATTGCCTTGTAATCATGTGATCTAAGGATGAAACAAAATATGGACAAAATAACTATCGACAACAACATGCCCTTCATGTGCAGTAATGCTTGGAGTACTGGTCAGGATGGATGTTTGGAATTGGCAGTGGAGGATCCTTACAGAGTTCTGTAGCTCAGTGGTTAGAGCACTTACAAGCGTGAGACCTGTGTTCGAATCCAGGCAGTTCAGAGCGAAACCTTGGGCAAGTTTCCTCATTCCACACGCCTGTAGTAATCCCTAAAAAAAATCATAGAAATTTGTAATTTCAATCCACGACTGTTTGCGGGACACTGTTGTACACAATTGACTGCCGCATTTCGCCCACAAATATACAGTCAGTTCACTTTATAGTATATTCTGTGAAGTACTTTGAGACGTCTAGAAGCCGCAAAAAGTGCTATATCAAACCCAAGGATTATTATTATTTATTATTTCTAGCAACGTCTATATCCACCATAGTGCAGACCAATCTCCTTCTGTGCTGGATTGGCAAAATTATTGTGATTCAATGAGGATGATTTATTCCACATCAGAATCTCTTTATCCATCATTTAAGAGATTTAAGAGATGATGTGGTCGAACCGTTAATTTTCTACAAATCATAGTTGAAGCAGACTCGACAGAATACTTGTAAGTACTACTTCACAACCCACTTCTTCTCCATGTGCAACACTCTCCCAACAAGTTGGTGATAAGCCCTAAATCTTTCATCCTTAGAATACGGAAATGTTAAAACTACTTTAACTCGTGCCAGTTGGACCAGGGTTGCTTGAACACTCATTGTGACAGCAGCTGGTACTCTCGTGCAATTTCTCAAAAATTCTTTCTTTTCGTAGAAGGATGCATTACACAGGGGCACAGCCTTAAAATAAGAACCAAGGCAGTTACAAAGGAGTTCAGGAAATATTTCTTCAAACAAAGGGTTGTGAAGATGTGGAATGCTTTGCCTCGGAATGCTGTAGTATTTAAAAGATGTCCTTAGCTGGACCCTTTAGTTATCTAACTTGGACCTAACTCAGGCCTGTTGTCCATCCATTGTGCTCTCATGAGTTATCTTTTGTTAGCCGAGCATTCAGAAACAATGCCTGTTACCTATGGAACTCGTCCCCCCCCACCCAGCCCCCACCACCCACACTTCTATGTCACCCCTTTTCTATCTCTTTAAGTTCCTCTTTCCTCTCATCATTCTCACCTCGCCTCTTTACTTTCTCTCCCTCCCATGTTGTTCAGCACTCAACCATCTTTATGAAATGTTCTGACATTATCCTATATGAAGGTTGCTATATAAATGCAAGTTTCTCTTTTTTGTCCCAGCAGCTGCTGGAGTTGGTTATAAGAAACATAACTATTTGTTATACCTGTCTCCTTGTACACTTTTTTAAGATTTCACTTAGTATGCATTATACCAACCTGGCTAATAAGTTTTGCCTTTCTTCATTTGAAATGAATCACAATTTTGCTGAAGGCTCCAGTATCTGAATATCAATTCAGTTCAGCTTGCATGGACTATAAAATACTAATTATGGCGTACATTGATCACTGACACTTCTAACTTAAGATCAGATTCTAACTTAAAATATGAATGAAATAAATGCAAATTCTCCCACCTGTGACAGCTCTCAATTATATATGTTTAATAAATAAATGAACAATTCCACCTTGTCCCACTCTTGCACATCACTACCAAACAGCCCTGGATAAGGGAGAAACCGTTTAATAGAGTCTGATAGTGAAATATATATTATGTCAAGATAGATTTCTATGAAATCGATGAGCAACTGACCATTCCAATTTGATTTTAAAATACCAGTATCACGCAATAGTGCAACAAAAAATATTTAAATGTGTCTTTAAACTTCCATACGTTTCATCTTAAGGCCAGTTTTTAGTGTTACTCTGTCTTTTACAAATGTAATTTTGTTGTTGTTGCTGTCACTCAGTCTTAACAAAACAAAGTTATTATTAGGCATGTGGAGTAACGAAACCTGCCTAAGGCTTCGTCCTCCCTGGAATCGGACTCAGGTGTCTTGCTTGTTAGGCGAGTGCTCTAACCACTGAGCTACAGGTATCCCGTATTTGCACATTCCTCATTCCCTCCGCTCCACTATTGGTAGCCGTGCTTTCAGCCACTATGGCTCAAAATTGGAACTCTTTACCTCAGTCCTTCCGCCGTACCCTTTCCTTGCCCTTCTACAGTTTGTACTTGAAAACCTTCCTGTTTGACTGTGCATATATGGGACGTCCTCCTGATGTGAAAGGCACTCAATAAATGTAATTTTGTTGTTGTCATAGTCACTTCACCCTCTCCCTGGCTTAGTGTCAAGCTCTGCACTGTTACGTTCTCCGAGACGCTACCCCTCAGGGCAGGGTGTTATAAAATGCAGGTCGTTGTTTCATTCAATGGTTAATAATGTGCCCCAGATTGATAGATTGATTGTTGTTTCATACTTTTTTCTGCTCTCTCCTGATGTTTCCTTTGCTCGCCATTAGTATATTACCCTAATCTTCGTGCTTTTGTTACCCTTTAATTTTCTAAAACCATTGGGTTGTTTGATGGCCTTATTCAGTCGCCATAGGTTTTCAACATGATAATTCTCTTTCTCAAGAGGACATACTATATTTTTCAATTGAAATTTCTTCTCCCCTCCACCGAGTAATGCTTCCTAATAATTCTCTCAAAGATGAGCCAGGCAGGGCATCTTGTTCCCAGCTAGAGCGTTGAGAGTATGAACATGTGTGCTGTCAGAGCTAATATTTTCCCTTGTTTTCAAAGGAAATGTTCACATTCCTTTATCTTGTTCCAGCTGATTGGATATTTAGGTCTGACCTTGGATTATAGATGAGGTTTCAACAAATATACGGTTCATTGACAGGAATTGTTTTATTTAAGACCAGTGACCATGGGAATGAAACTGTTGTTAGAAATAGACTTGATTTCTATTCCAAAGTTGTCAGCCTATCTGAGAATCAAACAATTAAAGGGGTGAACTTGGATTTGTACCCCTGGCTTGCTGAAGATTGGTAGTTGATATTGGAATTTAGGCTAGAAATGTACTTTCTTATCCTATCAAAATTGCTTTGTTATTCCCATCTAACAGAGGTGACTATCAGAGCACCACATCTTTCATTAAATTTGGACTGTGAACCAAAGCTAGTACTTAGTTTTATTGAGATCTGCTAGAACTCAATACCCAGTTTCTCTTACTTGTCTGATAATCTATAACTGTATCTAGGCCTTTACAGAACAAATCATAAAGAAATGAATTGGCTTGATGATACATATTGCAAGTAACGAGAAAATAAATTGTGTGTATTGATTTTGGTAGGTTTGTTATTTCTGATTTGAGTAAACATTTGAAATCAATGTGAAATAATATTATTGAAGTAGTGTTGGGAGCAGGTTCTACATTGCCACAGGAGTGTTTGTCCTGGGTAAGGATAAGGGCATGTATATTGCATACAATCAGGACGTAAACAGATGAATTGTTCCCAGACTTTTGCTAGCACTGTTCTGAATTTCTAAATTGGTAGCTATAAAATGAACAGTAATTGTGCATCAATAAGTGAATAGAATGAATATTTTAATTTGCCTTGATCAAAAAGGGAGGAATATGAGAAATTGCATTATGGTAAACTATTTATATTACCATTATTAATCAAGATTAGAGGTATTTAGTATTAGCTATTCGACCATCAGTCTTGTCAGAATTCAAGTCTTTGTATGTTCTTATTCTAAACTCAAATCTGTAAAATGTACAGATTTGATTTATCAAATCTTATCATCTTGAAGGAGCTTGTCTTAAGGACTTGTATTAAATATATGTGAGATCTTAAAGCTTGAATTGTTTTTCCATCTTTTTATTCAAATAATCGCTTCAGAGTTAAAATTGTACCTATTCTTTTTTCAATTCAGTTGCTGGAAGGAAGCTTTGCCCGTGAAGTCAGCCATGAAGTGGATGGATTGATTTTTCAACCAACTGGGGTAAGATTAATTGATGCATGAATATGTTTTGAAAGTTGCAGATTCTGGTTAATAGCCTCAACTGAGGGCCCCCATCTATTAGCGGCATGATTAGTGAAATATGAAACATTTATGTGAAATATTGGAGAAATATTCCCCAAGCAATGTATGTGAGTGTTTGAATTTCTATGTCATATCTTCAATGTTGTGCACAATACTTTTTTAAAACCCCGGTGGAGTATACTTTCAAAGTGAATATTTACAAGTTACATTTATGTCATGAAGAGCAGGGAATTTAATCATGAATACGTTTGCATTTGAATTGTAGACAAGGAATTTTTAATCTGATTAAATTGAATTTAACTGGGATTAATGATCTATCACTTATGTTGTATTGATAAGGAATGAAGCTTTTTGAAAAATATTTTCATTTGGGTGTTTACAATAAAATTCTGTTATGGCAAGAAAGCTATTAATAGTAAAAGCTCTGTAGTATTTCATTGAATCTTTTATATGAGGCAAATCGTAAAGTGTACTTTTTTTAATATTCTTCCCCGTTGTGCAATTGAATTTGAGGTTGAACTTTTAATGAATGAGAGAGCATATTTATACAGTTGTATGTAACCTAGTACAGTATTCAGTAGAAATACTATGTACAGAAATCTATGGACAACATAGCAACATCATGCCTTTGTGGATGAACCAGATGATAGGCTAGTATTGTTTCACAGGTGCAATTTTATCAGCTGGATTTCTATACTAGAGCAGGATAGCGTTCAAACATTCTGAAACTTGACAACTTACTTAAAAGAAATTGCATGAAAAGTATGTTCCACTGTGTAAAAGTAACACTTGGTGAAATATTCTTTTGAAATCTCGAAGTGTGAAGCTAATTAACATAAGTACATAAGAAATGCTAGATGAAAAAAGACCATTGTTCATCTAGTTCACTTTCCAGGTGATCGCATGCACATATGTTCCAAATATGGACTATCTCCCATAATGTTATTTTCTAAAATAAAACTGTGTTTGAAGGAATCAACACTTCCTGCTTCAACTGCCTCCCTAGAAAGCGTGTTCCACGTGTTGACTATTCACTCATTGAAATAGCATTTCTGTAGATTTGATCTGAATTTACCCCCCTTTAATTACATGCCGTGTCCTCTGGTTTTGCTATTCTCAAATAGTTGAAACAGCCTGTCGCGATTTACATTGTCTAGCCCCTTTAGAATCGTAAAGACAACAATCATATATATCTCCTCTTAATCTTTTTTTCCAATGTAAACAGGCCCAGTTTACTTACTCACTCCTTATAATCCAGTCCCTCCATTCCCTTAATAATTCTGGTTGCCCTCCTTCTGTATACTCTTGATTTCTCCCATATCCTTTTCATACTGCGGCGACCGGAACTGTGCACAGTACTCTTTAAGTATGGTCTCACCAATGATTTACACAGTTGCAGGATTACCCCACTGTTTTGGCTTGCTGTTGATCTTTTGATACATCCTAACATCTGATTTGTTTTACTCACTGCCACAAAGAATTGTTGCGAGAGCTTCAATTTATTATCAGTCAGGACCCCCAGTCATTTCATTTCACATATTATTAAAACATTTAATTTAATTTAATTCCGATCAAATAATAGTCCTTTCCTGGATTTTTTGTCCCCATGTGAAGTACTTTCTCCCCTAATTAATTTCTTTCATTTCCTTAAGGTAGCTCCAAAATCTAATACAGGTACTACTGTTTTTTTATATAGCATTTCCTTTTCGTTTGTTCTGTTCAGTACCAATATACTTCTGAGAAATTGAATTAAGTTGAATCCATGTAGTTACAATTCATTGCCAACTTTTTTTAAACATCAACTTCCACCTAAATTAATAATAATCCATTTCATATAATTTTTGTTACATCTTCCAGATGTCTCGAAGAGCTTCACAGAATATATTGTAAACTGAATTCACTGTATATGTTTTGTGGGTGAAACGCGGCAACCAATTGCGCACTGCAGTGTCCCTCAAACAATTGTGGATTGAAATTGATTATTATTAATAATTTATTATTATGGGGGGGGATTACTATCAGGAGCGTGGAGTAAGGAAACTTGCTCAAGGTTTCATCTTGCCTGGAATCAAACCCAGATCTCTTGCTTGCAAGGCAAGTGCTCTAATCACTGAGCTACAGGATTATATTGCCGGTTAACCTGTCCAATCTAAGAAACCATGCTAATAGTAATTTAGAATTAATGATTTTTGGGCAGAATTAATTTGCAGGTCTCAAAACCCAAACAGCTCATTAAGAGGATGAGTGTTTGGTAATTGTAACGAATGCTGTAAGAAGAAATTCAATTCTTCCTACATCAGATACATTCTACTTCAGTGCATTGACAGTGTACATGACTTATTTCTATACAGTGAGTTGAATTTGTGGATCAGGAAACAGCTCTATGAATAATAGCAAATGTGCTTCTCTGGTATCGGAAAGAGCAGCAGAAAGCTGCTTTTCCTGCTTTGATTTGCCAAGTACTGTATACTTTATTTTCTGATTTGCTATGCTTTGTTGATCGATGTAATTGGTATGTTCTTTTTTTTAACTACTTTTATTTTGTGACATTCAGCTGTTTATAGCAGAAACACTGATAGTGGAGTAAATACAACTCAGTCTTTTCAGTACTATACTAGACAGCTGTCTCCTATAATGAAAATTGTTGGATGAGAAAATCGGATATGTAACTTAAGGAAACAAGCCAAACAATAAATTCTTAGTTATGAAATTAAGATGATTGCTTTCAACAGTGAGCATTTTCCTGCTCTAGATTATCCAATCTTTTCAAAATCTACTTAGGAATTGCAAAATCTAAAGTTTAATAACTAATTTTTTTTACAGATCCACAATTAAAACAGCCATACAGTTGAAACCTTCAATACATTTTTCCCATTTTAAATAATAATTTCCTGTTGTTTATAACGCAGTTGTTCATAGTCTATCAATCAAAAAAAATCAAAACTTACATTTATATAGAGCCTTTCACATTGAGAGGACGTCCCAAGGCGCTGTACAGTTAGGTAGGGATAAGGGCAGGGGGGGATGGGTGGGGCAGGATGAAGAAGAGTAGGAAAATTGACTACATATTTGGGCGAAACGCAGCAGCCAAATTGCGCACAGCAGTGTCCCACAAACAGTCATGGAAGTGGGATTAGGGGAAAAAGGGGGAAAGATGGCAAGGGGAGGGGTCGGGATAGGGGGAAGGAGAGCAGGAAAGCCGACTGTATATTTGTGGGCGAAATGCGGCAGCCATACAGTCAATGTTAGACATACTGCAAGGAAAGTCCAAAATAATTGTACTTGCCAGTTCTTTGGGCTAAGAAATAAATTTTAAACAGAACCCAACTCCTTATATTTTATTCTTCATTCATACTTGTTAATGTTCAACTGAATGTTTGGATGAAATTGATCTTTTTTCATCAAATCTGCACCTCGAAATTTAGCAGCATTAAGAGTTTAGCTGAAATAAAATGTATTATAAACATGTTATCCTCCAGGAAACTAATCTTTTTACCATTATATTTCATATGATTTTAGGAGCATTTCCTATGCCTATTTATCCTGCGCTGCTTTCAGCCTCATCTAAAATGGTGTTAACTCATCATTGAAAATAGAGTACTGTATATACTAACATAAGTTATGGAATTGGGTTTCACATCACTTGGTAAAACTTGTTTCTACATTATAGATAGTGTTGCCTTGATTGCAAATCTCTGCTCCGAGCTTGGCAGCATCACTAATGGTTACATATATAATCACTAATGGACACAGATATAGAAACAATTCCAGCACTATAAAGAAGGTGTAAAAGTGAGAATTGACATATAATTACAATGCAGACTTTGCCCAACAGTGTACACACTATATACAACAACAACAATAAAATTACATTTATAGAGTGCCTTCACGTCGGGAGGACATCCCAAGACATTGAACAGTTAGGTCGGGACCCTAGCAGGGGGGGAAGGGTCGGGGTAGGGGCAGGGAATGGAGAGTAGGAAAGGGGGAGACGTAGGAGGGCAGTAGAAGGCACGGTTAAAGAGGATGGATACATACATGTGGCGTTGCCCTTATCTCTGCAACCTGTCTCCCTCAACTCAACAGGCTCTGGCCTACTCCACTTTCCCCCACCCTGGCCTGCTCCACCATCAGTGGCTCGGCCTTCAGTCTTTCTGCCCCTAACTTATGGAACTCCATCACACATTCCTTTTGCCTCGCTGTTTTCCTTGCCTTCTTCAAGGGAGAGGACGCAGGCTGCAGAATTCAAAACTCTCCTCTTCGACCGAGCCTTCGCCACCCTCCCACCTTCCTACCTTCCACTCTCCCTAATCTGACCCCTAGCTCGGTTCCAGGTCTCTCACAGGATCTGCGCCTTGGGACACCCTCCTGACATGAAAGACGTTATACAAATGTAATTTTGTTGTAGTCGGCTGCACAATTATAATAGCAACAAAATTACATTTGTATAGAATCATAGAATCATAGAATTTTACGGCACAAAAGGAGGCCATTCGGCCCATCTAGTCTGTGCCGGCTCTTTGAAAAGAGCGATTCAATACCACTGCCCTGCCCGCTCCCCATAGCCTAATATAGTGCCTTTAATATCAGGATAACGTCACTGGACAATCAGTGTTTCAGACCTGAGGTGCATAGGGCAGGGGGTAAGGCTGGTGACTAGGTACAGTCAAAAAGGATGGTCTTGTGACGGGTCCTGAAGGAGACATGGGAGGGGGAGGAACTGCGGACTGGAGTTCCAGAGGGTGGGGGCAGAGTGGCTGTAGGCCTGTCTGCCAATGGTGGGGCAGACAAGATGGGGGATGTGAAGAAAGCCGGAGCCCGCTGAGCAGAGGGTTGGTAGAACATTAGGACGTCACACAGACAGGTGGGGAGCAAGGCAATTGAGGGCTTTGAAAGTGAGGACCAGGATCTTGAACTGTATCCTCTGTGTGATGGGAAGTCAATGAAGTCGGGCAAGGGTGGGGGTGATAGAGCATGCAGATCCTGTTGTAGGAGAGGACATGGGCTGCAGAATTCTGGAGAAACTTCTGCAGAGTTTTCAGAGAAAGACTGACGAAAGAGAGAATTAATCTGCCCCACTATCGTCATTTTGCCCCTGCTTTCTGAAGCTCCAATCTGACTTGCTCGCCCTCTTTCAAAGCATGTTAACACCTAATTGTTTAACCACGCTTTCGATCATCTTTTCCCCTCCCCACCCACGGCTCCAACACCCAGTTTTGGTGCCAAGCCAGCAGTGACGAGTGCCGTGAGACATCCTTTCTTGTAGATGGTATGCAATGTTTCTGGAAGGGAAACTCATAATACTGTATTGCATATGCAGCCCACAAATAGTGCATTGGCACTTCAGCCAAAAGATAGGAACACCCTGATGTAGCCTTGTTTCTTCTCCATTGCTAATTAGAGCCAATGAAAAGGTTGTTTTGTGTGATGACTCCAAATCCAAAAGAATTGGGAAGGAATCTCCTCACACTTACCCTGCATTTAGAAAAAAAGCATTTAATTCTTACCCTGTTATTCACTGGACTCCAATATACTGTAGTAATAATAATAATAATCCTTACATTTGATATAGTCGTTGAAACATTGCAAAGTGTTCACAGAATAAACTCTTGAATGGGTGATGTTTCTTAAACAATGGATAAAGATTAAACATGGGTATTGTTGTCCTATAATTTGTTTCCAGCTATACATTTAAATTTGTTTGGGTTAAAATGGCCTAGAATAGCCCAACCCAGTCTGAGCTGGCAAGATTCCAGATAAAAATGACTTTTTATAAAATCTACAGATGATTTCTCCCCCGACTTAATGTTTTTTCAAGAAACTGTACAGTTGGCGGACAATGTGCTCACATCACAGTAATTGTTCACATCACAGTAATCAAATGTAAAGTATGCACCTGTTTTGGTATGCATCACCATGTTGTTAGACACATCAGCATGTGATCTTATGCTGCTTTGGATGCAAAACTGGCTCTGAGTTACTCAGAGCCATATGGTATTTGTCAGTACACTGGGTCAGCATGCAGCACCCATGCTGAATGACAATCAATCCATTTAGACATTTTACAAGACTATTTGTCTGTTGTAGATTTTGTTTCAGGTTGTTTGCTAGACTGGACTGTAAATCTGGAGCATTGTGGCTGTGTATTTGTGCAATTATTTGTGGCTTTGTTTAGTCAATTTTGTGTGTATCTCTTTGCTGGATTTTGAAAGCTATATTAGGGGAAGGATGTTTAAAGAGAAACTGAGAGGATTAATATTGATATTCTGCCTGTTTTTATTTAAAATGCAGCTAATGACCATTTTCTTTGTAATATTACTAAAGCAAATAAGAATATCTTGTCTATAACCTATATTTTATTTTTGGATATTGCATAGTTTATGTGCAATTTGGTGTCAGGTATTATCCATGCAGCCATTTTAGTTAATACAGTATTTAGTTTGTAATAAAAACCTAAACAGAAGATTGTTTAGATCTGCAGTGTTCCAGGATGTTTTTGAAGCACTATCCCAAATGCTCCTATCTTGGGAAAAAAATTATACTGAGATGATGCACTATTTGTTACAGGCATTTGCCACTGGAATGGTCATTCAACCGTGATTTACACAACAGTAGCGACTGTCTGTTTATCGTGTATCTATAGCTCAGGCTACACCAGTAAATTAATATGAACTTTGAAGATGATTAAGAGGAATGAGCTGTATCTCGATGTTACTCTGGTTGAACTTAATTAGAAGATGACTTTTACTTGGCATGTTACGTGGCATTCTTTGGGATGGAGTGGGGTGGGTGGGGTGTGGGCAGGCGGTGGACAGATTTAGATTGTAGCGTGAATTGCAGCTTTAAATCAGGATTTTAAAAATGTTGGTGTTCTGCACAGGTGACAAGTATTCTTTGCTACTCAGAGCCACTGCACACATATACGGCAAAATGTTGCTATATGAAAGGTCAATATTCCATCTATTGGTATAATAAATCAAACCTATTTTATTTGAGAGGTCCATTCTGCCACTTTACTGAGGGAAGCACTTTATGTTCAGAGTTAGAAAAGTAGGAAATTCATTTCTTACATGTAGAATAAAAAATGTTTTCCCAATGAAATACATCAATATAGGCAATCAATCAACAAAGACTGGACAGGTCTGACAAAAGGCTTCACCAGACTTTAATCAAACTTCGCAGGATTTCTTCCCTCTTCACATGTTTCTTTAGAATGTTAAGTTCAGTATTTTCACAGGTAAGTGCAACACGATAACTTGAAAACATGATGATTGATTTTGTATCGACATCTTTTCAGAGCTGTCAGTGAATCAATCTATATAAAAACATTGTGTACTTCTATACAGTAATAACATTATTATCAAGCTCGGTTGGTGGTTGATTTCTGTATTAGTTGAATATGAAATGGTTTATTCTGCGCTCGTATTTTAGTTGGGTCACAATATGAATGCAAATGAGGTGGTGGTGTGCCTCTAGAGGTAGTTACTATTTCATTCAATTTCTGAAGGGAAAAGTACCTGAAAGATCAATATACTCTTCTGTTTGTTCAGTAGCTCCTATGTTTTTCTGGCTCTGGCTAGCCGATAATTCAGTCATCCTGACTGGGCTGCAATACAAATTTCCCCTTGCAAACCTCTTTCCAGCCAACGGTCATGGGGATTCTGCAACCAGAATATTGAGTGAGACATATAAACAACAGCTGTGTTTCAATGTGCTTTGAATTCTGTGCTTGGATTCTGCTTCACAGAATAAATGTGCAAAATTCTAATACTGTACTAGCTTCTATAATAAAAATCATCCTTGCATTTGATATAGCGCCTTATCACATAATTGAGGCATCTCAAAGCTTCACAGAATATATTGTTTTTAACTTCTGAGTAAATTCTATTTTTCAGATGGCTTTTAATTATTCTGCAATAGAAGCCTGCAATTAAATAGGCTTTTACACCCATGAGCTTGGACTCCAAAACTTCAATACTATTCAATACAAGCAAACTTAGAAAATGATTTTTGATCAGTAACTTCTTTATCAACACTGTATGAGGGATATTTTCTTAATGGTGTTTGTCAGTTGTAATTTAATTTGTTTTATATGGATAAGAATCCTGAAAGATAAGATTAAAACAATTATGATTGATGGGATTTGTTCAACCTGGGCAATTTAGATATTATTTAAATGTCCATTTTTAATGCAGACTGCAGAGTTGGAGATATGGCTGAATTGAATGGATTGTTCATAAAAATGTCAACACAGACACGATGAACCAATTGGCCTTATTCTATGCCATAAATTTCTATGGATCTACCTGTTGAATATAGCCCTTTCTTTTTCACAAACACACAATAAAACTAAAAAGAACATATAAATCAAAATGAAATAAAATTCATTACAAACATGGGAAAATAGTTAAAACCAATGGGAGAGCACATTTGATGGAGCGGCTGCATTGAATCACAGGAAACATAGTCTTAATCCATCAGCGCATGGGCAAAAGAACTTTGCGTCCTACAATTCAATGTTATTCCAATGCTAAGTGGTAAGTGCGCCTACGGCAACAGATCAAGACGTATTTATTGCGGGGAACATACACTTGATCCATCACCGTATGCAGACTTAACGACAGCAGTGACAAACTACCCCATGCGCACTTACCAGATGCATTGAATTACACATATGTTGTGTGACTTTTTGATTAAATTGGATTTTATATGAGTTATATAGTTTGCCTGCAACTCTGACTTTGCGTAAGTCGTCTTAAATGCTCTCGACTGGTACGACTTATGTGAATTTTATCTCATTTTCAAGCAGCCTGTCATATTTCCTAAATTTCTAAATTGATGCTGTGTAAAGCTTTAGAACTGTGATATTGACTAAGCTGAGTCACTGACATAGCCATTGCAACAACTATTTCCACAAGTATTGAATTCTACATTCAGAGGTAATCTTTAAGGTGCTGGGGGCATGATGCTATCGACAACCAGCTAAACTTTGGATCCCACTATATCTGGTGACCAATTAGTGTGTTTTCACATTGCTGACCTGGAAATAATTTTCCTAGGGCTGTAGCCAGAAAACTTTTAATTTGACTTTAAAAAGTACTGTGTATACATGAGTTTATAAATATAATTTCTGTAATTTTGTTGTTGTTGTTGAGTTGCCATTGCTATGGATTCTACCCTGCAATGTAAACAGAGTGCTGGCAACTTTGGTATTGCAGAGTTGTTGCAGAGTTGTTTCTATTTGAATTGACTGCTACATTCAGATTATAAATGTGGAATTAGACTTCAGCAATTTTGATTTGGATTAGCAAGCAATAAACTCAAACTTTAATTTCCCTCTAAGAAATGAATATGCAATTTGGCGGGATGTATGCTAACAAACCCCAAATTGGTACTAATGCTGATAGGAACAGGAGTACCCCATTTAGATCCTCCAGCCTATTCCGCCATTCTATAAAATCATTGCTGATCTGTACCTCAACTCCATTTGTTCCAAAGCCTTTGATACCCTTGCCTAATAAATATCTATTGATCTCAGTTTAAAGACTGATCCAGCATCCACAGCATTTTGGGGGAGAGAGTTCCACATTTTCACTATACTTTGTGTGAAACAGTGCTTCCTGATTTCACTCCTGAATGACATACCTCTAATTTTGAGATGGAATATTTTTCTGGAATCCCTTACCAGAGAATATAATTTATCTACATTTATCCTAAAAAATCCCTTCTTCCCTATCATTTTAAACACCTCAATTAGATCACCTGTCAACCTTCTAAACTTGAAGGGGTGCGAGCCAAGTTAATGCAACCTGTCTTCATAATTTATCTCATAGTGGTCCAACAGGCAACGCCTGGGCCACAACCAGCCCAGTGGATAATTGGAAATGGTCTCTCTCTGCACTGCTGTGTGTCTCATGTAACCTGCTGAGACACAGTGAGCAGTAGTAGGAGTGTTTTGCCATTCTACAACTACAGAACTACAGGTCGCAGAAAACGCAAGATGGATATGGAAAATTGAGGATTTCAGTGTAAGTGGGAAGTGGATTACTTATTTATTGAAAGTCATCGAAAGCCACAGTTTGCCTAGTTTGTTTGCAAATTACATCTGTGTAGAAGTTGTAGAAGTTCAGCGTTAGCTTTGCAATTATGGCTTAAACTGTTTTAGTTTTGTTGAGCATTCTTTGTAGGGGCTTCCATGTGCTGAGTTGAAATCATGTATTTTGACTTTAATACATTACAAAATTTGGTGCATATGTTTTCATTTGAGATGATCATTATTAAGTACAGTAATACAGTCACACAGTTTAAAACAAAGGATTGACATATGATTATTTTATGTTTCTGGAAGAGAAACACAAAAATATTGCTTAGGGGGCACGCAGATGTTTCTCAAATGTAGAATCCAGCCCTCGACACACAAAAGATTGGACCACCCAGATTTAACCCTTCAAGCCTTGGTATCATTCTGGTTCAGTATCATGGGACATCCTCCTGATCTGAAAGGCACTATATAAATGTAATTTTGTTGTTGGTGCTGGTGAATCTAATAATAATCCCTCAAAAAAAAAACACAATAATGAAATTGGTCATTTTAATTCACAACTGTTTGTGGGACACTGCTGTGCGCAATTGGCCTCTGCGCTTGGCCCACAAATATGCAGTCAATTCACTTTGCAGTATATTCTGTAAAGCACTTTGAGATGTCTAGAAGACGTGAAAAGTGCTACATTAAATGCAATAATTATTATTATTTTATTATAATCTTCACTGTATACCTTTCAGGCCCAATATATATTTCCTGAGGTGTGGTACCCAAAACTGAACGAGGTACTCCAGATATGATCTGACCAAGGCTCTGTACAAGTGGAACATAATTTTCTCACCTGTGTATTCCGGCACCCTTGAGATAAAACCTAACATTCATTATTTTTGCCTTTTTGATTTATTTTTGTACCTGTGAATTCATTTTTATTGACTTGTATCATCCAAATACCTTTGCTCCTCCATAGTTCCTAGTTTCTTACTATTAAAACAATATTCTGATTTACCTTCTTGAACCCATAGTGTATGACCTTACACTTCCCCACATTGAACTCCCATCAGCCACAATTTTGCTGCTCAATAAATATGCTTATGTCACTTTGTAACTTCCTTCCCCACCTTTACAATTTACTGTGCCTCCTAACTTTATGTTATCTGCAAATTTGGAATTACAATAAAATTGCTTCCTACAAGTCATTTCTATATTTAAATAGTGAAAAGCTGATGACCCAATACTAGCTTTATTTAACGTTGTGTATATGTATAGCATTATTAACTATAGTAGTACTGTAGTATACAGTAAAAGCCTGTTTATCCAACACCCGATCAACCGTAATTTCCGTATAACCGGCTCCTCAAAAAAAGTCTGCATTCGATTAACCGGAGTTTATCCGGTAAAATGCATTTTTTTTGTGTGTTTCCAGCCGAATATCTGGCACACGCTTTAACCGGCATTGACCAGGTCCCGAGGGTGCCGGATAAACAGGCTTTTATCGTTTATAGCAACGTATATGGTTGCTAGATGGAACTCCTTTCGCCTCGCCCCCTCTCTTCCAGTTATAGGTCCCAGCTAACGACCTTTCTCTTTGACAGCGCCTTTGGTCACCTTTCTACCCCTGCCCCTGGCTCAGTCCCGGGATCCATTGTTGTGAAGTGCTCTGAGGCAGGAGAGGGAGGGAGGCAGGCAGACTGGGTTCGGCAGAAGGCAGGCAGCAGGCACAGCACTGAAGTCCGCTGCTGCTGCCGCTGCCCGGGCGGCCGAGGCCCCATCACCCGCTCCCCCCAACCACCGTCGGACACTGACCAAACCCCGGCTGACAGCGCGCCGGCCGGCCCTCCTGCTTATTTCCGAGGCTCAAAATTTCTTGTACCTGCCTATAGGGCGCACCCCCAACTTTCGAGATCTTCCGACGTGAAAAAAAGTGCGCCTTATACGTGGGTATTTACTGTAGATGTAAACATGGTAGAGACTGTAAATCGCTCGAAGTTACTTGAAATATTTGGAAATTACTGTAATACTGACGTGGCGTGGTGTTGCTTCAAAATCAGCTGGCTTTTAAACAATAACATAGCGACTTGCTATTGGCGAGTTCAAATGCTTCGATATCAGGTGCGAGCACGATTTACCTGCGAGTACACTACGGACTGTGTGTATGGACAAAAAGGACGCGCAAAATGCGACAGCGATATTCAAAATGTGTACTGCACACATTTGCGCAGTACACATTTTGTGTACTGCGCGCACAAAATGCGCAAACAAAAATTTTGTTCATTAAAACGAATCCAAGTGTCCTATATCGATCAAAAGGTGTTAAAAAATTATGTTCCTTCAATTGAAACATCCCAAATAGAAGTGTCCAAAATAGAGGCTTACTGTAGGAGCTATATGGAATAACTGGCCATTCACCTCATGGCTGCCTTTTGGATTTTGCTGAGCAAATTGGTTGCTGCGTTCCACTGCACAATGCACAGTTATTACACTTAACAGGAAATCCTGTGGAGTGATTTTACGTATTCTCCTGAAGTGAAAAGCTTATGCCCAATGTGTGGAGATTATTATTTCTGTTGGGTCAATTTTCAGCCAATTTTTAATGCAGTGTATGTTTTGAAGAATGTAAAGAAAGCTACAATAGTATGAATAGGCTGAGCTACAGTTTAATTTAAAGTGAAGCTGAAATTTTAAATATGAATAGGGAAGCAAAGAGAATGGGGATGAAAAGAAGGCTGAGAGACTAATTTGTTTGTTATTAACAAACAAACAAAATTACATTCATAGAATGCCTTTCATATCAGGAGGACGTCCTAAGGCGCTGGGAACATTTCCTTTGTTGTGTAGGGTTATGCAAAATATCAAACCACTGCTTTTTGAGAGCTTTAATATTGTAATTTGGCTGTTTCCGTGAATTTACAAGAGTTGCACAAGTTCCTTTTCCTTCCCGCACAAGTACCCTGGGGTTCTATATCAGACAGCACAGCCGAGATTGGAATTGTCTGTAGGAAAAAGGAGGGGAATATAATAACTTGCACTTGTATAGCACCTTTGGTGCAAAACAATGTGGCAAAGTGCTTTGCAAAACTTTTTTTTTGTAAATAAATGTGATTTTTTATTTACACACAGATGGTTTTGTATGTAGTAGATCCCATTAAAAGGCAATACTTTAGTTGGAGTCCATAAAATTCAAACCAGCCAACGGGACATGAACAGAACCGTATGCCAGTCAGTGCAATACTTATGCTCTCAAAAAGTTGGCCAACTTTCTAGTTGTTGTGTCGAACTCCCATTCATGGGTGCAAATTGGTAATGATCTGATGGCATTTTTTTTAGGATGCAGGAAGATGGCTGATGCTCAAGAAAGTGGTGAGTGGGTTCCTTTAATCTGTTGATATGAAAGGTCTACAGGGCTTTGCTTGTTGGGAGATCCGTAACTAGAATACTTAACTTTTGCTAGTGTTAAGTCTAATAGGGTGTTCAGGAGAGACTTCTTCACAGAGCATGGTAAACATGTGGAAGTCGCTGCCGGTAGCTGTGATTGGAGCAAATAGCATCAATATATTTAAGAGAAAACTTTATGCATAAAGGGAGAGAGAATTGAAGGATACAGGAAAGGGGAAGAGGAGGGTTGGGCTCATCTGGAGTATAAAGACCAACATAGACCTTTTGGGCCAAATTACTATGTAATTTTCATTCATAAAGAGCACTTAGTGGAATGAAAGTTTTTTTGCACTTTTTCTGTAGGTGTCTATTTTTAATATTTACCATTATGCCCACCAGACAGATACATCAACCAAGCTATTTAACATTCCCATCTTTGCAATAAAGATGTCACTAAATATTGGATTTTTAATGAGAAGAGATGAATCCCAGAGTCTGTTCCTGAAGCAGTTCTGCACTTTACACCAAGAAATCAATCCTGGGAATGAAAATTGAACTATTCAGTGATGTATAATCTAGTAACAGCTTCGAAAGACAGAAGTGAATGTCTTGTCTGCCTAATGCAGATGAGATTTAGCTCAAAGCATTTTTTTTAACTGGATTTTAACACAGCATTTTCAGCTTTGCACAATTGCTTTATACTATTACTTTTTGATGCCTGTCTTCTATTCCTCAGTAGTGTTCTATTCTCGACGTGTTCTTGCTATATTAGCATCATTGTCTTTCCCTATGTATCTCACATTTTCTTCCTTTAATCTGTTGAGCACTTGCCCCCATTCAGATGAAAGAAGTCTGTGTTAAAGGATTAACGTGGAATAATATAGATGAAGTGATCTTGATGCATTTATCTTGTGAAATAATAGTATATTGGCTCTGATGTTCCTCAGTTTCTTTTCCATTAAACACCCGCGCTTTATCCATAAGAAACATATTTTTCTCCTGAACTGCTAGCTAATGAGTTTATAAAAAATATTACATGCTTTGGATATAGTGCCTTTCAAGTCAGGGGACTTTTGAAAGCTCTTCACGAGAATTATTGTTAAGTATAGTGACAGTATTTTGTAGGCAAACACAATACAGTACATGATACAATGCAAACAAAAGAAGAAATCCTGATTTCTATGCAACTTTGATTTTTAAAAAAAGCTGTCACAAATCAGCATTTTCCTTTATAGTCAAGACCACACTTTAGAAACCAGCCAAAAAGAAATCTGACATAAAGACACGATGCAGAAAGGCTGGGGATTATGATGTTTTATTATGTGTTTATTCTTTCTTCAGCTGTCAAAGAGCTTTATGTCATTTTCTCTGTTGCTTTTTAAATAACATTTAATCAGCCACTGCAATTACAAAAGATCTGTTGCATCTGAAGTTGCTACAAAAGCAACATATGTGTTTTGTTCAAATCTAAAGTAAGCCATTTCCTAACGCAGAGTCTACGAGAGGTTCTTTGTTTCTTTCAATTTCAATGAAACACAAGCGCAGACCCTTTTTGAAAGGATTCAGCCACCTTTTTCTTGATTGACAGGAGGTATTTGAACTGCCTGCCTGTTTGAAATGCACCTTGGGGACCAATCCAGTGTTGACAACAAAGGATTTGTGGAGATAAAAAAAATGATGTTTTGAACAGCCTTTAGAAAAAAAAATCACATTTATTGCTGTAGGTTTTAAAATATAGGCTTAGATCACTTAATTTTCATCACTTTCATCATGATCTTGTGATGCAAGAAACGCACTATTATACATTGTACCATTTTTAAAGTGCAGAAACCGCTTTCAAACATCATCAATTAGAAAAATATAAACTCGTAGCCTGCTAATACCTAAATGAGCGATGAATTGATGTTTTCCTTTTGTATGATAAATGTATTACTCTGGAGGAAAGAAATATATCCGTCTTTGATCAGCTTAAAAAAGTGCATATTTAACAACATTCACGTTCTCCTGATGTGAAGAGAGCTGTGTTAAATGCAAGAATCATTAATACCAATTGAATTCATGAGAATTTATTGTTCTGGCTCTCTTTTTGTTTTTCAGTTCCATATTGTGCATATTTAGTTTGTTGAATACTGTATGTTTATACACTATTGTGACAATCAGGATAAGGAAAAACAATTCCTCAAAATTAAACTGCAGTAGAATATGCAGAAACCTAAAATTGCACAAGATCCTTTGACAAAATTGAACAGAGTAATTTGAGAGAAAGACAGCTGTATTGTCCTAGAAGTGACACTCCATTAATAATGCTCCCATATTTGATTCATCAAAAATGGGCTTGTCACTTGAATTTTAATTTCAAATTGTTCTTTGTTCTGTACAACTTAATTTCACAGTAATAAAGCTGCACTTTTTTTTCAGTTTTGGTGTGTATAAGATAAAAATATAATAAGTTTGTCAGAGTCTGGCATTTGCTGCGTTTGCTGATGTGGTATGAGTTTGTGCTGTAATTTAATTAGGATTCCTAAATATTCTTTTTGCTTCTCATTTGTTTAGATTACCAACTGATGAAAATTCTCAGTCTAGTTTATCCTGCTTATTTGCCCTTCTCCTCTACTATGATTCATTTATCTTGAATATTGTACTGTGTATATGTTAATATCTGAGTTTCTATGACTGACCTGCTGGTATTGTCTCTTCTATATTAACATTCTATATTGATCATAGTGTCAAAATCACTGCCTGTTGTTTAAACGATTTTTAAAGGCAAATGGAGCTCAAATCTCAAATATTTGCTTGCTTGTATAAATTCTCTAATTCTGACCATCTTCAGTTAAAATGTTTATCGTGGGTTGTTGCTTTTTCTGGGATTAACTTGCAATTTAAAGACATCTGTTCTATTTGCCTCAATCCCTCACCCACTCTTCTCTCCACATGAGCTGCTGTCTTCCCATCATACAATGATTATATGTGCAGAAACATTCATGGAGACACCATGATGGAACAAGCAGAATTATTTAGTGCAAACTGAATAATATCCCCCGGTGCTATTTGTTTTGTTTTTGCATATGGGGTAGGGGGTACTGATGGGTTGTGGGTGGAAGGGGGAAGCATTACCCAAACTGACTTGATGTGAAAGGCACTATACAAATGTAATTTTGATGTTGATCTCAGTGTTGCAAACACTTTTAGAACTATATTCTTTAGCTATATTCTTCATAATCCTTATCTATTTTTCACAGAGCCACGATGGCTATTCGGGTTTATGTTGCTTTTTTGACAAATATTTGCAGTAAATTATTTTGATAAGTGACTCTTTTGACTTCTGAAATAACACATGTCCATGTCTCCAGTGACAGCAGCCTTTAAATTATCCTCCCTTGAAGCTATGTTACCTGTCTGTTATTGCTCTATTTCTCCAACCTTTACTTCTTCAACATTTCCATCACTATATTTGTTTTACAAATCTCCTAATAACCTCAATATTATATGCGAACCAGTCCACTTTTCCTATAATGGACCTACTAACTGCTATGTAACAGTACAGTAGCTATTCAGCATGTACAATATAGTAATAAGTCCACACACAGTGCAACTGCTTTATCTTTTAAAAGAGCAACACAAGCAAATCAGTCCACAAGATGCATAATGGGATCCAAAAATTGCAAAATGAGTGAGTTGAACCTTCATAATATCATCTTTCAAATATGAGTTACATAGAAATGTACAGGATTGGGAAAGAGTTGTGTTCTGGCTGATTCAAATCACAAAATTAAACTTTTTTAATATAGTAATTTACTAAGACTGGTTATTATGAAAAATAATTTTGAAGCAAAATGTAAAATGTCCTTGTTGCTATTGCTGTAAGGTATGCGTGCTTGTGAATATTTTTTTATTATTATTAAGCCCACTCCCCTCGGCTTGTCGTTAGGCTCAGCCACTGTTAAGTCATCTGATACACGACCTTGTGTGAAAGGAGCTTTATAACTGCAAATTGTTGTTGTATATTGGGCTACTACTTAACCAGATAAAATCAATATATCTTGCCACTGAAACACAATCTTGCCAGCCTCCCATTGCTTGATCAGCTTAGGCTGTGTCTCGCAAAGTTAACGGGAACCAAGTAAGACAAGTCCCATGGCACATCATCTTAGAGCTTCCTTATCTTCTACCCTCCCACTCCCACCATCAGCACGATAATCCCGTTCTAATTGACCAGTTAAAGAACAGTAACAACTTGCATTTATATAGTGCCCTCCATGAGGATAGGGTCTTGGAACACTGTCACTGGAGACATGGTCACTTTTCAGTAACCTTTCAAATAATATCTGAATCCAGGCTGTTTATCTACTATTGTTGGCCAGAAATAATATGTGCAAAATCACTTTATATAAACTGACTGAAAATCATGTCCATCCAATTTTAACATATGCCTGTCATATATATTGAGCTGAATTGATGAGTTGACATCTATTGAGCCAGACTCTATCATCACTTTGTCACTTCAAGTACATTTTGTCTCTAGCAAAATGAAAATTGGAAATTGTTACAAACAATTTAGATTTTTTGGAGTCTTATGAATTACTAAACTAGGCAAAGAATCTAGGCATATTATAATTGGAAAAGGGACATTTTAAATATGTGGGGTCACACTCTGGTTTAGCTATGACATTTCAGTCTGAAGTAGCACACAGATTTTGAATATTTTAATAGCCGGCTATTTTGTTTTGAAAATAGAAAACGTTGTTTGTGATTTTTTTCATCCAAAGAGTTAGTCATCCCTCAGAGGAAGGCCACATAAAAGCATAATTTTTTAATGTACTCCGAGCATTGTTATTCTGTTGCACTAGTTTCTTGCTGATTCAGGTCCTCCATTCTCTTTGTACTACATCAGTTAGCAGGTTGTTTTCCTGCTCTCCTACAGCATTGCTTTTACGTGTTTCTATGCAGAATTTACAGCATGACATTCATCCCAACCTGTCTAAGCCACGCCATTCTACTCCACTTGACTCTCCACGCACCCCTTACTCCCACCTGTACATTTCGAATCCCTTCTCCCTCCAGTGTATAACTTGTTTCCCCTTAAATGCAGTTGTACTATCTTCTATTGCTTCACCACTGCTTCAAGAGGTGAGTTCCACATTCTCACTACCGTCTGCGTGAAGTAATTCTTACTAAATTCTCTTAGATCGCCTAGTCACTATCTTATACTTGGGGCCCCTGGTTATGGACACCAACAAGTGGGATCTATTTATCAAACATTTTTAAAATGTTGAACATTTCTATTAGGTCCTCCCTTAAATGTTCTTCTGTAGTATAAAAGGGCTTTCCCTTTCTGGTAACCTGTTAACCCTGGTGTCATCTTGTTGACCCATGACTCTATTTTGTTCACTGCTTTAATCTTCTTGTAGTGAGGTAACAGAATTGGACACAGTATTCCAAACTTAGTCTGACAGGGTTCTATACAAATTCAATATTACCAGTGTTATTCTGTGGATCTAAAACCTAAGACCACATTGCCCTTTCCTTTATTGCCCCATCTACCTGTATTGCTACTTGGTGGATCTGAATCCCCAGGTTTCTTTGCTTCTCTTCCCCTCTAATTCTTTATTTTTTCTCCTGAGGTGAATTACCTTGGTTTCTCCTATGCTAAATTTATTTGGTATCTGTTCTGCCATTCTGCTACTCTGTCTTTCTGCTAATCTGTCTTCCTGCATTTCTCTTCGCTATTTACCATGCCCATCCACTTTTGAAAATTTTGGCATCACATCTCCTATATCTGAATCCATATCAATGATATACTGAACGAATATATAATACAGATCCCTATGGAACATCACAAACTACCTCTTTCCATTCTGAGAAGATGTCCTTAACTCCTATCCTTTGTTTTCAGTTTTCTAAATATTATTTAATCTATTCTGCGACGTTTCCATGACCTCATGCCCTGATTTTGGTTTTAAAAATTTATGTTAATCCGAATTCTTGGGGGAAGAGGGGCACAATTACTCTCACCTTTAAATGGGAATAGATTTCGTTAATACAATAGGTTCACATTGTTAGTTCCACTTCATTCAATAACATTGCAAAATGTTTCACATTGATAGTTTTCCACAGAAGGGATTACTATGAACCTTTTTCCAATGAAACATCACTAAATAACAGTACTTAGAAATATCATTCTTCATATGTTTGACAGTCTTAACTGAAATTCTCGAGGAGTGTTTTAAGAGATATTGCATCTTACACTACTCTGCTTCCTGTAAACTTAATTAGCACCGTTTTATTTCCTATTGTTGTCATCCTTTACATTAGTGCTGCTTCTTTTAATCAGAATTTCTATTTTAGATGGTACTGAAACTGTTTTTCAGCTTGTGTAAAATTCAGGCATTATTTTCTATGATTTAAATTTTACTGCTAATTTGAAACAGTTTAAAATGTTGTCAAGTACTTGTGCTTCAATGTGTGACAACCCCAAGATAATCTCATCTGGAACATGTCATGAATTCTATATTCCCACTGATTATAAATTGAAATTCTTTTTAGTTCTACTTCGGGTTTCATGAGTAATAGGAATCGAAAGAGCAAAAGTTGGTTAAAAAGCTGAGAAAATCCATCATGATTGAAACTGCAGCTTCTTTCCATTTGGAAGGAACTCATTTTCAATTCCAATCCTTCTGGAATTGGAGACGATTGAGAGATTTAGCCACTGAGGAATCTTCCCGGAACCTCTGTATTCTGTCTGTAAAAGGCCATCATCTTTGCAGATATCTTCATACCAAGATTGAGCTTTTAGATGTTTGCAATGAGACAGTCACAGCAGTAGACAGCTTGCGGTTACTGAAGAACGTAGCTCAAAATATTTCACCCACTGTCATTAATCTATGTTCCTATCCTGGTTAATAACACCAGATTTAGAAGATAAAATGGTACAGAAAGGGAAAGAGTACAAGAAAAAGCATTGAAGATTCTTGTGTTTTATTCAGTACTGGCATAAGATTATGCAAAGCGTTAATGCTATTTGACAAGTTATTAAAGAGCAAGAAGAGTCCCAAGCAAACACCTACCATTCATGTTTGTAGAAAGGTGATGGCCTATCATCCTTCAGCTACACTCCCAAATATATCCTAAAGGAATTTGTTCACTGAAGCATCAGATGTTCAGACTTCTGTCTATCCTCTATCTTTGTCAGATCTCATTCCAGCAATTTGTTTTGATTTTTGTCCTTTTAAAGTTGTTTGCAACTATAAGATGAGGTATGATTCTTTGAGTCATTGTTAACAGGTGGGTACTTACTCCAGGGGTTTAGGTTGTTGAAACCAGTTTTTAAAACAAAAACAGAACTTGCTGGGAACACGCAGCTGGTCAGGCAGCATCTATGGAGAACCCACTTCTGACGAACGGACGTGAACCCGAAACGTCGACTCACTTTCCTTTCTCCATAGATGCTGCCTGACCTGCTGAGTGTTCCCAGCAAGTTCTGTTTTTGTTTGAGATTTCCAGCATCTGCAGTATTTTGCATTTTGTTTACCCAGTTTTTATCCTTGTAGATTGAGTGCTATTTCTTCCTTGTAATGTCTCAATTAGTGGGGTTAAAAGGAACTAACAAGTTGTCTTAACAGACTTTACAGCATAAAAGTGTTGTATACAGGACTTAATAAAGACTGCTGCAACTGGCCAAGGACATCACATGTAATGTTGATCATTTTAAATAATTGCATGTTAAATGCCAAGATGTCATTCACAACCACCATACTGATATACTCAATTTTGTCTGTATTACATTTATACTGATTAGATTCTGTTTGGCACCAAACTGGATCACAGAACAAATATGATTTTATATTAAAACACTATAATAGTAGGGTCCTTGATCATTCCCATTAATTACACTTGTTATTTGGGCAATTCTGTACAAGATATTACATTTTTAAAATTGGGCAGGGAATTATCTCTATAAATATCAGATAACTATCATTATTTTACTTCACCAAATCCTTTAGTTTACAGTCTCCAAATGATTTGATAATTTCCATGAAAAGTCTGCGGTTACTTCAAAAATTTCTGTTTGCATGAATACATTGCAAAGTATTACGTTTGTGTTCTTCCTTCCACCTACAGATTTTAGTGCATATTTATTTAGCTCTGTGATTTTTAAGTCTCAGAAATTTATTTTTATTTTTGCATTTACATCTCTATTTTTATTTACTTCCTATTTGTTTCTCTCCACAAGTAATCATTTTTGCACAGTGCCAGTTCTCCAGCTGGAATGTTAATAAGTAGGCTGAAGGGTCTTTTATTGCTACTGATGCCTGTTGTATAAATTAGCCAGCAATGAGCCTGGAAGCCCAAGATGATGAAATGGATAGTGATCTTTTGTCGTGTTGGTGATGATCTCTCTTTGTTCTCCATTCTATTTAGCGTATGCCACCTTGTGGCTGCACTTTAATCAGAAAAAATATTTAATCAGAAAATATATCTCAATGTTATTTTAGGAGCCTTCATCTATATTATCTGACCATACTGATATATAAATTTATGATCTTGAACAATACAAAAGTAAAGGGTAAATTTCTATGTGTGTATGTATATGTGACCAAATACAACAATTCTAACTGTTATAAAAGATCCAATATGCTGCCACAGGAACCGGCACAGTAAACTTTGTTGAAACAAAAATGAAATGGATAGTGATCTTTCGTATTTGCAGTACTATTAAAAAAATACATCCTGTGCCTGTTTAACATTGAGGATGAATCTGTATATAAATGAAAAGAACAATTCACTTAAAGTATAAAGAATGAGTCACATATTTTCTTCAGGTTAGATATGCCGCAATAAATGGAAACTATAAGTAACAGTATTTACTGAAATATTGTCATGAATGAAACCATACAGTTCTTTCCAATCGTCGTGGTTTAATTGAATGTAAATACATTCAGTCATTGACTTATTGGAAATTTAATGTGGCAATCTGTAGTGTCTTTATCAACCATACCTATCAGTTTATCAGTTGCTTATTGCAATCATGTTTTCCTTCATTTAGTTGCAAATCTGAAAATTTCATGAAGCATTTTATACTGCTTGGATATATAAGAATATACACAAGAACAGTGATTGTTCTTGTACATACATTGATAAGCTAGTTGGAAAACCATCTCAAATTTAAAAAAAGTGCAATATTATGATGTTATCTCCCAAAATGTAGCAAACTAAAAAAGATGATAAGCAATTTCAGGGAGATATAGACAGATTAGTTGATTGGGCAGAGTCATCAGATTAAACTTAATATAAACAAATGTGGGTTACACATTTCAGGAGGAACAATACAGGAGTGAGTATATGTTTGGTGGTAACATTTTAAAAGCAGTGGAAGAGCAGAGGCGCTCCTCCGCACCCAGCTCCATTTGTTAGCCCCGCTCATTTCTGACACCATTAACCTTTCCCTCTCCTCAGGTACCGTCCCTACCTCCCTTAAAACAGCCACCATCACCCCTATCCTGAAGAAACCCTCCCTTGATGCGTCGCAACCATCAAGTTATCGACCCATCTCCAACCTCCCGTTTGTATCCAAGGTCCTTGAAAGAGTGGTTGCCTCCCAGCTCCGCTCTTTCCTTTTAACTAATTCACTCTTTGAACCCCTCCAATCAGGTTTCCGCCCAATTCATAGCACAGAAACTGCCCTGGTTAAGGTCACAAATGACATCCTAACCGCCTGTGACCAGGGCTCCCTCTGCCTCCTCGTCCTCCTTGACCTGTCTGCTGCATTCGACACAGTCGATCACACCATCCTCCTTCAACATCTTTCCTCCCACCTCAACCTTCAAGGCACAGTCCTTGACTGGTTCCATTCTTATCCGACCCACCGTTTACACTTTGTTTCTTCCAACGGTTTTTCTTCAAACCCCCGCACAGTTTCCCACGGCGTCCCTCAGGGCTCTGTCCTCGGCCCCCTCCTTTTCACCCTTTACACGCTCCCTCTGGGCGATGTCATCCGCAAACATGGGGTAAATTTCCACATGTATGCGGACGACACCCAGTTGTACCTTTCTGCCTCATCCCTCAACCCCCAGACCATCGATGTTCTGACAGCATGTCTGTCCGACATCGAGTCCTGGACGAGGGACAACTTTTTGCAATTGAACGTGAGTAAGACCGAGGCCCTCCTGATTGGCTCAAGCCAGCGGCTCCGCACATCGGGCGCTGCCAGCCTCAACATCCAAGGCTGTACTCTCCACCTCACAAAGCCAATCAGGAACCTCGGCATCATGTTCGATCAAAAACTTTCCTTCCTCCCCCACATCCGTGCCTTGACCGGCACCGCTTATTTCCACCTGCGCAACATTGCCAGGCTCCGCAACTATCTTACCCCCCGCGCTGCCCAAAACACTCGTGCACGCATACATCACCTCAAGGCTGGACTACGGAAACTCTCTCCTCGTCGGCCTACCCAGTTCCTCCATTCACAGGCTGCAGGTCATCCAAAACTTTGCAGCCCGTGTATTATCCCGCACCCGCCTCTGCGACCATATAACCCCCACCCTCTCCCGTCTCCATTGGCTCCCCATTCTCCGGAGGATCGAGTTCAAGATCCTCGTCCTCACCTACAAGGCCTTACACGGCCTTGCCCCGCCCTATTTAACCAATCTACTTTCCCCCTACAAGCCCACCCGGACCCTCCGTTCAACAGGACTTGGCCTGCTCCAAGCCCCCGCCCGAACCGCCCCACCATCGGAGGCCGGGCCTTCAGTTTCTCCGCTCCCACCCTATGGAATGCCATCCCTCAATCCCTCCATCTCGTTTCTTCCCTTTCCTCTTTCAAGGCCGGTTTGAAGACTTTCCTCTTCGACCGTGCCTTTTGTTCCACCCCAAACTTTTCGACCTCCCCTTCGTGTTTCACCCCTTCCCAAACACTCCACTCTCAGCTCGGGTCACACACCTCCTGTGCAGCGCCTTGGGACGTCCTCCCGACTTGAAAGGCGCTCTATAAATGTAATTTGTTGTTGTTGTTGTTGTAGTGTATATAATTCTTAAAAATGGGAAGACAGGTCGATAAAGCTGCCAAGAAAGCAAATGCAATCCTAACTTTTATAAATGGGGAATTAAAATATAAAACTAAAGAAGTAATGTTAAACTTATATAAATCATTATACTGTAACTAGAACGTTGTGTTCTAGTTAGCCACCCCATTTAAGGAAGGATGTCAACAGCGGGTGCAGAGGAGATTTACTTGGATGATACCAGAGATGGTTTGGTCTACAGGACGTTAGGAGAAATGTTCTCACATACAGTTATTAGGTACGGAATGCCCTGTCAGGACTGGTGGTTGAGACATAATTCATATTAATTTCAAAAGGGAACGAGATAGATATTTGAGATGACTCGAAGATGTGAAAAGGACTATATCAAATGCAAGAATTAGTATTATGATAACTAAAACAGATTAAACTACAAGGTTATGGGGAAAAGAGATGAATGGAGAATTAAATCATTGCTGTTAAAAGACCCAGCATAGAGACAATGGGCCTAATGGTTTTCTGCACTATAAACATCTATGGTTGTATGTTTTGAAAGATTATGAAAAATATTTTGAAATGTAATATTTTCATTTTCTCCACGCACTTTGCATGCATTTAAAAATTTTCACGGTCTGACTTCACATCAGAGCTCTAATGCATAAGTGGCATTTGCCCACTAAAATACCGTATACAGTCCATTAATTTTATGGTATATTTTGTGAAGCTATGTTGGATTACAGTTACAATTATAAAGCTTGTTTTATTTTTGTTACAGACTAGGTTCATAAATGCCCTTGTTTGTGGAGTCCTGTAGCTCAATGGTTAGAGTACTCACTTTACAAGTGTGAGACCTGTTGTTGTGATATTTCCAACACTGTGTTCAAATCTAGGCAGGGTCGAAACCTTGGGCAAGTTTCCTTTCTTCACATGCCCAATAATAATCCCCCACAAAAAAATCTATAATAAATTAGTCACTTCAATCCACGACTGTTTGTGGGACACTGCTGGGCACAATAGGCTACCACTTTTCACCCACAAAAATACAGTCACTCCACTTTACAGTATACTGTACAATAGGGTCCGGCGATATATCGATATATCGCTAAAACCCGATATAATTTTCATATCGATATGCCGATATAGACATTTAAAAAATATCGATATCGAAAAATTCATAGTCCTCAAATACAATATACAGGTATGCAAGGGGTGGGGAAGAGACAGCTGGGGGGGTGGTGAAGGGGAGAGAGACGGCTGGGGGGAGGGGGAGAGAGACGGCTGGGGGGAGGGGGAGAGAGACGGCTGGGGGGAGGGGGAGAGAGATGGCTGGGGGGAGGGGGAGAGAGACGGCTGGGGGGAGGGGGAGAGAGACGGCTGGGGGGAGGGGGAGAGAGACGGCTGGGGGGAGGGGGAGAGAGACGGCTGGGGGGAGGGGGAGAGACGGCTGGGGGGAGGGGGAGAGAGACGGCTGGGGGGAAGGGGAGTGAGAAGGCTCGGGGGAGGGGGAGAGACGGCTGGGGGGAGGGGGAGAGACGGCTGTGGGGGGGGAGGAGAGGGGGAGAGAGACAGCTGGGGGGGGGTGGAGAGAGACGGCTGGGAGGAGGTGGAGAGAGACGGCTGGGGGGAGGTGGAGAGAGACGGCTGGGGGGGTGGTGGGGGAGAGAGATGACGGGGGTGGGGCGTGTGAGAGAGGGACGGCGGGGGGGGGGGGCGGTGGAGAGACGGGGTGGATGTGATAATATACAGATAGATGGAGGAGAATGTGAGAGAGGAGAGAGGGAGAGAGACACAGAGACACACAGACAGAAAAACACAGAGATGGAGAGAGTGAGGGACACAGAGAGAGAAAGATATTTACCTCCTGAGGAGATAGGCCCCGAATGCGCGCGCACCCGGAACGCGCGCGCACTCCGAACGCGCGCGCACTCCGAATGTGCGCGCTATGCGCAGTACAAAAAACCCGAAAATATAGATATTTTGGTATATCTCAATATGAGCCCATCGATATATTTAATCGGAAAATTTCCATATCGACAGACCCTACTGTATACTGTGAAGCACTTTGAGACGTCTAGAAGACGTGAAAAATGCTATATCAACTGCAACAATTATTATATAATTATTTTCTCTTGGACAGCCATTTTACAATTTGCCGAAGTTTCAAATGAGGTCAAGAGTCTTCAGTGTAAAGATACTGATGCAATGTCTTGACATTGGATCACCTTCTGCTTTAACTATTTTTAAACTCTGTTATTGGCGGGTTTTTCAGTGTCTTTACCTGAACAATGTTCTTGTTGTAAGGCAATGAGTGGCAACTCGCAAACTTTTAAATGTGTGATAAGAAGTGACATTGTAAAATAGGGTCGGTCCAACCTTTTGGCTGCATAGGAGACCTCATAGCACTCGACACAATGGGCACCTGAGCAGGGTGTGGAAGCCAAGGGACATGGGATAGGGAGGGGAAAAGATGATGCAAACATAGTCAAAGAGTTAGGTCTTGATGTGCTTTGAAAGAGGGGAGGGAGAGAGTTGGAGGGACTCCAAGAATGGAACTCTATAGCAGAGGCAAAATGGCAATGGTTGGGTAGTTGGAGTGGGGAAACATGAAGCAAGACAGTGTTTGCTGGGTAAAGGGAACAGCCGTGTTGGGAAGTCATAGAGGTAGAAGGTGGTGGGGGAATGAAAGACAGAGAGGCTTTTCACTGAGAAGGGCTGCTGTCTGTGAGGAAACTGCATGGCACGTGGCTCAGTGGCTGACCTCTGCTCCCTTCCGCAGTGGCCAAGGGAAGCTCCAATCATCTGTCCTGGCAATGAACCACAAAACATTGCCCTCACATCCCTATTCTCTCTACCCCTCTTCCCCCTTTCTCTTCCGCTCCTCTCTCAATCCTCCTCTCTCAATCCTTTTCTCTCACCTCTTCCATCTTTTTTTACTCTCCCCTCCCTTTCCTTCCCACTCCCCCATCCCCTCCATCTCTTTCCCCTCTCCTCCCCCCTCTTGGCACCTGTCACTGCCATGGAAGGATGTTCGCCTGGAATGGCCAATGTGGAAGTTGGAATGTTGGAAATGGTCTTGGGCCGGATAAAATCATCGGCCGAGCTGTTTAAGGACCAAACAAAGAGTTGTGTATTAGGCCAAAATATTGAACTTCAGTAAAGTATTCCTTATTTGGTTTGTTTATTTCTAAGAACGGTCAGTCACCTTCTCTAATGAAGATTTTCATGTTTAAAGTTTTAATGTTTAAAAGTAGGTTGCTAATTTGGCCAAATTATTTTAAGAAATGCGTAGCACATACTCAGTCCAAAAGGGGCAGCTGTCCAATGCTATTTTAAGAAATGGTTCTGCATTATATTATCACTGTCATTTATTTTCGGTTATATTCTTGTTTTTTATAAAAAGTCTAAAAACCTTTCAAAGATAATATCAACCGTGAAGCAACTTTTTCCACTGATTACATCACCTTTAAGGATTCAATTGAGTAATCTGAGTTCATAATCATACACCTAACAATAAAATATATATTTTATTCCTTAAATTTGGTATTTTAATAGTTTTTATTAAAAGATCTCCGTGAAAGTCTCTAAGTTTGCATAGCCACAAAGTACATATAGCTAAGTCCAATTGTTTTTAACTTCAAACAGAGGTACAAACCTGGTCGATGTGATGATATATTGAAGTGGAAACCGCCAAGTCACAATTCTGTTGACTTTCGTCTGAAAATAACAAAAGTAGGGGGAGAAGGGTAAGTAATATCCATAAAGGTATGCCTTGACAACTTGTAACTCATATGGAAGAAAATGAAAATAAATATTAGTTTATAAACCAAAGAATATAGGAACATTTAGCCTATGGAGCTTGTTTTGCCATTTCACTAGATTATTGACCCTTTCTAAATTTGTAATTCATTTTATTCACTTTTTCTCCATGCCCTATAATATCTTTACTGTCACCTTATCTAATTTATGGTGTTCTGGAGAATTCATTGTATATTCTCAAAACTGTTTTTTGCGATGAAATATTTTCTGATTTCATTGTTAACCACCTTAGCTCTAAGTTAAATATGGTACCCTTTGTGTTGGACTGCTTTTGTTCTATTGCATGCTCAAAATCTACTTTATGAATCGTAATACAGTTACAGTTTTCAATTTCTGAATGTTGCATTTGGGGTGAAGGCTTACTGGAGTTTCTGAATCTGGAAAGGCTGGAGTCCTATTAATCACAGTGTTCAAATGAACTAAATTGTAAGGAATATGACAATTATATTTTAATATAATTAACAAAGCTACTGCAGAATCATAATATTTTAGCTTTTTATTGAGACTCTGACCACCTTTCTGACATTATTTACTTCCTAATTTCAATCTATATGACTATCGTCTAACTTGTGCCACTAAATAAGGGCTTACAAAAGTATATTTTATTTGTAGCCCTTAGATTAAACGTCCAACGTTATTAAATAGTTTTAGCCAAACTACGAAACGTTTGCAATCTGGTAATTTTCAGAAGGTAGATAAGAAAGACCTTATAGTCAAATCATTGCTAGTGGCTTGAAAAATTATTTTGTATCCATTCGTTTAAAATGATTTTTTCTTCATGTCCTTAGCCTGACACATCTGTGAAGACAACAATCATTTTTTAATTTCTATATTTAGAAGTTAAGTAATGCATCAGAGGCATCTTTAATGCAGTAAAACTCCTAAACTAGATTCCTATCTCGGAGCACCTTTCAGAACATATTATTCTTTATGATGTATAGAAGGACAGTAATATCTGGGGTGTGTGGGGGTTGCCTTTGGGTTAGGAAGGTGGATGTGATGAATGTCAGCTCCCACAATTGAATCACATGATTTGAACCAGCAGTAGTAATGTACTACATAATTCTATAAGGACAGATTTAGAATTATTTTAGTTCATTATAAATATTGTTAGCAGCAATAAATTAAATGTAATTAATGAAAAAATGCTCAACATAAACAGCTGTTTAATCAGCATCTGAAAAGAAAGTTAGGATGGCTAACATTTTGTGATTGACTATCAATATACTGTATTACATTTTGATCACAAAATAATACATTTATTGGAAGAATAGAATAGAATTAGATTTGACAATTATTTCATAAATTGATTGAATTACGGTTAATGCTATAAGATTGATATAACTATGGAAAGAGACAGAACTGTGAACCACTATAATCCATTCAAATTTGAAATTCTCAGCCTGTATTCTCAGGTAGTTATTTTGTTTTCATGGGGTAATTGCCCACTTTTTGTTGTTCCCTAACTCTGCAGGTAATTCTAACATCGCCAAATTTTCTATGGATCAATTGCCATATTAAAATGGCTGCCTGAAAAATAAAGCTCATAGTTATTAAATGCACAATATTTGCTATGTAGCACCGAAGCTAAATTTTATCCCAGTTATGAAATCAGACTCAGAGTTTGTGTGGGTCAACTGTAATGAGTTATTTATCACTTTACAATGTTGCTGCAAACTCCCCAGTTACATTATTTATTCTCAATATAAATTTTGATGGTGTTCTCAATAACAAGAAGCAGAATCCAGTTTAACTACGTCAAATATTTTTTTAAATTTCATATTGATTTCAGTACTTTGTTTTGCAATGCTTGTTCTTTCAGAGATCTGTGTGACCTGCATAACAATATATTTTAGGAATGTATATGCTTTATGGGGATCTGTTTTATTGAGATTTAACTGCATACAAAATGTACTGCATGCTTTTAAAACATGTCCACATATATTTCATTTAAACTGCATAAACCTGTCTTTTTTTGGGAATGAATGCACGCGAAACTACACCCATCATACAAAACCCCCCAACTAATCTTTTATCTCTGTGACCTTGATTCTGATACAAAGCAAGAAGATCTGCTTTGTCTAAATAGCTTCGGGGCTTGGTTTGCACACACGGTGCTGATGGAATGCCTTCCATCTTAAGTCGACCTATAATGAAAAAGATGCTGCCTACTTTGAGCTGCACGTTATTGAACTATTTTGGCAGTCCAATGCTTCTTCAGTTGTTGATCCCAGTAGTTAAGTGGGGCCAGTCTCTTTTTTTCCTGCTGTGCAGGCTTCGAATCTGTGGCAGTATTTTTCACAGAGGTGACAAAGAATATGGCAGAACTGGAATTAACGAATAGTTGAGAACAACAGTGGAGGAGAAAAAATAAACACAGAACCAAATCTGAAAAATGGCAGGATTTGTTGCTTCTAATATTGGGTGGTGCAAAAGAGCTTTGCTCAAGTGTTGCCTTCCTATTTAATCATTCCTCATTGTGAAACCAAAAATTTAATATTCTGTTCATTTATTCTGAAGCATAAAATATAAGAGACAAGAATTGATGGATACTACAAAGGTATTCTTTTCTCACTATAATTTTTTAAAAACATTGTATAATTTGGGTGAATAAATGTTCAAAGCAGTTTAGCCATAAATTTTGCCACTTTTTTTCTATTTCTTTTGGCTGAGATCTTTTTTCTCTGCCTACGTGTCTTTTTGAGATAAAATAATTTGAATGATTCAGTACATACCTGCTCATTTACATTGATAAATTATTTCTCTCTCACCATCAGCACCACATAAATACAGATGTAATCTAGGTATCTAAAATATTTCCATATAAAAGGTCCAGTTTATCGACCAGAAACATGCCACCATATGGTATTATGTAATAGATAAAGCTAATCACAAATTAAGTTCAACTATATTCTTCACACAAATGAAACACTGTTTCAGAACATTAAATGCACAAACACCATTATAACATATTTATATTCCTTTTTTTTAAAGTAGGTGGTGGTAGACAAGTGCAGTGAATACATAGAACCCATTTTGTTTCAGAAAGTGGATTGTAATCACAGTTCATGATTGGTTTCCATTCCTCAACATTAATTTAATTAGTAACTTAAATTCATCAGATTAACATTCGAAGATGTGAAAAGTGCTATATCAAATACAAGAATTATTATTATTAAAGAATTATACCAAATGTCAATAACTATTCCTAAACTGAATCCTTAGTCTTTGTACAATGATTGAATATCATCCTATAAGGCATGCTAAACACATTTTTTCCAAATAACAGAAATTAAAAAAGAAAGATTGATTTCCCCTTACTAAAGGAGAAATTAATCCTACATTCAGATCCTATCTGCTGTATATTCTACCATTCTTAGTTAAACGAAATGCAGCACACCAGGATTGTGTTCTTAAGCCTTTTTAGCTTTATGCAAAACGATTTCAACCCAAAATAATTATCCTCAGCCCAAAACCTTGCTAGAAAACAGATGAGTGTAGGAGATTAACCTCTAGTACAGTATTTTCTTTGTGTCCTTTTATTCTCAGTCAAATCCAATCTGATATCTATTTTGTGTGCTATTGCTTAGCATCCCCTTGTTTCATTCCCCCTATCTGACGACTTTCCCCCTTCATAAAGCTATCCTTCAGAAATCAGCAGTGATCAATAGAGTACATACATTGCAGAAACCAGCAAATCTAGACATCAAAAATATTATGTTCTTACAGTAGTGCAAGTCTGTTAGTACATCAATATAGATTGAATGATACTGCAGGTTCCCTTTATCTGCTGCAAGACAATCTGGACCATTTAATCAGATGACATAAGGAGACTGCTGCCGTGAAGACAAATTTTAATGTAGACAAAAGTAATTAATACACATTGGACAAAAAGTATAAACTTGTACTAGAGGTGTTCATTGGAAGAAATAGTGAATGAAATGAATTTAATTATTAGTTATTTACTAAAGGTTTCTATAAATATCAAGCTGTTATCCACAGAAAGTCAAAACTCGTAAGTTGGCTTTTAAGAGAATTTGCTGTAAGCCTGGTTTTGCAACTTTACAGTTGATGGGAGTGAATCCATCTCCACGATGAGATATCATATGTTAAGCGCTATGACACACTTCAACAATGTTATAAGATGCTATATCAAATGCAAGGATTATTATGATAAACTATATTATGAACAAACAGGCATTAATTTAGTCCCTAGCAGCTGATTAATATCAAATATTAATTGAATTCCATAATGTATTATAATCATAGAATTATATGGCACAAAAGGAGGCCATTTGGCCCATCTGGTCTGTGCCGGCTCTGTGAACAGAGCAACTCAATCCCACTGCCCAGCTTTCTCCCCATACCCTAACAGACCTGCTCTTCCTAAATAAAGATTTACTTCCCTTTTAAAAGCTGTTACGGAATCTGCCTCCACCACCTTTTCAGGCTATGCATTCCAGATTCAAACAATCCACTGAGTGAAAAAAATTCTCCTCAGCTCTCCTCTGCTTCATTTTGAAACTATTTTAAATCTGTGACCACGAGTCACTGATTCGCCCACCAGTGGAAACAGTCTTTCCCTATTCACCCTGTCGAAACCTCTCATAATCTTATAAACCTCTATTAGGTCTCCTCTCAATTTTCTTTGTTCTAGAGAGAATAAGCCTAGTTTATCTAGCCTTTGCCCATAACTGAAGACCCTCAATCCTGGTACCACCCTGGTAAATCTCCTCTGCACCCTTTCCAATGCCTTAATATCCTTCCTAAAGTGTGATGACCAGAATTGTACACAGTACTCCAGCTGAGGCCTAACCAAAGTCTTATAGAGGTTAATCAGCACTTCCTGACTTTTGTATTCTATACCCCTATTTATAAAGCCTAGTATCCCATATGCCTTAACAGCCTTGTCTACCTGTCCTGCCACTTTCAAAGAGTCACTAACACAAATCCCTAGGTCTCTCTGTTCCTTCACACCCTTTAAAATTGTACTATCTAGCCTATATTGCCTCCTCTCATTTCTTCTCCCAAAGTGTATCATCTCACACTTCTCTGTATTAAACTTCATCTGTCATGTATCTGCCCACTTTACCATTTTATCTATATCCTTTTGCAGATGGCTTTTATCCTCCTCACTATTTACTCTTCTCTCTAACTTAGATCATCTGCAAATGTGGAAACCGTACTCCCTAAACCCAAATCATTAATGTATATTAAAAAGAACAGTGGTCCCAAAACTGATCCCTGGGGGAACGCCACTTCACACTTCCCTCCAGTCTGAAAAGCAGTTACTCACCACAACTCTCTGCTTTCTGTCTCGCAGCCAGTTGTGGATCCACGCTACCACTGTCCCTTTAACACTGTGGGCCTCTATTTTCCTAATAAGCCTCTCATGCGGCACTTTGTCAAATGCCTTTTGAAAGTTCATGTAAACTACATCAACTGCGCTGCCCTCGTCTACCCATTCTGTTACATCGTTGAAAAATTCTATCAGATTTGTAAGGCAAGATTTGCCTTTAACAAATCCATGCTGGCTGTCCTTTATCAGCCTATATTTTTCCAAGTGAAGATCTATCTTGTCCCTGATTATAGATTATAGAAGTTTGCCCACTACTGATGTTAGACTGACTGGCCTGTAGTTCCCAGGTTTGTCCTTCTGCCCCTTTTTGTACAGGGGAGTAACATTATCAACCCTCCAGTCCTCTGGTACCACCCGTGTCCAAGGAAGATTGAAAGATTGTGGCCAGAGTCTCTGCTATTTGCTCCCATACTTCCGTTAGTAACCTAGGATGCATCCCATCCGGACCGGGCAACTTATCTACCTTGAGTAGATAATGTGTTAATTCATCTCAATGTTTAATGTATTAGAATTTTTTTTAAACTTAAATTGAAGTTGTTAAATATAGGCAAAGAAACTCCATTCACTCAGTAATGATAATAATGCTTGCATTTGTATAGCAATTTTCACATCAGGAGGGCATCCCAGCACACTTCACATGGATTTGCTGTGAAATGGAGTGACTGTTCAAGGCAGAACCCTTGAAAAATTCCCTGATCTGAGTTGCCAGTGATTGCCCTGCACAATGGAGGACAGAAACTTCATGCAGGTAATGCCTCAGGAGCAAATCTAAACCAAGGGAGCATACCAACTCAAGTCACTTTTATACACCTACCAGAGACTTGGGAACTTGTCAACTTTCTGTTCTCATGGAATGGTGTGTATATAACCTGGGGGAAACCTAAAGGGCACCTTTTTAGGGGGAAAAACACTAATTAAAACAACAGTAGAATACTGAGTTGCCCGGTCCTTTTGTTCTCAACCTACAGTACTCCTTGAATAAGGATTTTGATCATTCCTTAATGAGTTTTGAATGAGAAGGACACCTAAAGCCAGTACCATGAGTATCAGATTAGTAGCACTGTACATCCTATTGAGTACATTAAGTAATATTGTCATTTAAAATAGTTACATTGGAATGTTGTGCTCAACTCAACAAATATTAATAAACAAATCGATGAATAAAAATCCTGTATATATCCTTGATCAGAGCTGAGTTTAATTTCCACAGTCGCCTTCTTGTGCTTGGATTGATGAGTTTAGCTCCAACGTGACCACTTTGTAATGAGCCAGAGGATGGATTTTCATAACCTTCAATTCAAAGATAACAAAAGTCAAGAAAACTAATTAGTTCACCATCAAAACTGTACCAGACACCAGTGATGTGATTCATTATTGTAGAACACTTGCACATAATGTTCATTTTGGATTTCAGTTGCTTGCTAAATGCACCTATTGCTTGAATTCTGCTGTGAATATCTATTAAAATATGGGCTGTTTTAATGAATAAGTTAGGCAAGCATCTTTTCATTTGCTGCAAAAGGACAATGCGTTGAAAATAATTGATATTGTTACTTATACTGTGACGGTTCTCACCCCTGGATGTATGTGCAAATTTTATTAACACTTTTGTACTAAGTGGCCTCTGCTTGACTGCTAACCCTGTCGGTGTGAATCCCTATTTCAAAAGGGACTCAATCAATTCAGAGTCACACACAGACAGGTATTGTCAGTTAACCCCAATGCGCAGTAACTGGCATGTCTAATCAGAGTCTGCTTACACTAGTAGACCTCCAATGTTGACAACTACCCTCCGAAGTTCTTACTCCTTTTCTTGTATAGAATACTACAGAGGCTCAAGAATATGTTTGGTAGAAACAACAGGACTTTTTCTAAAACCTAGCAACCCTAGGCTATGTTGTAGATACGGAACACAACAATGGAAGATGTACAATAATTGGATCAAGTATAGCAATCACACATAACTATAACAACTGCCAGCACATTACTACATTAGGAAATAAATATTAAACCAACCTGACTGTACAATAGTTCTCAGTGCTAGGTGACGACCATCAAGTTGACCATGAGTAGTGTCAAGCATTGCTTTATTTAGGCGTATGGCTCAACCCACCATATGAAGCAGGTTTTTTCAGTGGGTGGGGCGGGTTCCCACGTTAGCACTCATGTATTATTTATTTAACTCTGACCCAGTTACCTGTGGGGTACCCCAGGGATCCATCCTTGGCCCCCGCCTCTTCCTCATCTACATGCTCCCTCTTGGGGATGTCATCCTCACACATGGGGCACACTTCCACATGTATGCGGATGACATCCAACTCTATTTCTCCACTTCACTTTGCAACCCCCAGTCCCCTGATGTTCTGTCAGCCTGTCTGGCAGACATCAGGAGCTGGATGAGCGCAAATTTCTTGCAGCTGAATGTTGACAAGACGGAGGCCATACTCTCTGGCTGTCGTCAACATCTCCATTTACATGGCTCTCACCTCCTCCACCTTCTCGGTCTCCCCCTGAAACTCTATGAACCTGTGCGCAACCTTGGCGTCAGGTTTGATTCCCCAACTGTCCTTCCTCCCCCACATCCGGTCCCTCACCAGCACCGCCTTCTTCCACCTCCGACGGATCGCCCGTCTCCGGCAATACCTCACTCCAAAAGCCTCTGAAACCCTGGTCCACGCCTTCATCACCTCATGGCTGGACTATTCAAATGCCCTCCTCACCAGTCTCCCCTCCACCACAATCCATAAAATCCAACTCATCCAAAACTCTGCCGCCCGCATACTCACCCGCACCAAACTTCGCTCCCCCATTACCCCAGTCCTTGCCAGACTTCACTGGCTCCCTATCCCCGAGAGGATCGACTTCAAGATCCTCACCCTTGTTTTCAAATACCTCCTCTGCACTCCCCCTACCTCTCTGACCTCCTCTCTCCTCAAACCAGCTCCCGTTGCCTTCACTCCATTGGGTCTAGCTCCTGCATGTCCTCCGAATCCTCCACTGCACCCTCGCCGGCCGGGCCTTCAGCCACTATGCCCCAAGGCTCTGGAATTCCCTTCCTCACTACCTTCGTCTTGCCCCGTCTTTTCTCAGATTCAAGTCCCAGTTAAAGACCTTTCTCTTCGACCACGCCTTTGGTCACCATTCTATCCTTGCCCCTGGCTCGGTCCCGGGATCTGTTACTGTGAAGAGCTCTAAGACGCCATCCGGCGTGGAGGGCGCTATATAAATTGAAGTTGTTGTTGTTGTTATTTTACTCTGCGCTTGTTAAAATGTACTGTGAAGTGAATTGACTATATATTTGTGGGTGAAACACAGCAGCCAATTGCACACAGCAGTGTCCCAAAAACAGACTTGGATTGAAATGACCAATTTTTTGGGGGGGGATTATTATTAGGAGTGTAGAGTAAGGAAACTTGCCTAAGGTTTCACTCTTACTGAATTCAAACACAGGTCTCACATTTGTAAGGCAAGTGCTCTAACCATTGAGCTAAGTATGGGTCTCCACGAGTCTTCCACGATTCAACTTGGAACTTTATGAAACCCATTTAAATGGACAAGCCCCACATTTCCCTTAAATAATATTACAGTACTGTACAGAATATAGTTATAAATACAGTACATATTATTTAAAATTTACAAAAGACCGCAAGAATAGGGTAACCGTGACAGTACATCCAGTTTCAAAAATAACACATGGTTCTTCTGGCTTATTTGCTTCCCTTAAGGATGAAGATGGTACAAAATTAATTCAAGTTTGGGTATTTTGTGAGGCAAAACCTGAAGCAGTTCTAATAGCAGAACAAGGAGCTAAGCTGCATGCAGCATAAGAGTCTTTTTATCAGAGTCAGTAATTGTTTTGTTCCCGAGACATGCCAAAGCAATGTCTGCTTTTGTGGGAGAAAGAAACTAAGCCTTTTCAATGTTGACTAATTAATTGTTGATCCCTTTCCAGTAAGCAACATCTCTCCCATCTAGATTAATCTGGTAGATATCTACAGAATTGTCAATTTAGGGCAACTTATTATTTTTGTTAGAAGAAAGAACTTGGATTTTTATAGTACATGAATATCATGTCAAGCTGTCTTGAAGCGCTTTACTGGTAATTACTGTCAACTATTGTGACCTTGTATGAGCAAGGTCCCACAAATAGCCATGAGGTGAATGACCAATTAATCTGCCGCACTGTTAGCCAGACAACCAGTCAAAAATGCTCTATTTTGAAATATTATAGCATTTTAATGTTTCACAGACCAGGCAGGTTGGAACTTTGATTTAATGTCTCATTTAGTAATAATCCTTGCATTTTATATAGTGCCTTTCATGTTAGGTGAATGCCTCAAAGTGCTTCACAGGAATTACTGTAGTGTATTGACTGTATATTGTAGACATTCTCTATTGCTTTATCCTGTAAAGCCTGTGTCATCAAACACCAAGAACTCCATCCTCATCAAGCTGGTTTGGCTCTGTCTCGCTGAACAGATCGACTTAACGTATGGGGTATAGGATCAACAGATCGCTAGAACCAAACTCATTTGCTTATCCCTTATGCTCAACTAATGCAGTACCGTTGCACATCTTTTGCCCCTCTGTGCTACTGTTCCTGCCTCTTTGTCCGCTCTTTATCTATCTTTCAACCACATCCTAAAATCTGTCTCTTAAACTGTGCCTTTTGTCACCTACCTCTTCTCGCTTCCCACTTGCTTGGCGTTCAATCCCAACATCACTGTGTAGCTCTCTCAAGATATTATCTATGTGAACGGTGCAAATTGTTGTTGTGACCCCGCCCGCATGCTCAGGTCCAGACCCCTGCCTGTTCAGCGTTTTAGGACATCTTCCCGATGTGAAAGGCGCTCTACAAATGTAATTTTGTTGTTGTTGCTGTTGCAAAGCAGTGTTAAAAGGCTGCATTCCAGGGCCCAAAATGTTAACTTTTAGGCCTGTTTTTAAAAAAAATACGGTATTTTCTAGACATCCAAACAACTGGGCTTAAAAATAGCAACAATCTCAGGCTGGCAAGGGCTACCCTATATGTTAAATCGAAGAATTGTTCAAGTTGTTTTTGAGTGGCAGTTGGAGTTTAGGATTGCAACCTCTCAGTACTGAATATGAAATAGTGTTCATTATTATTTTTTAGTAATAAATTATTTGTATTATTATTTTTCAGAAGGAGGAATGGTGGTGGGGGGAAAGGGAGGAGTATTTCTAAACGCATTTTAATCCTCATCCTTAATTAAGGACTAGTATAATTTGTTGTACAGTTAGAAATACAATTTGGATTTGCATTTTCTGAAAAACACAATTTTATATTTTATTGCCAAAATCTTGGACATAGTGAACATTTTAGCGAGGCTGTTGTGAGAGTGGAACTTGCTGTTTAATAGAAAATCCATTTAGTTAAGATGGTAACCTGCAATAAACACAACATTCCAGTTATTGAAGTAATGTTACTCCTCCATTGATGTCAGAGAGGAAAATTTATATCTCACATGCTTTAATGCTCATGGTCCCACCATTGTTAACTTATATAGTAAAATTATTTGTTAAAAAGTAAACACTCATTAAACCAGGCTAATGTTATGGTTAGGATTTATTCTTACACATTTTCTTAAATGATGTCCAACAATATGCTCTGTTTTACGCGGTTTAATTTATCACCCGTTTGTCTTTCTGCCAATGTTTAGCCTGAAGCTTTAAATTTAAAAAAATAAACAGGCAATTACTCATTTGTTTCTTAGATGCTTGTAGACAAGTGACCTATTGCAAACTACATGTTGGGTTTTCAGTATTGTTTGTTTTTCAGATAAAACACCATCTTCAAGCATAGCTAAGCAATCGGGAATACTTTAGCTTTTTCATTGCGGCTTAGCAGTATTAAAACATATTGGAAAATATATCTTGTATTAACCCAAAAATGTTGTTAGTCTCAACAAACCTGCCTTTTAAGTGTGTATCAATACCACTCATTGCCTTTTCACCATTGCCTTCTCGTTGTTTGCTGAACTTGTTATTCTGCCTTGAAGACATCTATCTTTTCCCCTTCTCCTTTGAAGACATGTTTCATTCCACCAGGGCACTGCTACATAAATGTGTCTGAGTAGCCATTATTCATGTGTAAGGTATTGACAGTGAGTGTCAGCAGGCGATGTGGGCTATTGGGGGTGGGGGAGTGAAGCACAGCTGAGCTCAGTTCTTTCTTTGCCCAATTTCCACACACATAGTTCAAGCAGGAGTAACTACATAGCAATCAATGCAAACTCCTGGTGTGCTAAGTACAATTGTAACACCCCTACTGTGATCTGGTAAATCTGCAAAGACAAGGGATTGATTCCAAATAAAACAGGCCCAATTTTTCTCAGCATTTACATTTCTAATTGCCTGGAATCATCACCACTATTTTGAGGACAGTAATATCTTTCTGATGACAAAATAAATAATTTGTATTTTTCTAGCATTTTCATGGCACCTTATATTGAAATGGCTCATAATGCTTCAAAATCACTGTCAAGTATGGTGACTGCTTTTGTGAATGGCCATGAAATGAATGAACAATTACTCCAGAGATTGTTAGGCTGGACTTAGTGACAATTGTGCACAAAACTCCTGATTGCATCTGACCAACATCCTATATTAAAAAAATGGCATTTGGACCCTCTGCCAATGCAATCAAATAATTACTGGCTTTGCCATAGCCTACACTGGGTGGACTATAAATTTGTATACAAATCTCTCTCTTTTAGCTGATTGCTCCAATACTAATTATTTTACATTGATTTCCATTTAACTGAATATATCACCATTTTGCCATAGCTTTCAACTATCATGTCTTCAAACTCTATGCACAATCCCTCTATCCTTGCCTCTACTTTTCCATCTTCAGATTGCTTCTGATGGCTGTCCTCTATGATATTTCCTATGGTCACCTCTCTACCTGGTTCGCTGTTAAGCACTCTGAAATGGTGCCGGCATGTAAGGTGCTATATAAATGCAAGTTGTTACTATTGAAAAATATCTAGATCACAATCCTTCTGAATTGTTTCCTTGTTCAGTTGTTCTGTCTCTGCAAATGTAGACATTATGTTACAATACCTTCATCCAAGTCATGAAAATTTATTGATACAGTATGTTGTTGAAGACAAGTGTACTAAGGCTTATCTCAGTCATTACTTTTTTTTAAATGGGAAAAGCAGGACTCAGTTCATCTATGCTTATTGTGGCAACTTTGTAAGCTCTCAGGCCAGGGATGAATTTTATTAGATACATCTTTGACTTTTTACACTGTCAACAACAAATCATACATGTTCGCTCAAAAGTGTCCAAGTTAATAAACCAAGCTGGTAGTGGAGACTCTTTAATCCAGCACAGTACAGGGAGCATGAGTCAGCATCAGCCTTTAGGCAAATCCACATCCAGCCGATAGGAAAGATTTGACAAGAACTCTGCAGAAAGCTGTCTCTTTTAACAGTAGAGACAACGACAAAAAAGAAATCCAGTTGCTCATGCTGACTGATGTATAGCTTTACAAAAATGGTAGCAGAACGTTAAGTCAAATACAGTAGAAGCCCGTTTATCCATGACTCGAGGAACCGGCACTTCCGTATAACCGGCACGCAAAACATTTTTCCCCATTTGATAAACCGGAACTTATCCAGAACAATAGCAGTAGAGCATTTGTAAATGCATAAATAATAACATAATAGCAGAATATTGTATTGGTACTTATTGTTACAACTACTCTCTTGCGCTTCTCACCTTTACTAGTAGATGCTGCGCTTGAAGTCATGATACTGCGGTTGAGGTTTATAGTCCAGCGATTCTTTTTAAAATGGAGCATGCCAAGCGGGTGAAAAAAACGGATCGTGACTTTAAAGCCATTCTAGCGGCAAGCCGATAACGCTAACCGATAACCCACATTGTCGCGCAGGTGCAGTATTTTGGTTTGCCACTAGTAGGGCTATCGGCTTGCCGCTAGTAAAGTCACGAGATTTTAAAATCGCACTGCCATTTTTTTCACCCGCTTGGCGTCCTCCATTTAAAAAAGAATCGCTGGACTGTAAACCTCAATCAGTAAAGGTGAGAAGCACAAGAGAGTAGTTTTAACAATAAGTACCAATACAATATTCTGTTATTATCTGTTATCATTTAGTATGGTGTGTGTTAAAAGCACTTTACTTTTTTTGTTGTGGGTTTTCGGCCACGGGCCGCCTGAATATCCTGTGGCGCTTTAACCGGCATCGGCCAGGTCCCACGGGTGCCACATAAATGGGCTTTTACTGTATCACACAAACCAAATGTTGCTGAAATGCTATATGCTAACAGCAAGCTGCTTCTGCTACATCTCAGAAATTTCTGCCTTTCATTTCCAATTGAGCATTTTTTTTAAAACAACATTTATAATGGAATTTTGATCCTTGCATTTGAATGCTGTCATTTCCACTGACCTTCATCAATCAGGTATCCGTAAGCATGACAATATAATACTATGCACAGTGGATTTGATTTGTTCACTGCTTTGTGGATGTCTCCCCTAAAGTGTGTAATATATCTGATGCTGATGGCTGATGTACTGTATAGGTATTCATAATGCCATTTGTTTGGACATCCAGGTGTCTGAAACATGCAAAAACCCATCACCATGCTTAAGAATATCCAACCAAACTGGCAGGCTTTCCGCTCTATTAGGGCTTTGGCTTGCAGATTTACTGGAGCTGAGTGGAAAGAAATCCCTGCTTCCTCTGGCTGTTCCTGCCATGAGCTAGCCTGGCAGGTCTGTTACCGGCAGTGCCCTAGAGCACTGTGGACTTGCCTGGATCAGACCAAAGAGGTTCAGCCAAAGAGGGTTGGCTCGATTTTCCCGTATTCTATTGCCAAGCATATGACCTTGGAGCCAGATCAGCTGCAAGGGGACCATGCTTAAATCCCCCCCATGGAGGATAGTCAAAATGGCACAGAGATCGAAAGCTCTCCAAAGCAGCTTATTATCTCATGTATCCTAAATTCACTTTACAGTATATTCTGTGAAGCGCTTCGAGATGTCTAGAGGACATGGAGAGCACTATATCAAATGCAAGGATTAAAAAAAAAAATTCATATCTTGCACCGAATGATGTACAAGCCAGGAACATACCTCACTTGTTGCCCTGATCTTGCTTTTGCTGTTCCGTCAGTATTTTTCATAAGAAAAACATAAAACATGGAGGCCATGAGTGGAGGCCATAAATCCACTTCAAGCAAACCTCTCCTCAATTCATGCACAATACAAAACCTATCTCACCATGGACCGAGAGTCTGCAGTGCTCCAGATCACTGCTGATGACAGATCAGCCAGCATGGCGTGGTTTGGAGTAGCAATTTCCCTCCTTTTCACCATTCCCTCAGCTTTTACACAACATTCCCCCACCCACCCCACTCATTATACAGATTTGGATCATGCCCTCACCTTCTTATCACTTTTTTCTCAGGAAGCTCAACTCTTTGAGCCTCTTAGAATTTAGAGCTTGTGGTCCCAGATTTGATCTTCTTCTCCAATATCCTTGTGAAAATTGGGTGACCATAATTGTATGCAAATATTCTAAATAATGACCTCACCAGTAATCTTCACAAATATATCATAACTTATTTCAATTTGCAGTCGATGCCCTCAAGATCAAGCTCATTTGATTAGCTTTCTTGACAGCCACTTCACATTGTTTGGGAACCATCAATGAATGATCAGCAATCATACTCAAAAACTCCTTCTCTAATGAATACCTTACATTTTGTACCATATTTAATTTGTTTCCAGTGGACATGTCCGTACATTGAAACTGGGTTTGTAGTGAAGACTGCTACAAATTATTAATGAAAAGAATAGAATGCTCTATTAAAGTGATTTGTGTTCCATCGTGAATTTATAATTGGATGGATGTGTGAAAAAAGCTTTTGCTTTGACTATGCTCTTTAATGGTCCTTCTATTCATAATCTGGCCTTTTCTTTCAACAAATCGTTTTAATGATCTCATGTTTCCTTGTGGGGATGCTGAATGAACATGACTGTGGTAATTGTTTATTGAACTTAAAGAGTAGTAGTGTTTGAGACAGCTTTATACTAGACTATAATTCACTGGATTCTTAAGATAAATGTTATTTTGATGCTTAAAATATGTTAGAGCCATCCTTATCTGATACCAACTGTCAAGGCCAGTGGTTAACATTAATATACAAGCTGACCTCAGTGTAACGAACACCCTGAGGATTTAGAAAAAAAGTTATATTTGGGTGTTCTCTATAAACATTTCAATACTGAAATGGCTGAACATTTGACTACTGAAGAGGAAGAGGAGCATGTGTACAGGATGAGGGGAGCAGGCTGTGCTCACTCCAGCCTGACTCCAGCTCTGCGAGATCTACCTTCAAATCCCATCTCTGCCAGGAAGCGCATTAATACAAATACCGGTAAATTTGCTGCCAAGTAGCCCTGTGAATGGCAGCTGAGTGCTCCTATAATTGGTTGCTGAGCACCCCTGCCATTTTGACTTGACTGCAGTTCACTATATCGGAGGCTGTACTGAATAATCTTGTATCAGGGTAAGAAGTATAAGGGAAAAAACAGGTTTCAATGTCGAGTTTGCTATAACGGACGGATCATAATAACTAGGCGTCATTATACAAAGGTCAGCCTGTATAATATAATACTGTAACCAATTGCTGTTACAATTCCCTCAGTTTCATGCGGTGTTCCCCGGAGCTCTGTCCTTGGCACTCTCTTTTTCAACATCTATATGTTCCCTCTTAGTGACATCATCCGCAGACATGGTGTCAATTTCCACATGTATGCAGATGGCACCCACTATCTCTCTGCCTCCATCCTTGACTTCACGACTATTCCTATCCTGACAGACTGCCTGTCAGACATCAAGTTCTGGATGAAAGCTAACTTTCTATTGTTGAATGATAATTGGCTCCCATCAGCACCTCCACACCTCAGGCACTGGCAACCTCAACCTCCAAGGATGGACACTCTACCTCACTAAGCCTGTCTTGGCTGCTGAGGCCAACAGTCGGATTCAAAATTCCAGGTTCGCCAATGGGAACTCCATACTTGTCAGCCTACCCAACTCCTCCCTCCAGAGGCTGTAGGTCATCAACAACAACAACTTAAACTTATAAACTTAAACTTATAAAGCGCCTTTCACGTCGGGAGGACGTCCAAAGGCGCTGCACAGGAGGCGTGTGACCCGAGCTGGGAGGGGAGTGTTCGAGAAGGGGTGAAACACGTAGGGAAGGTCGAAAAATTCAGGGGGGGGGAACAAAAGGCACGGTCGAAGAGGAAAGTCTTCAAACCGGCCTTGAAAGAGGAAAGGGAAGAAACAAGGCGGAGGGATTGGGGGATGGAATTCCACAGGGTGGGAGTGGAGAAGCTGAAAGCCCGGCCTCCGATGGTGGGGCGGTTCGGGCGGGGGGCTTGGAGCAGGCCAAGACCTGCTGAACAGAGGGTCCGGGTGGGCTTGTAGGGGGAAAGTAAATCGGTTAAGTAGGGCGGGGCAAGGCCGTGTAAGGCCTTGAAGGTGAGGACGAGGATCTTGAACTTGATCCTCTGGAGGATGGGGAGCCAGTGGAGACGGGCGAGGGTGGGGGTTATATGGTCGCGGAGGCGGGTGCGGGATAGTACACGGGCTGCAGAGTTTTGGATGACCTGCAGCCTGTGAATGGAGGAACTGGGGAGGCCGACGAGGAGAGAGTTTCCATAGTCCAGCCGTGAGGTGATGTATGCGTGCACGAGTGTTTCGGCAGCGTGGGGGGTGAGGAAGTTGTGGAGCCTGGCAATGTTGCGCAGGTGGAAATAAGCGGTGCCGGTCAAGGCACGGATGTGGGGGAGGAAGGAGAGTTTACGGTCGAACGTGAAGCCGAGGTTCCTGACTGGCTTTGTGGGGTGGAGAGTACAGCCTTGGATGTTGAGGCTGGCAGCGCCCTATGTGCGGAGGCGCTGGCTTGAGCCAATCAGGAGGGCCTCGGTCTTACTCACGTTCAATTGGAGGAAGTTGTCCCTCGTCCAGGACTCAATGTCGGACAGACATGCTGTCAGAACATCGATGGTCTGGGGGTTGAGGGATGAGGCAGAAAGGTACAGCTGGGTGTCGTCCGCATACATGTGGAAATTTACCCCATGTTTGCAGATGACATCGCCCAGTGGAGCGTGTAAATGGTGAAAAGGAGGGGGCCGAGGACGGAGCCCTGGGGGACGCCGTGAGAAACAGTGCGGCGGTTTGAGGAGAAACCGTTGGAAGATACGAAATGTAGGCGGTGGGTCAGGTAGGAATGGAACCAGTCAAGGACTGTGCCTTGAAGCTGGAGGTGGGAGGAAAGACGTTGGAGGAGGATGGTGTGATCGACTGTGTCGAACGCAGCAGACAGGTCAAGGAGTATCAAGTATTCTGCAGCCTGTGTCCTCTCCCTCACCGGGCTCTGCGACCTTATCACATTCATCCTCAACACTATCATTAAGTTGGTATTTGCTACTAATTAATACGTTATTTAACCCAATCTGATATGATAGGAAAGTTGTACATTGAATCCTAGAAATATAACTGTAGAACTCATTCATCATACGATCTTGGGAAAGGATTCCAAGGATGATTGGCGGAGCAAGTCAGTACTATCTATCATCAAAACAATCAATCTCAATTCCCAAATGAAACTGGAATAGCAATAACTGTCCTTAAATTAACATAGCGTAGCAGTAAGACTCAATTTAAAGCTGATAGTAGTTCAGAAGTAACAGTAAACAGTAAACTTTACACCATAGTAGCAAACTAAATTTGACAGTTTAAGTAATGCCATTATCACATTGATACAAATAATCAGTGGTTATTTGCAACATTTGAATCCTGTACTCGAAAATAACCAGATACCTATTGAAGAGTATAAGAAAGTACGGAACAAGAAAAGGTGACTTAGCCCATGTTCCCTAATTTAGCTTCACGTTTTCATCTCTATCTGCTGCAGGTAAGTTCCTGGGCAAAGAGTACATTCAAGAAAAAAAAAATTCCACTCAAAGATGTACTCGTCAAGTTGATGTACATGTAAACGTGGTGTTGGGACTATTTATGTGTCAAACACCTGGCTAACCTATAAAAGTTATATTGTACTTTGAAACTATCTGACACCCAATGATAACCATTCAGAAAATTAAAAATATTTATTCTTCGATTCCTAGCCAAATACTTTTCCTTTTTATAAAGAGTTAATGCAGCGTTAATTAGCAGACTGTTACTCATACTCCTAACCTCTGGTCCTCATAGAAGCATTTTAATTTAAAATCTATGGTCTTTCTCTAATGGGCTAAGACAAAAAAAACCTGCTTCCATCTAATCCTATTTGCCTCTTGTATCCTGTTCAATTTTTTTTCCCAATGAAAGCTATTCAGCCCTATAAGCATTTAATAATAATACTACTACTAATAATAATCTTTGCAATTGATGTAGCACGAGGCATAAGCCCCAGATTCAACCATATTCTTCTTTGAAATGAATGAAATTTTGTTTTGCAAAATTTGGAAACATTTTAAAAAGATGAAATATAAAAGAAAGTAGTTAACTAAACATTTAGAAAGTAAATGGAAAGTAGAATTCACAGGAAATGTCCAAATATGGTAAATGAGAACAAAGGTTAAAAAGAGCCATTTTTCTTTTAGAAAGCTAAAAGCACATGAAAAGAGCAAGATAGACTAATGTAAAATTAAGCAGAAAGAAATATTACATGACAAAGGAGACTGAGAAAAGGAAATAAAGAAATTAAGTTAAGGCAACAAAGAAAATAAAGAAAAGGAAAATAATTTATTTTTCTGGTTTCTTGGTTTATGTGAAATTGCCCTGCTTCTACACTCGATGATCTCAATCCTTTTCAGCAGAAGGTTTCTTAACAAAAGGTTTCATATTAAATTATAAGAATAAATTGGTCATTTGAATCCACGACTGTTTGCGGGACACTGCTGTGTGCAATTGATTGCCGTGTTTCACCCACAACTATACAGTCAATTCAATTTAAACTGTAGAAGGCGTGAAAAGCACTATATCAAATGCAAGGATTATTGTTACAAAACTGAAGTGAAAGTACACCATGCAATTGCTGATATGATGAGGTATAAACCAACCATATTTTCAAAAAACACTGTACATTTACAATGAAGCAGCAAATTTGAACAGGTTATTGCATTCTACAAATTTTATTCATCATCCTGATACGCCTTTGATGTTATTCATCCATTGGTCATCACCCTGACAATCTTATCGGCAGTTTGTTCATTCTAGTCTGCTGCTAGCCTCAATGTAAATGAAGGGAGAAAAGACACTATATTATTATACAATGATAGCTAGCCTGGAAGTGAATGAGTCTGAGATGGAAATCCCTAATTATTTTCATCTTGTATTGTCTGTGGAGCATATATTTGCCTAAAGCTAAATCGAACCCCATATTAAACTCCCCATCTTGTTTATGAGGTATAGCTTTAATTTTCTCTTTAATTTTACAAAGTGCCAACTCCTGGTGAAATACAATTCCACAACCTTCAATAACTTGCTCATTTGGCAATTTTTTCATGTGTGAGCACAGACAGCGAGCATTGACGAGCTATTTGGCCATTGAGGAACAGATCCACAGCTGAGTCTTCATTTTGTTAGTGTTTGCATTTTGTGGGCTTTTTCTTTTATTCCCGTTCCAGCAGTAGTCAATGGCAGGATTTGAAATCCTGACTGTTGATTTTTAATAAATTTATCTTCCTGTTGAGGGTCATTGAAACCAATTATACAACACCAACAACTTTATATAGCTCCCTTCACCCTGGACGGAGTCTTAGAGCACTTAAATACACTTTGCTGTTCTTGCTAAAATCAGTTAACTGAGGCCAAAGTATAGATGAAGCCTGTGGAATTCCTTGTGTATTTCCATAGCAATACAACAACAACAACTTCAATTTATATAGCGCCCTCCACGCCGGACGGCATCTCAGAGCGCTTCAAGTACTGCACTAGACCATCATTAACTTGGCAGAGACAAGTGATACATGTTATTTTTGCCATGGTGATATTTCTCATCAGTAAATTTGCCATAATTAGAAGCATTTGCCAAAAGAAAGATTTGGTCGAAATAATAATGCCAGTTTCACAGGGAAGTGAGAATGGGTGTGGTGCACTCATGCTGCTCAGTATGTTGCAGGCACCAATCTGGAACAAAAAATCTTTGTTTTTGATATAGCACCTTATCACATAGTTGAAATATCTCAAACAAGTCATCCCAATTGCTGTAAAATGTAGTGACTGTGTATTTGTATGTGGACATCACAGCCATACTAATATCTCCCAAACAGACATGATGTGAATGATCAATTTTATCTGAGAGATTGTTGGCCTTGATACCGGGAAAAACTGGCAATACATCTGGAATTTTTGACTCATCTCTGGTTTGCTTACAATCTCCATTTCTAAAGCTATTTTGGTTGATTTTTAATTTACTGTTATGTCTGAGTTTTATACTCTTCACATGAATTTAAATGCCTTTTCCAACTGAGGCATAACCTCAGGCAATTTGCTCTCTTTCAGCATCAGAAGACCAATTAAAATTATACAAATGCATCCTAAAACTGCAGCGGTTCAACAACTTCAGCTGTGCACGAATCACCATATCTGCACTTAATTAAATTGCAGCAAATTTTAGAAGGAGCCTATCAAACGGATTTAAGTGCCACAAGTCCTTCTCCCTCCCCACTTCTTCTAACTTTGTTCCCTGTTCAGTGAGAATTTTACCTAAAGTTAACCCTGTTGTACAGGATTGAATCACTTTTTATATTTACAATAGGTATCAATTTTTTCTTTGATTTTCTCATCCTTGTCCAAACATACACTGTTTCCGGGTGTTTAAAGTACAGTTGGCAATATCAGAACTAAAATTGCTTATCAATACTGAATTTGAATTTAGTGCTATACATGATATTATTTGTAACATTTTAACAAGTTATTGTTGACATTTTCCACCTTCAATATATGAATCGGATTGTTTATGTTCTATTTGGCGAGATCTTGCTGTGTTCAAACTGGCACTAGACTTGATGGGAATGAATTTAAAATGCTTTCAGATGTTTTGATTTGATAAGATTTGGGACTATTCAACTAGGATTAGAAACAATTAAGATACAACTCGTGTTTCGTTTGTTGGTCGTAATGCATGTCACAAAGTGAAATCATTTTTTTTAACAAAAACATAGTTTTAAGCATAGTATGATTTGATCAAGCAAGAGAGTTCGAAAGTCTTTGTTAGAATGTGCTTTTTTTTAAATTAAATCGTTGTCACCCTGGTAGCAGGATGTGTTCTTGTAGCAGGATGTGTTCCATCACCATGCCTGTGCTGTTGTGTGACACCTGTATTGATCTGTGGCCTGCGTCTCATCATTCATGCTTCTGTGGCTTATTAGCAAGTAAACATCCCCCATCCACTATACAGAGACCATTAAAATGACAATCCTCTCTTCAGCATGTGCTCATTATGCTCCACAGTGCCTACAGCAACAATGACAACTGGAGTCTTAGCTCCACAGGATCAGAAAGATAACCTTTAAAATGATACGTGCATTGATATTGATTGACAGTTTTTTCCCCCAGTCCCCTTAAAATTCTTCCTTTGTGAATATAAGCTTTTGTGTAGTAGAACCATACGTTAATATATGGACTGTAAAATATAGTTCGTTGTATCAAGTGCAGCATTAGTTGTGGGACAGAATTCTGTTGTATGTTTATTTTCTAGGTTTAAATCCCACGTTATTGGCCCTTTTTATCGAGATTGCCCTGGGATGAACTTTTCAACTGCTTCTGTGTGTACCAAATAAGCAGTGCTGCTGACATGTTCAGCATATTGCATTGTGTATTTGTTGTCTTGCTTCCAACTCTGTCACATCCTGAAAAACGTATAGCTGATGTATGTTATGCCTTTCACGGAGATGGGAGCACATTTGAGCAATGTTATAAGTTTCTATAGGCAATGGATCAGGAAAAACAGTGGGCATTCAGGATTGAAAAGATAGGGGAGGAAATAGTGCAAACATGACCAAACCATGGCCCCTGGGCTGCAAGTGGCCTGCATGACCATCAAGAAGTGGCCCCACGAACATTCACACTAATCCAAGTGAGTCTATTCCAAATCAATGCCTTGTTTCTGATAGCTACCGAATTATAATCCTCATGGCGTCAAGAAAAATAATTAGGTTGGCTGACAAAAACGTTTGATCATCACTGGGCTAGTGGAAACAAACATCAGTAAGAAAGGAAAGCACCTTACCTTATCCTTCATCTCACCGCTGTCCCCAAAGGGGGAAAAGAAACTGGATTGGGTTCAGCATATCTACTTTAATACTGCTGAGTTCAGCAGATTCCCCCTCCAATCACATACTCACAGTGGCTCCCAATCTCTGCACCTGCTCTCTAGCTTTTCCTGCATCACCTGATGCTATAGCTCAGCTTTGCTTTGACTGGACAAGTAACACTGTAGGGGGGTGTGTTTGTTCTTACATCTGTAGCAAACGAGACATTATCCCTGCCCTGATAACACTTCTTCTCACTGAAAGCATTAATGTGTTAGGGAGCAGATGTCATGCAGATGAAAAGATTGGGAGTGTTGATGATTTGGAGTGGATAATGAGCAGAAAAACAGGGAGCAGTGGAAATGTGAGAGTTTTCAAATGGTAATAGTGAAGATTATAAGGGAGGTGGTGGCCATTGTTCAGTTCCACAGCTGTACAGGCAGATGCTTGAAAGCTGGTCAGATCCTGATTTCTTAACCGGAGTGAGGCTCATGGCCGAAGGAGAGCGAAGTGGTCACAAAAACATTGGCAGTAATAGACATTAAAGACTTATTATTCTTCAGTTGCTATTCTTCAACTCCTTCTCCCAATTATGTCTACATCTATATCTACACATTTGCAGAAAAATTGTCAAATAGTCTCTTTCAAAGTTAATCAGCTAATTTCCTTACATGTACAGCATTCCCTTTTTAAGATATAATAAAAGTGCTTTTATTTTTATATTTTTCTTACAAATTTGTAATACATGAAGTATAATTATCAGATGAAAGTTTGAAGATACCTGATGTTTTGGCAGTTTATTTTAATTGTGTGAAAGGCATTGAATATAAATGCAAGTTGTTGTTGTATGTTAAAATGCATCTTCATGGCAATCGTAATTTGGTTGATTCTGTGAACTAATGAAGTCTACAAAAAAATAGGATCTATTTAAGTTTATGAAGTCAAAGATAGAAAAATTGTGCCTACAGGTATTTCAGAATTCAGCCCAGTTCTTTAGCCTTGGTCCACGACAAATTAATATATACTTAGCAAATTATACAACATACATGGATGGGGATGTTATGAAGCACTATTGTATGAAAATATACGCACAACATTAATCATCAGTTGTCCTTGTCTACCCACGTCTTGTTCCTGGCATTAAAATAAAACTGCCTTTTGCAGATGATGGATATCATCATTAAATCAAGTAATAATTACGGCTGCTTCCTTTTCAGTTCTAATTGTTAATAAAGACTTTCTTTTTCCCCAAATACTGCATGCAAATTTAGTTTTCAGAGCTTTTTGTGCATTAATAAGAGTTGGAGATGACAAGCTATTAATGCAATACATCTCAGGTGCATGGCAATTGTTTCCCAAGTCATCTAATTTTAAAGAGCTCATCCATGTAGTCTTTCTGCCATACTGCAGTGGAAATAAACAACAACAAAATTACACTTGTATAGTGCCTTTCATGTCAGGAGGGCATCCCAAGGCGCTGGACAGTCATTGTTTCAGACTCGAGCTGGGGTCAGGGACAGGGAGGCTGGAGGGAAAGGGGGTGGATTTGAGGTGATGAATGGGATTATCGAAGAGGAAAGTCTTGAGGCGGGACTTGAAGGAGGTTAGGGAGGGGGTGAGGTGGAGGAACTGCAGGATGGAGTTCCAGTGGTTGGGGGCAGAGTGGCTGAAGGCTTGGCCGCCAATGGTGGGACGGGAGACGTAGAACAGACCGGAGCCTGCTGAGCTGTGGGGAAATAAAGTAAAGATATGTAGACATTCCTGAGTACCTCAGCTTCTTTTTATGACATATGACTGATCAATCTTTTTTTAATATTATAAACACGCTATATTTGTTGACAATTTGTGAATCAAAAATATGTACATTATGGCAAAGTGAAGTACAAAGAAAGGTGGGCAAAGAAAGGTAATTGTCTTTCTAGATTAATAAGCAGTCCAGGGTGCCCAAATGGTGTGACTGTTTCACATTTCACATCAGTTTTATATTGGGACATCCTCCTGACGCGAAAGGCGCTCTACAAGTGTAATTTTGTTGTTGTTGTTAATCGTAGTAAAAAAGTGATACAAATTGTGAATACTTGTGGTCCATTGTTCTGCATGAGCTTGCCAAAGCAGGTAATGTGGCAGGTTTAGAGAGGTCAAAGCTGATATTTCTGGAGCTCAAATAACTACAAAATTCCTTTTCAGCCATTAGCTCCCATTTAATATCCACAAAATAGAAGTGGCCACCTAACTGTGTGTGAAGTTGGGAATGTAGCAGTTGACGTCTTTTACATTTTGTTTATAAGAGTTGTTCTCCATCTCCTGGGACTTGACTGGTGCCAAGTTGACATACTTGCAATGGAATATTGGAATCAAGTCAACCCTCTGTTGTCAGATTCCTGAGTCAGGTAGATCCATAGTAATTTAATAACAGCTAATATGCTAATTCCCAAGTTATGCTAATAACAGCCAAGCCACCTTGATTCATCGATGGGATTTGGAAAGGCAGACCAGTCATTGGTGACAGAGATTCTTTCCACACTGTTCCAGTTTCCTCACAGTTCCAGAGGATGGGGCAGGAAAACTGAAGACCCCAACCACATTGGTGGGTCAGGCTAGGCGGGGGACATGAAGCAGGGCAGTGCCTGCCAAGTGGAGGGAGTGGATAGGTTAGTGTGGTTATACATACACTTTCATTCATTTTCTCTTTTGTTAATTTCTTCAAAATTCTGTTTGTTTGGTCCTTCTGATATCTGCCCTGTAAGCGTTTTGGGTGGAGACAACCAATACGGTGGTGTAATAATCGAAAATACGAACAGTTTAACTTATTCTTAAAACTGAGACCACACATACAGTAGAATCGATATCGATTCCACTGGGAAGTGTGCTACGACAACTCCAACTACAGTAAAAGTCAGTTTATCCGGCAACCTCGGGACCTGGACAATGCCGGTTAAAGAGCCTGTCAAATATTCGGCCAAAAATGCAAAAAAAAACATGTTTTTTTTCAATGCATTTTTCTGGATAAATTCTAGTTAATCAAATGCAAATTTCTTTTGCGATGCCGGTTATACGGAAGTTATGGTTGATCGGGTGCCGAAAAAACAGATTTTTGTTGTAGTTCAAAGTTACATCTTTTATGTGTTTCTAATCCCCTTGTCACAGAGATAGACCCCACCCTTCACAGACTGCTTTGCAGAGAGAGATATGGACAACTTCTAGGCAGCCTTCCACAGCCTACTTGTTTCTCAGCCTAGGCAGGTGTCTGAGGTTACATTCTAAACGTACATGTATAAAGATTAATTTAAAGGCTTGACAGCATTAAACATCAGAAATGTAATCTTATATTCCCCACTTTGAGAGTAAGAAAATAAGATTTTTGATCTCCCATTTTTCTATTGTTTATTAAGCTAGTTAACTGTAAATGGTCAGATTGGAACTGAATAGTCCTTAACAGGGAGCACAAATAATATAAAGACACAATCAACGTAAATAAATTAATGGTTTGCATAATCACAAAAGCATAAGACATGAATATTAAAGTTGAGTGCAATTAATGAAGCAAATTGGTAAAGAGGCTGTGACTAGGAATTGACTTGTTAACACGGTCTGATCAATGTCGATTGTAGAATATCTCACATAAAGTCACTTTACGTGACTAAAGTTTGACCTCTTTAGTCACGTATGCCAAGTCTTCAGTGTGATATTCAACAGCTTACCATCATCTATTTGCTATTGGGGATTCTTAAAAATAAATCAAAATGTTCAAAGCAAACTATGTATCTAGAATATGTAATATTTATTTTCTTTTTGCATTGCCCGAAAATCTGCATTGCATTGTTTTTAATCAGACTTGAAAAGAATGTAAAATAATAATCCTTGCATTTCGTAAAGCCTCGCCTTTCATGTTGGGAGGACATCTCCAATGTACTTCACAGGATTTTTTTTTACTGTGGAACAGTGTGATAGTGTATTTTGTAGGCAAACATGGCAGCCAATTTGCAACCAGCAAATGGCATAACAGAAATGCTCAAACGCTTTCTAGCAACCTTTGAATTTTGTTTAAATGCAGTGTGCTTTATCACTGCAATGTTGTTAAGCAACCAGCGGTATGTGATAACATATTTTTAAATTAAGAAAGAGAGTTGAAAGGATCACGGCCCATTGTGAAGAATTAACAAAAATAGTTAAGTTGAGGAAAGATGGGGAAGTGATGCCCAGCTTTGGCTTTAAAAGCATATAGCTTGTACTGTAGTATGAAGGGAAGGCTGAATTTATTACATTACCATAGTTCAGTGCCAGGTCATTGAAAACTCACAGAATGTTAATTAGGTATCTAATTATTCCAATTATGTTTCACTTATTATAGTGTACTTTAAAAAACAGTAAAGTATTGTGTGGGCATTCTGAATCTTACTGTGACTAGTTTTCTTTGTGTGGGTCTTTTGTCCATTAAATACTCTCCAAAGAGGAGTGATAAATGGCTGCCAGTCAAGACTGCTTAAGCTTTATGGTGGGAAAGGTCTGGGGTCAGAAAGGGTTCAATTGATTTTCTTTTAAAAGACAATGCATGCTGGATGAAAAGTGGGATAGATTGAAATTGGAACTGAGGAAACAATGAAAAAGAAGGAAGATAGTTTCTTAAAGTCATAATTTGTTATAATCTCACCAGTTATATAACCAAAGAGATATCCATTTATTGTTTAACATATTTTATTTCTTGTCAGATTGTAGAAAGAGCTTGCATTTTTATTGTACATAATTATGTCAAAACATCTTCACAGGTAATCACCATCAAGCGTTGTGATCGGTTTGTAGGCACGTACAGGAGCCAACTGTCATAACAGAAATGTATGATGAGGTATTTCAGAATTGTGCCTTGCTCTTTAACAACAACTTGCATTTATGTAATGGCTTTCACCCAAATAGAGTCTCGGAGCTCACTTAACAGTGGTATGGTTTGGTGCCAAGCAGGAAAGAGAGGGGAGATGGATTGATGGCACTGTGGAGGAGCAAATGTTTCAGATGTGATTTGAAGAGTGGCAAAGAGGGGACAAGACAGCGATTGAAGCAGGCAGTTCTAGAGACTCTTAGCACAGTGGCCTAGTTTCATTGCAAGTACCTTGGGAGCTCCCACTACTGTCATTGCTGGCAGACAGAAGATCAATTTTAAGATTTGCCAGCTGCTTTATTTGGCTTGTCCAAACAGTGCAGTGGCTCTTCTCTGTCTTTCTCCCCCCTCCCCCCACAGGAGTGCACTATAATATAATAATAATAATAATAATAATAATCCTTGCATTTGATATAGCACTTTTCACATCTTATCAACATCTTAAAGCGCTTCACAGAATATACTGTAAAGTGAATTTGTGGGCGAAACACGGCAGCCAATTGCGCATAGCAAAGTCCCACAAACAGTCATGGATTGAAATGAATTTTTTTTACTATTGGCGTTTTTTTTTGGACGGATTGTTATAAGGCGTGTGGAGTAAGGAAACTTGCCCAAGGTTGTGCGCTGATCTGCCTGGATTCGAACACAGTTCTCACTCGCGAGTGCTCTAGCCACTGAGCTACAGGAGCTCCACAATGGCTAGAGATGCCTGCCTTGACACCCCTACTCTTTTTGTGTGCATTTGTAAGTGATAATTCAGGCCAGACAGCTTTGTGTTGTAGGGCATGGGGGTGGTGGTGGGGGAGGAGATAAGTACTCAGGTGCAATTCAGAAATTAAGATATATAGATATACTGTACTTATTATTTATCATCACAGGCCTTGAAATATCTATTTTTCACATGATTGCAACAGTCTTGCCATACATATTACCAAAAAATATAGGCAAACCGAGATTATAATGAAATGAGTTACAGTGAGTTTGAATGTGCCTTGGGACATCCTCCCATTGTGAAAGGTGCTACACAAATGTAATTTTGTTTGTTGTTGTTGAATAGTTTTTCATACATGGTAGCGTCTTGGAGCACTTAAACAAAATTGCTACAGCATATGCTGCACCTATGGAAAATCTGGAGCTTGACTGTTCATATTCCATTACAATTTGTTCAAGTGTTTCTGTGATCTTAGCAAACCCCTGTGTTCAATATTTTCAGAAACAAATTTCTCTCCTCTGTGCCCTTTTGTATTGTTTAATAAAAAATAATTGAAACAATAAAAACAACAAAATGACATTTGCATAACTCCTTTCATGACAGCGCCTTGAGAGACATCCAAGGGCGCTGGACAATCAGTGTTTCCGACCTGAGTTGGGGGTCGGAATCGAGGGGTGTGTTGGGCAGTAAGGGAAGGAGGGTGATCAATGCAGGTCGAGGAGGAGGGTCTTGAGACGGGTCTTGATGGAGGAATGGGAGGGGGCTGAGGCAGAGGGACTGCGGAATGGAGTTCTAGAGGGTGGAAGGCTCACCCGAGAATTGTGTGATGCCAAGGTGTGGGATGTGAAGTAATCTGGAACCCTCTGAACGGAGGGAGCCGCCGAGTTTTTAGGGGGTTAGGAGGTCACAAATACACTAATGTAAGTCATACTTGCAAATTGCCTGTTCTGTACATTAATTAGCAAACTTAGAATACTATAGATTATTGGACAATTATTGTATCATAAATTGGTGGGGGGATCAACAATAGGCTTCTGTTCTAATAGTACTCAAGAATTCTCCCAAGAATTATTGCAACCATGGAATAAGCACAAGTTATTATGTCCTGGGTGTCTGGATAGTATCAACATCTGTGTTTCTTTCTCTGTAACATATTGATTACGCAAATGTAAATTTTGAGACGTCATCAGTTAAAAATAATTGGAACAGAAAGAACCTCAGAAGCATCTGGTTCATCTGTATCGACTCCAAAACCACACAGATTACAAAATGAATTATTATGCATAATTTGGAACAAAATAATAGTTGAAAATCTGCAGAGACATTGGGAAGTATTTAAGTAGTTATTGGTGAGGCTATAATTAAAATTAATTCTAGCTAAATTAAGACAGATTATGGAGCAATAGAGGCCAACATGGTTAGTGAGAATACCAAATATAATATGAGGGATAAACAAAACTTTTTTAAAAAATCTGTTAAGCAGAAGTGTTGGATAAATTATTAAAATAAAGAAAGACCATTTTCCTGCATCCAAACCAATTTAGCCATCTACACCCCCTTTTTCACTCCCAACATTCACAAATCAAATGTCCTCTTTTTTCAACCTTCCCACCTCAAGCATTTACAAGCTTCAAATCATACAATACTCTTGTCACTTGCACAAACCTTTTCGGGTCTTTTAGACACATCCTTGCTCTCTCAGCTGTTTGGTTTGTAGATCTGCACCCTTCATGTAATCTTGTTTAACACACATACACACATACAAAATTACATTTACAGAGCGCCTTTCAAGTTGGGAGGGTGTCCCAAGGCGCTGAACAGTTAGGTTGGGACTCGAGCAGGGGGGAAGGGTCGGGGTAGGGGCAGGGGGAAGGAGAGTAGGAAGGGGGGAGAGTTAGGAGGGCAGCAGAAGGCATTGTCGAAGAGGAATGTCTTCAATGAGGAAAGGGAGGAAGTGATTGCAGGATGGAGTTCCAGAGTGTGGGGGCAGAGAGGCTGAATGCCCGGCCACCGATGGTAGGGCAATTCGGGCGGGGGACATAGAGCAGGCCAGAGCCCACTGAACCTCATTATCAAGGATCAAGAATTAGTATTGTGCATTTTGGGAAAAGGTTGTACAGAGTGATTATGCATAGATCGAAGCCTCGTGCTTTGTGCTAGTTAAAAAAAAGTACTGGATTGCATTAGCAGAGAGATACGAGTACAAATCAAAATACATTATCATTGATGTTGTATAATGTGTTGGTCAGACCTTTGCTAACTAATTGCAGCAAGGATATCGTTGACCTTGAGCAAGTGCAGAGGTAAGCGTGAAAGTAGTTACTACTGACTGCCTGACAACCTAATTTACTGAAGTCAGCACCATCTGACGACCCAGAAGCACTAAGCATTGGCCATTTATACAATGTGCCAGTAAAGTGCAGTGTAATTTTATGACCCAAACTGAGTTCCAACTATAGCAAGAAAGGACTGAATCATTGTACCAAAGAGTTCTGTGGAGATGGTGACCCAGAGAAATCTACTGAGAAATGATCTTAGTTGTGTTGAATAAATGCCTTTCTCCTCTGCTGCAAGGATCACAATCTTTACCAGTTGAATCTGACGTTCTAGATGTGGTAGCTGCTTATTTGATTTCTCTTTTCTTTGTTAGAATGAGTGTTATCACTAACAATTTCAGTCTTTGGGGATTTTGTTTAGATGAGGGACTGTCATATAAAGAAATAAACTAATAGAAAATACTGTGATGTGAGGAGTTGCCATGGAAAATGCATGTATTAGTGCTACACTATAAAGATATATGATAGATATATTTAGAATAACCAGCGCCTGGGTAATATCCTGCAAAAAACATTAAAACACAATCAATGGTCTTGTTTAGACTGGATAGTGAAACTCAGATGATTTATAAGTAACTCTGAACCGTAAGAGAGGTAGACTGGATAGAAATTGTAGAAGTAAATACAGTTGTAGTATTTTACAGTTACGATATGAAGCACTTTAAGACATCCTCATGGCGTGAAAGGTGCTGTAGCAAATTTAAGGATTATTTTTTAATTTATTTGCATGACTACGGTTACCAACGGCTTCAGACGTCCTCCTGACGTGAAAGACAAGTATAATTTTGTTGTTGTTGTCGTGTCTTTCTTTAACTTTATTTTTGTGGAGGCATTCTTTCTCTTAATTTAGCATTTGTCTCATTTCTCCTTCAAGGCATTCAATATCAGTTTAATACTAGTTTCATGTCTCAAGGCAAGAAAAAGAGGATATTCCATTTAGTAAAATTTAAATAATTATTCTCCACAAACTAGTGAACTTAGTCATTGGAAGACATACATAGCAAGGATCCTCTTAACGTTTTCCATGTTGTATGATTGTGTGATTTCTGTTTCCTAGCAACTAAAAATATTTACAGTTTTCTTAGCTACTCTTTTTTATTTTCTTCATTCCTCCATCGTCAAGTTGGCGGTGCCTATTTGCTACCTATTAGAAAAGTATTATTTGAATAAACATGTATGATTGAATTAGGTAATTTTTTCAGCTTAAACTCCTTAGAGCGCTGAATATTTAAGGCTAGTTGATCTGTTATGACCAAGTTAATTGAGGTTTCATGTGTCAGAACGTTGACATTTATGCCATTTGAAGCGCTCTGAGATGTGGAGGGCTCTATATAAATCTAAGTTGTTGATGTTGGATGGTATGTCTGTGTTGACTCTTTAAAAGAACAATCTACTCGGTACCATTTCACTTACTTTCTCTTCATACCCTTGCAAATTACTCTTCTTAAAATAGATAATATCCACATAATTACCTCTTGAAAGCATCCTCTCTCTCAACCACTGCACCCAGCAGGGCATTGCACCTGACTCAGGACTTAGTTCGTAGCATGCTCACCTCTTAGTCAGAAGGTTGTGAATTCAAGCCCTATGTGGGACTTTGAGCTCAAACTCTAGGCTGACACACCAATGCAGTTTTGGGGGAGCACTGCATTGTTAAAGGTCCCAATCCTTTGGACGAGGTCCTATGTGCATTATCAGAAGGATATTGAATATTCTATTGCACTGCTCGAAAAAAAATGAAATTTCTCCTGGGATTCTGGCCAACAGTCCCCCAGATAAAGTTGATCATTAATTTCTTGGCTCTTTGCCGGACATTGCTATGCATAAATTGGCTGCTACATTTGACTATAATTACACAGTCACTACATCGCACAGTAAAATCCTGTGAAGCTTTTTGAGATGTCTTGTTGTTGGGATAAGAGAATTTCAAATATTATAATCTTAACAACTCTGTTTTTCAATGTTAAGTGTTCTGTACAACATGCTTGATCCAGTATTGCATAAAAGCACGATGAGAAAGATAACAGATAAAGAAAAAGCACTGATTACTTTTATTACTGTTTTCCAATTCAGCAAATTACATTATATAGAAAAGGTTAGCCATTTTACCTGAATGCTTGAAAAAGCTGAAAAGCATAGATAGCCATAAAATCGATTCTTTCAGTGCACATAATGTACAATTGCTTTTTCTAAGTAGGTAATGCTAGGACTGGTAGGAACTAGGGAACGGCGATATGGGAATTTCCCGATATGGATATATCGGTTGGCTCATATCGACATATACCGATCTATTGATATTTTGGGGGTTTTCGTACTGCGCATGCACGCGCGCACCCGGAATGCGGGGCCTATCTTCTCAGGAGGTAAATATCTTTCTCTCTCTGTGTCTCTCACTCTCTCCATCTCTGTGTTTTTCTGTCTGTGTGTCTCTCTCCTTCTCTCCTCTCTCACATCCCCCCCATCTCTATCTATCTGTATATTATCACATCCACCCTGGTCGTCTCTTTCTCCCCCCCCCCCCCCCCCCCACCCCTCTCTCGCACCCCCCACCCTGGTCGTCTCTCTCCCCCTCCCCCCAGCCGTCTCTCTCCCCCTCCCCCCAGCCGTCTCTCTCCCCCTCAACCCCCCCCCCCCAGCCGTCTCTCTCCCCCTCACCCCCCCCCCCCAGCCGTCTCTCTCCCCCTCACCCACCCCCCAGCAGTCTGTCTCCCCCTCACCCCCCCCCCCAGCCGTCTCTCTCCCCCTCACCCCCCCACCCCAGCAGTCTCTCTCCCCCTCTCCTCCCCCCAGCCGTCTCTCTCCCCCCCCACCCCCAGTCATCTCTCTCACCCCCAGCCCTTGCATACCTGTATATTGTATTCGAGGACTGTGAATACAATATGGCGGCTTTGCACCTAGGTCTGTGCATTGTGTAAAGAGATGAGCATTCTGGGTCTTGTAGTTCAGTGTGCTCGCATCCCGATTTTTTACCTCGATATATTGTTTTTTCGATATATCGATATTTTTAAAATGTCAATATCGGCATATCGATGCGAAAATTATATCGGGTTTTAACGAGATATCGATATATCGCCGTTCCCTAGTAGGAACAATAAAAATAATCAAAATTAAAGATAATGCATATTGCGTTCATATGCTTGAGTTCTTCAACCGATTGGTTTTATACATTGTATATTATGTAAGCATTGACTTCACTATTCCATCACCGACTTGCTATGTAGAAATTTGTTTTAATAATTTTTTTCAAACTGAAATAAATTCTGTTATTAGTATGCAGCAGATCCCATGAGAAATACTTGCCCATTCATTATCAGTGCATTATAGGCCAAGAAAACATGACCATTTACATATTTTAAAAAGTAAACTGGTGTTTTAAACTAGACAGAAACTATTTATGGGTTAAGTTGCCGTTCAACTGGATTTTCTTGGGACACTTAAACTGGCTATGCTAAGTGTATTCCGATTCTCTAGTTGATGGGATCTTTTATATTAGGCTGGTAATGCCTGCTGGACATTTGAAGGAAAATCAATTTGTCTTTATTAGATGTTAAGAATCCATAATTTGTGGCATATTAACAGCGTTAGTATGAAGCATTACCATTAAAAGCCAGGGAATCAAAATATAAAATCAATGCTCCCCTTAGTAGAGCATTTTTTTAAATTAAGTGTGCTTTTTAAATTTAACCCTTACCTGGTTGCTTTTATATGTTTGGATATATCTTGAAAAGCTTTATTATGGGTTTTTTTACATTAAAAAAACTCTACTTCATGTTAATAAGGATAAAAGTTAGTAACATGCTATTCAGTCATAAGTGACATGAATATTGTTAGGACTTGAAGAATATCATTTTTTTTTCTAGTTGACTCTTTGCTTATTGTCAGCACCTTAAAATAACAGTGTGACTTGAAACACAAATTTGAATTCAGCTCTAGATTCTGCTGGCTAGAAATCAACTGTGAATTAAGTTCAGTTTTGTGTCCACCTTAATGCAATAATACTCATCTCTGGGGACCCAATACATTGTATTTGTCTAAAGCAGATTAGATAGTCATTTGCATGCTGCAAGGAATTGATTCAGTTTACAGCAAAGACATAAAATGTCAGCTTTCCTGGAAACTGAAATGCTTGTTGTCATTTTCATGTAATCCTCCAGACAATTCAAATACAGGTTAGCCAGAATGTTTACCTACATTGTTAGCATCCAGATTCTCATATTAAACGGATTCTTCATGTTAATAATTGCTGTACAGTTTCACCATTAATACTTTACCAGCAGCTGTGAAGTTTACAGCAAATGTGACTAGGTTAGCAGCCCTCAACAATATGATGTTCAAAGTGTTTTAAGTAAACACTAGAATATTTTTAGTGGTCATTTGTTGTCCATTTAATTACCTTCTACATATCATCAGTAAGGCTAGTGCGCTAATGGGACAGATTATAAATTTCTGGGGTGCAATGATAGTGTTCAATTTCTTTCATTGGATCATCTTTGGAGCAGGAACAAAACTGATTTGGGCTTAAACAAATGACAATGAAAACCAAATTTAAACATAGCAAATTTTTAATCATGGTTTAACAACCTAAATTAATCCAAAAATATTGATCAGCCATCACCTCGGCAACCAGTAAAGTAATAAAAGTAATGATTGTTCAATTTGATATAGCACTCTGCAGGTCAGGAGGACATCTCTGAAATCTTCTGGGAATGTATTGACTGTAAATATAGTGATTATAGCACTTGCCTCACTAGCTAGAGGATCTAGTGATTAGAGTATTTGCCTCATGAATTAAGGGACCTAGGTTCGATTCACAGAGAGGGCAAAACATTGGCAAGTTTCCTTACTCCATATGCCTCTGTTCATCTAGCAGTAAGTTGGAATATGGTTGTTAGTCAATTGCTGAATCGCTTTTCTGGGGGTAATAATAAATCAATCAATAATAATTTGGTCACTCAATCGAAGACTGTTTGTGGAACACTGTTATGTGCTGTCACGTTTCTCCCATAAAATATACGGTCTTTCACTTTACAGAACACTTAGTCCTCACTTAACATCGCAGTTGTGTTTGCAAAAGTGACTTTAAGCAAAACAACGTTAAGCGAACCCAAAGTAGTTAGTTTCCACCCGTGCAAGCGACGTAATAGCGAACATTATGACATTAAATGGATATTACTATGTATCAGCCACATAATAACAAAACAACGTTGACTGAAGCAATATTAAGCGAGGTCTACCTGTATATTCTGTGAAGCTCATTGAGATGACGAAGATGTGATAAGGTTTAAAATTATAACAGTGACAAGGTTAGCATAAATAGCCTATTTTCAACAATTTCAACAACAATAACAATAAAATTACACATGTATACCACCTTTCACATCAGGAGGATGTCCCAAGGCGCTGGAGAGTCATTGTTTCAGATCTGAGCTGGGGTTGGGGATGAGAAGGGTGAAGGTAAAGGGGGTGGAGGTAAAGGGGGATCTGGGGTGACCCCCCCAAATGTATGCAGTAGTATTATTATTATATATGAACCAGTTTACACATGGCATTGTTCCACAAGCAGCCACAAAATGGATAACCAGTCATGCTATAATAATCTGATTCAATTAAATTTTTTAAATAAACATAAAAAAAATTAATGCAAATATTGGTCCAAATACCTGAACTGTAGCTATTGCTCTTACCATTTATACGAATGCCAGCTTATCTGGAAATGTCAGGTTAATAAATTAAAGTCTTAGCTTTTATTCTGAAGATAACCTGCACTTCTTAGGATAAAAACATCTTTAAAAAATTGCATCAGATCTTTGTGGAATGGAACTGACTGACTCAGGAAACCATAGATTCTGAGTTGATTAAAACATTTAAGAGAATGATAGATGAATACTTGTTAAGTAAAGCTATTGAGAAGCCTGGGAAATTGGAATTGTTGTAGAGTTAATGGAGGAACAGAATCAATTTGCTACAAGGCCTTTTGGAAAGCAGAAAGATTTACAAAGAATTTAGAGCACAGAAAGATGCCGCTAGGTCCAACGAGTCCATGTCAGTATACGTACTCCACACAAGTCTTAACCCACTCACTCCCACACACTTTTTTTTCTCTCTCCAGCTTTCTGTTGATTGCATTTATACTATCTGATTCCATCACCACTTCAGGCAACAACAACAAAATTACATTTGTATAGCACCTTTCACGTCAGGAGGACATCTCAAGGCACAGGACAGCAAGTTTCACACTCTCACTACCCTCTGTGTGAGCAGCTGTAGCTTAGTGATTAGAGCACTCTCCTCAGAAGCGATTTTCGGTAGGACAAAATATTGAAGCAAGTTTCCTTACTTTGCACGTCTCTGTTTTGTCAACAGTAAGTAGGAACCAGGTTGTTAGTCGATTGCCGATTGCTTTTCTGGGAGGAATAATTTCTTTAAAAAAATAATAATTAATTGGTCACTCAAACCACGACTGTTTGTGAGACACTGCTGTGTGTAATTGACTATACCGTCAATTCACTTTACAATATATTCTGTGAAGCATTTTGAGAAGTCTTGAGGACTTGTTAAGGCGTAATATCAAATGCAAGGATTATTATTATGTAGTTCCTTCTCAATTTTAGATCCCCTTGTTACTATCTTATACATGTGTTTGCTGCTCACAGATTTTCCTGTCTGTGAAAATAGGCTATTTATGCTAACCTTGTCACTGTTATAATTTTAAACACCTCTATTAGGCCCCCTCTTTAACATCTCTTCTCAGCAAAAAAAATGGCATAACCTGTCCAGTCTGTCCTGACATCTCTAGAATCATCCTCGTAAATCTGCGCTGTACTCTTTCCATCACTGCTATAAAGAGAATAAAATCAAGATATGTGGCATATTCACATGGGAGAGCTGAGAGTGGTTTATCCAAAGTTTGATTATGTTCCACTTCTGATTTAAAATCAATTAACCTTTGATGGTTGCTGTACTGTAGTGAGCACATATAAAAATAGTTCTCCAGTCTATGGTCTCTCTCCTAAGTACTTATATTTTCTGCAATGATTTTTCCGATAGAGAAAATTTACTGTCACTGTCCTCTTCCAAAACACTTTGGCAACTCTCTAGACAACATACTGATGCACTAGTTATTAAAGTAAGCCCAAGGCTTTCCACCTAAAATAATCAATACAAAGGGTTATCAAGGAAACAATAACCAATGCAATGTTCTGTGCTAGTGCCTTGAACTGAAAGATATAAATGGAGCGTCACAAATATTAACGTACATCCAAACCTGTGTGTCAGCCTGGCTCAGTTGGTGGCACACTCACCTCTGAGTCAGAAAGTTCAAGCTCCATGTCAAGACTTTGAACTTATATATCATCTGCAGTGCGATGCTAATGGTGTTACATTGTTGGATATGCAGCTCTTCGGATGAAACATTAAACTGAGGTCCCATCTGCTTGTTCAGGTGGACGCTAAGATCCCATGGCATTACTCAGAAAGAGAAGGGAGTTTATCAGTGTTCTGGCCAACAATCCCCCAGATAAAACTGATAATTCACTGTTTTTGTTAGTGTTGCATCTCATCTCAATAAATACACTCACAAAACCTCGGTTCAAGGCCTCGACTTCCACCTTTGAATTTGAATTAATCTTGAGTTTATACAATTGAATATTACCTACCTTTTGCATGCAGTAACATGCAAAAGGCACATGAATTTAGAATTTCCCACTCATATTCAGGTGTTTTTTTTAAAAAAAACTGTATGCTAAAAGCAGTCTGTACAGAATTAATGCTGTTAAATTCAGTCGTATCATTGACTAATAAATTTGAAAAGAATTACTTTGCAGTTCTCAAGCTGTCCTGCAAGCTTCAAAGTGACCAAAGAGGAGCAGAATCAAATGTATACTGCAGTGAAGTAAATCAAACTGCTTAAACCATCTCTGCAGTCTTTATCAATATCAGTGGCTTCAACGTGATTCATTCTGTTACAACACATTTTATACAATACTGGTGATTGTATTATTGCAAAATTGCACCATATCAGCAAGAAGCCTGCAGCATAAAATCACCAGTGGTGACCTGACTCCAGATCATTTTAAAGAGCAGAACGGATACCAGTTTAGATTTTTCCTTCCACTTAGAAGAACAAAGTTTGTGTAATGTGAAAAGGAAACATAATTCAAACCTGCTTCTGAATTCGTAGGACCTTGTTGCCCAGGAGATGTCAGTGATGATTATATTCATTGACGTAAGAAATACAAAAACCAAAGAAATATTTGTTCATTTTACTTAATTGGAATAAGTGACATTCACCGTAATTGTGTTCTATTTTGGGGGGATAAAACACATATTCAATACATAAAGTTAAACTTTTTTATAGAGAGGTATATAAGTGCTATTTATAAAGTAAGGCAAAACAACAAAATCAAATTACAGTGTTATTGTTGCTTCATAAAAGTCAATGGTCTAACAATATCAATGGAAATTATATTATTAGAATTACAGATTTTAGCTGTGTTGGTGTCTAAGGCAATAAAACACAAAGCCTTGAAAACAATTTCAATTAGAAATAAGATGCCGTATTGGTTAGATAAACCAGGCAGCATCAATATCAATCAGATTTTAGATATATGCCATTAACAACCAATGTTATCATTACTCAAAGTAGGTTTGTATATTAGGTGTACGATTGGTCCTTCCCAGAACATTTCTGTACCTTTTGCACAATGTTGTATGTCTGTTTTGCAATACTTGAAAGACATGGAAAGAAAGACATGCAAACCTATTCATGTAACCTATACGGCCTCTTATTTCTAATTGAATCTGCATAATCCACCCATCTCCTCTCCCTATGGCCCCTGTCCTGTCCCCCGTGGGAAGCGGCTGCAGGGACGGCTGGGCTCCGACCTACATTGACCTGTCACTGAGCACCCTAGAGGGGGAAGCGGTTTCACATCGGGCATCTATTTGATAAGGGAATCTCACATGAGACCTAGATTAACCAGCTGGTGCTGAGTAAGCCTGCCCCATGGCATTGGACTTGGACCTTAAGAACATCAAGGTGGCTGGCACATCACAAGCTGTCTTGTAAAGGTCCTCCCAGCACTTTAAACGCAGATGTCCATCTTAATTGAATATGCCGGATGTTCGGGCGGCAAGTGGCCGAAAACCCAACACTAACATTTTTTACTTATTTTAAAACATACCATATTAATAATAGACTAAATAGTAACAGAATATTGTATGGATACTTACCAATAAAGCATTCCAGCACACTCGGTCAAATGATCGGTAAAAAAGCATTCCAGCGTTTGTAAGTTTAATAAGTGCGCATGCGCAAAGTGAGCATACACACGATTGCTGGAATGGTGAATTGTATCGGGAGGCAACCTGTTGGGGGTTGATCGTGCCGGTTGGTTGGGTGACGGATAAACAGGCTTTTACTGTTTTCTGTGAAACATTTAAGACATCTAGAAGACGTAAAAAGTGAGATATCAAATGCAAGGATTATTATTATTATCTCAGTTTGGTTTGAATACTCTTAAGGATGGTGATGGGTTTTAGCATGTGTCTGACCCCCACAAAAATCCCCCTCTATTTCTTTCTCCTGCATGTACACATCCAGTTTCCTCTTTATCGGATTGATGCTTTCCGCTTCAACCACAGCTTCTGCTATTGACTTCTACATTCTCACCACCCTCTGTGTAAAAAGGTTCCTGTTAAACTCTCCTTTAGTTTTGCTAGTGGTTTATCTTAAACAGTGCATATGCCCCATTGTTATGGGTTTGCCAACAAATAGAAACAGCATACTTCTGTTTTTATTCCTCATACCATAATAAATCACATCTCATTTCTCTATGTTGCACTTTATTTGCCACCTATTCACCTATTGTATAACATTGTTTGTCTTCCTGCATCTGTTTGCAGGTCTCTTCATTATTTACCATGTCCCCTAGATTGGTACATTCTGCTAATTTCAGCATCATTCTACCTATATTTGAGTCAAATAATTTAAATAGGTAGTGAAAGTAGCAGTCTATATTCAGGTTCCTACGGAACACCACTTTCTTGCAATCTGAGAAGCTGTCCTTTACTCATACACTTTGTTTTCTGTTTTCTCGCTGTCTCTGGAAATATTGTGTTTCCTCTCCCATGATACCACATACCCTGATATCAAATATACAATTTTGCAATGGACTGTAGCAATTACTCTAGGTTTCTATTATGGGTCAGTTGATAATGGTACTCACATTATTCAGTCTGTGATTATTTGTATTCCACAGAACTAGAATTTGTGTGTTCTTTAAGTCAACACTTAAATGTTGTTCTAGCTCATATTGAATGACTTAATCAGCATAGCTTTAATTGCTTTTCTGGGAGTTGAGTACACATATTAACTCTGTCTCTGTGGGAAATTTCTTCTGAAGGCTGGTCTCAACTTAGACTCCTGAACCTTTGTTTCATAATTAAATCATAAAGTTTAAGTCGAATAAATTGCTTACATTATCTAAGGTGCTTAGTATTTTAAAGACCTGTTCATTTCTCTTCTCATTCATTATTCTTGTGTTTGTTACAAAAACATCCAATTGTGTTGCGATAATGCACAATATTAAGGATGTTAATGTCCTGAACTACAAAGCAATAAGGATCTGTTCCCATTGCACTTTGCACATTGAATTCTTAATCTTGTACTGTCTTTAATGATATTGAGATAGTTAAAAAAAAATCCTTACATTTATATAGCACTTTCCACATCATATCAACGTCTCAAAGCACAAGATGGAATACAGCAAGCTAGGAATATTTAAGATATTTGGAATAGATTACAAAAAACTCGATGAATCTAGGAAGTGTCACCAAAAAGTGACAGAGTGTAACTTCGCATCTATGATTATCTGTATTCAAAGCTGATCTTGATCCTATCTGTGAGAAATGACAGAATAGAAGGAATCATTAGCTCGTCAAGTTTATTTTGATTCAAGTTTCTCCTTTACAGCTATTTGCTGTGGTCCTAATTGCACTCTGTTCCCCATATACAGTGAATTATATTGTGTCTTGGAGAATGTTTTTTAAAAATATTGTATCCTTAGCCTTGGTAGCCCTTTGTTAACCCTCTATGTTAAAAATATTCATTTAATCTCTTATTTTGATGAATGGAATAATCCTATTATTAGTAGAGCCTTGTGCAAAGAAAACTGTATCTTCTCGAGTTACATTTTAAGAGTGAAGGAAAATGAATTAGACAGCTGTCAAAAAGCACACTTTAATCTCAGTCTCAGACACTGCCCTGAAAAATATCACTATTTTCTGGATTCCTGACCCGACAGGAATTTCTGAATTGTCAGTCTGTGGGACACGAACAATGCTTCTGAAAGGAATGTATCTTTAAACAGTAAATGCGTCAATGTTAGTAACAAATAGGTTCCTATAATAAGCTTTCTAATCAAATTATTATTGTTATATTAATAATAATTAATAATAGTAATCTACTCAGATGACACACAAACCTACTTTGCCTCCTCCAGCAGCAACTGATGTTCTATCAGCCTGTCTGGCAGACATCAAGACCCGAATGAGTGTACATGGCTTCAAACGCAGACTACAATCAATGTCTTTATTCTTGTGGTTCTAAACTCTAAACCACCCTGGACTCTCCCTCAGGCTCAATGCACTAGTGCTCAATTTAGGTGGCCAGGTTGATCTCCAGCTGTCCTTCCTCCTACACATCCGGTCCCTGACCAGGACAACCATCTTCCACTAGGGTCCGTCGATATGGAAATTTTCTGATTTAGATATATCGATGGGCTCATATCGAGATATACCGAAATATCGATATTTTCGGGGTTTTCGTAGTGCGGTGCGCGCATTTGGGGGTGCGCGCGCATTCAGGGTTGCGCGCGCATTCGGGGGTTCGCACGCATTCAGGGGTGCATGCGCATTCGGGGCCTATCTCCTCAGGAGGTAAATATATTTATCTCTCTGTGTCTCTCACACTCACTCTCTCCATCTCTGTGTTTTTCTGTCTGTGTCTCTGTGTCTTTCTCCTCACTCACATCCCCCCCATCTCTATCTATCTCTATATTATCACATCCACCCCGTCTCTCCCCCCCCCCCGCCGCCGCCGTCCCTCTCTCCTCACTCCCCCCCACTGCCGTCCCTCTCTCCTCCCCCCACCACCGCCGTCCCTCTCTCCCACCCCCCGTCCCTCCCGCCTTCTCTCTCCCCCCCCACCACCCCTTGCATACCTTTATATTGTATTCGAGTACTATGAATACAATATGGCGGCTTTGCACCTCGGTCTGTGCATTGTGTATAGAGATGAGCATTCTGGGTCTTGTAGTTCAGTGTGCGTGCATTCCGATTTTTTCCCTCGATATATCGACTTTTTCGATATGTCAATATTTTTGAAATGCCTATATCAGCGTATCAATATGAAAATATTGGGTTTTAGCGATATATCGCCAGACCCTATCTTCCACCTCCACCACATTACCCTCCTCCAACTGTACCTTACCCCAAAGGCAGCCCAAACCCTCATGCTTGGATTACTACAACACACTCCACGCTGGTATCCCTATCTCCACCATTCAAAAGATCCAGCTGATTCAGAACTCTGTGGCCCACATATAGACCCAGAACAAACTCTGTATCCACATCTCAACAGTTCTGGCCAGGCTCCACTGGCTCCCCATCACCAACCAGATCAACTCTGAGATCCTGACACCCGTGTTCAAATCCACTCTGTCCTTGGCATCTTCTTACCTCTCCAACCCCCTAATCCACCACCTAGTGCCTCTGCTCGACTGTCATCGGTCTCCTGCTCGTCCCTCACACCCTCCGCCCCACCATCGGAGATCGTGCTTTCAGCCACTACGCTCCCAAACTCTGGAACACTCTCACTTAACCTTGCTCCCTCTCTCCCCCTTTTCAAGTGCTGCCTGAAAACCTTCCTCTTCAACCGTGCTTGCGGCGACCTCCTTTTGCCTACCCTGGCTCCAAGTCAGGTCCATTGTTAAGCACTCTGAGACTCTACCCAGCCTGGAGGACGCTGTTTAACTGCAACTTGTTGTTATTGCTGATATTTTTGTTCAAACTGTTTGCTGATAACAGTTATGTAATTATTATTTAATTTAGTTTTTGTACAAGAATGTAATTTATGGAGTGCTAAAATAATTAAATGCAAGTTGCTTCTAAGATTTAAAATATTCCTCGTTTATATGATAAACTATCTTATCTACTGCAACTCATTGAGCATCACCTGTTGAAGATTTCAATATACTGTACATATAAATTCTATCAACTGTGAATACTAAATGTACTCATGTCAAAGTAAATAATAATCCGTCCAAAAAAAACACAATAATAAAATTGGTCATTTCAATCCACAACTGTTTGTGGGACACTGCTGTGCACAATTGGCTGCTGCGATTCACCCACAAATATACAATCAATTCACTTTACAGTTTATTCTGTGAAGTGCTTTGGGATGACGATAAAATGTGAAAAGCGCTACATCAAATGAAATGCAAGGATTATTATAAATTAGATTATTCCTAATGATCAGTGTGCTTCAATTTAAAAGGATTTCAAAACTATTTCCACAAGTACTATGGTACAGTATATAAAATTCATGTTGCATATATCCAACTTGCCCTACAGTTGGAATAGCAGATAAGATATTAGCTGTAGTTTCTCCCCAACCCATGTGCTGCAAGGAAAGGGGAAGATTTGGGAGGACATAAGAAGGCTAAATAGACTGTTCAGACTCAGTTTTTAATTGGTATATCTGGTACGATAATGACAATGGCACCTGGAATGAATTATTTGTTTAAAAAAAAGTGATTTTAATGGCAGCACATTATACATTGTTAAGTGATTATACAGTCAACTAAGCATCAGCATTTTGTAATATATTGTATGTGTAATAAATATGCTTGTATGCTTTAGTTAATTTCAACAACAGCTTGTCTTTATATAGTGCCCCTCGTGCAGGATAGTATCCATGAACTCTTCAGTGATTCTCATATTGGTTTGTACACTTGATGTGTGAAATTTTACCAGTCAATTTGCAAAACTATTTTTTCTTAAAATGTATAAGATCATGCAACACTGTGGAAAATTCTTAAACTTAGACTTAATTTTGTCTGCATTTCTTAAAACAAATTGGCTTTTAAACTTAAGACTGAGTTTAAGAATTCTGCACAATTTTGACCCAGGTAGCAAGCCCATATGGGCCAATTTGGTTTGATCCATGCCCGTATGGGCCCCACATGGGCTTGCTACCTGGGGAATGATCATGAATTTTAAGACAAAATGTTCCTGCAACTGAAATGAGATGGAATTTGGAGTTTATCACAATGCTATTGTGGGAAAATTGCAGTGAGAAAATTGGCTGATGTATTTGCCTACAAATAATCCTTTTTTAAGGATTTTTGCAGCTCAGTGGTGCAAGAGGAGAACTGCTTTCAATTCCCAGCATGGATAAACCTTGGACAAGTTTACTTACTGTAAACGCCTGATAATAATCCCTCAAGAAAAAAAATTATAATTTGGTCACTTCAATCAACAAATTGCTTATGGGACACTGCTGTTGGCTACTGCGTTTCACACACAAACTATGCAGTTAATTCACTTTACAGTATATTCTGTGAAGCGCTTTGAGACGTCTAGGAGACATGAAAAGTGCTATATCAAATGCAAGGATTATTATTATTATAAATAAATATCTTTTTTTCAGGTTACTGCCACAGACATTTGGACTATTGTACGTTGGCAAATACGAACAACCTTTTGCACAGATGAAGGTAAGGTATTAAAAGAGAACTAAAGTTTTTTTAACTTGTGGAATTGTGTTTCATGAAATCTCCAGTTTGTGTTACCTTTGTTCCTGAAGTTTATATGGGAAAGTATTATAGAAAGCTGAATAGTATTTCGTATTAGTAATGGATTCTGTTGCGGATACAATTGAAAGGGATTTTCAGAAAATAATTTTAAACAAGATTTGTGGCCTTGAATTCATAACCCAGATTCTAAAAATGTTGGCACTATACAATTACAGGTTAATATACTGTTGGTAAATTTTAGCTACAATTCAACCAATCTATTATGGAGGGAAAACCTTTTGTAAGGTAATTGTTCAAAAAATGTTCATCTATTTTGTGTGAAGAATTACTATGATGTATCTTTGTATTGGACTTCAAAATGCTGCAGCAGAAACAAGTGTTGAAAGCAGTCCGATGTTGCAATGTTACTTTAAATGCCCTAAGATTTGAATTGTTTGAGCAACCGTTTAAAAAAATGTACATTTAAATGTAGAATTTTGAAAAGTAGAATTTGTAACATTACTTTGTACTCAATACTGTATATAGTAGATTGTTAATTGTACATTCTATGCAAGTTGTGCATCAACAGGAGTTAAATTCATACCACAGACACTTATCTATCTTTCTTGAATCTGGCAGCAACATGTTAAAATGACTTATATTCTTATCAGGTAAATTGAATAATTTGATCATAGTCAACTCGAACAGTTCCTACTCTATTTTTAGCAATTAAAAATCCCTGAAAAATGTCAATGTGTGTTTTAATTCATGCCACATGGGGACACTGGTCGACACAGCATTTTGGTTTGATATAATCTTGCTGCAAATGAAAATGACATATTGTGGTTGATGAAGCAGTGGTTTGTAACAGATTGCGCTAACAGTGACTCAGTCACGAATGGGAAAATCCTGCTGGCAATTAGCAGGATGTCAAGGTAACTAGAAGTACGCCAGGGCCAAGTTGATGAATCTCCATAATATATTTTCAGCACTTCAGAGTGGGAATCTGTTGGCTATGATTTACTCTAGCTTTTTTGGGGGAAGGATTCCCTTTTAATGAATGTTACCTTTATTGAATCCTGTTGTGCACCACCGCTTCTTTTATCCTTATTGGTCACCAACTCCTTATTCCTTATTTATCCTGATTTATTACCAATACAGCTAGAGATTGAACATTACTTGAATTTTCCACTGATGCGCCTTGAAGTCCTCCTGACGCGAAAGTCGCCAAACAAATGTAATTTTGTTGTTGTAAAGAAGATCAAGGAAAAACTGTAGATAGCAAAGTGTTTTGAAAATCTCAAGGTTGATTTTAACGTTGAAGAAACAGTATATGGCATCACAGAGAGAGTGGGAAGCCTGAAAAATCAGGTTACAGTTTTTGATGATTGTATCATAGGAAAGCCACATTTCCCTTTTCCTCCTTTCCCCTAACGCCCCCACTATCAAAACCTCCACGTAACACAGATTTAAATATCCAAACAGACTTCATCTGAGATGTCAATCTACTCTCTCAATCAACATTTTAGTTGAAACCCTTAACAGGTGAGAGATATCTGAGATGAAGATATATCGGAAGCCCTTCGAGACACTATGCTGCAATATAAATTCAAGTTGTTGTTGAGATGGAGGAGATTTTTCATCCTTTCTGCAAGGATTTGATTTATTCTTTTCAAGCTAGTGAGTTTCAACTTAGACATTTTATAATATAATTATATAATAGTGAAAATCGAAATGAAATGTCTCATCGAAGATTTAATAGCAAGGCTTTTCAATTCAAGATCAGATATTGTTGTCTATTCCAATGGAATAGAAGAATGGAGTAAACAACAATATCTCATCTTCAAATGAAAAGTCTTGAAATGAAAAGTCTGATGAGCCATTGCATTTTATTATGATTTGATTCAAGCTAAAGTAAAGGAGTGCATACTATACTAAATCTATCACTCGTGCTAACAGTTCACTCCCTAGGACCACTTATGCTTGCTTTTAGCTTTTCATATGTTAACAGCGTAGACAAAACAGTTGAAGTTCTCTGTGATGTCTAGCTTCCAGCATCACAGCTATTGTTTTGACAATCCATCCACTCACTATTTCAATCTCACCAGATATGCAGAAATTGGCTTTCATTAAACTATTCCTACCGAAAAAAATCAGAATTTTCCCATGTTGCAAGGTAATATAGCAGTAATCTATGATATCAATATGACATTATGTTTTCAGAATTTTGATTTCAAGCTGGTACTAAATCTAGCTTAACAAATCACTGGGTTTCTTATTTGAATCCAGAATAGGGCACAGGCATTTTTCTACTACGTATTTTGAAAATCGTGGAATTAAATCATTTACATGCACACATGTGAAGCAGATAAAATACATTTCTTATGCTTGTAGTGAAATGTGTACAGCAGGATCATTGCTGAAAAGCAGGTAATGATGTAATTATTCTGAAACAAAATTATCCAGTCTTGAACAAAATTACTTCTGACACAATTTATTTATTATCCACAGTTAGTATCAAATTAATTTTATAGTTGTTAGTGAATGAAATTGTATCATTTATACTTACAAAAAAGCTGAATGAAGAAAATACTCATTTTTTAAGTTCTATTGCACAAAAGTAACCAGTATATAAAATTATGCCGCATATTTTGTTCAAACCTTGTAATATTTCTTTTTCAAGCACTTATCTGATTTTGTTTACAAGAAATTGTGGACCCTTCCACCAGTTTGTGGTCGGGAATATCACATTCTAACCACCCTCTCTATGTAAAGGCTTTTTTTTCTAGCTACTGTACTGCTTTAATTCCTTTATGATCTTAAAAAAATTACCATCTTATTACCGATTTGCATACCCATTGAAAAACACAAATAATTTAACATATCAGAACCCTTCGTAATTTTAAAGAATTATATCAGGTACCCATTTTTGTGGCAGAAGTATTTTGAATTTATATATCCATTTATACAGTGCCTTCACACAGAATAGTGTCTTGGAATGCTTAACAGTTGCGGAACAGATGTCGATCCAGGGAAAAGGGAGGTCTCCAAAGGGAGAGTCTAAGAGGAAAGTCTTCTCTGATCTGACGATGGACAACCAGGGGGCAAGGCAGAGAGATTGAGGAGAAATTCTAGGAATCTCTTCATGCTCTCACACCTCCCTACCTATCCGATCTGCTTACTCCCCAGAACATCAGCGGGCTTGAATTGCAGCTGTAGAAAGAGATGTAGATTTGGGTGTCATCTGTGTGAGTTTGGATGTTGACCCCATGACTGTGGATGACATTACTAAGAAGGAGCATGTAAATGAGGAAAAAGGATGGAGACAAGGATAGATAGAGCCTTTGGGGGTGTGAGGAGAAACTATTTTGGAGATGAGATGATGGTGGTGGGTCATGTACAGCCCAAACCAAGCAAGTAAGGTCCCACTGAGGTGGATGAGAGGGAGAGGCAGTCGAGGAGGATGGCATATTTAATTGTGTCATCGTAGAGTGGTCCAGATAGACAAGGAGGGGGAGGGAAAGTTGGTCAGAGAGAGAGAGAGAGAGAGAGAGAGAGAGGGGGGGCTTCATTTCCAACAAAAGAAAAAGCCCTGACTTCTCAAGTTACTCTTCATAATATAATTGAAATCCCCTGTTGTGCCAATACGGTCCCAGAAACAGCAAGAGATAACTGAACAACGAATTTATCTTGGGCTTGCTGATGGAGAAACATACTGTTTTTGAATAGTGTCGTGAGATCTTTGACGAGCCAGTCATCACGTTTACTGTTTACCCTCTCATCCAAAAGACGGCAGCTCCAGCAATGCAATGCTCTCTCGGGACTGTATTGGATTGTTACCATTGGCATCATAGTCCTGATGTGGGGCTAGAACCACATCTTCATAAAAAAAAGTCAGTGAAAACTGAAGACCACTGAGGCAAGCCAAAATGGTTCTTCAAAATATTGTTGAACGCTTTTATAATTTTTGATTGTGTCACACGTGCTCAGAGATAAGTTGCCAATTAATTGGCAAAATATTTCATCGTATTGTTAGTGGAAGATGAATCTTGTGCTTTGGGAGGGGGAAACAAATTATATCTGCAGCTGCTCACATAATCTGACCACTGATGAATTCTGCAGTGAGTGATTCAGTTTTTGGTTTTTGCAGAAGCCATCCAATATCCTTTCTATATCTCTTACATCAGTTTGTACTTAACTTACCTCTAGGGGGGGTCATTTCTTTGACATGATGCTAAAGGGTAACCTATAACTAAAGGGCATTTTCACAGCCTCTTTTGATAGAAGTTACTGAAAATTTGACTGTTGCAACAACCCGCCTCATCCTACTCTGTCTTTCTCGGTCTCTTGAGTGTATTACGCTTTGTCTTGTTTTAATGAATTCACATCCCCTCCTTCCCTCCTGTCAGGCACCTTCCCTAGGTGGCACATCAGTTTTGAATTCCACCCAACCATTCACTTGACAATCCCATTGAGATCAGCTCAGCTGGAACATTATTCAAAGCTAAGAATGAAAAATAGATCTGTTAGCACAGCAAACAAATGTGTTATGTAATCTGACTGCCCTATTCATGTTTGGATTTAATTTAAAAAATTAAAATCCCGCCCAGACATATACCCTGTGGCATTTTGTCAGTGTGGCTACATTAAATAGTTCTAAACAATCAGGCTGTGATACAGTTTATCGGCTTGTGTGCCCATTTACTGACACCACCACAAAGGCACAGTCATAATTGCATATTTCTATTTAGAAACCTGTTCTTATGCACCCCTCTTTTGCAAGGTGTTACAGGTAGACAGCAGAGATCAGAATTAGCTAAGCTTGTCCACAAATCTCATTTTCAAATCACAATTCAATATATCCTTATCGCATGAAAATGTTTTTAGAGGTGTAGCCACAGGGATATTGCATTAAATTTCAATAAGTATTACATGGATCTCCTGTACTCAACGTAAACCTCCTGTTTTTGTCAGGATATTATTGATTCTGTAGTTTTATATTTTAGTTACTTAAAGTAAATAACATGGCACTTCAGACGCACAGATATTCAGGTCGATTGGTGATTCAGTACCTAGAACACCACAGGCCGATCTGAATACTCCAAAAGTAGGTTTAGGTCAAGTATTTTCCTTTCACTCTTGCTAACATTCTGCTCCAGTCCTTTTATTCGAGTATAGCTGTAAGTAATGTCACCCTCCATACCTTGTCCAAGTGGTCATTTGAAAACTGTGACTGTGCACGTGAGCAGGATATTCCACTGGGACACTGCATCCAAATCCAATTATTGCACAAGATCGGTATTAATTGGGGGTAAAAATCTCAGCTATTTTATTTCCTTCCTCTTAATTTTAGGCACTGGTGCTAATTGTAGCTCAGCGATGATCAACTACTCAGCACAATAGTGAGAATCAAACTTGGAAGTTTACTTTTCTGGGTAGCCTATCTATTCATTGGATAAACATGCCGAGCTAATGATGGACCTTTTGGTACACATAGTTCCCAATTACAGGAATTCCAAAATTTAGAATTAAGTTATAAAGCTATATTATGAAGTGAAGTTAGAAAGGATAGTATTTTGGAGCGTGAACAGTTACCCCAAGCTACAAAGTAAAAAAGTTAAGAGAACACAATTCGCAGCAAGCAATAATATTTAAATGTTTAAAAGCTACAAAGTTGAAACGCAGTTGTTGCATAAATTAGTTACAGTGACAAATACGCCTTGAAGTATTTATTGCACTTCGCCTCTGCGAATAAATGCAGGGTGGAGACTGAAGTAAAATGGGTTACATGGTTTGTTAGCTCTACATTTCATCCATTTGAACATTGTATTGTTATTGTGAATACGAGACTGATTTTTAATAAGATACTATTATATAATGTTAAATTGGCATAAATATTCTTATTAATGGTTTCAAAATGCAGTATTTTTTATTTTCTTTCAAATTTGAAAGGATAATTGCATACACAATTATTTAATTCATTGTCACAAAATGGAATTTAGAAGCTGAACAGTAACAGTAACAGGAACTGGATCACCGATTGGCTTGATTCCCCTGTCTGATTCTCAGTTTTCTCTTCATCTATTTGACTTATGTTGCCCTCAGTGTGGTGGGAGGACCTTTACAGGACAACTTGTGTTGTACATCCAAAACCCGATACTAGTCTTACTCATCTCCAGCTGCTTAATTTAGCTCCTCATGTGAGGAACTTTGCAAATAGACCTGATCACTTTGAACCTGATTCTGCCTCCCAAGGACTAAGTGACAGGTAGTGTAGGCCAGAGCGCTCCCTCCCTGCAACAGCTTACCATGTTTGCCACACATACACATCACTGCTTGATCTTGGCCTTTGCAAAATTGCCTCAAATGAAACCTCAGAAGCTTAAATCCATAAAGCAGAACTATATGATCAAGTGGAGGAAACACTATTTTAAATAGATTTTGTAAACAGACCTAAGTACAGTTGATTTTAAATGAATGTGGAGCGATTTAGCCAAATTCAACAATTGTTTTAAAGCTGACCAAATGATGAACTGCTTAGGTCGTAGTCAGTCGTGCAGAAATTGATGTGCATTTGAGCGTATACACATTTCAATTATCAACAAAAATTGTCATGTCTTGACTACTATATTTGTTTTGTTCCCCTGAGGGATAATGTTCACTGTGATAATGTATGCAAACGTTTAAACATTTAGAAAATTTGTGAACCTTTTCACACTTATTATATTGGAGTCCCTGCACTGATGTTCTCCTTGCAATATATTATTCCCTGATTTTCTGTATCAAGAACATTAGTGTAGAGCTAACAACTTTGGTGCTTGTTTAGCCTTCATTCAGTCATCTTCTAAGTATTGATGATAATCATTGGTAACATTTATTAAAGCACCTTTCATGCCAGGTGGGATACCCCAAAGCACTTCAGAGGATAAAATGTTGAAACTGATGTTCGTATCATTCTACGAAACAAACTACCTATGACACTGAAACAAAAACAGAAATGGCTGGGAACACTCAGCAGGTCAGGCAGCATCCATGGAGAAAAGAAAAATGAGTCAACGTTTCAGGTCCACGACCCTTCGTCAGAACTCAAATAGAACTCGTCTAGAACTCGTCCAGTTCTGACAAAAGGTCGTGGATGCAAAGCATTGATTCACTTTTCCTTTCTCCATAGATGCTGCCTGATCTGCTGAGTGTTCCCAGCCATTTCTGTTTTTGCTTCAGACTTCCATCATCTGCAGCATTTGGCGTTTGTGTTTTACCTATGACACTGTTCCAGTGGGATCAAGTAATATTTCTGCACTGTGCTCCAGATAAGGCTGGACTTGGGCAGTGCCATGTTTTCTCATCAGCAGCCTACAGTCAGCCACATCAGAAAATAGTTTCTAATGCCACTTCTTTATTTCTTTGTTTTGTGTTAATAATACATTGGTGGTAGACCCTGCTCCCTTCCTTCATCTCTTACCAAATTTGTGAAATATATTGCAAAAATTTGAAACTACAAAATTCTTACCATTGTTAACCAATGAATGGCATCTTCACTAATGCTCACTAACCTTCATGTAGCCTCCCATGAACTCCAGAAAATTCCAATACCCAATTTTAAAACTTGCACAAAATGCCGCAAATTGTTTACAATGAGCAGCCCTTGTATCATCTTCCAATGCATAACCTTTTTCATAGAATCATAGAATTATACAGCACAGAATGAGGAAATTTGGCCCATTGTGTCTGTACTGGTTCTTTGAAAAGAACTATCCAAATCAATTCCTCTCTCCCACATAGCCCTACAAACTTATCCTTCCCACCCTTTTGAAGAGTAAAAATTTATTTGACCAACATCAATAATATTGAAGCTTGGTTTGTATTATAGAAGAGAGTTGTCGGGGTGTAGAGGGCAATTCAGTGGATGTTTACAACTCATATCCATCGCACTGCACTACACATTGTGCCCATTGCCACACTAACTCAATACAAGTAGATTAGTACCATATCACTTCATAGTTTACTTATTGAGTCATTAGTGGCACCTACAATCTTATGTACTGTGACAAACCCATGTGCAAACCAACCTGGAAAAAGCCACAGGACACCATACACCATCTTTCACCCTCTTCTCCTCACATCCCCAATGTATTATATTGTAGGATCTGAAATAGTATGTTGTCAATATACTGTATACTAGGGTCCGTCGATATGGAAATTTTCCGATTTAGATATATTGATGGGCTCATATTCAGATATACCGAAATATCGATATTTTCAGGTTTTTAGTACTGCGCATGCGCGCGCAGCGCGCGCATTCGGAGTGCACGCGCGTTCCGGGTGCGCGTGCATTCGGGGCCTATCTCAGGAGGTAAATATCTTTCTCTCTCTGTGTCTCTCACTCTCTCCATCTCTGTGTTTTTCTGTCTGTGTCTCTGTGTCTCTCTCACATCCCCCCCATCTCTATCTATCTGTATATTATCACATCCACCCCGTCTCACCCCACCCCCCAGCCATCTCTCTCCCCCCAACCCCCCGCCATCCCTCTCCCCCCCCACCACCCCCAGCCGTCTCTCTCTCCCTCCCCCCCTCCCCGCCGTCTCTCTCCCCCTCCCCCCAGCCGTCTCTCTCCCCCTCCCCCCAGCCGTCTCTCTCCCCCTCCCCCCAGCCGTCTCTTTCCCCCTTTCCCCCCCCCCAGCCATCTCTCTCCCCCCCCCCACCCCCCACCCCCCCAGCCATCTCTTTCCCCCTCCCCCCCCGCCGTCTCTCTCTCCCCCCCTGCTGTCTCTCTCTCCCCCCCACCCCCCTCGCCGTCTCTCTCCCCCTCCCGTCCCCCCCCCCAGCTGTCTCTCTCTCGATATATCGATATTTATGAAATGCCTGTATCGGCGTATCGATATGAAAATTATATCAGGTTTTAGCGATATATCAATATATCGCCAGACCCTACTGTATACTGTACAGTAGGGTCCGTCGATATGGAAATTTTCCGATTAAATATATCGAGATATACCGAAATATCGATATTTTCGGGTTTTTCGTACTGCGCATGCGCGCGTGGCGTGCGCATTCAGAGTGCGCGCGTGTTCAGGGCCTATCTCCTCAGGAGGTAAATATCTTTCTCTCTCTGTGTCTCTCACTCTCTCCATCTCTGTGTTTTTCTGTCTGTGTGTCTCTGTGTCTCTCTCCCTCTCTCCTCTCTCACATTCCCCCCCATCTCTATCTATCTGTATATTATCACATCCACCCCGTCTCTCCCACCCCCCCCGCCGTCCCTCTCTCGCACCCCCAACCCCCGTCGTCTCTCTCCCCCACCCCCCACCCCCCCAAGCCGTCTCTCTCCCCCTCCCCCCAGCCGTCTCTCTCCCCCTCCCCCCAGCCGTCTCTCTCCCCCTCCCTCCAGCCGTCTCTCTCCCCCTCCCCCCCCCAGCCGTCTCCCACCCCCTCTCCCCCTCTCCCCCCCCCAGCCATCTCTCTCGCCCTCCCCCCAGCCGTCTCTCTCCCCCTCTCCCCCCGGCCGTCTCTCTCCCCCTCCCCCGAGACATCTCTCTCCCCCTCCCCCCAACCATCTCTCTCCCCCTCACCCTCCCCCTCCCCCCAGCCGTCTCTCTCCCCCTCCCCCCAGCCGTCTCTCTCCCCCTCCCTCCAGCCGTCTCTCTCCCCCTCCCCCCCCAGCCGTCTCCCACCCCCTCTCCCCCTCTCCCCCCCCCAGCCATCTCTCTCGCCCTCCCCCCAGCCGTCTCTCTCCCCCTCTCCCCCCAGCCGTCTCTCTCCCCCTCCCCCCAGACATCTCCCTCCCCCTCCCCCCAACCATCTCTCTCCCCCTCACCCTCCCCCCCCCCCCCCCCAGCCGTCTCTCTCCACCCCCCCCCCCCCCACCCCCCCACCCCTTGCATACCTGTATATTGTATTCGAGGACTATGAATACAATATGGCGGCTTTGCACCTCGGTCTGTGCATTGTGTATAGAGATGAGCATTCTGGGTCTTGTAGTTCAGTGTGCTCGCATCCCGATTTTTTACCTCGATATATCGATTTTTCGATATATCGATATTTTTTAAATGTCTATATTGGCATAGCGATATGAAAATTATATCGGGTTTTAGCGATATATCGCCGGACCCTACTGTACAGTGGCAGTTAATTATGTAAATTGATATGTTCAATACAAAGAAATAAGATCCACATGATCTTTCTCATTGTGAGAAATGTTTTATGGTTTCTGAAGGAGAAATAGATGTTTATAGATCTAATTTGCTACCTAGAATATGCCACAAAAATATTATAATACAGTATGTCACAACCTTAATTTTAATGATCAACAGTTTTCTTTATTTTTGTTTTAGGTGACCAAAGAACTGAAACTTTATGACAACAAGATCATTGAATGCAAGTTTGAGAACAACTCCTGGGTTTTTATGCGACAAAGAATAGATAAAAGCTTCCCGAATTCATATGACACAGCTATGGGTAAGTAGGTTGTGAGACTTATTACCTACAATAAAAAATTACATTTATATAGCGTCTCTCACATCAGATGTTATTTTTCATATCATTACATATCACCATCTGAGAGTGGGTGAGGAGGGAAGATAGTCGAAGATGTGGTCAAAGAGGAAGGTCTTCAGGAGCTGAAGGAGCAGAGGGAAGGGTTGAATCAAAGCAAGTGGGGGCATATTCACTGAAAGCCTGGCCTCCAAGTGGAGTGGGGAACATGAAGCAGGCTGTTGCCTGCTGAGTAGAGGGAGACACCACTTTGGGTTTGAGGATGTGGTTACTTTTAAATATTCAAAAGGGGTCTGATACTCACATACTCCAATTAATTCAGTGAATTCTCAGACACAAGCACTTTTAAAACTTGGAAAGACAGAAACAAGAAAAGCATTTTAAAACTTGGTTAACTGTTCTATAATTCAACTCACATCCATCAAAAATACTGGTCAGCAAATTCCATCCTGCCCTATACTGTATATTTCATAACCTCCACTTCCTTCAGCAGTTGAGCATGCAGACATCAACATCTTTAGAGCAATGGTTCATTGACCCTTTCTGATATTTGTCAATTTGTATCTGGCCCTCATAGGAAACCTGAATGGATGATGAGGCAAGATTTAGACTATTGTTTACCAACTGTAAAATAAGGGTAGGAATGAAGCAATAACTCAACTTCAATGTGCGAACAGAATGCAAAAGGGAGAGTTTAAAATGTTGCACAGAGCATGATGTGCCCCCACACTAGCTACACAAATTCTACCCCTTTGTTCACTCAAGTGTAATAACGGGGCACCTTCTTAAATATGTTCTTCTCCAGCACATTCTTTCAATCACTTTGGACAGTAGTCCCCAAGCTCACACCCTCATAATCACTTTAAATAACCTATTTTGTGCTTGTTGATCTCCTGTCTGAAGGTACAGACATACCAGCACACAAGAAAATACTATGGTTTACCCCCATATAAATGGTTTGAATTGTTTTCTCCCCGCAAAGGTGGATCAACTATTTACAGAACACAGAAGTTAAAATGAGAAATACACTAACGTAACCTAAAGCTAGGAAAGTCCCTCAGCTCATTTCCAGCACTCAATATGACCGAGGAAAAGTTGGACTAATGAGGAGGAGTAAGAGATTGACAATATTGGCAAAATCATATGGTCAATAAATGTAAACTTATACAATTTCAAACCCATAAATAACTGAGGCACTCGGAACACCAAACTGATTCTTCCCCCACCACCCTGAAAAAGTACCTTGACTTCTAAGGCATATTAATATCCACATACAAGTTTGTACAACTGTCTCAATGAATTAGAATTCTTGTTACTTTGCATCCCTGCAATTACCATTAAGCATTTTCTTAAAAGAATGGAAGATGATGTATTGACTTAATATTATAAATTCACACTCACACTAATTAGCATTCACACAATCCCATTGTAATATATCATTTATTAAAATGACTTAATGAATTAATTTTTAACTTAGAATTGGGAAATATGAGCCTGATTGGCCCAATGACTTTATTATCAATGAATAACTAGGTCAGTCAATTTATCAGGTATGAGTCATATCTCATTATTTGTACAAGTATTCCTCACTTAATGTCATAGTTTGATTCTTGAAAAGTGCAACTTTAAGCGAAACGACATTAAGCGAACACATTTTTCCCATAAGAATAAATATATAAACTGGAGTTAGGTTCTTTTGGACATTTTTCATCAAAATTTTCTTTTTTTAAAGTTGTACTCACTCCCTGACTGCTTGCCTGGCTCACTCACTTGTTCCCTGACTACCTGCCCACATCACTCACTCCCTGACTGCCTGCCCACCTCACTCACTCGCTGCTGGTCTCACTCGTTGCTGGTCTCACTCGCTGCTGGTTTCACTCGCTGCCAACCTGCCTCGCTCTCTCGCTGCCAGCCTGGCTCACTCCCAGCCTGCCCATCACTCTCTTGATGGGTAGGCCCTAACGCTGTCTTGCCCCCTTTCCACCTGCTGGATAATGACGTAATAGCAAACGTTGCATGTTAAATGAATGTATGTTCCCGATGTATCAGCAACGTAATAATGACAGAATGTTAACTGAGGCAACATTAAACGGGGTTTACCTGTGTTGCATTCTCTATATGGATGACTCAAGGAACCTGGATGAATTATCAATTCACTGATTTTCATAGCCACGGGTTCTTTAAAAACATTATGTATGGAATGAAAAAGGGCAAGTAAAGAACACATCATTTTTTTCAGGCTTTCTCCTACTGGAATACAGTCATGAAATTCTACTGTGAAGTATTTTATGATGTAATGACCCAGCAACTTGGGGCATCCTCCCAACCTGAAAGGCGCTTTACAAATGTGCCGTATGAAATAGAAGGATTATTATCAGTGCTCCCTTTTCAAAATTAAACCATAAAAATAACAGACCAGAACATTTAAATATGAAGAATTGATGGTAAAATTGTAGGTTTTGCTGAATCTAACAGTATGAGTTGAAATCCTCCAGGACAGTCATCGTGATACTGCCTTTTGTCAGTAGCATTCAATGTTTGAATAAATAAAATATTTTAACAAAGGACAAAAATAAATGAAGTAAGAACAAAAGCATTACAATCATGCTTTTGTAACTTATTTGTTAATGCTTTTACATGTTCCTAAAATGTTCTTGAATGCTGTAACTGCTCAAGATGCTCTCTTAAATTGAATGTTTTGGAGTAAAGGATTATAACTGATCCAAAAAAAATCACTGTGATGCTTTTACCCAGTCCATAGATAAAAACATCTTACATTTATATTGTGCCCTTCAGACAGCAGCAATAACTTGCATTTATATGGTGCCTTCCACGCCGGGCGGCATCTCGGAAAAGATAAAAGGCAGTGTCTCAGAGCATTTAAAGATCCTACATTGCACTCCTCTCTAATACCCCTTCTCTACTTCTGCTCAAGAAGAGAGAGAAATTATCATGTGTAACTGCGTCTTTCAGAGTCGGATACTTTGCTGCTGTTGATGAATTTGACCTATTTTGAAATTTGACAATACTGTACATTTGCTTTTATTGAACAGGCCATCACATTTGTTTCTCTATCTCCACTATCCATAAAATCCAACCACTCCAAAACATTGCTTACCAGTAACTCACCAGCTCTAAACTCTGATACACCTATCACACCAGCCCTCACCAGAGGGGCTGTACAGAGGAGGTGATGGATGGTGGAAAAAGTCAGTTTGGGCTGTGAGCGGGAGATGGGGGTAGGTGTGGAGGTGCTCGAGCCACAGGTGGCAGGGAATCGTGGAGCCGGATTTCTGCCATCTCCGCTTGAGTGTCTGGGTTTGTGTTTTGAGTGAGCGGAGATGACTGTTGTCCCAGGGGAGTGGGTGGATTTGGAAACTGCTCTAGATTTCAGGAGAGCCAGGGAATTGAAGGTTGTAGGGAGATGGTCATTCACAGTTTGATGAATTGCCCTCCAACTCTCTTGATTCCAGCCCACAGCACGGGTGTAAACTCTTGACTGCCCTGCGCTTTGGACGTCCTCCCAATGGGAAAGGTGCTATATAACTGCAATTTGTGGTTGTGGAACTCCCAATTCCAGCTACAAATATGATTATAAGCAATTAAATGTGAATTTAATGTTCTGAGAGCTAATTGCTCTTAAATTATTACTCGTAATGACTCTCCTAGGAATCTAAATTAAACTTCTGCTTGCATCTGGCTGCCTGCCAACCCCACCCTGCTTATTCCCTCAGCGATACAACTGTATGTTTGTATTTATATAGTTTGTAGAGCAGAAAAACTGTAGTCACAATAAGCCAATGGAATGTTTCCAAGACAAAGCCGAGCCACGAGAGAAATGATCGAAATCTGCTTTGCAAATAATAAACCAGAATGGAGTTCACCACAAAGGAGGTTCATTTGGAAATAAAATAGTTAATTACCTGCCATAGTAAATGGCGATTGCTGCCATTTTTATAGATTAATTTGTGCTCTTTGTTAGGACTATATTACTATTTTTGATATGCATAAATTCATGAACAATTTACATTTTCTAAGGTAAATTTCATTATTTGTAGTACTCATACAGGGGTAATTTTCTTAAGAATTTCTCAGATTCTCTGTGTGTTGCATGTGCTCTGCCACTAAAAATTTATATTTTACTCAGCTATCTGTTCAGTATTTTAATAACATTACCTAGCAACTACAAAATGACCAAATATCTTCTGGTTCATTACTTACAACTGCAGTTTACTGCCATATGTTCAGTCCATTGTGAAAAATAATCTGTTGGGATTGACAACTATCTCTCCTAAAAAAAATATAATTCAAAGATTATTGATTTATTTTTAATGGGAAAGGGTTAAAAATGTAAATGTTTACCATGAGGGAGGGAGTTAATGTAATGCGCATAGTACCTGCTTGAAGATCTTAGTTATTTTGCATCACTGTTTGTGAGTCATTGCTATGGACAAGCAATGTAGTGCAGGAATTAGCTGTTCAAGATATATTTAGATGAAGTAACTGCTGCTTCTTACAAGATTGCAGTGTAAAACTATGAAATTCTCTTAATTCACGCCTGATCAGTTATTGAATGTATTTGGAGCTCTGCTTCCGAGACTCCAGTGGTAATCTCCTTGGATGGGAAAAGTGCCACTTTGTTTACACTGCAGCCCAGTAACCGAGAGCCAAGATGTTGATAACAATGCTGCAATATGAACATGACATCAATACCACGTACAGAAAGGATGACTATGTAACCTGCAGTAGATGAGATTGGCCTAAGGCTTGTGAAAAATCATGGTTGATCTTTGCATTGAGAAGCCTAGCAAGGGTTGGAAGCATTGTGATCCACATGCGCAAAGATCGTATTAGCATGAGGATTGTGTGACTCACAAAAATATCACAATGGTCTATGCAGAACACAAACTTAAGATATCTAAAAGTCAGGTATAGTTTTGCATGTTTCCGTGTACATCATTGTACTATGTAAGTAGATAAATTTTCTTGAACCTCCCTTCTTCCATTAGAAAAAATATGGTATTTATCAAAATAAATTCTCCCAAATTCCAGCCCAGGTTTACAACCATACATTGATCAGACCCTGGGCACTGTGCCCCACCATCTGTGCTTGCTGCCATTAGATTGTCACCCATGGGCAACAACTAAATTACACCCACAGAGCTGCAGCTGGAGCACAGACCCACTCAATACGCCCATATAATTCACATGTCAAGAGTGGATTATGATGCCATAATCATAGACAAAACAAAGGACAAAAGTGGTGTCTGCACGATGTCATCACTGGCTTCTTTTTAAAAGAAGAGAAAAATAACCCTAAGCAAAGAGGAACGTTTGATTTTCTTTCTTGTGTTTTGGGAATTATGAAATCAACTGAAGTTTTTCAGTATAAATCCTGAAAAAACAGGGTATGTAAAGTTCCAGCCTATCGATGTGTTTGGGTGTGAAGCAGTGTATGATACTTTTAGACAGTTAAGCCTTTCCTATCTCAGTCTGATTCTCTTTCCTCAGCCGTCTGCAGCAGCATCTCAAACCCGGTCACAAAGGAATTTCTGTTTGAGTTCATTGAAAGGAATCAAATGCAATCACAAGGAGAGATGAGGAAAAGGTCCCTGGATACAGACTCTGAGCTAATGCCGCCACCACCTCCAAAGCGACCAAACCACACTTTGTAAACACTGCATCTCTGTACAAAATTGCAACCACAGCCACATTGTTCTTGCAGGTCTGCATATGCTGAATCAAAACTCTCCTTCTCCCTCAAAAACATTTTTAAATCGTGTCTTAAGCATAGTTCTGATTTTCTCCTGATAATTTGTTTCAATAAATTGTAAAATTAAACATCCATTAGTTATTCTGAAGTTTTTTTTAAATGAATTTCTTCCATTCACTGTCATGAAGATTCATGGATTGCTTGAGATTTGAGGGAATATTGAGAACTAATTTTTCACTAATGTATTGGAAGTTTTATTCTCCATTTTACATGCACAGCAGACTAGAAATATTTAAACATTTCTTCTGTGGAGAAAAATCATACTTGTTTGCTTTTGTTTTTCACAATGTAGACTAGTTGACCCAATGGACAATACAGAGAATTAAGGGTTTCCTACTTTGCTATCTGTCGTGGATGTAACATGGAGACTAAATCCTCAAACTCTTTTCTACTTTTTTTTAAAAATGTGATATTCTTTGTAGTTTTAATAGATGGATTTTGCAGGCCAACAAAATAGAAGAATCCCGTCTGTTAAATGAGTTTATTTTGCGTACTAAGGCAATAGAGGAGCAAGGGGATCTTGTATTACCAACACATCTTACTACCATTAATTTTTCTCCTCCCCTTTCCGACTCCCAAACCCAGTTGTGTGTTTCCTTTAAGTTAAGTAATCTCAGCATATAAAACTAGGTGTTGCTCGCCATTCTTCTCCCCCTTTTTCCCCATTCTTATTTTCCCTTTAAAATTGTAGAGTACTTGATGTAAACATTTGCAATAAGTCTCAGTAGAGACACCTTGCCACTTGCTTAAAATGGAATGTGTTGGATTATGTAAGTTTTAAAAGAATTTTGCTGCATCTTTTTGTGTGTTAATTAAAAGAAAATAGGTGTTTTGAGCTTGTTTGTTTGTAAGGTCTCTCTGTTTTGTTTCAAGTACTGTACTTCTCTCAGAAAAATAAAAATCTGTATATTTGTTATAGAGCTTTTCACAGCATATATTCCAAAATGTTTGGCAGGATATATTGTAAAACGGAGTACTCGCCTCGCAAGTGAGAGCCCTGGGTTAGATTCCTGGCAGAGCAAACCGTTGGACACGTTTCCTTACTCCACCTCTGTTTACCTAGCAGTAAGAAGGAACCCAGTTGTTAGTCGATTGATGGATCACATTTCCAGGGGTAATAATTATTTTAAAGAAAATAATAAATTGGTCATTCAATCCACGACTGTTTGTCGTACATAGTTGTGGGCAATTGGCAGCCAGGTTTTGCCCACAATATATACAGTCAATTTACTTTATAGTATATTCTGTGAAGCACTTTGAGACATCTCAAAGACATGATAAGGCGCTATATCAAATGTAAGGATTATTATTATTGTTGCATTTATAGGTGAATGAAGAATGAAGAACATCCTTTGCTGTTATACCTCATTGACTCTGTCCAGAAAGCACATCTTCAAAACAGATTACATATGTTTGATTTTCATACAGATCTTATCATAATTGTCTAAAATAGATTTAAAGTCTTTGAGATATTCAATGAGGTGAGGGTAATTGAAGAAATATACCTTGGGGAAATAAAATATTTGTTGAACACGTTGCCTTAATTTGAAATTTGGTTGATAGAATAGTACCATTCTAGGTTGTGGAGACTAGATGTTTTTAATAGTTTAAATAACCATAATTTTTTTTACATGCTTCAACTGCCTTAGTGAAACAGATGAGATAGTGGTGCTGCGATGCAGCATTGACATCAAGTTTCTCTATTGATTTAGGATGTTTCCTTGTTAATCCACCACTGAGTCATTCTTCAGCTCAGAGGTATGAAAAGAGACTCACGGCTGAATGTATTTTTGCAAGGTTTGAGTTGCATTGCACAGTCGTAAATAAAGCATTCCATGTTTTTTAAAAATAAGATTGCATCAAAAACAGCAGTATCTGTTATCTAACTGGCATTGCTGTAGGACTCCCATCACATACATGCTTAACAATATACATTTAGTGTATAAGATTCCTTTGATGTGCTTAATGCTTTGATTTCCAGTAGACAGGTGCTGAAAAAGATGGATTCTGCTTTCCAGGTGATCTTGCCTCCATTTGGGAACAAATTTACTAACTGCATATATTTTACGCCTGCAGCTCAAAAAAATCATTCATTGGTATTCTGCACGTTGTCAAAATAGGGCCAAATGTCTGAATACCTGCTTGCAGCTCTGCATATATATTTTGTTTTTATATAACATCTTCTGGGGCCTCCCATTGAGGCAGTTTGGGAGCATATTGGGTCAGTGCAAATGTTTCTTGCTTGGGGCTGGTCAAGTTTGGCATTCAAGCTCACACTCGCATTGTTTTTAAATTAGGGAACAAATCATTGATGTGGGCTCCTGCACTTCCTTTTTCACCTTTCAAAAACAAAATGTGGAATTCATTTAATTTTAGTCTAGCTTATTAAAATTCTACTGTTGTATAGTAACCTTGGGTAAGGATCCAACAAACATGTTCCTCGATGCTGTTTCTGCAAACTGTTTCTGTTCAGAGTCTGCTTGTGCTGGTTCTGAGCATTTAACTAAAACATCAAGATGTTTTCAACACAGGACTGATGAAACTAATTGATGAATGATGAACCATTAAAACTCCTGCCTACAGACTTCACTTTTGGCTTTCAATGTGAACTTAGTATTGATGGCCATTGTCTTTTAATTTTACTTGGCGTTGCAGTGTTCTGTATCAGCACAGTCATATATGCCTCTGAAAATATCTGCAAACCACAATAATGCAAAAGCAATATTTGCCTTTCCAAATCAAGGAAAGTATATTCCTATGAGGAAGTCCTGTAGCTCAGTGGTTAGAGCACTCGTATTTCAAACAAGAGCCCTGGATTTCTATCCAGGCAGGACGAAACCTTGGGCAAGTTTTCTTGCTCCACACACCTGATAATAATTCTTCATAAAAAAACTATAATAAATTGGTCATTTCAATGCACGACTGTTAGTGGGACACTGTTGTGCGCAATTGGCTACCATGTTTCATCTAAATATATAGTCAGTTCACTTTATAGTATATTCCGTGAAGCACTTTGAGATATTTAGAAGATGTGAAAAACACTATATCAAATGCAAGGATTATTATTACTATTATTAGAGGGCAGGCGGCCAGATTTCATTTATCTGCAGTCAACGTAGGCGATATTGTTCAACTACAACAAAACAACAAAATTACATTGATAGAGCGCCTTTCAGGCCGGGAGGACGTCCCAAGGGGTTTAGCCCATAACAGCTCAACATCCCCATCCCTCTCCACTTTTCTGTGACATTACCACATCATCCGGGTCCAAGACACATCTTTTCTTTCTCTGGTCTCCCTATTCTGTTGCAAATCCCCTACCCTTTGTTTTGCATTATTAACACCTCTTCTCTCCATTCTTGTTGCAATCCTCCCATTTGTTTTACACCATTCACACCTCGTTAATCCATCATCTCCTGACCACCACCACATTTTCTCCTTTGTTTTCCTTGCCCTGCCTCCCCATTCTCTGTTAATCCTTAAAAGCCTCTCACTCCCCAGTTCTGACGAATGGTAGTGGACCCAAAACGTTGACTCACTTTCTCTATAAATGTTGCCTGACCTGCTGAGTGTTCCCAGCACTTTCTGTTTTTACTTCTGACTTCCAGCATCTGCAGTATTTTGTGTTTTGTTTATACGTTATGTTGACCACTCATAGTGCACTGGTTGTCCTCTCACCTCAACCTTTATGGTTCTGTCCTTGACTGGTTCAGATCCTACCTTACACACCGTCTCCACAAATGGCTTGTCGTCTAGTTTTGCGACATCTCGTGCAGCGTTCCTCGGCTCTTGGTCCCCTCTTCTTCAATATCTATATGCTCTCCTTGGTGACATCATTCAAAGATGTGGAGCCAACTTCCATATGTTTGCAGATGACACCCAACTTTATCTCTGCTTCCACCATCGATTCCAGGACCATTGGTGTCCTGACAGAATGTCTTGTCAGACATCAAGTCCTGGATGAGAGCTAAGCTTCTACAGTTGAACATCAACTAGAGGGAGACCCTCCTCAGATCATAGAATGTTATGGCACAGAAGGAAGCCATTCGGCCCATCAAGTCTGTGCCGGCTCTTTGACCGAGCAAGTCACTTTTGTTAACCCCAATCACCAGCTTTCTCCCCATAACCCTGCAAACCCGTCTTCCCCAGATACCTATCTAATTCTCTCTTAAAAGCTGATTGGCTCCTGTCAGCACCTCTGCACCTCAATTACTGGCAGAATCACCATCCATGGATGCTGCTTTAGGACATTTCTTTCGATCTCCATGGCAGAGCAGCTTTCTGGAGGCACTCTTCAAAATTGGCCTAAAAATTCAGTTCATTGGAATCCAACTCGAGTTCTATCACTAGTTTACAATAATTTTAATATTGCATGTAATGCCTTTCTTGTTGGGAGGACATTTCAAAGGAGATTCTGTAAAATGTGCTGACTGTGTGAGAGTTGCAGCAGCCAATTTGCACACCAATGACCCATAAACAGCCATGAAGTGAATGGCTACTTTTATTTGGGGGGATTATTAGTCAGGGCTCTGGGAGAAACTGCCTTTTCAAAGAGTATCGTTGGATCTTTAACCTCCAGTTGCACAGGCAGATGGACATTGGTTTAACATCTCACCTGAAGAGGGGCTAACAATGCAGCACACCCTCAACACTGCATTGCAGTATCAGCATAGATTATATAAATTCTAAATTCGGGCTTGAACCCACTGCGACAAGAGTATAGTACTGCCAACTGAAACAGGCTGATACTTAGATTGTGATCCCTGTCTTTGTAGAATTTAAGAATAAACTTGTCATAGATTACCTGTCGGACTCATTATTTCACTGGGATCTACTATCCACATGCAAAATGTATACTCAGTTTAACTGATTTTCTCAAAAGGATGACGTATTGCTCATGTACAGATTCTCATACTGTATAATACAGTTCATGAGCCACCTTTAGTTGAAGAATTGAATGTATCCATTGTAAGAGGTTATGTAATAAGATGAGCCCGGTTGAGTCATGGGTGTGAACCATACAAAATTCCTAAAGAAAAATATTCTTTGGTCAACATTATCAAATTTGTGGATTATCCTGCCTGTGTGTGGGGAGACTGAATAGCTTTGATACATAAGGGAGATCCTATCTAGAGCTCAATAAGTATGATTCATGGTATTTCATTTTGTTGGAAAGTCTTGATTTGAATTGGTGGGTTCAGTCGATCTGATTGATGAACATATTCCACCTTGGGAGGGGGCGGGGAGGAATAATTGGCTTGAATTGGCTCCAAGGAAATGTATTTGACACAGGCAGAAGATTCACAGTAATCCAAAGCATTGGGGATGGTTGTCAGACTGTTTTGGCTCACCGATGAGGTTTGGATGTGTAGATATTCAAGTCAAATGAATATGCCTGCAAGTCAAAACCCCAATGTTTAGAACAGTAGAGTTGGAAAGGATCAAATTTAGGTAATGTATCATCACTAATAATCAGTCAATGTAGCTTTGACCGAGGAGAGCTAGCTCCATATACTGTTTAACATTTATAAGGGATGTGCCGATAACTCCCATCTGTCATAAATGATTCAAATACGTTGGAAGTGATCGTTTTTCATATACGGTATGTACGTATGCAAGGATGGAATTGAAGCTACCTAACAAGACTGTAAGATTCACAGTCTGCTAATTAGCATTCAGTTTGCAGTCGTTGTGCTATGAAGTCTGGCTTTAAGTCAGATGGCCTTTGCAAAAAAACATTTAACTGTGGCAGTTAATGCTATTAGCAAAAAATTACTGCATATTAGAAAAATCTTTTTAAGTTCAAGACCTGCCTGTATACACATTTACAGACTCTGTGTGAACTGCTATTATCGGAAGAAGGAATAGCTGTTTTCACTCTCACTGCCTTTCTGACATATGCACAGCATTATTTTGTTCCATTACTGCTCTATAACTCAGCTTTTACAAGTTAAAAGTTTTTTTTTTACAAGTTAAAAGTTTCAGTGTTAGTTTTCAAACAAGAAGTTGACATTTCTATTTAGGATCTGTTCTCAACCAAAATTATTCACAGTACAAAACAATTTATACTTCTCCTGCACCTTTCCCATCAGGAGGAGATATAATACTTCTGCATTAGGTGTAGTGCCTTATCACATTGGAAGATTGTCTCAAATCACTTCACAAGATTTTACTGTGAGTTTGAGTGGCCGTGTAATTTGTCAGTATAACAAGATAGAAGATTAGAAGCTCAACAGATTTCAATTACATTATGTTCCAGTGTGGAGCATAACCTAGTTGGCATGAACTTTGGGATATTGGAATAAAGAAAATGTTAAGAGGTGAATGTGTGGAGTTAGTTTACACTAACCTACTGCTCACCCACTGCTGGCTGAAATCATCAACCAGTGCCTCTCCACAGGATCAGTCCCTGCCCTCTTCAAAACTGCTGCCATCACCTCCTCCTTAAGAAACCCTCCGTAGATCCCTCACACCCCAGCCACTACCGCCCTATTTCTAACCTGCTCTTCCTTTCAAAAGCACTGTACATTGTTGCCAACCAACTCTGCGCCCACCTCTCACTCCCTCTTCGAACCCCTCCAGTCCGGTTTCCGCCCTGCCCACAATACAGAGACTGCACTTGTGAAAGTCACAAATGACGTCCTCTCTATCTGTGACCAGGGTTCCCTCTGCCTCCTTATCCTTCCGGACCTGTCCGCTGCGTTCGACACATTCGTCCACACCATCCTCCTCCACCGCCTGTCCTCTGTCATCCACCTCAGTGGGACCGCACTCGCCTGGTTTGAGTCCTACCTCACAAACCGCCAGCAGTACATCTCCACAAACGGCTTTTCCTCCCACTCTTACCCAGTCACCTGTGGGTACCCCAGGGATCCATCCTTGGCCCCCTCCTCTTCCTCATCTATATGCTCCCTCTTGGGGACGTCATCCGCAGACATGGGGCACACTTCCACATGTACGCGGATGACACCCAACTCTATTTCTCCACTTCACTTTGCGACCCCCAGTCCCCTGATGTTCTATCAGCCAGTCTGTCAGACATCAGCAGCGCAAATTTCTTGCAGCTGAATGTTGACAAGACGGAGGCCATACTCTTTGGCTCTCGTCAACGTCTCCATTCACATGGCTCTCACCTCCACCTTCCCGGTCTCCCCCTGAAACTCTCCGAACCTGTGCGCAACCTTGGCATCAGGCTCGACCCCCAACTGTCCTTCCTCCCCCACCATCCAGTCCCTCACCAGCACGGCCTTCTTCCACCTCCGATGGATTGCCCGTCTCTGGCAATACCTCATCACAAAAGCTGCTGAAAGCCGGGTCCACACCTTCGTCACCTCACGGCTAAACTATTCAAATGCCCTCCTCGCCGGTCTCCCCTCTACACAATCCATAAAATCATACTCATCCGAAACTGCCGCCCGCATACTCACCCGCACCAAACTTCACTCCCCCATTACCCCAGTCCTTGCCAGACTTCACTGGCTCCCTATCCCCGAGAGGATCGACTTCAAGATCCTCACCCTTGTTTTCAAGTCCCTCCACTCCTCTGCACCCCCCTACCTCTCTGACCTCCTCTCTCCTCAAACCAGCTCCCATTGCCTTCGCTCCATCGGTTCTGGCCTCCTCCATTTCCCCCGAATCCTCCGCTCCTCCACCCTCGGCAGCTGGGCCTTCAGCCACTATGCCACGAGGCTCTGGAATTCCCTTCCTCACTACCTTTGTCTTGCCCCCTCCTTTCTCAGTTTCAGGTCCCAGTTGAAGAACTTTCTCTTCGACCATGCCTTTGGTCACCTTTCTACCCCTGCCCTGGCTCGGTCCCGGGATCCGCTATTGTGAAGCGCTCTGAGACGCCATCCGGCGTGGAGGGCGCTATATAAATTGAAGTTGTTGTTGTTGTTGACTCCACCTCTAGATCTGGTTTGCAAGATTGTCGCCACTAAGAGGATGAAACATTTCTATTTCTGCTGGCTTTAATGATCTTTCATGAATCATTCTGGGGAAGTATCACCCACTTCATAGTGATATGGAATCCCAGCCCCCAAATGCTATCTTCGTCCCACTCCCTTTTCTTATCCAAGCTTTCTATATGATTACCTTTAAATATTTATCTGAAATCCCTCGAATGGATTCTGTTTTCTTTGTTTGGAACAGAATTCCATGTCCTAATAACCCTACATATATATATATTTTAAAACTCATAATGTCTCTGTTTTTGTAAATTCCTTTACAAATCAACTGACAAAATAGATCTCAGCTCTGGTTGAAGAAAGCAGCCCTTTCTTGTTGGAGTCCAGCCCTGTGTTTTCTGAGCATTGCCTCATTGTCCTGACAAATCTACTCCCATCGTCTACCATCCAGTGTTGCTTCTCCACTCAATTATACTACCCCTTTCATCAGGCAGTACTTTCTATGCTAATTTGGCTTGCAGGAAAATGAACGAGAGTGACCATCCAGTACTAGCTTTTTTGTCTGTCATGATTGAAAATTCGTACAAACTCATTTTGGGGATTTTTTTGTGATTGGCTGCCTAGCCAATGCCTCAACAGGCCTGTTTGATGTTATGATCATGTTTCAATCCTGAGTACTAGAACCAGTCATAAAATACAAAATGCCTGAAACGTTTATTCAGTCCAAGCCAAGCAGTCAAAGAGGTCTCTTACTCAGGAAAACACAATACACAACGAGAATACTCTCTTTGAAATAAAAGATTTGTGCCTTGGCATCACTCTATCATTCCTTCTCTTCTGAATTTTCCAAAGGTCAAAGTAAAGCAAAAGGACATAAACAATAACCCTTGATGGTACTTTGGCCACTGACTCAAATCACAGTATTCTGCTCTTCCACACGAAAAAGTCATTTTGCGTCCTGTCCAGTGCATAGATGGACATTAAGTTCAGCAATGGTGGGGAGGGAAAGATGACCAAAAGCGAGATCGAAGAGGTACAACTTGAGATGGGTCTTGAGTGAATGGAGGGAATCAGCAAGTACAGCTATTACTCCAGTATAATCTGTCCCTTCAGCATCTAACAGAATGTACTAAATGGCTTACAGTGCTATAAAGGGAATTATATGGTAGAAGGTGACAAGGTGAGACAATTCATGGCAAGTGATGATTTGGATCACATAAAATTTGTTATGAAATGTTGCATTATTTATCCTTATATTTCTATTTATTATAGTTAAAACAGACTCTCTCTGAAATAAATAAGCTCCTGTGGAGCTCCTGTGGCTCAGTGGTTAGAGCACGTCTTGCAAGCTGGGGAGACCAAGCTGGGGAGACCTGTGTTCGAATCCAGGCAGGTCAGGGCAAAACCTTGGGCAAGTTTCCTTACTCCACACGCCTAATAATAATCCCTCCCAAAAAACCACAATAATAAAATTGGTCATTTCAGTCCACGACTGTGTGTGGGACACTGCTGTGCGCAATTGGCTGCCGCGATTTGCCCACAAATATATAGTCAATTCACTTTACAGTATATTCTGTGAAGCGCTTTGGGACGTTGATAAGATGTGGAAAGCGCTATATCAAATGCAAGGATTATTATTATTATTATAAATGACAGATATTCTGGTTTTAAGTGAGGAACAAACTACATAGTTGAAACTGTTGTTGTAGAAATAAGTAAAACATCATAAAACCTAGAACTTCCTAGGAGAAAACAGGGAAATCAACTCTGAATGCTCATATACACGACTGCTATAGCAGTCTATCATTTCCATAATGATACTTATCTTAACCCAGTGTATATTTATTTGTTCAGATATTGCTGTTTGTTAAACATCATATAGTATGTATGTGGGTGACATCCAACTCTATCTCTCTGCCTCCACCCTCAACTCCAGGACTACTGCTGTCCTGACAGAATATCTGTCAGACATCAAGCATTGATGAGAGCTAGGATGAGAGCTAACTTTCTTCAGTTGAATGCTAAAAATACCTGATTGGCTCCTGTCAGCGCCTCCATACCTCAGGCACTGACAACATCACATTCCATCTCACTGAGCCAGTCTGGAACCTTAGCAACTTGTTTGACCCTTTTCCTTTCAATAGAACAGCCTTGCCATGACTTGCTCTGCCTTCCCCCACCTCTGCAACATCGCCCGGCTCCACCACTCTCTCACACGGCCGGCCACCAAGTTCCTCATACATGCATTCATAACATCCAGACTCAACTACACAAACTGTCTGCCTGCTGACTACTTTAACTCCTCTCTCCATAGAGTGCAGATCATCCAGAACTCTGCAGCCTGTGTCCTCTCCCTCTGTCCAGGCTCTGTAACCCTATCACCCCCATCCTCGCTGGCTTCCCATTACAACTGGCTTCCCATTACAACAAAATTGCAGAGGAAATGGTTCAAGATCCTGGTACTCACCTTCAAAGCCCTCCATGGTCTTGCCTATTCCACCTCCTAACAACACCCCACCTTACCAACTTGTCCGCTCCCTCTGCTCAAATGGTTCTGGGCTGCTTCGTGCCCCCTGCCTCATCCACCCCACCATTCTGACACTCTGCCCCTAAGCCCTGCAACTCCATTCCACAGTCCTCCGCTGACCCCCTACCTTGCCTCCTTCAAGACTGTTTCTAGACCCTCATCTTTGACCATGCCTTCAATCACCCTCCTCCCTCCTCTGCCCTCCACCCTCCTGAATTTCAAACCCCAGCTCAGGTCTGAAATACTGATTGTCCAGTGCCGTGGAATGACCGCCTAACATGAAAGGCGCTATACCAATTTAATTTTGTTGTGACATATTGAGTGTTACTATAACCACTTTGTGAATAAGCCCTTAGATTCTTTGTGGTTGAATTTCAAGGACTAAATGGTTCCCAGAAAGAAAGAGGTTATACAGAAGCAGACACACCAATTTAGCTTTGTTCTGGAGAATCTGCATCCCACAGTAAATCTTTGATGAGGTCATAGGAACCTTAATTGAAATCTTACACTGAGTTAGACATGAACATTGATGGAGAAATAATTAGTTTCATGGGTTCTCTGACTTCATACAATTGAATTGTTGTCAAGTTGTAACCTGGCGTTGATTGGGGTGAAAATTGCAAAATGTGATGTATCAATTATCATCTGCGATAATATTCACAACATTCATATGTGAAATTGAAACAATCAAAAATTGAAGACTGCCTCCCAGCTATAGCCCTCTCCCAACTCTATGCCAATTAGGATAATAATAATATTATTAGGATCTGCTCAGGTCCTAATCCCTGAATGTGCAGCACCTTGGGACATCCCGATGAGAAAAGCGCTTTCCAACATAATTTGTTGTTGTTGTATTGGATGTCTTCAATTGTTTATATCGAACAAGAAGTGATTGTTCATTTCTGTTGTGATTGTTGGTGTTCCTTTTCAAGAGAATTAATCCTGAATATTTTCTACTTGCATCAGTAGATATATTGATCGACACAAGCCAGAGATTCTTGTCAACAAAGACTCAGTAAAAATAAAAACATAATTCTTGAATCCAAAGAACCACATTATTATATTATCATATATAACAGAGGCAACAACAACAACAAATTACATCTGTATATCAAGAAAATATCCTAAAGTACTGGATAGTCAAGGACCTGGGAAGGTAGGAGTAGGAAGGTGACTGAAGGCATGGTCAAAGAGAAGGATCTTTAAGATGGATCTTGAAGACAGCAAGGGAGAGGATGAGAGACTGTGGGATGGAGTTCTGGAGGGTGGGAGCTGAGGGGCTGAAGGATCTCCTGCCAATGGTGAGGCAGGCAAGGCAGGGGATATGAAGCAAGCTGGAGCCTGCTGAGCCAAGGGAGAAGACAGCTTGATAGGGAGTTACAACAACAACAACAACTTTGATTTATATAGTGCCCTCCACGCCAGACGGCGTCTCAGAGCACTTTACAATAGCGGATCGTGGGACCGAGCCAGGGGCAGAAAGGTGACCAAAAGAATGGTCGAAGAGAAAGCACAGTTTCAGCTGTGACCTGAAACTGGGAAGAGAGGGGGCGAGGCGAAGGGAGTGAGGAACGAAGTTCCAGAGCCTCGGGGCGTAGTGGCTGAAGGCACGGCCACCGAGGGTGGAGTGGAGGGTTCGGGGGACATAGAGGTGGCCAGACCCAGAGGAGCGAAGGCAGCGGGCGCTGGGTTGGGGGGAGAGGAGATCAGAGAGATAGGGGGGTGCAGAGGTGTGGAGGGAATTGAAAACAAGGGTGAGGATCGTGAAGTCGATCCTCTCTGGGATAGGGAGCCAGTGAAGTCTGACAAGGACTGGGGTAATGGGGGAGTGAAGCTTGGAGAGGGTGAGTTAGGAGATCATAGGGGTAAACAACAATAAAATGATATTTGTAGAGCACCTTTCACATCAGGAGGACATCCCAAGTATCTGAACAGTCAGGGGTCAGGACCCAAGTATGGTGGGGGTGAGGGCAGAGGTACCTGGGATATCTGAAGGCACAGTTGAAAAGGAAAGGTCTTGAGATGGGCCTTGAAGGAGGCAAGGGAGGGAGCGAGGCAAAGGGATTGTGGGATGGAGTTCCAAAGAGTGTGGGGGCAGAGAGACTGAAAGCCTGGCTACCGATGTTAGGAGACTGAAAGCCTGGCTACCGACCAGGCAAGAGGCATGGAGCAGGCCAGAGCTTGCTGAATGGAGGGAGCGGACGGGTTGATAGGGGATCAGCAGGTCAGAGATCATAGAATCTTACAGCATGAAAGGAGGCCATTTGGCCCATCGAGTTTGTGCCGGCTCTTTGATACGAATAACTCAATTCCACTCCCCAGTTCTCTCCGCATAACCATGCAAACCTCCCCAAATAAACATCTACCTCTCTTTTAAAAGTTGTTATTGAATTGGCCTCCACCACCTTTTCAGCCAATGCATTCAAGATTCGAACAACTCGCTGAGTGAAAACATTTCACCTCACCTCCCCCCTGCTTCTTTTAGAAACTATTTTAAATCTGTGACCACGAGTCACTGATACACCCACCAGTCAAAACAGTTGTTCCCTGTTTACCCTGTCGAATCCCCTCATGGTCTTGAAAACCTCTATTAGGTCTCTTCATAACTTTCGCTGCTCCAATGAGAATAAACCTAGCCTCTCTAGCCTTTCCTCATAGCTGAAGTCCCTCATTCCTGGTACCATCCTGGTAACTCTCCTCTGCACCTTTTCCAATGCCTTAATATTCTTCCTAAAGTCTGGTGACCAGAACTGAACACAAACAAACAAACAAAACTTACATTTATATAGCGCCTTTCACGTCGAGAGGACATCCCAAGGCGCTGTACAGTCAGGTAGGACAAGAGCAGGGTGGGAAGGATCAGGGCAGGATGAAGAATAGTAGGAAAAGTAACTGTATATTAGTGGGTGAAACGCGGCAGCCAAATTGCGCACAGCAGTGTCCCACAATCAGTCACGGAAGTGGGACTAGGGGCAAAAGGGGGTAAAGAAGCAAAAGGGGAGGGGTCGAGGCAGGGGGAAGAAAAGCAGGAAAGTCGACTGTATACTTGTGGGCGAAACGCGGCAGCCAAATTGCGCACAGCAGTGTCCCCACAAACAATCGCGAAAATGGGGCCAGGGGAGAAAGGGGGAAAAGAGGGTAACACAGTACTGTAATAATAAAAATAATAATAGTAATAATAATCCTTGCATTTAATCTAGTGCTTTTCACGTCTTCTAGACGTCTCAAAGTGCTTCACAAAATGTACTGTAAAGTTAATTGAATTTGTGGGTGAAACGCTGCAGCCAATTGTGCATGGCAGTGTTCCCACAAACAGTCATGCATTGAAATGACCAATTTTATTATTGTGTTTTTTTTGGACGGATTATTATTAGGCGTGTGGAGTAAGGAAACTTGCCTAAGGTTTCGCTCTGCTCTGCCTGGATTCGAATATGGGTCTCACGCTTGTAAGGCGAGTGCTCTAATCACTGAGCTACGGGACTCCAGCTGTACTCTAGTTGAGGTCTAACCAGTGCTAAGGTACGATGTGATGTGTGTGTGCGAGTTTAGGGCTTGGCATCTCTCAGTGAGGATGGCTTAACGCTGTTACCTCAGTGTCGATTGTAATCACTACCTTTATATAACCACAGTCTATGTATAGAGCCTTACACTGAGGCACATCAGCCGAGCAACTCTGATCACTCTTAACAATATGCAGTGATGTAGCCACTCTCACACAGTATAACATCTCAGCACATGATCACAACCACCGCGTCCAACCTCCCACCATTATAACCCGCATGAAGCCCACCACCTGCTTCCCATCCCTCCCCCTCTCCATACCTCCCAGCTCTGACCTGCTGCCCTATGAACCTGCCCGCCCCCTCTGTTCAGCAGGCTCTGGCCTGCTCCATTCCCCCGTTCTACCATTGGCGGGCTGGCTTTCAGCCTCTCTGCCCTCCCACCCTCTGGAACTCCATCCCACAGTCCCTTTCGCCTTGCTCCCTCCCTCGCTTCCTTCAAAGCCGGTCTCAAGACCCTGCTCTTCTATCGTGCCATCTGCTGCCCTCCCAACTGTCTCCCTCCCATCCTAACTCTCTCCTGCAACACCTCACATTTCTCCACATTAAACTTCATCTGCCATGTGTCTGCCTATTTTGCCATTGTATCTATATCTTCTTGCAGATGGCTACTATCCTCATCACTATTTGCTATTTTTCCTAACTTTGTGTCATCAGCAAACTTGGAAATGGTATTCCCTACACCCAAGACCAGATCATTAATATAAAGATATAGGAGGGGACCAGGCCGTGGAGACGGGGAAAATCGGAGCGGGTCAGCAACAACAGAAGAAGATTGGCAATATTGCGTAATTTTGACAAATTTTATTGCTGCTCCTAGGGTACTGTATGTCATTTAGCGAAACCCCATCAAAAAAATTCTCGGTAGGTGATAGTCAATGAAAAGACCCTGGAGCAGGATTGTTTCTAACTCATCTCAGTACAAGTGGTTCCACAAAATTGGTTACAGTGTAACAACCCCAGCTGATATTTTAAATTAAAATGCAGTGCCTTGACTGATAATTCAAACCAAAATTTAATCCTTCAGTGTAACAATTGAATTGCAACATTGAGATTCCTGTGCCACTGGCCCCTTTAATGTCTGTTAAATCTCACAATGTGCTGCTTCACACAATGAGAGTTCACGTACCGGGTGAATATTTTAGTGAAATGCTAAACTCGACTACCTGCTAAGATTTGTATCAGCAGCGAAATTGCTACCTAATACTGCAGTCGCACAGACGCAGTTACTTCACCAGTGTTCAGAAAATCTCATTTCCAATAAATAATTTGGTATAATAAAAATACTGCATTAATACTCTAATTTCCTGTAGTATCTATATGTTGAAATGCCTCGCAGCAGTTCACTGGTACAAGGATTCTTCAATTAACGTTGGGGATGTGTTCTTGAAAAGCGTGACTTTAATTGAAACGACATGTAGCAAAACCTAAATTGCCATAGGCCCTAATGCTATCAATAGGGATTTCCTTCAGTACATTTCTGGTCTAAATGTTCTTGCACTAATATTAAATAGAGCATAAACAACACTACTAGTATTGAAAATTAAAATCAATGTTTAATAAATATATAAATAAGGTAAACATACAGTTAAGAGAACACGTATTGGAGATGGTTGATGTGGTCAGTGGGCGGAGTGGCAGGAGGGGGCGGTGTCATTTGGATGAAGGGGTGGGATTACCAGAGATGCCCCTCTCTCCCTCCCTCCCTCCCTGCGTCAAGCTGATCGCTGGCACATTGGTCATTTCAATCCACGATTGTTTGTGGGAAACTGCGATGCACAATTGGCTGCTGTGTTTCGCCCACAAAGCTTCACACCAAGCTCCATGACCACATCACTCCCACCCTCGCCCGACCCCACTGGCTCCCAAGATCCTTGTCTTCACTTTCAAGGTCATTCATGGCTTTACCTCCCCCCACCTCCCACCCCGTCCCCACCTCTCCGACCTGCTGTCTCCCTATCAGCCTGCCTGTCCCCTCCGTTCAGCAGGCTCTGGCCGAACTAGATGGACCATCCAGTCTTTTGTCGTCTAGCATTTCTTATGTTTCTTATTGTAGACAATTGTGTCACCCTCGTCTCTTTGGATCTCCCGCCTCAGCGAGTTCTGCTACAAAGACCAGGGATTGAAAACGGAGACTTGGGCTCAGTATTATTCATCAGAAATAGCTTTTACTAAATAAGGATTTAAGGAGCTTTTAATTATGTACTTTTAAATAAGTGCACTTTGTCTGTTTGCAATCCTCCGTCACCATTATATAACTGCACTAATTTGTGGAGCTCCTGTAGCTCAGTGGTTAGAGCACTCGCCTTACAAAGTGTTGAAATCCAGACAGCTCAGGGCGAAACCTTGGGCAAGTTTCCTTACTCCACATGCCTAATAATAATCCCTCAAAAAAAAACATTTTCAATCCACGACTGTTTGTGGGACACTGCTGTGTGCAATTGGCTGCCGCATTTCACCCACAAATATACAGTCAATTCACTTTACAGTATTTTCTGTGAAGTTCACAGATGTTTAGAATGTCGTTAGAGACTTAACCAGGGCTGTCTCTGTGCAATGAGCAGCATGGAAGCCGGATTGCAGGGGTTCAAAGAGGGAATGGTGAGAGAGAAAGGAGCGAAGCTGGGAAGCATGTAACCAGGAAGTACGATTGAGACCAGGATATTGGACTGAAAACAATTATTGTTTTCTAAGAGCACTCGCCTTGCAGGTGAGAGACCTGGGTTCAATTCCAGGCAGGTCAGGACGAAACCTTGGGCATGTTTCTTTACTCCACATGCCTGATAATAATCCCTTGATAAAAAAAATTCATTGGTCATTTCAATCCATGACTGTTTGCGGGACACTGCTGTGCACAATTGGTTGCCACGTTTCGCCCACAAATATACAGTCAATTCACTTTGCAGTATATTCTGTGAAGCGCCTTGAGATATTTCGAAGACATGAAAAGTGCTATATCAAATGCAAGGATTATTATTATTATTACTGCATTTGACATACAGTAGCACCTTTCACATCAGGGCAATTGGTCAAAGCAGAGGATTCACTGCAAACATGCAGTGATAGTGTATTTTGTATGCAAACACAAGAGCCAATTTAGGCACAGCAATGTCCCACTAACAGCCATGAAGTAAATCACCCATTTTGTTTCTGTGGGGGATTGTTTCCAGAACACCAGGAGTATTCCTTTTTGTTTTGAATAGTGCCTTGAGATTTTTAACATCTACTTGAACAGGCAGATCTCATCTTAATCCTTCATCCCCAAAACAGCATATCTGACAGAGCAGCTCTGCCTCAGCACTGTATTGGATGTCAACCTAGACTGTGATCTCAAAGTCCCAACGGGGACGCATAACATGAATCATAGGTGAGAGGGCTACCCACTGAGCCAGGCTGATTCATCACCACAAGACTGGAATGGAAGTTGTTGTTGTTGGATCAATAAAATAATTCAAAGAGGAACTAGATAAGCATTTGAGAAATAAAAATGTTAATGCAGAGAAAGAGCTGAAAAGTGGGATTAATAAATAGGGAGATTCACATTTTTTTAAATAATAAAGGTTAACAGGTGTCAGATAGTATGGCTGAACACCTTCTGTGCTGAAAATGAATAGGTTTTCCATGGACAGAAACTGGCAAGATCATAATACTCCAAACAAAAAATGTTTACTGTTAAATTTGGTAAGGTGTTAAAGTGTAGTGACTGCGTATTCTGTAGGAGAAGAACATCATTGAAAATACATAGTCATTAATCTTTATCGTAAAACCTATGGAGTGCTCTGAGCTATCCTCCTGATGTGAAAGGCACTAGATCAAATGCAAGAGGTATATTAAAATCACAGTTAACTCTTTTTTAGTAATTCGCTGCACACACCTGAAATAAAGGGCTGAAACAAAATAAAACTAACTGGGAAAAAATCAATGGCTACATGTAAGACAAGTGTAAAAGGAGAGCTAAATTATAATTTATCATCAATCCATTTGTTTGGAACTCAATTGTGCTGTTTAACTCTGACATACTCGCTTGTTCAATTGACCTGGATTAATTAAGTGAATGGACTCTTAATCTCAGATGTGAAGGAACTGTTAGCTTTAATTTAAGGCAGTGCTTGCGAGTGAGTTACAAGGCTACAATTCAATTGATAGATTCAGTGATGGCATAAACTGTGTGCTTATCAATAACTCTTCTGCAATTATAAAATTATAAAACATCAAACTACTGCATTAGTGCTTTAAAATTGCATTAGACTTATTTATAAGTGCACAGAGACAAATATATGAAAATTACTCACATGTACAAGAATAGTCGTTGAACCACATTGCTCATCACACATTACTTTGTCTGTCACAACGGGCTCAGTGGTAGTACTCTCACCTCTGAGTCAGAAGTTTGTGGGCTCAAGCCGTACATTGGAACTTGGAATTACACAGTACAGTACATCGCTGGCGGTGTGTTTCATTGTTAGGCGTGCCATGCTGCAAATGAGATGTTAAACCGAGGTCCCACCTGCCTGGTCAGGTGGTTGTTAAAGATCCCATGGCTCTATTTGAGAAGAGAAGTTGACCTGGCCAACAATCCCTCAAATAAAATAAGCCACTCGCTCTGTGGCTGTTTGTGGGACATTGTTACGAATAACTTGCTGCCATGTTTCGCCCACAAAATACACACTCAATCCACTTGATAGTGTATCCTGTGAAGGGTTTTGAGATGTCTCAATGATGAGATAAGGTGCAAATGTAATTTAAGGATTCCTTAATATGACTCACTACATACAGCAGATGATGCTGTTAGACAGTGAGTCTTGTCTATAATGACCACAATCCTTATGAAGCTGTGCGGAAGATATTATGAAAACTGCTTGGAGTCAGTGTTCTAAGCATCCACAGCAGGGATCGACCATAATGTGCTGAAACATTCACTTGTGATCAAATTGTTATTCTGAATTTCTACTTGGATATTTTAGATACTATTATATTAAATATTATATCTGATATTGTGCTATGGGGAAGGAAAAAGACTGAAGGGAGCAGCAACATGTGACAGGCACTGTTAAATCATGTCTCCACAGCCCTCCCCCAGAACTTTGCATCTTTGCGATATTGTGGAGTCTTGAAGCTGTGGAACTCTCTTCCTCAATCCCTTTGCCTTCCCCATCTCTCCCCATTTTCAGGTGATGCTTGAAGACCTTCCTCTTTAACAGAACCTACGGTCACGTTCCCCCTCCCCTGGCTCAGCATCAGGCTCTGCTACTGTTAAATGTTCTGAGAATGCGCTATATAAATACAAGTTGCTGTTGTTGTTGTTGTAGCCATTTGAATGAGGTTTTGGAGGTTGCCAGTGCCTGCAAATCCATCCCCCTCCCTACCCCCCCGTAGACATTGTGGGGGGGGCACAAAAGAGTGCATTGTCTTCAGGAAAGGAGAAGGAAAGGAAGACAATTAGAGAAATTATAAAAATAAATATATCAGCAAAATGTACGGTACTTCTTGAAGCATTCCTTAACTAATGTAAGGCTCCATTGGTAAAGTTCGGTAAAATATATGTAAAGGCCCAGGTTGAATTCTCTGGTCTGTGCAAAGTTGGCTGACCTCTGCCAGGAATACAAAGAGAGGAGCATCACAGCAGTAATCAGTGAAAGATGGATTTCTGAAAGCTTCACGGATATCAGGATCTGAAGCAAAACCAGGCTACATTTTGAAATAAACGTACTTATTCGTTGACAACATGCTGTTGCTAAGATACCGGTTGCCTCAGCATCTACAAAGTAAGAGCAGTAGTAAGTGTTTTCAATTGGTGCTACTCTGATGCAACCCTGAAATGAAAAGATTCATTCATTTGACTATTGATGCCCACCATAGCTCGATAATTTTGTTGCACCTCTCTCATTTGTCCAGAAACAGATGAATGCTCTCCATTGTGTCCTTTTATTGAAATATATTAAAAGCATTGCTTAGAACATGACACAAGGCAATCGCGGAGTAGAGATAGATTGGAGGAAGACATTTAGGGTGTGAGTGAATTAATCACTTCTTGTAAATTTCATTCCCCCACTGAGACTTACAGCAGGGAAATAATGGAGTTGTGACACTGTGTTACTTATGGTGCTTTGTGCCTTAGCAACCAATCATTAACAAAAAAAACTCTGAATTTGTTAATAAAGTATAAATATGTTGATTTGCACAGTCTTGTAATCCCTGAGAGGATATCCATAAACTTGATGTTCGCTTGCAGCCCTTGGCATACAAATTGTGAGATGTGATAATTATCACTGGGTGGGTAGTTTATAAATATATTTGTTTGCATACTCCCCTCATGCACACACACACACACACACACACGTGTGCGTACACTCACTCCCCTAGACTCAGGCACAGACCTGAAAACCCTTAATGATTGCACTTGCAATTACAGTGTGCAGACAGTAGCGTCTGAGTGTCACTTTGCATGAATCTGGATCACAACAAGTTCTACACCATATTGAGTAGAGCACTCACCTTGCAAGCAAGAAAACCTAGGTTTGATTCCCAGGCAGTGTAAAAATGTGGGCAAGTTTTCTTACTGACTGCATTCAGCCCGACCAGCCCAACCCACCATTTGCAGTGGGGCCTTCAGTCTTTCTGCCCCACCCTCTGGAACTCCATTCCACAGTCCCCTTTGCCATCAAATAAGTAAATAATAATAATTTGGCCACTCAATCCACAGTTATTTATAGGATACTACTGTGTGCAATTGGGTGCTGTGTTTCACCCACTAAGTATATTACCAATTCATTTTTTTGCAGAACATTCTGTGAAGTGCTTGGAGACGTCTCAATGATAAGGCGTGATATCAAATGCAAAACTTATTATTATTTTTGATTAAGCCCATTTCTCCCATAATCACAGAAAATCAACTTCGTCACAGGTACCATCCCACCCACTCTATTTCCTGAGGGAAACTTCTGAATAGTATAGATACTCCCAGATCCCCAAAGGTAATCAAATATTTCCAGAACATTCATTCAATCTGACATATTTACAATTAAAACTGACCCTTCTCCTCTCCACACAGAGAATACTTCCTGCCGACCCAACGGTACACATATCACAGTGTCACAGGGATTATCTGTTCATTTTAGTCTGCACACAGAGACACTACTCTGGTGAAGGACCCTATATAAACACAAGATGTTGAAGTTGTTTCTAGCTGACTTGAAGCCTTCTCTCTGTAGTATTGTTACTGTTGATAACAGCTTTGTTTATATTGCAGGGTGGTTTGTAGTCGAGACACATCGCTAATATTGATTAGCACAAATATAGCAGGCTGCTACACTGTTATATCCTTTAAATATTGTTTAGACTCTAAACAATAATGTCGCTAATGATGGCTTTTCGAAGATTTAAGCAATCCATTGTGTGGAAGATGTACAAAAAATACTAAACGTTTCCTTTTCATGAACGGTGAAAGCAGCAGTACAACTGTGCTCAGACATGTTACAATATCATGCAAGTTCCCTTGCCGTTTAAAATGAATAGATTAGAATTGCAGATATGTATATACAAAGTGCAGTATGTTACATTTGTTTTATAGTTATAACAGAAACCCGAGATAGGACATTCACTGGTTTGTGGGACTTTGAAGTGTGCAAATTTGCTCATGGGTTTCCCTACAAAATAGTCACTATGCTTTACTATAGTGAAGTGTTTCAGTCATACTCCAAACCCCAGGTAGAAAGCCCATGTGGGGCCTATATGGGCATGGATCAAACCAAATTGGCCCATATGGGCTTGCTACCTGGGACATTAAAGATGTTATATCAAATGCAAAGATTATTATTATTATTTAACCGAGTTATATGTGTTCCTTCGAGTGATTTACATGGCTGGTCATATGGGCTAAGAGGAATTTTCATCATTTTAAATGCTTTTCAAACAATCAATGAATGTATATATTCAGTAAAGCAACAATGACAACAAGATTACATTTATCTATCGCTTTTCACAGAGAATGTCCCAAGGCACAAGCAGTGTGTGCATACCACTATCACTCATATTAATTTGATCAGTTTTCATTTTCTCACTTTATTTCAAAACTGTGCTAAATGTAAAATCTCAAATGTTCAAGAGACAGTTGGGTCTGATTTGCATCATTTGCATTTTATTCCCATTTTGTTGGCATGTTTACAGATCTTCACAGTGTGGTCTGGCAGAGAAAAAAAATACTAACCATTGACCTAACTGATCCACCTTCCCTTCCCCACACACACAATGTTAGCAATTTGGATGGTATTAATAGCAAGTAGAGAATAACAGTGTTTCCATACTAGATTTGTTATGAAAATATTCATGGAAAACTAAGAGAGGGAGATTATACTAAAGGTTGTGCTGGGAGCTTGTGTGCCTTTTGGTTGTTCTGTTGAGATTAACGTTTTTTTCCCCCAAAGTTCCCTTTCAAGACTTTATCATTGCACAATTACCTCCTAAAATCACACCCTTCATAGTTTGAGTGATAAACTATTTACATTGTTAGTCTGAACTGGATAATTAAAGTTCTTTAGCAATTCACAAATCAGTCAGCAACAAGGGTGTCGCACCAGTGACTGCTCTTTTTATTGTCAACAATAACAAACTCTCACAAGCGGCACTGATGATGGTGGGCATCCATGCAATTTACACAGAAGATTGTTAAATAAGTTTTGTGCCAGTAGTGAAAGAATATTTAAATTTCACTTGTTTGTTTAAAATCAAATTTTCACCTCTTTTCTCACAGTCTCTTATTTCCCACAGTGCCCTTTTGGTTTCCTGATGGAGATATATTTTACATCCCACAACACAGACAGACCTGCAGTGCAACAGATTGCGATTAGGGTGGGTAAATCCATTGGCACCTGTTTAGGCTTGATTGGCCAAATCGCCTCCTGTGCCGTAATTTCTATGATTCTATGATGTTTCTGCTCCAAGGCAACACTGACTCAGAGAGCTCTTTATTAAAAATCATAGTTTGTTCATTTGGTATTGGTATGAATCAGGAAGATGTCTCAAAGTGCTACATACAGCATAAAGTCTAGTGTAGTGGCTGTGTAACGCCTTGTAGTAAAGTGTAATGACTTGGGACATCCTCCTGAAGTGAAAGGCGCTGTACACATGTAGTTTTGTTGTTGTTGGAATAACATCTCAAGGCACTTCACTAATGTGACTGTGTGTTTTGTGAGCGAACATGACAGCCAATTTCCCCACCGCAATGTCTCACAAACACCCGTGAAGGAAGAATTTTATTTGGCAGATTTTTGGCCAGGACACGGGGAGAAACTCACTTCTTTTTCGAACATCCACGTGAACAGCAGACTGGGCCTTGGATGAGATTTTCATCCGAAGAATGTCACCTCCAACAAAGCAGCACGTTTCTCACCCCAGCCCTGCATTGGAGTATCATTTTACAGTAGATGAGCACCATTCCCAACGTGGAAAACCACAATGAGTCTTTGACGTTTATTCAATTATTAGAGGCATCATAACTTACAACCTCAGTTTGTGTTTTGTGTGACGTGTCCTATAGAAATAACAGCACATGATTCATTGTCCACCTACAAATTACATGGCTCCTGATGTGAAAGAAGATAAATCAAATGCAAGGGTTCTTTTTTTTTTACAAGTCTGATAAAGAAAACTAAAAATTTTCTAAATATAATTGACTCTTAGATCGAACAAATTATTATCTTCACTTATTGAGGTTCATACCTTTAACAGGAATCAGTTAATGTGCCAAATATGCAGCAGGTTTTAAAACAGCTGAAATCTGGTTTCAAAACATTGCTTTAGTGATGAAAGATTCAAATATCAGACAATAAACCATAGAGATATTGTTTAAAAAAATTATAGCTGCCTACATTTCATAAAATATGCTTTGGGATATTTGCATTAAAAACAGACAGAATAATGATTCCAAAAAATAGAACTAAACTGAATGGTTAGCTGAATGGGCTGAATGGTGAGTTCACTGCTTGCAGTTTTGCAGAACCATCAAAGTATAGAAATTTACTGAAGAGAAGAAGGTCATTTGGCCTATTGTGTCTGTGCTGGCTCTTTCAAAGAAATATCCTTTCAGTCCCAATTACCTGCCTTTTCCTTATGCCCCTGTAGTTTACATAAATTCTTTTTAGATGTTATCCGTATATAGAGAAGCTTCATGAACAGATGGAAATAATACGCTAGGCTCAATGGTAAGTCAGAGCGGCACAAATTGTTGGTTGAATTTTATATATTCTTCATATTCTACTATCCTCCACTGGTGCCTCTAATACAGAGAGGAATTATTCTGCTTCATGACTTCCAGTTAACAAATTCATTTTAATGTGGACTGTGTACTAATCTGTTCAGAAGACCTCATAAATTTGTCCCTGTGTTTTTACAAATAATGGCAATGAAAGTTTTACTTACAAATCACATTGCATAATCATTGCAAAATGAAATACATAAAACAACAACAGCTTGCACTTATATACGGCCATCCGCGCAAGATAGCTCCTCAAAGCACTTGACAGTAGTGGAGTCTGACTCTGAGCTGTGGGGAGGGAGGTGGTGACTGTAATGGTTGAAGAGGAACGTTTTCATGAGGGACATGAAAGAGGGGAGAAAGAGGGAAAGGTGGAGGGATTGAGAGAGAATTTAAAAGCGCAACCTCCGATGGTGGGGCGGAGGGTGTGAGAGACGAGCAGGAGTGGAGGCACCGGGTAATGGATTGGAGAGTGAGTAAGTCAGAGAGGTAGGGAGGTGCCAGGGAGTGAATGGATTTGAACACGAGTTTGAGGATCTTGAAGTCGATCCAATCGGTATATAAAAATAAATTATATATGCACAGTTATTCATAAGGACACAGGGTCAAATTTGTAAAACTTATTGAAACAATAAAATTACATTTGTCTAGTGTGTAACAATTGTAATTAAATTACATTTAAATTACATTAAATCAAATTATATTAAATTGGCACATTACATTTAATTACTCTATCAAACAAGTAAAAGAGTGCTTAGCCCAATCAAAGGATTGGCCGACTCAATATATGGGACAAAATAAAGTTTTGTCTGTACTGTAATTCCTTCAGTGTCTTTCATTGTGTGCTTTATATTCAGCAACTATTTCTTTCTGAGACACCGTCCGGCGTGGTGGGCACTATATAAATCGAAGTTGTTGTTGTTGTAGATATAAATAATAGATAATCCCTACATTTAATGTGAAGTCCTGTAGCTACTCTTGTAGCTGAATGCTCTTCGTGGTTAGAGCACTCGCCTCACAAGTGGGAGGACCTTGGTTCAATTCCAGGGCAGGGTGAAATGTTGGGCAAAATTCCTTATTCCACACACCTCTGTTTACCTAGCAGTAAGTAGAGATACGGTTGTTAGTCGATTGGTGGATTACCCCTTTTCTGGGGTAATAATTCCTTTCAAAAATAAATACATTCGATCCACAAGTATTCGTGGGAGATTGCTGTGCACAATTGGTTGCCACGTTTTGCCCAAACTATACAAAATATACAACAACAACTTGCATCTATATAGTGCCCTCCACACCAGGCAGCATCTCAGAGCACTTAACAATGTCAGAGCTTGATGCTGAGCTAGAGGAAGGGGGAAGCTGACCTTAAGCGCAGTCGAAGAGGATATCTTCGGGTGCGACGTGAAGATGGGGAATGAAAGGATGAGGCCAAGGTGTTGAGGGAGAGAGTTTCAAAGTTTCAGGGCATCATGGCTGAAGGCATTACTACCTACAGTGGAGCAGAGGATTCAGCAGACAAGGAAGGGGCCAGACCCAGTAGAGCGGAGGCACCTGGTACTGCTGTGAGGAGAGAAAAGGTTAGAGAGGTAGGGGGGTGCCGAGGAGTGGAGGAATTTATACACAACAGTGAGGATCATGAAGTCAATCCACTCTGTGACAGGGAGCCAATATAGTTTGCCAAGAACTGGGGTAATCGGGGAACGAAGTTTGGTGCAGGTGAGAATGTGAGTGGCGGAGTTCTGAATGAGCTGAATTTGGGGAATAGTGAAGGAGGGGATACTAGAGAGGAGGGATTTAAAGTAGTTCAGCCGAGAGGTGACAAAGGCATGGGCAAGCATTTGGGGTGAAGTATTGGCGGAGATGGGCAAGGTGGCGGAGATGGAAGAAAGTGGTGCTGGACAGGGAACTGATGTGGGGGAGGATGGATAACTGGGGATAGAACCTGACACCTATATTGCGCACAAGTTTGAGGAGTTTCAAGGACAGGTTGGGTAGGTTGAAGAGGTCAGAACCGTAGGACAGAAGATGCCTTAGGGAGCCAAAAAGTATGCTTTTGTTTTGTCGATGTTTAACTGCAGGAAATTTGCACTCATCCAACTCTTGATGTTCGGCAGACAATCTGACAGAACTTCAGGGGACTGGGGGTCAAAGCTGGAGGTGGAAAAGTAGAGTTGAGCTTCAAGTTAATTCTGTGTCTGTGGATGACAGCACCGAGAGAGAGCATATAGATGAGAAAGAGAAGATGACCAGGTGGAAGTGGGAAGGAAAGCCATTTGCGGAAAAGTAGTGCTGGTGCTTTGTGAGGTAGAACTCATACCAAGCAAGTGCTGACCCACTGAGGTGGACGATGGAGGACAGGCAGGCGGTGGAGGAGGATGGTGTAATTGACTGTACCTAACACGGCGGAGAGGTTCAGGAGAACAAGGAGGCAGAGGGCACCTTGGTCACAGATGGAGTGAACATAGATCGTGACTATCATAAGCGCTGAATCTGTACTGTGGGCAGGACGGAAACCAAACTGGAGGGGTTTGAGAAGGGTGTGGAGGGAGAGGTGTGTGTCAAGTTGGTTGGCAACAATGCATTCTAGAGCTTTGGCAATTCAGTCATGGTATATTCGTAGTATATTCTGTGAAGATCATTGAGATATGATTGGGCACTATATCAGCTGCTCAATGATCTAGTGATATAGTCAGCTATTACTTTTTATTATCATTATTAATGTACCACCTTTCACATCAGGAGGACATCTCAAAGCCCTTCACGGGATTTTATTGTAAAGTGTAGTGACTATTTTGAAGACGAATGCAGCAACCAATTTGCACACAGCAATGTCTCACAAGCAGGTATAAAGTGAATTAACAATTTTATCGGAAGGATTGCTGCCTAAGACACAGGAGAAACATTTTGAATAATACCATTAATGTCCACTTGCACAGCCAGATGGGACATTGATTTAACATCTCATGTAAAGGACAGAACCTTCAAGACTGTAGCATACCCTCAGCCTGCATCGGAGTGTGAGCCTAGATCAACTCAAAGTCCCAACGTGGGGGTTGAGTCTGCAACCTTCTGACTCAGAGGCATCAGTGCTACCCATTGAGCCACACTGACACCATGTTACCAAGACAATGATAAAATCAACAAAAAAAATGAAGACTGAGTCTTTCATTCTGTCCTCTTTACATGATTGTCAGTTGCTGCTGAGAGCTGTACATCTCCCATTTCATATTAACTGGAACCCCCATCAAATGCCAAGTATTGTTAGTAATTTTGTAAACTTAAAGCATGAAGTCAAATTGGCTGTTGCCTACAAATATACAATCACTGGACTTTACAGTATATCCTGTGAAGTATTTTCAGGTGCTCTCTAATAATAATAATTATTATTATTATTATTTGAGTATGAAAGACATGTTTCTTAACTGCAGCATTCACATAACTTTTGCAATGCGAAATTGGCATCATCATTTAATTTGCTGTCAAAAACATTTGAAGCGGTATACAGTATAAATCTATAATATTAAGCAGTAGTGACATGGAGCAGCACTTAGCAGTGAATGCAGATCAAAATTATTAACTATTAATTTGTAGTATATGATTTAAATTGCTAAACTAGAAATTTGTTGTGATTGCTGTCTCTTCTGTTTCTATCTAGTTTAAAAATCTTATAAAATAAGGAGCTCATGACACAATCTTGCAGTTTAGAATGAATTCAAACACTTTGGCCAAAGATTAAAAAACGCTCAACAAAGATCACTTGCTTGATTTATATATGAAGAGAAGTTTAGCAATTGTAATTTACAACTGTTTTTAATTTGGGTGAGCAGCTCGTATCAAAGCCCCGAATCCTGCATCAGACTCAGGTTATTATTTTGTTTGTTTGCTTTCACATGGTGAGATCATTCAGCCTCCAGGGCTGCTCTTAGAGAGACAGTTCTGATGCTGCTGCTTGAGGATACAATCTCCTTCATTGTGGTAATGTCGGAGGCTCCTGTAAGCACTTTGCTGTGCATGGGTCACTGGAGATGGAATGAGATAGAGGCTTCAGATATTACAAACAGTCGTGAATAGGCCCTCTGGACACACTCATTCATGTCCATCTCAATACGTCATTCAGTATGAGGTGCTTTTTGGGCAAATGCTTATTGCTCTTCTATGAACCCTCTTCTACAGTTCAATGTTTTTAAAAAGGTAGTGGTCTCAGAATTGGACAGAGTATTAAAATATGGCGTCAACAGTGATCAAAGCCTAACCCTCACCTTCCCAAACCTAACTGATTTTTTAATACAATGCATTGATGTATATTCAAAAGGTAGAATTTATCTTCCCTATTTTCCAAGTTGGGTTGAGGTTCTGAAAAGTGGAGAACAGGGTGCTTACCTTATCATGTAGATGTACGTCAACAGAGCTAGGGAAGGCAAAGGATCAGGGTCTTATTACTGACCAATGTGTCAGTCTGGCATAGTGGCGGCACTCTTGGTTCTGAGCCAGGTTGTGGGTTCAAGCCCCATGTCGGGACTTCGAATCACATGGTCTAAGGCTGACACTTCAAAGCAGGGTTGGGGTGTCTGGTATTGTTGGAGGTGCTGTCTTTTGGATGAGATGTTAAACTTGGGTCCCATCTGTCTGTTTAGGTGGATATTGAAGACCCAATGCCACTATTTGAAAGAGATGGTAGTGTGCAGAAGTAAAATAAGGAATCAATATTTGTTTGTGTGAACAATTGCAAAATACTGCAGATGCTGGATATCTGAAACAAAATCAGAAGTTGCTGGGAACACTCAGTGGGTCAGGCAGTCTGAGTAAAGGTGCTCATGAGTCTGATAAACAAGTTGGGCATAAATTCAGCAAGAGTAGCCTTTTCTTTTTAGAACCTGACCCAGGAAGACGAAAACGCTAAACCAACTGTATCTCTATACTCTGGATTAGGTAACTATGCCTTTTCTGTATCTTTGAAATATTGTTAATGAACTGTTAATCTATTATTGTTCTCCTTTGGCATGATGGCATTGGAACATAAATACTAATAAAACCTACATTTGATATCCCAGAAACTGCTGGATAAAGGTTAATGAGACCAGTCTTTCTCCTCACATGCACAACACAGCTCGATGACATTAGCAGCAACATACCAACCACACTGGAGCCAAACTTTAACAACACCTAACACAGTGTCTTGTTTTCTGGACCTGAAAGCACTGGATTATAATAGGGCTGGATTGTACTGTAATGAAGAGTACCGGCAGGTTTCTCTGTTAGTAATTCTATAGGAAATCCGAAGCCAAACTTTTTTGCTTTTTTGGCCTGTGGATCCCTTCAAAATCAATCAGTAGCAAGTCATATCCATGCTGGTTGAAAAGTGGTTCTTCCCTATCTTATTGAACAGTTTTCATTTCGACCTTCACATTGTGTGCTCCTAACAGTGAAGGTGAGCAAGTCTGCACAGCACTTTCTCTTATCTTACATGTCATGTGTAATATTATTAATAATAATAATAAATCTTGCATTTGATGTAGTGCCAATACCTTGCACCAAAAGCCCCCGAAACTCTGATCCATGCCTTTGTCACCTCTTGGCTGGCCTACATAAATGCACTCCTTGCTGGTCTCCCTCCTGTCCACCACAATCCATCAAATCTAGCTCATACAGAACTCTGCCGCCTGCATTCTCACCCTCACCAAACTTCACTCCCCCATTACCCCAGTCCTTTCCAGACTTCACTGGCTCCCTGACCCTTGTTTTCAAATCTCTCCACTCCTCTGCACCCCCTATCTCTCTGACCTCCCTCTCCTCAAAACAGCACCTGCAGGCTTCGCTCTTCCGGTTCTGGTCTCCTCCTTGTCCCCCAAATCCTCCGCTCAACCATCGGCGGCCATGTCTTCAGCCACTACGCCCCGAAGCTCTGGAACTCCCTTTCTCACTCCCTTCGCCTTGCCCCCTCTTTTCCTAGTTTCAGGTCTCAGCTGAAGACCTTTCTTTTCGACCGCGCCTTTGGTCACATTTTTCCCCTTCCCCCTGGCTCAGACCCGGGTCCGTTATTCTGAAGCGCTCTGAGACGCCGTCCACTGTGGAAGGCGCTATATAAATCAAAGTTATTGTTGTTGTTATCATGTGTTGAGAGGTCTCAAAGGCTTCTCAGAATACACTGTAAAGTGAATTGGCTGTATATTTTGTGGGTAATGGATAATAATGGTAATAATAACTGTTTAGATCATGTTCTTCAGCAATAGGGGAAGATGGATAGTGACTTCTTCATATTCAATGTCAAACTATCAAAGATTTTACTGCTCTTTTTGAATTTATATGATGATGTTTGGCACGTAGTTAACTTAGTATTTTGTGCATTTCATTCAATACTTACTGACATTTTAATTTCCCATTTATGATAAGATCTTACTAGTGAATGTGCTCCAAGCATTCATTTGGAAGATAATCATCAGTATGTAAGATTGTAAGAAATAAATCACAGGATAATAAATAATAAATAAATATTAAATGCCTAACATTGGATAATTTTGGTGCATTTTACCAAGATGTCTCAGTAACCAGACAACATGGAGAAAAATCCCAATGGAATCTTAACAAGGTGTCTGATACAATAACAATCATTTTAATTCTGCCCTCTCTCTCTCTGGAACTCCATCCCGGTGTCATTCCAATTTGCTCCCTCTCTTCCTCCCCCAAAAAGATACACTTGTTTGACCACATCTATCCCCTCCCCACACCCTTCAGCTCCCACCCCTAGCTCAGGGGCCCAGCAGCAGTGTCAAGCGTTTTGAGATGTCCTCCTGATATGAAAGTTGCTGCATAAATGTAAATTATATTGTAAATGCTCTGAAAGCTTGTCTAGGGTTAAATGCTCCAGAACAATATGACTTAACCTTTTTGATACCTGAGTGTCTCAGGGCCTTGAAATGTGGCAGACTATTAGTAAATGAACCCACAGGTCAGGTCACTCAATCTAGCGTTTGTTGATATGGACCAGCTCTGGTCGTAGGCTTGAGAGTAAGGAGAATCCTTACTGTGACTAAAGAATGAGTAAACACCTAGTTGGAACGTAATGCAGCATATTCAAAATCATTATTGCTAATTGATCCTCATGACATCTGTGTTACTTATGTCAGCAAGAGCACATCACAGTGACAAAAATGTTAATTACAAAGGATACATTCTTTATCCATAGTACAATAGATACAAAAGCATCTTTATTTTACGCCCACCATATTGCCGCGGTATATAAATATATTGTCAGAGAAATCAGAAGCAAATTTGTCCGCCTCAGTGATCACAAGAAGTACCCTAATGACATGTCTTTTCAGTTTTAGAAAAATGACACAACCCAGTACATTTTGGAATAATCACAGACGTGATCACTGATGTAGGATAGCTATCTAAACGCCAGTTGGGGGATGATACATTATTGTAATACAATGCCTTTTTCTTATCTCACAGTTTCTTATGCTTTCCCTTTCAGGACGATGGTGATGTATCATTTATCATTATAATTGTTCTCATTAATTTTCAGAAACTCCACTGACAATGGAATCCCTAACAAGGCCAACTCGTCGAGAGAGAGTTTCAGATGATTGTGATGTGTCAGTGAATACACAAGCCTGTCTGATATATACTGTGCCCTCAATAGTTATTACATTCTCTTCAATTCTTAACTTGATGTTCACATTCAGAGAATTGTGGCGTGAGAATCTCATTAGATGTAGAATCACCAAGGAATCTGAGATCCAAGGTCTCTCATGCTCTCAGACTAAGACCGTTGATGTGAAATATAAGATTGTGTAATTCTTTTTTCCAAATCCTCAAACTAAAAATGACACAAGGAAATTTCCATATGTGGGTGACATGCATGTGTGAAATTCTCAGTCTGCTCTGGATAGTCTTATGCAAAATAAAGTATTGGCACAAATGGTTTTCAGACACCCTGCTGACCAAAAATAACACATCTAAATTTGGAAGCCCTTTTCTTCCGCAAGTTTTTTTCTGAAGAGCTATGCAAAAACAGCTTCAAGATTAAAACTAAATGTAACGATTCTTCAAACTGTCGTACAATTATAAACTTTAAGACAATGGTCTGAAGGCTTGGACTATGAAAATATGAAATGTCTGGTACGATGGTGTTCGCCTGTCCTTTCAACTGAATTTCATCATCACTTAAATTCAGGAAAAAAAACCTCATTACCTTTAAAGGGTTGAGCATTTGTCTTTCATCTGTAAAGTGACATGTTCTGCTTTAATAAATGGCTAAGTAATGTCTGTTCTCATGACATCCATTCAAAGGATAAAGTAATGGAGGCTGTAGTTACCACCTGCTGACTGATCCAACCAGAAACTCTATCGTTAAAACCACAGTTGGAGGAAACAATGCTGTGATTGTTGAGTTGCACAGTACTTTCCATAAAGGCATTTTTGCTTGTAAGGTTTTACAAATAAGTATCTCCTAGAGAACAACATTGGGGATAAAAGCAGCTTGAGATGAACAAATACTCTGCAGGATACGGAGATTTATGTGCTGCTGGTGCCAGAAGGAAGGGAGGGGATCTTGTCTGCTGAAGGGAAGCAGGCCAAAGTTGATTAGTGTAGATGAGAGGATGGAATAAATATTCTGAAGGTTTAATTTGATTAATTTTGTGTATCAGTGAGTTTCTGTACAGAATGATCCAGAGGGGGTGGGGTGGTGGTGGTGGGGGGGTAGAGAATAGAGTGATTTGGATGGAACCTACAATTGGATAAATTTTTCTATGATGTATGGATGGAAGTGGGCTCGATGAATTGAAGGACCTTCACTTACTGAATCCTTTCTTGAACTTTTAAAATGAAAAATGACAGTGCTGATGACTAAAAGAACAATTGGATATATTTGATGGGCCAAGTACCTCTCCGTGTGCTGTAAACATTCTCTAAGAATTCACAGGTCAAGATTGTGGTTTGAAGTACCTACTATAGGAAAAAACATCAATGTAAGAATTCAGGGACAGCGAGTTTCGTAGTATTGTACTTTGGAAACATCAGTGAAGATGTAAAAGACTATATATCTTGAACCATATTTTAACAGAAATGAAATGTCAGTTGAGCGTGGTTGATGCTGATGTACAATGAAGTGTCAGACATGCATAAAAAGACAGAAATGAATGAAAAGCCTGACAACGCACCTCTGTTGTTTACCCCGTGCCTGGGTCCTGGGTTAACCATGTTCATTTCCACACTGCTGCGGCACCAAGCCGTGCTCTTATTCTCAATGAATCAGAAATCTGACCATTTCTTTTGAATGCCTCAAAGGAGTCACGTGCATTGGTGAGAAAAAGGCATAAAAGACAGAGAGCAAAACAGAGAGTTAAAAGCAACTTGGGTCAGCGTTTGTGTTCAGGTTTTGTTTTTGTATTTCCTTAAGGTTAAGGATTTGATATCAGGTTTGGTCAAAAATTTCCAATTCCAGAACAAAGCAGAAGCTGTAATTAGCACATCTGCTTTGCGGTGGCCGTATTTTCAACCACATCATCTCTTTCATATCCATCTGATCAGCATGGATTAGCAGTTAAAGAACAAGCCTCGTACTTAGACAGGAAAGGATGACCAGGGTCACTGTGCAAAATATCTAGTGGAACATACTAGGGTCCGGTGATATATCGATATATCGCTAAAACCCGATATAATTTTCATGCCAATATAAGCATTTTAAAAATATTGATATATCGAAAAATCGATATATCGAGGTGAAAAATTGGAATACCGCACACTGAACTACAAGACCCAGAATGCTCATCTCTATACACAATGCACAGATCGAGGTGCAAAGCCGCCATATTGTATTCATAGTCCTTGAATACAATATACAGGTATGCAAGGGGTGGGGGGGGAGAGAGAGACAGCTGAGGAGGGGGGGGGGGTGAGGGGGAGAGAGACGGATGTGGGGGGTTGAGGGGGAGAGAGACGGCTGGGGGGAGGGGGAGAGAGATGGCTGGGGGGGGGGGTGAGGGGGAGAGAGACGGCTGGGGGGAGGTGGGGGGGAGAGAAACGGCTGGGGGGTGTGAGGTGGAGAGAGATGGCTGGGGGGGCGGGGGAGGGGGAGAGAGATGGCTGGGGGGGATGGGGAGAGAGACGGCTGGGGGGGGAGGGGGAGAGAGACGGCTGGCGGTTGGGGGGGAGAGAGACAGCTGGGGGTGGGTGAGGGGGAGAGACTGCTGGGTGGGGTGAGGGGGAGAGAGACGGACGTGGGGGGGCGGGGGAGGGGGAGAGAGACGGCTGGGGGGGTAGGGGGAGGTGGAGGGGGAGAGAGACGGCTGGGGGGGGAGGGGGAGGGGGAGAGAGACGGCTGGGGGGGTGGGGGGGGGAGAGACGGCTGTGGGGGGGTGAGGGGGAGAGAGACGGCTGGGGGGGTTGGGGGGGGGAGAGACGGCTGGAGGGTGGGAGGGGGAGAGAGACGCTGGGGGGGCTAGGGGGTTGAGAGAGACGGCTGGGGGGTGTGGGGGGGAGAGAGACGGCTGGGGGAGGGAGAGAGAGACGGTGGGTGGGGTGTGGGGAGAGACGGGTGGATGTGATAATATACAGATAGATAGAGATGGGGGGGATGTGAGAGAGACACAGAGACACAGACAGAAAAACACAGAGATGGAGAGAGTGAGAGACACAGAGAGAGAAAGATATTTACGTCCTGAGGAGATAGGCCCTGAATGTGCGCGCATCCCGAATGAGCGCGTACCCGGAACGCGCACGCATTCCAAATGCGCGCGCACTCGGTATGCGCGCGCCGCGCACGCATGCGCAGTACGAAAACCCCCAAAATATCGATATTTCTGTATATCTCGATATGAGCCCATCAATATATCTAAATTGGAAGATTTCCATATCGACGGACCCTAGATCATACATGTTTAGCAAAAGCATTTTGCATGGCTTAATTCTGATTGTCACTTGCAGAGATTGATGTGGTGTATTGATCACATAGCATTAGAAGGAGCAAATTAACTGTATGACAGTGATAATATAACATTTGATATTGTGTCTTTTACAATAGGAGAATGTCTAAAAGAACTTCACTGGATTTACTGTGAAGTATAATGGCTGTGAATTATGTAAATGAACACCCTGGCTAATTTGTCACACAGCAATATCCAATAAAGGACCATGAAATTAATGACCAATTGTCATTAACCGAGGTGAAGTACCTACTATTGGAAAAAAAATCAATGTAAGAATTCAGGGACAGACAGCTGGAACTTTTGTTCCAGCCCCTCAAAGTCCTGTGAATGAGCCAGGCAGGCTGCTCTGTCATCTGCATTGTCCTGGAGTACAAAGGATATGCCAGGCTCAGGAATGGGACTACCTAGATTACCAGAGTGGATTGACTTAATTCCAACATTCTGTTGCTGAGCATATCACTTCGGAGACATCTGATTTCCAAGGAATCCCTCTTACCACCCCTTCCCCAAAGACGATAGTTTGGCAGGCACCAGGAACATGCTGGTAGTTCTCGGTGGACAACACAGTTCAGCATGAAATAGTTGAGAGCATTGCCAATATCTTCCTACCAACAGCTCAGATACACAACCCTTCTCATTGAGTGTTGATACCACAAGTTGGAGTTGTGCATCTTGAGCAATGACTGTTTACCTCTCTGCAAAACAATCAAGGTGGATTCCAATCCGTGGATATAAAAATATCTGTTTACAAACTCGGGCTCCAGTTAACGTCTTCCCACAACCATTGACCCAAGTCTCAAAATTTCCTCATGGGACATTTGATTGACATCTTTGAGATGGCTAGAAGACATGAAAAGCGCTATATCAAATGCAAGGATTATTATTATTTTTATTATTATTATTTTCTTCCGACACGGAGGTGGAAGGATTTTTAGGTGAGCTTGTGACAAACCAACATCATTGATGTTCCTAATAAGTGAGCATGCGTCACGCATGCACAAAGTGAGCATACCGCGAGGGTCCCGGATCTCCCAATACAATTGGGAGATAGCGGTTGGTTGAACATGCCGGTCGGTTGGGTACCAGATAAACAAGGTTTTACTGTACCTGGATCAAGTTGACTTCCCTTCTAGGTGAATAAAGCTTTTGTTTTATACCACAAATCTACCTCACTGCTTAATAATAATAATAATATAATAATAATCTTTTCATTTCATAGAGCACCTTACCATGTCTCGACATGTTTCAAAACGCTTTACAGATTATCCTATATAGTGAATTGACTGTACATTTTGTGAGCAAATATTTTCATCCTAGACTTCACAGTGGGCTGAAGGAATCGTTGCATTTCCAGTGGCTTGGAACCATGAAGAAGCAGGCTGTCCATTACTAAACAAAAATCAGCATGAAGTCCATATCCTGCTGATTAGCAGTCCAATGCCATGATTCACGAGCCAGATAATATTCCCCTCCAGGACATCAAGAGACCAGTCAGTGTGTTTAGTATCATTAGGGTTGCTAAATTGACCACCACATATTGATTTGCACCATTGGAAAAGGTATTCCATTATTCAAATTTTCAACTTGTAACAATGAACTATATTGAGCTAAATTGTAGGTCACCTTGAAATTACTAACAGGAACAGAGGAAAGACTTGGTGATGCTACATTAGCAGACTAGTTTCAGAAGCTGGAGTAGACCTCTCTGTATAACATAACTGTTCCTTGCTTCTGGCTACTTTGAATCTTGACGGTCCTATTTTTAGATTAACATGCAAAGGGCATTCATTTACATAACCGAGGCAACAGTGGTAAATACATACCAGATATAACGTATCATTAGAATTCTGAAAGGCTGAGACATAGACTAAGTCACTATTTTATAAATCTCTACAATAAGTTTTTGCTATTCAATTAAATAGTTTTTATTGATTGCAATCATGAATTGAATGCTGCTGTTCCTAACCCTAACCCTAACCCTAACCCTATAAAAACCTTTTAAAAAGGTAGCAATCTCGAGAGTTATATCACTTACCTCTGAACCAGATAGCCTAAGGAGGGAAAAGGGTGGGGGTGTCACTTGTCTTTCTGTTCCACTCGTCACCATTGGAAGAGTTCTTTAGACAGCTTAGTCAAGCGCATGCTATATGGAAGGAAATATAGCCACTGTATTGTGCTACAAAGGTATCTCTTATCAGCAAGTTGTGGACTGGCCCTGACGGTGATAATGGTGAAGCTATTGTTGTGGAATTGATCCAGTAGCGGGTTATTTATCTGTAATTTATTTAAAACCATCTGCATTATAACTGAAGGAGACCATGCCAGGCAAAGGATTAGAAACCAGTCTTGCTACCTCTGGGACCTGGGTTTAAATCCAACTCAGACAGATGGGGATAAAATCTCCTCTCTCTTTAACAGCTGTTGTAGGCTCTAAATATAATGAATTTAGGCAGTTGAGATAATCTAGTTCCCTGTGGATGCAAGCCCTCAGCACAAAAGGTTGCTTTCACAATTCAACAATGCAAATTTAAAACCCAAAACCCAATATAATTTTTTAAAACCAGAATAATATCTTCACCTCCAATCCACTACTGATCCTAACGGAACAAACCTGCCTGGCACCAAACCATGGCTACACATAGGTAATAGGCAAGTCAGAACATCAGTACATACTGTAGAATAGAGGGAAAAGAGCTTTAGATTGAAACATATATTTGAGGATTTAGAGAAAAGGCAGGGAAATGGATTTAAAGAGTTACCAGAGACTTAATAATGGATCAGGCTCAAGGGCCAAGCAAGCTGTCTACGTTTGTAGATGTAGAACAACAACAACAAAATTACATTTATAGATCGCCTTTCATGTCGGGAGGACGTCCCAAGAAGTGGCTAGTACTTCTGGAAACATGCTTGGATAACTATCATAAATAATAATAATAATCATAAATTGGTCACTTCAATGCACAACTGATTGTAGTGTGAGATTATATTTGTAATGTTTAATATTTTTAAGGCTTTTAAGTCATCTTTATACATGTTTAGAATGTAATCTACCCATAATTCTTTAATAAGGTGTGTTTGGTTTAATGACCATCTTAGCAGAGGTTAACAGTAGCTTTGTTGGACCGGTCAAGGTCATCTTTTTCCTGGGAAGATGTTCCCTCCTCTGAGATGATGAGCAATTGGGTTCTTCAGTATATATGTAGGAACAAGCGCTCTGAGACGTCGTCCAGCGTGGAGGGCTATAATTCCAAGTTGTTGTTGTTGAACAATGAATCGCAGAAAGAAAAGGCTACATCCTCAGACACCTATCTCAAGGCAGAAAAAGAAGCAAGCTGTGGAAGGCAGCCCAGAAGTCGTGCATATCTCTCTCTGCAAAGCAGCTTGCAAAGGTTGGGGGCTATCTCTGTGACAAGGGGAGATGGAGGTAGAAACACATAAAAGAAAGATGGAACTTTGAAATAGTTGTAGTTGTGTAGAGGATCAGCACACTTCCCAGTGGAATCGATATTGATTTTACCGTATGTACGGTCTCAGTTTTAAGAATAAATTAAGCTGTTTGTATTACTTAAAATACCTTGGATTATTACACCACCATATTGGTCACCTCCACCTGAATCTCCTACCGATGGGTTTTACTGCTGTGCGTTTCATGTTGAAACACATGATTAGGTTTCTGAGCTGCCATGTTTCCCCCACAAAAGTCAATTCACTTTACAGTATATTCTGTGAAGAGTTTGAGACATCTCAAAGAAGTATAAGACTCTATATCAAATGCAAGGATTCTTCTTATTATTATCAGGAAGATTAGAAGCATTTTACAAACACTGAGTGAATTTACCACCATATTGAGAACCCTCACCTTCTCTGCCCTTTTTTGACCAGCATTTTTTTTTAGTGATGAGGTCGATCTCAGCCTGTCAGGACGCAAAATAAATGAATGCATTCAATTGAAGCCACACATTGGTCTTTCTAAATATGTGAGTAAAGGGAGACAAGCTCAGGAGGAAAGTCACATTTTTCTCTCACTTGCGGTCCTAAGGGAATACAACCTCAAACTGCTTGACCTCAGTAAGTCTATTGTTTGTCACTCTTACAGATTTTTCTTCACCCTCCATTTGAGACAATAATAATCCTTGCATTTGAAATAGTTGCTTTCATGTCGAGAGGACGAATCATAACATTTCACAAAAATACTGTGAAGTCTGGTAACTCTATGTTGTGGACAGTTAATTGGGTGAAAAAATACGTTTTATAACATATTTGATCAAATTATTATAACTCTGAATCTTTTGTGAAGTGTTACATTTCTCACCATATTTTAAAGGTAGAATTGGTAGAACAGACAAAAGAATCTTTCTACAAATAAAAAGCTAGAGTTGGTGGGGGTGGTCTCAGTAACACACATTGATAGAAAGTTGAAAGGTTTTTTTTTGTCAGCTGGGTGTCTGACACCTGGAAAAATCCATCTCTTGGATTTTAAGAATACCCCAACCAGACTGAGAATTCTGCATATATTATATATATTATTTATAAATATCGCCCTACACATCAACATTTATCTATCTCAAGAATGATGCTGGGAATGTTGCTGTTAATGTTAATATATATTTATGTTAATATCGTAAAGCTATAATAATCCTTACATTTGCTGCAGCGTTTTTCACATTTTCTATACGTCTCAAAGCGCTTCACAGAATATGCTGTAAAGTGAATTGACTGTATATTTGTGGGTGGAACGCAGCAGCCAATTGCGCACAGCAGTATCCCACAAACAGTCGTGGATTAAAAATGACGAATTTATTATGGGGTTTTTTCAACGGATTATTATCAAGCATATATATAGAGTAAGGAAACTTGCCCATGGTTTCGCCCTACTTAGAATTGAACCTAGATCTCTCACTTACAAGGCGAGTGCTCTAACCACTGAGCTACAGATTCAACAACAACAAAATTACATTTATAGAGCGCCTTTCACATCAGGAGGGTGTTCCAGAGGCTGAACAGTCAGGGGGAAGAGGCAGGGTTGGATTGAGGGAGGGCAGAGAAGCAAGTGGGCTGCTGAAGGTATGGTCAAATAGGAATGGTCTTGAGTTGGTTTCCGAGCTGTTCCGAGTTTTCGAGCTGCTCACAGCTCGGAAACCCGATTGGAGGGTCTCATGGAGGGAATAGGAGAAGAGGAAAGAGTGAAGCTGGGAAGCAATGACTCTTTCAAGAACCTCGTGGCTATTGGGTAGGAAGAGGCAGCTGAACGATTCCCTCAATTTTGAACTCGACGAAATCCAGTATCTCCTCACAGTGATAGTTAGAGGAGAGAATAGGCAAGGCATGTGGGGGTGAATGGAGGAGCCAGTTTATTGTGGAGAATAGGAGCCTGTGGTTGTCCTTTGCCTCCAATATTAGCTTGGAGTAGTACAATTTGGCAGAACGGAGAACGGAGCTGTAAGTTTTGATGTGGTCCCACCAGATATGCCGGTGGACAGTTAGGCGAGATTTGAGACAGTTGCATTCGGCAGCCCACACTTGACCTTTGAGGGAGCAGAAGTGGCTGGTGAACCAAGGTGAGGTTCTTGAATAGGAGGCAGTGTGGGAGGTGAAGGGGGCAAATGCATTAGGGGTAGTGGAAAGGTTTCATGGAGGAGAGGAGATGGGCCAAAGTGGGAAGAGTTCAGATGACTCCACGGCTGCGAAGAGGGATTGTGGGGAGATTTTCTTCCAGGGGTGGTAGTGGATGGAGGTGGGTTTGGTGGTGGCAGGGAGAGAGATTGAGGAGTTGAAGGAGATGAACTGGTGATTGGAGATGATCTTTTGGTGATATCCGCAGCACTGAGGTAATCACCAGGTCGAGTGAGTAGCCATGAGCATGGGTGGATGTGGAGTGGATGTGGAGGAAGCGGTTGAGAGAGGAGAGAGAAGTCCACAATAAGGTGGAGCTGGTGCTACCAACTGAACCAGGCTGATGCGGAACAATGCTCCTTATTTTTGGCGAAGTACCCTTCACAGCAGGAGTGCAGCCAAAAGCACTTCACAAGATATACCGCAACATGGAGTGATTGTGTGCCCTGTGGGCGATTTATACACAGCAATGCCCCTCAAACAGCCATTGAATTAAGGCACTGGGAGAAATTAACTTTCCTTTTCAAATGCTGCCAGAAGCTCTTTAACCTGAAAATACTCTTATTGTTAATGCTAATGTTAATGCTGGCACTATTGTTTATGTTAATCCCAATGTTATTGCTATTGTTAATGTTATTGTTAAGGCTTGTTGCATATTCATTTTAATAACATAAGTGGTAATTAAGTATAGTATGTTGCATATTAGAGTTAACAACATAAGTGGCAATTAAGTATGGGGCAGGTACATAAGGATTCTGGGGAATAATGACTTGGAGAGAGAATGAAAGAAGGTATTGAAAAGAAGCTGGATTGTAAAGTTGCAATAAAGATTGGATTGAAACAACATTGCATATTGTGGATTAAAGAACAATACTAGGCTAATGTTATTGCTATTGTTGAGGGAAATGTTATTGTTAATGTTATGCTGTTTTTGCTTTGTGGTTCTGAAGACTTGAATTGCAGCACCAATTTGAAGGAACTGTGTCATTCCCAGCCTTTAATGTTACATCCAAATTTGAGGAGGGAGATTGAGAAAATTAAAAATGTTGGATCAATGGCCTTAATCTCATTTACAAGCACACCAGCCGGGGAAAGCAGATCAAATGAAAAATGGGATAATGGGAGGTGACTAGAACAAGGAGTTGATTGTTAAACTAAGAGAGATCCATGGGGATAATGAAATAAAATTTTGAAATAAACAAAGTAAGAATTGAAACGGTAAAGTGGTCCACATAGAAAGAGAACATTAGGCAGAGTGAGCATAGGGAAAGATCACAAGAGAGCTAGAAAATAGGAAAGATTATCTGTTCGTCACAGAAGGGACGGAAGAAACGTTTAAATAACAATTAATGGGTAATCAGGCAAAATCAAACATTTACTTATAGATGTGGGACCTATGGCTAATCCCTCGTGCAGTGAAACATCAGGAAGCAGATCCCACTTATAAAGTGTGAATAGCAAGATCAAATAGGCATTCATGGTGATGCATATAAACCCAAAACTCAATAGCCCAGAAGCAGCTTTAAAGTGACAGGAATGTTTGTGCGCTTTGTTTTATTAATGTGGATTGTGTGCAGGGGATCAAGTGTGTGAAAAAAGCCAATTCAAGTATAAATATCTGAGATTGGAAGGTCCAAACACAAACAGATACTCATGATGGAGAAGAAAGGGAAAATAGGAAGGCACTAATTCAAGGTTTTTCAGAACGATTTATCTTAATGAATGTGCTACCAACTGAGATGACACTGACGTGGCAGAATAAGGCATGACATAGGGGAGCCAACTGGTTTATAGATCCTTGCATATCAAATAATCAAAAGGGAAAGGGCTAGCATCAAAGCAGAGCAGAGATGATTGATGTATCTGTAAAATGGGGGGTAAATGTTCTTTAACCCAAAACATAATAATGACAAGAAATGACCATATTACTGTACATTATGAGGAATAAACTGCAGAATGTGTTCCAGGGCAGTGATGCATCTCAGTGTTAAGCTTTGTCATCTCTCCCTTGATGAGCCATTAACATAGCAGCATATTTACTGTCCTCCACATGAAGTCTTCTGTATGTGTTTTGGAGTGGAGAGCACCCACAGAAAGAGAAGGTAACACTCTGAGTCTCTGCTCAATGTGGAATGTGGTAAATCTATGCTGCAGAAAACCGCAACAGAAAACAGACAGGTTTTTATGTCCATGGGGGATAGTTGAACCTTTTCAGCTGGGGACAACGCCAGTGGAACTGCAGTCTAATTAAACCAGAAATACCATTCCATCTGATCAAAGCAATGTGACTTAGATGTTTTACTTTTATTGATTGTGTATTGATCCATGGATAAATTAAGATCACATTTTTTGATCAAACACAATTTTTTCCTAATAATGAAACAATGTGCCTTGCACTCCACATTTCACTTTGTGTGAAACAGAAGACATTCCGAAGGAATAGTGGAAGCAGTGTTAACACAATGTTGGAAAAGCTCAGATAGAGACAATTAGATGGGGCAGAGAGATAGAATCACTCATTGCTAGTACTAGGGGGAGGAGCAACTTAGTCAGCTATGGAACCAATTACTTCTTCAGATGATTACTGTTCTCCTTCCATATGACACTTTCAGCAAATTCAACAAGATGGCTTGGAGAGAATAGGATAAAGAAAAAAAATAGAAAGGTTACAAAATGCATTCCTGCATTATCTGCATTACCTTTCTCCCCTAATGCCACATCGTTTGTGGGATACTACTGTGTGCAATTTGGCTGCCGCGTTTCGCCCACAAATATACAGTCAATTTTCCTACACTCCTTCCCACTTTTCGCCCCCCCCCCCCCCCCACCTGCTCTTGTCACTACCTGACTGTACAGCGCCTTGGGACATCCTCTCGACGTGAAAGGCGCTATATAAATGTAAGTTTTGATTGGTTGATTGATTGATCTAATCTTCATGTTTTAAACAGAGAAATATACACAATAATAACTTGTGCTTATGTCATGCCTTTTGTCATGCCTGTCATACCATGTCTGGTATGTATTCTTCACCACAAAATACCAGTTTTATTTGGGGAAGTAGATTGTTGGCCAGGACACCAGGAGAAACCTTGTACTCTTTTCAAATAGTAGCATGGAATCTTTAAATTTCACCCGAACAACCACAGAGAGAACCTTGGTTTATGTGAAGGATGGCACCTCCGATAATGTAGGGCTCCCCCAGCACTGGAGTCCTTTAGCTCAGTGGTTAGAGCACTCGCCTTACAAGCATTCGAATCCAGGCAGGTCACGGCGAAACCTTGGGCAAGTTTCCTTACTCCACATGCCTAATAATAATCCCTCCCCCCAAAAAACACAATAATAAAAAATTGGTCATTTCAATCCATGACTGTTTGTGGGACACTGCTGTGCACAATTGGCTGCCGCATTTCACCCACAAATATACAGTCAATTCACTTTACAGTATATTCTGTGAAGCGCTTTGAGACGTCGATAAGAAGTGAAAGCGCTATATCAAATGCAAGGATTATTATTATATTATTATAGTACTACACTGGAGAGTGAGTCTGGACTAGTGAGTTGCAAGCACTGATACGAGGCTTGAATCCCTATCTTTCTGACTCAGAGGTGAGAGTGCCACTGTATGTGATTCATGGAGAGACAATAGGCAGTTGTGCCAGGATTTGGGGGTAACTGAAGGAATGCATCACAGTGCAACACTTTGTCAGTATCTGCTGCAGAACAATTACTCGACTCTGGAACACAAAGCCAAAGGTGAAATTAAATGAGAAAACCCCCTGAGGAAACTCAGCTGTGTGATCCTGTCAGGGCTTTGTGCTGAATTAAAACTTGAAGTAGTACAAGAATTGGTTGACCAGAAGAAGTTTGATTCGGATGCAACATGAAATTAATTTACATAGAAGGTGACATAGGTGAACCTCACAGTGAAATTGATGGTTTAATATCCTGCATAGGGCTCATTTGACATCATACACGTTACAGGGGTCACTATTATAATGTGTGGAAGAGCCTAATTTAATTCCCACTCTACTGGATGCCCAGTGGGAAACATTGTGGACATTTTAAACAAGCTGAAATATTAAGACAGATGGTGAAAAGGGATCTGATAACTTTCAAACAAACATGTGGGGAATGATCTTCTACCAGGACTATTATATGGACCAAACTAAACAAGAAGTGTTTTTTACAGATACTCCTACTAGTTAAAGGATAACTTTCATTCCATTAGCAATTTTCACCCGAGATTGCAGTCAAAGTAGATGCAGTAAATATTGTAATACTGGAATATTGAGACGGAGAGGGAAGGAGAGACTGAGGGGGGGTTAAAGTTGACAGATAATTAATGATTGCTGCAAGGTAGGGGTAGCAGCATGATACATAAATAAAGAACAGGAAACTGTCAAATGAAATAGATCCCGAGAGACAGTAAGGTTTAAACGCAACTGAAAGAAAAGTGAGGTCTAGCAATGTACCTATGACACTGCATGTCACAGCAACACAAAATGGGTGAGTGGAACATGCAGCTCCAGAATATTAAAATAAAATTGCAGGAGATATATGTACTGTATCATGAAGAGTGATTTATTTATACTGAATTACGAAGTAACAAGAAACTATTGTTCCAGCTTTATTTAAAAAGTACTTTAAACACAAAATTAACTTAAAGAAGAGTGCTTGAAAAACAATCAATGTGAAGCCCGTTTGACGGCTTAATTTCATTCTTGTAATTTATTTAGACTCCAATCTGTTTCAGTTACACATGTAGATGTGGAAGCCTATTATACATGAAAGCACTGAGCTTGTTCAGGTCTTAGCAACTAGCAGCAGTGTGCTCCCTTAGTTAAAGCTTCTGCCAATAACACAATATAAAAAACACCAAAGATCTAAAATTCTACATTCTGTAATGTATTTAGCCTTTTGCCTTGAAATTTAAAATGGCATTAAAATTGTGGAAACGTCTTAAATTTGGTCTTAATATTGAAACCGGTCTCTTTTTAAGAACTGTGGAAAATGACACCCTTCACCCTCCACTCCCAGGTGGTTGCTTTACTCACTCAGCTAAGTGTTGGCAACTTACAGTTTCACTGCTGAGATATCGTAGCTGTTATTGAACTCTATTGTGGACACAGTGGGTAATTGCAGTTTAAATTCTACTAGCAGTGTTAAGTCTGGGGAGAGCAGGAGGTATATTTATGCAAAAAGTATTACCCCAAAGCCTGCTTACTGGGCTAAAATGATTTTAGTATCGGACAGAATAAGCTTAGTTTTGAAAGGGCGCTGCTTGCCACGCTCATTTTGGATTTAATTGCTTTGAGCATAACATTGATGTGTGACTTCAGCTTCTTCATCTAATGTCAGCAAATGATTTCTCCTCCTGCCCCCCACTCGGTCACCTGCAGGGCCCCACCCGCCCCCACCCGAGGCTCCATCCTTATCCATATGCTCCCTCTTGGCGATATGATCCGCAGACACAGAGTAAACTTCCACATGTATGCGGATGTCATGAAAATCTACTTTGCCTCCTCCAGTACCAACTCCTGGTCTGCCGATGTCTGGCAGACATCAGGACCAGGATGAGTCAAACTTTCTGTTGCTGAATGTGGACAATACGGACACCATATGTTTGGCACCCTTCAATGTCTTTACGCTTGTGGATCTGAACTCTTCAACCTCCCTGGGCTCTCCTTGGACTCACCGAACCAGTGAGCAATTTAGAGTTTGACCCCTACCAGCTGTCTTTCTCCCCCACATTTTGTCCCTGACCAGAACCACCTTCTTCCATCTCTGACACATTGCCCGCCTCCAACCATACATTACCCCAGATGCAGCTGAAAGCCTTGTGCATGCATTTGTCATCTTCCGTCTGGATTACTCGAATGCACTCCTTGCCGGTCACCCCAGCTCCACTATTCAATGGATCCAGCTCATTCAATACTCTGCTGCCCACATATTTACCAGGACCAAACTCTGTACCCACATCTCACAAATTCTGGCCAGGCTCCACTGGCTCCACATCAACAAACGGATCGACTTCAAGATCCTCACACTTGTGTTCAAATCCCTTCACTCTCTGGCACCTTTCTACCTCTCCAATCTGCTCACACCACAATCTACCAATCAGTGCCTCCACATATCTGGACCAGCCTATCCCTCAAATCCTCTGCCCCACAATCAGAGGTTATGTCCCACATCTCTGTTCCAACAGTGATGCAGCAAATACTATTTGCAATTATATAGCATCCTTCATACAGGATAGCATCTTGGAATACCGGAAATTGTTTGGTGTGTGTGTGTGTGTGTGTGTGGGGAGGGGGCAGGGGCTTGGCAAGGGAGAAAGGGAAGGGGGAGGTGACCATAGACACAGTCAAAGAGGTCAGTGTTCAGATGGATTGAAAGATACATGAAGATAGGGTAAAATGAAGGGATTGAGGTAGGGAGTTCTAGAGGTTGACATTGTGGCTGATGGCACAGCCATTGAAGGTGGTGGGGAGGAGTTCGGGGTGCATAACAGGCTGTTCCTTCCTCTTTGACCATCCTACCACCACCCTCCCTGCCTTCCACCATCCCTGCCTTCCACCCTCCTGATCCCAACACGCAGCTCAGAAGATATCCAGACTCTTCAGCGCTTTGGGACATTTTCCTGACATGAAAGGCCCTACATCAATATAAGTTATTGTTATTGTTGTTGAATTTGCAAGCAGAGGAGTAGAGTAGAAGTAGGTCAGACAAGTATAGATAAGTACCAACCTGCCTGCCCCCTCCACTCAGTGCCCCCAAACTCTGGAACTCTATTCCTCAGTCCCTCTGCCTCGCCCTCTCCCTGGCCTCCTTAAGTCCCACCTGAAGACCCTCCTCTTCGACAGTCCCATTGGTCATCCCAAATCCCCTCTTTTCCCCTCACCCTTCCCGTCGCTGACACCAGCTCGGGTCTGAAACAATGACTGTCCTACACCTTGGGATGTCCTTCTGGCCTAACAAGCACTATACAAGTATAATTTTGTTGTTGTTGTTGTTGTAGAGAGGTATTAGAGCATGAAGTGGTTTGTTTATGAGGATTTATATCAATTGCTATGAAAACATGGAACCGGGATTTGGCTGAAGGGGGCGGGTGAAGATGTGGTAGCTATAAAGCTAAATTGGCATATTGTAACTTCAGCTATTAGTTTTCATTGACTGTACAGCCTGGAACAATAGAAAACAGCAGCATTAGAGGTTTTAAAGGTAGGAAGGCTCCAATGAAACCACAGATCAAGATTCTTTGTTCAAAAGTGTGCATTTTCAGGAAAGAAATATCCTTTTAAGAGATGCGTGGAATCTCTCGGCCTCCCTCATGAATTTGTAAGAAGCATTTAGCCCTTGTCACACTAGGAGTCAATCTCTCTGTCTTGGTGAAATTGAAGGGAGCGGTTGTGTGGGGGGGGTGTGGTGCAGAGGAGAGCTCCAGTCATCTCATATTGTAAATTGATGGATAGCCCCATGGGAATGTATAAGTGCCTACAGATACCCAGCATATAATGAATTATTATCAGCCAACTATCAGCTAGTTGTGAGATTGAGAGGCATCTAATTTTGTCCCGACTATGTTTCCGATCATAAATCCTCCATGTCTGGGAGTATTGTTCTCAAAGGATCCACAGACACAATCTAATGTTGAAAATGTATAGATGTAATAGGATTCTCTTAGTTTTCAGTTACAGGTACTTATTGGAGTTATGGCTGATTTATCAACTGCACAGTATCAGTGTTTTATTACAGTAGTGAGTGAGCTGCATAGTAAACAGCTCATCTCATCCTGCTGAGCATCTTATTCAGATAATATAGCCCAAGCTGACATTCATTTCACAGAGACATCAATGTCTTATACTCACACTAAAACAAATCGGATATAACTTAGGGCAATAACACAAAAATCAATGGTATACTTATTCAAACGATTTTCCAACCCTCACTTTTATTAATTATGCATTTCTAATGTAGAACATGCACATATCAAAACAGGTTGCATGTAGTAGATTGAATCAAAACTCATTCGAATGTACAGTGATCGCCATATTAGTTTTAGGGAAAACCTTATTAGTTTAAGCTCTTAATTTTCTTTCATCAGGAAACTTGGTATTGCTCAAAGTAACTATTCCTTCAGTGCACCTTATCTAGAATCTTTGAACATTGGTTGGAAGGATGCATAATGTAATATTGTCTCTGATTCAGTTAGAGATTTCATTTGCAAGGGCAATCTCCTCTCTAATAAATATCAATGCACACAAATGTGCAGATTAATTGCCAGACCAAAAACATCAATTAGTCCACCCTTAGCTTTCAGACAAATAACTGGAATAATACTTGGATTTGATATAAAGTGCTGTAGCTTCATAACAGTGGGCCAGGATGAATGCTTCACATTAATCTGACAATAGTCTTCTTTGTTTCCGAAGTGAGACTCAACTACTCTGTCAAAGTGAAAATGGTGATCTTTGACATAGCTCAAGAAACATTTCTATTTTTTTCTTTCTTTTCCACCTCTTGTGTGCAGTTTAAGATTGTGGCATTTAAGACTTGGCTCTGAGCTCCTGGGTGTGCAGTGGAGGGAGGTTCCTTAGGCCTATTTAGGAAGGACCAAGCAGTAATGTGAGTTTGTGGAAAAGAGGGAAAACGAGTCCTCTTCACAGCAAACTCTTTGTCAAAGATCTCCTCGTGAGGGCCTCAATTATATTTGGCGTTTAGTAACTTTGGTACAGGACATAGGGCTTAGACCTCAAGAACATCAAGGTGGCTGACATGTCACAAGCTAAAGTTCTTTCCACCGTATAAATGTCAGTAGTCTGTCAATTAGCTAATGAGGAAACGGAGGCTTGAGAAAACACCTAGTGGAAGGTGTTCCCTGAAGTTCATGATTGTGAACATATGCTCACATATTGAGGGCTTGTTATCCAGCTTGACTGGTGTGTAAAGTGGTATGGAGCTGCTGCTCAAGCTCCACACTTTCAATTGGGAGAGCATCACTCAGTTGGTGTCAGGAGAATCAATTACTGGGCAAGGATTGTTCTCTCATGGCTCTTGTTAACTTAGCAAACTGAAGCCCTGGTAAACTAACTTAACAAGCATATTAGAGAGTGATCTCAGTGGAAAGTTTTAACCCAAACTCCAGCAGTACCCAAATCAGATCTTCTGTAGACACCAAGCCTTGGTTCTCACCCATTGCCTGTGTCTATTACTTTGCAGAATAATGTAATAGGATGCAATCCTTCCTAGAGAGTGCAAAATCCATTCTTTCACATGAAAAATTCCATGTGCAGGTGACAAACATATGTGGAACTCTCAGGCTTTGTTTTGATCCTCTTAAGAAGGGTTTGTGGGTGTCAGACACATGACCAACTAAACAAAATATATCTTTACATTTCCTCGCTTTACTGTATTTTATCCCTCATTCTTGTTTTCCCCGCCCTTCTCCAAACTGTTCTAGCTCAATGTTTCTCCTTTCACTTCTATTTTCGTTTTACAAGCGAGAGACCTGGGTTTGATTCCCGTCAGGGTGAACCATTGGGCAAGTTTCCTTACTCCACGTGCCTCTGTTTACCTCGCAGTAGATAGTTACCCGGTTGTTAGTAAAAAAAAGATAAATTGGTCAATCAATCCACGAATGTTCATGGGACATCACTGTGCACAATTGTCTATTACGTATCATGCACAAAATATACAGTCAATTCACTTTACAGTATATATTGTGAAGCTCTTTGACACGACTTGGCGGCATGATAAAGCAATATATCTAATGCAAGGATTATTATTATTCAGATATTATTATTCCAAGCCTCCAGCTTCGCTTTGCCTCTGTCCAAACCCTCCGTTTCCTCTCCAACTCTTTCCATGAGCCCTCTATTTTCTTTCCTAGTTCAGTTGTAGGTTCCTTGTTTCCTCTCCACGAGTTCTACATTCCCTCCTTTGGCACTGTGAGGGCTCTGCTGATTTTGCCATGTTATATTCATTCTGCTTTGGTGCTTCCTATCTTGGCTCTGACCTGCATACTCACTCATTTGTGTCCTGCTGTCTCCTTCTGACTAATCAACTATGTAATTCTACTCTAAAACTTGCCATTATTTATTCATTTCTGGCTATTGTCTTGTGTTGCTCAAGCCAAAAGCCAAATAAAACAATTGACAACTAAATTGCCTGGGCAATAGGATGAAAATAACCATTTCTGAAATGGGGGATGGGTAACGACACACACACACATTTAAAAAAACATAAAGACAATTCAAAATTGATTAAACATTTCTATACCTGATCGCTATCAGGAGGAATTTGAGCACAGGTCAAGCATCCAAGCTTCTATCTACTCTTGACATGCTGGATGATTTTGTCTTAGATTTTAGCATTGTGAGGGACTGGATGTGGGGGAGGTAGGATAATTGGGGTTCAAACCTGATACCTAGGTCGCGGACGGTTTGGTGAAATGTAGGGGCAGGTTGGGTAGGTGGAGCAGGTGAGAGCCATGGGACTGAAGACGTCGACGAGAGCCAAAGAGTACAGCACCTCCCCAACAATACAGCAAGAAACAAATATCTTGAACAAAAACAAAAGTTGTTGGGGAAACTCAGCAGGTCAAACAGCATCCATGGAGAAAGGAAAAAGAGTCAACGTTTCAGGTCTACAATCCTTCGTCAGGACTGGGGCTTGTTTGGAGGGAGAGGTTTCTTAAAGATGTTAAAAGGGGAGAGGCAGGACATGGAAGGCAAAGGAGACAAAGAAGACAAAGGAAAAGGAAAAAAGAGTGTGTTAACTGATGGGTTGAATATGTGTTAAAGGTTTCAGGGGAGAAACAGAGGGGGGTGGGTTTCAAAGAACCTGGGGAGAAGAGGTGTTTAGTGGTGATAGAATAAACAAAACACCAGAGAGGCAGGTGGTGCCTAGGGTTGTGATTGTGATGGGGGGAGGGTGTGGGGGCAGAAACTACTATGTCCTGAAATGGCTGAAATCAATGTTGAGTCCAGAAGGCTGTAGTGTCCCCAGTAGATAGATGAGGTGCTGTTCCTCAAGCTTTCGCTGTGGTCACTGGAACAGCGCAGGAGACCATGGATCGAAAGATCAGCCTCTGAATGTGAGCGCAAGTTGAAATGGAGGGAGACTGGAAGATCAGGGTTGACCTTCCGTACAGAGTGAAGATGCTCCGCAAATCGGTCGGTCTCCCAATCTGCGCTTACTCTCCCCAATGTAGAGGAGCCACACCGTGAGCAGCGGACGCAATATACTACATTGGGGGTAGTACACATGAACTGCTGTCTCACATGGAAGCTGTGTTTTGGTCCTTGGAAAGTGGTTTGGATGGAGGTGAAAGGGCAGGTATTACATCTCCTGCGCTGGCACGGGAAGGTGCCAGAGGAAGGAGAGCAGCTGGTGGTGCTGACAGCGGAGTGGACCAAAGAATCCCGGAGGGAACGGTCCCTTCAGAATGTGGAGAGGGAAATATCTTGAATTTGACCCACTGGAGGACGGGGTTATAGGCTCACAGACTAATTTTATTTGGGTGTTCATTGGTCAACCAAATCAAAATCAATCAAAACTTACATTTATATGTTGGTCAGGACACTGAAAGCAGCTCCTATCTCTTTGGATAAGTGCCATGGGATTGTTATGTCCATTTGAACAAGCAGAAACAGGCATGTCACTTTAACGACATCCAAACAATGTCAGTGCTTCGCCAGCACTGTGTTGGATGTCAGTCTAGACTATGTGAGTTTAAAGTCCAAATGTGGGGCTTGAACCCACAGCCTTCTGACTCAATGCTGAGACTACTGCCTAGCCAAACACATCTTCCATTTGAACCCCTCCCCCACCCCCACTCCACTTTTTAACTATTATTGGTCGCTCCAAAGCCCCTCCTTTTCCTCCATCTGCTCCAATCCCGACCCGCGCTCAGGTCTGAAACATTAATTGTCTGGTGCCTCAGAATGTCCTCCCGATGTTTAAGGCACTATCCAAGTCTAATTTTGTTGCTGTGATTGTATTAGCATTGAGACTCATTTCACATTTTTACCCTTTGGCAAAGATACATTTTCCACTGATTCCACTGCCTCTCTCATTTTTACAACTAACTTTGCGAAGTGCTTGAGATGTTGCCACGTGGTAAAATTAAGTATTACTCTATTATTTTATTGGAACATGTCTATTTAAGATTCCTGGGTCACATTAGTGACCAAATGCCCAAGCAGTACAATGAAAGGGTGTGGAGGCACAGCACAATTATGAGCCCAGAAATGCAGCACTGAACTGTGCCACAATCCCCAAGATGCAATCCCCTATCACCCTCAGTTTCTCCTCTTAATTCTAAAATAAAAAACTGCATATCTTTTGGTTACTATAAGAATGTTTAGTTTTAATTAAATTACAAAGCATTTTCTTCTCCAAGTCTTACACTCAATCTCATAAACAACAGAATTTATGATCTTGATGAAACAAATAAGAGAAATTGTTGATGTTTCTGACTGCTCTGTTTCCATCAAATGAGATGCGTCATCTGGTCATTTGCAATACAGGCAGGAAACCCAAGCAGTACCATCATTGGAGTGATTCAAGGCAGTACCATGGGATTCTAGTGTCAGCAGTGCACTGAGCACTCATATGGCAAGCAGAAAGTATACTCTAGGTGCTCACTTCTGCACATGAAGAAGACAAGTGGTTCAGCAAACAAGCTATGAACTATTTACATATCAGGTTTAATACATTCACCAGTGCTTCTACGGGATTTAGTTAATTCTGGCTGTTTAGTTGATAAATAATTATTGTATTCGATATATAGCGCCTTTCCCTGTCTTCAAATTTTCTCAAGGCATGTCACAGCAATTACTGAAAATTGTAGTCACTGTGTGTATATAGGCAAATATAGCAGACAATTTGCACACAACAATGTCCCACAAACAGCCATGAAGTGAATGCTCAATTTTATCAAGAGAATTGCTTGGAGTGTCAGCCTGCACTATGAGTTCTGTCATGAGGTTTGAACCCACAACCTTCTGACCTTAGAGGTGAGAGCGCTATCAACTGCGGCAGGCTGACACCTTATAAGCTCATCCAGTCAGCATCTGGGCCATAAAGGTCATAGGTTAAGTTAGCTGATCTCCTCTACAATTCCTATTTCTGATCGCTGTCCAAAAAAATCCCTGCTGGAGGTGCACATGTGTGCACACCAGTGGGGAAGGCACAGCTTCAATGTCCTCTGTAGCCAAATAGCCTGCTGACATTCACTATGAAGACTTGCTGATGAATAATGGAGAGGTAGTGGAGAGTGTCCATTCCCTGTGGAAATGTACCCCAGTGGAATGAAAAGGAGTTAAATATTTTCAGGAAAGGGGGGGGAGGGGAGACAATTAGTGACAGAGCGATAGTTTGATTCATGCTGGCTGCAATTAGACTACAGCAGGTGCAAACCTGAAGTGTTATGAGGTCACCTTTGGGAGGTGGTCTCTCATCACTGCTCTTAATGCAAATCTCCTTCTGTAAACTGCAGTCATACCACACAATTTGAGCCAATTCAAAACAAAAAACAGATTATGTTGATAAAAACTCTGCAGTACGACAGAAAGCGACCCAAAGATTAATGTTGGCGGTTCGTTTCAAGAACCTGCTTCCAAATTGTCACTTATTTTAAGAAATTTCAACAATTCTATTGCATCTTAAATTTTACGATCATAATGGACATATAGGGTAAGATTGGGTGAAATTTTGGTCCTCATCTGAATTAAACAGTAAGACAATAAAGTGCATAATAGCCCATACACTATTTCTGAATTAAAATAAATGGAGCCTTACACATAAAAGTTGAAACAATTTCCATTTATATAATGGCTTTCATGTCAGCAGGATGTCTCAATGTGCTTGATTCACACAACTGGCTTGGAGCCTGTGCTGGGAGGTGGGAAGCTAGGGATGAGAGGGGACAGGAAAATTGGCCAAAAGTATGATCAAAGATAAAGATTTTAAGGTGGATTTTAAAGGCATAAAATGGGATGGCAGGGAAATGGGACTTGAACATGGAGTTCCATAAAGCTGGTGGAGGGTTGGGGTGGGGCGAATGGCTGAAATCTTGCCCAACAACAGAAGGCAGGGACATGAAACAGTCCAATGTTTGCTTAGGAGAGGAAGCAGATGCACAATAGGATTATAGCAGATCACAAAGGTAGGGTGGGGAGAGGCATTCTTATTTAAAACTGAGGGTAATAATCTTTACTTTATTCCATTAGTGGATGGGGGACGGTGAATGGTTTCTCTTTGAGATAGCACAGGAGGCTTATGTCTTATGTTACATTCAGTTATAATCATAATCGTAGTAATAATAATAATCCTTGGATTTGATACAGTGGTTCATCATATCTTCATGACATCTCAAAGCGCGTCGTAGAAAATACTGAGTCTGTTGTAATGTGATGCACTGAATGAAGAATGCACACTTCGGTGAGGCACTGGGAAAACTCCAACATCCATCAAGTTGTAATCCAGCATGTCAAGATGAGGAGAAGACTCTGTAAATAGGAAACAAAAATGTGTTGTTCAGCAAGTTTAATTCCTCAGTGCTGATGCCTGCAGAAAGAATCAATAAAATTTTGTCCCATCGCTTGAACAGCAAATGCCAATGAGTTCTCAACGAGCGAACTAAGGTAATGATTTCATTTTATTGCAAAGCTTACTAAGCATTGTGACAAAATCTTTTCCCCCAATTCCCAAGAACCCTCAACAACAACTTGCAGTTATATAATGCCCTTCATGCTGAACGGTATCTTGGAGTGCTTCTGGAGCAAAATTAGAATGTGCAGAATTCCCTGCACCATTCCCAGTTACAGCACTGTCCACAATCATTTGTCTCCCGATGTGAAGAGCTCTCTATAAATGTCATGTTGTTGTTGATGCATGTTCTTTACAGTTTTCTAATGAAGAATTAAATGAAAGGTAAATATAGTACTATAATACACCCACATTTGTTACATGCAAGGGAGAAATGTCCACCCATGTCTAGACTTATTCTATTTATGTAGTATTTCAGAGTGTCCAATATTTGGTAAATTCTTAAATATGGTCAAAGCTATTAAATGCTACATAAATAGAGTACATCTAGATCCAGGTGGAATTTCTCTCCAACAGCTGTGAAATAAATCATCATTGAAGTACATGGGAAAAGGACATTTCAGCTTAAATCATGTGGTCTAATTGTGGAAACATACTGTCTGCTTTACCCTGCGTCACTGATAAATAAAACCTCACCAAATTGAATGAAAGTTCCATCTGCATGTATCATATGGAAGAACAGAGGGCAGAAGCATCTTGTAGCACTTCAAGCTATGTGTTATCTTATTCTGTCAAATTAATTCGAAACCCTCTCCTCTTTTTACTTCTCTTAAACAGGCTTGCAAATACAGAGCATAGGTATTCCTCCATCACATCAATTTAAAAAAACTCCTTCTGGCTTAAAACATTGCATTCAAATTCGATTGAAATCAGTCAGGCTAGACTGAGACACTTTAACACATGACAAGCAATAGGCAATCCCTGCTTCATCATGTCAGGTCAATGGACAGCTCCTTGACAACCTGACTTAATGGGAACAAATTGGCAAGATTCCTAATGTATTAACATGTTGAAAATGTGCATTATATTGGTCATATATTATAATATATCAAGTATATTTACATGTTGAAAATGTGCATTATATTGGTCATATATTATAATGTATCAAAGATATCAAACCATGTTGAAAAGCACATTCAACTGTTAAAAATGTATTACAAAAATTGTCAAATACACTGGGTTGTAAAGTAATAAATAATCTTTCTCTGTATGTACTGCTCCTCAGAACAAAGGGAAACAGGAAGATTGAAGGATTAGACTATACCCATGTATAACGTACAGACTGTTATTAATCTTTATCAATACCTCCCCCATAATATTTGGAGGGGGTTTTTTGACTAGCCAGATGTCTAACGCCTACAAAACCCACCACCATGAGAGCTATGAGACAAAAGTATTGCACAGAGAAATGGAACAAGAAAAGTGCATTATAACTAGAAAGCACCTATTTATTTATTTAGGTCTGTGCTTATTCTTACATTCTCTCACACTTTCTCAAGAAGATAATAATAATAATAATTCTTTTGGTCGATAGCCTGTCATGTTGGGAGGATATCTCAAATTTCTTCACAGGATTTCCCTATAAATTGTAGACAGTATTTGTAGGCAAACAGGGCAACGAATTTGTGCACAACAGAGTCTCGCAAACAACAACTTCGATTTATACAACGCCCTCCACACCGGATGGCGTCTCAGAGCGCTTCACAATAACAGATCCTGGGCCCGAGCCAGAGGCAGAGGGAGAAAGGTGACCAAAGGCACGATCGAAGAGAAAGGTCTTTAGCTGAGACCTGAAACTGGGAAGAGAGGGGGAGAGTCAAAGGGAGTGAGGAAGGGAGTTACAGAGCCTCGAGGCATAGTGGCTAAAGGCACGGCCGCCGATGGTGGAGCGGAGGATTCGGAGGACAAGGAGAGGTCAGACCCCGTGGAGCGAAGGCAACTAGTGCTGGTTTGAGGAGAGAGGTTGGAGAGGTAGGGGGTTGCAGAGGAGTGGAGGGATTTGAAAACAAGGGTGAGGATCTTGAAATCAATCCTCTCTGGGATAGGGAGCCAGTGAAATCTGGCAAGGACTGGTGTAATGGGGGAGCGAAGTTTGGTGCGGGTGAGAACGCGGGTGGCAGAGTTTTGAATTAGTTGGATTTTTATGGATTGTGGTGGAGGGGAGACCGGTGAGGAGGTTATTGGAATAGTCCAGCTGAGAGGTGACAAAGGCATGGACCAGGGTTTCAGCAGCTTTTGGGTTGAGATATTGTTGGAGACAGGCAATCTATTGGAGGTGGAAGAAGGCGGTGCTGGTGAGGGACCGGATGTGGGGAAGGAAGTAGAGTTGGGGGTTGAACCTGATGCCAAGGTTGCGCATGGGTTTGGAGTGTTTTAGGGGCAGGCCAGGAAGGTGGATGAGGTGAGAGCCATGCGAATGGAGACGTTGGCGAGAGCCAAAGAGTATGGCTTCTGTCTTGTCAACATTCAGCTGCAGGAAGTTCGCGCTCATCCAGCTCCTGATGTCTGACAGGCAGGCTGACAGAACACTTTGGGGGTCGCAAAGTGAAGTGGAGAAATAGAGTTGGGTGTCATCTGCGTACATGTGCAAGTGTGTCTGCGGATGACGTCCCCAAAAGGGAGCATATAGATGAAGAAGAGGAGGAGACCAAGGATGGATCCTCGGGGTACCCCACAGGTAACTGGGAGAGAGCGGGAGGAAAAGCTGTTTAAAATAAGCTGTTGCTGGCGGTTTGTGAGATAGGACTCGAACCAGGCAAGTGAGATGGATGATGAAGGACAGGTGGTGGAGGTGGATGGTGTGGTCAAACAGTGAGGAACAACAACAAAATTACATTTTTTGAGCGCCTTTCACATCAGGAGGACGTCCAAATGCGCTGAATGACTATTTTTACATGGAAGATTGTTGTCCAGGATACAGGGAGAAAACATTCTCTGTTCGGATACTGTCATAGAATCTGTAATGTCCATCTGAGCAGGCAGGTGAGATATTGGTTTTAAAGGGCATCTAAAGAGATAAAATTCTAGAATTAAATGTTTCTGAAGTTTCAAAAGTATAATTTGTCAGACTTTCTGTCAGTTTTGGCTTTGCTGATAAGCAGCTAATGAAATGGTGCAAACTACTTGTGGAAGGCAATCATTCCTAGACTACGAAAGGACCAGGCTTGATGAGTCATTCATGTTTTTAATCCCAGTTATTCACTTGGCTGAGCTCCAGACTTGGGAACTAAAAGGCTTTTGATTTCAATCCTGAAGCCTGAAATTTCTCATGGACTTAGACTTATAACTATTGTCATAAATAACATAAGAACATAAGAATAAGGAGCAGGAGTAGCCCATTTGGCCTCTCGAGCCTGCTGCACCATTTAATAAAATCATGGCTGATTTTCTAATCTAACTCTGCCTTATCCCCATATCCCTTGATCCCTTTATCCACAAGAAATCTATCAATCTCAGTCTTGAATATGTTCAAGGCCTGAGCATCTACAGCCCTTTGGATAGAGAATTCCACAAATTCACTACCCTCTGAGTGAAGAATTTTTTCTCAACTCAGTGCGAAAGGGCTCACCCCTAATTTTATGCCTGTGGACCCTGGTTATAGTTTCACCAACCAGGGGAAACAGTCTCCCACTGTCTACTCTGTCATGCCTCTTTATAATCTTATAGGTTTCTATAAGATCACGTCTAATTTTTCTATATTCTAGAGAATATAGGCCTCGATTGCTCAACCTATCCTCAAAGCTCATCCCCCTCATCCCAGGTACCAACCTAATGAATCTACACTGTACCCCCTCCAAGGTGAGTATGTCCTTCCTTAAATAAGGAGACCAAACTGCACACAATGTTCTAGGTGCGGTCTCACCAGGGCCCTATACAGTTGCAGCAAGACGTCCCTACTCTTATATTCTAACCCTTTTGTAATGTACACCAACATACCGTTAGCCTTCCTAGTTGCTTGCTTTACCTGCAAACTAACTTTTTGTGACTCATGTACAAGGACACTCAAATCCCTCTGAACACTAACACTATCTAGTCTCTCCTCTTCTAAAAAATAATCTGCTCTACTGTTTTTACTACCTAGGTGGATGACTTCACACTTCCCTACATTATGCTTCATCTGTCTAAACAAGAAGATTGTACAGTATTCCTCAATTCAATTAATTTGGAAGCCACTTTTTGCAGTTCCTTTTTCACCCTCTTTCCAGGTTCAGTATTTAAAATGGAATGAATACTTCATTATTTCTTCTCTAGGAAATATATTTTGATTTATTTACGTGTAGGGCTATGTGCATGTCCAAGCTACAGCTTAGAGTGTACCTGTCAATCCAAGAGGTCCCGCAGGAGTGATGCATAATAACCATTTGTAATGTTTATACTATCTATTCAGATTTCAGTTATTAAATGAAAAACACGTTGAGCTGGGCAGCATTTGATGGGAAACACGGGTCTGTTATATGCGAGTTGTTGTAAACCACATGTAAACTGTGTATTATACAACATGTGCAAACACGTGTGCACATAAGAGATCACAGGTGCCTTTGATTATATAATTTACAGCTAATTAAAAAGATTGGGTTTTAATTACATAATTAATAAATCTTCTTCATTTAATGTTAACTACGTAATTAAGGATACCTGTAGTTCCATCTGTACGGATGCATTTATACATGGTGCAGAATTAAGGGCCATTAAAGTAATTTTTTATCCACCAAATAACAGCCTGGGTACCTTTCAGGTCCTTTCCATGTCTAATTCTGGAAGAAAATCAAATGGAAAAATCTTGTTCCTCAAAAGAGCAGGTGCATTTTGGTGATAATCCATACAAATCTGCCATTTGTTTGGGTTTCCTGCCCATATTAAAGGTTGTCAAAGAAAACCACAAAAATATTCACAACCCTGCTCCAAACAGACCTTTCACTCGCTTGCTGTTGCCAACTGCAAGAGATTCTGGTGCAAAGTCAGAATTGAGCATCAAGAATGCTTTCTGAAGCAAATTATATTTGCCTGCAAGTACAGTCAGAAAGTGGTGCAGTAATGTATAATAATCCTTGCATCCGATACAGCACTTTTCACGTCTTCTAGACGTCTCACAACGCTTCACAGAATACACTGTAAAGTGAATTGACTGTGTAATTATGGGCGAATGTATAGTTATGGGCTATGGAGTGTTTTGAGCTGTTTTGCTGAGGTTGTAAAGTGCCTTATCAAATTGCCAACCTGTGTGTGTGATACTCTCCAGGATCAGGTAAGTGGCAGGTGACCCTCCCTCCAGAGAGAGAGTGAGCTTTCCATTGCAACAGTTTATCTCTGGGATTTCCTTGTGTAGGTGCGGATGTGTGGGATTCTCGGTTTGGTTTGGAATATGCTTTTTTGTAAAAAAAAACAGTGACGGGTTTCCGCATGTGTCAGGACACCCAACTGTCTACAAAACAATATCAAGTGCAAAGATGATTTGTTACTGTTACCTACATTCCCGCACAGCCGCGGGGCGCAGAGAATAGCTCCTGCCACAATTTACACCCCATTCCTCAAAGGCCGGGGAAAGACGCAGGATTCAGGAGCTGGGAATAGTTTGGGGGGGGGATTTTTGTTATATAGCCGAGTCAAATCCCCAGAAATTTGGACCGAAAGGAACCGCACGTTTATGGAGCAATTGGGTAGAACTGAACAACAAGAAAATGACACTTGTAGAGAGACTTTCACGTCAGGTGGACGTCCCAAGGCGTCTGTCTGACTTGGACGGATTCCCTTGGCATGTCCACATACAGCGGTTCCCAGCGGTTTATAACGACTGTCATTGTGGAGTAGCGACTCGAGGCCGACAGCGGTTTGCAACCCAGAGTACAGAGACACCCAGAGTACAGAGACACCCAGAGTACAGAGACACCCAGAGTACAGAGACACCCAGAGTACAGAGACACCCAGAGTACAGAGACACCCAGAGTACAGAGACACCCAGAGTACAGAGACACCCAGAGTACAGAGACACCCAGAGTACAGAGACACCCAGAGTACAGAGACACCCCCGCCCGTCGTTCCGAGGCAATGCCGGCTGCCCGGCCCCTGGGGAGTGACTCCCTGTGAATCTCTCCTCTCTCGGGTTGCAGTGATATCAGTGACCCCGGGAAGCGGAGCTTCAGTCACACACACAGAGACACGGGAAAAGCCCGGTCCCTTCGGTGCCTCGTGTCTCCGCGGATCTGTTACCTATTGATCGCTTTATTACAGAAACACGGGTCGGGTGGATGGCGAGTGAGCGGGGATACCGGCGTTGACCCGCTGTGTGTAAATGAATGAAGATACAGATCGATTCATATCCTCGCTGCTGGGGTTAATAAGCGTGTGAACGATTAGCGACACACACTCCGGAAAGGACTCCGGATCTCAGGCTGGTTGGGACTGGTGGTGTGGGGGGAGGGGGCTCGGTAACCTTTGCTGCATTTCACAGCAGGGAGGGCGTGTGTTTGAGCGTTGGACACGAGTCAGTCTATTGGGGTTTTGTTGCACAGGGAGTTAGACAAAATGCAGGACAGGCGTCAGTCCTGTATCTCTCCGCAGCGCCTACTGGCGCGGATCTGTTGTGTGTGTGTGTCTGCCTTTTAATGCAATCTGGCGCCTTGACATCAGTGAAAGTTTCTCCAGAAAATAAACCCAACAGGAGAGAGGTGGCAACTCAGACAAGCTGTCTGTGGCTCTCTCCTCGTCGCTCTGACTGACCCCTCCCCTCCCCCCACCTGTCTCCCTCTCCCCCTCTCTCTCTCTCTGTCAGACTTTATTGCTTTTGAGTGATTTTTGTTCCTAAAATGCTCGTTTCCCTACATCATTTATCAGGGGCCATAACAACACGCTCCCAAATCCTGACCTTTTCCCTGTCAATGATTCCCAGTAGCAGACAGACAGAGAGTAGCTGCCGTCTCTGGGAAATGCCTGGGATTGTGACCCCACCCCACCCAGCATACTGACACTCTCCTGTCTCTCTCTCTCTCTCTGCTCTGATCCGCTTATTCCTCGGTTCCCTCCTGGAAAGCCTCCTTTCCCCTCCTCTAAAGACCAGGGTCGGTCTGTCTGTCTCCACCCGTTTTACAGCTGATGGTTTGGCCACAGGAGTCTCACAAACAAATCCCAAGACAGGGACAGTGTTGCAGACAAGTGGACAGAGCAGATCACGTTGTGTGTTAAACAGTGGAGTTTGCTCCCTGCCTCAGGCTGACATGTAGCTGTGAAATCAGACTGCAACAGGGACAGGTCTGATCTTACACTTCTGATCCGAGTTGAGATGAATGATCCTTTAGATTCTTTTTTGTCTCACCTCCAACACACACACACACACACACACATATTAATTTGCCCCTGCATCTGACTGACAGGTCGCTGGCTCCCAGTTCCTGATACACACTCTCACACAAACACATACTCACCACACATCACACACACACAGTATGTGCAGAGGCTGTACAGTCTCTCCCTGACTGAGTGAAAACACGTGATAAGGTGACAAAGGCTTCATAAATGTGCCAGAGGGAGAGAGAGAGAGAGGGAGGAGAGAAGGAAAAGGGCAGAAAGAGAGAGGGAGAGTGTGTGTCGGGGGGGGGGGGAGAGAGATTCACTAAAGGGAGTACGGATTGGCAGAGGACCCCAGAGTGAGAGCATGTACCCAAGTGATAGCAGCTCAGAGAGAGAGAGAGACACTCACTCACACACACACACAGATAGGAATCTAATGGACTGAGCCTGGATGGCAGAGAACTGGGTCCTGATCAGATCTCAAATCCAGTTCATTGGTGAAGTCTCTTGAAGAAGAGGGTTGAGATGGACACAGGACACAATCCGTTTGATACAAAACGTCCCCAAGTTCTTCAAGACTCTAGTTGGTACCTGGAGGAGAGAATGAAAGGTAAGAATTTTGTGTATCTCAGAGCATCATTCTTTTATTTTCCCAATTTTTTTTGGGGGGGGGATGGAGGGATGGAGTGGGACTGTGGAAATAAAGTTTCCTTGAAAGTAATACAATAATAACATTTCTAGAAAGGAAAGAAGTCATCAAGGATTCCTAGGTGCTGAGAGGGTTTGGGTTGTTGAGAGCATTGGACAAACTTAACGTGAAAACTGGGACTAAGGAACAATCCAGTTGGGTTGTAAATGTTTAATTAAAAAACATTATGTTTCGGTGTTTTTTTAATAAAAACTTTTTGTTGTGTGTGGGGTGGGGGTGGTGGGGGGGGGGGGCTTTGTTCAATTATTTGCCCCCCAAATGGGAATAAAATATCCTCCCCTCCAATGTATAAATAGATGTAATGTTGCAGGCTGTGCGAGTAAGTAAGTAGCTATGGTTTCAGTAAGAGAGAGGGTCTCTCCGGGGTGGCTGGATTCCCATTAACTTCCTCTCCTTTGTGGCTCCCATCCTCTCTCTCTCTGTGTGTGAGGAGATCCTCAGGTAAGAAGGCGGTGGGGATGGTAACGCCAAGACCAGAGCTCTCTGTAAACAGTGTGACAACGAGTGTCTGTCTCTGGCTAGAGTATTGGAGAGACGCTCTGAGGGTCAATAATACATGACATTTCGACCAATTCACATAAAAGCATTTCCCAAACTGAAACAAGTGAAAGCTTTTTTAAATTTATTTATGAAAAAACGGCGTTATTGGCTCGAAATGACTTGAAAATACTCGCTCGAAGATGCAGAGACTTCTTTCTTCTCAAGAGCTTGAGCGTAAAATATTGTTTTTCTAAAAAACAACATTAAACCTTAACTGTAATTGTTTTTCCAAAAAACTTCGAGTGTTTTAACAATCATCAGAGCAAAGGGGGAAATGATTATCCCATCGGTCAGCTTGTTAATAACTTAGGGAACCAGAGGCTGAACAACTTTGTGCCTACACTGTAAGATCTGGTCTTTTATTCAAAATACAGATTGTGCAATGGTTTAATGTCATTGAAAGGGTAGGGATGCAAGAGGGAAACTCATTCTACATATGGAGCTCTGCTGTACTACACTGTCTCTGTCACTTGACGTACATCAGCCCTCTGGACCCAACTGTTTCATGACACCCACATAATCAATCATTCACATCATCTGATCTCAGAAAAGATGGGCCAAGAGCTTCCCAAACCCATCAGATTTAATGAGACTGAATTACTTTTTTTTGTTACAAAAAACACCCCAGAAAATCTTTACCAGACAAGCTTCCTATGAACAAAAGAATCGGTGCATGATGTCTCCATACACCCCCTCCACCTCCCTCCAACAGAAAGCTTTACTAATTTCTTTTTCACAATCTAATTGCTTTCTTGTATTAAAATCAATGTCAGTTTCGCTCCCCCCCTGAATGTCTGAGTGAGCACTAATTGACTGACTGACTGCGCGGTGTCGGTGGTTAGGATTAAACAGTGTAGAGTCTGCTTCAGCACGTCAAGTGAGCTGGGGTGAGCCACGGTGGCCTCTCCAGCCTCTGAAACTGCGCCTTTCGCAAACAAGGCAAACTCGTGTCGCCTGAGATGGCTTCCCGGTCCTCTCCGCAGCCCGCGCCGGGGCCAACACGTTTTAACGTGTTGAATAAAGAGCCAAACCCATAACACGTGTAACCCCCGGGAACAGGGAGCTGCCCCTGGCAGAGGGGGCCGCTGGTGGGGATCCGAGATTTAACACCTGCGAATGAGGAGGAAGTCTGCAGCCCTGACACACGGTTAGCGACTCCGCTGCTGCTCCGTGAACACGACATACGGTACACATGTCTGCAGCTGTATCTGCACAGCTGCCGTGCACACCGTGCGCTAGCTTTGCTCTCTGTGTGTGTGTGAGTGTGTGTGTGTGTGAGTGTGAGTGTGTGTGAGTGTGTGAGTGTGTGTGTGTGAGTGTGAGTGTGTGAGTGTGTGTGAGTGTGTGAGTGTGTGTGTGAGTGTGAGTGTGTGTGAGTGTGTGAGTGTGTGTGTGTGAGTGTGTGTGAGTGAGTGTGTGTGAGTGAGTGTGTGAGTGTGTGTGAGTGTGTGTGAGTGAGTGTGTGTGAGTGAGTGTGTGAGTGTGTGAGTGTGAGTGTGTGTGAGTGTGTGAGTGTGTGAGTGTGTGTGAGTGAGTGTGTGTGTGTGTGTGTGTGTGAGTGTGAGAGTGTGTGTGTGTGAGAGTGTGTGTGTGTGAGAGTGTGTGTGTGAGAGTGTGTGTGTGAGAGTGTGTGTGTGTGTGAGTGTGTGAGTGAGTGTGTGAGTGTGTGAGTGAGTGTGTGTGAGTGTGTGCGGTGAGTCTGTTGGTGCACTAACAAGGCGATTGTGAACCTCTGTGAAACAATCACAGAAACAAGTGGAGTTTTGACGTGGACGGGAGTTGCTCGGATTGCATTGAGATGGGCACACACGCAACCGTTGCAAATGACAACCCGCACAACTGCCGCGTCCCACTCCCTACGGCGCCGCAGGACGCCGCCACGCGCGGGGTTGTTGTTCCTTAAGTTAAAATGCCATCAGATAAACGAGGCATCTTTTTGACCCCCCCACGTTGATTGGCACGAGGTGGGGAAGGACTGAGAGAAACCTCGCCGGCTTCTCACGCTGGACTGGTTGGTTTTATTCATGTCTTCCACGCTACTGACCCGTTCGTTATTTGCCCGTTGACTTCGTGGCTGTTTGTGGGACACTGTTGTGTCCAAATCGGCTGTCGCATTCTGCCAACAGGGCGCACAGTCACTACACTTCACGGTAAATCCTGTGCAGCACTTTGAGCACTTTCATGCCCCCCCCTCCCTCCCTCCCCCCACTTGACAATGAAAAGACGCCATAATCAAAGTAAGGATAATTGGTGTCATTATTTACTGTGAAGGACCTCTCTGGCTGAGGACATGAGAGGGGATTTTTTTTGCAAATCAGACTTATTCTTGTTCAGAGCATTGCAATGCCGGCTGAAAGCTCGTTGGAACCAGAGGCGCTTTCCTCTGTGTGCTGGTCAACAGGGAAGTAGGATTCCTGGTGCTCTGGAGGGAGGGGGTTTCAGTTGTGGGGCCATGAGAGGCACCCAACTGGGAAAGGGGGGGGGGGAATCCATACAATACTGCGCTAGTGCACGGTGTGATTATTGGTGCTAGAGGCGCACCATTCCTGTGATCTATTGTGGTCATTATGGTCCCTGTGATCAGTGAGAAGCCTGGTTCTTTATTGGACTCTTAACGTTGTGTCAATGTTTCCATTGGTGGCCGCTGAACACAGCACACGGTTAATGACCCAGCGAGCTGAGGCGAGTGGGTCTGTCTGTTTGTCCAACGCCATTAATAGTCTGGTTGTGGGAATGACTTCACTGAGGGTTAGGATTGATTGAGCCATCCTACAAACCAATCTGCCATCAATCCAGACACACTCCTCCAACCCAAATTGGTATGAATTTCGTGTGCAGTAATGGGAAACCAGGAGATTTATAAATAATAATAATTTTCCCACTCTCTCTCAATATTGTCAATTACCACGCCCGACGGCACAGTTTCTTTCTCGAGTCATGTAAGTTCTGCTTCACACAAGTAGTCATTCTTCCTGGGTGAGTCTTGATAGTGAGTGTAAACGAGTTATTGAAACGTGGGTGCTGTTGCCAATCTTTTCCTAACCCGACATCCACACACACACACACACCTGCAGCTGGGGCCTCCTGACAGTCAGTAACCAGGAGTATGAACTGTGGCTGATTTCCCTTCCCTAACCCAATGGTATAAGTTGCATGCTGTTACCTTGGCTTGATCCCTACAGACCACATATGGTAAGGTTCCTGGGCTGTATGGTTCAGTTCCACACTGGGCAGCGCCTTCTGCAGCTGAGCCATTGACAGAGCAAAAACATTTATCTGTTTATAAAACAAAACTAACATTCAGACGGCAGATTTACACTCATATAAACACCAGCTCAGCAAAAACACATTGAGAAACTACATCTGTCTGTAAACACAGACAACAGCTTGGTCAGGCAGTCCTCATGCTCAGAACATCCACACAAGAACCACCCTCCACATTAACACCAATTAGGACAGTTCAAAATAGATGGCATTTGGGGGCTCAGGTGATACTGATATATCTGCCTTACCCACCCCTCCCCACAAACAGGAAGCAAATGTTTAACCACTTTACCCCAGCCCTCATGGAATTTATTCTGGACCAATTCTGCCTGTTGCCTCTCTCTTGTTCTCTCTGCTTTCAAAACCAGTCTAAAACTATGTCTATGTCATCGACTGTGCCTTCAGCTAAACCCCATCACCCCCCACCTCAGTAGTTCAGGTACCAAATCCATCTTATGAAGCACTTTGCGACCTCTTTATGTGGAGGGTGATTTCTAAGATTAACATTTGCTCTGTTTCTGTTCTAAAACAAAATCAGTTTGACGTCGTGTTGAAAGCTATCATAGTGTTCAGATCAGAAGATTATATCCAGCATTTCTGTATCTCCCTCCGGAGTTGTCAATGAGCAATGGCACATTAATAGCAAACTCTTAATGCCAACAATATACAGCGACATAAAATCCAAGTGCGCAAATTATCTCTTAAAACATCACACAGCAAAACATGTTAACCATTCTCAGCAATGTGCATCTAAACAGAACTAACCAATGTAACGTGCATTCAATGCAATGTGACTACTCAGTAACACAAGGCTGATGAAGCCAGCAGTGTGCAGGGCAAAAATCCCGCCCATTATATATATACAGCCACAGCTATTATTAGTTGGGAAATAAGAATTCCAAAGTTAACTTATCCAGTATTTACCGCACATTGCACTTTACATAACAGTAGGGGGTGTTTGGATGGTGCTATCTGACAGACAAGTAAAGAGATGGGTGTGTGGGGGTATTTGTTTCCGTATAAAGCAGCAGGTCTATTAGGTAGGTTGATGGAGTCAAATCTGAGCCCCCTCCCCACACTACCCATATGAAGGATGCCCTCTAGTGGCTGTCATCAGCATTATTATAAATCTTTGTCAGGATGTAGCTGTTGATACTACCAGATTGTCTTCAGGATCACACATTCATTGAAGGAGATGCTTTTCCAATAATGAAACACTATTATTCTCCACCCTCAGTGTTATTAATGCAAGTCAACATCTGAGTAATTACTGGTGTCAACAAACTGCTTTTTAAATCTTCCCGACGTGAATGACGCTCTATAAATGTAATTTTGTTGTTTTTAGAATTAATACAACATTTTCTATTGTTTTCCACGGTTCTCAGTAGTGTTTTGAGAGGTCTGAGATTTGGTTAAGCCTTATACATTACTTGACATGTTTGCCCAAGATTGCAACCAAAGACTGGATACATGTATTTGATGCCATTGCTGAACAATATAAGTAGAAACAATAGGAATATTTGTAACAGGAGTCAGGATTCAGGATCCAGATGTGCGTCATAATGACCTTTGAGACCTTTGAGCTGCCCCTGGAAGTACAATTTGTCTGTGTGATGTGGAACCGGTTAAACCGGAACTAATAAATTGTCCCTATATGCAGCTTGGAGTTATTCTTTATTATGTATATTGAAATTTCGCCCTGAAATGCAACTAGTGCCAAAAAAAACCTGCCCCAATTCCTCCTCAATGCGTTGTGAAAAGGCCAACTGTCATTTTTTCATAGCAACAATCATTTTAAGAGTGTCATCTAGGAATATCTATCACTTTGATTTTCCTTTTTTGTTATTTCGGTGTTTTTCTTCCATCCCCTTTCGACTCTCCTCATGACTATTTCCCGACTGAGAGGGCAGCCAACTGAATTTCTTTGAGAACTCAATCAGCATTGTGTGTCAGTGGATGCAAATGATGCACATGAGAAGGATAGGCTAACTTGCTCACTGATTATCCCTTCTGCTTGCGGAAGGTACCTAATCATTATGTATTATGTCCCAATAACTTTAAGGATGAGGCTGGGGATTGACTGTTCAAGAACTGTATGAGTTTATATTTTTAAAATCTGAATAAAAAAGAAAGAATGAACAAACGAAAGAAACTGTGCCAGACAGACACTTTTTTTGTGTGCTGTGGCAAAGACAGAGATAGTAATCATAGCTTCAGATAATAATAATAATCCTTGCATTTGATGTAGCATTTCATTACATCTTCTGGGCTTCTCAAAGCATTTCACAGAATATATTGCAAAGTGAATTGACATATTTATGGGTGAAATGCGTCAGCCAATTGCACACAGCAGTGTCCCACAAACAGTCGCGGATTGAAGTGACCAATTTTATTATTTTTTTCCTTGAGAGATTATTATCAGGCGTGTAGAATAAGGAATCTTGCCCAAGGTTTTGCCCTGCCCGGAATCAAACCCACAAAATGAAATTTAAAGGACACCTCCTCCCTAAAAATGGGTTCAGAAAATCATTGTGTTTTTTGCTTTGCATTCTTGTGAATGCACAAAGTATTCACAGAAATCGCACCAACAATTGACTCATCACCCTTCCCATAGTAAGAAAGAGATCCGGCAAACACTTCTTTCTGAACATAGTACTGTACTACAATATTTAACATTCAGTCATAGTCCACTTGAATCCACTTTCCATTTAGTCAGGTTATGATAGACTTTGTGAATAATATGGAAATTGCTTTGATGTTTCAACTCTCTTCTCTATTGTTTAATAACATTTCTGGAGCCTTTATTTCCATTACCTCATCATCACACAATATATCTGTCCAAGTTTATTTTCTTAAATTATATATATTTTTTATTTCATCTTAATCAACATTGTCGTCCCCTTTGGTTGTTTTTTTTGTGAGCTCACTTAATGCTTTTTTTCCTGCCTAATGTAGTAAATTTGTCTTGGAAATTGGATTTGAGAAAAATAAGATTGTGTTACATCTAACATATTGGATTTTGCTTTTTAGAATTATTAGGGTGATTTTTCAAAACATATATATTGTGTTTGTCATGTTGGTGGACAATGGTACTAGTGTGGAATGGAAAACAATTCCCACTTGGCACTTAACTACAAAGTCCAGCAGGCAACTGTGAAGATGTCAACCTCACAAAACTCTTAGCGCAACGTTTCTCATGGCTTTTGTTCTGCAACATAATATGACATGACATTAAATGATGACTCCAAGCCCTTTAATAGCCTCATCATTAACCCTCACCATGAGATCCCTGGCCTGCTGACTGGAGGTGCATTTACTCAGCCAGGGACCTGACATGCTTTGTTTAGCCTCGGCTTCCACTGTCCTCCCGTTGTTTGTTGAAAGCAACCATCAATTTCATCCCTCAATTTATTGATAATGGGAAAATCCCGTTCGTGTCAGGGAAGAGTAATTTAAATTGAAGGAGTACAAAAATAAGGAAACTGTGAAGGTTTAAAACATAAGATTCTTGTGTACTTTGACATGTCTTGTTAATGCGTAGGTTGTTTGTGCTTCAATATCTCTTCTAATTCTGTACTTCAAAACTGTGTGCTAATACTTTGACATAGTTGTTAATACTTAACATTTAATGCTTAGTGTCTTAATACTTTGCAGTTGGCATTGCAAGTTGTGTTAATCATGTGCAAATGTATGTGTACAAAAGCAATTATAAGTACCTTTAATTATGCAATTAACAATGACTGAAAAGGATGGCAGATGATTCGCTTGTCTAGAGCATCTCCACTGGACCAGATTGCAAAAGTGAAAGCAGTGACTACCATTATCATTAATAATTCATAATCTGTATTCTTCGTCAGTATTAATGGGACCAATTTATTATTTTTCAACATTGAAACATCCCGAATTTCACATCAACATATTTTGTTGTATAAAATAGAAGTTGTCAAGTGCAATAATGTGCTTTTCCCTGAGATTATTATAAAAAGCCACTTTGCTTGTGGAATTGTGTGTCAAGAAAGTCATGCAAAGCCTGTGTGTCACAAAGACTTCATGTCTTTTAACACATTTCTATGTTATAAAATGCAATTTCTGTCATGTTCAGACATAGATTTGTTAGGTTACCATATCCAGTACTTGGCAAATGAAAATGGTTTTATGTGATTGATGTCTCAGTATAAACTGAGAAAGGCTAGTTTGGAACTGTCTCTTCAAGAAGAAAGGAATAATGCATGAATTCTCAGGATTAGAGATGTTGAACAGTGGTGGATGCTCCACTGGTAGAAAATTTTCCTTCCCTAATAAATAACATTTTGTCCAGGTCCCAATCTTAAATATCCTTTAAAATAACTCTCATGACCAATTGAATTCTGCTGGACTTGGCTGGATCACTAGATGCAGTGCTGCATGCTATTGAAATGCTCTTCTCCAGTGGATCAGAAAGAGAAAACAATTGAGTAAAGTTATTTTTCCCCAGTCGGCATGAACTTGGAGGTATACGTCGCCAAAATATGCATCTAGACATTTACTGATCAGTGAAAATAATCCTGTGTGTGTCTCTTCCATGCCTATGGTCATTTCTCCCTAGCTTGGTGTCCAACCCTGCCATTGTGCAATGCTCAGAGACACTATCTTGCATGAAGGCAACATGTAAATGCAAGTTATCGATACTGTTGTTGGACCAGTGAGACAGTAGAATATACAGAACCTTATTTCTAAGCAAAGTCCCCTTCTGTACTTCTGAATCAATAAAAGGTTGAACACAAAATTCAAAGGATGCTTTGAAATTTATTTTACAAAATAAAATAGTGTACTCGGTTAACAATCGGTTCGCGTCTGAGGTGAAAAGAAGTGGGGGGAGAGAAACATTTCAGATGTCATGCAACAAACTAGACTGTAAAATAAATTCAGTTTTATAATTAATATTAAGCACTTTTTTTCTATCTGCTGTTGCCTGTTTGAATACACTTTTGATAATCTTTCTCCTCCCACCCCCCAGCTTGGTTGCTAAATCAGTATTGTTAAGTGCTTTGGGACATCCTCTGCATGTGAAAGGTTGTATACAGTACTGTGTATATATTTATGTGTAAATTTGTATTGTTGATTGAACAGCTTGCCTAGTGTATTGTTAGTAACTCTTTTGTTTGTGTTTCCTAGCTTGATTTCAGTGCAGTGTGTAGCCTTTTGTAAAGACATCATCCACAGATTTCACACCCTGAGAGTTATTATGAAATCATTACTTGAAGCTCTTTCGGATACAACCTTCCGAACGATCACCACCGATCTCCTCTATATCGCCTCTAATGAAGTACAATACGATGACCCTAAGGTAGACTTCAATCTGACAAAGCTTGCGCACGTCACTCAGAATTTGCATTCTTCCGTGGGGAAAGGCAACAGTTACTTAGAAAAAATGACTGCAGGTGACGACCCACTGTCCAGTACCAACTTTCATGACTCGACTAACATCAATAACTCCCTTTACAACCAATCAATGGACAATGAATCCAATCTGAAATGTGGAGAAAACTTCATGGACATGGAATGCTTTATGATTCTGACCCCAAGCCAACAGATGGTAATCGCTGTACTCTCCTTGACCCTGGGGACCTTCACTGTGCTGGAGAATGTGTTGATTCTGTGTGTTATAATTCGGTCTTGCAGTCTCCGAAACAAACCTTCCTACCACTTCATTGGTAGCCTGGCCCTGGCCGATCTTTTGGGCAGTGTGATCTTTGTGTACAGCTTTGTGGACTTCCATGTATTCAAGAGGAAGGATAGCGCCAACGTCTTTCTATTCAAGCTTGGTGGTGTAATAGCCTCCTTCACAGCTTCAGTGGGCAGCCTCTTCCTGACCGCCATCGATCGCTACATTTCCATTCACAAACCACTTGCATATAAAAGGATTGTGACGCGTCCAAAGGCAATCGTTGCTTTTACTCTCATGTGGTCCATAGCGATTGTCATAGCCATCCTACCTCTGTTGGGTTGGAACTGTAAAATACTGAACTCTACCTGCTCAGACATCTTTCCGCTCATTGATGAGACATACCTGATGTTCTGGATCGGTATAACTAGCGGGTTGCTGCTTTTCATCATCTACGCTTACATGTATATACTGTGGAAGGCACATAGGCACGCTGTCCGCATGATCCAGCGCGGCACTCAGAAGAGTCTCGTTGTACACGTGACGGAAGGCGGCAAAATTCAAACCACTCGACTCGATCAAACGCGCATGGATATCAGACTGGCCAAAACACTGGTACTTATTCTTGTCGCCCTCATCATCTGCTGGGGACCTCTCATAGCCATCATGATATACGATGTCTTTGGCAAGATGAACAAGCTGGTGAAGACTATATTTGCCTTTTGCAGTATGCTGTGCTTATTTAATTCAACAGTGAATCCCATTATATACGCCCTGCGGAGCAGAGATCTAAGGCGTGCATTCCATAACATGTTCTCATTCTGCAAGGGAGCCTCGGCTCAGCCATTGGAGAACAGCCTGGAGTCAGATTGCCAACAGAGGCATGGCAAGCACCCTGGCACCATGCAGAAAGCGGCCAGAAACTGTATCAAGAACACTGTAAAAGTGGCTCAAGTTGCCATTTCAGCCTCCACAGAAACATCAGGCGAGGCTGTGTGAGTCTCAGGATCCGACCATGTACAACAATTACCATTCATACCAGTTAAAATATATTCCTCTAAAGATCTTTAAGAAGAAACACATGCAGCACTTAATGCTTTCTAGCATCACCCACATTAGCTAGGGGTGTACGGTAAAATTAAGTTTTAAAAAAAACATACAGTGCCAATGCACTTCAAGCTGGGACCAAGGTTCTGGATCACGCACTTGATTTGGATTGTAATCTAATGAAATGACAGTAAATGTGGGAATATTGGCGTTCCACAACCAAAGGGCAATGTCAAGAACAGCGCTGTGTTATCTGGAAATGCGTTTGTCTATGGAGGAATTTCATGGGAATTACATAATGTGTGCGGATAGTGAAAATAAAGGGGCAATCAGAGATCAAAACTCCCAGGAAACTCAATGTACAATTATAATCCTTGCATTTGATATTGCGCCTTATCACATTGTTGATACGTCTCGAAGCGTTTCAAAGGATTTACTGTAGAGTGTAGGTGTATGTTGTGTAGGTGAATGATGTAGGTTTGATGCTGTTTCTGTGGGCTTGTGGTTGTGGTCTTATAATCTGAATTAGCCTGTACTCTCTCAATGGCAAGCCACTAAAACAAACCTGGCTGTGTGGTGGGGTGGGGGTGGGCTAATTACACCCCAGCTTTGTGCAATATCCCTGTTACACACCTGCTGATTAGAAATGGTGGCTTTGATTTGCTTGTGACTGATATAATCAAAGGTGTCACTTTAGTTATGTGGATTCCTGTACAGATTTAGACCTAAATGACTATCATTACAAATAATAGAGTTGGTTGGTTTTGACAGTTTATCTACAGTAATACAGTCTTTCTCTGTCTTAATGGTAAAAACATTGACTCAATTCACTGTTAAGATGAAGTTGGGTCAGTTTACTTTGACGCAATGGACTGCTTTGTGCATGTATACACAAGAGAACACAGCTCAATATAGAGTATGTGACATAACTCTTAATTACCAGTTCTATAGTTGTTTAAATATTGCATCTGAGAAACTACAATATTAATTGTGAAATTATTTAATATCAAGGCCTTTAGACCAACTGGTCATCCAGTTCACTGCTTGCCTCAGATCGATTTTCTGAGCTGAATGAAAATGCCTCAAGAGGAAATAATTTGCAGTGTGGCACCAAGCAGGCTAAATTACTTGGGAGCCATCTAAATACAGTATAACTACGTGCACAGATGCTAATTGGATTGATGCCAAATGGTGTTAGCCATAGTATTGGATTAAACTTTTATCTTGTTGCTAGATGCTTTGGTAGTTAGGAACGGAGAGACTTTAAATGTGACCGTAGCTTCCACTCCAGTTGCTTGAAGCTGTGCTCTCAAAGTCAAGTTGCACAGATGGTAACAGCTGGTGCTAAAGTCCTTGATGTAAATAATGTGTGTTTATGAGATTGCTTCGTTATTCCATCTTTCACTCCCAATACAGAGTAGGAGTGGTGTGCAGGACATCAGAGTTTTGTAGTGTGATTCAGAATGCAAGAAGGGCAAACTACTGCTTTAAAACCTTACACCTTCACATAATGTTTCCTTTCTATGAACAGCTTAAACATTGATGGTAAAATTATGAGCAGGATATAAAATAATGCTTGGTATGTAGAATGCATTATGTCAGGAATTCCCCATTGTACAGCATGCTGAAGCCGTAAGTTCAAACTATACATAAGTGGATCAGTGTTACATTCATTAAAATCTAATTTTCATTAGGTGCAAGCTCATTTTGTTAATCACACTTGGAGTTTTGGTCAGTAGGATGAAGGAGTTGAACGAAAAGATGTTTAGCACTGTACAGCTGTCGTTTCATCAACAAGACAACATCTGCTCATAAAACTGCCCTGATAACAGGTGATGGAGAACCCAGAGTGCTCAGGTCACAGCACAAAGAAACAATATGTTTCAAGAACATTTTGCATTATCCTTGACTTTGCTCTTTTGACTGTCCTCCCTAGAATCAGCCATCGCCACAACAAGCTTTTAAAGCTTTTAACTATAGAGTTAAATTTACAGTTTATTTGTATTTAATAATAAAAATAATAATAATCTTTTGAATTTGATAATAGTGCCTTATCAAATTTTCTAGATGTCTCAATGTACTTCACAAGGTGAGGTGTAATGACTCTGTATTGGTAGGGTGAATTGTGGCAGCTAATTTGCGTACAGGTTAATGTCACCACACTTCAATTTCCCGAAATACAGACAGAGGGAGGGTGAAGAAAGATTCCTCCCTATATTTGTAACACGTAGTGAGAATATCATTACAGAATATCAAAGTTGAAGGTCATTTCAGTAGTGCACAGTTGTATATACAGTACTCTCAACTTTCAAAGGATTGTGCCAGGGAAGTTAAGATTGCTTTAGGCCTTTACACTGTTAGGTGGTGAATCCCTATCTGAAATACTTTCTTCTTGACTGGTTAGATATTGAATAATTTCTTTTTGCTGAAGGCTGTGGAGAAAGTGCATTTTAAATTGAATAGCTCAGCAATTTCCTGAGAACAAAGACTATTCTATAATGAAAATAGGCACATGTAGTAAGAACAACATCAACACCAAAATTTAATTTATAGAGCGCCTTTCACATCAGGAGGACATTTCAAGGCACTGAACAGTCAGAATAGGACCCGAGCAAGGGAGAGGGGCAGGGTAGGGCGGAAGGGTGGGAGAGAGTTGGGAGGGCAGCAGAAGGCACAGAGGAGAGTCTGGAGACTGGCCTTGAAGGAGGCGAGGGAGGGAGGGAGCGAGGCAAAGGAACTGTGGGATGGAGTTCCAGAGTGTGGGGGCGGAGAAGTATAATGATTTCTATACTCATGGATAAATGTGACCAATGAGAGACTGACAACTGTTCCTGCCAATCACACAGCTCAAAATAGAGATGTTACACGTTACTCAGTCCTAAACTGACATCAGGTTTAGTCTGCAGTCTATTGGGAAACAAGGTCAAAGTTTTACACACACCTAATGCCTGAATCTCAGTCAGAGCTGGTGATAGAGAGAAAATGTTTGAAAAGTCACACTTCTTTAACTTCTGTATGTACTTTGTATAGAAAAAAATTACGGAACAAATGTGGTATTTTGCTGCATTCATTTAATTTATATAATAACCTTGTGCTTTGGGACTCAGCAAGACTTTAAAAGATAGTTCACCTGAGACACTCACAGAGCAGCTCAACAACAAACACTGGTTAAGCATTAGCAGCTAAGTGTCCAGAACTGAATACAGTACTCCAGCTAAATTAGGAAGGATATCAAGGCATTGGAGAGGATGCACAGAAAATTTACCAGGATGGTATCGGAAATAAGGGACTTCAGTTATGAGGAGAGGCAAGAGGAGCGAGGAATATTCTCCTCGGAACAAGGAAGGTTAAGAGGAGACGTAATGGAAGTTTTCAAAATTATCAGGAGATTTGATAGGGTGAAGAAAAAGGAACAATTTCCACTGGCAAGTGGATCGGGAACCCAAGGATACCGTTTTAATATAGTTGTTGAAAGAAACAGAGGGGAGGTGAGTTTGGATCTGGAATGCATTGCTTGAAAGAGTGGTGGAAGCCAATTCCATGACAACTTTTAATAGAGAAGTAGATAGTTATTTGGGGAAGAAAAGTTTGCAGAACTATGGGGAGAGAGCATGAAGTGCGATTGATTTGTACAGCTCTTTTCAAAAAGCCGACGCAGACACAATGCCAGATGATCTCCTTCTGTGCTGTATGATTCTATGAATACTTTACCAACTTTACTGAAGATCAGTACCCCAAATTAGCCCGCTAATCCAAAAAATAATCAATTCTTAATCTATCAGTATGTAAAGAGAAGCAATTTGCCACTTGGGTGACATCATGAGAAGCTGAAAAAACATCAAAATACTTCATAACTGATAACACCAGATACACGTGATACCAGGGCAGTAGTTATGAAGATAGGAACCAAATATATATAAATGTAGTTATGAGTTGGGTGATTCCCCCCAAAGTACACAATCATTACAATTTACAGTATATCCTGTGAAGCATTACACATGTCTTCCTAATGTGAAAGGTCCTCTATCAAATAAAAAGTAGCACCCAGTTCCATTGGAATGGATATTAAGATGGACCAGTAGAGGTCTTCAAAATTCTGAAAGATTTTCAGAAGACTGTGAAAAAATTATTCCCAATTGTTGGAAATAATTAAGGAAAGAGGACATGAATCAGAAGAGGCGAGGAGATCAGGAGAAATGTTTTCATGTAGCCAGTTATCGGAACATGGAATGCTTTGCCACCAGTGCCTATTAAGGCTGAGACTATAAAAACATTTTAAAGGCAATTTGGCAGAAGAATAATATGAAATAAATGAGCTAGGCTGAATGGGCCAAATGACATCCTCCTATTCTGTATTTTCTATAAAGTTTAATATAATTCCCCTCACATGCACACACAGACACAAATCTCACTTTTGCATTTGCTGAATCCCAACTTCAAAGATGACTCGATGCCATCCTTGCATTTCAACTCTATCTTTATAGTTGACAAGGAAGATGACATTAATGCTTGTAGCTGTGTGTCAAATTACAGAGCTTTATACCATGGATTCATGTCTACTAGTAACTGGAGACTAATCAAATATATTTAAGGATTCTTTCTGCTCCACTGACATTAACCTCTCCAGAGAGATGAGTGATGTTTATCCCAGCAATCTGAACTGGATTTGAAATCATGATCAAAATCACACGCCACTGCAGGTTTGATGGCTTAAACCTTTGCACTGGCCCATAGACCTCTTATAATGATTAATACATGCCAAACAAAATAATTTAATACAGTGACGTTGCACATATTGCTTCCATCCCATTGAAAACAAAAGGAGAGCTTGCAGTACGTGTATAAAGTATTAGTGATAAATGAATCTTTCCAATGGTCTTGAAATAGAGAAGAGCACACAAATGTTAGTTATCCATTATGGAGTTGTCATACATATCTTAAACGATTGGTATAGTATGTAATACTTGTTCTTGTAAGTATTCTTGTCAAACTAACATTCAGATTAAAATTAGTCGGGATGTTGCTACACTTTTAGTGACACGGCTGAATACAGGTTATTTTGTAAACCTCAGAGTTATTCTTATTTGGAGCTGGACTATATTCCCTTTTGTGACAGCACTTGTGTAACATAGATGTTATTGCTCAGCATTCGTGAATAAGCTAATTGTGTTCAGAGTTATGAAAGAAAAAGCCTGTACAACAAAGCAAAATAGAGATTCGATGAAGACTTTTTTTCCCTTACTTTAATGGTAAGATGGTAAGGGGGATTCTTGTAGAATCGGGCCATAGACAGTCTATGTGAACAGTGACCAGGATTAGCTTTTATCACGTTGTTCTTGCACACTTTTGACATTCCAAAACAAGAGTTGCCAATCTATAAAGCCATATTGGTGTCAATAGATATTTTACAGTAAAATTGTGAAACCATGAAATCACTGAAATTGGGAGTCAGGGTTTGCGAAAAAATGATCATTTCATCATATTGATTACCTTGGCTTGACACTTGTTAGCATTACCAATAAATTAATAACACATCATGAAAATTTATATTTCATTCTCCATGAACTTCATGTGACATTTCATTCACTGATGAGTCAAATATTTATTTGTTAGCACAAGTGAAGCTTCCATGTAACCGTGGTTGCATTCTAGCTTTGCTGGGCTGAAAATTTCAGTGAAATTGTGAAATTTGGTTTCACAGATTTTCTGTAACATATATACTTTTTCTTTTGAATAATTCTAAACTAAAATTATAAAATAACAACAACAACAAAAACAACGGCAAAATTACATTCGTAAAGCACCTTTCACATCAGGAGGATGTCCCAAGGCACAAGATAGATGGAATCTTGCAGTTTTATTTTTTGATGGCTGGAAGTTTTGGCTGCAACATCCACTGGTAAATGAAAAGCCTGTTTTATTTATCACACTTATTTCTTTCAGCAATGTGCTGGATGATTTTTCCTTCACAGACAAATATCCCCAAATATTTTTATATTGAATGACTGTGGATGTGCCACTGAAGTTATTTGAACAGCATCGCATAATTCCTATGTGTCCAAATAATAGGACAAATAGAAACACCAATTATGAGAGTGCTGAGCCAACTCTATTGGTTGATATATGTCCTCAAATATCTCATGATGGTCAATGATACAGTTCCTACTCTGATTTCATTTTGTAAGTGTTAACCATCTTGTACACAAAATACTGCTTGAGCTAAATATTAACTAAACAAGGGTCACATATTGTGAATTATTGAATGTCTATAAAATTCAATGTGAATAATTAATATTAAATAGAGAGGAAAATAAAGAATGCAACAAAATTCTCCTCATGATAGGATCCTCTCAATAGATGTTAACGCTTCTGTGCGAGTGTGTGTTTTAAAATCTGTGGGTAGATATAGAAGCTGCAACATGCTTTGCCTGAACTTCTCTGGACCATGATATCTCATTCTCAGTTGTTGAGGGAGGAAGAGAGAAGCAGAGTGTGAGTTACCCAGTATATCCTCATGGACTTCTAACCAACTGACTTTAGGGAAAAATTGTTACTGACGTTGAAGCAAGACATTGAATTGTCACTGACGTTGAGAAATAAATCCAAGAAAGGACATGATATTCAGGAGCGATCATTTCACCAATGATAGTTACTGCATTGAATGTTACATTTTTGATCCCATTACTTTGAAAATAGTAGCATCAATTTCATAGAAATCCTTCTGGATTAGAAAATAGAGGGAGATAGTAAAAACCAGGAGACTTGTAGTTTTTGTACAGGCCTGAGGGTCAGAAAGTAATAGAAAAGGTCCAGTCACTTCACTGGTGTTGCTGTTTCCATCTATTCATCAAAAACTCAATGAAAAACAATCAAGATAAGCATTTCACTTTGAGTTTTTTGGAAGAAAATAGAAAATTATTTTGTCTCAAATTTCAAGTGTTCTAATGATATAACATTTGCAATTTACATTTTTTTTACACTGCAGATATTAATTGTGCATTAGCTTTGAACAATGCAATAAACAAGCAGTATTATAAAGGATTCATTGCATTGCAAGGATGACAATATCATTTATGAAAGTACATACCTATGTCACTGGACTGAAGTAGATTAGAATGGATGAAACAACGGCAAGAAAATACTTGACATTGTTGTAGTAAATGTTACATTATGCTCTGGTGCTTAGGAAGTGGAAATCGTGTTTCTTCAAACATGCCTAAAGTAATGGCGTGGAATCGTAGATCAGGATGAACTCCCTTTGTACAGATCAATTTGAACAGTGGTCGAAGTTAAGACAGAATGTGGGGTGTAGCTGCTGTATGATTCATGAGAGAATTACCAAAGAGACAGCATCTCCTTTAATATCTTAAACACGTCCTACTTAATTGCCAACAGTCAAGGGCTGTGCAACACAGTAGATAGTAGTCATTCCTCTGGGACATGGGTTCAAATTTTAGCACAGACTTATTGAGATGGATGGCATCTCTCAATCTCTATGTGGGCAGCAAGATTCCCAAGAGAATTGAGCTTGGCTCAACTCAACTTAGCTCCTGGTGGCTAGGCGTACACAGCACAGAATCATTCGTAACTTAGCACTAAATTCTCAATTTAATAGAATCATAAACTCATAGCATCTCTTAGCACAGATGGCCAATCTGTCCATGGTACTTGTGCTTGCTCTCTGTAAGAGGTACACAGAGTGATGGGACACAGAAACAGATTATTCAGTCCAACTGGTTCCCACTTGTGTTTATACTCCATATGAGCTCCCATCCCTGATTCACCTCTCCTGTAACCTACAAATTCTTTCTCCATCTTGTTTCCCCACCTCTCTCCCTAATCCCTATACTCTTTCATAGTATTCCATTCATATATTTGTCTATTCTCTTTTAACTGCAGCCAAAGGTTTTATTCTGGGAGGCTACAAGATTGGTTGTAGAAATGGGATGAATATTACACTGGTGCAGATGTTTCTGAGGTTAAAGCATGTTTTGTCGACGAGGGGCAGGAGTTATGCTGGCAGGTGAATTCCCTCACCTTTATTAAGATCAAACTGTCCCCAGCCTGAAAGGAAAAAAAAAACCTTTCTATTTGTTTTTCCAATTGGGGTCCAGCATGCGGTTTCATTGCTTAATGCTGACGTGTGTGAATTTCAATAACCAAGTCATTCAATTAACCTTCTGGTTAGTGGGATCACAGTATTTTATTCAACAAAGACTCAGACTTGAGTCGCTACCTCAATCACTGCCAATGAAAAGATGAAAGTTATAAGCAGCAAGCTTGCTGTGTGGAAGTCAGCATTAGAAAAGGTAGAGGATGGGGGGGGAGGGGGTGCAGTTAGGAGGGTCTGCTTCAACACATCCAAGCAATTCCTCATCAGTATATTATGAAATTCTAAATATAGATAGTATTGTCTTATACTTCTCACAGTCTTATACCAAAATAGCCACAAAATATATTGAAAAGTAATGGTATTTTATGGACATAAAAGTCTCTTTATTTAGCACCTATTAAAGAATAAAAGGAGGCAGTGAAACAGCTCGGAGAGGTTCACCAGAAATGCTTATATGATTTTATGAGAATCTTGACATTTTTCTTTTAAATACATTTAACTTCTAACAAAGAAGTGATGCTGTCTCTTTGGTTAAGTCAATGTAAATCATCAAGAGTCAACGTGAAAGCAACAACCTAGATGGGATTGGTAGATGTTTTAGATATGTGCAATCTGTATCTTAAGATATACAGACCTTTCGCAGGTAGGACGTGATTTTGCTTCCTGGACTTAGAGATCTTTCCTCATGTAAATCCAATGGGAAGCAATGTTATTTATTTGTAGCAACAGCTGTCCATCTCCAGTTGTGATCTTTGTGCCAGGGTGTAATTTTATCTGCACTTTAAGACTGATATATTTTGCATGTTAACAGTATAACAGAATAAAAGCCTGGTTTTGTAGGACAAAGCCAACTGCTATTTGTGGTTTTCCATTGATGCACAGCATCTAATGTATTAGTCTTTGACATCTGTAAAATAAAGATCATGTTTGACTGTTACCATCAGTGTGGTATTATTTCCTGGTAGGAATTTGATTGGATAATGATGGAACTATGCTCACAAGTGCAATGCACCTGGAAGGAACACTCATGTTACACCAGAATACATTCAATAGGAAACGTTAAACAGGTGTTGATCTAATTTGATACAAAGTTTTAAAAATATTATAAAGTACAGTACAGAAGTAGGCCATTGAGGCCACCGTGTCTGTGCCGGCACTTTTAAAATGATCTACTTCTCTCTTAAAATTGTTATCGAATTGGCTTCCACCTCCATTTCAGACTACGCGTTACAGATCCAAACAGTTCGCTGTGTGAAAACTTTTTCTTTCACCTTCCCCTCTGTTTCTTTTAATAACTATCTTAAAATGGTGTCCTTGGGTTCCTGATCCACCTGCCAGCAGAAAATGCTTCTCCTTGTTCACCCTATCAAAGCCCCTGATCATTTTGAAAATTTCTATTAAGTCTCCTCTTAACTTTCTCTGCACATAACTGAAGTCCCTTATTTCCGATACCATCCTCGTAAATCTGCTTTGTCTTGACATAATTCCTAAACTGTGGTGCTCAGAACACAACACAATACTCAATACTCTAGTTGAGGCCTAGATAATCCTTTTTAAAGGATTATCATCGCTTCCTGACTTTTGCATTCTATGCCCCTATTTATAAAGCCTAGTATCCCACATGCTTTTTTTTAAAAAAAACAGCTTTATCTACCTGTCCTGCCACTTGCAAAGATTTACTTATATGAACCTCCCCAGGTTTTTCTGTTCCTTCATCCCCTTTAAGATTGTACCATCAACTTATATTGACGCTCCTCAATCTTCCTCCCAAAACGTATCACTTTGAATTTATCCACATTAAATTTTATCTGCCACGTGTCTGCCCATTCAACCAGTCTATGTCCTCTTCAGTCTGATACGATCCTCTTCACCATTTAGTACTTTTCCAAGCTTAGCTTAGTCTGCAAACTTGGAAATTGTACTCCCTATGCCCAAATCCAGGTCATTTATTCAGATCAAAAGGAGCAGTGGTCCCAATACTGACCCCTGGGGAACACCAATATACACTTCCTCCAGTCAGAAAAACAACCATTCACCACAACTCTCTGCTTTCGGTCTCCCAGCTAGTTCTGTATCCATGCTGCTGCTGTCTCTTTAATACTGTAGGCTTCTATTTTGCTTACAAGTCTCTTATGCGGCACTTTATCAAACGCCTTTTGAAAATCCATATAAACTACATCAACTGCATCAACTTCATGTTACTTCTGTTACTTCATTAAAAAATTTTTTTAGCAATATTTAATTACATCTCAAGATGATCATAAGATCACAAGGTTTATTTGGATGAAGAAGGCACTTTGGCCTGCTTGGCTTCCTCCCTCACCTCATTCAAAGTACGTCTCAAGACCTACATCTTTGGCTGTGCTTTTGGTCATCTTTCATTTCCCCATCCCCTTGGCTTCTAAAGGTATTAAGTGTAAATTTGTAGTGTATTGTACATTTGGTATATTCATCTATTTTGTGTCACTGTATTATCCCTTATAACTATTACGTTATTGATGAACTATACATGCTAGGATACAGTCCAACAACCATTTTTGCTCTGATTTGATTCTGTTTCATTGTACCCATTTCTGAACCACACTTCCCTGCACATTGTTTGCTATTTTACAGTCTCATGCTTCATTGTGATACACTGTCAACTTCTCCAGGCATTGTGCCAACAAAAATAAAGAGCCTAAAAAGGCACTTTACAGTTTATCCTGTAAAGCAATACTGTATATTCTCCTTTGAGATGCCCTCCCTCACGAAAGGCGCTATACCAAATGTAAGTATATTATTAATAATATTACTTCTCTCCCTCCTGCTTCCACAATTAATGGAAGGGATCGATGTATATGAACTCAGTCATCCTTTTTAACCTGAGAGACACTGTTCCATAAAATGATACATTGAGGACAATCTGCAGGTGGAAACCAAGTGGACAGAGGAAATAAATAGGGAGAACGAATGGCAAAACCTTTTTTTTATTTCTCTGAACCACACAAAGACAAATACAACAACTAACAACAAAATTACATTTATATAGCACCTTTCACATTGGGAGGGCATCCCAAGACGCTGAACAGTTAGGTCGGGACCCGAGCAGGTGGGGGGAAGGGTAGTGGCAGGGGGGTGGAGAGTAGGAAAGGGAGAGTTAGGAGAGCAGCAGAAGGCACAGTCGAAGAGGAAGGTCTTGAGACCAGCCTTGAAGGAAGAAAGGAAGGAAGCAAGGTGAAGGGATTGCAGGATGGAGTTTTAGAGTGTGGAGGCAGAGAAGCTGAAAGTCCGGTTCAGGGTGGTTCAGGAGGGGGACATGGAGCAGACCAGAGCCTGCTGAACGGAGGGGTCCGGCAGGCTGATAGGGAGACAGCAGGTCGGAGAGATGGGTGGGGGCAAGGCCATGAATGGCCTTGAAAGTGAGGACAAGGATTAAGAGATAAAGAGACAAACAAGAGATAAAGAGATTAAAACTACAGTAAAGGTAACAGAAAATAATTAAGAGTAGAAAAATGAAAAGATCCACAAGTGGAAGGTGAAAATGCATCTACACGTTTGGCTACTGTTGTTGCCTAAGTTCACTTTCATGGTTCTCAATAATTGAGGAATAAGTACTAGCTTCCTCTTCCTTATCTTCTGGTGTCCCCAGATAACATAAATGGAGCAGGTCAGTATACCCTATGGCTGGACCCATTGTGTTCATTGTCATCTGGCTCTTTGAAAAGCTGAGGCAGTTAATTGATCAATTTGGTGTCTTCAGGCCTTCAGTACTTTCCGGCAATTCACCACATTTGGGAAACTGTCCGCTCCCTCTGTTCAGCAGGTTGTGGCTTTTTCCACATTCCCATGCCCACCCATGCCCACCCATGCCCACCATCAGCAGTTGGGCTGAAAGCCTTTCTGCCCCCACCCTTTGTAACTCCATCAAACATTTTTTTTGCCTTGCACCCTCCCTTGCCTCCTTCAAGTCTTGAAACTGTCCACTTTGATTGACTGTCCAACGTCTTGGAACATCCTCCAAACTTGAAAGGAACTATACAAATGTAATGTTGTGTTGTATTGTAAACTAAGATTTTTTCTGTATTTCCTTTATGTAGAGTTCTGTAGCTCAGTGGTTGGAGCACTCACCTTACAAGCGAGAGACTTGGGTTCAATTCCAGGCAGCGCAAATCCTTGGGCAAGTTTCCTTACTCTGTATGCCTGATAATATTCCATCAAAAAAAGCAATAATAAAATTGGCCATTTCAATCCATGACAGTTTGTGGGACACTGCTATGCACAATTGGCTACCATGTTTCGCCCACAAATATTCATTCAATTAATTTTACAATATATTCCGTGAAGCGCTTTGAGACATCTAGAAGACGTAATAAAGTGCTACATCAAATGGAAGGATTGTTATTATTATTCACTCCTCTCTACTTCCAGAATATCTGAATGCAATGCCCTGATTGAACCATCTCTGAAAATTCTGCTCTAGAGTTATGACCTTGGAAATTCAGTTAAAAAGTACTTAGCCTGAAATTTCTTTTAACCTTAGCCTGTAAAAATGTAAGGTCACATAGAATTGTAGAAAATCCTTCAATTCAGTCTGAATATGGAAGCTGGTTCTTTTTTTTAAAAAGAATTTTAACAAGATCAATTAAATATTTCAGGACGTGGTCTCAAAGCACTTTAAAGAATCTGGGCAAGAAGTGAGGGTAGGCTGAAGGGGGCAAATGTCAAATTAAGATTGTGTTGAAGAATTTTTAACAGTTCTGCACAAATTCAAGAATGGATGGAACATTGGTCCGACTGAACCTATAACATCTCTGAAGATCTGCCAATGGATGTTGTTTCACTGATCAAACCACACTTGCTGCCAGTTGAACAGAATAGTACTGACAGCAGAACAGAGTAGCTTGATGGCCAGACAGACTATTCTGCTTTCCTAACTGGAGGAGACTCTTTTCTTGTAAGTGACCTGAAAAGGGAGAAGGGAAGAGAAATAAAAACAATTGCACAGCTGATGTGCAGCCCACTAAAATAGTGATAATCCCTTCACATGCCTCTGTTTCCCTAGCAGTGAATAGGAAGCCAGTTGTTGGACAATTGGTCGATCACTTGTCCAGAGGTAATATTCCCCTCAAAAAGATAATAAGTTTGGCCACTTCAATCCATGACTGTTTGTAGGATACTGTGTATAATTGGCTGTCACATTTCACCCACAAATTATACAGTCAATCCATTTTACAGTATACTCTGTGAAACACTTTGAGACGTCTCTAAGACATGATAAGGCGCTATATCAATGCAAGGATTATTATTATTATTATTATCATTTGGTATAGCATTTCCAATGTCTCCCAAGTTCTTTACAAAGTAAGGTGTAATGACTGAAAATTTGTAGGTGAGCATCGACATCAATCTGCACATAGAAATGTTACACATATAGGCAAGTGAGTGATTAATTTTATTTGGGGCATTTGTTGGGTAAGACACCGCAAGAAGCTTCTTTCATTTTTTGAATAGTGCCATAGGATCTTTATTTCCCACCTAAACAGGCAGAAGGGATTTTGGTTTAACGTCTCCAAAGTAAATCAGCTGTAGAGATCAAAGAGTCCAGTTCTTTATTTGCATGGCTCACTGACTGCAATGGGAAATTTTTCAACAAAGATTTTTGTTTATTAAGTGCAATACTCTTTGATTATAATTTAACTAGATTATGTTATAAATAGAAAGAAACTGGTCGCAGTCTAGCAGATTCTTAATTTCCTTGAAGCCTACCAGTATTCCACATTATTTGTGGGATTTATTTCTGTGTCCAGTAGCATTTCAAAGTTGTCTGATCCAAAGGGGGTTTGAGGGTCTGCTGTTTTATATGTTTGTACATGTTGTTCAGTTACCATTGCTACAATCGATGGTGAAGAGGGAGATGGACATGCAGGTTGCACAGGAGATTGACGTGGCAATGGAACTGGACATGCTGGAGGTGGGATTTGCGGACGGGTAACAGGGCTTTGACGCTTCACTGGGATCGAACGTGGCAACTTACTCGGGGTGCATGGTGGTGTGTTATCTCGTGGCAACAGACTGTGATGAGGCAATAAATTGGGCTGTGGCGGGGGTGATATTCTGGGGCGTAGCTGCAAAATATCCTGGGACAACCTGGATTCCGCAGGTGAACGTGACTGCAGTGGGGGACTGTGCTGTGATGACCGTCTGGATGGTGGAGGTGAGCTCGGACGTGGAGGTGCCTGTGGGTGCGGCGGTGGCGATGGATAAGGTGACGACAGACGTGCCGACAGACTGGGACGTACTGGTTGTGACCTCGGACGTGGTGGTGGGCTTGAGTGCCGCCTGGGGTATGAGATTGGGGGTGGTGGTGGACGCAGTGGTGGTGAACGTAGGGGTGGTGGTGGGCGCTGCGGGGCTGGTGAACGCCTTGGTGGTGGTGGGCGTGGTGGTGGGGAGCGAGGTGGCATTCGTTTGTTTGCCGATGGAGACATTATGCTCTCTTTCCTCATAGAGTGCTTTTCTGTAAATCTTGATGTCCTTTTCCTTTCAAATCCGGGCGATGGAGGTCGCGGAGGAGGTTTTTTTTTGGCTGACTGCTTAGATCTCCTGTAAAGACAATGTTGGAACTAGGTATGAAAATGAAAATGATGTTCCCACTTACCTTCATTTTTTTCTCTTTGAGAATTTTATGATCCTAATAATCTTTGCATTTGATACATAGAGCATTTTCATGTCGTTGAAAGTCTCAAAGTGCTTCACAGGATATATTGTGGAGTGTAGTGATTGTGTGTTTTGTGAAGAAATGCGACACCCAATTTGCACACAATGTCCAAAAACAAATATGAAGTGAATGTTCAATTTTATTTTGGGGTTTATTGGCCAGGACACCAGGATAAACTCTTTTCTAATAGCGCCGTGGATCTTTAACATCCACCTGATCAGGCAAACTAGCCTCGGTTTAATGTCTGATCCAATGGATGACACCTCTGACAATGCAGCACACCCCAGCTCACGTTGTATTGTCATCTTAAAGTTAAGTGATTCCAAATCCCAACGTAGGGTTTGAACCCACAACATTACACCAGGCTGTAACTTTTGTGCCTCAGTAATGGCTCGAGAGCTGCCAGATACATAATCATTTAGGGTTCTTGTAACCATTTCGACCATAGCTGCCAGGGCTTCTGTTCCTAGTTGGTGTAGTTTACTTATTGCTTCTCAACCTACTGAGGCACTGGTTATTGAACGTACCTGTTTGTTTTTCATGAGGGTACCTTTATGAGCTTGGTAATGCCTCATTCATTTGTCTTTCTATTCCAACAGTATTCTCTTGCAAGCCTCTACCCTTCAATCAGGTAGTCAGCAATTAAAACAATTCAAATTAACTGCATATATTTTATGATATCAAAATAGTCTACCTCACCAGGCAGTCACCAACAACATGGTTACTGGTCGGCAAAGCAAGTTTCCACTTCTAAAGCTGCAGGTATTTAATGTCACTTTGTCATGTTGGCCACATCGGTAGCCTCGTCTGCGTTGTTGTGTCACTGATTCAATGGTTTATTCTGTAAGCACTGTGTCAGCTGGTATAAGCATAGTGCCAGCAAATACCAGTACTGTTACATACAGCCTCTAAATGAAGCTGGTATATTGTATGATAATACAATCATGAAAGAGGCAACACCATAAACTTTAGTTCCATATTGCTACAGTCACCAATTCATGGGCAGTGGAAGTTTATGAAACACCTGAATGACCTCTGGATACACAGATTATAGATTCATAGAATTTTACGGCACAAAAGGAGGCCATTCGGCCCATCTAGTCTGTGCCGGCTCTTTGAAAAGAGCGATTCAATCCCACTGCCCTGCCCGCTCCCCATAGCCTAATAGACCTGTTCTCCCTAAATAAAGATCGAATTCCCTTTTAAAAGTTGTTATCGAATCAGCCTCCACCACCTTTTCAGGCAATGCATTCCAGATTCGAACAACTCGCTGAGTGAAAAAAATTCTCCTCAGCTCCCCTCTACTTCGCCTTGAAACTATTTTAAATCTGTGACCACGAGTCACAGATTCGCCCACGAGTGGAAATAGTTTTTCTCTATTTGCCCTGTCGAAACCCCTCATGATCTTATAAACTTCTATTAGGTCTCCCTTCAATCTTCTCTGCTCCAGAGAGAATAACCCTAGCCTATCTAGCCTCTCCTCATAGCTGAAGTCCCTCAATCCTGGCACCATCCTAGTAAATCTTCTTTGTACCCTTTCCAAAGTCTTCACATCCTTTCTGTAGTGTGGTGACCAGAATTGAACACAGTATTCCAGCTGAGGCCTCACCAAAGTCTTATAGAGGTTAGTCAGCACTTCCTGACTTTTGTACTCTATACCCCTATTTATCAAGCCTAGTATCCCATATGCCTTCTTAACAGCCTTGTCTACCTGTCCTGCCACCTTCAACGAGTCACTAACACAAATCCCCAGGTCTCTCTGTTCCTTCACACCATTTAAAATTGTACTATCTAGCCTATATTGCCTCCCTTCATTTCTTCTCCCAAAATGCATCACCTCACACTTCTCTGCATTAAACTTCATCTGCCATGTGTCTGCCCACTTTACCAATTTGTCTATATCCTCTTGCAGATGGCTACTATCCTCCTCACTATTTACTATTCTCCCTAACTTAGTGTCATCTGCAAACTTGGAAACTGTACTCCGTACACCCAAGTCCAGATCATTGATGTAGATTACAAACAGCAATGGTCCCAAAACTGATCCCTGTGGCACACCACTGCTCACTTGCCTCCAGTCTGAAAAACAGCCGCTCACTGCAACTCTCTGCTTTCTGTCTCGCAGCCAGTTGTGGATCCACTCTGCCACTGTCCCTTTTACGCCATGGGCCTTTAATTTCCTAATAAGTCTCTCATGTGGCACTTTGTCAAATGCCTTTTGAAAGTCCATCAACTGCGCTACCATTATCCACCCATTCCGTTACCTCATCAAAAAATTCTATCAGATTTGTAAGGCAAGATTTGCCTTTAACAAATCCATGTTGACTGTCCTTTATTAGCCTATATCTTTCTAAGTGAAGATCTATCTTGTCCCTGATTATGGACTCTAGAAGTTTGCCCACTACCGACGTTAGACTGACTGGTCTGTAGTTACCAGGCTTGTCCTTCTGCCTCTTGTTATACAAGGGAGTAACATTAGCTATCCTCCAATCCTCTGGCACGACCCCTGTGTCCAAGGAAGATTGAAAGATCGTGGCCAGAGTCCCTGCTATTTGCTCCCGTGCCTCCCTTAGTAACCTTGGGTGCATCCCATCTGGACCAGGTGACTTATCCACCTTGAGTGACGTCAACCTTTTTAGAACTTCCTCTCTGGTTATAATTATTCTATCCATTTCTCCTACCCTCTCCTCCAATACCATGGCATTGGCTGTATCCTTTTCTTTTGTGAAGACAGAGGCGAAGTACTCATTCAGTACATCAGCCATGCCCTCTGCCTCCACAATGAGATTTCCTCCTAGGTCCCTAATTGGCCCCACCCTATCCTTGACCAACCTTTTACTCTTAATATGTTGGTAAAAAACCTTAGGGTTCCCCTTAATCTTACTCGCTAATTGTTTCTCATGCAGTCTCTTTGCCCCTCTAACTTCCTTTTTTAGTTCTATCCTACACTTCCTATATTCTGCTTGGTTCCCTTATGAATTTTGAGCCTGACACTTATCATAAGCCTCTTTTTTTTGGTTTATTTTGGCCCCGATTTTCTTAGTCATCCAGGGAGGTTTGGATGCCTTACATTTCACCTTTGTGGGGATGCTTTTGACCTGTGCCTGTACTATCTCCCCTTTGAACACTGCCCACTGCTCGTTAGTTGTCTTACCTGCCAATGTTTCTTTCCAATCCACCTTGGCTAGGTCCCACCTCAACTCATTGAAATTAGCCCTTTTCCAGTTGAGTGTCCTCACCTGTGATCGTTCCTTATCCCTTTCCATAATTATTCTGAATCTAACGATATTGTGGTCACTATTCCCCAGATGCTCACCTACAGAAACCTATTGAACTTGCCCTACCTCATTTCCCAAAACTAGATCCAGCAATGCTTCTTTCCTCGTTGGACTGGAAACATACTGATCAAGAAAGTTGTCCTGCACACACTTCAGGAATTCTTCTCCCTCCTTGCCCTTTACTTGACACAATCCAGCCATCCACTAAACCTCTGGTTTAGCCTAGGTTTGAATGGGAGTAATCTGCCACCTTTACACTTCTGTTTCAAATTGCATTTTCAGGATAATGGCTAAAAGAGTCTGCCTACACAAACTTAACAAACTCAACTGGCTTTGATAAGGAACATTAATTCGTAAAACCATTTTGTTACATTTTCAGCTCTGCACATAATACTGATGATCAGCAAAACCTTTCTAACTGTTAACTCATGAATAGGTGTCTATGCTAATACAATTGTAAAGTTACACTGTGTTTAGAACATGATCAAGACTAATATTTCAGATTTCTAAGGTTTTACTAAATATTTTTAATAAAAACAGAAGTGACCAAAATTGTTACAATTGTTATTTTACATTTATGAGCACAATTGAAAATATAAATATATCGCTACGTGATTGAAAGGAATCACAGAATGTGTTGACTCTCTCTCAGAATATCTCTCTCTAACCACAGGACACATTGTAGGCTTGTTTTTTCTTACAGTTCCTGTTTTCACACCATGGAATTTGGGAGATGATGAATTTATTCATGAGCATGTCTAGTACAAGGGCTTGAGTTTTGCATCAAGGTGAAGGAGGTCACCGTATGTTAAAACCTACAGGGTTATGAGAACCTTATCACTGTTGATAGCTGCACCCAGGTAATCACCAGGCTGATTACCCACCCCCCCGCCCCACCCCCCACTCCCAACACAGGTACTTTACTTTCTGTGTACCATTAGCAACTTGCCTTTAAAAACTCTGAAACTGGTGACATTGCACCTTGAGAGATAAATTTATTTTGTCTGAAAACAAACAAGCAATTTCAGCTTGTAACAATTTCATTGAAACCTCAGCTTCCATTTCCTGGTATTGTGTGCAAGCCTACGCCAAAATCAATAGCACGGTGAAAGCTCTTCATCCATGTATTGAAATATCTTGCCTCAGTTCATCCCTACGGGCTTTCCCATATAAAAAATGTATGATGTTTTATTGAGAAGATTTATGTGCACCAAAAGTCCCCGCATTGTCAATTTGATTGTTTCCAGTAAAAGAAGCAGATGTTTGAATGCACCAAGGACATGATGTCTTATGGATTTTCAGTGTCAGTGACTTCAGCATCATAGCAAGTCATGCACATTCCTCATTGCCTTAAAGAGTAGCAAGGAACACACAAAAAGCAGGTAACAACAACAACTTTGATTTATGTAGCACCCTCCACACCGGATGGCGTCTCAGAGCGCTTTACAATAGTGGATCCCGGGACCTGTAATTGTCATTGTTCCATTGAACCTGCACCATAATTTTATTAGCTGGTGGGGTTGTCTTTCTTATCCTATAGATTTCTTTGCCTTTTCTCTCAGTTTCTCCCTTCAAAACCGCCACCATCACCCCCATCCTAAAAAAGCCTTCCCTCGATGAGTCACAGCTGTCAAGCTACCAGCCCATCTCCAACCTCCCCTTCCTTTCCAAGATCCTTGAAAGAGTGGTTGCCTCACAGCTCCACTCTTTCCTCACAAAACACACACTTCTCAAACCCCTCCAATCAGGTTTCCGTGCCTCTCCATGGAAACTGCCCTGGTCAAGGTCACAAATGACATGTGACCAGGGCTCTCTCTGCCTCCTCGTCCTATCTGCTGCCTTCAATACTGTCGACCACAATATCCTCCTCCACCATCTCTCCTCCCTCCTCAACCTGCAAGGCTCGGTCCTCGAATGGTTCCGGTCCTATTTCTCCCACCGCCTTTACTACGTCTCCTCCAACGGCTTCTCCTCCAGCCCCTGCACAGTCACATGCGGTGTTCTCCAGAGCTCTGTCCTTGGTCCTCTTCTCTTCACCCTCTACACTCTCTCCCTGGGCGACATCATCCATATGCATGAGGTAAATTTCCACATGTATGTGGACGACACCCAACTCTATCCATGTCAACCCTCGATTCCAGAACCACTGGCATTCTGACTGCATGCCTGTCCGACATCAAGTCCTGGACTAGGGCAAATTTCCTACAACTCAACATCAGCAAGACAGAAGCCCTCCTGATTGGCTCACGTCAGCACCTCCGCACCTCAGGCACTGAGAACATCAGCGTTCAAGGCTGCTCTCTTCACCTCTCGAAGCCAATCAGGAATCTGGGCGTCTTGTTCGACCCCGAACTATCCTTCCTCCCCTGTATCCAGACACGAGCTCAGGTTGCGGACAGGGAGGGTGGAGGGAAAGGGGGGGATTTAGGGTGACCGACGAGACCGTCGAAGAGGAGGGTATTGAGGCGAGATTTGAAGGAGGCCATGGAGGGGATGAGGTGGAGGGACTGCGGGATGGAGTTCCAGAGGTTGGGGGCAGAGTGCCTGAAGGCTCACCCGCCAATGATGGGGCGGGTGGGTCGGGGAAGTGGAGCAGGCTGGAGCCTGTTGAGCGGAGGGGGCAGGCAGGTTGGTAGGGGGTTAGGTAGTCGCAGAGATAGGGTGTGGCGAGGCAGAGATAGGGTGTGAATATGAGGACCAGGATCTTGAATTGGGTCCTCTGGGTGATGGGAAGCCAATGGAGTCGGGCGAGGATGGTGGAGATGGGGTCGTGATGCTTGGAGCGGTAGGACTAAACACACATACATGAACACGAAGTGCATACACACACAAACTACAATCTTCTTATATCAGAATTTTGCCCAAGAGATTCTTTTCAAAGTTTATTTTACCTAAATTCCTGATCCTCTGCATGGAACATTGATAGTTTTGTACATTCGGTTTTAATAGACTATTGCACTGGTAACCTCAGTACTGGTTGAGTCAAGGAACCATGTCTGCAGATAATCATGGATTCTGTGTTTCTCGTGTTCAATAAATAACCCCATTATGAAGTGTCATATTTTACATTTAGATATAAATCCTATTCTAAGAGTGTAGTGGATCCTGGTAGCTTTAACTCATCTCCAGCACACAGACATCAATGGTTTACATACTGTATATATTTTTTTCAATTACAATGGTTGAGATGGAGATTTTTTCATTTACATTAAATTATAACTTCAAATGGTCAACATTATGGATTATTAGGAAATCAGAGTTATATTGAAGCTGTTGGACCACCTACTTTCCACAGTCAGTTTGATTTAAGGTTATCTACAAGTTGATAATATGACGTGAGATGCTTTCTTACCTTCTGAGGCAGAAGAAGACAATTCCACAGATTATGCTTATAACAACCATAACTGCTGCTCCAGCGACAGCCATCAAAACTATCTCAGACTTCACTCCCAAGGAGGGCTTTTCAGACCTCAATTTAGCCTCTAAAGAAAATAACATCTAGGTTGTCAGACAAGAACAAGATAAATGGAAAGTAAGAAAAACATAATTATCTCTCTAAGCACCAATTCCTTCTAAATGTATTGCAATTCTCAGTTGCTTCAGTTCTCATCATGGGGTTTTGAATACCATTTATATGCAGATAGATCATCACAAACAAATCTGATTGAAGTCAGGGCTAGTTTCAGAATGGTATGATTTTAGAATAATAAATAACACCTTATTTTGTTGTAGCACCTGACCACATTGAGATGTCATAATATTTCATACAATTAGTTATTTTGATGCCAGCTTTTCTGTAGGCAAACATGGCATAACATAGCAGAAGGCCAGCATGAACTACTATGAACTACATGCAGATGTTCTAAGCTCGGTTAAGTTGTGATGAGGACCAAGGGAGGTCATGTGTTTCTCTGCGGGAAACTATCCTAAGATATTCTCCCGCAGCACCCAACAACAACTTCCATTAATGCACCCATTATCTCTTGGACATGGTTTTGGCCACCCTCACATTCTCTTCACCATCCACCACTCTTGAAAAGTAGGATTTGGAAAAAAATCTCTGTTTGGTTGGTTGGCTCATCTTTAAGGTCACTAGTAGTCTTTCCTAGCATTAATGCTCCGTGGCCTTGTATGTATCAGGTATTTTGAATGATACTCTAAACAGAGAAGCTATACTTTAAACCATGCACTATATTTGAATACATTGCAAAATATTGATAATACACATTCAACACAAACTATCCTTCGTACATACCAGTATTAGTGTACACTGAGTATTTTATAGATGCCACATCAGTGCCCTCAAGCAGTGTGTCACATTGGTATGCCACCGGCTGATCTTCCTTCTCCACCTGGATGACTGGTTGATCTTCTTTAAGAATAGTGGGCTCCTGGCCAGAAGTGAAACCATCAGCTTTAAAAGTAGAGCTTGATGCAAACTTAATCAAAAATACCAAAGTGTGTTTGTGCAGAATGCTTTGTTACCCTCCCTACTGGCCCACAAGTGTGAGTAGCAAAGCACCTAATTTCCTAACCAGGTGGGTGTCTGACTCTCCTTTCAGCTCCACTGTCAGCAATAAGCCTTGCCTGCTTACAAGCCTCCTTGTGGAGTCAACCAGGCCATGGTGAGAGTCCATCCCAGGCAGAAGAGGAATGTCATTTGCATTGTTAGGTCAGGGTATTTAAGGGATATGGGGTAAGGGCCAGTCACAGGACTTGAGGTAAAGATCAGCCATGATCTTATAACATGGCAGAAGAGGGTCATGGGGCCGAATAGCCTATTCTTGTTTCTAAATAACTAGGATGTTTACCCCATTTATCAATGATAAATACATAAAGTAATATTGTGATTAAAACTCGAGGTGTGGTTCTATACCATTTGATAATAGTGAATTTGTTAATATGACATCTGTCTTCTCTGCTCTCAGTTTAAAGTTTAATATTTGGGGGTAGGTAAGTGGGTTTCCCTGCCAGGTGTTGTGTCTGACTCTCCTTGAACTGAACTGGCTCCATGATAACATGCTTGCCGATGTCAGAATCAATGCTTGGCAATGTCAATCCCCTGTATGGATTCAGTAGTCTGGTTCCTGAGCCAGGCAGGTCATCTTATTCCAGGGCACTGCTGACATGTTGGACAAGCAGTGGGAAGCTGGCCAATCAGTGCTCTCAAAGGCAAACTATGCAATCTTAGCTGGTTAATCTTCAGCAGTACCCACAACACCACATACTCTGGGGTCCTCTGGATCTCTCTAGGGGGCCCAGCCCTTCTGTACCTAATACTTTCTGGAAATAGGTAATAATAATAAATAAATAATAATAATCCCTGCATTTGGTATCATGCTTTTCACATCTTCTAGCGCTTCACAAAATAGTGTACATTTTAGGTCAATCCATTAATCATATTGATTAACCAGAATATGATCACCTCCAATATCCCATCATAACCTTCTATATTCATACACCTTCTGTGTCATCATTGGTGATGGGGGAAGAAATAACTTTCCCACAGTTGTAAATGGAAGAACTATAATCCCCAAGGAATTTAATTTAAGTACCAGTGGCAGGAAATTAACACCAAAACCTGGGGGAGAGGACAGATTATCAATCAAACCGATCCATTGGTGTAATTCATTTTATTTTTGAGAGCGATACTTGTGGCAGTGACATTGTAAATGAAAGATGGTCTTATTTCTCACTGTAATGAATATTCTTTTATTTTAATATTTTATGTGGTTGGGAGATTGGGAGATTGAAGAACGAATAGAAATTGGCTACCTCTCATTTTAGTTCCCTCTGACTTGTTAAGGTATACAGGTATAATCTGGAGGTGAGGTGGAATGGGGTGAGGGGGACTGATAAAGGTATTTAAAATTATAAAGGGTTGAAAAAATCTAAACATAGTTATGGTTGCCTGCAGTGTGCAAGATTAAGAAGCCGGGGGATCATAGCTTAAAAATAAAGACAACAAAAGTAAATAGGAAGTGTAGGAATACGATGTAATAGGAAGTAAAAAGGAATAGGAAGTAAAACAGAATTGTTTTCAGCAAAAGGATGATAGCCAAGAAGAACAATAGGTGGTGCTACAAATAACCAGAGGTGGTTTCAGTAAGTAACTGTGTAAGTTCTTAGAAATTAAAATGGTTATTAGATTATGAGATAAATAAGGCGAAGGAATCTATTGGGAAATTAGGTAGGTTGGAGATACGGACCAAAGGTTCTTCTCTTGCATTGTTGCCATGTTATTGTGAGAGATAGAGATTAAACCCTGGACTCCTTACACATGCCATAAAGCAATGAATTCCTGAACATAATGTTCCAAACATATTTCCCAATGGATAGCAATTGCAAACTGTTGAAGAAAATAAGTCATAGTTCTCCTTCTGAAACATTGGTTTACTGCTTGTGGCCTGTTGCTCATTGAAACCGACAATAAGTCTGGCTGTGAATATAGTCTATGTTATTTCCCTTGTTGGGAATGGAGATTAAAATTCCACAATTGACCTCCAAAAGACAATTGGTCTTTAGAAGAAGGCAGAGGGAATCACTTTAGTTATAAAGGCAGTTCGTTGGACTCCTAGATCATGTGCACATTTGGCTTTCCTTCAGGAGTCTAGTTTGTTCATCTTCACCATGATAACCATGTGATGGGAAATATAATTTCACGCTTCAAGTTTCACACCTCAGCAAGCGAACGATGGGAAGCCTTCAAGGAGGAGATAGTTCAGGGACAAATACAGTCCTACAAAAGGGAAAGGTAGGGCAGTCAAACCTCCCTAGATGAGTAAAGAAATTGGAATTAAAACAAAACAGAAAAAGAAGGCTTATGACAAATGTCAGGTCCAAAATATACAGGATAATCAAATAAAATACAGCAAGTACAGAGAAGTGAAAAGGGAATAAGAGGGGCGAAGAGATTGTATGAAAAAAGATTATCGGGTAACATTGAAGGGAACCCTAAAGTATTGTATAAGCATATAAGGAGTAAAAGGTTAATCAAAGGTAGGGTGGATCCAATTAGGGACACAAGTGGAAATCTTCTTGTTGAGGCAGAGAACATGGCTGATGTACTGAATGAGTACTTTGCATCTGTCTTCACAAAAGAAGACAATGCAACCAATGCCACATTTGTATTGCAAGTGTGTGAACAGAAATAGGATAAAAATCAATGGAGTGGAACTAAAAAGGATATCAGGTCTTAATATAGATAAGTCACCTGGTCTGGACGGGATGCATCCTAGGTTACTGAGGGAAATAAGAGAGATGCCAGAGGCCTGGAGGGTTGCAAATGTTACTCCCCAGCAAAAAAAGATGCAGAAGGATAAACCCGGGAACTACAAGCCAGTCAGTCTAACATCAGTAGTAGGGAAACTTCTGGAAACTATAATCCGGGACAATATAGATTCTCACTTGAAAAATATGGTTCAATAAAGGACAGTCAACATGGATTTGTTGAAGGCAGATTGTGTCTGATAAACCTAATAGAATTTTTTGATTAAGTGACTGAGAGGCTGGATGCAAATAGTGCAGTGGAGTAGTTTATTTGGATTTTCAAAAGGCATTTAACAAAATGCCACATAAGAGACTTATAAACAAAATAGAAGCCCACTGTATTAAAGGGACTGTGGCAACATGGATCCAGAACTGGCTAGGAGACAGAAAGCAAAGTGGTAGTGAACAGTTGATTTTCTGACTGGAGGGAGGTATGTAGTGGTGTCCCACAGGGATTGGTATTCAGACCATTTCTCTTTATGATCAATATAAATGATCTGGATCTGGATATAGGGAGCACAATTTCAAACTTTGCAGATTATACTAATCCAGGAAAAGAAGTAAATATAGAGAAGGATAGCACCAGACTCTAAGAGGTCTTAGACAGACTGGTAAAATGGGAAGACCGTGGAAAATTAGGTTTAATCTGGAGAAATGGGAAGTGTTGCATTTTGGTCGGAAGAATGAGGAGAAGCAGTATAAGCTAGATGGTACAATGTTATCGGGAGTGAAGGAACAGACCCTATAAGCAAATCTCTGATGGTGGTAGGACAGGTAGATAACGCTGTTAAAAGAGCATATGGGATACTAGGATTTATAAATAGGGGTATAGAATACAAAAGTCAGGAGGTTATGATGAATCTTTATAAAATACTGGTTAAGCCTCAGTTGGAGTACTGTATTCAGTTCTGGGCACCACACTTTAGGAAAGATGTTGAGGCATTGGAGAGGGTACAAAGGAGATTTACCAGGCTGGTATGAGAAATCAAGGACCTTAGTTATGAGGAGAGGTTAGCAAAACCAGGATTATTCTCCCTAGAGCAGAGAAGGTTATTAATAGGGGATTTAATAGATGTTTTCAAGATCATGAGGGGTTTTGAAAGATTGAACCGGAAAAAACTGTTTCCACCGCCATGTGGGTCAGTAACCTGAGGACACTGATTAAGCAACAGAGGGGAGGTTAGAAAAACGAAATTCCAGATTCGAGTTATTCGAATCTGGAATGCATTATCTGAAATTGTAGTGGAAGCTGATTCAATAATAACTTTTAAAAGAGAAGTAGATGTGTATTTGGGGAGAACAAGATTGCAGGGCTATAGAGAGAAAGTAGGCCAGTGGGATTGAGTTGGATGGCTCTTTTCGGAGCCAGCACATACACGATTCACCAAATGGCCTCCTTCTTTACTGTATGATTTTATGATTCTAAGTGAGTCTCTTGGTGAATTGGCATAGCTGGAGATATCCTCGGAGTGGATTGTCTTACTATCTGCCTTAGCAAAACTGAGTAGGAGTGAGAGGAAATTAAAACAACTGCAGCACAAAGTAATAAATAAATTAACTGTCTCAAGGATCAAGACCTCCTTGAAGCAAACCATTATAGAACCATAGAACTTTACAGCACAGAAGGCCATTCAACCCATCTTTTCTGTGTTAACTCTGAAAGAATAAACCACTCAGTCCCATTTATCCAACTCTTCCAAACCCAGCAAATGACTTATTTTAAAATATTTAATCTAATTCCCTCCTGAAAGCTAATATCATCATTCATCATTCATCTGCCTAGAAAAGGATTGTCAATCTTAAGTTATCCCAGTGTTTTTAAATGTTTTGTTGAATATTGCTAGTGAAACTTAAATGACCCGAAGAACATAAATATCTGCTGCATCATACATAGGATTTAACTGCACAAAATTTGGAGTGTCACCTCCAATATTTCTCAATGGGATTCCTTAATACAATAGTGCCTTGTTATAAGCTAGTAATTGGGGTTCATAAATCTCAACCAGCCTTATAATGGGATCCGATCACTGGCAAGAGCTTTCACATCTTGGTGATTACAGAAATGGTGATGCACATCCAAGCAAGAAAATAGCTACAAAAAAGCTGACTTCTGGGTTACATATGACCACCATTGGCACTTCCTGATGTCCCCAGAAATTGACCATTTTTTTGCATGTGAAAGTCAGCCGAGGGTCCACAGTGCATGTGTATTATAAGTGAACTCATGTGATAATGTATTGTACGTATTATAATAACTATGGGGAAGTTAAAATTGCTCTGGAGGCATTTGTTGACTTGTCATGCACCATGTCTAAACAACCACAACAAAACTGTATTTGTAGAGCGCCTTTCACGTTGGGGGGATGTCCCCAAGAACAGTATGATATTGTCTCCTCTCAATCTTCTATTTCAATTACAAAGGAAAACTGTTCTGATGAAGGGTCGTGGACTCGAAATGTTGACTCACTTTCCTTTCTCCATAGACGCTGCCTGACCTGCTGAATGTTCCCGGTGACTTCTGTTTTTGTTTCAGATTTCCAGCATCTATCTGCAGTATTTTGCTTTTTGCTCCATTTCAATTAGTTCTTGGAGATTTGTTTATAATGACAAGCAATGAAGTTATCAGAGGTTTGTGAGATGCTGCTTCGTGTGTTAAACTTTCACTACCTAAAGTGTTCTGAAAAATGTACTTTGTCTTTATCCATTATCTCTTCCTGTCTGTTGTGTGTGTACAGATTTGGGGATTTGCCTTGTGCCAGGCAAACCATTAAAATAATCTAATTGAGTTGATTTTCCATATAATAAAAGTTATGGCAATTCTTTCATCATTGCATGAATCTTTACATCTGCAAACATTACAACAGATTCACTTGTAGCAGAAAACAATTGCACCTGGATCTAGATTTACTTTATGCAGCATTTCAGTTTGTTAAGCATTTTAAGCATCTCTGAGCATCCAGCAATTGGCAATTTTGTAAATTCAATTTGAACTTCAGGATCAGTTCCTGCCCTTTTTAAACAATTTTGGAGGAAACTAGCTTCAAAACTAAGGCCACATTTAAGAATTTGCCTAATTTTGAATGCTTTAAAATACCACATAAACAGAGTCAGTCCATCTACCCCCCATAGTTTGTTTTTATGTATTTGTATAATTTCCAGCTCATTATCTTTTTCAGAACTTATTTACGTTTGGAGATCCCGTTATAATAAATAACAAATAGAACACAACATTGTGAGTTGTCTAGCGCCTTTCATACAATCAGAATGTGAAATGAGATATTGAGGTGTGATATACAACTCAAAATCAGAAATTGCTAATTAATATGGATTCACCACGTTTCTTCAACAATGCTGATGTCTGTGAAGCCAGGGTTTTGCTTTTCACTTCTGTCTTGAAGGTTGAGGACTTTCAAATCCTGGTAGATGCATTTACTAGCTTTTAATTAAATAAAACAGCCGAAGGAAAGCTTCTGTGTTTTTAAAATCAACAATCAAAAGCATGACGTCTAAGCATGAAAATGAAGTTGCAAACTGGCTTTATAAATGATTGCTGTTAGGAGTTATATTGTTAGTATTATTATTATGTTGGGGAGCTCCGAATCTAGCACATCTAGGTAACAGTAATTCCTATTTCATAGTGTAAGTGAGATTCCCAGTACTCTCTATTCAAACTGTACACATGCTCAGTGTAGAGCTTTTGGCAGAAACATTTTGGGTGGGATACAGTGGTCTGGTTTGCCACTTGGTAAATAATTTAGTTGATCCTTTAGGCAGTGAACCCTAGGCAGTAGGTAATAAAGCACTGGAATTGTGATTATTGAGCTGCAAAAACAAAATTGGCATTGCAGTAATTACATTAAAATTCAACCGAACCACAAAATAACCATACCCCTGCAGGTACTTAACAAACCATATCATTGCCAGAGATAACTGACTCCAATCGTTGAAACTTCCTATCCTCACTATGCTAGCTATTTACAATCCCATAATGTGGGTTTTTCAAACAATGATTACTTTATTGGAGTTAGACTTGTAGAACCCTGCAGGCGTGATAGGAGAACAAATAATCTGTCAAGTCAGGTAAGACATCCAGGTAGCACAACATGCCATCTGGCTGCAATCTGTATCAGTTAATGTTACATTACAGAAGCATCCAAATGGAAATTGTTTTCTTCAATTCAGACACCTCCAGATCAAATGAACGAGAAACTAACTGAAAATCTAATCATGCATAAACCTCACCTAGATCCAGTTGATTCAATTCAGTTTGGGGGTTAGACTTTGTTACATCAAAAACTTGCACTTATACTGAGCCGTCTCAGAGCGGTTAACCATGGTGGAGCCTGACTCTGGGTGGGAGGTTGGGGGGAGCTGACTGTAAGCACGGTTGAAAAGGAAGGTTTTCAAGCGGGATTTGAAAAACAGGAGACAGTGGGAAAAGTGAAGGGGTTGTATTCCAGAATTTCAGGGTGTAGTAGCTAAATGCATGACCTCCAATGGTGGAATGGAGGGTATGAGCAACAAGTGGGAGTCCAGTTATGTAAGCAGGCGGCAGAGTTCTGATTAAGCTAAATTTTTCGAATAGTGGAGCTGTGGAGACCAGTGAGGAGTGCATTTGAGTAATCCAGGCAGAAAGTGACTATCGCAGCATGCAGGAGGGTCTTGGCTGCATTTGGGGGCAAGGAATGGTCAAAGACAGGCAATGTGGCGGCGGTGGAGAAAGGGTTCCAGATGTGGAGAAGAAACAACAGCAGGGGTTCGAACCGGATGCCTAGATTGCGCACTGGTTCGGTGAGTCTGAGGAGATCCCACGGAGGTTTAACTATTCAGATGGACAGGAGTGAAGACGTTGATGGGAACCAAGGAATACGGCTTCCTTCTTGTCCACAACACAATCAGCTGCAGGAAAATTGCATCTATTCAGGCCCTGATGTCTGCCAGACAAGCTGATAGAACATCGTTGGACCTGGAGTTGATACTGGAGGAGGCAAAGCAGATTTATGTGTCATCCACATACATGTGGAAGTTTACCCTGTGTCTGCAATGACATCAGCAAGAGGGAGCATGTAGAAAAGGAAAAGAAGAAGGCTAAGGATTAAGTGGAGGCAGTTGTTAGAGAACATACCTACTAATAGTGTGTTTTCACAACATTACAAGGTTGGTTTCAATGAAAAAGGCTTCAGCCTATTTGATGGAATCCTTCCAGAATACTCACTTTTCTGTCCTCCCATCAGCATTGAACTCAATCATCTTTCCATGTAGCTTACTTCAATTGTTATTTACCCTCTGGTAAATAAATATATCCTGGTCTCTATAACAAAATCCTTTGAAACCATAAACCTGTTTCCTTTTGTTCAGATGCCACAAAAGTATTATCTTGGGTTCACTTTCTCAATCACATTTAATATCTTGCATATCTTTTTAAGGCCCCTCTGAGACATCTCCTCTCCAGATAGAAAAGTCCTATTTTGTCTAAATGTTGCTCATAGCTCATTCCTCTACCACAGGGTAATGAAACATTAAAATAATCGGCCATTGATCTTTGGCCAGATATCACTAATGCTTTCATCAATGCTACAGTGTTATAATATGTGAGTCACCTGTGTCACAATAATAATAATAATCCTTACATTTAATATAGCACTTTTCACAGCATCTAGACATCTCAAAGCACTTCACGGAATAAACTGTAAAGTGACTTGACTGTATATTTGTGGGCGAAACACAGCAGCCAATTGGCTGCCCCCCCCACCCGGCTCAGTGTCACTCTCCATCACTGTTAAGCACTCTGAATCTCTACCCTGCCTGGAGAGCGCCATATAAGTGCAGGTTGTTGTTGTTGTTGCCAACATCTTTGGTCAGCCTACCAAATACATTGTTTTGGTTAAATATTTCTTGATTTTTGGCCACATCATTAATTCAGTAGCTACTATAAACAAAGTATGAATTGAATCCAAAACATAAAGCGGATAAATTCCATCTGAGTTTACTTTTTGTAACCATTTTTGGAGAGTACAGAGTTTGGAAATTTCTTAAATATCATCTTGATTTTTAAGCTGTTTTTCTATAGTTTTGTTTTCCAAAATTACAGAAACCTACAAAAGTTAAGAATAAATTCATTCAAATTCTGGACACCCTGAAATAAGTAAAGTAGAATAAATCTAGACCCAGTTAGAATTTCTCCTCCAAAATGCCTTGTGAGAATGTATAAAATGATGGGAAGAAACAAATTTTACCCCATGATAAAAAAATGAAAAACATGTCTAAGACATTCAGACAAAATGCAAGGTGTTAAGACAAAAGGCTAAAGTTACAAGGCTAACCACAGAATTCTTCAATTATCTACAGGTAAAATTATTCCATCACTGAGGAAGGGAGGGCAAGAGAGCTTTCCAGCAAGAGAATGTTTTAGGGATAAGCCAGTGCAAAACTTGCATGTAAAAGATCACTCAAAGAGCTTAACAGAATGAGATTACTGAATGAAAAGTAAATGAATGCTATCATAAAGGCACTACCTTTGCTAAATGGAACAAAAGAGATAACAGATCATCTATAGTCATTCTGCCAAGGATACTCAGAGGGGTGGAAAATAAACAAATAAATAATATTCCTTGCATTTGATATAGCGCTTTTCACATCTTATCGACATCCCAAAGCGCTTCACAGAACATACTGTAAAGTGAATTGACTATATTTGTAGGCGAATCGCGGCAGCCAATTGTGCACAGCAGTGTCCCACAAACAGTAGTGGATTGAAATTTTATTATTGTGTTTTTTTTGGACACATTAATATTAGGCATGTGGAGTAAGGAAACTTGCCCAAGGTTTTGCCCTGACCTGCCTGGATTCGAACACAGGTCTCCCCAGCTTGGTCTCCCCAGCTTGCAAGACAAATGCTCTAACCACTAAGCCACAGGAGCTCCCCAAAAAACATAAATATCACACAAGATCAGCCTGAGCCTGGGACCTACTGTACAACAAATTCAAATAAATATAGAGTACATAAAGTAATCAATACTAATACAGAGTGAACAATGCTATATATCCTTATAAATCAATTAGTCTAACTAGCTGAGTCTCAAAACAAAATTCAAATTCTACTGGATATCAGGAAGGCTAATCTATCAAAGAGAATTCCCAAATGGTCCTCTGAGGATGGAAATCTAATATCTTCTAACTGTAAGCAGCAATGTTAATGATAGGCTGGCACCCTTGAACAGGGATTCTGGACCTACAGAATAATGGTTTTACAGATCTTAATCATAACCCTACAAGTTTTGGTAAAGCAATGAGCAATACCAAGGGCATCACAAGGTCACAAGAAAGGTCGGATGAAGATTCTTTGGCTGATTTTAATCTTATCCCTCCAGAATGCCCACCTTTACCATCTTCCCATATTACAGCATCAAAGTTTGTTAAATGATGAGGAAGGCATGGAATGTTTACGGGAGACAAATGAAAGTATTTTTCAGCTATCGAATGGAATGTGCTAGCACCCACTCCCTTATTTCTTCCCCAAACCCTCCAGCAGCAAGAATACACTGACCTTAATGGGTCCCACTGCTGGTCCAGAGACTCCTGATCAAGGGTCTCAACACTAGGCTATGGAGAATTCCCAGGTATCTATCAACCATTGAAGAAGAAGTCATCTACCTAAAAAAATAATAATAATCCCTTATTTAAAACCAGTGGATACGCTTGTTTTTTTTTCCAAAAAAAACTAGTTTGAGTGAAATAACATCCACTGATGTTCTTTTCTTTTAATTTATCTGAACATTTCTTTCCTTTCATTTCATAGAATCATAGAATTTTATAGCACAATAGGAGGCCATTCGGCCCATTGTGTCTGTGCCAGCTCTTTGAAAAGAGCCATTCAAGATCAATCCCACTCCCTGGCTCTCTCCCCATAACCCCACAAACTTGACCTCCCCAATTCAAGTGTGCACCATAAACACTGGGATCTATTTTTTTTCGATTTGCTAGAATTTGTAACTAATGGATTGTAAAGGTAATGTACTTAGATGTGTCTCATTCCGGCACTCTGGAACTCTGCTTGTACTCTAATTGTTGCCAATCTCCTGTTGAGCATCAAGGTCGCAAGCTGGGCTGATTCTGGCTTCAATGTGTTTCAATTTGTTTTGCCCACAAATATACAGTCAGTTTTCCTGCTCTCGTTCCCCCTACCCCGACCCCTCCCCCCTTCCCCACCACGCTCTTTTCCCCCCTTTCTTCCCTCGTTTCTTCTCCCTACCCCGACCCCTCCCACCCTGCTCTGGTCCCTACCTTGGAACATTGTTGTATTCTGTGAAGCACTTTGAGACGTCTATAAGATATGGAAAGCGCTATATAAATGAAAGGATTATTATTATGTTATAATGAAATTGTCTGAGCAGAGCTTCGGAGACACATCTGGTGCCTACAGGATCTCATGGTTATTATTGAATTTTGAGACCAGTCAGTTAGACTGCAATGGTTTATTCAGGTCTTGCTATTCCGTTGCTCCTAAAGAATACCTCTAGTGTTTATCAAATTAAAGATATGATAAAGATTTGTTTATCAAATCCTTCAATATTCAATCCCATTCACCTTTGGTGTTGTCTAAAGTTGTTACCACTAATCTCAGAATATTGTTTCCAAAGGAAGCAGATGTGTCATCATCAGGCTGTGATAGATTAATACAAAATAGCAAGGAAACAAGTGAATGCAGCAATTGCCCCTCAGTTCATAAAGACACCAACCAAAGACATCCAAGCATCACCTTAATTTGCTGCATGTTGCCATGAATCTAATGCTACATAAAGTATCCTTGAATGACAATACTGTACTGTACTATGGATGATCCCAGTACCAATCAAATCTGTACCTGTCCGTTCCTCCAATCTGTCAGTGATCCTCTCTGATTTGCAACCATACTATGACTAGTGCTGTATTTGTTATGTTAATTATAACAATCTTTGCACTTGGTGTAGTGCTTTTCATTCATGGAAAATATCGCAAAGAGCTTCACAGGAAATACTGTGAACAACAAAAACAAATTACATTTAATTTTTCATGTCATGGGAATGTCCCAAGGCGCTGCACATCTAGTTATTTGGCTGAGGTATGGTTGGGATCAGGAGGGGTGAAGGACAAGGAATGTAGAGTAGGAGGGTGACAGAAGGTGCGTACGGTCAAAGAGGCAGATATGCCCTGAAGAAGGCAAGGGACGGAGCACGGTGAATGGACTGTAAGATGAAGTTCCAAAGGGTGGGGAGACTAAAGGCCCGACCACCAATGGTGGGGTGAGCCAGATATGGACATGGAGCACGCCAGAGCCCGCTGGGTGGAGGAAGCAGACAATTCGGTATGGAAGTGAAGTGAAATGACTGCGTTTTGTGGGCAAACGCGGCAGTCAACTTTCATCCAGAAATTGTCCCCAAAATAGGTTATACACTGTGCAATAAAAAAATATAGCTTTTTTTTAGGATTATGCCATGCTCTGATATGAAATTCAAAATAGAGATGGATCTATTGGTTTTCAGCAGATTATCTTCCTGAGTACAGCATTAAAATAGTAAATAATAATTTTTGCATTTGATACAGGACATGATCCTTAAATCTGCTTTCTCTAACCTATCATTGCCACTTTCCTCCCAAGCAGTTCAGTGAGAAACAAACACAATTATTTTGCTATCAATGACATTCCCAAAATAATGGATGGTGTGCCACCATTATTGATACGGGGTAACAATCAGCATCGGACTGAACCCTGAAATTGCACTAACTGGGTTTCTGAGATGTGTCACAGACATGGATGTGGAATTTGTACTTTAATCACCTTGCAAGCACTGAATAATTCAGAATTATGCAACATTTTCATTTTGCTTTGCCTCCTCAGAGGCCACAGACCATCTGCTAAATAAACCATAATCCAATTATAGGAACATGGGAAATTAAAACATTACTTGTGTGAAACCAATCAATAAAATGAATCGGGGACCTATGTAGCCTATTATATGCGTTTGGTGCCTTCACTCTCAGTAGTCTTGTAAGGTTATTGGATTCAGTAACTGATTTGAAAGTACAAATCAGTAGCTGACGTATTGTAACATTTGCTGTGATTAACACTGTTGGGGAAAAAGGGATTTTTTTTAAAGCATATAATTGGTTTAAAAATATGAATATGGTGTAACTATTTTAATGATCCTATTTGCATAAGTAGTAACAGTAATGGTACCCTACAGGGCATGCTCATAATGCCATGCCAAATTCAACAATAAAAAAATTCAAAAATAAAACATGGGACAATGGAAGACTGGGAGGGATGGCATAACCACTCCATATGCCTCCTACAATTCATGCAAGATCTGTATGATTCCTGGCTGTTTGCAGTACAAGGCAAAGATGGAGATATCCAAACCAAGCCTGTCTATTCTGATGCTTCAGATGGATCAGCTGGCGTCCTTTAGTTCAGTGGTTAGTGCACTCGCCTTGCAAGTGAGTCCTTGCAGGACTCATTGTTGTATATCTTCCATTGTTGTGTTCCTTATATGTAAAAATATAAAGCCTGGATTTTTTTTTAAATGTTGTTATTTCTATTTAAATTTTGTTGTTTCTACCGAACATATCCTCAAGCCTCTGTAGTATTCTAGACAAGAAAAGAAGTAAGCACTTCGGAGGATAGTTGTCAACATTGGAGGTCTACTAGTGTAAGCAAACTCTGATTAGAGATTCCATTTACCGCACATTGGGGTTAACTGAGAATACCTGACCATGTGTAACTCTGACTTGGTTGAATCACCTTTTAGATAGGAATTCACACCAACAGGGTGAAGAGAGAAAAATAGGCTACTCAATGTAAAAGTGTTAATAAAATTTGCACGCACATCAAGGGGTGAGAACGTCGCAAGTGGAACCGTTGGTGAACATTTATCTATTGTGTTTCGAAAGCGGTTATGGTGCTATAATGACTGCTTTCAGAAATGTGCTTTACAATTTAGCGAATTTCCTTTACCTTTGACTTGAAACATTTGTATTCCTACTCAGCCTTTACATTTACATTGAGGCAGAATGGTGAATCCTTGTGTGGGGGCATATTTTCTGGATTGTTTCTCAGATTTATTGTTGTGCAGACTATAATCGCTATTGTTTTGTGTTAATAATGATAACAATAATAAAAATGCAAAATACTGACCTGCTGAGTGTTCCCAACAATTTCTGTTTTTGTTTATGATAATAATAATCCTTGCATTTCATATGATGCTTTTCACGTTGGGAGGACATCTCAAAATGCTCCACTCTACACTGTAAACAGTAGTGAATATATATTTGTCGGCAAATGTGGCAGCTAATTTGCAATGCTCCATGCCTTTATTACAGTCTGTGTTTCCAAATATCCATATTCCTCTTTATTTGTGTCTTTGTTCCCTTGCTATCCAGGCATAGCACTCAAGTATACCATGGAAAGTTTATTCATGCTTTTTGTATCATCATCTTCCCAACAATTACTTTTGAAAGAATTTCTCTTATCTAATTTATCCAATACAATTCACACTTATGTAGTGCCTTTCACATTGGAATGATATCTCAAAGCGCTTGTTTTATGAATTTGATCATCTATAGTTTTCCAAATATCCATATTGGAAGGGTTAAAAATAAAAATATTCCATACTACAAAAAAAACTGCTCTTAAGCAATGAAATCTACATTTCATTACTTACTGTTCTGAAAAATAACGTGGTGAAAATTGCAACATATAATGTGTTAATTTACTGTAAAGGTGCTAATTGGCACATTATTGAAAAAGGTAACCATTCCATGTGTTAATTATTGGCTGGCTCTTTGATGTGCTGACAGACACTCCTCTCCCCCTCACAGGTCTAATCAACACTAATTGGATCCAGAAACCAGATATGGAGATACCATCTTAATTCATTTTTTTAAATAATAATAATAATCCTTGCATTTGATATAGTGCTTTTCACCTCTCTAGATCAGCAGTTCTCAACCAGGGGTATATGTACCCCAGTGGGTACAAAATTACTTCCAGGGGGTACAGGTGTACATTGATTTATTTAGCTCTCTTATTTAGCGTTTTATAACCTTCCAAATTGTATATTTAATTGTTATTCCTCTCGTTTTGTATGTGCTAGCTATTTTGTTATATAAGAAAAGTTTGGTCATAAAATGCAAGTAGAATGAGGTGGGTGGTGTGTGTGTATGTGGTTGGGTCAGGATATCCGATAATGTTGAAAATTAACAAGGGGTACATTACTGAAAAACGTTGAGAACCATTGTTCTAGATGACTCAAAGCACTTCACAGAATATACTGTAAGTGAATTGACTGTATATTTGTGGGCAAAACGTAGCAGCCATTTTGCACACAGCAGTGTTCACCAAACAGTCGTGAATTGTGCGACCAAATTATTACTTTTATTACCATCCTTTTATTACCATCCTTACTCCCTTCACCTCGCCCCATCTCTTCCTACTTTCAGGTCTCAGCTAAAGACCTTTCTTTTTGACCGCGCTTTTGGTCAACTTCATCCCCCTCCCCTTGGCTTGGCAGCAGAATCCGTTATTGGGAAGCGCTCTGAGATGCCGTCCGGCATGGAGGGCACTATATAAATCCAAGTTATTGTTGTTAGCCTCAACTATTGTGAAAGGTGTTTGTCTATGTATGTCTGTCTATGTGTGTGTGTGTTTGCGGGGGTGGGGAAGAGGGAGGGGAGAGTGATTAATTTACTGTAGCTCTACAGACCAGGCAATAACACAAAACTGGTGGCTTTTCTCAACCATTAGTTAATTGGCACCATCAGTGTAAATTAACACATCACACATCGTAATTTCCAACAACATTATTCTTCTCACCACCTGTTTTATGTTGCTGTAATCATACAATCTGGTCCACCCACACACACCTGTAATATAGGTCATAGTGAGAATATGCTCCTGGCAATCTCAAGATTCGTGCTCGTGACTTCTATTAACTGCTGACTCTAGTAACTAGTTGGTGTCTATGAAAAATATTAAAGGACTCTGTAGGAGGAAAAGGATCCACAATGGTCATTTTTTCACAGGAGTGCTGTAACAAAGCTTTAATGAACTCTTGATTCCCTAAATAATACCTAAAGAAACTAGAAATTTATTATTAGTATAAATTTTGTGTTAAGAAAACTTATTCAGCCTTCTGCGAGTACACAATCCACTCAAACATCAGCAGCTATGCCTTCAGCCTCTACCCCCCCAAATCTCTAGAACTCCCATCCTCAATCCCTCCACCTTGCCTTCTGTTTGTTCCGCCTTCCAATTGTACCTGAAGACTTTCCTTTTTGACTGTGCCTACGGTCCCCACACTTTTTTCCCTGTGTCATCACCAAACTCCACCATTGTACAGCACTCTGAGACGCTACCTCAGGTGAGGGGCGCTAGAAATGCAAGTTATTGTTGTAATCATTTGTCATTTTCATAGATCATGGGCAGGTAAACATTTTAACCAAGCATCAACCATCAGTTAAGTCAATATCTTGCTAACCAATCCAACACCATAATCTTACAAGTTAATGTTACTACAGTAGTTGTTTTTGGAGCTCAACCATTGGGAACAGGGTCTATTATGAAAACATTGATAATCATGCGAAATTGAAGGATAGAATATTCACAACTTCACCTGACTTCTTGTGGGAGAGCATATATTTCAGCTGGGGTGGTGAAGTGAATTGGAATACTGCTCTTTAGCAGCGCTCTGAAACAAAGATTTGAAGCCAGCCTCAACAAGGTGAAAGTTTTTTTTCCTCCATCATTTATTTCCTCATAATCTTCTCTTGCCCTTTCTTCCCCACGAGCCCCATTGGCTCCATCAACTTTAAACAAGTCTTTATCCGCTTTGCCTCCATTCCCTCAAACTTTCCCTTATTCCATTAAATTCCACCCTTCCACTGCCTTTTCAAACTCTGCACCTGTGGGCAACAACATCCTACCCCTCCTCCACCCCTCTCCCACTGTGCACAGGCTCCCACTCAGATTCTGTAAAACACCACAAGACGATACTACAAGTTACACAAGTGCAAATTGTTGTTGAGGTTGTTGTCGCCAGCATCCTAAATTAACCGAGTCTGAGCCACCTTACAGGGAGCTTCACAATATCATTGTGGAATTTGTGTCTACTAGACGTCTCAAAGCGCTTCATAGAATATGCTGCAAAGTGAAATGACTGCATATTTGTGGGTGAAACGAGGCAGCCAATTGCGCACAGAAGTGTCCCACAAACAATCATGGAATAAAATGACCAATTTATTGTTTTTTTGTTGTTGAGGGATTATTATCAGGCATGTGGAGAAAGGAATCTTGCCCAAGGTTTCACCCTGCCTGAAATTGAACCCAGGTCTCTTACTTGCGAGGCGAGTGCTCTAACTGCTGAGCTACATGTAGGACTCCACTTGTTGTTGCTGTTGGTCAGGAAACTTTGCTCAGAGTTAATTGTAACAATACTCATCTGTGAAATATCAGCCTTTGGGGCTCTTCTACTGCAGTGACTGAGAACTGTGATATGTGATGTGACCATTACCACATGCAATAATTATTAACAATGATACTTGTAGCTAGGGTCCGTCGATATGGAAATTTTCCGATATCGATATATCGATGGACTCATATCGATATATACCGATATATGAATATCGGCGGGTTTTTTATACCGCGCATGCGCGCACATTCAAAGGTGTGCGCGCATTCCGATATGCGCGCATTACGTACTCTAAGCCCAGGAGGTTTGCAATGCCGGCGACAAGGTAAGTTGAAAAAGTTTGCTTTATACCGATATAACCGATATATCGATATATCGCTGGACACGATATACCAATATTTGCGATATATCGATATTTTTATACCGACGTTTTCGATATACCGATATATTTGAATTTCCAATATCGGCATATCGATATGAAAAATTATACCGATATAACGATATATCGCCGGACACTACCTGTAGCATTACAGGAAGATATGAGCCAACTATTGACAAGTTTGGGAAGGCTGCCCTCTTTTTCACAATGGTATGATCTCATGCTGCGGTAATTGTGGCATTTAGTCCCTGTCCCTCCCACCTCCTCACCAAACACACGCACGCATACCTATAGAATAGTAGCATAACTCAATGAGAAATTGGCTTGCAATCAAGATGTAACATTCTCCTCAATCTGAGAAAGACATTTGCAATAGTCATAAATCAGCCAGTTGTGAAAATCTGGCGTGAGGTGACAAGGTGGGAGCTGTTACAAATAGGGAAGAAAAACTCCAAAGGACCAAACATGAATATAATGATGAGGTCAGAAACACAAATATTTGAATCCTGTCGGTACCCAAATTTGGGTACAAAGACCATGTCAGAGCAGAGATTCCGTGAGCAACTACTATCGGAAGGTTTAAATTTTTGCTAATTTACTGAGAATCCAATTGTGAGTCTGGTTTTTAAACCTAATAATTGTAGATGCAGAAGTTACCTATTGAGGATGATCTTCCACAATAATCTGTAAAATCTATCTGAATGTAAAGTTAATGCCAAATCCCTATATATGGGCAAGTGGCTGAGACTAAGCTAGTCTAACATCGACACTATCAAGAGGCAGAAAAGAAACTTCAACATCAGTGTTTCATCGGCTAAGCTTCACGTGACAACAAATCATTCTGTATGAAAAGGATCCGTAATGACCTTGGGGAGATTTCAGCATTTTCTGTTGTTAATATGAGAGATACAACCATATTATGTGGGGAAAATAATACTTTTAATAGTGCCATGTAACACGACACAACTGTATTTCTTACCATTAAAGGGAAGTTTCAAATCTTAATCGTGAAGTTAAAGTCTTTTTTATGATTATGGATCTCTTTAGAGGTAGTACTTTCAAAATAGCAAAACCAGATTTCACAAATAAAAATGTAGCTAAATACAATTAATGATGCATTAATGATACAGGCCATTCTTTAACTGATAGCTGGAACTAAATTATTGACAGTGAGATCAGTGCATCTTTGAAGATAGTCAATGTAAGAAATAATTGTTTTCTATAGGTTATTTCTACATTTTTTAAAAAAAGTAAACATAACTGGAGATACACCAGGAGCATCTGGTTCACTTTGGACACAGATCTACATGGACAATTTTTGGCATCCTGGAAATCACAAGACCACAGTTGTAAAACACTCTGTTTTCATTTATTTTAGCTATTGAACAATAAATACACAAATATATTACAAGCCTCTCAAAGCAAAGAATGTCGGTGGGGATATAACAATATATCAGCACTTTATTTTATGTCACATATTCACTGACAATGCCTTCAGGTTCAAGGAATGCACAAACTAAAAAGGGCTCTGAATACATTTTGCGAGCTAAAAAACAATTACTCACCTTCAAAAGTTCAAAGATATACATTCTCCATTCTATGGGCTACCTGCACCAAGCATCAGTTCATGGCAAGAGGCCACACATGGTCAGAACGCTGCTAATCATCCTCAGGAACCAGGCTCTGGGGAGCTCTGTATGAGAACAGCTGTCCTCCTTATAGTGAATCACTTGGCTTCCGACCAGCACAACATAATGAATACCATAGCCGAGATCGAAAATTTATTGTCTAGGATATATGGACACAGAGTCCTGCCCTGGCACTCATTTTTCGCTTTCTCTCCATCCTTCATAAATAGGCATACATCAGCCGTTCAGGAATATTGTTGGCAAAACATTTTAAGAACATAAGAATTAGGAGCAGGAGTAGGCCATTCGGCCCTTCGAGCCTGCTCCGCCATTCAACAAGATCATGGCTGATCTTCTCACCTAATTCTAATTACCTACCCTATCCCCATATCCCCTAATCCCTCAAAAATGAAAACCAATGTTCTTATTGGAGCTGGACTAATAACATGACAACATGAAACTTATTACAGTACTTAGATTCAGGGAATCTCTACCAAATTCTCTCACATAATATTATTTAAAAAGTGATTTGAAAATAAATCTCAATCACATTAATCAGAAATGTCCTTATTTGACAAAAATACCTAAAAGTAAATTGTCAGTCACAAATGTAACTTCTGTAAACACTACATTTTCAACATTATTGCCTAGTCCAGACAAAAGAGCAGAAATACATTATAATAAAGAGTCACTCCCTGTATTGAAGGATGATGACCTTAATGTATATAGACCATTGGAGGCAAGTTAGGATTTTTTGGCGTATGGATTTTATATCTAATTGACATATAAATATATACAGTACACACACATATAAAGTGCTGATGATCAACTACTTTATTTACTTTTACCTAGGCCTGGATTTCTTTGTAACCTTTAGAGTACAACACTTATGAATATTTATGACTTCACAATAGATTTTCTGAATGAAATTTGAAAATATAGAATGAATAAAATCTGAGTGAAATAGTATGGGGGTAAATTTGCAACATTTCATATCAAATCTATTGCGAAATATCTAGAATTTCACCCTTGCATTTTTCAGATCTGCATTGACAGAATGGTTAATGCAATGTGTGACAGTGCCTCTGCTTTCTGTATTCTGTTCAGCAGAACAAACTACCATGCTCGCCAAATAATTACGTCATTTTAATTAATTTCTAGTGCACTTTTCCCCGAATCCCAAAAGGTCAGGGAGGAAATTACCTCGTGCCATGCACCACATAGGCTTTGGCAATTTTCTCTCTGGGTTAAACAAGAAAGGCTGTGTTTTCTTATTTTCTTGTTTTTTTTAATTTTTAAAATTTGTTTTTCCTCGTACAGTGATAAGGTTTATTTTTTCAAAGTAAAAGCCTGGGGTATCCAAGAACCTTTTGAAAATTTGAACTAAATGATTGAAGGAAAATGTATTGTTTAAAATTAACACCACTAAGTGAAGCACGACACAGCGAAGGCTGCTCTAGCGTTGGCAGATGCCTGGCTCTCCCTTCTCCTTCACAGGGCGATAGAAAAAGAGAGGTGTTGTGGCAAACAGTGAGACAGGGACATAAGTCAAACAATGTGCAGCTTTGCAAAATCCAATACAGACAGAATTAACATTTCAATCTCAAAATGAGAAAATAAATACATAAATAAATACAATCTCAAAATATACTGGAGGTCTCCAATGTTGCATAACCCATGGTTACCATGGGGAAGAAATAGATAAGAATCAGGAATTTCTTTTCTCATTTTAAATTATGTACTTTACTTTAGTGCAAGTTATAATAGAACCCATCACTCTAGTTATTGTATTCTGCATATGTTTTACAAACATCCTAGGAGAGTTGTTCAACAATGAAATAGGACTATCTATTCTGCATGGCTTTGTCTTGGAGATAAACATACAGTGGTTTTGAATCACACACCTATAATTCCACTTCCAGTTTTACATACATTTTCTTCCCTCCTCATCCCCCCCACCCAGAGCCCTGCAACAATCCACAAGTCCATCTAATTTTCTCTTGAGTGATCAGAAGGGTCCGATAGTAGTAATAATAGTGTTCTGTGAGGATGAATGGCAACGGTTGGCAGGGCAACACTGCATGGTGACTGAGAATGCAATCAATGAAGAGCTTAAGATTCCACTCAGAGTTCCACATCCATCAGATAAAATAAACACGGTGTTTCACCAATTATACTAAGTTTGCTCCTCACCAGATTGCACTTGTTTTTTTTCTTATGAGACAGCAAAGGATATATTATTGCTATCAAAAGAGTTGCTGTAACCTATAGCCGGGAACTCACCTGGTCTGTAGCCATCACCTTCCATACAAAGTCAAACTTTTTTGATGGATTAGTGAATATACACTGGAGCTCGACCACATCATCAGATACGTATACAGGTTTGCCCCCTAGGTGAAGAAAAAGTCAGACAGTTCATTTTAATCATTATTCATGAGACGTAGGGAAGCTTGTCAAGGTTCACACATCCAGTACAAGCACACCTGCCAACTAGCTGGTGTGTTCACAAGTTCACACTCCTCCTACCCCCTACATCTCCAAACAAACAAGCTGTAAGGCCTGAGGCTAATGGTAACATAACCACCCGGAGATCCTATGTATTGCATTTTTTTAAGATTGCAATTAATTCCAATGCGGTTTGCAGTTGAAACAGTTTAATAAATATTGATTTTATAAATTTCATGCATCACTAATAAACAAATAATAATACCTTGTTAAGATTTCAATTTCTTACGTTTGCCAAAAAATGAGAACATGCTCTTTTCTCTCTATCTCTTTCTAACTCAATGAGGCCTTCAACACCTCCGCTTCTTGTTTCTTATGACCTAGACCCATCTTATTTCTTGCAGTTTATTTCAGTTCCAATGAATCATATTTAGAGATTGCTATACAATGCAGCAGGAGTAAATTGTATTGTAAGAAGGAAAAGGTTTGATTCTATTATTCCACACATTGATTACTTTGAGGCAAACATAAATCCGTACAAAAGTCTTCAGTCGATGTAAGCGATAGCAAACTCATTTTGCTTGAGAATTGGAACTGTCAATATAAACCTGCCCACACTGTTGAGATATTAGGGCAGCGACTAAATTTCAAAGTTGAAAACCCACGTTAGCTTCCTGCTTTCATCACTTTGGAAACCATTAACCTGCCAACAAATAATACTTGGGGGAAACACAACACACATGGTTGAATTCTGTGTTGGCATAATTTCATATCAGCATTACCTAATTTCTGCAAATTTCATACAGCATTACGGTTAAATAATTAATTGATTACTTCAATCCACAACTGTATGGGACACTGCTGTATGCAATTGGCTGCTGCGTTTCGATGGCAAAAGTACAGTCTATTCACTTTACAGTATATTCTGTGAAGCGTTTTGACACGTCTAGAAAATGTGAAAAGCGGTATATCAACAACAACAACAACAAATTACACTTATAGAGCGCCTTTCACGTCGGGAGGACGTCCCAAGGCGCTGCACAGGAGGCATGTGACCCGAGCTGGGAGGGGAGTGTTTGGGAAGGGGTGAGACACGAAGGGGAGGTCGAAAAATTCGGGGTGGAACAAAAGGCACAGTCAAAGAGGAAAGTCTTCAAACCAGCCTTGAAAGAGGAAAGGGAAGAAACGAGATGGAGGGATTGGGGGATGGCATTCCATAGGGTGGGAGCAGAAAAACTGAAGGCCCGGCATCCGATGGTGGGGCGGTTCGGGCGGGGGGCTTGGAGCAGGCCAAGTCCTGTTGAACGGAGGGTCCAGGTGGGCTTGTAGGGGGAACGTAGATTGGTTAAATAGGGCGGGGCAAGGCCGTGTAAGGCCTTGAAGGTGAGGACGAGGATCTTGAACTCAATCCTCTGGAGAATGGGGAGCCAGTGGAGACAGGCGAGGGTGGGGGTTATATGGTCGCGGAGGCGGGTGCGGGATAATACACGGGCTGCAGAGTTTTGGATGACCTGCAGCCTGTGAATGGAGGAACTGGGGAGGCCGACGAGGAGAGAGTTTCCGTAGTCCAGCCTCGAGGTTATGTATGCATGCATGAGTGTTTCGGCAGCACGGGGGGTAAGATAGTTGCAGAGCCTGGCAATGTTGCGCAGGTGGAAATAAGCGGTGCCGGTCCAGGCACGGATGTGGGGGAGGAATGCAAGGAGTATTATATTATTACTATTACAGTACTCCTTCTTTATGTTCTAGTACCCAGATAACCGCTCATAGTCCTCTTCCAATAACAATCACATTAAGAAAATATCCTAAAGCACTTCACAGGATATAATGAAAAGAATTGTGAGTGGTATTTTGTAGTAGAACATGGCAGCCAATTTGAACACAGGAATGTCCCAAATGAAATGAATGACTAATCTATTTAGAATACTTTTGGCAAGGGCAACAAAAAAAACTTCCATTACTTTTCAAATGGGATTTTGAACTTCTGATGTATATTGCTTTAATGACATAAATGGCAAGTGAATATGGATGATGCAAGTATAAAAAGATTCTGGGAAGAGTGACTTACAGATTTGAAAGAGTGTAAAAGAGGCTGATTTGGAAGAAGTTGACTTGTAAAGTTTGAATTAAAGAACTGAGTGACTACATTGTGTTTTGTGGATTAAATAACATTACATGGTGTCAGAAGTGAAAACGGAACCTGGAGTGAAACTAACTATGAGAGGGAATATGGATTGAAAAGCAATTGCAGAAAGAATCAGAATCAAATGCCGTTCCAAGATATGTGCAGATACCAAGACCAGTGAAATTGTTTAAGGCACAATTTGGCAATACACTAAAAGAGATTTTAAATTTTTTGGATTAGCAGCAAACATAATAAAACTGCCACAGGAACAGCAGCCTGAGATATTTTTGAACATTGCAGATGAGAAAGTAAAGGAATATAAAGCAACCATAGAAAGAGATGTGGACATGCCATGAATGAAATTATGAATATTATGAGAAAAGGATGGTGTGGAAAAGAATGTGATAATTGAGCGATTTTAGTTTGGAACAAGAAAACAGGGACCCACATAATCATTGAATCAGTATTGTGAGGTACTGAGACCCCTAAGTAAAAATTGTAACTACAGAACATTAAGAGACAAAATGATGTGTGACTGGATAGTACTTGGCATAAATGAAGAGAAAAGCTTTTTTAAAAAAATGGGACCTAACATTAGAATCGGCAATGTAAATAGTAAGGATTGAAGAGGTGATAAAAATGAAAAAGAGAGAGATGGAGAGAGAAACAGAAAAGGAAATAGATGAACTAGCCAACAGGCAAAGTTGGGATGATAAAGATAAGGAGTACCAGTACAGTGCAGAGAATATACAGGCCAAGAGAGAAGCCACACAGAATGGACAAATGTGACGAACACAGATTAGAACATCATATGAGGAGATGTTCTGCAGAATCAAACAAATTGGAATGTTGAAAAGAATTGGGAATGTGAAATTAGAGGAAAGTGAACAAAGGGAAACAGAATAAATAGTAGGACAATATAATCAGGTGCTCGGAAAGGAAACATTAATGAAAGAAAAAATTGAGATCACAGGTAAAGAGACAAAGAAATTGGAAGAAACAATAACAACAAAATTACATTTATAGAGCGCCTTTCACGTCGGGAGGACGTCCCAAGACACTGAACAGTTAGGTCGGGACCCAAGCGAGGTGCGGGGAGGTGGGTCGGGGTAGGGGGAAGGAGAGTAGGAGAGGAGTGAGAGTTAGGAGAGGAGCAGAAGGCACAGTCAAAAAGGAAGGTCTTGAGACTGGCCTTGAAGGATGAAAGGGAGGAAGCGAGGCAAAGGGATTGCGGGATGAAGTTCCAGAGTGTGGGAGCAGAGAGTCCGGCCACCAATGGTAGGGTGGTTCGGGCGGGGGACATGGAGCAGGCCAGAGCCCGCTGAACGGAGGGAACGGGCAAGCTGATAGGGAGACAGCAGGTCGGAGAGATAGGCGGGGGTGAGGACATGAATAGCCTTGAAAGTGAGGCTAGGATCTTGAATTTGACCCTCTGCGGGGATGGGGAGCCAATGGAGATGGGCGAGGGTGGGAGTGATGTGGTCGCGGAGCCTAGTACGGGAGAGTACACAAGCTGCAGAGTTCTGAATAATCTGCAGTTTTTGAAGGGAGGAGCTGGGAAGGCCAATGAGGAGGGAGTTCCCGTAGTTGAGTTTAGATGTGATGAATGCGTGGATGAATGTTTTGGCAGCATGGAGGGCTGAGGTAGTGGCGGAGTCTGGCAATGTGGCGGAGGTGGTGGAAGGCTGTACCGGTCATGGTGCGGATTTAGGGGAGGAAGGACAGTTCAGGGTCGAACAAGACGCCCAGATTCCTGACTGGTTTCGAGTGTTGGAGAGAGCAGCCTTGATTGCTGATGTTGTCAGTGCCTGAGGTGCGAAGGCACTGACACGAGCCAATCAGGAGGGCCTCCGTCTTGTTGATGTTTAGTTGGAGGACGTTGTCCCTTGTCCAGGACTCAATGTCAGACAGACAAGCAATCAGAACAGCAGTAGTCCTGGAGTCCGAGGGTGGAAGCGGAAAGGTAGAGTTGGGTGTCATCCGCATACATGTGGAAATTTACTCCATGTTTGCGGATGATGTCACCAGCAGGGAGCATGTAGAGGGTGAAGAGAAAGGGGCCAAGAACAGAGCCCTGGGGAACGCCGCATGAGACTGTGCAAGGGCTGGAGGAATAACCGTTGGAGGAGACAAAGTGAAGGCTAAGACCCACAGAAGAAAAAAACTTTCAAAAAGGCAAAGCCATATGGTTTCAGAGGAAAAATCTAAAAATGGAAGGCTGGATCAAAAGATAAATTTTGGGGAAAGATAAGAACCTCAGATCCTATTGGGTAAAAGATGAAAAAGGAAAGATATATAGGTGAACATCATGGGAGATCAAACAAAAAACAATAAAGAAAAAACAAGAAAAAATGGAAAAGAGCCAGATGTGGAAGAGAAATAAAAAGACCACAAAGAATGATAGAACAAGATTGAAAAAAAGAAAGGAAAAACTAAAAGAAGGAAGCTGTTGCATATTGCTTTAATGACATAAGTGGCAATTGAATATGGATGCTGCAAATATAAAAGGATTCTGAAAAGAGTGACTTACAGATTTGAAAGAGTGTGAAAGAGGTTGATTTGGAAGAGGTTGACCGGTAAAGTTTGAATTAAAGAACTGAGTGACTACATTGCATTTTGAGCATTAAATAACATTGGAAGTTCCATGTAAACAGGCAGATGACCTCAGTTTAATGTCTCATCTGAAGGATGGCACCTCCAATAATGCAACACACCTCCAGCATAGCATCAATCCAATTTATATGAGTTCAAAGTCCTGAGTTCAAAGATCCACAATCTTCTGACTCAGAGACGAGATTGCTACCAACTGAGTTTGGCTGAGGCACATTAACACTCCATAACATGTTGCTACAGCGAGAATGACGCAAGTTGACTTGCACTTTAGATATTCCCTCCTTCTTGGTGACACTTCTGCATGAAATTATCTGACTGCACAGGCCAAAAGTGTGTCTCATCCTGAATCCAAATATACAGCAACAATTATTTACTCAGTTCTTCCATTCCTATCCTGAAGACACTGATTCCACAATCAGTGACATTTCCACGGATTTCATTCCTTCCAAGGAAGACTTCAAGCATCTTCAGCGCCTTGGGATGTCCTCTCGACGTGAAAGGCGCTATATAAATGTAAGTTTTGTTTGTTGTTGTTGTTGTTGTATCTTAGAAAAGTAGCCATATTTCAGATGAGTATTGGCAGCCTTTCAACATCAAATGGATCATAGCTGTACCTGATACCGTTTTCACCAACACACATTTCCCAGCAGGGATCATTGGATCATGAGCACAAATAAGCAGACAAATCTCCAGCTAAATATTTACACCCTATGCTTCTTATCCTAGGGGTGCTGAGGCCAATTTCAACATTGTAGCTGCTTCCAAAGCTCAGGCTAACTATGTCAATAAAGTCAATTGATTGTGTCTGGAATATTTTGGTTCACAAGATTAAATTATCCATAGAGGCCATAAGTGAACCCTTCAAATCAAATTTTAAATAATAATTTGGGCAGTCCAAATCAGTTCCTTGAATGTGTCCGAATGTTCATTCCTAATCTTTACATTCACTGCATTTGACATTAGAGTCTATGAGTTGACTGACATTGAGGTGCTAAGTCAATTTTCATTGATCGAGTGTGACCAATTAATTACCAGTCTTCTTTATCAAACTGAAAAGTACCAAGATGCCCTGTCCAAATCTTCATCAACAGCTTGGTTGTTGTCACGAGAAAAGGATGGCACTTTCTTTGCTGATACATATGGTTAACTCCCTCATTGAAAGACAAGCCGCGAATGAATCACTGCTGGCAGATGTAAGCAGAATTGAACAGTGGGCGGAAAAATGGTGTGATATCTTCAGCGCCAAGAAGACCAAGTCAATAATTCTGTTAAGAATGATAGATCACTTTCACATCTCGAAGACTTAAAGTGCAATATCAAATGCAAGCAATATTATTTATTATTATTAGCATTAGGATGTTACCCATCCAAGTCTATGAGGACACAAAAACAGACGGCAAGAGTTTTTACAAATATATAAAGAGGAAAAGGCTAGTGAGGGTGAATGTGGGTCCATTACAGTTAGAGACCGGAGGAATTATAATAAGGGACAAAGACATGGCAGCGTCATTAAACAAGTATTTTTCTACAGTCTTCACTGTAGAAGACACTGGAAACATACCAAAAATAGAGGGGAACCAAGAAGACAATGTTAGTGAACAACTTAGGGAGATTAACATTAGTAAACAGATGGTTCTAGGTAAATTGTCGGGTCTTAAAACCGATAAATCCCCTGGACCGGATGGCCTGCATCCTAGAGTTTTAAAGGAGGTAGCTACTGAGATAGTGGATGGCATAATCTTCCAAAATTCTGTGGATACTGGAGAAGTCCCCATTGATTGGAAGGTTCCAAACGTAACTCCACTATTTAAGACGGGTGGGAGAGAAAATATGGGAAACTATAGACCAGTTAGTCTGACGTCAGTTGTAGGGAAAATTCTTGTGTCCTTAATAAACTATGTAGTTATGGGATACCTTGAAGACCATAAAAAGATTAGGCAGAGTCAACATGGCTTTACAAAAGGGAAGTCATGCTTGACTAATCTTTTAGAATTTTTTGAGGATGTATCCAGCAGGTTGGATAAGGGGGAACCAGTAGATGTGGTATATTTGGATTTTAGGAAGGCATTTGACAAGGTGCCACACAAAAGGCTGTTACTCAAGATTAAGGCCCACGGGATTAATGGGAAAATATTAACATGGATAGAAGAGTGGCTGTCGGGTAGAAAGCAGAGAGTAGCGATAAACGGATCATTCTCGAATTGGCAGGATGTAACTAGTGGGGTGCCACAAGGATCAGTGCTTGGGCCTCAGTTATTTACTATTTACATCAATGATCTAGATGAGAACATTGAATGTAACGTGTCTAAATTCGCGGATGACACTAAACTAGGTAGCAGAGTGAGCTCTGAAGATGATGCAAAAAGATTGCAACAAGATATAGATAGGCTGGGGGAGTGGGCAAGTAGGTGGCAAATGGAATTCAATGTTAGCAAGTGTGAAATTATTCACCTAGGTAGCAAGAATAAAAGAATAGATTATTTTCTAGAGGGGTAGAAGTTAGATAGTGTTAGTATTCAAAAGGATTTTGGTGTCCTTGTACACCAGTCCCAAAAAATTAGTTTGCAGGTGCAGCAAGCAACTAAGAAGGTGAACGGCATGCTTGCGTTCATTTCAAAAGGTTTAGAGTGTAAGAGTAGGGAAGTCTTGCTGCAACTGTATAGGGCCCTGGTGAGACCGCACCTAGAGAATTGTGTGCAGTTTTGGTCTCCTTATTTAAAAAAGGACATACTTGCCTTAGAGGGGGTGCAGCGTAGATTCACTAGGTTAGTTCCTGGGATGAGTGAACTGACCGATGAGGATAGGTTGAATAAACTAGGGCTGTATTCTCTAGAGTACAGAAGAATTAGGGGGGATCTTATTGAAACATATAAGATTCTTAAAGGGCTAAATAAAGTAGGCACTGAGGGACTGTTTCCCCTGGTAGGAGAATCTATAACCAGGGGTCACAGTCTTAAAATTAAGGGTCAGCCTTTTAGAACAGAGTTGAGGAAACATTTCTTCACTCAGAGGGTAGTAAATTTATGTAATTCACTACCCCAGAAGGCTGTAGATGCTCAGTCCTTGAACATTTTCAAGGCTGAGACTGATAGATTTTTGAAAAATAGAGGGATTAGGGGATATGGGGATAGGGCAGGTAATCAGAGTTAGGTGAGAAGATCAGCCATGGTCTTATTGAATGGTGGAGCAGGCTCAAAGGGCCGAATGGCCTCCTCCTAATTCTTATGCTCTTAAAATGCTCTCCAGTTTGAAATATTTGCTGGGGTGCGGTGGGGGTCGGGCAGGGTTAAGCAAGGAATTGTCTGAACTGCCTCTAAGAAGCCTCATCTAGGAAAAGGTAATCAGTGAATCAAGGAAGACTGAAAGGTGTAGCTCGATCTATTTTGCAAGCTAGTCAGCACAAATACCTGCGATTCGCCAATCAACTGCTAGGTAAACAGTGCTGTGTGTGTGAATGGGTGTGTGTGTATGTGGGTGGGTGGGTGTGTGTGTATGTGGGTGGGTGGGTGTGTGTGTATGTGGGTGGGTGGGTGGGTGTGTGTGGGTATGTGGAGTAAGGAAACGTGCCCAAGTTTTTGCCCCTCCTGGGTTCCTCTTGCTTTTGAAGTAAGCACTCTAACCACTAAGCGACACGACTCCACACAGTGTATGAAGGGATAAGGCGGAGGGATTCAGGGAGAATGTTTTTTGGGGTAATGGCTGAAAGCGTGGTGCTGATGGAGGACTAGAGATGACAAGGGACAAGCAGTAGGCCATCTGCATTCCAGGAAGGAGGGGGCAAGGCGGAGTGATGCCGGGAGGGAGGGAAAGAGGGAGTAGGTGAGTTATATAACTACACTGCGAAAAGGGTGCTATATGAATCCAAGTTGCTTTTGATGAGTTACGTGCAGTGGAACCTTAGTAAGAAAAGATAAAAGATGCAGAGTAATATAATTAAAGAATTACCAGAGATTTAAAGGAAGTTCAGGCTTGATGGATGAATGGTGTGAAACATTGACTCCTGCTAACAGTCAACAACCTGACTGGCACCTTGTGGTTTGTGTGCACAGATGAAAACTGATTTCCTTTTTTCTGTAGGACCATAAGGATCATAAAATACAAAAATTACAATTTGTAATTACATTTGTAATTGGTGGTGGGGGGGGGGGGGGGGGGGGGCAGTGGGTGGGGAGGGGGTATTTCTAGGTTTCTAAAAGAATGGGGACACAATAAGAGTGACGCTTTGTTTAAAAAAAGTGGGAAGTACATTGCTTTAAACTCATTCAAAAATATGGCACTGGACAAAAGTTAGAAGGTTTTAGTTTTACTGAACTGTAATTACATTTGTAATTAGTGGTGGGAGGGTTGGGATCAGGATGGGCAGAGGGTAGAGTATCCAGCTTGGTGTATAACTACTCTCAGCTCCTGTTTCCAGATACCCTTCAACATGGCATTCAAAAGTGATGCAAATTCTTTTAAAGCAATTTTTTAAAATTCCAAATAACTGTCAGAGTCAACACCTCTTGGCATAATATGAACTATTACTTAATTAGCCCCAAATTGCACTGATTGTGAGCTTACAGAACCAAGCTAAAACAACTTCCAATTTCAGTTGGGAGATAGATTGAACAGAAGGAGTGATTTGATGGAGTGACAATCTAAGCCTTAATCTGCAATCCTAAAACTACTAAACTGGAAATAATGAATATTCTGGTATGTTTTATGTTGCAGACACAACTATGAACTGATTAAAGTACTCAGTGGTGCCTTTCACTTCAATCAGATCTCTAACATACTGCAACATTCATTATTGCCACATGGCCCCATAATTGTTCCTCATGACAAAATGATTTCCTTATTATCTTCTACCACCATTAGTCATCCACAGTATAACTTTGTAATGCCGCCCTCCCCCCCACCCCTGCCCCAAAATACTCTGACAGTCAATTTCCTCTCAACTCGGCTTTCACAGTCATCAAGTATTGTCCTCCTTTTATGGAACCCATAATTTATATAAATGGTAGAAAGGCTTTAATCACTGGGTTTATTTGACTGACTTGAGCTCACTTTCATGCTTTATAACATGAACCCAAATCAATTGTTTGGAGAAGATAGCTTTTTGGGACTGCGTAAGTATTATTATATATACTTATAATATATAACTGTGGATCACTTCATAAACAATATATTTTGTTAATTATTATTAATAATATTCATATATACTGCAGCGTATCAGAACTGTAACATGCAGTCAGATGTGTTTAGGGCAATTTTGGCTCACGTATGTACATAACTCACCCACCACGCTCAGTTCTCGGATGCAAATATAGTTTAGACTTTCTTCATATGGAAGGAAGGTGAGAAGGTGAGAAACAAAGAAAGAGCCATTTCAAATTCCTTCTGGCCCATTGCTGTAAAGTATCTAATGATTAGTTTCACCATGAAGTTGATGGTAATTGCCTGCCTGGTTTACTCCAGATGTTGCATTAAGGGAGGAGAACCCCAACTGGGGATAAAGCTGAAAGATCAGCATCTCTCACCCTCATGCAAAATAAGTAATAACAAGTCGGATGTCAGCCTGATTCAGCTGATAGCCTCTGAGCCAGAAGGTTGTGTGTTCAAGCTCCATGTTAGGTACTACACCGTCTAGGTTGACACTCAAATGCAATGCGTAGTGCTGCACTTTTGGGGACATCACCCTTCAGATAAGATGTTAAGCCAATATCCCATCTCCCTGCTCAGATGCGTATTAAAGATCCCATGCCATGCCATGACTCCAAAAGAAAAGGGAGTTCCTCCTGGTATCCTGGCCAACAATCTCTCAGATACAACATAGGCACTATAACAAATGCAGGGATTATTATTATAATATTGATATTTTTGTTTGGAAATCAATCATAATCTTTAACTTTTGCTAAACTGAACACATTGGTGGAGACTATAGGGGGCAGCCTGCAATTGGATAAGCATTAGGGAGTGACTATTCTCTGAGGGTAAGAAGCAGACTGACATCGAACCAGTGTAAGGACATGTAAGATAGCTGCATATTTCAGTTATATTGCCTAAACTCCTTCTTGTGTCACGGCCATAATCTCAGGCCATATCATAGTAATACTGTAATAATAATTCTCACAACTTCTGGACGTCCTAAAGTGTTTCACAGAATATACTGTAAAGTGAATTGACTATGATTTGTGGGCAAAAACCAGACCGAAGTGGTTCGAGTGGGGAGTGGAGGGAGAGGTGTGAGCGAAGAAGCTGGTTTGCAATGACCCATTCAGGCACTATATCACATGGTAGGGCAAAACTTTGGGCACATTACCATACTGGCCACACACCTCTGTTTACCTAGTAGTAAGAACCCAGTTGTTAGTCAATTGGCAGATCGCTTTTCCAGGGATAATAATCCTTTTTTCAATAAAAATTGGGACACTCAATCCACAACTGTTTGTGGGTCACTGCTCTGCCTAAAAAGCTGCCACGTTTCACCCACAAATATTCAGTCAATTCTCTTTACAGTATATTCTCTGAAGCGCTTTGAGACATCCAGAAAATGTGAAAAGTGCCATATCAAATGCAAGGATTATTATCACAACAAAAGAATAGAATTATTAATTATTATTGACTTAATGAAGGTGTCGTCCTGCAATAATTTAAATTGCTTCAGTATAATTGCGTTGCGAAATTAAAACTACTTTCTAATGTCATGTGACACTAGTAAAGAGGCTTTAGTAGCATAAAACAATTATAGGAAAATATATTTTGTTTTAAGAAGCACAGATGTAATCCATGCGAGTGCTCACAGAGTAGGCGACTTTCATTCCCCGTGGTCTGAACCGTTTATTTCACTGGGCTTCTCCCCAAAACAGAACATGTTGCAGCTGTGAGTCATGGATGAGGTTTTAGCCCTGTGACTCAGAGGAGCAGAAAATGTAAAATAGTGTTTGTGCCTTGAGCTACGACACCGTATGAAATCATGGTCCTTAACACATGCAGCTACAAAATTCAGTGTTTCTTAAAAAAACTCTCTCCCTCAATCTCAATCCCACCGCCTTGCCCCCTCCCTCCCTACGTTCAAGTCCCACCTAAAGACCTGCCTTTTTGATCGTGCTTATGGTCACCTACCCACTCCCTCCCACTCGCTCAGCATCATACTCCGCCACAACCTCATGTGAAGAGTGCCGTATCAATGTAAGCTGTTGTTGTATCACAATGTCAAAAAATCTCAAAGTGCTTCACAAGATATAATGTAAAGTGGAAAGATTGTATATTTTATAAGCGAACATGGCAGCCAATTTGCAAACAGCTATATCCCGCAAATAGTCATGAAGTTAATGACCAAGGGAGTCCGTTTTTGAGACACAAATTACGGCTTCCATGTCCTATTGAGGAATGTTGAAGTGAACTTCATACTTTTAAATAAGGGTCAACCAAAAATAAAGAACATGTTATCGTATTTATGCTTTTTAAATGTATTATGTATGAGTATTATGAAAGAATACTCAATTGGCAGACATGGAGTGCATTATTTATTGCTGTCTGATTGTTTTTTGTATGAAATCAGAAACTCGAGTGGGCATAAATTACACTCCATCACTCTGCCTGAAATCTTCCGCCACACCCCGCACCCTTCACAAGACAAGGTCAGAGGGAGAACAAAAGACAAATAAAATAAAACAAATATTGAAAAAGTTGGAAAGAATTTCTGGAATAGCTAATAATTAATATTTTGAGAGAATATTGTCACCATGGATTAAAATAAAACAGAACAAGGAGACTTATTATAATTGTCAGGTTCAAAATTCAGAAGATAATCAAATAGAATATAGAAAGTACAGAGGAGAACTGAAAAAGGAAGTAAGAGGGGCAGATAGATTGTATGAGAAAAGCTTAATGGGTTACATAAAAGGGATTTTTATAAGCATATAAAGAATAAAGGGTTAGTCAAAGCCAGGGTAGATCCAATTAGGGACAAAAGAGGAGATCTTCTTGTGGAGGCAGAGGGCATGGCTGATGTACTAAATGAGTACTTTGTATCTGCCTTCCCAAAAGAAAAGAATGCAGTCAATGCCAAACCAAGGGAGGCAAGGATAGAGAAATTGAAAAGGATAAGAATAAACAGAGAGGAAGTACTAAAATGGTCAATGGTGCTCAAGGTAGAAAAGTAATCTAGTCCAGAAGGAATGCATCCTAGGTTACTGAAGGAAGTATGGGTGGAAATAGTGGAGGGTCTGGCCACAATCTTTCAATCCTTCTTGGACACCGGGATTGTGCCAGAGGACTGGAGAGTTGCAAATGTAGAACAAGTTCTGTAGAAAAAGGGGCAGAAGGATCAACCCAGAATCTACAGGCCAGTCAGCTAACATTAGTAATGGGGAAACTTCTAGAATCTGGAACAAAATAAATTTTCACTTAGAAAAATCTGGGTTAGTAAAGGACATCCAACACAGATTTATTAAAGTCAAATCATGTCTAAGAAACCTGATAGAGTTTTTTATTGAAGTAACGGAAATTGTGTATGAAGCTAGTGCAGTTGATGCAGTTTATATAGATTTTCAAAAGGCGTTTGATAAAGTGCCTCATAAGAGATTTATAAGCAAAACAGAAACCCACGGTATTAAGGAGACAGTGCCAGCATGGATACAGAACTGGCTGGGAGACAGAATGTGGAGAGTTGAGAGTTGTGGTGAACGGTTGTTTTTCTGACTGAAGGGAAGTGTGCACTGTTGTCCCCCAGGGATCGGTATTGGGATCACTGTTCTTTTTGATCTAAATAAAAGACCTGGACTTGGGTATAGGGAGTACAATTTCCAAGTTTACAGACAATACTAAGATAGGAAAAGTATTAAATCATGAGAAGGATAGTATCAGACTGAAGAGGACATTGACAGACTGGTGAAATGGGCAGACACATAGCAGATGAAGTTTAATGTAGAGAAATGCAAAGTGATGTATTTTGGAAGGTATTGAGGAATGAGGAATATCAATATAAACTGAATCTTAACAGAGGTGAAGGAACAGAAAGACCTGGGGATTCATATAAGTAAATCATTGAAGGTGGCAGGACAGGTAGATAAAGCTGTTTTTAAAAAAAAGCATATGGGATATTAGGCTTTATAAATAGAGGCATAGAATACAAAGTCAGGAAGTTATGATGCACCTTTATAAAATACTGTTTAGGCCTCAGCTAGAGTGAGGCCTAACCAGTGTCAGGCCTAACCTTGCTTTCCAAAGTCCTAGCACAGATTGTTGCAGGTCGATTTTGGTCAAACTTCTCTCTCCGCTCCCTCCTCGAGCCCCCATAGTCGGGTTCTCGCACTGCCCATACCTGAGAGAACGCTTATCAAAGTCACAAATGATATCCTCTCTCTCTGTAACTAAGATACTCTGCCTTTCGTCCCTCATCCACCTTAGTGGACGGCACTTGCATGGTTCAAGACCTACTTAACCAACAGCCTCCATTTCATCTTGGTAAATGGTTTCTTCTCCCACTGCCACCAAGGTTCCATCCTTGACCCTCTTCTTTGCCTTATCTATATGCTCCTTCTTGGTGATGTCATCCACAGACATGATGTAAGTTTCCACTTGTACGTGGATAATACACAAATCTACTTTGCCTCGGCAAGTACCAACTCCAGGTCCACCGATGTTCTATCTGCCTATCTGGCAGACATCAGGCCCTGGATGAGTGTAAACTTCCTACAGCTGAATGTGGACAAGAAAGAAGCCATTATTCCTTGGCTCCTGCCAACTTCATCAATCCTGCAGATCTGAACTCCTCAACCTCCCTGGGATCTCCCTCAGACTCACCGAACCAGTGCACAATCTAGGCATTCAGTTTACCCCCTAGCTATACTTCCTCCCCCACATAGTCTCTGAACAGGATCGTCTTCTTGTACCTCTGCAACATTGCTCGCGTCTGACCATACCTTACCCCAAATGCAGCCAAAAACCCTTGTGCATGCGTTCATCACCTCCCATCTGGATTACTCAACCGCATTTATTGCTGGTCTCCCCACTATTCAAAAGGTCTAGCTCATTCAGAACTCTGCCACCTGAATACTTTCCCGGACCAAACTCTATACCCACATCTCAGCAGTTCTGACTCCACTGGATCCCCATCACTGTACAGATCAACTTCAATATCCTCACACTAGTGTTCAAATCACTGGCATCTCCCTATTTCTCCAACCTCCTCACCCCCCAATCCATCACCCGATGCCTCCACTCGACTGGCAGCAGCCTCCTGCTCGACCCTCGCACCTGCTACCTCACCAAGGAAGATCACACATTCAGCCACTATGCCCTAAAACTCTGGAACACTCTCCCTCAATCCCTCTGCCTTGACACTCTCTCCCTTTTCCAAGTCCCACCTGAAAACCTTTCTTCCTCTACATCCGAGCTTATGGCCACCCCCTGCCCCCATCCCTCAGCTCGGAGTCAGGCTCCGCCACTGTTAAGCACCTGGAGATGTTACCCTGCAATGGAGGGCGCTATATAAATGCAAGTTGTTGTTGTTCCAGTGCTGGGGAGGTGGGGGTGGGTGGGGTGCGAGAGATAGACAGGTCCAATTTCTGAATCAGATGGGTACATAGAATTCTAGCCTCCATCGGTTTGACTTGGAGGAGCAGACCACTCATTTGGAGCCGGAATTCTTCCCACTTAGCTCATGTGAACCTTTGCATACTCTTAAGGTTATGGGTTTCTGCATGTGACCAATACCCAGCAGTCCAAATACGATCCATTCAAGAAATTTCAACAAATTATTTTAATGAAAAAAATTATGCCAGAAAAGGACCATTTCAGTTTATATTTGCTGCCTCTATTTCCTCCACTAATAAAGGTCTTATTCTTTAAATGTTGTGAACAGCAGTATCTTATGACATCTACTGGCTGAGTGCAGCACTACAATCGTCTCACAGCAATTATGCAGCTCAGAATATTCCAGATAGGATTGTTGTTCTGAAATTGCTGTAATAGTATTTAAGGTCATCTGTACAGTTGTGGATGATATAATTGCAGAGTAAAAATGAAACTGTAGAGTTCTATAGCAAACCACTATATAGTGTAGGAGTCAGAACAGAAAAGTTAAACAGATATCCCTGCAGAAGGATATCCCCACAGTCTCCTGCACTGTTGCCTTTGTAATGTTATTTAATCCAATACACAATATAGATTCACTGGATCCTTTAATTCCAACTTTATAAATTAAGCTCTTTCAAATCTGCCCAGTCATTTTCCCAGAATCCTTGTATCTTTCCATCATCCATGTAGAGTCCTGTAGCTCAGTGGTTAGAGCACTTCCCTTACAAACGAGAGACCAAGATTCAATTCCCGGCAGGGCGAAACCTTGGGCAAGTTTCCTTACCCCACACACCTAATAATAATCCCTCATCCATTTTTTTTAAAAAGTTGATCATTTCCATCCACTGACGGGGACACTGCTTTGCGCAATTGGCTGCTGCGTTTAGCCAACATATATATACAGTCAATTCACTTTACAGTATATTCTGTGAAGCACTTTGAAATTTCTGGAAGACATGAAATGCACGATATCAAATGCAAGGATTATTATTATTATATTCAATTACGTCTTAGGTCCTTAAACCAATACGCAACAGCTTCCTTCTTTTAGTTTTATTTCTTCTCTTTTTTTCCAATCTTGTTTTATCATTCTTTGTGGTCTTTTTATTCAACGTCCACATCTGGTTGTTCTCAATTTCTGCCACTCCTTGCTCTTCATTCTGCTTTCCCTTTTCCTCCTGTTTTTTCTTTATTGTTGTTTGTTTGATCTCCCTTGATGTTTGTCTATATATATTTTCATCTTTTACCCAATAGGATCTGAGGTTCTTATGTTTTAACAATTTTTTTCCCTGGATCCAGCCTTCCGTTTTTTTATTTTTCCTTCAAAACCATATAGTTTTGTTTTGTAGGTTTTAATCTTCTGTGCCTCTTGCCCTTGCTTCTTCCTATTTCTTTGTCTCTGCACCTGTGGTCTCAATTTTGTTTCCTCCCATATTAACCCATCTTTAAAGCAATATGCAACGGCCTGAAGTCCTGATCATTGCTTCTGTGATAGCTACACACCTCAGGACATGCCTCAGCAGGTAAACCACATAATTAATATTCCAAAAGTACAATATAAGAACAACAACAACAATTTGCATTAAAATATCGTCTTTCACACTGGCGTCTGCAGAGTGCACAATATAAATAGAAAACGTGGAAAGTGCTATATCATATGTAGATACCAGAATGCAGAGATTGTCCACAATCCACCTTTTTCACAGTGCAGAAACAGACATTAATACATTGTGGAAAAGGGATGGCCGAGAGCTGATCCAGACACAACAAAGCACAGGCAAGGAAATATTTCACTTCACAGCCTTAGGAGATTAATAGTAACAACCACTGGGGTGTGCTGTCCCATCACTGTTTATTAGTTAGTTCCACTCAGGAGCACTTTCATGAGATGTGGAATACAAAACTAATATTGCACCGACAAGCAAATGCAACTTAGTTCCTCATATCCACTTCTTTCAAAATCAATACTAACTCTAGATTTCACGCTATTCCACTATATCTCCTGGAAAAGCTTTGTCTGCATATATCTCGAACTTCAAAAGTCGAACAAAAATGCCAGAAAATTATTCCATCCCTCCCACAACATCTCAACTATTCCACACCGATCTCCTTCTCTCTTCTCACTCCAGCAACAAAGAAGCAATTGTGTCTCACAGATTATTTCACATCTCACTCCCCACTTATTACAGTACATCACAAGATTAGTTCAGATGAAGAACATCCTCTGGCCCATTTGATCTCATCCTTCCAGATCATACTCCCGCTAAATATGCAGACAATTCACTTTACAGTATATTCTGTGAAGCGCTTTGAAACGTCTCAAAGCCATGATCAGGCGCTATATCAAATGTAAGGATTATTGTAATAATATTATAGAATATCCAACAATAACAACAACTTTGATTTATATAGTGCCCTCCACATCGGACGGCGTCTCAGAGAGCTTCGAGACACCATCTTTGGAGAAATCTGTCCACCATCTTTCCAACACAGGAGCAGCAAAAATGAGTCCAATAGCTCGGTTCAAACCAACCCCACAGGTAACCTGTTCCTGTTAATTAATAATAATTACCATCTGGGGAAAAAATACTGTCCTGGCTTTAGTTCTGATTTTTTTTTGTAACTCTAAACCAATGTTCTCTTGTGCATTGTATCCAATACTGTTTGCAAGAACTAAAGAAGAGGAGCGCAAAACTAAAACTCCTGTTTCCTTTTTAATGCATCTCTCAGAGCTTAAGTAAACATGTCTCAGGTAAATCTACAGACAATGGTCAATTAAATGCGATTAACTTCCTAGAAGACGTAAACATCAAATGCAAGGATTATTATTTAACAAAATGATATCTGTATAAAAAGGGAATTGAAACTTGTTAGAATTAAGAAGGATAATCAAGGAAAATAGTTCAAGCATAGTTCAAGCCCCACATCAAGCACATAGTTAGGCTGACAATGCAGTTCATGTACTAGGAGAACAACAACAAAATTACATTTGATAGCGCCTTTCACGCTGCGTTGTCAAAGGTTCTATCCTGTGGATGTCATGCCAAATTCCTGCCAGTCAAATTAGGTGGATGTTGAAGATCGTGTGGTATTATCTGAAAAGAAAAGGGAGTTTCTCCTTTTGTGTTGGCCAACAATCCTTCAGATAAAATTGACCATTCACTCCATGGCCATTTTGAGGGAAAATGCTGGGTCATCAAAATGTCTCCAAACACGATTTAATTGATAGCACTGTAACTCAATTTACATTAAAGTATTGTGACTGTGTATTTTGTAGACAAACGTAGTAGCCAGTTTGCACCCAGCAAGATCCCACAAACAGCCATGAAGTGAATGAACAATTTTATCAAGATAGCCAGGACACCATGATAATCTCCCTTCTTTTCTCGAATAATGTCACAGGATCTTTAATGGCCACCTGAACAAACAGCTGGGAATGTTTCACCTGAATGATAACATCCAATGAAGCAGCACTCCCGCAGCACTACGCTACATCTCAGCATGAGATCAAGGTCTCAATGTGGGTCTTAAGCATGTAACCTTCTCTCTCATTGGTGAGAGTGCTACCAACTGAGCCAAGATGACACTCACAAGTACTCTGACTTAAGGACTCAGAACAAGTACTGTACTCAGGTCAGAGCTGAGAGTCAGCACGACATACTTGAGTTTCCCTTGAACATTACCATTACCATTTTTCTGAGGAGCATTTTTTAAATGTTTTTAAATACAAAATAAAAATAACACTGAAAATAGGAATGGAGGCTCAATTCTAAAACTACAATCTTAAACATCAGGATTAAATAGCCATGAATTATATCGGAGACATAAGGACATTAATGGGTTGAAAAACAGTAACACATGCGTATACATAACAACTCGAATGACAAACGAAGGTGTCCAGGGAGGCATCAGGCTGTAGAGCCCAAAGTAAAATGTAGAAGAGTGTTTTTCAACCTTTCCCAGTACCTCATGCTTCTTACAACCTGCAAGTTTCAAAGAAATATATGCTTGAATTCATTTAATTACTGCTTCTTTATTTATTTTATCATCCCTTCTGCACATAGGATGTTTGTTAAGAAGCCGCTCAACACCTCATGTTTCTGCTATCTTTCACCTATTTTTCTCAGTAAAAATAAAATTCATGTGGGAGTCTTAAATATATGGAGAAGCAGGAAGAAAGTTCATCAAATGCTTTTATATTTACCACCAACTGGTACCACATGGAATCAGTGATAGATCTAACCATATGTCTAAATGTCTAAATGTCTAACCATATGTCTGAGAATTATTGACCTTTTTATCCAGACGGTCTTAGTAAATAGTCAAGGTAATCAAAATGCTAATTACAGTTGATACAATATTGTGTTCTATCGTGAGCATCATGTACATTCTCAATCACCTAGATTTTCACACAAACACACTTGCCCACAGAAGTCAGTGAATGGCCGTCGGGTACAGTGAACCCTCAATTGTTTCTCACGCCCTTAACCCTTGACACTGAGGTCAATTGTAGCAATCCTACCATTGCTTTCAAGACCCACCTCAAGACCCTCTTCTTTGAACGTGCTTTCAACCAACCTCCTACCATCCCCAGCCCTCCAACTTCCCCAATCCCTACCCCCAGCTCAGGTCCGGAATACTGTCTGTCCAGCACCTTGGGACGTCCTCCTGATGTGAAAGGTGCTATACAAATGTAATTTTGTTGTTGTTGTTATTGCCCTGCTTGAGATAATTCAAAATAGACTGTGGATCTAACCTGAGATCTTCCAAGTGTGTACGTATCAGTTTCACATTAGTCAGTGGTTTTACCAGCCAGACAAACTTCCATTGGATTGTAAATACATGATTGAATTCTCCGTTTGTCTTCAAATCAACGAGAGCCTTATCTAACAATATAGTATTGCCTATAATAATAATAATCCTTGCATTTTGATATAGCACTTTGCACGTCTTCTAGACATCTCAAAGAGCTTCACGGTATATACTATAAAGTGAATTGACTGTATGTTTGTAGGTGAAATGCGGCAGCCAATTGCGCACAGCAGTGTCCCACAAACAGTCATGGATTGAAATTACCATATTTTTTATTATAGGTTATTTTTGGACAGATTATTATTAAGCATATGGAGTAAAGAAGCTTTACCCTGAACTGCACTGCCTGGATTCAAAACACAGGTCTCACATTTATAAGGCGAGTGCTCTAACCACTGAGCTACAGGACTCCACTATACACTACAGAATGTGGGTAGTTTCAAGATGGTATTGAATCATGTTTTGATGGTAAAGTGGATTGTGAGAAATTCAAGATAGGAAAAAAATTATTTTGAAAGTGAAACCAGACAGAAAGTTCTTAATACCCTTTTCTGGTCCTGAACATTACAAATACATTTATAAGCTGTTTTCTTTTGTTGGTGAATCCAAAAGAAGGCATATCATTGTAAGATAGCCAGTAGGAGATCTAAAAGGGAGGTGTTTAAGAGGAACTTCTTTATTGGTGAGAATGTGGAACTCAAAGCTGGAGGTTGTGGTTGAAGCAGAAAGCATCAATGAAATGATGCAGGAAATGCATATATGTGGAAGAAGTGGGCATAGAAGGTTTATTTGGTGTTTAATAACACCAACATATTTACAGTATACAGTGTCCTTCATGTAAGATAATCTCAGAGCGCTTAATAATGGTGGTGCTTAACACAGAGTTGCAGATAGACAGGAGGTGACCAGCAGGGTCGAAAAGGAAAGTCTTCAGGTTTGATCTGTACACACACAAGGAGGGAGAAAAGCAGAAGGGTTGAAGGAGCGAGTCCAAGTTCTGGGGTATCATGGCTGAAAGCACTTATGCTGATGGTGCATAGGAGGAGACAAGTTACTTCCAGAATATTATCCAACTAGGACTGGGGTGGAATAGAGATTTGTGTGGAGACTAGCAAACACTGGCACTGATTAGTTGGGCCAAATGGCCTGTTTCTTTACTGAAATGTTCTATATACAGTAATTCTATGTTTTGGTTATACAGTATTCTAAAGAATGGAAAATCAGAAATAAGGTTGTAATTTGGCCAATTCACGCCAACAATTTTTTTTCTCCAGACTTACATTTTTTCCTGGAATGCACATCAGGTAAATTGTTTTATTCTATTAATGCTGTTTCTCTCAGGTAAATCAATGATCCCCTAGGCCTTGCCCAGTAGAAGAACTGACTGAATATAAACAATAATAATAGTTGTAATTTTGTTGTTGTTGTAGTAATAATATAACTTGCATTTATATAGTTATCCTTGCATTTGATACCAGTGCCTTTCTTGTCATGAGGATGCCTCAAAGAGCTTCACAGAATTTAAAAAATGAATTGCGACTGTCTGTTTTGTAGACAAATGTTTCTTCCCAAGTGCGCATATGTTTGTGTCTCTGCCTTAATGTATGCGTCCTTTCTATTTTCTCTGTTTTGTAGGCAAACATGGAAGCCAAATTGTTTCACAAACAGCCATGAACTGAATAATAAATTGTATCTGAGGGATTGTTGGTCAGAACACTGGAAGAAACTCTTAATATATTTCCCAAGATACTTTGAAGGGACAGAATAGGTGTTTTAAACATTGTTAGCTAACATTAGACAACTATTGAAAGACAGCTGGGAGGTCTGATGAATTTGGGTGCAACATGTAACAGAAAGGGAAGGAATTTAATTGGTGATTATTTTAGATCACTGAGGCAGAAGGACAAAATGATTATGAATTATCTCAACGAATAAGTACCATAGGGAAAGGCAAGATTCAAATTACAGACAATTTTAATTACTCAGAATTAAAATGGATTCAAGATACAACAACAACAAAATTACATTTGTAGAGCGCTTTCACATCAGAACGACGTTCCAAGGCACTAAACAGTCAGGGTTCAGGACCCGAATGGTGCGGGGGGGTGGGAGCAGGTTTGGGATGAGGGAGGGCAGAGAGGTAGGGAGGGGGCAGCTAAAGGCAGGGTCAAAAAGTATGGTCTTGAGTCAGGCCTTGAAGGAGGCAAGGAAGGGAGCAAGGTGAAGGGATTATGGCATGGAGTTCCAAAGAGTGGGGGCAGAGAAGCTGAAAGCCCAGCCACAGATGGGAGGGAAGGTTGGGCAGGAGACATGGAGCAGGCTGGAGTCTGCTGAACGGATGGAGTGGACAGGTTGATAGTCGGTCAGCAGGTCAGAGAGGTAGGACAGGACAAAGCCATGGAGGACCTTGAAAGTGAAGACAAAATTATTACGTGAAGCGTTTTGAGACATCTGGAAGATGTGAAAAGCATTATATCAAATGCAAGGATTAATTAATATTAAGACGAGAATCTTAAATTCTATCGTGTGAGGGATGGGAAGGGAACCAGTGGAACTGGATGAGAGTGGGAGTGATGGTGTCATGGAGCCTAGTGTAGGAGGTAAGGGTCATTCAAGAAGTACATTCACTGGCATATAACGTTTTAAAGGGAATATTTAATTTTTATATTAGGTTCCAGTACTGTAGGGGCTGCATATATTGTAGACAAACATGGTAGCCAATTTGCACACAGCAATGTCTCACAACAATCATTAAGTGAATCATTCATTTTATTTGGGGGATTGTTGGCCAAGACACTGGGAGAAACTCTCTTCTTTTTTTGAATAGTGCAACAGGACATTTAGCATCCACACGGACAGGCAGACAGTATCTTAGTTTAACATCATCTCTGACAACGCAGCGCTCCTCCAGTACTGTGCTTGTGTGCAGGCCTAATTTGTGAGGCCAAATAACAATTTGGAAGAAGAATTGGATAATGTTTGAAAGAAATGTTCAAGAGAAGATTAGTTGGATAGAAGGAGAGAATTGGAATGACATATCAGATGGGCCATATGGGAAAGAAGAGATTATGGGGTCATGTCCACATCAGGCAAGATACAAAAATGAAAGAGATGAGATATTGGGGGGGAGAATACTTTGTGAAGGAAGACTGAATTTATATTGTCCCAATCCTTTTGAAATTATAGAAGATGTTGATTGTACTCTCAATCTAATAATTAAAGTGCGGGCAATACATGTAGCATAATGGAGAGAATATTTGGTCAACAATGACCACCATTAAGATACTGAAACTCATAACAGGAATAATAATGTACAAAGTGCATGTGAGTATACTGAAGAAATTGCAAAAAGTCGTGAAGTATATAATGGTAGAGATTCCTGTAAAGCGCATTGGAAACTGGAGGATATTAGAAGAATAAATAAAAGCTCTAAAGGATAATCCTGATTATTATATCAACCAATTTCACAGCTACAATGGGAATTTGATTATGAAAAAAGCATTTGAGCCCCTTTAGTGAATTTAAGGCAATAAATTCAAGCCATTGTAGATTTATTAAATGTGTCTACCAAATGTATCATATTATTTGAGGATGCAACAGAGTTCAGAATACAAAGGCAGTATTATTTAAATTGCACATATCTAAAGAATTGTAGATAAATATGGAAACTCAAATAATAAAATGTAATTTTAAACAGAATAATAGCTTGAAAGCAGGAAGCAATACAGAGCATTATTCTATTCTCTTCTATAGCAAATGTGTCCATGTGCTGGCGTTTTGTGGGCGAAAACGCCAGCCAATTGCGCACAGCAGTGTCCCACAAACAGTTGTGGATTGAGTGACCCAATTTTTTTTGAGGGATTATTATCAGGCATGTGAAGTAAGGAAACTTGGCCAAGGTTTCAGCCTACCTGAAATCGAAGCTAGGTCTCTCACTTGTAAGGCGAGTGCTCTAACCACTGAGCTACAGGACTCCAAGTGACATAGGTGGTAAACAGGTTTCTTAATTTCAGTAAGTGAAGTTCAAAATACTGTACCAAATTCTGAATAAATTCCATAAATTTTTAGCACAACAAAGAACTTTTACTTTCTGAATATAAACAACAACAAATAAGGCAGTATTCAGTATAACAGCAATATATTACAAGGTTTCCGCCCACTAAATGTATAATGTACAATGTATTTATAAATGATAAATGTATGTTGGTCCCAAGAATAGCAAATATGCGTGGAGTCAACGTTGTGCTATTTCTTCATGGGATTTGTTAACAACAACAACAAAAGCCAGAGGGCCTGCAGGATGGAACTCCAGCGGTTAGGGTCAGAGTGGCTGAAGGTTCACCCACCGATGGTGGGGAAGGTGGATCAGGGCACGTGGAGCAGGCCGGAGCCCACTGAATGGAGGGAGCAGGCAGGTTGGTAGAAGGTAAGAAGGTCGCAGAGATAGGGTGGGACAAAGCCATGGAAAGCTTTAAAGGTGAGGACCAGGATCTTGAATTCAATCCTCTGGGTAATGGGGCGCCAATGGAATCGGGTGAGAATGAGGGAGATGTGGTCATGCAGCTTGGAGCAGTAGAGGACACGGGCCGCAGAGTTCTGGATTATCTACATTTTATGGAGAGGAATTGGGAAGGCTGACAAGCAGGGCATTGGCGTAGTCGAGCCGGGATGTGACGAATGCCTGAATGAGTTAATTAAAGATTGTACATTCTTTCTGGTAATTGAAAATACACCACTGATGTAATAATATTAATTATAATCCTTGCATTTGGAATAGTACCTCATCACATTGCCAAACATCTCAAAGTACTTCACAGGGTTTAATGTAGAGTGTAATAACTATGCATTTGTTGGCAAATGCCGCAGCCAATTTACGCACAGCAATGTCCCCAAAACAGTCATGAAGTGAATGACTAACTTTATCCAGAGGAATGTTGGCTAGGATATTGGGAGAAACTCTCTTCTCTTTTTCAACAGTACCAATGGGATCTTAAACATCCACCAAAGCAGGTAGATGGGACCTTGATTTACCGTCTAGATCTGAAACACAACACTTCGCATAATATAGCACTCCTCCAACAGGAGACTATGAAAATGAGCCTTGAACCATCAATCTTCTAACTCACAGATGTGAGTGCTGCCAGATGTGGCAGGCTGACACCACTCCACGGGAACTCAAATTGTAATGTCCTAGTGTGTCTGCGTTATGGATTTTTAAATAATTGATGATTACTTAATTCCATAATAATGGGATTTACTATTAACTTTCTCTTTGAGACCTTTCTCTTCAACTGCGCCTTTGGTCACCTTTCTACCCCTGCCCCTGGCTTGGTGCCAGGATCCGCTACTGTGAAGCGCTGTAAGACGCCGTCCAGCATGGAGGGCACTATATAAATCAAAGTTGTTGTTGTTGTTGTAACTCAAATGGCAGAGAAACAATTTGGGTGTGCTAGTTGACCAAAACAATATGTTTGTTCTAATGCTGTAAAATGGTGATTACATAGCCAAGATAATGTACAATAACTACAAAATTACATTTGTATTGCGCCTTTCACATCAGGAGGATGTCCCAAGGTGCTAATGTAAGTATAAAGGTAGATTTATTTATAATGTATAAATTCAAAGACACAACACTCTGGAAAGAATTGATAAAACTGTTCTTGGAGTATTACTTTCGGTCACCACAGCATGAAATACATAGAAGCACTGCAAAGGATTTAAACATGGGCAGCAAGAATGATGATGTGTCTTTAATCACAGCTTGAATGATAGACATTGGAATATCAATGGTGCTCTTGTGAAGTAAAAGCCTAAAATGGGAGGGGAAGTTTGTTGAAGCTTTTAATATTATGAAGAAAATTAGAGTGGAGAGATTCTTTATGTAGAGCCAAGGAAACATGATTAGAAGCTAAGGAATCAACATACCAAATTAGATTAAAAGATAAGAAATGCACACACTAATCCCTTTGGGTCTGTATGGCTCAGTTTTTATTCTAGGTGGTAGTTTTGCCAACTGAGCATCCAAAAATCTAAGTTAATAATATTCCTTGCATTTAATGTAATTTATCACATAGTCAAGGCATCTCGAAGTGCTTCATGTGATGTACTGTACAGTATTATATAATGATGTGGCTGTGTGTATTTAAGTAAAAAATGTACCATCTCATAAAAGACTGGTTGTTATAATTATGAGTCAATAATAATTATGAATCTGATATAAAATGTCAAACTTATAGGCATGGACAAACACCAATTATAACAATAATAATCCTTGCATTTGATACAGTGCCTTATCACGTCATTGAAATGTTTCAAAGTGCTTCACAGGATTTACTTTATAGTGACTGCATGTTTGTAGATGCATACATATAGCACCATGAATGCTGAATTAGCTAAAGCATTTAAAATGAATAGGAAAGATTTCCAATTCAACAGGAGAAAGGAGTGGTGGCTTAGAACTCAGAGGGTAACAATGCCATGATTCAGGATCTGATCAATAAAATGAAGGATGACCTCATTGATTTGTAGTTTTTTGTAACCAATAGATCAACTTAATTTTATTTTGATTGCCTCTTATTTGCTCTTATCAAACTTATTTGTAATATTTGCTAATTTTATGAATTTGGATTTAAAACCAATGTTTCTTGCGGAACAATTATCAGCCCCAAATCCGAATGTATTCTTTTTTATACTCACCCATCTCCATTCCAAAGGTATTTGGGGAATTAAATAAATTAGTTTATTCAGGGGATATTAAGTACATGTTCCTTGATTAGTAATCTGTGAATGAGCCATAGCGAATACAGTACTGATTTTACAATTTTGCTTGGATAAATCTACATTGCCTACAAAATTATTTTTGTTCATAAAAGGTACTCACAGCCACATTTCACAGGCCCTCTGCATTCTTCAACTCGTACAACACATTTGCTTTCTTTGCCTGGACATCCTTTAGTCAGCAGAACCTCTTTCACTCCAATACCTGGTCACAAACAAGCCAAAGTTAACTTTTTAATATAAGATTGTGCTGCTACAATGTTATATCAAGTGGCCTTTTTCCATTTACTGAACTGATACACACTGTTTATGATTCATGAATATCTGGGCCATACCATAGCCATGTCCTAAATAATAGCCTCGGTGCAACTAAATAATATTATTAATCCTTGCATTTAATATAGCGTTTTTCACATCTTCTAGACGTATCAAAGTGTTTCACAGAATATACTGTAAAAGGAATTGACTTGAGTCCTGTAGCTCAGTGGTTAGAGCACTTGCTTTGCAAGTGAGAGACCTGGGTTAGTTTCCAGGCAGGGTTAAACCTTGGGCAAGTTTCCTTACTCCACATGTCTGATAATAATCTTTCCATTTTAAAAACAAAATTTGGTCATTTCAATCCACAACTGTTTGTGGGACACTGTTGTGCGCAATTGGTTGCCGCATTTCACCCAAAAATATACAGTCAATTCACTTTACAGTACAGTATACACTGTGAAGCACTTTGAGACATCTAGAAGACGTGAAATGCACTATATCAAATTCAAGGATTATTAGAACTTTATTATTATATTTGTGAGCAAAACAGAGCACAGCAGTGTCCCACAATCAGGATTTTCCAGATTAATGCAAAATTACAATGGGATTTCCAATAAAAAGTCAGATGAAAACTTCATCGGTGTTAGTAAATAAAGGGTGCAAAATCCTACTGTTGGATTTTACACAATAATCCAGCAAGATGATAAATTGTGATTACTTATAGGATCCAAGCCAATGTACTGGCCTCCTTTTTCAGGTACAGTATAGTACAACAGGGTATGATGGCCCTGCAGCTCCCTGGCTTGTATTAACTAGGTCAATTATACTGATAATAATAATCCTTGCATTTCTCGTATCACATTGAAATGTCTCAAAGCATTTGACAGAGTTGTTCTGTCAAGTGAAATAATTAACTGTGTATTTTTAGAGCAGCCGGTTTGCACACAGCATTGTCCCACAAACAGCAATGATGTGAATGAGCTAGTTTATTTGTGGGATCCCATAACTTTTTAAATACTGTAGTGTCATTGAATCTTTAATATCCACCTGAAGAGGTAGATGGAACTTTGTTTTAATGTCTCATCTGAATGACACTCCTAAACTCCAGGACTCTCTCAACACTGCATTGGATTGTCAGCCTAGATAATCAGCTCAAAATTCTATGCAGCTTCTCCAACTTCTAATTCAGGTTGAGCAAGAACCTTGGTTGATTTTCCCCTACCCTAGGCCAGAAACACTGAGGTCATTGCAGTACAGTATATTGTGATTCCCACTGAGATCATCAACTTAATTCAGTGCAGTCCGGGAATTAAAGACAGAACATTGTCTCTTTGGCTCAATTAAACTCCAGGCGATGGCTTAAACCAACTGAGCCTTTTCCTTTGTTTGTTACTATATTTTATGAAACTTTGCAAGTTACAGTAATAATATTCAGATACACAATAGCCATGAAGCCAACAGTATATAAAATACTGTATATTCTTTCAGCCACTGTATCCCAGCTCCAAGGAACTTCACCCCCAAATCGATGGCATTTGACTGCTAATTCACAGAATCACAGCCAAACTAAGCTGCTGAGCAAACTCTGTGTTTGACAATACCACAGAATAGTAAGTGACGGATCAGGCCCACCTAATGAGTTCCCAGTCTGCTATGTGATTACAGTAAGGCTTTGAGCAGAGACCAAATGTTTTCCAGGCATAAGAACAGAGCGTTTGTTTGGTCTACTGCAATGAGATTTCATGTAATTATTGACATGCATTGATGAAGTCTTTCAGAACACAGTTTTCCTAATGCAGCATGCATAAGTCCTGCCACAATTTAACAAATCCCCTTTTATATCTAAGGAGTTGTTTCTGAGGCGAGTTGTTTTTATAAACTATTTAGCGTGTCTTTTGGTTAGTTGGGTGTCTGCAAAATATGGAAATCCATCGCCATAAGAGTATACAAACCAGATTGAGAGTGTCACATTTGTATACTACTGACTATCCTCTGGAAAGGGTGCGGTGAGTGGGGAGATAAGTAGGGTCTCCTTGGAGTTGAGCTCAAAAGAAGGAATGCAAACAGACGGTGGAGAATTAATTATTTTGCACAGAAAGTTGTGAATTTGTGGGACAGATTAACCAGAGAGACGAAGGAGGCGAGCGTTGTCACAAATACATCAAACTGTTAGATGGCTATTTGGTTTTTAAAAATCTAATTATAAGAATAAAGTAAATTCCTGATATATCATAACTCCAAGGGAAAGGAGTTCAGTGGTTATATCTGTGTGACCATATCATCATAATAATAATCCTTGCATTTCACATAGGGTATCAGAATATAATTGAAGTGAATTGTCTCTATATTTTGTGGGCAAAAAGCGGCAGTCAATTGCACAGAGCGATGTCTCACAAACGGTAATGAATTGAGTGAACAAATTATTATTTATTTTAAATTGAAGGGATTATTACCCCAAAAAAAGCGATCTGCCAATCGATGAACAAACAGGTTCCTACTTACTACTGTACTAGGTAAACAGAGACATATGGAGTACGGAAACTTGCCTATCGTTTCACTCACCCGGGAATCAAACCCAGGTTTTGTTGCTTGCGAGGCAAGTGCTCTAACCAATACGCTAGAGGATTGCAGCAAATATGAGACCCTTGAAAATACACCACCTTAAAAAATGCAGCACACCCCAGCACTCCATTGGAAAATCAACCTGGATAGTGAGGTCAAATTTGGAGATTTGATAGATTTTGAGTGATTATTCTGTTAACTTTGGGACTGACTAGATGGACCTCAGTGCTTTTTTTTTAGACTTGTATATGACTACATTCCTGTGTAAAGACCTTCATGTCAGTACAGATCTTCATGACTTTAAGGATCTTCAGGTCTGTACCAAACAGTACAACGGCCGTTTAAAAACAACCAACAACTTTTTTTTTGTGTGTTTCTTTATGAGGATTGAAATAATGGCTTCTTGCCAAATGTCTGGTAATTATCTTGAAACAAATATGTGCCTAATTGCTCTCAACAAGATGAGAATTAATTCCAGCCCCAGACGGTTATAGAATTCTACTGAGAATGTGTTTTGCCTGCATACATTTTTTCAGCGAAGAGTGAAATCTCACAGGCCTGAAATTTGTATCTAGGTTTATATGGTCAGTTTCAAAACAACAATTCTGTTTTAACCAACAGCTGTTTTAACTTGTACTGTATATTAAATCCTAATTTACAAAGATAATGATAATTGGGTGAATTTTGCGGTATTTCTTAATGAGATTCCTTAATTAAGAAACTAATTCCATCCACAGTAACATCAGTTCAACTGAATCAGAGTTCAGTCAACTTGATTGGTGGTTACTGGAAGAACTGCCCACAATCCATGTCCAACATTGGTCCCTCTACCTCTCATATCCTCCCAGATGGTAACAAACTATTCAGCACAGATTGAGGAATAAACCTATTGATCTGTATCACATCATATGGATCATTTTCCCACTAAGCCACCAAGAGAGCTATGAAGTAATTTTCCTATCTAATCTGTGGAACAGCACAAGAGCTCCCCGCACCGCAACACAAGACTGACCACCACCCCCATCCCCCCACCACCTCACCTCACGCACAATATTGAACTCTCCCCGCACAAGTGCAGTACAAACATATGAACTGTTCAGTCATTGCATATTTCAAAAATAATAATAATCCTTGCATTTGATATAGCGCTTTTCATATCTTCTAGATATCTCAAAATGCTTCACAGAATATACTGTAAAGTGAATTGACTATATATTAAGTATCTATATCAATTTTATACTCTTAAAATGCATTTCAAACCATCAAAAGATTCCTCCCCAAAATAAATTATAGTTTTACAAAACAGAGAAAATCTAAATCCACATAATTAATTGCATTTTGACCAGCCTGTTAAAAATGACTTTGATTCAGGATACAGTATTTGTATCTTGACAGCACACTGACTTTCATAAGGTGTATTGTACAACAAATCCAGTTTATGTAGATAACAATTGTGATGTTATACAGTGAGTGAGTATTAAATTCAATCAAGTACAATAATTCACATTTACATAACACCTTAGGTATAAGAGGACATCACACAGCACTTGACACAGCTGACTGGAAAAGGGGATGGAAGAGCAAAGGCTTGGGGAGAGAGGAAGGGAGAGAATACTATATTGGTCAAAAATGCTTCAATATATTTACCACATGTTACTGAACAGGGTCCTGTCTCCTCAAATTCTTCAGCATCAAAGTCTGCTGTGGCATCTAAAAAAAACATTTTATATGAATTTTTTTAAAACTGTAAGTAAACCAAGTGTCAAACTTCCCCTTAATAATCCTTTACCTTCGAATCTCAGATGATTTACATATGCTGGTGAGTTTAACAGCAATGTTTATCACAACTTGAATCACATTTAAAGTAATGGTTTATTCTCAATCACTTACATGGGTCACTGGAGTTACCATTGGAATTTCCCTAAAAATAAATACTGCTGCAAATTATTTTCTCTTCTGCCTCATTTCACACACATGGGCTCCCCCATCCCATTATATCGAACTTTAACACAGGAAAATGCCTGAAAACAGTTCACACGATGAGTTACTTTGAAGTAGTGACTACTGCTATTTGCAAACTCAGAAGCTAATGTTCTCTACTGACATCTTAAAGACAGCAACATCTTTAAGGACTATTTTTAGTGAATTAGGAATATTGGTCAAGATATCCTGTTCCTCTTTGAAATAGTGCCTTGAGATCTTTATTGTTTACTTGAACTGTCAAGCCTCAGTGTAATGTCCCGTCTGAAAGTCTGCACCTCTATCAATGCAGCATGCAGTACTGACATGGAGTGTCAGCCCTATAACAACATCAACAACGATGAGATTACATTTATAGGGCGCCTTTCACGTCAGGAGGATGTCCCAAGCCACTGAACAGTGAAGGGTCGGGACCCAAGCAAACGGGAGGGGCAGGCGAGAGGCGAGGGAGAGAGTTGGGAGGGCGGCAGAAGGCACGATTAAAGAGGAGGGTCTTGAGACCAGCCTTGAAGGTAGCAAGGGAGGAAGCGAGTTAAAAGGATTGTGGGATGGAGTTTCAGAGTGTTGGGACAGAGAGGCAGAAAGCCACTGATGGTAGAGTGGGTCAGGCAGGGGAAATGGAGCAGACCGCAGCCTGCTGAACAGAGTGGGCGGGGCAGGTTGATAGGGAGTCAGCAGGTCTGAAAGATAGGAGGGGCAAGGCCGTGAATGGCCTTGAAAGTGAGGACGAGGATCTTGAATTCAATCCTCTGGGGCATGGGGAGCCAATGGAGCTGAGTGAGGAGTGATGGGTGGGAGTGATGTAGTCATGGAGCTAGATGAGGGAGAGGACATGAGCTGCAGTGGTTCTGGATGATCTGCAGCTTGTGAAGGGAAGAGCCTGGAAGGCCAACGAGGAGGGCATTTCCATAATCGAGAACCTGATGTGATGAATGCATGGACAAGAGTTTCAGTAGCCTGAGGGGTGAGGCAGTGGTGGAATCCGGCAATGTTCTGGTGGTGGCGGAAGGCAGTACTGGTCAAGGCACAGATGTGGGGGAGGAACGACAGCTCAGGGTCAAACAAGACACCTAGGTTCCTGACAGGCTTCGAGAGATGGAGGGTGCAGCCTTGGATGTTAATGCCTGAGGTGCAGAAGCGCTGATGCGAGCCAATCAGGAGGGCCTCAGTCTTGCTGACGTTGAGTTAAAGAAAGTTGTCCCTCATCCAGGACTTGATGTCAGCCAGGTAGGCTGTCAGGACACCGGTAGTCCTGGTTGAGGGTGGAAGTAGAGAGATAAAGTTGGGTTTCATCCGCGTACATGTGGAAATTTATCCCATGTCTGCGGATGATGTCAATGAGGGGGGCATATAGAGGATGAAGAGGAGGGGACCAAGGATAGAGCCCTGAGGAACGCTGCATGAGACAGTGTGGGGGCTGGAGGAAAAGCCATTAGCAGACACAAAGTGGAGACGGTATGAACGATAAGACTTAAACCCTAGACTGTGAGCTCAAATTCCAAACAATGTCACATTTACCTATCACGGGTTGGTAACTTTACTTTTGCTCTCATTAAGTTTTCATGGATAGTCTGTCATTTCTCCTTATAACAGAGGAATTCAGTTGGCTGCTATGCCCGTCACTTGTGATACAAACAATTTAACAAACAACAGCTGTGAGTGCACACACATGTGCACATTTGACTTATGACAAATTAGAGTTCCAGAGGGAGCTCACTCAGTAATGTGCATTGATCAAGCATGAGTGCTTGTTCTGCCTCTTAAATATATCCGTGTATGGATTCAGTATTTTCAACAGTTCTTGTGTACCTTAGATTATTTTTGTATCAAGCACAGCACCTACAAGTTTCATTAGTTGTACAGTACTTACCAATGCACTAACTGTTTATTTTCTCTTAAACACAGCTCTTATTTGTGCCTAAATATATTTTTTTTGAGGGAGGAATATTTTACGTAGATCCTTTTATTCTTTTCCATACAAATTGCTGGCCGTTAAGTAAATTCCACACTTAGGAGCAACACATCTACCGCCAACATTCATATTCCTACAAATGGCATTTTCAAGGTTGACATTTGCCCACGTACACTTGTCCACACTTCCAAACTACATGCAAATGTTATTAATGTGGGAGAAGTGCTGTGTCCAGATGTATAATTGGCAATATGCTAGTAAGTGAATGAGAACAAGTTGTGTGGGTGTTTGGATCCGCTTAGTTTTGTGGCCAAATTAAAGTGTGAGAAAATGCTATATGCACACCAGTGTGTGCACAGCTGCACAGCACATACACACCCACACAACTCATACACAGAGGAAAGAGAATAATTTTTAAATGATTCCAGTGGAGAAACATAACATGACACTTAAGAGGAAGAGGCCATATCCTGTATTCACAGCTGTTTTTTTCTTCTTCTAGATTGTCAGAGATCAGTATTTTCAGTACTACTGTGTCAGCAAAAATGAGTAATAGACCTGTTGTGTTTGATAGGATAGCTTGGATGGAGCATTTTTAACCAATGGTCACACATAGATGGTAGGCACTCAGCATATATCACAATTTTTAACATTTCAGTAACGAGACATTACATTTTACAGCAGCACATCTGGAAAGTCTAGGAAACTAAAACGTGGCCTATGACATTGGGCTACGATGCACGGGACAGCAGAGAGATTGTGGTATTACAGAATTTTTTCCTAATCCCCTTTGGTGTAAATAACAAAACAGAGTATTAATCCAATTTTAAGATCTAGGCTCACAATTCTACCCATTGCGTTCCATGATTTACTCATCCATGGTTCCAGCAGTGTATGAACAAATGTGTTCCATGGAGTATTTCCTTATCTGTATAACCTTCAATCTTATTCTAAAACAGATGTTTATCCAGTTCTTTTAAAGAAGCACCATGAATTGCTATTGCCGGGAATCTATTATTCATGGTCATGGTTCATGGTCTGTGGGGGGAAAAGATCTACTCTGTGGTCTCGCTTGAGGCTTGCTCGTTAGTACTCTTACACTCCAGTTCCGTGATCAAAGTTCAATCAACTGGTCTACTCACATCTGCATTATCCATGCTTCTTCGTATTTTAAAAAAAGCCTCAATCATATCCTCCTCTAGATCTGCTAACAAACTGTTGTACAGTTAATTCAGCATGACACGTAGAGCCTCATATAGAGAGGATTCACTGTTTCCTGAAATGACAGCTCCTCATTTAAAACGCAATCTAACCTATTGGGAATACATAATGGATAATTGTGGAATGATATAAAAATATATAGGGCCATTAGGGGACGTAAATACACACCAGATGGAAGGTTTCAGTCCTACCAGTCACCTTAGCTAACGCATTCACAATGTAGTCAGACAAAAGCGGGCATAGTGACAGGAGCCATCCCATCCTCCCATTAGCAATCAGGAAAGAAATGAACCGTGGGTAGGACCTGGAGTCTGAGGGAGAGAACAAAGAAAGTGGGTAGGGCAATCTGTTAGAACAAAAAGGTTTTCTCCCTGAAGGAAGCACAGAGATGAGAGAGGGGGGGAGGGGGAACCAAATTGTAACTGTAACTTGTGCGTACAATGACACAGCTATACCACCATGTGACAGAGTGCTCTGGCTATAGGCAGCCAGTTAAAACAAATCCTGCCTCTCAATCCTCCTCAATTGATTTTGCCTACAAATTACAGTGCATCCTGTGAAGTGCTTTAAGGGGCCTTCCTGACGAAAAAAATTAGATCTCAAATGCAGGAACATTCTTTTTATTTCTTCACCAAACGGCTATTTAATTCTCTTCTGACACGATCTGCTTCCTGCTGTCTTTCCCTCAGCAGTATTTTGCGCATTCACATATGGACTACACTTGGGCTGATGAAACCATTAAAGCAAATCATTTCAGTGGTTGCTGCTGGGAAGATTTTATTAAATCGATTTTGTTAGTGATTTAAAACTTTGATTCAGTTGTGCATTGAGTTTGAGATAATGGGGAGAGGAAGAGTACTTCACCCTTTCTTTTAAAAAGCATTTTTAAGTGGCACGGTGATTTGTATTTTTTTATTCTTCTGGTTTCCTTATTAGACCTGTGTTAGGAATCCAGGCAGGTCAGGGTGAAACCTTGAGCAAGTTTTCTTACTCCAAATGCCTAATAATAATCCATCAAAAAAAACATAATAAATTTGTCATTTCAATCCACGACTGTTTGTGGGACACTGCTGTGTGCAATTGTCTGCCGCGTTTTACCCACAAATATACAGTCAATTCACTTTACAATATATTCTGTGAAGCGCTTTGAGACGTCTAGAAAACGTGAAAAACACTATATCAAATGCAAGGATTATTATTATTCTTTAAAAAAAAATCTGGTTAAATCATGCTCATTATCCTATCTGAAAAATATTGAGAATTGCGTTTTACAATGTAATCTTTCTTTGAAGAGAGAAGAATCTTTTTCTTAAAATTACTGCTTGTTAATTTTTCCTTACTTTATCAGAACTGTAACCGAGAGCAGAATCAAGGGAATCCAATTATGATAAGTTCTATACGATACAAAACCTCCAATGGCCATACTGTTGGGAGAACTTCAATCATTCAAATCAAAACTTACATTTATATAGCGCCTTTCACGTTGAGAAGACATCCCAAGGCGCTGTACAGTTAGGTCGGGACAAGAGCAGGGGGGAGGGGGATGGGCAGGATGAAGAAGAGTAGGAAAATTGACTGTATATTTGTGGACGAAATTTTGATTTGCATTTTGTGCAAGATCTAGATTTATCTATACAGTATCTGGCTTTCCTGGCGGATAAGAATTGTTTTAATTCATAAATATACTTTCAATTAATTTGCATTTGACAAAATGTTCATGTTTGATCTTGCCCTCATAGAATATAGAATGTTGCAGAAAAGAAACAGGTCATTTGGCCCATCAATGCTACTTGCTTTTCTATATATGAGGGATCTAATCTAAAACCTACTCACAGAACAAACTGTTAAATATTTCTCTTGTTTTAAGCATCTATTTAATTTCATTTAGAAGAACTTATAGTTTCTGCCTCAACAAACAGCATGACAAATGTGTTATACATTACTTATAGATTAATTGAGATGCATGGCCTATGAGACATAGTCGGGCAGGAGACATAGAGCCTGTTGAACGGAGGGAGTGTTTGATTGGGTGTCAGCAGGTCGGAGAGATAGGACCCTGGGGGCCAAGCCATGGAGGGCCTTGAAAGTGAGGACAGAGACCTTGAATTCTATCCCCTGAGGGACAGGTAGCAAGTGGAGCTGGGTGAGTGTGGGGGTGATGGGGTCCTGGAGCCTGATGCCAGAGAGGACACGAGATGCAGAGTTTGGGATCATCTGCAGTTTGTGGAGTGAAGAGTTGGAGAGGCCGACAAGGAGGGAGTTGCCATAGTCGAGTCTTGAGGTGACAAACCCATGTGCAAGAGTTTCAGCGGCCTGAAGGGTGAGGCAGTGGCAGAGACGGGCAATGTTGCGGAGGTGGAAGGTATTGCTGGTCAAGGGATTTACCTGTAATTCTATGCATACATTGAGAAGCTTGAAGAATGCCTCAATGGCTCCAGTGAAGACCTGGCACCAGCACAGATAGAATGGAACGAATGGCTTCTGATATGCTGTAAACATTCTGTAATTCTATGTTTTGTAGAAGTTCCCAAATCTATTTGCAAATTAAATTGGTGCCTTGGAACAGGGAGGAGGACTAAGTATTTATCTGCATTTTCTTGCACCTCTGGGGTAGTTTCAAATAATATGTCCTTCATTTTGCATAACCATTTTTTTTCCTTTATATTTGAGCACCTTGCTGCTTAGGTTATTCTCAGTATTGTAACTTTTTTACACTCTAAAAAAGAAAATTCTACATCTTGCAATAGCATATGAAACCCATTTCTAACAATTCATTCACATTTATTTTTTATATATTTTAATGTTAAACAAATGATAGTAAACTATAGAAATGTCCACTAGCTTAAATTTTATTGCCATATTAGCAATCGGCGTGAAAGAACTTACTTGAATTTGTCTTGTTTTGTGGTGACTGTGGGTCGTTTGCGCCAGCGTGGGAGAAGTATAACAGAAAAACACTTAAGATGATTTTATAATTCAGTGACATTGCCTGCAAGGACAAACCATGAATGTGCTGGAAGTTCGTCAATGAGGAAGTCAGACACTATAAATTGCCATTTCTTTAGTATGCAGTGAGAGTTGGCACCATGTGAAATGGGGAGGGGGGGAGGGGGGAAAGGAAGAGAAATAGATTGCTTAAGTTACTATGGAGACCATCACACATCATAATATAACCTGATGTCATGATGTGGGTTACCATGGAGACAGTGTTCATAGTGAGTGATCCAATAGGTTTCTGCTGAAATAAGGGACAAAGAAATACTTAAAACATGGGGCGACTGCATTCAATAGCTCAGTCCCCAATCCCCCCAATAAAGACCATCAGTTTGGAAACTCATTCTCCAGAACTCTTGAAAAGACATGCAAAAAAATTGCTTCTAAATTAAGACTACATTTCTGAATTTGTTTTTTTTTTTGCATGGTCTTAAAGGCAATGCGATATGCTGGACCTGAACGTTTGTTTCACATTTTAATTTTGCTCCCATGACCATCTACCAGACAAATGACCCTTAAGAAAGGGTGCAATATTCCATTTCAATCTAAAGGTTAGATCAGCCAAGTGGGAAGTCCATTGAGATATGATTTTACATTTAAAAAATTGGGCCTTTCATTATTCATTTGGTAAATGGACCATGTGGTGTGCCAGTGAGCCACATAGACCTGGAGACCCCAGATTTAATCCTTAGTTTGTGCTGAGTTAATTGATCTCAGTGCAGTGTTAGGAGCAGCTGTAATTGGCACCAGTGCCTTAAGGCAAGTGAGAAGTCATCCAGGGTTCCCACTTTTCTCTGCCATTCAATAATAATCCTTGCATTTGTTATAACACTATATCACAACTTCAAGATGCCTCAAAGCGCTTCACAGATATAGTGTAAAGTGAATTGACTCTATATTTGACTCTATAAGTGAATTGACTGGAATTTGTCTCAATTGCAATGTTCCCAATCCCGCACTACACAGTCTATTTATTCATTAGCCTGCTAACATATAATGTCTTCATTCGCAAAGTGAAGAATGAAAACTTTGGGGGCAAGGCACAGATGCTTTTTGGTCCCTGTAGAACAATACCCAGACATGATTCAATGCCTTTGAGGAAGGAATGGAAAGAAAGGGGAGAAACGTGGAGTGAAATATACATTTTATTTGAGCATTGCCGACAGAGCACAGGTTTATAGAGGTGTGATGTAATGGAGAGAGGTGGGTCATTCATTCACTCTGTTTGTAATTATGATGTAACAGCATTCTTTCTTTGTGGTCCAGTATTTCATCAAAAAATGGAAAAATGTTAAATTTTAAACATCAAAATAGAATAATGGTGTATTTTTTCATTATATCTTTATTCTTCAGTATGAAAAAATCAAGATGCATTTCATTCTAGCTTATTCTATCACAGGGTCTGAAGATTGTGGGACAGCTCACCTATCTCAGCTGCCTGTTCTCCTGTGATCTTTGTAAAGGCTTTGTAAAAGTTCACACTTGGACATTCACCTGACCTCTGTTTATTTCAACAATAACAAGAAGATTACACATGTATAGTGTCTTTCACGTCAGGAGGATGTCCCAAGGTGCTGGACAGTCAGTATTTTAGACCCGAGCTGGGGTCGGGGAGGGTGGAGGGAAAGGGGCAACTTGGGGTGACCAATGGGGCCGTCGAAGAGGAGGGTCTTGAGGTGGGAATGAAGGACGCTAGGGAGGGGGCGAGGCAGAGGGACTGCGGGATGGAGTTCCAGAAATTGGGGGCAGAGTGGCTGAAGGCTCACCTGCCAATGGTGGAGCGGGTGGGGCTGGGGATGAGAAGCAGGCTGGAGCCTACTGAATGGAATGGGTGGGCAGGTTGAAGGGCGAAATCATATGGGGCTTGGAATGTGAGGACCAGGATCTTGAATTGGATCCTCTGGGTGATGGGTAGCCAGTGGAATTAGTTGAGGATGTGAGAGATGGGGTCACAAAGCTTGGAGTGTAAGAGGACATGGGCCACAGAGTTCTGGATTATCTGCAACCTGTGGAGGGAGGAGTTGGGAAGGACGACAAGCAGGGCATTTGAGTAGTTGAGCTGGGATGTAATGAAGGCATTAATGAGGGTTTCAGTGGCCTTGGGGGTAAGGTAGTGGCGAAGTCCAGCAATATTGCGGAGGTGTGGGCAGGCAGAGAGAATTTCTACTCCCTCTCTACTGCTGCTTTCTCTCCACCGGGTCTGGCCTCCTCCATGTCCCCTGAATCCTCCACTCCACCCTCGGTGGCCGTGCCTTCAGCCACTACGCCCCGAGGCTCTGGAACTCCCTTCCTCACTCCCTTCGCCTCACCCCCTCTCTTCTCAGTTTCAGATCACAGCTAAAGAACTTTCTCTTCGACCGGGCCTGTGGTCACCTTTCTACCCCTGCCCCTGGCTCGGTCCCGGGATCCTCAACTGTGAAGCGCTCTGAGATGCCGTCTGGCGTGGAGGGCACTATATAAATCGAAGTTGTTGTTGTTGTATGAATGTCATTTTGTTGTATTTTGCTTTCTTGTATCCCAGTGAATTTAGGAGTGTCAGCCCATCACCTAGGTTTCACCATAACATTTAGTACAACAAATTCAAAGCACAAAATTTCAGACAACATTATATTCACTCCCCCCACTCACCCTACCATCCCCCACCACTCACTTCTACCATTACCATATTCTAATAATTCACAGTGTTTAAGTGTGCAATAATAATAATAATCCTTGCATTTGATTGAAACATATACCCTGAAGTAATGCTTTAGAAGAGCAAAACTAAAAAAAAATCCACTTTGAGCAGTTGTGGTGTACTTGACATCAGGGTAAATTGTGATTCAATATTCTTATACCAAGTCTTCGGTGTTTATTTGAATTGGAGTTGATTTAAAACAGTATGAGAAGTATTCATTTCAGTATGACATTCTAATGTTGTCAGTCAAAATCTTTTGCACTGAACAGTATTAAAAATTTAAGATGTGATTTGGATCTAAATACAGTAATAACCATTTTTATATCAGAAAATGTACCTCGGCAATTTGTTCTCATAGCAAAGCACAGGGAGATTAAAAGGTAGAGATGAATAATTTAGTTTGTCATCTAATGACCATTATTTACCTAACCAAAAGGGAAAGTTGTTCCTATTTTTTGCATATAATCCATCATTTGATGTGAAAAAAATTCGCCCAAAACCTGTACTGTATACTGTTCTATTGTCAATTTGACTAGATGCATTTGATGGAACCAATAGATCACATTCTTTTTGCACATAGGTGCAAATACATAGCCAAAAATCAGGTATGATCTTCATTTTCAAATCAAGCCGTGATCAAGAAGTAGCCAAGAATGTTCTTAAATATCTGCCCTGCTTGGTTGCTTTCTGGAAATTTTTTGGAAGATGATCTGTAGATTACAACAAGTTGCACTTTTGATGCACCTTTCGTGTAGGATAATGTCTCAGAGCACTCTGCAGTGAAATGTCAGCGAGGTAGGAGATAGGCGATGGTAAGGAGAGGACAAAGGGCATCAAAAAGGTTAATTAGAAAGATATTAGATAGAGAGGCCGAGGAGATACTAGAGGGCATGACACAATGGCTGAAACCTTGGCTGTCAATGTTTGGATGCAGCGACATCGCAATACATTGCAATGGTCGTTGGGCTTTCAGTCACTCTGCCTCCACCCTTTCACCCTCCTCTTTGATCATGCAATGGGCCACCTACCCTTAGCCACCCCTACTGATTCCAAGCCCCTGCTCAGGTCCAAATCCCAGGCTATCCAGCACCTTGCAGATCCTCTCCTCAAACGATCATTGCGAGGAGATGCTGGACTTCCTCGAGTCCAAAATTGAGAAAATCCGCTCTGCGGTTTCCTCCTCCCACCACTCCTCCACCTCCGCACCCTCATCAGCTACCTCAACCCCTACTCACCCCCCATTTCACACTTTCAACCCCACCACCCCGCTTTTAGTCACAAAAACAATTACCTCCATGCAACCCACCACGTGTTCATTGGACCCCATCCCCAACCCCTCCTCCATTTGTTAGCCCCGCTCATTTCTGACACCATTAACCTTTCCCTCTCCTCAGGCACCGTCCCTACCTCCCTTAAAACAGCCACCATCACCCCTATCCTGAAGAAACCCTCCCTTGATGCGTCGCAACCATCAAGTTATCGACCCATCTCCAACCTCCCGTTTTTATCCAAGGTCCTTGAAAGAGTGGTTGCCTCCCAGCTACGTTCTTTCCTTTTAACTCATTCACTTTTTGAACCCCTCCAATCAGGTTTCCGTCCAATCCATAGCACAGAAACTGCCCTGGTCAAGGTTACAAATGACCTTGAGGTTACATCCTAACCGCCTGTGACCAGGGCTCCCTCTACCTCCTCGTCCTCCTTGACCTGTCTGCTGCGTTCGACACAGTCGATCACACCATCCTCCTTCAACGTCTTTCCTCCCACCTCAACCTTCAAGGCACAGTCCTTGACTGGTTCCATTCTTATTTGACCCACCGTTTACATTTTGTTTCTTCCAACGGTTTTTCTTCAAACCCCCGCAGTTTCTCACGGCGTCCCTCAGGGCTCTGTTTTAGGCCCCCTCCTTTTCACCCTTTACACGCTCCCTCTGGGCGACGTCATCTGCAAACATGGGGTAAATTTCCACATGTATGCAGACGACACCCAATTGTACCTTTCTGCCTCATCCCTCAACCCCCAGACCATCGATGTTCTGACAGCATGTCTGTCCGACATCGAGTCCTGGACGAGGGACAACTTTTTACAATTGAACGTGAGTAAGACCGAGGCCCTCCTGATTGGCTCAAGCCAGCGCCTCTGCACATCGGGCGCTGCCAGCCTCAACATCCAAGGCTGCACTCTCCACCTCACAAAGCCAATCAGGAACCTCGGCATCATGTTCGATCAAAAACTTTCCTTCCTGCCCCACATCCGCGCCTTGACCGGCACTGCTTATTTCCACCTGCGCAACATTGCCAGGCTCCGCAACTATCTTACCTCCCACGCTGCCGAAACACTCGTGCATGCATACATCACCTCACGGCTGGACTACGGAAACTCTCTCCTCGTCGGCCTCCCCAGTTCCTCCATTCAGGCTGCAGGTCATCCAAAACTCTGCAGCCCGTGTACTATCTCGCACCCGCCTCCGTGACCACATAACTCCCACCCTCGCCCGTCTCCACTGGCTCCCCATCCTCCAGAGGATCGAGTTCAAGATCCTCGTCCTCACCTACAAGGCCTTACACGGCCTTGCCCCGCCCTATTTAACCGATTTACTTTCCCCCTACAAGCCCTCCCGGACCCTCCGTTCAACAGGACTTGGCCTGCTCCAAGCCCCCCGCCCGAACTGCCCCACCATCGGAGGCCGGGCCTTCAGTTTCTCTGCTCCCACCTTATGGAATGCCATCCCTCAATCCCTCCGTCTTGTTTCTTCCCTTTCCTCTTTCAAGGCCGGTTTGAAGACTTTCCTCTTCGACCGTGCCTTTTGTTCCACCCCGAATGTTTCTACCTACCCTTCGTGTTTCACCCCTTCCCAAACACTCCCCTCCCAGCTCGGGTCACACGCCTCCTGTGCAGCGCCTTGGGACGTCCTCCCGACGTGAAAGGCGCTCTATAAATGTAATTTGTTGTTGTTGTTGTATCTTGAAAGGTGTATAATGTGTTCTCGTTGTTCTTAGGACATTAATAGCCTTGCACGAAACACAAATTCAGATTATTTTTCTTCAAATAGGCATTTACTTAGGAGTAGAGATTAATTACTCTTCCAAAACATAAATATAGCCAATGAATGGCATAGCTCTCATTCAGACCGTTAAGCTTTCAACCTTTGGTGAAACACATCATTTTTTTGATAATTTTTTTAACATATTGTGTCTGACTTCAATAAATATTTAATATATTGATTATCTTTGAATAAATAGGCTGATACTGTAATCGTGTCCCCCTTTGTACTCAGAAAATCTCACTCCCCATAACCTGCTAAAATTGCCAAGTCAGCTGTTAAAAGTCTCTGGTTTCATAATATTTTTTTGTAAGTTCTTGAGAGTCCTAATTCACATCATCCCATGTTGTCCAAGTAACAAAGTACATTTTCACCCGGAAACCTCTTATGGACACTGAGCTGCAAAAAGAAATTCGCAATGATTTCCTGATCTGTTTAAACCCCTGTGGCATGTATGATGTCTTTTGAACGGCTGCACCAGTTCCTGTTGGAGACCTGCTGCTCATTGATTCTCACCCATTGCTGGAGCCTTGTTAGTACTTGAATTCACCAATGAGTGGGGGCGAGTGGGAAGAGTTTAAATTCAGCAATCGGAAGTTGCCGTGGGGTTCTATGGGAGGTGTAGTTCTTTCGCCCGCCGCTTCCCGCTGTTGCGGCGCACGAGGAAACTGCAACCCCCATAGCGCACCGCGCGGACACATCCAGTGCTGCGCACGCGCAGTGCGGGCGGATGTGGGCGTGTCGTGGGACGGGAGCGAGGCTGGCGTTGTTTATTGTGGCCGGGTCCGCCATAACGGTGCAGGCAGTGGAGGAGAAGAGCAATCCGGCTCCATCGGCTCACTAATCGGCAGAAGACAGTTCCGAGCTCTGTGCAGGCAACAGCTCGGCGAGTTAGGGCATCGACTGAGGGGGTTATTGCAGGGAAAGAGCGGCCCCAGCGGGAGAGAGAAGGCCAGAGACGCAGAGCCGGCGACTGAAACCTCAGAGAGCTTCCCTTGTCGGAGCCGGCGACGCCTGTCTGTGCCCAGGGACTCGCTCCTTTCCTGACCGCACCAGAGCCCATTGATCCGCGCCCACCGACGCCATGGCCTGTGGAGCCACCCTGAAAAGGACTATCGATTTCGACCCTCTGATGAGCCCGTCTTCCCAGTCCCCCAAGAGGAGGCGGTGCACGCCCTTGAGCCAGGCCGCCGCCGCCTCCCCGCAGAAATACCTCAAGATGGAGCCTTCACCCTTCGGGGAGGTGGGCCCAAGACTCACCACAGGTCAGTAAATGTCTTCACATATGCACAGGGGGAGAAAGGAAAAGGGGAGTGGGGCCGTGAGGGGGGGAGGGTTGTGGGGTAGTGAGGGGGGAGAGCAGTGGGGGCAGTGAGGGGGAGGGTTGTGAGTGAAGGGAGTGGGGCAGGGAGTAGTAATGGAGGGTGGGGGGTGTTGTGGGGGAAGAGTAGTGGGGTAGTGAGGGGGGGGAGAGTAGTGAGTGGGGGAGGGTTGTGGGGGGAGTGAAGGGGGTGGGGAGTGGGGGAGGGAGTAGTAATGGAGGGTGGGGAGGGTTGTGGGGGGAGGGGTGGTGCAGAGAGAAGAGACGAAGGAAGAAGGTGGGGGACAGGCAGCTGTCCGGGTGTGAAACGAGCTGGCGCATGAAGCTCAAGTCATTGCTCTGTGCTTTGGTAGGGCGTGAAGTCTGCAATTGCTGCATTATTCAGTCTCTTCCCCTCCCCGTTGGCGGTCCCAGAAGGACCCTGGGTTTGGGAGGGGGTGGTGGGAGAAAGTCTTCTCATACCTTTGTGCTTTGACGGAATGTGGCTACTCGGCTAGATCTGGTTTTAATGCTCTTTGGGTGGATAGTTTTTTTTGGTGGGGGGAGAAAAACATGGTGGCTTCCGATTGTGAAGGGTTTCAAGTGATCTGGTTAACGAGTTAAAGCAGTCGATTAAATTGTTTTATGGTATGAGGATAGGAGCTGCACCCTTTATGAGACGACCTGTTTCTAAAATGAAACTAGCCGAATTAGATCAGTCTCGCCAACTGATCTGAATGATACTGAAAAATGCACTCCGCAGCTCTTTCGTCTGTTTTATTAATAAAAGAACACAGTGCCTCACCCAGCCAGGACTGTGTGACTGGGAACGGAGACGGTGGATCGAGTTGGTCATTTGTATAGCCTAGAACCAATCTGCTTTGGATTTATTAATTCAAGGTTCAAATTAGAATCGTGGTTGGGCCACATTCTCACAAACCTTTTTATGGGTTGTGGAAACTGAGTTGCTGGATCCTTGCTTTCCCGTGTTAGTGGACACGGTTTATCTGAACCTAGGGATACATTTGCATTTTTAATGTCATGTGGCATTCGTTCTTGATTTGATGCTTATGGTATAAGTGTATGGTAATGTATTAAAATAATTTGCATACATCTACATAATGTGACCGTTGAGGGATAATGTGAGCAGTTTATATCTTAGTCGGGAGGAGTGGCTTGGTGGGAAGGGGAGTTCATGGTGATTGGGTGATTGTTATATATGCAACTGGCACCTGCAGTTTCATGTGTGCACAGTTGGGTTTACCTGATTGTCTGATCTTGGATATGCTGTCCTGTCCTTAGGGAGCACACTCAAGGTTTCTAGCTTCACGTATAATAGATAATAATAACTCTCGCATTTAATATACTGTAGTGCTTTTCACATTTTCTAGACCCCCGGAAACGCTTCACAGAATACACTAAAGTAAATTGACATTTTGTGGGTGAAACACGGCAGCCAATTTGTCCCACAAACAGTCATACATACATTGATGTGGCCAATTTTTTTTTCTTGAGGGATTATCAGGCATCTGAAGTGAGAACTTGCCCAAGGTTTTGCCCTGTTGGGAATCAAATCTTGCACTTGCGAGGTGGATGTGATACAGGACTCCACATATACTGTACAAGAATAACTATTACTTACTGACTTTGATATCCTATAGGTGTTTGTCCAATCGGAGAGACAGGCTAAATCTTGTTAACTTGAAGCTCTATGGAACGGTTGCCTGGAACATAGCCACCCCAGTTTAACCTGTGGCTTAGCATAGAGGCAAGTGCTGGCTTGCCGGCTCATCTACTCGCAAGTTTCTAGCATAGTCTAATCAAGGCTTGAATCTCAATAATCCTTGCATTTGATATAATTAAAGCCTTGTTACCCTTTTGAGATGTCTCTAAGGATATACTGTCAAGTGGATTACCTGTTTTGTTGGTGAAACTAGGGAGAATATTCCTCTTTTGTCACCAATTCTGGCAGACCAGATAGTCAATACTATCACCCTTGGGTGGTGCAGTAGGAACCACCCTTCCAAAGTCGCATCACGATGCTGGGAGAAAGAACAGAAATGAGCCCAAGAGCCAGATCATTCATTGAGCTTGTTAAAGTATTTGAAAAGAAATTCTGCTAAAACCCTGCAAGAATTTAAATGTAGCACAAACTAGGCTTTGTTGAAATGGTGCTTCACAGCTCGCTAATCTCGCCCCTCCCCCATGCACCTTTCTCATTATTACAGAAACCTACCCAACAAAGCCTTCATCTGTTTTTTCCAAAAAAAAAGGATGAATTGTGGTCTTTCAACCTCTGTTTACAGCATTACGAATGGTGAATGTTGCAGGAGCTTATATCGCATCACAAATTTTGACCTGAAGAGATATACTGTGGCTGCACACATTCAATCAAAAAAATCAAAATTATATTTATATAGCGCCTTTCACGTCGGGAAGACGTCCCAAGGTGCTGAACAGTCAGGTAGGGACCAGAGCAGAGTGGGATGGGTAGGGAGAAGGAGAGCAGCAAAGATTCCACAGTGAGAGGATTTAAAACCATGATGGGTCAGGGCAAAAGCTCCCTAAAGACTCATTCAAGTCTAGCAGCAATAGAGTACTCTCCATTTTTATTTGCTAGCACTTCTACTTCATTGTGTTAAAGCTCTGCAGTCAGTTTTTTTTTACTGGGTGGATATACCATTTATTTTCAATTCGGTATGGCATTCTTGCATTTATTAACCATTACCTTGATTACAGAATTCTACTAGTTAGCTCACATGTACTGTTTTTTTAAAGTTGCAGTTATGAAGGGTTGCTAAATTGAATTCTGTCCAATTTTATTAATAAATTGATGGTGAGACTAGCAAAGTACATTTTGAATAGGCTTCCTCTGATGTGATCTGTTCTAATACAGTAAACCTCTGATATATTGTCAGTTGAAGGGAGAAGAGCTCAGGTACTACATGCAGTGAGTCAATGGATGCGAGTCCTTCAGGCCCACTAGGAGGTGCTGGTGGTGAAGTGGGCTTATAACACATACTGTGCCCGTGCAGAGTAGCAGTCAGTGTGATAGAGGCCCTGGCACCACACAACTGCCAGTTTTATTTGCTAAAACAGGTTTATGATAAGTACAGCATAAGTTTATGTACAGGATAGGCATATGTATACAATAAAACTCATAAGTCAATCAGTTGGGACCATGATCTTTAATGACTTGATGAAATCCGTGCTGTAGGTAAATCCTATAAAATCTAATTTAATGAATATGCATTGCGCGTGGGTAGGAAGTTCCTCATTGCAATCAGTGAGTGTTCAATGAGTGACTGATCAAGACTACACTTCCTATTCAGTGCGCCATGACCCGTTCCCACATGCGCAGTTATTGGCAACCATTGAATTGCGGGAAATTAAGTTATTTTGTGCACCCGTCAATGGATCAAGACTTAAGTTTCCTGCAATTCAATGCAGGCAGCAGGTAAGTGCACATGCTTCGACTGGTCAGGGCACTATTTCCTGCAATTGAATACAGTGGTAAGTGGAGCCAAAGGAGGCCAATGGAGCTGTGTTAACCACAAAATTGCATGTATATAGTGCCTTTCACGTCAGGTGGATATCCCAAAGTGCTGAGGAGGTGCTCAATCCAAGTAGTGCAAAGCAATTTTAAGTGGATTTGATATGAAACTCAATGGGACTCTGGTGAATGTATGATTTAGGAAGTTGTACAATTTAGGAAGCTGTATGATTTATAAAGATAACAATGCTTGTGAGTTCTACTGTATATTAAATTTTTTTGATCATTTTACTAACCTGAATCTCAGTCTTATTGGTCAGGCAGAAACTCACAGAAGGCAAGGTCCAAAATTTATACCCGCAAATCTTGTTAAAACAGTCTACCACACAGCTGGTGTGGGCAAATGTTTCCTGTGGGCCAAGACCTCTCACCGTGAGATTTCACTGACTGGCCCTAGTTCACAGCTGGCCGAGTGGTGCAGGTACGTTTGTTCCGATGACATATCCAGTATTTTACTTATTCGAATGTATAGAATATGACGGTTAAGCAAATAATAAAATCATGGTTTGAGTTAAGTGTTAGGTTATTTACAAAGGTTTCAAGATCCCTATTTGGAAGCATTATCTTGACAATCTCTTGTCATTGTCTTGACCATCTGTGCTGTATAATCAATATTCTTTAGCAAACCAGTTTATCTATTGTCACTCATGATAATGAATAAGCACAATAGTACATGATGACTAATCTGTTACATTTAATTGCAGTAACTGTAGCACTTCCTTCTTGGATTGCTTATATTCTGTTTTGGCTCTTATTCTTTGCAATAGGATTTAACTTTTCTATAATGGGTGGGAAACATTTTGTTGATTACTTCTAATTATTTGCAAGGTGGCACTGGAATAAAGCTGATCTTCATTGAGTTGGTTCTAGGAATTGATTGGTTCAGAGTAGTTGGGGGATGGAAATAGGGAAGTCCACTGCCTGGCTGCTGAATAGTTCATGATGATTGGTGAACAGCAGCATAACTTTTGTGCTATTTGGTCCCTGCATTATTTGTTTTGGAACTGTCTGCTTCGCTCCCTCTTTGTCCTCTGATTGAAGACCTTCCTTTTCCACTACTTATACTTTCACCCTCGCCCTGCATCAGGATCCACCATTGTTACGCACTTTGAGATGCTATGGGGGCTGCTATATAAATGCAATTTCTGTTTTTAGGTCATTTTTGATAGTGCTTGCTCTGTTGCTACGTGTGACCAATAAACTATTTGTGTTGTGGATAGGTCAGGAGCACGCTGGCAGAGAGAACAAAATGAAATTTGAGGCACTTTACAGATATTTGTCAATAATCCACAGTGCTACTCGATGTTGTGTAGCTGGTTCCAAGGTTCCCAATTGAAGCTTAGTGTAACGTTCGGATCTAAGTATCTCCTTTCAGAGAGCTAGTTTGCCATCATGCGAGCACATTTGTTTGTGCAAACTAAAATGGCTACTATCTCACTTGGGTGCTCATGTTGTTATTTTACAATCAAGTGTGTATGATCTGAAAGTCATGTCCACTCAAAGCATTGCGCGTGCTACAATGTGATATTGCATTTAGCAATAAAGGCTTACAATCTGTGTTTCTGACGTTTTGAGTATGCTATACAGCAGCAAGATATCCCATCTGCTGGTACCACAGAGGCACTTGGGAGTGAAGAGAGGTCATTGGGCTGACATTTATGAGAGTTGAGCTGAATGTTAATGATGGCATGTATGAACTGAACAGTTCTGTTTGCACCAAGGCTATGTGATATGCAAAGCATAGGGAAGTGGGTAGAGTATTAGGTAAAATCTATTCTGTGGTCATTACTGTCTTTATTTTGTAAAACTGAACATGTTGCTGAAACTATTTAAAAGCTCTGAATAATTATATCTCATTAATAATACAATAATAAACTTACATTTATAGAGCCCCTTTCACGTCAGGAGGACGTCCCAAGGCACTGAACAGTTAGGTCGGAACCTGAGTGGGATGGGAAGGGTAGGGGGCGGGGGAAGGAGAGTAGGAAAGGTGGGAGAGTTAGGAGGGTGGCAGAAGCCATGTTTGAAGAGGAAGGTCTTCAGGAGGAATTGAGACGAAGGGATTGCGGGATGGAGTTCCAGAGTGTGGGGGCAGAGAGGCTGAATGTCCGGCCACCGATGGTAATAATCCTTACATTTGATATAGCGCTTTTCAAGTCTTCTAGACGTCTCAAAGTGTTTCACAGATTGTACCTTAAAGTGAGTTGACTTATAGTTGTTGGTGAAATGCAGCAGCCAATTGTGCACAGCAGTGTCCCACAAACAGTTGTGGATTGAAATGACCAATTTATTATTTTTTTGAGGGATTATCATTAGACGTGTGGAGTAAGGAAACTTGCCCAAATTGAACCCAGGTTTCTTGCTTGTAAGGCGAGTGCTATAACCACTGAGCTACAGGACTCCTCTACAGATTAATACACATAAACACACCACTAGGTTTAATATTCAAAACTAAATTATTGAATCTAAACAAAGGCTAGACACCAGAACTGGCTTTATTTTTTCTTAAGGCTTTACTCATCAAGGTGAAGAATGAGTGCTATTGAAAGAATCTTTCCATTTTAAGACATCCAGTGAATCTACAACATGCACTTCCATTCCATTAATATATGTTCTTTCACTTTGTGAGGAAGTCTCGATGCTTTAATACAATGGTCTTAAATAAAATGTTGGCATGCAGAATAAAGACTTCTGTATTCTGCTTCTAAACACCTGCTACCCAACTGACATTTGCTAAGTTGTGTACCATAAATTCCAGGAATGAAGCAGCCATTCAGTTCTAATTTACACTGGGCCCATGCTAACTTGGAAAGTGTTAAGATTGCCCAAACCTGTATTGGATTCTTTGGAGTGAGCAGACATATGACCTTCAAAAACGTTGGTTCCAGAGGTGAAAGGCTAGTGGGATCACCTACTGTCTCCAAATCTGTAACATTAGTAAAACTAATGGCAGTGGATGCCTGGTTTTCCCCTTCCTCTTCAGTGTATCAGGCCTGATATGCAATACAGTATTGTACTATGTATCTCTCAAGTGAGCTATTTGCTTTTGTTGTGCTGTCTCAATGTGTTTCTTGCTAGTTAGAGTAGCTCAGTTTGGACATGGTGGAAAATACTTTCCATACTCATTTGTGAGAGTGGAAATCACTAAAAGTAGTTTTGCCGTAGAAAATTTTGCAGATAAATAATTGAGTTGATTCCTGTTGCATCTGCAGAATTCAGCTTCCCTGTTTTAATGAAATAGGAGTTATAGTCTCACTGGGAACAATATAGAACAACAGTTTTTTTTAAATACTTAGCTCAGCATAATGGCTGCTGTTTGCTTTCTTGGAATGAGGTTTCTTCATTATAAAGTCAAGTGGAGATTTTGCAGATTGCTTTTGTAGAATTTAAATTTCACTTTTGTTGTAGGAATCCTTCATGTAAGCAGATCTGGCTATGGGTCAATTTGAGGTCACATTTCATCAAAGAAACATTTTCAGAGCCTCTTTCCACCACCTGTGCGCTCTAGGTTTTATTGAGTAATAAATTCCTATAGTCCCTGAAGTTGAATTTGAAATTTCACAGCCAGAGGCAATTAGAACAGTTGGCCTAGAACTACAATTTAAATTTTGAATTGAATTAGGTGCAATCCCTTTGTCTTTATCAGCTACTGTTTGAATTGAATAACAATGCACCATGGAAACTGCTTATACTATACGTATGTGATCTTTATCTACCTGCTGGGTTTCTGATCTTAATTCCCCCAGAGATAAGACTTGATGAAAATTAGATGCTTCTTGAGGAAGAAGTAACAAATCCAAAGGCAGCTCATGTTGTAGTGTTTTTATACACTTGATGACTGGTTCAAATTCTACAAATACATTACTATCTTGGATTACAAGAAAAATTAGCATTATCCAAATTGTGATGCTGATGTACACATGTGAGAGCTTAGTTGTTTTGGAATGCTGTTGTTTCCATATCACTAGTTTAAAGTTTTCTTGCTGTTTCATTGACCTGGCTTCTATAAATGCAGTACATTGAACAGGGCTTTGTTGTTGCTTGTGAAAGGCCTGTGAGTGTTTTTGCAAAATCCTTAATCATATGTAACCTATTTACTCATATTTTTGAAGTTTGATTAGAAAAACATTAAATTGAGGGTTAAATTAGTCTTTCCTGTGCACTTTTTTTAATGGCTGCAGACATTGGTACATCTGTTCATGTCGAGTAGTAATTCGGAGTTTCTCTTGCCATAAATGTTTCTTAGAATAAGACATTTCAATTTGAATAGTTTCTCTATTGGTTTTGCTCGTCTCTTAATCATACAACTTCATTCTTTTTTTTCCCTCACAATTCCACCAATGGAAGATCAGCAACATGCACATGGGTAATTGGTGTGAACATTGTGATTGAAGGGTGAGGTCAATCATTATATTCAAAAAATTTGTTGGAGAAACTGATTTTCCGACTTGATCAGCCAAAACTGATCATGCTATTAAAAGCAATAAATTAAATGTGTGTGGTATCATGGAGGTTTTCCTCAGTGGAAGGTTTTGAACAATTCAATTTTTTTTAGTAATTCTGCTATTAACACTTTAATTAGCAATTTAACTAGTCTAAAATGACTAGGTATTTGAGTTTTGTAGGCTTTTTTTTACCGTATAAGGCCTATTCAGTGTGAATTAATATTTCAGCATCATAAATTAAGTGGCATCCTTGAGGCTTTGAAAACTGAATCTTCTGTTTAATGGGGGAATCCATTTTAGAAGGATACTGAATAATCCTCTGTGGAATATGCCATAAATCCAGACTAATTTATATTGATGGTATGTATATTATTGGTATAATTCAGTTTGTGCAAGTTTGGCTAAATCATTGGTGATACATGTTCTGTGATTTGTAAAAAGCATATTAAAATCAGTTGTAAACTACAGTTGCCTTTGTGGTCAGAGGGCTTCTATCAATTTGAGTCTAGAATATTGGTAATCTCTAAACCTTGGCTCTCAAAGAAAGTTTCATTTAAAATTATTTTCTGTATACTGTACTTTATACATCAATGTTGGTACTGTGAACCATTATTAAAATGCATCACTTTGCTAGCTGCATTTTGTAAGGAAATTGTTAATTTGGAATATTAGCAGTTCTGTTGCTTTTAGTTTGTTTATGCAAGTGTTCATGCTCTGCACTCAGGACCAGTACTTTGAACTGCTCTTGTTTGCTTTTAAATGTCACTATTCTGGTACACTGTTGAACCAAACTGCCTTTTTTTTCAAAATCTGACAACTCAAACTTTAGGACTTGGGCAATAGGCATTTGGGTGCTATGCCAGCAATGTCGAACATTTTGAGATGCTGTCCTGATGTGAAAGGCACTATATGTATAAATTGTGTGGATAGATGTCTAGTGATGGTTTTAGTGATTGGTAGCTGGGAACTACATAGGTGGAAAAGGTAGAATAACTTGTTAGAAACTTAGAAGGCTGATATTTTGGTTGATGAATCAAGTTAAAATAAACCTTGCGTTTGATAGAACTTAGTGTGGTTAAAGTATCTCAGTGCTTCACAGAGTTTTATTGTAAAGTGTGGTATGTATTTGTGACAAACAAATGTGGCAGCTAATTTTGGACACAGTGATGTCCTACAAACAGCCATGAAGTAAGTGGCCAGCTTTATCTGGGAATGGCTGGCGGGACACCAGGAGAAACACTGTTTTAGAATATGTCATGGGATCTTAGAAGCGCACTGTAATGGACAAATGTGATCTTGGCTTAGCATCTCATTCGAAGACTGTTATCTCTGACAATGTAGCGTTCACCCAATACAGCCCTGTAAGTGTCAGACTAGACAAAGTTCAACTCCCAATGATCTGACATGGTGGTGAAACTACCATTGGCTGAGTCAGGCTGATGCCTACAAAGAGTGCAAAGACATTGATGTGGAATTGGATCAGGGTTCACCATTTTCTATGTACTCCTTCTTGAGTTGTAACCAAATTGGTGACAAAGATACTGATCTTGTACCATGCACAATTTATTGATGACTTCAGAAAATTGATTGTAATATTTCTGGCCAAGGAATATGGTTGAATCACTGCTATAATGTATGTTCTCACTAATCTATTTTTGAGTTTATCACCCATGACTAGACAATAACTTATTTACCAATCGTGGTTAAACAACAAAAAAAAATTCTACTTAAGATTCCAAAACTGTCTCTTCAGTGGAAAAGATCTGATGTGTAATATTTGTTTCTTCACAGAACAAATTCTGCATAACATAAAACAGGAGTACAAACGCATTCAGAAAAGAAGACATTTAGAAAGCTTTCTGCACCAGACGGAGGCCAGCTGTTCAAGTGACGCACAATCCCATGTTTCAGTTTTAAATGACCATGCCGTGCAAGGTACGTGGAGCTTCCATTGAGGTAGCAGCTGAGTGTATTATTGATGGCAGTTAATGTTTCTCTTACTGCTGTGTGGTGTATGCAAAGTTGGCAATGACTTTGAGGAATGTTTCTTTGTATTCCTACGGAAAGTATAAATTAATAATCTTAAAATACGTTTCTGGTTAATAGACAATAAGGTCAAACATCCAACACCCATCAAGTGGTGCTTATCGGAGCTTCTTGAGAAGCCAGAATACTTAGCCTGGATTTTAAAAAGAAGTTTGCTTCATTTTTAATGTCTTAACATTGCGGGTGCCCTTATAGATACCGGAATTCAGAAAGAGATGCTTAGAAATCTTTCTGCACCACATGGAGGGCAGCTGTTCCAGTGTCCCACAATCCCATGTTTCAATTTTAAATGAATAGCAAGTCAATTACAGTAAAACTCAGTTGGGACCATACCATTTAATGACTTATGTGAAGTCCAATTTGCAGGCAAACGAGTCATAGAAAACATTATTTAATCAATATTCACCGCGCAATGCATTACCCGCAAGTGTTGGAATGACAGGAAATGACATTGTTCTGCTTGTGCAGTGACTGAGCCAAGCTATGTTTCTCCAGATTCAATGCAATCAGCAGGTAAGTGAGCATGCCTCAACGGGTCTGGATATAATTTCCTGCAATTCAAGGCTGCTGGTAAATGAAGGTCATTCATTATATTCAAAAGATTTGGAGAAACTGATAAGGTAGGTGAGCGACTTTTCAAATTAGGAGATTATTAATTCAAGTAGTTTAAAGAAATCTTAAGTGGTTATGATAGGAAACTTGGGTGTATGTTAGGCAATTATGCGATTTATAAAGATAAGATTTACTGTATGTAGTGGATTAAATTCTGCTTCAGTATCAATATTTCAAAGTCACAAGGATTGATACATGGTGCAGAAACTGAATCAAACTATAGTTTCTGCACTCAGTGCAGAAACTGAGCCAAACTTCCAGAGCCAAACTGGAATCCTGGCTGATTCCAAGAAAAGATTTGTAAGATTTGTGCATTTGTTTCAGGTACTTCATCTGGATCATTGTCACCACAGTCAAAGAAAGACCAGCCTCTGTTCACATTGAGACAAGTTGGAATGATCTGTGAACGCCTGATTAAAGAGCGAGAAGAGAAAATTCGTGAACAGTATGAAGAAATACTGGATACAAAGTTGGCAGGTATAATGCAAAACCAATTAGCTTTTTAAAAATGTACATTTTCTACCGTCTCCTTCCTGTCCCTCCAAATGTGTTAATTTTGTAGGTGAATACACACTGTAACTATTGCTGGTTAAAAACAACTTGCATTTGTTCTTCATGCGCGTCTTGGAGCCCTTAACACTTGACAACAGTCTCCTGTGTGAGTGAGTTATGAAGATTCAACTAAGTAAGTTGGTCTATTTTTTACCCCCATTTCATTTGATCCTAATTTGATTTCTGAGTAGGAACGAGACATTCCTACTCTGCTCTCTGGAACTCCATCTCACTCACCACTTTTCTATAACTCCATTACCTATCCCCTAGGGTCCGTCGATATGGAAATTTTCCGATTTAGATATCGATGGGCTCATATCGAGATATACCGAAATATCAATATTTTCAGGGTTTTCGTACTGCGCATGCACACGTGGCACGCGCATTCAGGGTGTGCACGCATTCCAGGTGCGCGCGCATTCGGGGCCTATCCTCAGGAGGTAAGTATCTTTCTCTGTCTCTCTCTCTCTCTCTCCATCTCTGTGTTTTTCTGTCTGTGTCTCTCACATCCCCCCCATCTCTATCTATCTGTATAGAGATGGGGGGATGTGAGAGAGACATCCACCCCGTCTCTCCCCCTCCCCCTGCCATCCCGCTCCCGTCACTCCCTCCCGCCCCCCCCACCCCGCTCCCCCTCTCCCCCCCCACCCCCAGCTGTCTCTCTCTCCCTCCCCACCCCCCCCATCCGTCTGTCCCTCCCCCCAGCTGTCTCTCTCCCCCTCCCCCCAGCCGTCTCTCTCCCCCAGCCGTCTCTCTCCCCCAGCCGTCTCTCTCCCCCAGCCGTCTCTCTCCCCCTTCCCCCAGCCGTCTCTCCCCCTCCCCCCACCCCTTGCATACCTGTATATTGTATTCTAGGACTATGAATACAATATGGCGGCCTTGCACCTCGGTTTGTGTATAGAGATGAGCATTCTGTATCTTGTAGTTCAGTGTGCGCGCATTCTGATTTTTTACCTCGATATATCGATTTTTCGAAATCGATATTTTTGAAATATCTATATCGGCGTATCGATATAAAAATTATATTGGGTTTTAGCAATATATCGATATATCGCCAGACTCTACTATCCCCACTGAGCTCTCCCAACTCTGACCTGCCATCAACCTGGTCGCTCCCTCCGTCCAGCAGGCTCCGGGCTGCTCCATGTCTGCTGCCCTACCATTGGTGGCTGAGCTTTTCGCCTCCACTCTTTGGAACTCCGTCTCACAATCTTTCCCCCACCTCCCTTGCCTTCTTCATGGTTCGACTCGAGCCCCTCCTTTTCAATCATGCCTTCAGCTGCCCTCCTACCTCTCGGCCTCCCTCATTCCAACCATGCCCACCCCTTTTCCCCCATGCTCTGTTGACTGTCCATCTATGTAAAACGCTGTGTACTTGATGTGAAGGGTGCTACATAGATTGTATTACACGGCACAAATGACTGAAATGCCCATTTACTTTTTCCAGAACAATATGACACTTTTGTGAAGTTCACACACGACCAGATAATGCGACGATATGGAGAGCAACCTGCAAGCTGTATGTATTCCTTTGATAAATTTGAATACCCTTTGTTTAAATGTGTGATGGTTTATTTCCATTTTAGATTGTTACATGTCTTCTGCGCAAGAGGGTGAAAGACTCAGGAGTTAGTTTGTCTGACTACGTTAGTGTATTTTCTATCCGACCCTGGTTCTGACTTCACAGGTGTGAGACCAGTGAGACTCAAACCAATGGCCTTCCATTCTGTCATCGACACCTATGTACCAAATGCAAGGATGATTATTACAAATGTGTATAGTCACCACATTTTACAAGAAAATCCTATGAATTGTATTGATGTCCTCTCTGATCACAAGGCATAATACATAATGTGAGGATGTATTTTACATTGTGCCTTGCTTATAAGCTGTTTTTAGCAAAAAGCTACTTGGGCACCACTGGTTTTCTAGCTTACATCTATTTGTATGTGGTAATGATGCTTAATACTGTTATATACTATTTGTTTATATACCCACTTGAACTGGTGTTTTGTTGGGTGGATTAATGTGGCATCTGCTGTAGAAACTTGCTGATGAACCTGTGTTTTGATCACAGATTTCGTGAACAGACTGGGCCCTTCAGCCCGTTTGATCTCATCCTTTGAGTACATAGGTGTATGAACGTTCAGTGTGAAAAGATAGGGTGTGGTTATGAAACCTTCCATAATTGACTACCCTATAGCTTTCTCAGTAGGAATGCTTATTGATCCAACAATGTATTACAAAGGGGGCATTGAAATTGATATCTTGTTGCTGGTCTGTATGACTTAGACTGACAACAACTATTCACTCACTGACCCAAGTTAGTTTTTAATGCTAATAGTTTTTAGTACGGTACTCTTTAACAAAATTGAAAGTTATTGGTTATTATCTGTTTCTTAAGCTTTTTTTTTTGTCAACAGATGTGTCTTGAATTGTCCCACATTTCTGCGGAGTGCCCTTTTCCTTTTGATCACTGCAAGTTGGCTGTTTCTCTGAGACTTACGGCAGTGCCATATTAACCACCTGTGAGCACAGGGTGTTTTCAGCTTGTGTCAGTGGCCACCACCACTTTTTTCTGCAGCATATGTTTATTGGACTGCTCCCTGATGTCATCACCTATTGGACCTTCGCTACCTGTACTTATATACCAGTGTCTCCCTCTGTTTATAAATTTGCTGTATTAAAATCTGCAAAGCTTTTTACTTTAACGAATTTAAAAGAGCAATACTGGTGTTCCGGAATTTGCCCTTCACATATAGTTTCAGGATTGTATCTTAACATGCCAGATTTTAGAAAAATCAGTCCGATATGGTTTGATAATGAGCCTTTTTTGCAACCTTTGACTTCTAGCAGCCTTAAAAACATAAGGGGAGAGGCAATTATTGATATCTTTTTATTACAGGTGTACAGGTGTTCTTAAATTCTCATTTCCAAGTTCTTAACTGAATTGAGACTCGGAGATTTTTATTTGTTCAATTTTTTTTAGAATCCATTCATATTAACAACATTGGGGTTTACTATTGGATGCCAGTAGACTTTCAAGTAGAACATGGTGGTTTCTTTGTTTTTCTGTGATTTAGTATTGAATTAAAACTAGTTAGTAAAACACAATTCAATCTAGTAAGAATGTTAATTGTGCTAATGGATGCAAACTACTTTGCTGAGGTGAGGGAGATTGAAGCGTTTCAATTGTCCTGTGTAAATTAGCAGCAGTACAGTAGTTTGCATATTTACCTATTTCAGTACTAGTTGGAATTGTGCTGCACTAATTTTTTTGAATACGGGGTGTTTAATTGTACACAAATTTCACTTTTTCTAACCTGCATTCTTGTCTCCTGGCTTTACTGGCGTAGACAAATTTTGAAAATGACCTGCAGAAATTGGGTCCAGTTAACTCTTACCTGCAGCTTTCAAGAAAACTGATGTACATAGCCTCTATACAAGTAGCTGTGAAGATTGCTGTAATTTAGCAATGTTTTTTGGTGTCTAGAATGCCTTAAGTTGGCTGGAAAGCAAAGGTTTGCAAAGGCTCATTGTGCACTACAACAGTTCTTTCTGCAGGCAAAAATCAACTTCAGTTCGGATGTTGGGTAATGGATATTCAGTACCCCAAAATAGAAATTATTGCCTGCACATTGATGTGGTATTGCCTGTCAAATGAAGGGTTCAGCAGGGAGTATCTGTGTTCTGAGAAAGGAAGATAAATTTAGGAAGAGGGGAACTGAAGCTTCATAAATTTAAGTAAAATAGTGATTTTTATTTATTCTAGCAATCCTTCAAAGTTTATTTCTGCATTTGATGTACCATTATTTTACTGTCCTTTGTAGTGTAATGGAGTTTAGTTGACAATAAAAAGTTTACATCCATTTCGAGTTTTTTTAAGAAAAGATGGTTTAAGTAATTGTGACCTGGTCTTGAAGGCTGAATGTATTCATTTTTTAATAGTCTGTAATCTGAGCAATTTCTGTATGAGTGATGGGTTGAGTGATCCTTGATTACAGGATCACATATTTCAAGGAAGAAGACTGGGCTCTTCACCCTATTTGATCTCATCCTTTGAGAGTATCCATCTTGCATTTTCCCATTAAAGCATCTAGTCTTTTTACAGATTTCTTATTCCTAACATGAAAGATGCTATATCTTATCAATGTATAATGGTGAATCAGATGTGTAATTTGAGTTGTGATCTTCGCAAAACTTAAATGAAGTGGTAGCCAAGGCAAATTCTGACCCCTTCACCACAGGCTTGTCTGTGCCAATGCCTTGCTTGTAGCCTGTATCCTCTCCTGCAACAGGCTCCGAACCTATTATACCCACCCTCGCCCGACTCCATTGGCTTTCCATCATACAAAAGATTCAATTCAAGATTCTGGTCCTCACCTTCAAAGTCCTTTATGGCCTACCCACACCTATAACCTCTTAACCCTCTACCAACTTGTCTCAGAGGGCTCCTTCATGTTACAACAACAAAAAATTACACTTATAAAGTGCCTTTCACGTCGGGAGGACGTCCCAAGGCGCTGTACAGGAGGCGTGTGACCCGAGCTGGAAGGGGAGTGTTCGTGAAGGGGTGAAACAAGTAGGGGAGGTCAAAAAATTCGGGGTGGAACAAAAGGCGCGGTCGAAGAGGAAAGTCTTCAAACCGGCCTTGAAAGAGGAAAGGGAAGAAACGAGACGGAGGGATTGGGGGATGGAATTCCATAGGGTCGGAGCAGAAAAACTGAAGGCCCGGCCTCCGATGGTGGGGCGGTTTGGGCGGGGGGCTTGGAGCAGGCCAGGTCCTGCTGAACGGAGGGTCCGGGTAGGCTTGTAGGGGGAGAGTAAATTGGTTAAATAGGGCGGGGCAAGGCCATGAAGGTGAGGACGAGGATCTTGAACTCGATCCTCTGGAGGATGGGGAGCCAGTGGAAACGGGCGAGGGTAGGGGTTATGTGGTCGCGGAGGCGGGTGCGGGATAATACACTTCCTCAATTGGAGGAAGTTGTCCCTCGTCCAGGACTCAATGTCGGACAGACATGCTGTCAGAACATCGATGGTCTGGGTTGAGGGATGAGGCAGAAAGGTACAGCTGGGTGTCATCCACATATATGTGGAAATGTACCGTGTTTGCGGATGACATCGCCCAGAGGGAGAGTATGAATGGTGAAAAGGAGGGGGCCGAGGACAGAGCCCTGAGGGACGCCGTGAGAAACTGCGGGGGTTTGAGGAGAAACTGTTGGAAGCTACAAAGTGTAGATGGTGGGTCAGGTAGGAATGGAACCAGTCAAGGACTGTGCCTTGAAGGTTGAGGTGGGAGGAAAGACGTTGGAGGAGGATGGTGTGATCGACTGTGTTGAACGCAGCAGACAGGTCAAGGAGGACGAGGAGGCAGAGGGAGCCCTGCTCACAGGCGGTTAGGATATCATTTGTAACCTTAATCAGGGAAGTTTCTGTGCTGTGAACAGGGCGGAAACCTGATTGGAGGGGTTCAAGGAGTGAGTGAGTTGAAAGGAAAGAACGGAGCTGGGAGGCAACCACTCTTTCAAGGACCTTGGGATAAAAACAGGAGGTTGGAGATGGGTCGATAGCTTGATGGTTGCGACGCATCAAGGGAGGGTTTCTTCAGGATAGGGGTGATGGTGGCTGTTTTAAGGGAGGTAGGGACGGTGCCTGAGGAGAGGGAAAGGTTAATGGTGTCAGAAATGAGCGGGGCCAAAAGGTGGAGCTGGGTGCGGAGGAGGGGGGTGGGGGTCCAATGAACACGTGGTGGGTTTCATGGAGGTGATTATTTTAGTGATTGAAGACGGGGAGGTGGGGATGAAAGTATGAAGGGGGGGTTGGGTGAGGGTTGAAATAACGGATGGAGGGGTGGAGGAGAGGTGGGGGGAGGAAACCGCGGAGCGGATTCTCTATTTTGGACTCGAGGAAGTCCAACACGTCCTCGCAACGTTCGTTTGAGGAAAGGATCTGCGAAGCGAGACGGTGGGGGGCGGAGGAGCAGGTTGGTGGTGGCGAAGGAGGCGATGGTTGTCCTTCGCTTCCAGGATTATCCTGCAGTAGAAGGCTGATTTTGCGGTGGCTAGGGCGGAGCGGTAAAATTTGATGCGGTCCAGCCAGATTTGAGCCAGGTGCGTTCAGCTGCTCTCACTTGGCATTTGAGGGAACGGAGGTGAGTTGTGTACCACGGTGATGATCGGGAGTGGGAGACGGTTCTGGTGGTGAGGGGGGCCAGGTTGTTGAGGGTAGTGGAGAGGGTGTTATGGAGGGCGGTGGAGGCGGAGGATGGGTCGGTGCAAAAAGAGTGCCACAGCGGGAGGAGGTCGGAGGTTTTGAGGGCAGAGGTGAAAGTTTGAGGGGGAATCTTCTTCCAGGGCCGGTAGAAGATGGTGGTGGGTTTGGAGGTGGAGGGGGGAGGGATAGAGGTGTTGAAAGAGATGAAAAAATGGTCTGAAATGGCCTTGTCGGTGATGGTGACACCAGAGACGTTGAGGCCTCGGGTGATCACCAGATCGAGCGGATGGCCGTGGGTGTGGGTGGCAGTGTTAATGTGAAGGGAGAATTTGAAAGACGAAAGTAAAGAGGAAAATTCAGAGGAAATGGGGCAAGAGGGGGTAAAATGGAGTTTGAAGTCGCCAAGAATGATGAGATGATCAGAGGAAACACAGAGGGAGGTTAAAAGTGAAGAAAAATCTGAAATGAAAGTGGGGGAGGGTTCGGGGGGGCAATAAACTAATAGGATTTTGAAGGAATTGTGGGAGTGAGAGAGGGTGAGCTGTTCAAAAGAGGGGAAAAAACGGGAAGAGTAGGGGGATAGGGCGAGGGATATCTTTGAAATGAGGGCCACACGATGGTTGGGTCGAGGGGCATGGTGGAATGTGTAGTTGGGTGGTGTGGCTTCAACGAGGAGGGGGAAAGTGTCGCCTGGGGTGATCCAAGTCTCCGTCAGGGCCATGATGTCAACGTTCTCACCGAGGATGAGATCGTTGATGGCCAGGGTCTTGTTGCAGACAGAGCGGACATTTTGGAGGCCGATGCGAAAAGAGCAGTTGGCCGAGGGGTGTGAGGGGGGGCTGGGATGGTCGGCGGGGAGGGTGGGGATCTGGATAAGGGAGGAAAGGTTGACCCCCCGGGTTTGTGTCCGTTGGGGCTGGCGGTGATGGTGGGGGACAGGGCACTTGGTGTGGCTGCTGTTGGACAGCCAGCGCCGAGTGCCGCGGTGAGCCCGATGGAGGATTCCAATACTGGAACAAAGGGAAACGGTGGGAGGGTCGAGCAGGGACAGTAGGCGAGGAGGGCGAAGAGAAAGAAGGGTAGAGAAGGAATAACGGAGGGGGGGGGGGTTGGGGGGGAAAAACTTGAGGAGGGGGAGGGAAGCTCGGGTCATGGCGGCAGCCATATTGCGCACGTGGGAGACCAGGAGCGAGGGATCAATGGAGCGGCATCATCCCAAGGGATGTGAGGCCGTGGCTGGGGGATGCAGAGGCGCTGTGGTCTGGAGCTTGGCCAGGACTGAGGCCGAGGCTGGGGCTATGAGTTTCAGGGCCGGTTGCCGGGGCTGCGAGGGCCCGGGCCATGGGTCGCCGGGTCAAGGCTGGAACCGGGACCAGGGCCGTTAGTCTCGGGGCTGTGGGCAAGCCATCAGCGGGCAAGCCTTCAGCCACTGCTACCAACCATTGGAATTCCATCCCACAATCCCTCCACCTTGCCCCCTCCCTAGCCTCCTTAAGTCTCACCTCTTCTTCAACAGTGTCATCGGTCACCTCCTCCCTCCAACCAATCCCAGCGTGGGACCGAAACACTGACTGTCCAGTGCCTTGGGACATCCTCCCGACGTGAAAGGCACTATACAAATGTAATTTTGTTTTATACAAACTGTAGTTGTTTGCTTTTATAAAGTGACATCTAAAATGTTCTAAAGTAAAAATGGACAGTCACACAGCTTACTAGATTAGACACAAAGCTTGTACTTTTACTGGTTCATTAAATGAAAACTGTCCCCATATTTAAGAGGTAGTCCACTGGATAAGGGGGTTGTTCCTCTAATCAACTACAGTACACTGTTAGTTCTTATGAGGTTACGGTGAAAAAAAGATTGCATATTATATGTATTGCATTCCAAACTCAATTACCCAATTTCTATTTTATTATCAACCTGGTGGTTCTTACACGTTCATAGTGAAGCTAGGTATATTATGCCCACTTTCTTTCACATTTCTATATAGTTACCGTATATCTCCGCGTATAAGGCGCACCCGCGTATAAGGCGCACCCCCCGTTTTTGACATTTTCTTGGTAAGAAAAAACGGAAGCATTTTCAATGATATTGCCGGCAGAAGGGAGGAGAGACAGGTAGGTAGGGAGAGAGAGAGAGGGAGGGAGAGCGGCAGCCTGGGAGAGAGAGAGGTAGGCAGGCACGCAGGCAGGGAGGGAGGGAGAGCGGCAGGTCGGCAGCCCGGGAGAGAGAGAGGGAGAGCGGCAGGTCGGCAGCCCGGGAGAGAGAGAGGGGGGAGAGAGAGGGAGAGAGGCTGGCCGCCAGCCTGGGAGGGAGAGAGGCAGCCGGCAGCCCGGGGGAGAGAGAGAGGGAGAGAGGCAGCAGGCCGGCAGCCTGGGAGAGAGAGAGGGAGAGAGGCACGCAGGCAGGGAGGGAGGGAGAGAGAGCGGCAGGGAGTGAGGCAGGCAGACTGGGTTCGGCAGAAGGTAAGCACAGCCCTGAAGTCCGCTGCTGCTGCCGCTGCCCGGGCGGCCGAGGCCGAAGCCCCGTCACCCGCTCCTCCCACCCCCCGCCGGACACTGACCAAACCCCCGGCTGACAGTGCGCCGGCCGCCCCCCATGTTTACTGTATTTCTGAGGCTCAAAATTGCTTGTACCTGTGTATAGGGCGCACCCCCCACTTTCGAGATCTTCCGACCTGAAAAAAAGTGCGCCTTTTTCGCGGAGATATACGGTATATGGTTTAGGACTGTTTGAGTCTGGTTGTGTACCAGATTAATACGTAACTGGCAAAGTGTATCGGTTTCAAAAAAAAACGAAGTCCTGGAAGGCAAACGGAACAAGTAGGAATGTATTTCAAGCGTTCTTATGGTCAGCAGCCACCCCACGTCAGTCTTGCCACGTGATCAGTCTTCCTTTTGGTTGGTTTCACAAAGCCTAAAAATTCTAGCTCAGACACTGCTCGAATAAACCGAGCACTTATGAAGTAAGTCAAGAAAAAAAAATCTTGTAGCGTTTCCCAGTTTTGTTTAGTCACTGAAAATGTGTCAAACACTGTACTTCCCTTTCTCAACTTGTCAGTTAAACCCTAGGCCTAACAATCAATTTGATACAATTAACTCCATGTATTATATATACATTATATATAATATATATTATATATATATCTTCCACAAGGAATGGGGTGAACGAGCTCAGAAGAGGCTTGAAATTCAACCCAGGTTCGCAGTACACCAAGGGATTGTTAACTGTCAAGATAAAGACCCTGAGATGTAGGGCAGTCCTTAACATTATCTCCCTACATTGAAATGTGGCCTGGTGGACTGAAAGATTACTGAGTGTTTTACACCATTAAACCTGGCAAATAAATTGATAAGATGTGGAAATATGTATTTTCTTCCCACCCCAACTAATTTTTATTGTCAAATTCTCTCCCTTTCTGAGTATGTTCTGACTTTCAGTATCCATATGTAAGTCTTCACCATAAGTGAGTTAATGCAAGGTTGTTTGATCACAGGGTCATCAGAACCAGACTTAATCGCATGCACACTTTCAAGGAAGGGGCTGTGAATAATGATCAGAAACAAACTGACTTTCCCTTCCCCAACCAAGGCCACTTGTGGTATTTCTACAACTAACATCAGTAAAATCTGGGATTCCAACCAGCACCTTACTGTTTTGTATGGGCTTTGCAAAATAATTTTCCAAAATTTTGCATGATTTTAAATGTTAATCAAGGTTAAAAAAAAAACATGAGATTTAGTTGGACGAGTGACTAGATAAGAAACTACTTACAGAGATTCTGCAGTCCTGTTTTTCTATGTTTTCACACTGGATGTGAAAGTACAAAAAGGATACTGTATAATTTCATCCACTGGTTTGCCGACCCGCGAGTCTGGGTCATTGCCTTCTGCAGCATTTACTACCATCGCAAAGGCCTGGAGGTAAAACAATTTATCTTCCAAGTCACAGCAGAATAAATATTTATAATAATAATAAATGTTGCACAATTAAAAATCAAGACTTAAGGTATTGCGAGGCAAAGTAAATCGCCAGATTTCTCCATCACAATAGGTCCAGCAACTGTTAACAGCAAACCTGATTTTGCTGCCTCTCTTTTTAACTTAAGCAAAATGTAATTAATATTTCCAAATGTCATTCTGTACTACATATGTACATATGTACTATGCTATGTACTACATAGCGAATGCAGATTTTGATAGTATCAAAAGTTTCTCCAGGTGTCCTGGCCAACAACCCACGAATAAAATTGATCATTGACTTCCTGCCTGTTTGTGGGGCATTGCTGTGGGCAAACTGCCTGCTACGTTTGCCTACAAATACGGTCACCGGATTTTAGGGTAAATTCAGTGAAGTGATTTGAGACATTTTGATGACATTATAAGGCATTATACATCAAAAGCAAGGATTATAATGCCAGTAATTGTTGGGAACATAGGAAAGAACAGATGGAAAAAAGTAGGCTGTTCAGATTGCTTGATCTTACTACATTTTGTTCCACTGCCTTGTCCGTTTGCCATATTCCTTGATATCTCTCTTGGTTGTCGAGCATCTGTTTCTCTCCCTAAGACATCCCTATTGATTTTGACTTCACAGCTTTTGGGGTTTTAGAATTCTTCATCTTCAGAATCGTGAAGAAACACTTCCTGATCCAAGTACTAGGTGTTTTGGCAGCCTTTGAAATAAGGTCTGCAGGCTTTGAAATAAATATCTCTACCAAGATAGCTGTCTGCTATCAAACAGCAATGCTATCTAACAGCAATTGTTTGTAATAAAACTAAACCTTCTCTGTAAGGAATATTATCCCAGTCCATCAATACTCTCACCATAGCCAAGGCCTTTTACCCCAAGTAATAATCTAGTGAATTTTCAATGGACATCCTTCTGAAGATCAGTTGCTGAACTGAACTGTACTCCACTCCAAATGAAGTCTGACCTGCATTCTGTAGATCTGGCGAAGTCAGAAAAATTACTGTTATGACAGACATGGAACTCCAGAAATTTGCAGTACAGACAATGGCTATTCGGCCCATTGCGCCTGTGTTGGCTTTTTTAAAGAGCAACCCTTTTGGTCATTCATTGCCTTTTCCGCTTGAATCTCTGCAGTAGTTCCTTTTGAAAGCTAATATGGATTCTGTCTCAACCACAGAAAACAATGTTAATCTCCCCCTTTGCAAGCTAAATTAATTTGATATCCTATAGTCACAAATTCATTGATCAGTGGAAATGATTTATCTCTATTGACGTCAAAACTCCTCAGAATTTTAAAGACCTTTATCAAGTTAACTTTTTTTGTGTCAGCAGAACTGTCTGGTTCCTCCAATCTGCCTAATGTCAGCGATTATTTTATTTCAGAAACTATTACAAAACCTTATTTAACACACTTCGTATTCCCACAGTATCAATGGAGCCTTAGGAATGCTGGAGCTTCTATGGAAAATGAACACTGACACACCTGTTTGAATGTGTAATGTAATAGAAAATGGTTTTGCATTACACTTTTTTAAACAAAAGATTAGCTTCTGTCTTAGCCTATACGTGCACTTAATAGCAATTAATGGTAAAGCTCTGTAAATTTCATCATTACAGCCCTTTACCAACTAAAAGATTATTTTATTGTCCTATACTTAGATCTAGCTTTTGACATTTTTTCAACCCAACCTCAGTTTCTCTTTTCTGACAGAACTGCAATGGTTGTTGTTCCTAATTCCACTGAAATTTAAGTGAATTTGCTTTCTGAAACAACAAAATTGTTCTGCATATCTTGCAACTTTTCTTTCCTTGTGGTTCAACCAAACAAAGTATGAGGAACAGTTGTGCTTAGCGCAAACTTGACCAGAAATCCTATTGTCGCAGCTGAGAGGGATAGATCTAGAACAGCAACACAAGTACTTTGAATTACTCGTTGCCATCGCATTGATGATAAAAACTCAGCCACCCTTGGGTTTTTGCCATAACTTGCCAGAGATCAAAAAAACTACTTTTAGAAAGCCTAATATTGATTTATCTAGTTACAGTACTTGAATGGAATTACAGAATAAAATCAAAGTAGATTTATAGGAGCTGAATGACTTAATCGACATTTATGATGGTAATCGTACAATGTTTGGTAAATTTTCTTTGCCCTGTCAATCAAACCCTCCACCCCCCATTCCTTAACAAGAGTCGGCACTTTCATGATGGGGGTTGGGGGATTGGAGGGACAAAGTTCCAACATGTTGCACACAGAAATAAATGCAAATGATATTGATGTGGATTACAGATAGCTTCTGACAACCTCACCATTTCCTCTCCTCCCCACACTCCTATCTGTATTCACTAATGCCACCACCTCCTTCAAATAACAGTGTTAGTGGAAGAACCATTACTTATGATATTATTAACTAGAATGTAACAAAGCAACACCTGGTGTGAACAACCCCTTCTTCTTGCTCCAAGCTCCCCTTCCATACCTCTCACCATCAATAAATGAAATCCCAAGCATACCTGTAACCAGTCGTACAAGTTAATCAGCCGGCCACATTCCAGGTGAAGCTTGTATGCTATACAGATATCAGGTGCTGTGTTGGGAATAGTGCCTCCCTCACTTTTCAAGACTTCATTCTGAATAGACCAACACAGGAAAAATTAAAAGAAATACTGTATTCTTAAAAGTACAGGGAGCTTTACATCACACAACAAGAACAATTTGGATTTATATAGCACCCTTCACGTTGAACGGTGTCTCAGAGCGCTTCCCAATAATGGATCCCGGCCCGAGCCAGGGGGAGGTGACCGAAATCGTGGTCGAAAAGTAAGGTCTTTAGCTGAGACCTGAAGGTAGGAAGAGGGAGCGAGGTGAAGGGAGGAAGGGAGTTCCAGAGCTTTGGAAGGCATGGCTGCTGATAGTGGAGAGGATTTGGGGGACAAAGTGGAGGCCAGACCCAATGGAGCAAAAGGCGATGGGTACTGTTGTGAGGAGAGAGGTCAGAGAGGTAGGGGGGATGCAGGGGAGGGATTTGAAAACAAGAGTGAGGATCTTGAAATCCATCCTCACCGGGACAGGGAGCCAGTGCAGTCTGGCAAGGACTGGAGAAGACAACTATTTTTATTTGTGGATTTCCCCTCAACAACCCCCTACCTCATTGGGACCCTCCTTTAAAATAGATTTGCCAGGATTGGGAAGTTGGAGTTACTGATGGCAAAGTCAAAAAGGAGGGTCTTGAGGCTGGTCTTGGAAGGAGGCTAGGGAGGGGGCGAGGCAGAGGGATTGAAGGATAGAATTCCAAATGGGGCAGAATGGCGCCCCTGCCAATGGTGAGGCAGGGGACATGGAGCAGGCCGGAGCCCATTGACCAGGTGAAGCGGACAGGTTGGTAGGTCGCAGAGGTAGAGTGGGGCAAGGCCATCAAGGGTTGTAAAGCTGAGGTCCAGGATCTTGAATTGAATCCTCTGAGTGATGGGAAGCCAGTGGAGACGGGGGACAATGGGGATGATAGGGTCACGGAGCTTGGTGCAGAGTTCTGGATGATCTGGAGCCCATGGAGGGAGGAATAGGGGAGGCCGACAAGCAGGGCATTAGCGTGGTCGAGCCGGGACGAAATAATGGTATGAATGAGTGTTTCAGTGGCATGGCACAGCATGGTTTATGTAGGATAATGTCTCAAAATACTTCAGATGGAGTTGGAGCTCATCTCAAGGATGGAATTAGGCTCAGGTGTAATGCTTCCTGCAGTTAAACAGTCTGTCATGAAACTTGCATGTGAACGATGGTAACTAGGGCAAGATATCAGAGAGTGCCTCCAGCAAGAGAAATTAGAAGTCAAAAACTTCCATAGAGAAAAAAACATCAGGCAGAGGTTTAGAAGCCTGTTCAAGTATTACAGGAGAGGGTACAAAAAATGTAAAAGACAACAAATACATTGTTAAGGCTGCAAATGTTTAGCTTTGCATTACCTGCAGGTAGTGGTATGGATTATTTAAAGCTGTCTGCAAGGCATTGCGGGGTGCAGCATTCAAGTGTTTTCGAAGGGTGCTTGCAGCACTGAAATATCTAACTTCGTGCAGTGTCTGTGTCTCTGGTGGCAAAAGAAAATCCCTGTTTAAAAAAAAATACAATGATTAAAAACAAATGAAAAAAAAAGTACATCTTTCCACATCCAGAATCATCATTGGTTCAGCCTGGTTCAGTCGGTAAAACTCACCCGAGACAGAACGTTGTGGGTTGAAGCCGCACATTGGGACTTTTGAGCTCAGTCTAGACTGACATTCCAACATAGGTGCTGCAGGAGCACTGCCCCACGAATGGCATTAAGTACTGTGATTGCCCATGTACTGTGACTGTACAGTGCATGTACTGTGACTGTTTTAAAATGACCCTTCATAATCCCTGAACCAGACACTTCTTGCATTGATGCATCTATTTCCAATTTCATTTAACATCTTATATAATCATAAAAGTTCCCTCACAGGCATCTTTTTTCAAGGCTGAAAAGCCCTAGCTTATATAGCCGTTCCTCTAACGTTGAGAATCTTCAGTGACTCCTGAATCTCATAAATGTGGAATTACAGGACTATATGGCCCATGGTGAGGTCACAGGTGCAGACAGCTGCAGAACGTCTAATATATGACCCATTACATCCCTTCTTAGCAACAGGAAATGAGCACAGCATCTTGCTTAGCAACTATACATGCATCAGACTGGCAAATGCACGCATTAGGTTAAATGAGTTCCTATTGCTCAACTGGAACGGCTTATTGACATAAAATTGTTATTGAGCTAATTTGTGGGGAACACCAGCAGGTTACTTTAGCTAATAAACAGGAAATTTTGCTGACTGTTGCCAGCAGAGAAGCAGGTTTAATTCTCCTCTCTGCTGAATCCCTAGGATCAGCTAAGCTAACTGGAGAGTTGCAGACAAATGGCAGAAAATCAGCAGATAGGGATTTTCCATGAGGTATACTCAGTTGAGGTGGTCCAGGAGCAATATAGGTAGCCCCCATCCTCCCCACCCCCCTCCAGGCGAGGTGAAGAAGAGGATGAAAGAAATTAAGAGGGAAAAATATGTGACCCAATATAAGAGTATACTGTAAAGTGAATTGACTATATATATTTTTGGACAAAATGCGGCAGCCAATTGCGCACAGCAGTGTCCCACAAACAGTAGTGGATGTAAATGACCAATTTATTATAGTATATAAGGATAGCCCAAATCCAGCCAATTTATAGTACACCAGGCTGCATTCGAATACAGTGCTGGGGGTTTACTGCATTGCGGGAGGTGCTATCCTTCTGATGAGACGAGTTTCTATCTGACTGTCTTGGTGCATGTTAAAGATCACATGGCACTTTTCAAAAATATACGGGAGTCTCTCCCAGTGTCCTGGCCAACAATCTACAAGATAAAACTGATCATTCACTTTCCATGGCTGTTTCCTGGTCACTATTGTATGCCAATTGGCTCCTGCATTACCCAACAAATAACAGTCACTACACCTTACAGTAAACGATGTGAAGTGCTTTTGAGAGCTTCAACTACATGACAAATAGTAATCTTTGCAGTTCATTCAGGTCAGGATGACGTCTCAATGCACTTCATAGGATTTACTATATCAATGCAAATATTATTATTATAAATGATATTACTCAGCATTTGACCTACACTTTCAACTCACCTTATCAGCTTGTCTATGAACTGAAGAACTTCTAAACGTAGGGTTTCAAACCTGCTCGGTTTCTTGGATCTCCTCAATGTCTTCATTTCTATCAACTCCTAAGAAAATCAATGCAATACCGCAGTCAGGCAGGCACTGCTTATTGGAGGCAAGAAATTCCACCTAGTCTTAGCCTGCAAGACTAGGCAGAAAATGAGCTATTGTAAGCTTTAAGGCAACACAATTTATTTAAAAACAAATCTTGAATCCCATATTAATTTGAAAGCTGGCTCTTTTCAAGAACCACAGGAAACCAGTTAACAAATTAAGATTCAACATTTTTTCCATTTCTGCACCTTACATTTTGAGACACAATGGTCCTATAACTTTATAGCTAGATGGAACTTTGGACGATAGATCAATAGCTACTGATTAGAACAACCTAACAGTAGCACTGTGTGAGAGGTTATTTTGGAGCTTGGCTCAGTAGTAGCACTCTTGCCTCTGATTCAGAAGATTGTTGGTTCAAAATCCACTTCAGGACTTGAGCTCACACAATCTAAGATGAAATTCAAATCCAGGGGAAGTGTTGCGTTGTCATAGGTGCTTTTCTTCAGATGAGACATTACCACAAGGTCCCATCAGTTTGTTCAGGTGGACGCTAAAGATCCTGTGGCAATATTCAAAAAGGGAAGGGAGTTTCTCCTGGGGTCCTGACCAACAATCCCCAAAATAAAATTGGTTATATGGTTCATGGCTGTTTGTGGGACATTACTGTGCAAAAGTGGGCTGCTGCATTCTCCTGCAAATACACATTCTATTTCACAGTAAATCATGTGAAGCAGTTTGGGACATCCTGCCAATGTTAAAGGAACTATACCAAAAGGATCATTATTATTTTATCACTTAGGCTTATGGAAATGTTAAATAATTTTTTTTTAGCTAGTTATATTATACCGGTAATTGCTTATTGAAAATAAACATAGTTGAACATTTATACTGTAGTTTAACTTATGATTTTTGCTTTGAAAGAAGGAATAAAACAGAATGGAAATAAAGGAACCTTTTGGAGTTGATAAAGATTGGTCTTTCTCTGCAGTGGTTTCTGGGTTGTCACCTCTTCTCCACTTTCTCTGACCACCTCTACAGGAGAAACACCTAAACAGAAAAAAACATCACAGCAAGTGCAATTTTTTTCCATCACTTTATTTGCTGAGATATGCACTCAAGAGATTAAACAAAAATCGAATCCAAAGAAAAAAAAAGAATTGGATTTCATCTGCTGCTAATTAAATAGCATTGTAGGGCTGTCAATTGCCCTGTGTACCAAGCACTCAACATTTTCATCAGAAGACCTGTCCCATAATAGTGTCCTGTAGCTTAGTGGTTAAGCACTCGCCTCACAAGCAAGAGGACTGTGTTTGATTCCTGGCAGGGCGAAATGCTGGGCAAGTTTTCACACTCCTCTGTTTACCTAGTAGTAAGTTGGAACCCAGTTAGACGATTGGCGGATCACTTTTCCAGGGTTATAATTCCTTCAAAATAAATACTAATTTGGTCTTTCAATCCATGAATGTCTGTGGGACACTGCTTTGCATAATTGCCTGCTGCATTTTGCCCACAAAATATACAGTCAATTCAATTTACAGTATATTCTGCAAAGTGTTTTTAGACGTCTCAAAGACGTGATGAAGTGCCATATCAAATGCAAGGATCATTATACCAAAGCCTCTGAATTGGTATCTTTTGGTGTGGGTTTTGATGGGAATCATGGGGGAGGAGGAGAGTTTCAGTTGGCTGAGGTTGGTATCCAGTTGCTTGGGGAAGTTCTGATCGGGATGCAGGCAATGAAAACCAACTGGAAACACTACTTGTTTCCATCCATTCAAATTTTAATTTCAAAAATGGGTTAGTGCAACCTCAACAATAATAGTTTAACTAATGACACTGTATTTCTCTTTTAAAAATAATTAGTTAAAATATAAAATATTATTTTGCCTGAATGTCTGCATACCTCTAGGGAATTTTAAAAGAACAGATTAAAAAGTCCTACCCACCTACGATCTCAGCTAGTAAATCAACTCTCTCGGCACCCATTGTCACCATTATCAATTTACACACAGTTCATCACTTACTGTCCAGATTCTGAAATCTTATAAGAAATTCTTCCAGCTTTTGAACAGATTCTTCCAGATTGTCCTGCCCGGAAGACTTCAACACATCCAAACATCTGGTCAGCAGAGACACTAGCTCATCCTTTGCCATCATTCTGGTGCAGATTAAAACAACATTTGCACTAACGCTCCTCCAAGTTCAATAATCTTATCACAGTACAGCCCAAATCATACCAACAGTACGGTATGATTCAGTCACCAGTTTGCAGAATACGCAAATAAGATCTGCATCTCATGTTCTTTCATGTCCTTATTATAATAAACAGCCCAATGAAAAACTACAAAGCAGTGGTTTCTGTACATTAAAAACAACCAGAAATGTATTGTCATCCTGTATGTCTGTAGTAGAATAACAACTTGCATTTATACAGCACCCCCCCACTGCTGGGCGGCGTCTCAGAGCACTTAAAGGTTTTGAAAGGGGAACAGTGTAATAAGGAAGGTTCTAGAAGGGGAACAAAATATGGGTGGATTGGGGAGGGGGTAAGAGGAGGGTGGTGAGGAGATGCCGGTTTGGGATTTGCAATGACTTGAGTTTTTTTTTACTGTGTGCAAATTGTATCGCTCCTGAAACCAGGTGTTGTTTAGAGAGCAGCACGTGTGTGATAGTGTCTGAGCCCCCATCTGGCACAACATCACTGGCAAATCACAGAGGGGGAAAAACAACTTTTGGAAGTGTTTTTTCTGCAGTTACTTTTACCTCAGAAGTGTTGATGACCTAATTGGAAGAATGGACATGGAGATTTTGACGGTCTTCCACAAATAAATGAACCACTGCTGGACTGTAGTCACTAGAGACAAAGAACTGACAGCCGAAGTAACAAGGCTGCTGAAGCCTCATCCCCAGGTAAGAGGGCAGATGGTTTATGATTGGTCTTGGAATAAACAGTCTGCTAGAAAATGTGCATATGGGTTGGGGGTGGATTGCGGGGGTAGAAAGAGAAGATATTCCCTTTCCTCAGTTGTTTTCATTCTTTCCTTTCAGGAAAAAACTTTGTGCAAAGCTAAAACCACAATGTAAAGGTTTTAGCTTTGCACATTTAGGGGTGGGAGTACCACACCAACCATGACCAAGTCCATCCGCCATAATTACCCGAGCAGCTGAAAGGCAGAGCCATAGTCTTCGGTCTCCCACACCTCCTTTTCCAAACACTTGCTGTGCAGCTCCCTGATCTGTGAAGAATCATGTGGCATCCATGAACTGTGCAGAGACTTACACTGGCGACGCAGATTATTTAACTGAAGCCTTGTTTTGTCCACAAAATACTGTATACAGTCAATTCACTTTACAGTATATTCTGTGAAATGCTTTGAGACTTCTCAAAGACGTGACCAAGGCGCTATATTAAATGCAAGGATTACTCTTATTAGTATCATTTTAGAGACAACTCACATGAAACGTTAATCATTGGCAGTGGTTTACACAGATTACCCAGTTCACAGCAAGTGATGAGTTTAGAAGAGGGAGTGTTACTGGTTATTCAACTCACTCACCACACCTGCTACTAAGCAGAGATCAGTACCATTATAATACAGTAGCTGGAAGTCCATTTCAAATGTGACCAATCTATTATAACCTGGACAATTGCCCGCTCTTACGTCACCAAATCTTACTTCACAGGAAGCTGGTCATTTAGCGATAACCCCTTCCTGTAATTATGCCTGTGCTGGCTCGCCGAAAGACCTTTCAAGTTACTCCCACTCCTCTGCTCCCCATAAAAGAGCAGACGGGGGGTGGTGGGGGTTGGGTAAGTAGAAAGGTCTGCTATTGTCCAGTTCCCTTTTATAAGCTCTTATGAGTGCTGCTTCAAGCGTGGTTTTTGGTAGGACATTCCACATACCACAGTGAGTGATTTCCCTGATTCCAGGACTTGGGACTTTTATCTATGTAGGCTATCTCTGATCTTACCTGGGTTAGTTTCAGCCTAATGATTTATTTTATAACTATTACTATGATATTTTCCCTTCTTTGTAGAGGCTTTGTTCTGCTGACTAGTTGTCGCATTGTTGATTGTTTAATACTAATATTCATGCACACTGGATATTCTAGCAAAGCCTAGAATCAGGTTGGTGTACAAACCAGTCACTGGACTATTAGTAAATCCTGCAAAGCATTTGCTGTCCTCCTGATGTGAAAGATGCTAGCTGCTTAAAATGCAACGATTATTATAGAATTAAAATGTTGTACAGTTGTATCTTCAAAAGGATAATAATAATCCTTGCATTTGATATAGCATCTTATCATGTCTTCGAGGCTTCTCAAAACGCTTCACAGAATATACTGTAAAGTGAATTGACTTAAGGTTTTATGGGTGAAATACGGCAGCCAATTCAACACAGCAGTGTCCCACACAGTTGTCGATTGAGTGACCAATTTATTACTTTTTTAAAGGAATTATTATTATCCCCGAAAAAGCGACCTGCCAATTGACTTATAACTGGGTTCCTACTTACTTCTAGGTAAATAGAGGTGTGTGGAGGAATGAACCCACTCAAAGCGCTCTGAGACGCCATTCGGCGTGGAGGGCGATATATAAATTAAAGTTGTCGTTGTTGAAGGAAACCTGCCGGGAATTGAACGTGGGTCTTTTGAAACAACAACAGCATGCTTTCGACAAATGGTGTCCAGTTGCTCCCTCCCCACCATCCTTCAAAGCAGCTATGGAATGCTCCCATTTTGGTGCATTCTAGCAGGTTGTGAAGTCCGGCTGGTCCGACTCATTGCATCACTTTGCGTCACACGAACCCGTTGGACACAATGGTTAGATTAATCACAAGCAAAAGAAAAAAAAACTTTTCCTAAAAACAGTCAACTTTCATCGCTCTTCAAACCTCAACCTCAAACCTCAACAATCACCTCTCACTGACACCTACATGGACACACACCTATTTCTGTCTCCTCATCACCCTATCTCCACTTGACCCTTTTCCAAACCACTCTGGTTGAATTTTCAGGCAACAGGGACTTGATTCTCACCCTGCATTCCTGCAATCTTACCTGTTTGCCAAGGGGATATTTTGGAAGTGAGGCTGCGAGAATGTGCAGGCACTTCAGCACCGGGAGATAGTTCTCATGATAGACGTGAAGGTCATTCAGCAGCTTCCTCACAATGTCCTGAAGCAGTGCATTGAGCAAAGACAAAGAAAAGGATATTATATTATCTTGGACACAATCAAACCACTGAGCTGAAAATCCCCAAGTAATTTTCATGCACCATAGCCATGTTTGTGCTTCACCCATTTTCTCCTGTAGCCTTTACGTCATATACACAGAGTTCTGGCGGGTTTATGGAATATTTACAAAATGTGAAAAGCAGCTCCACGCAAATCAATCAATGACCCAGTTACTAAGAAACACAGCAGATGGTTGCTAGTTCCAATTGCATGGTGAGGAGCTGATCTCAACCCAGGCAGAACTAGGGCCCTGCTTTAACACTGCTGTATAATGAAGGTGGGTGGGGGGGGTGAACAGGAGTATTCAGCCAGGGTTCCCATTCCTGAACATGACCTGGAGACCTCGACTGGAAAGGTGTGTTTGTGGACATTGGGCAAGGATGTCGACAGGGAACATTGTGACATCCCCTACCCCCGTCAAACAGCTTGCTAAGGCTCCGACATGAATAATGGTCACTTGAGAGTGGTAGAAGAGGAAGCCTGATGCTTGTAGAATTGTCTCCAGAAAAAGGAAAACAAAGTCAGATGTTTTCAGGAGAGAATTAAATAAATGTGAATGGTCAGAAATGATCTCTGTAAACTCATTAGCACAGGCAGACAAACTGGGAGCTTGGTTTAACATCTGATCTATAAGAGGGAATCTCCAGCAGCTCTCCCAGTGCTCCACTCGAGCATCAGCCAAGACCAGTGGCTTCCAAACTTTAAATAGCAGCGCCCCCACTAACTCAGCAAAGTTTTTGTTGCGCCCCCGCCTCCTTCACACTCAGCTCCACAGCACTCGGGTCCTCAGCTCCACACACTCAGGTCCTCGGCTCCATACGTACTAGGGGGTTCAAGACTCTAAAGCTCCGCGCCCCCAGAGGCCAATGGTCCTTCTGACCCAGAAGCAAGTACTAGCACCCAAGCCTGGCTAGTCTTATTTAAAAGGCTTACAATGTACCTTGTTTGCACAGGTTTTAGCTTGAACAATCTTCTAAGATATAGAAGACATTATTAAATTTGTAGACACGGAAGGCAAGGTTTTGTCTTAGAAAATGCCCTAACCAATGGCTGGCTAACAGATTACCTTTAAATTATGGTCCTCAGTCAGCAGTTCAACCTGTTTCTCTGGGTCCTGGCCCTCCACATATCTAAAATGTCAGGAAAAAATTATTTTGAGTGGTAAAAATAATTGAAATTATTACGACGATTCAAGCAAGTCTTTGTGTCAATCTCCATTTAATTCCGTGAGATTTAATTCTGTGAGATGTCCTTCAGACTTGAAACGACCTCTGCTCTATAAATGCAATTTGCGGTTTTCTGTTGTTGAACACTTTATCAGTCGTGTCATATTTGATCTACTTTTCTTCAGCAGGATATTTCTTGATAAGACTTATTATTAAGACTCTAACCTTCTCTTTTCTCTCCCCTTTCTCAATCATATGCTTGAGTATCTCACTTGTCCAATTTGCCATTTAAAATGTCCCTTCCTACTCTTTTACAGAGTGTAACACATTTTACCTGAAGTTGCGGCTCACCCACTAACCCCCAACCCTTCAAAACTGATGTGCAGGTAAACTCACACAAGTAGTATCGGCCAATTTAAGACTTTCCAAAGTTAAGTTTGTCTTTTGTGACATGACGACAGGTCATGTCACATTTCTTGTGCTTGTTTCAAACACAGCTCTAAGTGTGCCTATAGGTACTTCATCAATGCAGCTGGTAAGTGTAGTGAAGATGATCTGAGTTAGATGATTTGCATGGGAATTAGGATTACTTGGAACAAAAAACTGTTACGATTTAGCCATTTTATCCGACTAGTGAAATCTGACTAGTGCAAAGAAACTTGAGCTTTTTGGTAGCAAAAGGAACTCGGGTGCATGTATGCCTTAGGCGGGCATACGAGTTAGAATGACAAGTAGCAATTTTATCTGTATTCTTATTATGGGATAAAAGAGAGCGCATAATCCATGGATTCTGAATGGGAGAAAATTGTCCTGTGGTAATTTGGGGCCCAAAATAATTTGTGGATGGGGATTGGCGCTTATCTGCGGGGTCAACCCTCATTCCCTAAGGGGAACGTTTTGACTTAATTTGGCTGATGGGAATGATCAGACTTAACCTTGCTCATTAAAAAAAAATTGCCATGTTCAGAACTTGAGAGTAAGTTGCGTTTGTGAAGAAAAAAATCTAACTTCTGGGCTGTGGGTGTCAGATATTCAGTGTGCTTGTTCATCTAATTGCTCCGGTCTTATTCAGACCTCATGGATATCATTGGCAGAATTCAATAGCTCAGCGCTGAATAAATATAGTCTGGAGTTTTCACTTGATTACTGACATAACACTAATAAAAATCATCAGCTGCTAGCGAACAAGTCACTGCCACTCACCTCATAAAGGAAGGCACTTGACGGATCAGCTCACATTCATCATGGGTCAAATCCTGTACTCGGGCGTTGGCTTCATCCAGTGCACAACATAACAGACTAAGAGGCTGACTATAGAAGTGCTCCAGTAGAGACAGCTGTACACATAAGGAGGAAAAGGAAGGGTAAAATTAAAGAAAGGAATTCAATAACTACATTTCTATTCTACCTCCAAAGCATTATCACTGAAATGTTGTAGCTGGCCTGGTTTCTCCTTACCTGGAATCCTTTGACAAAATTCCTCACAGAAAAATCATGATATAAAAATATGCAGATTAACACCTGCAGCACCTTTCCACTGAGTTTAAACGGAAATTTGGTCGTCAGGATTAACTGTGAGGGATACATAAACACAAGATCAAACCGAGAAATAGAATTATTTTTAAAGGTAAATGTTATTTTCAGTCAATCTACATACAGGTGGCATTAATTTCAATCCAGCGAAAATGTTGCATTGAACAATAAAAACACATATGCTCAAACATATATCCATACAATTAAATAGATTACACAAAGACAAAAACAATACATGCACTTAAATACACAATACAGATTAAGATTGATCAAAATTAAGCTATGTTGCCTCGAAGAGAAGGGTCTTGGACCGGTCTTGAAGGAGACAAGGGAGTGAGCAAGGCGAAGGGATTGTGGGATGGAGTTCCATAGCGTGGGGGCAAAGAGGCTGAAAGCCCGGCCACCGATGGTAAGGCAGGTCGGGCGCGCAACAAAAGTTACAACTTCATCTGAAGATTAGGAAAAATACAAACTTACTTCAAAAGAATAGTGAACATTTAATAAGATTTGAACATAGAATAAACCATGTTAGAAGCTTCATGCTGTGCAGAATTGCATCAGTTAACCAGATAAACTAGATCCACTGCTAGTGTGATGACAGACAAACTAGATCACTGAGCAAGAATTACCTTATCGAATACTGTGGCCAAATGTTCAGTGCAGGAAAGTGATTGAAACAGCTCAATACAAAGCAGTGAGGACACTGACTGGGGTAGCATTCGGTGGAGTGCGATAGATGATGTGGCGATTCCAAAAATCAGCATCAGTGGGAGTTGCTGGATGTAATTACTGAAACATAAATTTTAAAAAAATTAGGTTTAATAATGGCTCCCAGGATCGACATTCCATGTGGGAATTCCATACGCTATCTTACCCTGAACAGACCGCCATTTTCATTCCAACCCATAAAACAGTATTCACTTACCTCAAATTTACTGTACTTCAAATTTTTAAAAAAAATACCCAAGCGCCCAAATGACTACAAGCACCAACACACAAAGCCATACAGACCAAATGGTGCTGGACGCCAGCTCCAGTGTGCTGTGTTAGCTGATCTACAGTTGCCCTCAGGGCCCCTGGGCTAGACAAAGGGAGGGAAAGCAGTTCCATTTTGAATTGTTACCCGAACAATGTGTGGACCAACAAAACTGAAATTTACAGTAGATTTAACATTATACAATCAAGATTGTGGCACTTTCAACAACAAGAAGATTATATTTGTATTGGGCCCTTTACTAGGCCTTTCCTCAGTTTGAGTTTACCTGCAAATGACCAGGAAATCTTGCAGAACTTTGGGAAGGAAGCTCTCCAGATCCTTGAAGATGATCACGACAGGAGGGGACTGTATGTACTGTGGAGAAGAGGATTTCCTCTTCTTACCCGGGCTGATTAAGGTGCATTCCTGACAGAACAAAGCACAGGTCAATTAGCCACCATAACATGGTTTCAGTACAGCCAGGAGTCTTGTCTGATGCTCCCATGAAGGTTTTAATGAAAAACTTTTTTGTTCGAACCATAATTATTATAATAATAACCAAGCATTTCAATTCCATAACTCTGGAATTCCTCTCTCTAACACTATCTCACCCCTCGCTTTGTCGTCAAGTGCAACCTCTTCCAACGCACCTACAGCCACCTCCCCCTTGCTGGCTGTTGGACCCTGTCCTTGTAAAGCACTCTGCGACGTTACACTATGATGTGAAGGGCTCTCCACAAATACACGTTGTTGGAATTAAAATCCTACATCTGATCTACAGCCTCTTTCGGGAGGATTTTCAAGAAACAACTATTGTAAAGTGTAGCGATTGCGGATTTTGTGGGCAAACAAGAATGCCAAATTCGCACAGCAATGTTCCACAAATAACCAGGCATTTGAAGAAAGATCAGGGAGTTTGATTATGAACATCAGTCTATCAATATAACTTGAATTTTAAAAAATATATCTAAAACAAATTCTAAAACAAATTATTGTTGAATAACAAGTCAAATTATCCTATACTAAAAGATTTGAGTAACAAAAAGCCATTTCTCAGATTGTGTGGCACTGATTAATAATAATAATCTGTGTTTCTACTTACTGCTAATTAAACAGAGGTATGCTGAGTACTAGGGTCCGGCGATATATCGATATATCGCTAAAACCCGATATAATTTTCATATCGATATGCTGATATAGACATTTTTAATATATCAATGTATCGAAAAAACAATATATCAAGGTAAAAAATCGGGATGCGAGCACACTGAACTACAAGACCCAGAATGCTCATCTCAATACACAATGCACAGACCGAGGTGCAAAGCCGCCATATTGTATTCACAGTCCTCGATTACAATATACAGGTATGCAAGAGGTGGGGGGTGAGAGAGACGGCTGGGGGGGTGAGGGGAAGAGAGACTGCTGGGGGGGGGGGGGTGAGGGGGAGAGAGACGGCTGGGGGGAAGGGGAGAGAGAATGCTGGGGGGAGAGTGGGAGAGAGATGGCTGGGGGGAGGGGGAGAGAGACGGCTGGGTGGGGGGAGAGGGGGAGAGAGACGGCTGGGGGGGGGGAGAGGGGGAGAGAGACGGCTGGGGGGAGGGGGAGAGAGACGGCTGGGGGGGGGGGGGAGAGAGACGGCTGGGGGGAGGGGGAGAGAGACGGCTGGGGGGGGGGGGGAGAGACACGGCTGGGGGGGAGGAGAGGGGGAGAAAGACGGCTGGGGGGAGGCGGAGAGAGATGGCTGGGGGGAGAGAGACAGCTGGGGGGGGGGGAGAGAGACGGCTGGGGGGAGGGAGAGAGAGACAGCTGGGGGGAGAAAGACGGCTGGGGGGGGAGGGAGAGAGAGACGACGGGGGTGCGAGAGAGGGACGGCGGGGACAGCGGGGGGGGGGGGGTGGAGAGATGGGGTGGATGTGATAATATACAGATAGATAGAGATGGGGGGGATGTGAGAGAGAAGAGAGACACAGAGACACACAGACAGAAAAACACAGAGATGGAGAGAGTGAGAGACACAGAGAAAGATATTTACCTCCTGAGAAGATAGGCCCCGAATGCGCGCGCAGCACGTGTATGCGCAGTACGAAAAACCCCAAAATATAGATATTTCGGTATATCTCGATATGAGCCCATTGATATATTTAATCTGAAAATTTCCATATCGACGGACTCTACTGAGTACGTGAACTTGTCCAACATTTCACCCCTGAACCGAACGCAGGTCTCAAGCTTGTGAGGTCAGTATTCTAACCACTGAGCTACAGGACTACACATTGGATCAAATTAATACTGAATATTGGTCAATATTCACGGCTGAAATATTGACTAATGACCTGGAAAACTCCTCCAGCACTTCTCTGATCAGCCAACTTTTCGAACCCATCACAATTTTGTAATGATCCTCCTACATTTTTTTTAAAGTACGAAATACGTCAATAAGTACCTGGGTCTCAGCTCTATACCAGCCACAGAGGGATGCAATAGAGCAGAACATTTTTTTCTGTGAGAAGTCAACAGATGGATGGACATCGTCTTCATCATCATCATACACATGTCTGCCCATGAGGTGAACCAGAACCGTCTGCAAAACCTGCTTTACAGCTGAGGAAATGAGAAAACACTGGAACACAGGGCACTCACTCCATCAAAACAGAAATCCTCAATGAGCAAACAGCCTGTGCTGAGCTTCTGGCTTGTGGATCTCAGTGTTGCAACAGAAAACAGTTTACATAAAAACAGCAGCTTTCAGCTTGGGAGAACACTTCAAAGCCCTTTACACAGAGCACCTGATCCTCACCCCCGAGAGTGGTGGTGAGTAGTGGGGGGAGGATTTGAAAGTGAGTGGGTCAGATAACCAAAATTATGGTGCCCACGGACAGTTTGGAAGATATTTTTTTGGTGTTTTGTTTGCTAAAAAGCTGAAGCTTCATTAACCACGATCCAGAAGTCTAGTGCCATAGTTTCAGTTTCATGGACTTTGGAAATGAGAAAAGAATGGGTGAGATGTGAAGAGAGTCTAATTGACATCTGGATCTTCAATGTACTGTATTACATATTGAACACACTGCCAAACTGACCCTATTACATCAAATCTAAGCATGTACTAAAGTTGCGTTCCTACTCGCATGTGATCATGCTTTTTTAAAAAATCAGACAGAAAGTATTAAAACAATTGTTACAACATTAGATCAGGCCATACCAGTAAAATCTTTGCCCTGCAGGCAAACTACATATGGAGTAAGAGATTCCTGTAGAAGATCAGAGAGTTTTTGAAATGTCAACTCGTGGTCAGGCACATTCACACCTAAAAGGTAAAAACACAAACAGTCATTCAAGCAATGGAACAGGAGTGTATGCGGTCTTACAGAGATTGATATCTAAGGAACAAAATGTTGAATAGACAACCTGGCCTGTAAGCAATTCACAACTATCACAAACAAACAAAACCATCACCATGTAATAGTTAGGAGAGTTTGGGGGTGGGGTGGGGGGGTGAGGGGGTAGAGGTTGGAGAGGGTCCACAAAAGCCCCCTCCACCCCACCCCAGCCAGATAGCAGGCAAAGGAACTGATCGTATTCGGATCAACATCTCTGTGGCACATTAGTACTAAGGATAATTGTAGCCACCTCACCCAGTTGCTGTCAACCAACTTAGCAAAGAACATAATTCAAACCAGGGACTTTCCAGGTCTGTACGCTATACAGTAGTTTCACTTCAGATAATTGTGGGACACTGCTGTGGGTGATAAGCTGCCGCCTTTTGCCCACAAATATACAGTCAATTAACTTTACAGTATATTCTGTGAAGCGCATTGAGACGTCGAATAAGATGTGAAAAGCGCTATATCAAATGCAAGGATTATTATTTTATGATTATATTATTATTAGATACCGACTTTATTAAATAAGTTTTTATTTTAATTTCAACCTAGAAAGACAAAATACCTGCCTTTTTTAAAAAATGGTTCCTTATGATGCCAAAGTATCTCACAACTTTTCACAAGTAATTACTGTCAAGTGTAGTGACTGTTTGTCGCCAAGGGCAGTAGTAATTGCGTCGGCAAGTCCCACAATCAGTTACGAGTCAAATGAACAATTAATACGGAGGACTGATATTGAATACAAGCTCAAATCCCAACATAGAATCCACAATTTTCTGAGCCACAAACTACCAGAGTGCTACCAACTGAGCCAGGTTGACCCAGTTGTTGAAACTGGACAACTGCACGACTCAAACAGAACATCAATCGTCTGAGTCCCAGGGCTGTCAGACATCTAAATAGATTTGCTTCATGTGACTAAGGCTGTCAGTTGTCAGTAAGTCACTAAGCGGAATGACATACAGAAGAGATAACAAGAAGATCAGGGTGGGAGGAGAATCATTTCAATATTTAGCTTTACTTCACTTCATATTCTTTTCAATCGATAACTGCTTAGAGAGAAACAAATCATGTAAGAAAGGAATGTAAGAAAAATTTAGGATTTTGCTTTGCAATGAGCTTAATGCGGCTCCTGTCTCTTGACTGATGTGATTACCTAGAACAAGTGCTGCTGTGGGGATCTCACTGCACTGCATCTGGTAGCTCCAGCTCTTTGATTTTGATTGAAGGTCGGAGTGGGAATTTTTAATAAAAGACAATAAGCTTCCAAACATCTTCTTGTTCAAATTATCTTGCAATGCCTGCAATAAAGATCACAACACGGCACTGGAGGATGATGAGGCAGAATTAATACAGTCACTACCCTTGACACCAATTACCTGAAAAGTGCTTTGAGACAATTTGATATTATATTAAATGTTACTTTTCATATCCGATTTTACATATATATATATATATATATATACACACACACACACACACACACGGGTAGACCCTGCTTAACGAACGCCCTGTTAATGAAACTTCACTATAACGAGGGTTTCTATTTGTACCACTTCTCGCTTAACGAATTCGCTATAACGAATGTTGACACATTCCGGATTCCAGAACTCCGGACTTTTGGCTGCTCAACCTATACACCGAAAATGTTAGCGCTAAGAACTGCTAGAAACTAAACTGATTTTAGCAGGGAGGCTCGGGTCGGGGCGGCGTTTTGGCTGCCACCAAATTCAGTAATACAGTTAAACTCTCGCTTAACAAAATTTTCTCTTAACAAAATTTTCGCTTAACGATGGGTTTTAAAGTCCCTAACCCCTTCGTTAAGCGGGGGACACCTGTATACACACACACACGTACATATGCAATAAATACAGCAGGTCAGCAGGCTGCATCTAGGGAAAGAGGAAATGTCTGACAAACGGTCATAGACCTGAAACATTAACTCACTTTCAGCTCCCCATAGATCCTGCCTGACCTGCTGAGTGTTCCCAGAGACTTAGGTCTTTATAGCAGATTTCCAGCATCTGCAGTACTTTGCATTTAAAAAATATATATCTGCAAACTGATTTCGAAGGCTGCTTAAAAACATGAGATTTTCTGACAATTCAACCTCACCCCAACTCTCGATGTCAATGATTCCATTTGGAATAATGTTTCCAAAATTACCTCTGGTCATCTGCCCATTGGGCAAGAAGACAATGAGAAGACTCCAAATGTGTTGAATCCATTCGACATTCATTTGTGTGCACTTTCAAACTGCATAGCAGTTAGGCACCCTGATCAATTTTACACTCTAGCCCCAAATTCAAAGATTATTATATTATTATTATTATTGTAGGGCACTCCAACTTCAGCCTAAACAGATCAGTTAACCTCACTACAGACTGGGAATCGAGGCTGTAAACAGCTCCATGCTTAGCCAAGTTATCGGAGGAATTGAACTGTTTAGGTTTACCTAGTTTTCAATTAATTCAGAATGAGTAAATAAATATATTTGTTAATGTTTTTCCTATACATTTTTTAAATGAAAACCATTACATTTCAGCATGTAAAATATAGCATGTACAATACCCTCCCTTCTAAATACTTCTAACTCCCTTTTAAATACCGGCAAATGTTTTGGTTCCACATTCTCGCTACCCTCTGTGTGAAGCAGTTAATTCCAAATTCACTTTTAGATTCCCTAATCACTATCTTCTTAAGAAAAATAGTAGGTGCATTTTACTCACATAACCAAACCGATGTGTGGGGGTGGAGGGAGGAAGAAGAAGATAAGGAAGGTAATTTAATGCAATTAAATGAGTGCTGCTAAAGGCTATAAGAGTCTATTATTCATCACATTTAAACCATATGCAAACATGGCTATATTGCACACCACAAGTAACCCTAGTATAACAGAAAGAATTAAGGGTGCCATAATCAGGTAATGAAGAAAATAATTACAAGAGATTCTATTTGTGCTGTGATAAGCAGCACTTTAGGATACAACAACAATAACAACAACAAATTACACTTATATAGTGCCTTTCACGTCAGGAGGACGTCCCAAGGCGTTGGACAGTCATTGTTTCAGACCTAAGCTAGGGTCGGGGATGGGGAGGGTGAAGGGAAAGGGGGGATTTGGGGTGATCGATGGGACCGTCAAAGAGGAGGGTCTTGAAGGAGGCTAGGGAGGGGACGAGGCAGAGTGACTGCAGGATAGAATTCCTTAGATGGGGTCAGAGTGGCTGAAGGTTTACCTGCCAATAGTGGGAGGGGGTGTCGGGGTACATGGGGCCAGAGCCTGCTGAGTGGAGGGGGCGGACAGGTTGGTAGGTGTTTGGAAGTTGCAGATGTAGGAAGGGGCAAGGCCATGAAGGCCTATGGATAGCTATGCATTTGGAGTGGTCAAAAGGTGAGATTGGGCTGGGGAAAGAAAGATGAATGCTCGGTACAGGAAATGGTTTGAACAATAAAGATGTGAGCGAAACACAAAAACAAAACCACTTTCAGACATCTCTCTCTGGCCCTGGTTATCATGTGTCTTGCTTTAGACCTGTTTGGAGAAGACAGCTGGAGAACAGACTTATTGAGTACAACTATGTTATTGAGAAATTCCACTCCCAATTCAACATAAATGGGAATGTATACTCGCTGCTCAGTGCTTTGGGAGGACATCAAAGCTTCATAGCAGAATTTCTATAGAAAACGCCCATTCTTAATCTTTCCTTAACAGATGCACTTATAAGTACATCAGCCTGGCTCAGTCGGTGGTTTTCTCACCTCCTAAGTTAGCACCACCATTGGTGATCCGGCCTTCAGTCTCTCTGCCCCCTCCTTGGGAACTCCATTCCCATAGTGCCTTTGCCTTGCGCCCTCCCTTGTCTCCTTCCAAAGCACGTTTCAAGACTTTGAATGTGCATTCAGCCACCTTTCCTACCCCTGTCCTCAATCCCTCCTGATCCCAACCCCTGACTGTCCAGCGCTTTGGGAGGCCTTCCCTATGTGAAAGGCGCTATACAAATGCAATTTGTTGTTGCTGTTGTTGAAACCCCATGACAAGGCTTTGAGTTTACGGTACAGGCATACACTCCAGCACAGTATTGGACATTTCAATTTTCCAGTGTGACATTAAACCAAAGTTCCATCTGTCTATTCAGATGGACATTAAAGATTCCATGTTGTTGTTGTTGAAAAGGAAGATGCTTCTCCTTGTGCCTTGGTCAAAAGATAAATTGGTCATTCACTTCATGGTTGTTGGTGGGGTTCTATGTGCACAAGTAACTGCTGTGTTTGCTCACAAAAACATTCACTACACTCAGCAGTCATTACTTGAGAAGTTTTTGTGAATACCAATGTGGTAAAAATCTATAAAAATGTAAGTTCTATCTTAGGGTTTCTCTCTTCAAAACCATTCAAAAATAGATTATATTATAGCTCGGTTAAAAAATTAAAATTCTCCTCTCCTCTGAAGAACAAAGTTAAAATGATTAATTGGCAATGAATTTTGTAGAGAGCAAAACCAGCAGAGCTTTGAACCATACTGAAATATGCTAAGGTCACAAGAAGATCCACAGTAACACTGTGTGGAATGTACTAACACAGAATTAAAGCGAAAGAAAGTGGAAATCTGGGGGAGGTGAAATTATGTTCTCATAGTAAAGAGTAACTTTCTGATGATTGGCATTAATCGATTCCTGTAATGATACAAATGACATTCGCCCCATCTGATAAGGCTCTATATCAAATGCAATTCCAGTAAAAGCTTGTTTATATGGGCAACCAACCAACAGGAGCGCTCAACCAACTGGTATCTCCCAATACAATTCACTATTCCAGCAAACGGATCTCATACTGGAGCCATCCTGGACACTCTCGAGTATGCTCACTTTGTGCATGCGTGCACATGCGCACTTATTAAACTTAATGAACACTGGAATTTTTATTTTACTGATCATTTTACCGAGTGTGCTGGAATGCTTTATTGGTAAGTATCCATATAATATTCTATTATTATTTAATCTATTATTAATATGGTATGTTTTAAAATAAGTTAATTTTTTGTGTAGGATTTTCGTCACTTTGCCGCTCGAATATCCAGCGTATTTAATTAACCGGCACCAGTCAGGTACCGGATAAACAAGCTTTTACTTATTATTATTAATGCACACGTCAAACCTCAGCCAGAAGGCTATAGTATTACTTACCTCAATCTCCACTTTTGTCTGTTGCCATAGTGACTCATAAGTAGCAAATCGCACCTTGATGTTCTCTGATGCAGCTTTACCTTTATTAAAATAATCAGCTGCATAATGGAGAAAGGAGAGTGGTTTCAATCAGACTAAAGATTGGCAGCATTAGACGATAGATACCCGAGAGAATAAATAAGCAAGTTATCAATCACATGAACATTCCAGCCAATACAAGCTCCATTAGGACTTGAGGTTGGGTGGAGGAAATGTCAGCTTCACATTTACATCTCACTATGACTCTGCCTCTCAGACTTTCAATTGCAAGGTGCCTTCTTGTGCCAGCACATTCCAGTTCAAGTGTTTGTAGCTTGCTACAGGCCATATCAGATTTTACCCTACATTCCACTAGTGATAGATTTTGAATCATGGCTGTTTTTTAATAATTCATTGCTGCTATGTACGCTGCAGTGGCCGATTTGTTGAGTTGGATGAACCTGGACTTTTTGAGTTTAAAACATTTTTAATGATGAGGGTGAGGAAGTCGCAACAGAAGGAATCATTAAAAATAGTAAACGGTAGTCAGGTTTTATGGGTAGACAACGCAAAGTACTGCAAATGCTGGAAATCTGAAACAAAAACAAAAGTTGCTGCTAGGAACACTCACCAGGTAAGGCAGCATCTATGCAGAAAGTGAAGTGAGTCACTGTTTCGTATGAAGGGTCACAGACCCCGAAATGTTGACTCACTTTCCTTTCTCCATAGATGCTTCCTGACCTGCTGAGTGTCCCCAGCGATTTCTGTTTTGGTTTCAGGTTTTATTGATATATTGATTATCCTGTTAAATGCAACAAAGCCTAAAATTACATTTGGACCCTATTAATGCAGAGTTCTGTAGGATTTCAAAGGTATATTTTGTCTCTGCTTTCTTTTGGTCCAAAGGTCACCCTTCAGCAAAGCTTCAATACTTTAGTCAATCTCTTATGCTAAACAAGTTGGTTTTAAAGCAAGAATATTATTAAGGTTTTTCTTTTCATGGTTAGTGCCAAGAAACATTAGCCTCCCAGAATAAACGTACCTCTATGTGTTACTTAAAAGCATTCGGTGTGTTGCTTTTTTCTTTTATTTAAAAAAGTTTTTATGACTACAGCTAGACCTCGCTTAACATCCGGTATTCTTGCCCGGGTTTGCTTAACATCGTTTCGCTTAGATTCGCACTTTTTCACGAACACATCTGCGACGTTAAGCGAGGACTAAGTGCAGTTTTGAAATGAAAAGTGAACAACAAGAACAAAATTTGATTTATGGCGCGCTTTTCTCGTCGGGAAGACGAACCAAGGCGCTGAAGTTAAGATGCAGCATAAACTTCCAAACTTACCCTCTCCCCAATCCCACTCGGGCTTCCACTCCATAAATCACTTTGAGAGGTTAGAGGTACTATACAACTTCAAACTGTGGTAAACATTTGGAATAAATTAGACCAGAAGACACTAACCTGTTAAAGTTGGCGCTCTCTTTTTGGATCCTTTTGGCTTGAAAACGAAGCAGCCCTGCAGAATGAGAGGGAGTTTGAGACTGCAGTACACTGTTACAATTGCTGGCAGAAGAGGCCTGTTTTTTTAAGCAAGTTTTTTTAAGCAAGTTGACTGCTCTCAGGCTTCAATAACAAAGGACATAATTAATAGCACTTGGAACGAGTAGTGTGCTGGGTTCACAATGTCTTCCACTGAAACATTCCACAAGCAAAATAAATGTACACAATGCAACTGGTGTGAAGCTGCAAGGGTCTGGTAATGAATCAGGTGTGCAAGAGACCTGATAGCTTCAGGTTTATTTTCTGAGTCTGTGCCTTTTTCTTTTGTGTATTTTCTATCAAGTATATATACTAGCATAGACTTTCATGACAAACAGAATTAAGCCATCCAATGGGATTAATTTCCAAACCACTGCCACAAAACGAAGTTTGATAAAATAATGTTCTTGCTTTAGAACCAACGCTATGTAAATACAGGCCTGTTAAAAGTTAAAGGACAGCCAAATTATTGCATGTTTCCCACAGTCACATAAATTCACATCACAAACGGAACATTCAGTACTGCAATCCCAAATCCCACCAATTTATACTTTTATTCCCACAATGTTATCCATTTTATAATTTGTTTATTTGAATATATCTAGAATCTTGAAGCGCTCTGAGATGCCGTCCGGCGTGGAGGACACTATATAAATCGAAGTTGTTGTTGTAGTACAATGCCATAACTTCTGATGCTTTATTTTTCTTTCACTTTTGTTTGGTCAGCTGGGTGTCTGATACATGAGGAACCATCACCAGGCTTAAGAGAATCCAAACCACACTGAGAATTCCATGCATCCAAACAAATGGAAACTCCAGACAGATAGTTGGGGGGGGAACATCCTGCAGCATTAAGTGCAAGTTAGCAAGAGCCAAGGCTTGGGGGCCCCAGAGTGGGTGTTGAGATATCGCTGGAGTCTAAAACCACATAGGTTGCCATTCATATGACTGTCTGGCAAACTTTACTGCTGCTTGTCCTGCTAGGACCATCCAACCTATTAAGGTTTAGCTTGCAAGATTAGCAGGAGCTGAGTGGGAAAGGTCTATGCGCCCAGTGTCTGGTCTGCTCTTCCAAATCATTGCACAGATCTGGAAGCTGGTCATTTTAGTGATGGACTGAGTTGACACATTAGAAGCTTTCTGGACAGTTACTGGCACATGCAGAGAATGAGACATCTTATTACTGTTATAAATGAACTAGTGCTGCACTGTATGACTTTTGAATGATTATTTTGCTTAGGCTTTCCCAAAGCATAATAGGTACAGTAAAAGCCCATTTATCCGTGACCTGATCAACCGTAACTTCCATATAACTGGCACCTCAAAAAAAAGGTCCGCATTCGATTAACCAGAATTTATCCAGCACAATGCATTAAATTTTTTGAATTTGTTTGTGTGTTTTCGGCCAAATATCTGGCACGCGCCTTAACCAGCATTGGCCAGGTCCCGAGGGTGCAGGATAAACGGGCTTTTACTGTACTACTTTTAACTAAGATTGATATGTTCGCATTATTCTATGTTCACCAATAAAATAAAGTCATTATACTTTTTACAGTATATCAGGCATTTTGACGATCCCCTGAAGCAAAAACCACTATAACAATAGTAAGGATTTAAAAAATTATTATTAATAACAAATTAAATTCTGCAGATGCTTACAAATCTGAAAAGGCACCCAAAATATACAGAGAGATTGTTTGTATTTCTATATTAAGCTTTTTTTTCTTTCCAATTAATCTTTTATGCGTTTCTTACATTTTTCTGGTTATATTTATCCATATTACAGTATTTTTATACAGTACAGTACTGCAAAAACATACAGTATTTATATAGTGCTCTTTCCACTGGGTAGCATGTCAGAGTGCTTATCAGAGGCATAGTTTGATGTCGAGATAGGGGAAGGGAGGAGGTGACCGTAAGCATAGTCGAAGAGGAAGGTATTGAAGCGCTCTGAGATGCTATCCGGGGTGGAGGGAGCTATATAAATCCAAGTTGTTATTGTTGAGGCGTGATCTGGAAATGTGGAAAGAGGTGAGGCGGAGGAATTGAGAGTTCCAAGAGTGCTTCTACTGTTTTGTTCCTCACCATGTCTTACCAATAAATACGTAATTAGGATTTCCAAAGCAAGCAGGCATTTACACTGTACACACATCTATATATACATAGGATATTTCTGGGGGCAGCTTGAATTCTGTATACTGTACTTTCCCACAGTGATTCCAACATCAGATTTATCCACTTGACATGCAACTAGATAAGATAGCAGTTAACAGACAGCCAAACCTTATCACTCATTTCTGGCTGTCATAACTGCATTCATCAAAAGCTTTGTTTTGTTATTTGAAGCAATAGATGCTGCCCTGAGCAGAAAAACACTCCGACAACTTGAGCTGTTTTATAAAGATTTATGGCCACAAATTGTTTTTCTTTCCCCAATTTAGAAGTAAAATAGCATTTACTTAAGACACACAACAGATTTTTTCAGGTGTATGTCTTTCTGTATGGCTTAAATGGGTCTGCATTCGGGCCAGGTTCTGAGCAAGGATTGTGCTCAGAATCTGGGCTGGTATTCTTTAAACGTATTCCTGGAGGTCTTGATCTTTGTATGAAAGTAAATGCTAGGCTGTTTGTAGGACACTACTGCACACAAATTGACTGCTGAGTTCACTTGCAAATGAACAATCACTACACTCTGTAAATAAACTCTAAAACACTACTACCACATTTTGATGAGTTAAGATGCTATATCAAATGCAATGAATTTATGAATACCAAGCCCCCATCTGCCAGCCTCTGTCTACCTGTCCATGCAATCTCATGGGATGTCTCTGATGAGAAGGGAAGGCGTTTCAGTATCTTGGTCGATATGTGTCCCTTTATTGAAATTCATCAAAACAAAAGATTAATTTGTGATTCATGAGATCAGAAGACCATCTGATCTCAACCTACCTGATTACCCATTCATCTCAATGAAGTTTGTGGGACTTTATTTAAACAGCAATGTATGTTTGCAAATCCCTTTAAAATAACTCAAATGTTGTAAGCAGTAATGATATATCAATTGCAAGACTGTACTGCTTATTTATTTGACATCTAATCTGACCAGGGCGATCTGTAAATGAGACAAGGTTGATCAGCGCAACTGAATTATATGGTGTGGCCTATTTTCTACTGCTAGGCCCGGAAGCAATTTAGCCCAGGAGAATTGATAATCTGTCAACAACCACTTAAACTGAAATACACTGGAGCACATTTTCATTTTAAAGATCTGGGCCCTGCTTTTCTAATTTCACATCTCTTCCCGATCTACATCAACCAGGATTTAAGCCTCTCTACTAAGTCTCTGAGTGCATGCCCTCACAAAGCCGCGTCTGAAGCCCGAGGCCCACCTGCCCTAGATAGACAGACAGACAGACACACACAACAAAATGCAAAATTACATTTATAGAGCGTCTTTCACACACAGCTAGACACACACACAACACAGAGTTACACACACACAAAGCCACACGCATGCACACACAGAGCCACACACATACACAGAGCCAAAAACATACACACACAGAATCACACACACACACAGAGTCACATATACACACACACACAAACAGCCACACATAGCACTAGATAGACAGACATATGTAAAGAGGCAAACCGACACACACAGCTAGACAGAGTCACACAGCAGGACAGGCAGACACATAGATGGACACACATATATTGTGAGGCAGGTTGGCTCAGTGGTAGGTAGCTCTCTAACCTCCGAGTCAGAAGGTTGTGGTTGAATAATAATAATAATAATATTCTTGCATTTGAGATAGCACTTTTATCACATCTTCGAGATGTCTGAAAGCACGTCACAGGATATACTGTAAAGTGAATTAACTGTATATTTTGTGTGTGAAACACGGCAGCCAATTGTGCACAGCAGTGCCCTACAAATGGTCATGGATTGAGTGACCAATTTTTTTAAAAAGGGATTATTAGCCCTTAGAAAAGCAATCTACTCATCGGCTAACAACCAGGTTCATACTTAGTAATGGATAAATAATAAATAATAATCCTTCCATTTAGTAATGCACCTTTCACGTCTTCTTTGTCTGTCTCCTCCAGCCATTGCACAGTCACATGCGGCGTTCCCCAGGGCTCTGTCCTTGGCACCCTGGACTTCACCCTCTACATGCTCCCCCTCAGTGACATCATCCACAGACATGGGGTAAATTTCCACATGTATGCGGATGACTCCCAATTCTACCTTTCCGCTTCCACCCTCGACTCCAGGACCACTGGTGTCCTGACTGCTTGTCTGTTTGACACTGAGTCCTGGATGAGGGACAACTTCCTTCAATTAAATGTCAACAAGACGGAGGCCCTCCTGAGTGGCTTGCGTCAGTGCCTCCACATCTCAGGGGCTGGCAATATCAGCATTCAAGGCTGCACTCTTCACCTCTCAAAGCCAGTCAGGAATCTGGGCGTCTTGTTCGACCCCGAACTTCCGTCCCCCCAAATCCGCGCCATAAACGGCACAGCTTTCCACCAGCTCCGCAACATTGCCAGACTCTGCCACTACCTTACCCACCATGCTGCCAAAACACTCATTCATCACATCTAAACTCGACTATGGAAACTCTCTCGTTGCCGGCCTTCCCAGCTCCTCCCTTCATATACTGCAGATTATTCAGAACTCTGCAGCTCGTGTACTCTCCTACACTAGGCTCCGAGACCACATCACACCCACCCTCGCCCGTCTCCACTGGCTCCCCATCCCCCAGAGGAGCGAATTCAAGATCCTCGTCCTCACTTCCAAGGCCATTCATGGCTTTGCCCCCACCTATCTCTCCGACCTGCTGTCTACCTAACAGCCGGCCCGTCCCCTCCATTCAGCGGGCTCTGGCCTGCTCCATGTCCACCGCCCTAACTACCCAACGATCGGCGGCTGGGCTTTCAGCCTCTCTGCTCTCACACTGTGGAACTCCATCCTGCAGCCCCTCCGCCTCGCTTCCTCCTTTTCCTCTTTCAAGGCCAGTCTCAAGACCTTCCTCTTCGACCGCACCTTCGGCTGCCCCACTAACTCTTCCCCTTCTTCCACTCTCCTTTCCCCTAATTTCCCCTAATTCGACCCTTCCCATCGCCCACCCCACCCCGCTCGGGTCCCGACCAGACGCTTTGGGACGTCCTCCCGACTTGAACGGCGCTATATAAGTGCAATTTTGTTGTTGTTGTTGTTGGGGTCTGCTGCGTTGTCAGATACACCCTCCTATGGATGAGATGTTAAACTGAAATCCCATCTGCCTCTACAGGTGGATGGTAAAGATCCCAATGGCACAATTCAAAAGGAGAACAGAGTTTCTCCCTGTGTCCTAGTTCAGCAATTCCCCAAATAAAATTAGTCCAGGCTTCACTACACACATTTTCTAATTGTCGGCCTCCCCAATGCCTTCCTCCACAGGCTGCAGATCATCCAGAACTCTGCAGCTTGTGTAGTCTCCCTCACCAGGCTCCCTGTTCATATCACCCTCGCCCCACTCCACTGGCTTCCCATCACACAGAGGATACAGTTTAAGATTCTGGTCCTCATCTTCAAAGCCCTCCATAGCTTTGCTCCTCCCACCCTATGTCCTCCTAATGTCTTATCGACCTGCCCAGGGCCTCTGCTCAGTGCTTTCCAGCTTGCTTTACGTCTCCCATCTTGCCTATCCCACCATTGGGAAGCGAGTCTTCAGCCTCCCTGCCCCCACCAACTGGAACTCCATCTGACAGTCCATCTGCCTCACCTTCTCCTGTGCGTGCTTGAAACACCGCCTCAAGACCCTTCTCTTCGACCATGCCTTCGGTCGCCCTTCTACCCCAACCCTCCCCGCCACCCCGCCCTACTGATACCAAACATCAGCTCGTGGGATGCGGAGCCATGACTGTCCAGCATCTTGCGACGTATTCCTGATGTGAAAGGCATTTTACAAATGTAATTTGTTGCTGTCGTCACTCACACCATTGTATCGCATTTAGTCCACAAAATACAGTCAAAAAAACACTTTACAGAAATCCTGTGAAGCATTTTAAGACGTCTCATCAACATAAGGCAAGGATTATCATACACACACACATAGACACACACTGACAGACACACACACAGACAGACAGACATACATGTATACACAGACATACATACATACACAGACAGACAAGACACACACAGACACTCACACACGGACACTCACACACACGCACACACAAACAAACACACACACACTCAGACACAGACAGACACACACAGACAGACAGATACACACAGACAGATACACACAGTCAGACACACACAACAACAACTTTGATTTATACAACGCCCTCCACGCCAGATGGCGTCTCAGAGCGTTTCACAATAGCGGATCCCGGGACCGAGCCAGGGCAGGGGTAGAAAGGTGACCAAAGGCGCAGTCGAAGAGAAAGGTCTTCAGCTGGGACCTGAAACTGAGAAAGGAGGGGGCAAGACAAAAGTAGTGAAGAAGGGAATTCCAGAGCCTCGCGACGTAGTGGCTGAAGACCCGGCCGCCGAGGGTGGAGCGGAGGATTCGGAGCAAAGGCAACGGGAGCTGGTTTGAGGAGAGAGGAGGTCAGAGAGGTAGGGGGGTGCAGAGGAGTGGAGGGATTTGAAAACAAGGGTGAGGATCTTGAAGTCGATCCTCTCGGGGACAAGGAGCAAGTGAAGTCTGGTAAGGACTGAGGTGATGGGGGAGTGAAGTTTGGTGCGGGTGAGTATGTGGACGGCAGAGTTTTGGATGTTGGATTTTATGGATTGTGGTGGAGGGGAGAGCGACGAGTGGGCGTTGCAATAGTCCAGTCGAGAGGTGACAAAGGCATGGACCAGGGTTTCAGAGGCTTTTGGAGTGAGGTATTGCCGGAGACGGGCGATCCGCTGGAGGTGGTAGAGGGCGGTGCTGGTGAGGGACCAGATGTGGGGGAGGAAGGACAGTTGGGGGTCGAACACCAAAGTTGCGCACAGGTTCGGAGTTTTAGGGGGAGACCGGGAAGGTGGAGGAGGTGAGAGCCATGCGAATGGAGACTTTGATGAGAGCCAAAGAGTATGGCCTCCGTCTTATCAACATTCAGCTGCAGGAAGTTCGCGCTCATCCAACTCCTGATGTCTGACAGACAGACTGATAGAACATCAGGGGACTGGGGGTCACAAAGTGAGGTGGAGAAATAGAGTTGGGTGTCATCCGCATACATGTGGAAGTGTGCCCCGTGTGTGAGGATGACATCCCCAAGAGGGAGCATATAGATGAGGAAGAGGAGGGGGCCAAGGATGGATCCCTGGGGTACCCCACAAGTAACTGGGTGAGATCGGGAGGAAAAGCCGTTTGTGGAGGTGCACACAGACAGATAGACAGACATACAGATACACACACACACAGACAGATACACACAGACAGACACACAGACAGATACACACACAGACAGATACACATACAGACACACACACACAGACAGATACACATACAGACACACACACAGACAGATACACACACAGACACACACACAGACAGATACACACAGACAGATACACACACAGACAGACACACACACAGACAGACATACACACAGACAGACACACACACAGACAGATACACACACAGACAGATACATACAGACACACACACAGACAGACACACACGCAGACAGATACACACACAGACAGATACATACAGATACGCACACAGATACATAGAGACACACACACAGACAGACACAGACAGACACATACACACACACATAGACACACAGACAGACAGACACAGACACACACAGACAGACACACAGACACAGACAGACACAGACACACACACACACAGACACACACACACACAGACACACACACACACACAGACACAGACAGACAGACACACACAGACACACACACACACACACAGACAGACACAGACAGACAGACACACACAGACACACACACACACACACAGACAGACACAGACAGACACACACACACACAGACACACAGACAGACACACACACACACACACAGACAGACACACACGCAGACAGATACATACAGATACACACACAGACAGATACATAGAGACACACACACAGACACACACACACAGACACACACACAGACAGTCCCGGTCAGTACCTTGGACACTGAGGAGGTGGCCATTGGAACCTCCCGCCTCACCTTCTGTTCCGGAACTCAATAGGCAGCGGCCCCGCCCCCTGACCGGGTGCTCAGCCAATCAGCGGTGAGGATGGCGGCAATGTGTTGATTGATTGGCGGGGGGTCAGGGGTCAGTGTGTGTGAGGGGGGGGGGGGGGGGGGTGAGCTGCCGTCAGTCAGCCCGGGCACCGCGGGGGGAGGAGAGGAGGGGAGGGCGGGAGGCTCAGAGCAGGGGCTGGTGTAACTGTCGGCTGGACCGGGGCCCACGTTATGCCCTGTTATGGCTTGTCTTTTCCGAAGGTCGATAGCAACTCAGGTAAACACTGTACATGGCTGTCACACACACACAGACACAGACAGACACACACACAGACACGCGTGATGCTCAGCTCAAAGCTGCTTGACCTTCAGTTGCTTACGATGCGGAGCTGGGGGGGGGGTGAAGGCTGGGGAGTGAAGGCTGGGGGGCTGAAGGCTGAGGAGTGAAGGCTGGGGGGGGTGAAGGCTGGGGGGGTGAAGGCTGAGGGGGTGAAGGCTGGGGGGGTGAAGGCTGGGGAGTGAAGGCTGGGGGGGGTGAAGGCTGGGGGGGTGAAGGCTGAGGGGGTGAAGGCTGGGGGGGTGAAGGCTGGGGAGTGAAGGCTGGGGGGGTGAAGGCTGGGGGGGTGAAGGCTGGGGAGTGAAGGCTGGGGGGGTGAAGGCTGGGGGGGTGAAGGCTGAGGAGTGAAGGCTGGGGGGGTGAAGGCTGAGGAGTGAAGGCTGGGGGGGTGAAGGCTGAGGAGTGAAGGCTGGGGGGGTGAAGGCTGGGGGGGTGAAGGCTGAGGAGTGAAGGCTGGGGGGGTGAAGGCTGGGGGGGTGAAGGCTGGGGAGTGAAGGCTGGGGGGGTGAAGGCTGGGGGGGTGAAGGCTGGGGAGTGAAGGCTGGGGGGGTGAAGGCTGGGGAGTGAAGGCTGGGGGGGTGAAGGCTGGGGGGGTGAAGGCTGGGGAGTGAAGGCTGGGGGGGGGGTGAAGGCTGGGGGAGTGAAGGCTGGGGGGGGGGGTGAAGGCTGGGGAGTGAAGGCTGGGGGGGTGAAGGCTGGGGGGGTGAAGGCTGGGGAGTGAAGGCTGGGGGGGGGGGGTGAAGGCTGAGGAGTGAAGGCTGGGGGGGTGAAGGCTGGGGAGTGAAGGCTGGGGGGGTGAAGGCTGGGGGGGTGAAGGCTGGGGGGGGGGGTGAAGGCTGAGGAGTGAAGGCTGGGGGGGTGAAGGCTGGGGGGGGGGGTGAAGGCTGGGGGGGGGGGTGAAGGCTGGGGGGGGGGGGGTGAAGGCTGAGGAGTGAAGGCTGGGGGGGTGAAGGCTGGGGGGGTGAAGGCTGAGGAGTGAAGGCTGGGGGGGTGAAGGCTGGGGGGGTGAAGGCTGGGGAGTGAAGGCTGGGGGGGTGAAGGCTGGGGGGGTGAAGGCTGGGGAGTGAAGGCTGGGGGGGTGAAGGCTGGGGAGTGAAGGCTGGGGGGGTGAAGGCTGGGGGGGTGAAGGCTGGGGAGTGAAGGCTGGGGGGGGGGTGAAGGCTGGGGGAGTGAAGGCTGGGGAGTGAAGGCTGGGGGGGGGGGTGAAGGCTGAGGAGTGAAGGCTGGGGGGGTGAAGGCTGGGGAGTGAAGGCTGGGGGGGTGAAGGCTGGGGGGGTGAAGGCTGGGGGGGGGGGTGAAGGCTGAGGAGTGAAGGCTGGGGGGGTGAAGGCTGGGGGGGGGGGTGAAGGCTGGGGGGGGGGGGTGAAGGCTGGGGGGGTGAAGGCTGGGGGGGGGGGGGTGAAGGCTGAGGAGTGAAGGCTGGGGGGGTGAAGGCTGGGGAGTGAAGGCTGGGGAGTGAAGGCTGGGGGGGGGGGGGTGAAGGCTGGGGGGGTGAAGGCTGGGGGGGTGAAGGCTGGGGGGGGGGGTGAAGGCTGGGGGGGGGGGTGAAGGCTGGGGGGGGGATGAAGGCTGGGGGGGTGAAGGCTGGGGGGGTGAAGGCTGGGGGAGTGAAGGCTGGGGGGGGGGTGAAGGCTGGGGGGGGGGTGAAGGCTGGGGGGGGGATGAAGGCTGGGGGGGTGAAGGCTGGGGGGGTGAAGGCTGGGGGAGTGAAGGCTGGGGGGGGGGTGAAGGCTGGGGGGGGGGTGAAGGCTGGGGGGGGGGGGGTGAAGGCTGGGGGGGTGAAGGCTGGGGGGGTGGTGAAGGCTGGGGGGGGGGTGAAGGCTGGGGGGGGGGGTGAAGGCTGGGGGGGTGAAGGCTGGGGGAGTGAAGGCTGGGGGGGGGGTGAAGGCTGGGGGGGGGGGGTGAAGGCTGGGGAGTGAAGGCTGTGGGGGGGGGGGGTGAAGGCTGGGGAGTGAAGGCTGTGGGGGGGGGGGGTGAAGGCTGGGGAGTGAAGGCTGTGGGGGGGGGGGGGTGAAGGCTGGGGAGTGAAGGCTGGGGGGGTGAAGGCTGGGGGGGGGGTGAAGGCTGGGGGGGGGGGTGAAGGCTGGGGGGGTGAAGGCTGGGGGAGTGAAGGCTGGGGGGGGGGTGAAGGCTGGGGGGGTGAAGGCTGGGGAGTGAAGGCTGGGGGGGGGGGGGGGTGAAGGCTGGGGGGGTGAAGGCTGGGGGGGGGGGTGAAGGCTGGGGGGGTGAAGGCTGGGGGGGTGAAGGCTGTGGGGGGGGGGTGAAGGCTGGGGAGTGAAGGCTGGGGGTGGGGGGGTGAAGGCTGGGGGAGTGAAGGCTGGGAAGGTGAAAGCTGGGGGGGCGAAGGCTGGGGGCTGACGGCTGGGGGGGGGGGGTGAAGGCTGGGGAGTGAAGGCTGTGGGGGGGGGGGGGGTGAAGGCTGGGGAGTGAAGGCTGGGGGGGTGAAGGCTGGGGGGGTTGAAGGCTGGGAAGGTGAAAGCTGGGGAGTGAAGGCTGGGGGGGGGGGTGAAGGCTGGGAAGGTGAAGGCTGGGAAGGTGAAAGCTGGGGGTGCGAAGTCTGGGGGCTGGGGGGGGGGGTGAAGGCTGGGAAGGTGAAGGCTGGGAAGGTGAAAGCTGGGGGTGCGAAGGCTGGGGGGGTGAAGGCTGGGGGGGTTGAAGGCTGGGAAGGTGAAGGCTGGGGTGGTGAAGGCTGGGAAGGTGAAGGCTGGTGGGGAGGCTGAGGGTCTGGAGGTTGGGTGGTGGAGGTTGTGGATGTGGGAGTGCAGGCTGGTGACTGGGAGGGAGGCTGAGGGCTGGAGGTTGGGTGTTGTGGGATGGTGAGCAGCTGGAGGCTGGTGATGTGGGAGGCTAGGTTGGGTTGCAAATACCATAGGGTTTGATGGTGTCACAGAGAGAATTCAGTTTAAAGGGAATTAAGCAGCATTAAGGTGATGCTTATAGGCTGTGGGTCGCGTTCAGGTTGTTAATTTTTGTTAAAAGGAATATATTGTTATATAAATTCCAAACGTACAATATAACGTTTAGCTTCTGCAAAGTAAATATTCCAACAATATTGTAATGATTTGATCTTGGTCATTTGTCTGTGTGACACATGCAGATAGATCACAGTGCTTAAATGTATCCCAACCAAAGCGTTCCATGCATCGCGCCTACACGTGGAAACATATGTTTCAAATATATTTTTATAATTGTGTATTCATCTATTTTAATCCCTGGATGGATGCTTCCTGCTTGCCTAATTCTGGAAAGTATTAGGGGCAGGTTGGCAGGAGCCAGGCTTGGGGACCCCCAAAGTGTGTGTTGAGGTACTGCTGAAGTGTAACCCGGTTAAACCACACATTGAGAGGACTGCCTGATAAGCTTTCCAGCTGATTATCCAGCTCAGGGCACTGTATCCATTTTGGTTTGGTTTACAGGGTTAATGGGAGCTGAATGGGATGAGCCGCTGCTCACTGATCCGTCCATCCAGGTCCTGCCAACGAGGCGCTTGGCTGTGCAGACCCACCTGGCTCAGGACCTGGACTACCGAAACCACCACAGACGATTGACTCAATTCTGATATTCCATTGCCAAACATGTCACCTTGGAGCCAGTTTATCTCCAAGGAGAGACCATCTTACCTCCTCCCCAAGGAGGATCCATAAATAGAACCATAACACCATTAAAATATTTGTAGTTGTCGGTCGGAGTAATTCAAGAAGTATTCTCTGAAATCATTTATTAATGACTTCTATTGTGAGAATTAAAGCTGTAATATTTTGTTAATGGCACTGTGAATATATTGTATTGGATGACACTCGACGAGTTGATTAAATTGACATTGTTTCCCTTTGACCTATAAACGTTTGACAACAAATGGGCATGTCATGCAATCTTTATAATTTTATGAAAGCTCTATTGTCTGTAAACAAAGTGTCTGTTTCCAAAACAATTATAGTAAATATTGTAAATAAAATCCTGAGCATAAAGTTAAGTTAAATTCAGGTTTGGCAAATCCATCAGTATACAGTATTATGAATTAGACCTGAACCTTTAAATAAACACACAAATCTAGATATACTCAACAATCTAATACTTCTTGCAGAAAAAACTCATACCGTAATGGAAACAACTCGTATAATAGAATGAATATACCTTGTATCTATTCCATTAACTTTTTGTTCATTTATTTTTATTTATTCACCCCTACTACATTGTATCTCTCTAGATTTATCTCGAAACAGTTAACTTAAATCTAAATAAATAATTCCCCACTCCTTCTCATTCGAGCATTAGTTGAGGCTGCTTTTATAGGCCTCAGGCTCTTTACTATGTTTCTCAGCATTAGGAAATATTGGGAATTACCACCTGACCAAAATTTGGGGGCATGAGATGATTGAAGCACTCTGAGACACCGTCCGGCGTGGAGGGCACGATATAAATCGAAGTTGTTGTTGATTGACACTTGCATAAATGAAAGGGATCTGAGACAGATAGAAAAAGGACATACAAATTTGAAAATGAGGCAAACAGCAAATCAATAACACCACACTTGTGAAATGCTGGGGCATTAAGACAACCATTCCAGTCTATTTATCCAGCCAGCTGTTGACCTTTATCAGTAAATATTCTTCAGATAGAGCACACATAAATATAGGAAAATACATTGTCAAAATTTTGTCGAGCTATAAATGGGAATGTTTTTAAAATATATATAATTAAACTATAAACTATCATTTTTAAAGTTGGAACGTATGTATAAGATGCCATTTTTGAATTAAAATAAACTTCTGAAAATAATTGAAAAATGTCTGAATGCAAACCATTATGTTCACATGCTAATGAAAACAGTTTGGAAGAAAAAACTCTTTAGAATTAAATAGTCTGTTAGTTTGAAGTTTCTCTTGCAAGAGAGAGAGTAAACCACCACGACACAAACTAGTGGAAAGGCTGTTTTCTTCCCAAAATAAATATCCTGTCAAATTGCTATATCCATTACACTGGCTTGTAGGATGCAGATCAGATTTTCCTACCTGTGGCAAAATGTGTCCGAGGGCAACATGTTATTACAGTACTAAGCATTGTTTGACTGAGCCATAACTAGAGTACTGCATTCTAATCTTGAAAGTTCTCAACATAGTTTGCAGATTTTATTTTAGGTTTCAAATGTTTTAAGACAATTGTTTGAAATATGAAGTACAGCAGCTTTGGCCTAAAACATCCATTGATAAGATGGTAGAGGAGAGAGTGAAGAGTGTAACTGACATATTGCTGACAAAGATATAGTCACTGCTCAGTAAAACAAAGTGACAAAGCGCTATATCAAATACAAGGTGTATTATGATTATTTTGTTTTCTTCTGGATATTATCAAGTGACTTCTAAGATATGGGACGTTTAAATTGCTAACCAAGTCCCAAATAAGCAGTTTGTAACTGGATACAAATTCCATTTTCATACATTTAGAGTTATGATGGATGCTGCAGTTTCTCCTGCAACAGTGACCTCCATGGTGCATATAGGTGACCTGGAGCACACTCCCAATCAGCAATGTCAACAAAGTGAGATTCAGCACAAAAAATAGTTTAAATTAAATTTAAAGCAGTGTAAACCCACAGTTGCCAGTAAGACCGTAATCTAATTTTCAAGTTCAAATCGTAAGACATTCTAAAGTCCAGGTGTGTTTTCCTTCCATATATGCATATACTGTACACAAATTCTGCTTAAATTGTACAATGCTATTTCTGCATCTGATTTCACTGACGCTTCTTCTATTTCTGTTTATCTTTTCCAGCTCTCTAAAATTCTGGGGGTATCAACGGAACAGCTTATTCCAGTTGTGTCAGCGGTTCCTGTCTCAAAGAAACAGTAAATCTATCCCATTTCTCTGTATAACATTCTACTGATAGTTGAATGCATGGTTTGAATTTCTAGCAGTGTTATGACACTGTTTATTTCACACAGTAAGTTGTTAGGATACAGAATTGGGGAAATTTGCTGAGTGTGCTAGCCACCAGCCACCTAGAGAGTCAACAAAAATTTACATTTATACAGTGCCCTTCACGCGGGGTAGTGTCTCAGAGCGCTTCACAGTCACTCTCACCCCAAGCCCAGGGAACTGTAGGTGGCTGTGTAGTGTAATGATTATATGAATGGCTTTTAGGTTGTTTTATGCTTTTTGGTGTTGGTGTTCCTTCCACCACAAATCACTTCCTTTTCCCATTAAAATCCTGAACCCTGTCAGCGAGCCCATCTTCCACAGGATATGGAATGCTCTGCCAAGTAAAATGGTAGATTGCCGAGACCATTTTGGGTTTCAAAAGGTGAAACACAGAGATATATAAAACATAAAGCCCTGAAGGCGTATGGGGAGAGGGTGGGGCAATGGGATTGGATGAACACCTTGAGAGTTAATACAGACAATTGGTCTGACAACTGGATACAGGCCAAATGGTCTCCTCCTGATCTGAAATTCCTATGTTGCTATTCTGTCAAGATGAATATTGTTGATACTATCAATATCAAAAACATGTTGGTATTCTTTGAATTTGAGCGGTTACCAGACACAGATTGTAATTGATATTACACTGTTGAAGGCATCAGAATAATCAGTTTGTCACTAGAAGAGCAATGATCTGACATTTGTTTTGTATAGGTGTCTTTCCCATTGTTTTTTCAATGGACGTATAAAAATGGTTTGATGCCCATTTGATTGTGCTTTTCAGTCAACTTTCCTCTCCCCTATCCCCTCAGCTTCCACCCCAGCTCGTTACCCAAGCACTTTGAAATGTCAAACAATAACAGAAATCGCTGAGAACACTCAGCAGGTCAGGCAGCATCTATGAAGAACGGAAAAGTGACTCAACATTTTGGGTTCATGGCCCTTCATCAAAACGGTGGACCCAAAACGTTAACTCACTTTTTCTTTCTTCATAGATGGTGCCTGACCTGCTGAGTATTCCCAGCAATTGCTGTTTTTGTTTCAGATTTCCAGCATCTGCAGTAATTTGTTTCTTTAATACTTTAAAATGTCCTTTCATCGTGAAAATTTATGTAAATTGTATTGAATTCTGGAAACATTTGTCATGCCGTAGAGATTTTTATTCCAAACTTGTTTTACAGACAGTACTTTGAGTTCTTTAGCACTGAGAGGAACCTGTGGAAACAATTTGACAGAATTTCAAGAAAAGTAATAGTCCATCAGTATACTGGTATACTAGTGAAGCATATTACAGTAGTTTGTGTGATGTTTTCCTTTTATTTTTCCCTGTATACAACATTAGTGTAAGCCTTGTGATAACTGCTTAGTTTGTAATCAGTACAGCTTTATTGAAAACTATTTATTTATAACACAAATTTGGTTAAAGCTGGCCTTTATATAGTGACTTGTTCTAAGGATAACATCCCAAAGCAGTTCACAATGGCGGATTGAGCAAGAATAGGAGGGTTTGGGTATGAAGGCATGATTGAAGAGGTAGATTTTAAGGAAGGATAAAGAAGGGATGGAGGCAGGGAGTTCCAGAGATTGGGGACATTGAGGTTGAATGCTAACAATGGTATTGTGGAGGAGGCACGGATAAGAGCAGTCCTGTGCTAGCTGTGCCAAGGGCGTAGACAGAGAATGGAGTACTGTACAAGCAGATCAAAGAGTCAGGGAGGAGCTAAGACATGGAGATATAAATTTGATATAATGCCTCATCACATTGTCAAAACTTCTCAAAGTACTTGATAGGGTTTACTGTAGAGTAGAGCAACTGATTTTACAAGCATGTTATAGGGCAACATTCAATTTGCTTATTGCCGTTTCCCATAAACAGCCATCGAGTTTGTGCATGACCAATTTTATCTGCAACATTGTTAGTCTGGGCATCTTGAGAAACATCTTTGTATTTAACATCCACCTGAACCTATATTCTTATGTTTCTAGCCTTTAATTCCCTTCAGTCCTCCCAATGTGAAAGGCGCTGTACAAATGTAATTCTGTTGTTGTTCACAGTCTCCAACCATCCTACCTCTGTGATCTCCTTCTCTCACCTGCTGTATATTCCCCAGCCGTTTCTCTGTTTATGTAAACAGAAAACAGATTAATTCTTGAAATTGAATATTTTTTTTAAAAAAGTGAAACCATCTATTTTTAAAGGAATAATCATCATTCTTACAAAGCAACAGTATGCATTAATTAGATTTGCAAATGCTAGTATCACAAGTATCGTGGCTTTATCACTAATAATCAGCATGGACATGCTGTCCCTGTTGGGGCATTATTTTTAATATGATGGGTTGATTATTTTAATTGTGAAGTATTTCAGTAGGCTATAAGCTACATATCACTAGTATTTCTTAACAAAACTAGCTTCTTAAATTAGATAGTGTAACAAAGTTCATTCGGATGAAACTTAGCTGAGAGATATTTCATGAATTTTATCCTGAGAGCGCAAATAGGCTTAGGAAGTTGTACTGGGTATGATAGGGCAGGGCACAGATTCACTGTAGTCTATTGCAAATTCCAGCAGCTGAGCCTTCGTAAGTGGTCATTAACCCTACCTTTGGACATGTGGTCTAACTGGAAGTTTCTGGCAAAATGGGTTTGGTAACAGTATATTTGTGACTGGATTATTTTTTGATCCTGATCTTGGGAGGCTGTGGACAGAGGAGTGTGATTGAGTGAGACGCGTGTGCTTATGCAATGATTTGAACAATACTTTGAATTTTATATGATGCTATTATTTGAAAGGGGGGGAAATGCATCTTGTACAGTATCTAATGACATAATGGGTGATATAATGAGTACAATAATGTTCTTTCATCCTTGACAGCTGGATTTGATTCTAGTCCAGACAGATGCAGTGTCAATTTAGTTTCACTGCTGGTTGTAAGGATTTTATGCAGAATGCTTCAGGGCAGTCTCCATCCATTTCCTAGTTGTCATGAACACAGTACTCCAGGATAGAATTCCAGAGAGCAGAGTGGCTGAGATTGGACAGGGGAATGAAACAGGCCTTTGTTTGCTGAATAGAAAGAGGGCTCGGGACAAAAGGTCACAGCATTAGGGTGTACTAGACGGTACATTGAATTGAAAGTGGGAGCATATCAGGGCCGTACGCAGGATTTTTTTTGGGGGGGTGCGAATTGCTAGTGATGGGACCAACAATGGCCGGGGGCTTGGGGGCTGCCCCCGGGGCCCCCTCGAGGCTCCGACGTTTTACACAGTTTGAGGTGTTATTTAATCGGTTCAGAAGATCCAATATGAACGGTATTTATGCCCTTGGTGTTTAAGAGCATCATTATTTATTCAGTGTTTATATTTTCCCCGGTAGTCCGTGTCTAATTGCGAAGGTCGAATGTGTTCGCCGATAAAAGCAAACACGATTGTTGACTCGATGATGTAAGGAATGCGAACGATAAAGTAAATTACAATCCAATTAACACAGTACAATGACGAATGCTTGATAAATGTAGGCGTATAGAGAAAATGATCATAAACTACAGATTGACGGTAATTAATAAGTTGTTCTGCATTGTTATCCTAAGACTAAATTTCTTTCGGACTGTAATGAACAATAATGTAAGAGTAAAGTATGAATTATGTGCTCAGATATTCCAGCAAAGCAAATTTTATAAAAGACAAGAAAATATACAGAAACTGAAAATCAGTGTCAAACAGTTAATTCACACGTGTTACAAGCCTGTTATCAGCATTATTCTGAAAATATCGTTGAACTGTGAGCAATAGTGTAGTTAGTTTTTATTTATTTAGAATCAAAATTAAAGGCAGTGACCCATCAAGCAATACTGATCTGACGAAAAAATACTTGAAAAAATAAGGGAGGGGAAATTAATTCTTTAATAGCGTTCCGTATTCGAGACGCCTCGGTCGCTTTGAAGCCAATACGTCAACCGCTCTACCAATATCGATTTCCATATTATAATGAATGTGCATTAACGCGAGGGCTGAAAGTCGCTCCTATATGGAGCAGAATGCTGGACACTTAGGCAAACCCAGGAGATTAGGTGACTCGTGAGGTATATACCAGGCTTCTAAGAGACGCCCTGAACGTTTACTGGCGACAGCATCTGACAAATAGTGAGCTATATGGTACACTACCACACTGGTATCACAGACATTACCGCAGAGGCGTCTTAGGTTTAGCGGACATAGCTGGAGAAGCCGGGAGGAAACTGTCCATAGTGCTACTATCCTATGGGAACTATTGCACGGTCACAGAACACGAGGTAGACCGACCCTAACCTACCTCGCTACATGAAATGCACGGATTATATTATTATTCAAAGAGAGAAAGAGTGACTTTCAGAGGAGTCACGTTGAAGAGATTTGTGTAGGAAGAGCTGTTGCTTTGCAGACTCGACTGCACCTGTCCTTTATATCCCGCTGGTGTGAGGCAGCAGTTCTGGGGACCTCAACTCTAACAGGTGCAGGTTAACAATCCTTTAAGTTATAGCCAATTACGTGACACTGCCCACAAACCCTGAAAATAAATCTCAGTTGTCAATCAGTCAGATATGCAACCTCGACCTTGGGAATGTCTTCAGATTCAGAGGCACTGAGTAGGAGGGAAAGAAAGTTTCCCACAGGTGATAGAAGACAGCAGCATCACCTGGCGAGTCGCCTGGCACAGTGAATAGCACTCTGGCCTCTGAGTCAGAAAGTTGTGGGTTCAAACCCCACGTCGGCACTCGGTATCACACAGAGGAAGCTGACACTTCAATGTGGTGCTGTGGGTGGGGGGGGGGGGTCCCATTGTTAGAGGCTGTTCTTTTGGTTGAGATGCTGAACCGAGGTCTGATCCGTCTGTTTAGATGGATGTGAAAAGATCCTCTGACACTACTCGAAAAGCGGAGGGAAGTCTCTCTCCTGTTGTCCTGGCCAACAAACGCCCCCAAATAAAATCGGTGACTCACTCCATCGGTGTTTGTGGGACAATCCTGGGCAAAAACTGGCCACTTTACAGTACGTTCTGTGAAGCGCTCTGAGCTGTCTGACAATGTACTAAGGCACTATTATCAATTGCTAACATTATCAGATTAAAATACGATTTCAGCTTCCACAAAGTGGTGCTACCTTTTTATGTAGTGACTGTATACGGGATGATTTCCGATTGACACACCACGTAGAATAGGCGCTAAAGCATAGGTCTATGTCCATGCGTATTTTTTTTAAAGATAGGCATTCCCGTCCAGCATACAACTTTTTTGTTGGGTTCTCAAAAGCTTTAATTTCTCAGAATCTTGTAAATATGTTGTCATTGTTTGCTAGCATTACAGTCACACCTCTCAAAACTTGAGTCATTTTTACTTACGGTGATCAGATGAAAAGATGATTTTAACTCCAGAATTGGTGCTGCCCCTTGTGGCTGTTTACGGGATGATTTCCAAACGAGGATTTGAGTCTTGGCGCCTATGTTTATCCAATCACGAGTCACAGACTCGCCGCGTCATGGACTGGTCTATCGACGCGGTATGTTTTGGGGTAGACGCCGATTCTGGTGTGCGACTCGATAATTTTATATTAATACTAAATCATTCAAAGATGTGAGTTTATAATTTATATATAGTTTTGAAGAACTGATTGTTACTCAAATGTTCAATAAATTTACTTGGTATTTAAATTTGATAAAAAAATGCAATTCTCTACCCCGGAAAATGTGGACCTTTTATAATTTGGGGGGGTGCGTACGCACCCGTCGCACCCCCCCTGCGTACGGCCTTGCATATGCAAATGTAAGTTGGAAAGACCATTTGGTGTACTGAGCCTGTTGTCTCCACAGCTCGTGCATGAACTACCTATCATTATGCTGCCTTCCTCCCTCTCATAGATCTACTAAATTCAAGACTGCTAGGCTCCATGACAACTCTCGATTTCTCTTTTTCTCAACAGATGTTTCCTTTGAAGCAGAAATTTAAAAAATGTCCATTTTAAAGGGAATTAGATGGATGAAAATGTGGAAGAATAGAGAATAGTGCACTAGAGGATAGTAGGATTAGATTTGTGCACATGCATAGAAAAATTCCTGGGCATATTTAACTGTGTGAACAGCCTACTTCTGTGTTGTAACTATAGTGTATGATTCATTTGACCACCATGATTTTTGTAATGGAAAAACTTACTAACAGTAAGTACTGTGTCCAGTACAAACTAAAAGGCTGATTTGTATGATATTGTTGTAGAAGAGTTTACCTGTAGTTCTCAAGATGGCTTATGCTGTAGTTTTGTTTGCTTTTGCAGGCAGACACTGGACTTTAGGTTTTCACTGAGCTGTCTGCAGGAACATGGCTATCTGAAATCCGGTTCACCTATCCAGGGTCAAGCACAGCAACTGGCAGAACAGGTATTGTTTCTTCAGCTTTCCTACTGTTTTGCAAAGCCCTGTTGACTATCTTACTCAGATTCAACATGGCTTTATAAAAAGGAAGTCATGCTTAACAAATCTTTTAGAATTTTTTGAGGACTTAACCAGCAAGTTGGCTAGTGGGGAACCAGTAGATGTAGTGTATTTAGATTTTCAGAAGGCATTTGATATGGTGCCACATAAAAGGCTGATACACAAGAAAGGCAATATATTAGTGTGGATTGACGAGTGGCTAACGGGAAGAAAACAGAGAGTAGGGATAAATGGGTCCTCCTTAGATTGGCAGGATGTGACGAGTGGAGTGCCACAAGGATCAGTGCTTGGACCTCAACTAGTTACAATCTATATCAATGATCTAGACGAGGACATCAAACTTAAATTATCTAAATTTGCGGATGATGCAAAACTAGGTGGGAGAGTAAGCACTGAGGATGACAGAAAAAAAATGCAACAGGATATAGATAGGCTAGGTGAGTGGACAAGAAGGTGGCAGATTAAATATAATGTGGGGAAGTGTGAAGTTATTTACCTAGTGATAAAAACAGAAAAGTGGATTATTTTCTAGAAGGGGAGAGACAAGATAGTGTTAGTGTTCAGAAGGGCTTGAGTGTCCTTGTACACCAGTCACAAAAAGTTATTATGCAGGTACAGCAAGCAATTAGGAAGGCTAATGGTATGTTGGCGTTTATTAAAAAAAAGGTTAGATTATAAGAGTAGGGAAGTTTTGCTGCAGTTGTATAGGGCCTCGGTGAGACCACACCTAGAATATTGTGTGCAGTTTTGGTCTCCTTATTTAAGAAAGGACATACTTGCCTTAGAAGGGATGCAGCGTAGATTCACTAGGTTGGTTCCTGGGATGAGCGGGTTGAGCTATGAGGATAGGTTGAGTGATCTAGGGCTGTATTCTCTAGAATTTTGAAGAATTAGAAGTGATCTTATAGAAACCTATAAGATTATTAAGAGGCATGACAGAATAGTTAATGGTAGACTGTTTCCCCTGCTTGGAGAAACTATAACTAGGGGTCATAGTCTTAAAATTAGGGGTCAGCCTTTTTGCACCGAGTTGAGGAAAAACTTCTTCACTCAGAGGGTAGTGAATTTATGGAATTCTCTACCCCCCAAAGGCTGTAGCTGCTTGGTCCTTGAACATATTCAAAACTGAAATTGACAGATTTCTTATGGATAAAGGGATTAAGGGATATGGGGATAAGGCGGGCAGGTGGAGTTAAATTAGATCAGCCATAATCTTATTGAATGGCGGGGCAGGCTCAAGGGGCTGAATGGCCTACTCCTGCTCCTTATTCTTATGTTCTTACTTTCAATTTGATGTACAGTCTAGTACACCCTAACTCTGTGACCCTTTGTCCCCAAGCCCTCTGAAACATCGATTGTCCACTGCCTTGGGATGCCCACCTAACGTGAAAGGCGCTACACAAGTGTAATTTTATCGCTGTTGTTGTTATTGTTGAAGCACATTTGAAATGTTTTCAAATGTCACTTTCCTTTTGTCCAGATTTTACATAGTTCTCTTGCCATAGGAACACAAAGGATTTGAAGAATGAAATGTTGTAAGATGTGCCAAAGTCTGGTTTATGATATTTGTACATGATGTGTAGGACATTTTTGAGATTTGAACATTAAAATAGGACAGGTAAAGAATTGCATATCATTTTTAATATGAATATGTATGAAGAATGCACATTGATTATAGGGGCATGAAACTTACTGAGTGTCGGGAGATGAGGGAAAAGATATTTTGGTTTGGTTATTCACTGAAAATGTTCAGTTACTGTGAAACTACTGTCAACTGGGTTGGGGGATGTATATTTGATTATAAGAAAAATAACTTGTTTTAACCCTGTGTATCTCATAGAAACATTCAAATTTGATCAATGTTAATGGGTTTGGTATTTTGTTTTGAAACGCACATTAGTGCCTGGGGAGAGGCCTTAGAGCTCATAGAATTTAGTACATTTTCCATAGAGAACAGAGAGGTCAAAATGCAACAAAATTCAGGACTTTAAAATGCTGAAAGGCTTTGATAATCTAACTGTGAGCAGGTGATACAAAGGTGCAAAATTGTCATGGTTCAAATAGAATTCAGTATTGGAAGAATTTATCTCTCCCAAAGCTATTGATATGCACAGTACACTGCCATTAAAACAAATGAACTATGAACTAGCTCCTTCGAGAATTTAACTAATTTTCTGTTTAAACAAAGAATTCATGGTCCCTTTGTTAAGTATCAAAGTAATGGTCAAATACTCTATTGCACAAAATAGTTCTGTTCTATGGGGCCCATTAAAGTGTTCTGTACAGAATGTAATTGGTCAAGGTTGAACAATGTAAAGTGTAATGATAGATGGTTATCACAAGGGGAAATATGTTGACAAAAATTTCACAAAACCTTATCAAGAAATTGGATCCCTGTGTGTTTTGTTCATTTTTCTCCTTAAATGTGTTTTTAATGTTTTCCAAATAAAATCAGCGTGAATGTGTACTAATTTGGGAAATCTAGTGCACAACCATCATTTAAGGTTGTTAGCTTTTGGAACTTTTTCTTAAGGATTTCATACCGTGCAGTAACTGCATCTTATTTGACACTTGCCTGAATGATGCATGTTATGTGTATGAAATTATACCATGATTGCATCAGCACTCCCTGCCGACATGTATCTTTATGCTCTGACTCGCTGGGCGTTGTAGTGCCTGGTGCTTGTTGGTGCAACCAATTGTAGATTCAAGGTGGTTTCTGTGCATCTAATGATGTTTGCCCTGCATTACTTCCACATTGTTGGTGGAGACCAGTGATGGAATGGCACCATGATGAATCCACTTGTTTTGAGTTTGGTTCAATTGTTTAGGAGTAGCGAGTAGGGAACGGCGATATGGGAATTTTCCGGATATGGATATATCGGTTGGCTCATATCGAGATACACCAAAATACCGATATTTTCAGTTTTTTCGTACTGCGCATGCGCGCACGCATCGGAGTGCGCGCGCATTCCGGGTGTGCGCGCATTCGGGACCTATCTTCTCAGGAGGTAAATATCTTTCTCTCTCTGTGTCTCTCACTCTCTCCATCTCTGTGTTTTTCTGTCTGTGTCTCTCTATGTCTCTCTCCTCTCTCACATCCCCCCCCATCTCTATCTATCTGTACATTATCACATCCACCCCGCCCCCCCCGCCGTCCCTCTTTCGCACCCCCCACCCCCGTCGTCTCTCTCCCCCACCACCCCCCCAGCCGTCTCTTTCTCCCTCCCCCCCCAGCCGTCTCTCTCGCCCTCCCCCCAGCCGTCTCTCTCCCCCTCTCCTCCCCCTCTCCTTCCCCCCCCCCTGCCGTCTCTCTCCCTCCCTCCCCAGCCGTCTCTCTCCCCCTCTCCTCCCCCCCCCCCCCCCCCCGCCGTCTCTCTCTCCCTCCCCCCCCAGCCGTCTCTCTCCCCCTCCCACCAGCCGTCTCTCCCCCTCTCCTCTCCCCCCCCCAGCCGTCTCTCTCCCCCTCTCCCCCCCCCCCCCAGCCGTCTCTCTCCCCCTCTCCCCCCCAGCCATCTCTCTCCCCCTCTCCTCCCTACCCAGGCATCTCTCTACCCCTCTCCCCCCCAGCCATCTCTCTCCCCCTCTCCCCCCCCCCCCCAGCCATCTCTCTCCCCATCTACCCCCCCAGCCATCTCTCTCCCCCTCTCCCCCCCAGCCATCTCTCTCCCGCTCTCCCCCCCAGCCATCTCTCTCCCGCTCTCCCCCACAGCCGTCTCTCTCCCCCTCTCCCCCCCCCCAGCCGTCTCTCTCCCCTCTCCCCCCCCCAGCCGTCTCTCTCCCCCTCTCCCCCCCCCCCCAGCTGTCTATCTCCCCCTCCCCCCAGCCGTCTCTCTCCCCCTCTCCCCCCCCCAGCCGTCTATCTCCCCCTCCCCCCAGCCGTCTCTCTCCCCCTCAAACCCCCAGCCGTCTCTCTCCCCCTCACCCCCCCCCCCAGCAGTCTCTCACCCCCCACCCCCAGCAGTCTCTCTCCGCCTCACCCCCCCCACCCACAGCCGTCTCTCTCCCCCCACCCCTTCCATACCTGTATTATGTATTCGAGGACTATGAATATAAGATGGCAGCTTTGCACTTCGGTCTGTGCATTGTGTATAGAGATGAGCATTCTGGGTCTTGTAGTTGATTGTGCTCGCATCCCGATTTTTTACCTCGATATACCGTTTTTCGATATATCGGTATTTTTAAAATGTCTATATCGGCATACCGATATGAAAATCATATCGGGTTTTACCGATATATCGCCGTTCCCTAGTAGCGAGATTAATTTATGACTTTAAATGTGGCATGAAATTCATTGTACAATTAGGGCAAGGTAATACGTATCTTGATCCTTGAAGCAGTTTAATAAAATGTGATCTTTTTTAATGTCAGTCTGATTTTAAGTGTAATTTTCACTTTCTTTAATTATTTTAGTTGACTTGTGATGATGTACTAACTGAAATTGCTGTTGGTCAAGGAACTATCAATTTCAAAGTGAACCGAACATTGCTGGCTGAGGTGAGCATGTAGTATTTTTTAATCAGCATGTAAAACTATGGGTCATTGCATAAAAAATAATAATTTGGTCACTCAACCCATGTCTGTTTATGGGACACTGCCGAGATTCACCCACAAATTGCAGTCAATTCAGCGACATCTCGACAACGTGATAAGGTGTTATATCAAATGCAAGGATTTATTTATTATTAAACTACTGGCATGCTTTTCCTGATGGGAGTGCTTTACTTTCTTCTCTTTTCTCTCCACCACCAATTCATTGCCCTTTAAAAGGATAAACACTAGTGTACATTGAAATAAATGAGCATATTTCCTTATGACAAATGTTGACTTTTTATTCTTATTGTATCTTCTATTGGTGTCTCTCAATTGAAGATTATTATTGATAATATTTAATAATTCCAGGCATGCTTGAAGTTTTAATTATCAAGGTTACACTCACAGAATTGAGAATATTTAACAATTATTATTATTATTCAACCTTGCATTGATATAATGCCTTTCATGTCAAATGGATGCCTCAAAGCGTTTTACGTGTACCGTCCTCTAAAATGTCACTGCCTTGATTGTCCCAATGGAATTCCGACACTCAACTTATTTAGCAACTAGGCCATGCTGTTGTTTTTGTTCCCTCTGCTGCATTTTTTACAGTGTTTCCTTCCACTCTGCAGAATGTGATGAATGAAGTTACCAAGAAGGGCTCCAGCTATGGACTCTCGAGTGAACTATTTAATAATTATCCCCATGGACGAATTATAGTGGAATTTAGGTAAGTGACTTGGCACCAGCACTTCCTTCCCATTTTTGCCTGTGTGGTCAACAGTGCACTGCATAGCACCCGGTGTGACACTTGACTGGGTTGTTGTTCTTATTTGGTGTTGCACTGTTTATTTTGTTGAATTCCCACTTTCAAGCTGCCTCCTGAGTAGCTGCTGACAAATAAAGGTGACATTTGCAGCATTTGAGAACTGTTTTTTGTGGAGATTATTAAAATACTGCAAGTTTCCTCTCATTCAGTGGTTGCTTCCAGCCTGCACTTGAATGTCAAATCATCACAGTGTACTTACTCTGAGGGGGTCACAGTCCTCACCTTAAAATCTCCTGTAGTTCAGTGTACACGCAAGAGACCTCAATGCCAGACAGGGTGAAACCATGGGCAAGTTTCCTTACTCCACATGCCGAATAAAAATCTTTTTTTTAAAAAAACAATAAAAATTGGTCATTTTAATCCACGACTGTTTGTGGGACACTGCTGTGCGCAATTGGCTGCCATGTTTCGACCACGTATATACAGTCAATTCAGTATATTCTGTGAAGTGCTTTGAGACATCTAGAAGACGTGAAAAGCGCTATATCAAATGTAAGGATTATTGTTATGTCCTCCTCGATCTCAGCCCCATTTACTGACCTTGAGGTAGAATTTTTGATAAAAGAAATGAAGAACCCTAGTTTGATTTGGTTGGCTTCTGTTTTCTGGTGTTGAAAAATTACTGTGTGACACAAATGCAGAATTTTAGAGCAAGATTCCTTTGCTTCTTCCATTGTGTTAAGGCCACACAGTGGGAGAGGAGGAAGAATGCACCTTTTAATCCTACATCATGCTAAATTGACTGATTTACTTACATTTACTCACTCAATCCAAGGCTCTTTATGGGACATTGCTGTGTGTGAATTGGCAGCCTGTGAAACCCTATGAAGGGTTTTGAGGCATCTTGATGGAGTGCTAACTCCATCTATATAAAGTGCTATATAAAAATGCAGAGGATAGGCAGCAGAGTGGCATTACTCAACATAACTAAATGATCCCTCGTTGATTGGCAATAGTGTTCAAGCTGCAAAAAATGCTGCTTGAATTGTGGATAAAAGAAGTCGTGTGAACAAAACTCACACGTTTTACTTTGTAAAAAAAAATTAAAACTCAGATGGTTTGGGGCCAAAATTGATGGGTTATGTTTCTCATGAATGGCTCCCAACTGAATGTGAGATTGTTGAAGCTTCTGTCATACTTACATGCTGAAATAAGGCACAACGAAAGCTTTTAAAACAGCATTTATAAAACCACCACACCGTGAATTGAATCAATTTGATTGCTATTTTGGCAAACATGGTAACCTATGAACACCCAGTTAATAGATTTGACAGCATTTTTGCTTTTTGTGAAGTATTTTGAGTTGTTTTGATATTGTAAACATTCTATCAAATGAAAAAAATTGTTATTCGTTATAAATCTCTTGCTGGGAAACATTCATGGATTAATGCTTTTTAAACAATCGGGCTGACTTCTAGCTTATTAACTGATTTTTATTAGGTAAAGTGAATTGATGGCACTAATCTAAACCTCCGCTCCTCATATCCTCACCTGCACCAAACTTGGCATGTCCATCACGCCTATCTTTACCAGGTTCCGTTGGCTCCCTGACTCTGAACAAATCAACTACAAGGTTCTCAACCTCACATAACAACCGGTCGGCATTTGTACCACCTCTTTATCTCTCTATACCCCACCTTGTGCTTGCCCCTTCCGCTCAGCTAACACAGGCCAGCTGCTTGCGTGTGTCATCCTTCTCCCCCGCCATGCCATCAATTATTCTGCCAAATCCTCTGGAACTCCTTGTCTCTATCGCTCCACCTCACCTACTCTCTATTTGTCTTTAAATGCCTATTTAAAATCTGTGTTTTTTATTGTGTTAATTAAAGTCTCATTCACCCAGTCTTTCTTGGCACTCAATCCCATCACTGTGAAGCACTCTTAAGGCATTACCTTGTGTGAAGGCCGCTACAGCAATGCTTTGTGTAAAAACTGTGAGTTTTTATGTTTTCAGAAATAGGCCTCCTCTTAAGAACATTTTTTGTTGCTTTCCTACAGTTCACCAAATATTGCAAAACGATTTCATGCTGGTCACTTGCGTTCGACAATTATAGGTAAGTGTGGACTGAGTTATTTTAGAAATAATCATTTCAAAGTTATTTGGATATTGACTAATGTACAAGTTAATTCAAATAATATTGAAAGAGACCTAACCTTAGGTAAAAGGAAACTTTCCAATGTTGGAAAACTGAAATATTTATGTTATGTTACAGTTTTTACTGCAGAACAATATCATCAAAAAGTTTGTTTAATGCAAACTTAATGTATTGTTGCAAGATGTCATATAGAGCTTTTCACTCTTTATTTGCATGGAGGAAATTATGGATGAAGATATCTCAAAGGGTACAGATGATATAAACTGCGAGAACCTCATGAAGCATCTGTGAGGGAGAAGGGAACAGAGAGGTATAGGTGCGGGGAATAGGAGGAGTGGAGGCCTGTGTGGTGTATCAACAACACTGACATGGACTAATTGGGCTGAATGGCCTATTTCAATGCTGTATCACTGTATGCAACTCTATGTAACTGAGAGCTTTAACCTTTTTTCTTCCGAATACAAAGGTAAGATGGCTTCCAATTTCCACCCACCTAATATTTCATTCAGTAATCTGTGCATAACTTATAATCAATTGTGCCTGACGTGTACCGATCGGTGTGTGGGGAAAAATTCAACTAGAAAAGTAATAATCCTTACATTTCATTTGTTGTGTGTGCGTGTGGAGGTTTTACCAGACTGTAAGGTGGTATTTTTTGCTGTGAAACATGGTGCAAATTCAGTATTTAAAAAAATTGAAGAGCTAGAAAGTACCATACATATTTTCTGTAGTTTTGTGCTTAATAGTGATATTGAGAAATTTGTGGTTCTTTGGTGCTGGTTATATAAGTAATTTTGATTGCATATACTGTATGTTGATTTACCTTGTCATTGAACGTTGTGCATTTGGTCAAAAGATTATAATGTATTCTGTTCCAACTGTAATTTTTTTTAGAAATGCTGATGGCTAAATAATTCTTTATTAACATAATCACTAAATTATTACATGAATTTAATCGATAGTGAATTTGCCACAGAGCAAATTCACAGCAGGAGTCTTATGTACTGTTTTAATATTTAAGTTAAGGTACCTTTTTATTGCATTTATTCTAAACCTAATCAGGTTTTGGAAAAAACCTCCCCAACATTTCAAACATTTTTGTTGCCCAGAATCCAATGCAACTCCATACAGAGGGTTCACTGGTCGTTTCCACTTGTAACTCGATCACCATGAAATACTCCCTTGTCTGGAATGGACCAGTTGAAGTGCAGAGGAACCCCCCACACCTCTCCCCCACATCCACACATGCACGACGCGTGCACGCACACACTAACACTCACACTAACAATAGCCTACACCAATCTCAGTAAGCACTCTAGGCACCAGGCCATATCAGTCTGGCACTTGTTTGGTACACACTTTTGGGTGAGATTGCCACCACTGCTCTGTATACTAGTGTAACTATTAGAAAAAGGTAATGGTTAATTAAACCCACGCATTATGGAGCTCCTGTAGCTCAGTGGTTAGAGCACTCGCCTTACAAGCGTGAGACCTGTGTTCGAATCCAGGCAGATCAGGGCGAAACCTTGGGCAAGTTTCCTTACTCCACATGCCTAATAAGAATCAGTCCCAAAAAAAACAATAATAAAAATTGGTCATTTCAATCCATGACTGTTTGTGGGGACGCTACTGTGAGCAATTGGCTGCTGCATTTTTCCCGCAAATAGACAGTCAATTCACTTTACAGTATATTCTGTGAAGCGCTTTGAGGTGTCGATAAGATGTGAAAAGCGCTATATCAAATGCAAGGATTATTATTATATTATTATTAAAAAGTTGAGACTGTTATAATTCATTCCACATGGGATGATCATTACAGCCAGCAAATAAAGCAGTCATCATCTCATCACTCCAGTTGGATTAAAGTTCATGTCCCAGAGACGTGGTTCAATGTGATTTACGGGATTTACAGGACATTGTCGTGACTGTTGTTTCATAGTTGATACAGGGTTGTTGTTCTTCAAGGTTGAAATTAAATGATCTAGACTTTCTTTACTGGACCTCTCATGTCAACTTGCGGAGTGTTCACTTCGTAATACTCCAGGTGAAATCACCAAATCACCTCTACTGGAATTACTTGTTTTTTTCCTCCAAATGTTTTCTCGAGTGGTGAAACAGACTACCCATGCCAATTATCTGTACTCCAGAAGGTATTTATTAAATGCTACAATTTGCCAGATCTCTAATTTAATACAACCTGGCTTGAAAATGTTCAACCATTTCTTGCCAGGTCCAAATGTTGATCTTGGGAAAAATCCTTACTACAAACATACAGCACTGGAAAAATGAGAGTTTGATAATCCGAGTTACTCAAACCCACAGACTGCTGTCCTCTGGGTGGACATTAACAAATGTTGTGTACCATCAGCTAGGGCCAGGTGTGCACTATATAGCACAGTTCTCCACTGTTGAGTGAGGTGTACGTTCCTGAGCTTGAGATGCTGCCATACACTTTGTTGTCCTATTTAAGAAGTTGCACTGTGATGACCTGCCTTGCTCGTATTTGTGACGTCCCCTCAAAACATACAGCACAAAAGGTTGGCCTTTGACAACAGGCCGCTCTTTCTGGAAAGGATTGAGGAACATCCAGATTTCTAGGTTAATCGTGATGGGTTTCCATAGGCCATGGGCCACCACGGTTGCAAGCCCATGCAGTGTTCCTTTTGAGTCAATGAGATCTGTTTTCTACAGGGTTCAAGAGACCCTGCTCTCTCCTCAATCCCCAGCTTCATTGGACCATCCAGTGAGATAAGGACGCTTCACGACCAAGCAGGAAACCTCAGTTGGAGGACACCTGGTCAAGCTTGTGAGTGAGTGGGAAGATTTCACCACTGATTCTTGGGTCAGGTAGACCATATCTTGGGTCTCACAAAGGTTCCTTGTTATCTGATTATGAACGTGGGAGCTAACACCTACCCCAGGGCCCATGCCATGCATTAGGTGGCTCCCAGGAATCAAATGTTAGATAGCCTTGGCTCTTGTCGGCCTGCGCCCAATCCACTCTGGAATTAGGTGAGCAGGATATGTTCCTCCAGGGTGAGTGTGAATTGCTTTCCAGTACACATGGATTTCCATGTGTAGGTGGGATGCATGGAACTCTATTTGGTTTGGATACTCTTTTTAAGTATGGTAATGGGTTTCTGCATGTGTCAAAATACTCGGTAAACCAAAACAAATTGCAGTTTTAAATATTTTGTGGTTTCCTGGAGGAAAGAAGAGTTCACAATTATCCCCCAACTGACTACAGAAACATGAATATTATTTTGTGTATTAAAATGGTCACAATCATAGAGATAGTTGGCCATGTAGACTGGTTGATGACCATCAATTTGAGTGGTGGGGAGGGAGGAGGTGCTTACTTTCATGTAGCAGGGATGGTTTAAAAGTATTGTGACTTTTTGTTCTCTTTGAAGTAGCTCAGTCCTGTAGACTCCTGGAGCTCAGTGGTTAGAGCACTCACCTTACAAGTGAGAGACCTGGGTTCAATTCCAGGCAGGGAGAAACCTTGGGCTAGTTTCCTTAATCCACATGCCTAATAAAATCCCTCAAAAAAAAAAATTGGTCATTTCAATCCCCGACTGTTTGTGATACACTGCTGTGTGCAAATGGCTGCCGTATTTCGCCCACAAAAATATATGGTCAATTCACTTTACAGTATATTCTGTGAAGCAGTTTGAGACGTCTAGAAGACATGATAAGGCGCTATATCAAATGCAAGGATTATTATTATTAGAAAAGATTTGCAGCTTGTTAAAATCAAGTTGTGCAGTTTGTGCAGTCCTGAGCTATTTATGTTTTCTGCTTAAATTATTATTTTGTTCCAATTCCCTTTTGAGTATGGTGCTTGCTCTATCTCTTTTCCATGGAACCTGCAGGTGTGAGGAATCCCATTGGATGCATCACATTGATTCAGGGAACCAGCCTTCACTTTTTTTTTAATAAACCTTGTATTTAGGATCATTTCTGTCTGTGGCTATTGTTTTGTCGTCATTTTTTAAGGAAACAATATTCTTGGCTCATTTAGTCCGAGAGTTCCATGTCCTAACTAATTGGAGACCATAACTAATTCATTCAATGGATACAGCATAATATGTATCCTGCGCTTCCTCGAGAGACTCAGGGTGTTCCAGTGGAATTCCTTAGTGGTCTAATAGTGAGCACCGATTCTACTGTGTGGGTGTTTAAGAGGGGAGATCGGGTTGCTATTAATTCAGTGATCGCAGTAACAATTCCTGACAACTTCTGTAGAGGAAAGAGTAACTTTGAGTTCCTTTGTGCCTAAATGATTGCTAACTTATTATCTCCTGCTTTTCAGTTACCCGTTGGGGTGAACCCCATTATGACGGGATAAAGAGGAACTCTAATGCAAAATAATTATTTCGGGCAGATAGCCATTCACGATTTGTATAGGGGTGGGGTGCTGCAGTACTTTAGAATTTTCTTGTCCATGTTTGTTATTATTTTTTAAGTAAATGCCCCCTCCCTTCCAAAAGAAATGTTGTTTGATATAGGTGCAAAAACTGTTGCAGCATTGATAAATCTGACAAACCCTTTTTCTATTCAAAAAAAACTGATTAGCAGATATTAGCAGATAGCAGAAAGATTTAAAAAGGGATTGTACTTACTTTGTCAGCATAGGTTTATAGCAACTTTAGCTTTAGAGGGATAATTTTGATGTACAGTATTAAGAAAACATTATACAATAGTGAGGTAAATCAATATATTTGTGTTATTTTGGCAGGTAACTTCATAGCTAACCTAAAGCATGCTTTGGGAAATGAAGTGATCAGGATGAACTACCTCGGAGATTGGGGCATGCAATTTGGTGAGTTTATATGAAAGGTTGCAGCTTTAATTATTCTAAAGTTGGCCTCAGTGTTGAAGGATTGGATTGGTTTCCAGGTCACAACTCAAAGAATACTGCTGGAAAATTATGTTAAGTTAGGATCAATTTCAGATGTGATACTTTCATGGACCATATAACATAGAATCATATGGCACAGAACAAAGCCTTTCCTCTTTTTGATGAGCTATCCAGTTAATCCCACTCCACCTGCTTTTCCCCCATAGCCATGCAAATTTTTCCTTTTCAAGTGTATATCCACTTCGTTTTTGAAAGTTATTATTGAAAATCTTTCACCACCCTTTCAGGCAGTGCACTCCAGATTGTAACAACTCATTGTGTTTTAATTAAAAATAAATAATTCTAATTTCTCTGGTTCTTTTGCCTTTATCTTAAATCTGGTGTCCTCTTAACTTCCTCTGCTCAAAGGAAAACAAACCCAGTTCTCTTTCCTGGCTGTATTTTATTGAAGTTTGCACAATTATAAATTAACTCTTGGGTGTATGCAGCAATGGAAGATAGATTAGCATGTCTTCAGAGAGAAGGAATTTACACTATTTCAACTACAGAGATTTGTTTTTCTTTATTGAAACTATGACACGATATTCACTGGAGGAACAATATTCTGTAATTAATCTCTGGATTTCTCATCAACAAACAACACAACAAAATTATGTTTATAGAGCACCTTTCACGTCAGGAGGACATCCCAAGATGTCCCATCACTTCCACTTCACCGGTACTATGCCTGAAGGAAGAGTAGCAGAGCAGAGATATATATCTCTTTGGGTTTAGTGCTAATAGTGCTCTTTTGAGTTGGTAACAAGGGAAACTGATCTGTAAAGTGAGGTTCAATTAGAATTGTGAAATAATAACTAAATCAAGTTAGATGTATGACCTTTGGTAGGAATTTGACTGCAACCAGTATGTGTTTTGAGAGAGGACCTGACATCCTAGTTGCTGAACATCCCTATTGTTGGATAATTTGAACAATAAAAACGTTTACTGTTCTGGGGATTTATTTTTCATTAATGATTTAGGGTTGCTGGGAGCCGGATTTCAACAGCTTGGCTCGGAAGAGAAACTGAAATCCAAACCATTGGAACATCTATTTGATGTAAGTAGAAATTTTAAAACCAAGCCTCTCATATATTTTGTCATTTATTAATTGTGGGTGGATAATATTTTTAATGAATGAAATGATTCAAAATTTAGAGATCCTCAAATGCCTAATTCATAACATCGGATTAATAAATATTGGTAACAATAATAATAATCCTTGCATTTGATATGCAGTAAAACCTCTATTTCAAGCTCTCTGAGACACCGTCTGGCGTGGAGGGCGCTATATAAATCGAAGTTGTTGTTGTTATTATAATCCGACATTCTGAAAGCTGGCAACTGCTTAAAACCGACAAGGTTTTAAAATACAAACAGTAATAGATTTTTTTCGATGTCCGGCAAATCTCCCGAAGTTCGGAACAGCTGCTTTCAGTTCCTGGCCTGGCCGCTCTGTCATTCAGTGCTGTGTGTGGGGCAGGCCAGCCATTTCTAGGTAGGTTCTAAATACAGTAAAAGCCCGTTTATCCGGCACCCGGGAGCTCTGGCCATTGCCGGTTAAAGCTCCTGCCGGATATTCGGGCGGCCCGCTGTCCAAAACTCACCACAAAAAAATTAAAGTTCTTTTAACACACACCATATACACCATACACACCAGACTAAATAATAACAGATAATAACAGAATATTGTATTGATACTTATATTAAAACTACTCTCTTGCGCTTCTCACCTTTACTGGTTCAGGTTTATAGTCAGCGATTCTTTTTAAAATGGAGGATGCCATGCGGGTGAAAAAAACAGCAGCGTGACTTTAAAGCCATACTAGCAGCAAGCCAATAACCCTAGACTACAAGCGGCAAACCAAAATACTGCACCTGCGCGACAATGACTCACAAATGCTCCACCGCTATAGATCCGGATAAGTTCCAGTTTATTGAATGGGGACTTTTTTTTGGCGTGCCGGTTATATGGAAGTGCCGGTTCATCGTGTCACGGATAAACGGGCTTCTACTGTATTGGCAAACCAAAATTCGGGGGTGAGTGGGCCCAACCGTGCCGGATTATCGAGGGTTTACTGTAGTGCCTTATCAGGACTTCGAGATGTCTCAAAGCGCTTCACGGAATACACTGTAAAATGAATTCACTTTATATTTTATGGGTGATATAACGTCTGCGGCACATAAGAATCCCGATAAATGTTAACATAAATCTTAAGCAGTAACTAGTATTAACATTAGTTTAGCAAAGTCCTGCAAAATGGCGGCGAGAGGGACACACAGGTCTAGAGCTGTCTCTGTGCAGTAGGTACAGTAAGAGCATATGGCAGAGATTGCTCGACCTGACCTGACCCACAGCCCCTCGACCCGTAGCCCCAGCCCCAAGACCCACAGCCACAGACTTGGCTCCAGCCCCGAGACTCACAGCCCCGGCTCCGGCCACAGCCCCAGGACCCGCAGCCCCGGCTCCAGCTCCGTGTCACACAGCCCTGGCTCCAAGACCAGCCCCGCGACCAACAGCTTCGTGACACACAGCCCCGGCTTCAAGACCCACAGCCACGAGACTCACAGCCCTGGTCCCGGCTCCAGCCTCGACGCGGCGACCCATAGCCCGGACACACGCAGCCCCGGCAACTGGCCCTAAAACCCACAACCCCAGCCTCGGCCGCAGCCCCGGTCAGGCTTCAGACCGCAGCGCCTCTGCATCCCTCAGCCTCATATCCCTTGGGATGATGCCGCCCCATTGACCCTTGCTCCTGGTCTCCCGCGTGCGCAATATGGCTGCCGCCAATGAACCGAGTTTCCCTCCCCCTATTCAAGCTTTTCCCCCCCCCAACCCCCCCTCTCCGTTATTCCTTCTCTACCCTTTTTTCTCTTCACCCTCCTCGCCTACTGTCCCTGCTCGACCCTCCCACCGCTTCCCTCTGCTCCAGTACTGGAATCCTCCGTCGGACTCATCATGGCACTCGGCGCTGGCTGTCCAATAGCAGTCACACCAAATGCCCTGTCCCCCACCATCACCGCCAGCCCCACCGGACACAAACCCGGGGGGTCAACCTCTCCTCCCTAATTCAGAACCCCACCCTCCCCGCCGACCATCCCAGTCCCCCCTCACATCCCTCGCCCTATCCCCCTACTCCTCCGGCTCCTTCCCCTCTTTCGAACAACTCACCCTCTCTCACTCCTCCCACAATTCTTTCAAAATCCTATTAGTTTATCGCCCCCCCAAACCCTCCCCCACTTTCATTTCAGACTTTTCTTCACTTTTAACTTCCCTTTGTGCCTCCTCTGATCGCCTTATTATTCTTGGCGATTTCAACCTCCATTTCACCCCCCCCCCTGCCCCATTTCCTCTGAATTTTCCTCTTTACTTTCGTCTTTCAACTTCTCCCTTCATATTAACACTGCCACCCACACTCACGGCCATTCTCTCGATCTAGTGATCACCCGAGACCTCAACGTCTCTGGCGTCACCATCACAGACAAGGCCATTTCCGACCATTTTTTCATTTCCTGCAACACCTCTATCCCTCCACTTCCAAACCCACCACCATCTTCTACCGGCCCTGGAAGAAGATTCCCCCTCAAACTTTCACCTCTGCCCTAGAAACCTCCGACCTCTTTCCACAATGGCATTCTTTTTGTACCGACCCATCCTCCGCCTCCACCACCCTCCACAACACCCTCTCCACTACCCTCGACACCCTGGCCCCCCTCACCTCCAAAACCGTCTCCCATTCCCGATCATCACCGTGGTACACATCTCACCTCCGTTCCCTCAAAAGCCAAGTGAGAGCAGTTGAACGCACCTGGCTCAAATCTGGCCTCACGGTCCACCGGCAAATCTGGCTGGACCACATCAAATTTTACCGCTCCTCCCTAGCCACCGCCAAATCAGCCTTCTACTCCAGGATAATCCTGGAAGCGAAGGACAACCACCGCCTCCTCTTCGCCACCACCAACCAGCTCCTCCGCCCCCCCCCGCCTCACCTCGCAGATCCTCTCCTCAAACGTTCGTTGTGAGGAGATGCTGGATTTCCTCGAGTCCAAAATTGAGAAAATCCGCTCTGCAGTTTCCTCCCCTCACCACTCCTCCACCTCCGTGCCCTCATCAGCTACCTCAACCCCTACTCACCCCCCATTTCACACTTTCAACCCCACCACCCCGCTTTCAGTCACAAAAACAATCACCTCCATGAAACCCACCACGTGCTCATTGGACCCCATCCCCATCCCCACCCCCCTCCTCCGCACCCAGCTCCATTTGTTAGCCCCGCTCATTTCTGACACCATGAACCTTTCCCTCTCCTCAGGCACCGTCCCTACCTCCCTTAAAACAGCCACCATCACCCCTATCCTGAAGAAACCCTCCCTTGATGCGTCGCAACCATCAAGTTATCGACCCATCTCCAACCTCCCGTTTCTATCCAAGGTCCTTGAAAGAGTGGTTGCCTCCCAGCTCCGCTCTTTCCTTTCAAATCACTCACTTCTTGAACCCCTCCAATCAGGTTTCTGCCCTATCCACAGCACAGAAACTGCCCTGGTTAAGGTCACAAATGACATCCTAACCGCCTGTGACCAGGGCTCCCTCTGCCTCCCGTCCTCCTTGACCTGACTGCTGCGTTCGGCACAGTCGATCACACCATCCTCCTTCAACGTCTTTCCTCCCACCTCAACCTTCAAGGCACAGTCCTTGACTGGTTCCATTCTTATTTGACCCACCGTTTACATTTTGTTTCTTCCAACGGTTTTTCTTCAAACCCCCGCACAGTTTCTCACGGCGTCCCTCAGGGCTCTGTTTTAGGCCCCCTCCTTTTCACCCTTTACACGCTCCCTCTGGGCGACGTCATCCGCAGACATGGGGTAAATTTCCACATGTATGCGGATGACACCCAGTTGTACCTTTCTGCCTCATCCCTCAACCCCCAGACGATCGATGTTCTGACAGCATGTCTGTCCGACATCGAGTCGTGGACGAGGGACAACTTTTTGCAATTGAACGTGAATAAGACCGAGGCCCTCCTGATTGGCTCAAGCCAGCGCCTCCGCACATCGGGCGCTGCCAGCCTCAATATCCAAGGTTGCACTCTCCACCTCACAAAGCCAATCAGGAACCTCGGCATCATGTTCGATCAAAAACTTTCCTTCCTCCCCCACATCCGCGCCTTGACCGGCACCGCCTATTTCCATCTGCGCAACATTGCCAGGCTCCGTAATTATCTTACTCCCCGCGCTGCCGAAACACTTGTGCACGCATACATCACCTCACGGCTGGACTACGGAAATTCTCTCCTAGTCGGCCTCCCCAGTTCCTCCATTCATAGGCTGCAGGCCATCCAAAACTCTGCAGCCCGTGTACTATCCCGCACCCGCCTCCGCGACCACATAACCCCCACCCTCGCCCGTCTCCACTGGCTCCCCATCCTCCAGAGGATCGAGTTTAAGATCCTCGTCCTCACCTACAAGGCCTTACACAGCCTTGCCCCATCCTACTTAACCGATCTACTCTCCCCCTACACGCCCACCCGGACCCTCCGTTCAACAGGACTTGGCCTGCTCCAAGCCCCCCGCCCGAACCGCCCCACCATCGGAGGCTGGGCCTTCAGTTTCTCCGCTCCCACCTTATGGAATGCCATCCCTCAATCCCTCCGTTTCGTCTCTTCCCTTTCCTCTTTCAAGGCCGGTTTGAAGACTTTCCTCTTCGATCGTGCCTTTTGTTCCACCCCGAACTCTTTTACCTCCCCTTCGTGTTTCACCCCTTCCCAAACACTCCCCTCCCAGCTCGGGTCACACGCCTCCTGTTCAGCGCCTTGGGACGTCCTCCCGACGTGAAAGGCGCTCTATGAATGTAAATTGTTGTTGTTGTTAACCATTCAACAAAAAAGCACCTGCTCTGGACTAGTTAACCAGCACTAAACAGCACGTGGTTTATGTGGATTTTTAAGGTTTATGTCCAGGTGAACAAAATGGCAGAGAGTGATGAAAACGTCAAGTTAGCAGCACAAGAGTTCTTCAGGAAACTGGAGGCGGGGGACAAGACAACACTGGCATTTTGGGAACGAATTAGATGCATCAGCATTGAGGAATATGCAAATATTTACCAGGTAATGCATGTAAAGTCATGAATGCTTTGTTATACTGGTGACAGAGTTCTATATAAGCACCATTTCCTTTGCTTTCCCTCACGTCTCGACCCCACCACATGTGGACGTTTCATTGTTATCAAATCTGTTTTTGAGATAGACATTGCTTCTGGGTGGTCGGTGGGGGGGGAGAGACTATACACCATTACATAGAGGGCTCCTGTAAATGATACCTTGATCTCAACTTGTTATCAAATGCCTTTTGTTTCAGGAGCAATGCACTAGTACTCGGTCATTTTGGTTCATGTAAATTTCTTAATTAAGGTTTAGTTTATGACTGCAATGCTCTTGACATTACAAGTTAAAATTCCAACCTTTCTGTGAATCCAATTTGTGGGCTTTTTTGAATGAATTTTCTTCCTCTGCTTTCTCCCTCCCCCCTATGTACGCTTTTATCCATAGTGAGTTTATTCATGTCTGCAACATGAAATCTCACCTTTGGCTTTATCACTCTTTGTGTTTGGGAATAACAAAAGCAATTCATCAGGAAATATCAATGTGATGGCACTCTTTTACAGTCAAAAAAAATAATCTGAGGGTGTACAGTGTATGTGCTGCAGACAGATGGCCTCAGAGCTAATATTTTGCAAGTCTATGTGACATGCATGAGGCTCCGAGCAGGAAATTTACTTTAGCTGCCTGACCTCAGTCAGTTTATGTGAGATAAGTAAGTTTTATTTGAATACAACTGGAAACTCTGATCTTTACAATGCTTCTCTTCTCACCTCTTCCCAAGCTGTCTGAAGTCCATGATTGAGCTTTTAAACAATTTTTCACAACTAACATGTATGTACAGTATTTGTTTTGTCTGCATGGCAGTTATTGTTGAAGTGCAATAGATACGGCTTCTACCAATGTTGGCCAACCCCTATCATTTCCCAACACAATATTTTTGTTTGATTCAATACGTTTTGTTACATGGCATAAATCAATAATAATCCTTGCATTTGATATAGTGCTTCTCACATCTTCTAGACTTCTCAAAGGGCTACACAGAATATGCTATAAATTGAATTGACTGTATATTTGTGAGCAAGACTGAGCAGTCATTTGCGCACAGCAGTGTCCCAAAAACAGTCGTGGATTGAATGACCAAATTATTATTTATTTTTCTTGAGGGATTATTATCAGGCTTGTGGAGTAAGGACACCTGCCCAAGTTTTCGACCTGCCGGGAATCGAACCCAGGTCTTTCGTTTGTGAAGCAGACGCTCTAGCACCACTGAATTACAGGACTCCACAAGAAATATTCAATCAAGTAAAACTGAAAACAATACAATCGAGCGGTCTAGGATTACATAGTCTGGTGCGAATGTTCGGAGAGATGCTTCTTACTGTTTTCTACAGAGAAATGAATAGCATACCAAGTCTTAAATCCCCGGTTCACTTGTATGAAGTGTAAATTCATAGATCAGGTACAATTTGACCCAGTCATCTGTGCTTTGGAACTCTGCAAAATATTTGGGATTCAGGTGATTCTGTTCTGGTTTGAGAGGTGTCATTATTATCTGTGGTTGAGGTTTTAAATACATATTACCTTTACACCAATAGCGTCTTGGCGTGCACTTTGATGAGTACTCTGGGGAATCAGTTTACCAGAAGAGATCACAAGATATCCTTCACCTGCTGGAAATGAAAGGACTGCTCAAGAAAACAAAGTAAGATTTGACACATTAATTGTATTGTGAAAAAACAAGGCCGCGGATGTAATTTCCCGGATGACATGGTCAGCAATGTTGAATCCCAAATAAAGTTTGGAGTTTGACAGCTATAGAACAAAATTATGTAGGTGTACAGGCTGGAAGTAGGCCTGAGTAATGGATTGAAATGACCTGGAAGAATTTAAACAAAGCCATGAAAGTGGGAATAAAGACATCCCTACATATAATTCCCAGTGCACCTGGAAAGGCTCTCTTAACGTAAATCTATTGTGTAGTTTCAGTAAGGATAGACCCCCACCCCCCTCACTGTCGGATTCAGCCCTTTTGAAGTCAAGCTCTCCACTGAAGTAGTTTCAAGATCTATGATTGAAGGAACTTAATTTAATTCATTCGAACATACTTCCAAAAAGCGATGGTAGTTTGTGGATTGCCCAATAAGCTTCTGGATAAAAAACAGTGGTCAAGGAAGACTGAGAGGAAATGGATAGGTGGAAGATGAGCTAGTGAGTATGGAAGGTGTGAGAATGACTGTTTGAGATAGTACGGGGAAAATGAGCATTATTATGAAGTAAGCAGTAAGGATTATTATTATCTAACAAAAGTGGGAATGGGAGAGAACAAGTCGGTAACTCTATGGATGTTAAAATGGAATTTCATTTCTTTGAATACTCTTAAGGCTTTTTAACTTTGTATTTGCATCCTCTAGTTTTATACTGTCAGTCCATATTATTTAGATGATTTATTATCCACATCTTTCTGAGGTTAAGAATCTTGGATCATGTCCTTGGTGATTGTGTTTTTTCATTCGCATCCAGGTCAGTTGTTGCTTTCCATCAGTAGCAAACAGACCAGTACAGTGCTTTGTGGGGCTCTCTTAAATCCTAGAGTCTTTGTCATTATCCTCTTCAGAATGATTCAAAATGTGGTGTCACGGATCAGTTACACAAGTGTAAATTGTTTTCAACTTGGTATGTTGCAAGGGCATTTAAAGTACAAGTACGTATAAACAAATTATTTGCAGTGAATAATAAAAATCACCCATATCCTTTTCCTGTCTCTAACAGATGCCTTTTTATATGTACATCTCTTATGTTTCCTGTTTCCATGTGGAATGCTTTAACTTTAACTACATTAAAACAACCCACCATCCTCAACCCCATCTGCTAAACTGGCCCAATCACCTGCTGACATAGCATAGTTTTCTCAGGAGATGTTATAATAACACAGGAAGTGCTTGGCTCACCATTTATCAATAGTGTAAATAGGCAGTGACCCAGAGTAAATAGTCCCATAAGCGAACAGTAATAACTCCTTGAAGCATGATCCAGGATTGTGTGCGCATGTGTGTGTTTGTCTTTAATAGACCCTTATTTGCTTTGACTGCAGGTAAAGAAAAAGAAGGATAAAGAGGGTGCGGTGTCTGAGGAGGTTGATTTACAATAGTCGAGAATGTATTCAGATGTGATACTTATTCTTTCTACCTTAACAGGCTGATCGCCTGAGCGAACTCTCCTGGAATTTGAACCTAAAACTGTGTATTTTTCCTAAATCTTGCTCCCACCAAAAGAAACTTGCAGGACAATAGGCTGAATACTGTAAAGTTTAATGACTGAATTTACAGGTGAACCTGGAAAGCAATTTCCATACATCAATGTCCCACAAACAGCTATGAAGGGAATGCCCATTTTAGCTAGGGAATTGTTGGCCAGGACACGGGAAGAAACATCTCTTTTTCAATGGTGTCATGCAAATTTTTAACATCCACCTGAACAGGCAAGTAGGACCTCATAGTCTCATCTGATAGATGGCATCTCTGACAATGTAGTGCTCCCTCAGTACTACATTGGAGTGTCAGTCTTATGAGACTTTGTGCTCATAAAGTCTCAATGAGGGACTTGAATCCCAAATCTTCTGATTCAGAGGCGAAAGTGCCTGCAATTGAGTGAGGCTGCCAGAAAATCCTGAGTTACAGGGAATTAGCACATCGATATAGTATGGACTCGTCTTAGTGGACCAAAATTTAGAAACCAACATTATATTAACTCTCTATCTCGTTTCTATTCCCCCTCCCAATAGTTTACCGTATATCTCCGCGTATAAGGCGCACTTTTTTTCACGTTGGAAGATCTCGAAAGTTGGGGGTGCGCCCTATACGCAGGTACAAGAAATTTTGAGCCTCGGAAATACAGTAAACAGGAGGGGCGGCCGGCGCGCTGTCAGCCGGGGTTTGGTCAGTGTCCGGCGGGGGTTGGGGGAAGCGGGTGATGGGGCTTCGGCCTCGGCCGCCCGGGCAGCGGCAGCAGCAGCGGACTCCAGTGCTGTGCTTACCTTCTGCCGAACCCAGTCTGCCTGCCTCACTCCCTGCCGCTCTCTCTCCCTGCCTGCCTGCCTCTCCCTCCCTGCCTGTGTGCCGGCCTGCCTCTCTCCCTCTCTCCCTCCCTGGCTGCGTGCCGGCCTGCCTCTCTCCCTGGCTGCCTGGCTGCCTGCCTCTCTCTCTCCCTACCTACCTGTCTCTCCTGTCTCTCCTCCCTTCTGCCGGCAATATCATTGAAAATGCTTCCGTTTTTTTTCACCAAGAAAAGGTCAAAAGTGGGGGATGCGCCTTATACGCGGGTGCGCCTTATATGCGGAGATATACGGTACTCACGGATATGCTCCAAAAGGATAACATTGGTCCCTGACAGGAGTGTGTTTCTGCATTTTTGGGTTAATTTGTGAGCTCCAATGTTGAATCCGTACGGTATAAATCATCAGAATACACTTGACGAAAAAGACAGCTGCACCTGGCAAGCCAAAGAAATGCACCATCTTCATTCCCTTCCATTAACTTGTCACCAGTTAATTATCTGAGTAAGCTGACACAATCTGCCTCCTGGGAAATTCATCATGCATAAGTGAGCCACATACAATTCTGAGGGTGAGGAATAATGTAAAATTACACATATGGTTGTTGTTTTTTCTACCCATTGAATGGCCTTTTTTGTTTTTAAAGGCAAGGAACGGGTGTCGTTGATCTTTCACCGAATGGTGATCTGTCCATTTACGCAACGGTGGTTCGAAGCGATGGGACTTCTCTGTACTTGACCAGGCAAGAGCTTCCCTTTTGTTGAAAAAAAAGATTGTTTGAACTACGTTTTTGAAATGTTTCTATCACAGATTTTTCTGGAGAAACCTGCCCGACTTGAGGTGTTAGTGGGACTAGATTGGTAGCACTTTAGCCTTGAAGTCAGAAAATTGTGGTTTCAAGCCTCATGCTAGGACTCGACCCCAATGTCTAGGCTGACGAACCACTAAACTGTTGGGGAGGAAATGCATTGTTAAAAGTGCTGTCTTTCCTGTGAGACTACAATCAAGGTCCCGTCTGCTTGTTCGGGTTAATACTGAAGATCCCATGATGCTGTTTGAAGAGAGAAGGGGCGTAAAATGAGTCATTCATTTCATGGCTGTTTGTGGGACATTGCTGGGTACAAAATTGACTGCCATGTTTGACCCAAAAATACAGTTACTGCATTTTACAGTAAATTCTGTGAAGTTGTTTGAGGTGTCCTTCCAATTTGGTAAGGTGCTACATCAAATGCAAGGATTTATTATTTTCTTTTGGTTTGAAAACGTTTCATTTTAGATTCTATATTCTAGATACTATACATACACTACAAATTCAGAGACATAATGTAGCCCAGTTTCTTTTTGGTCAGGAGGAGTACTTGCCACAAGTTTCATACTCGCTATGGTCCTGCTGTGTCTTTTGTATATATAAATTTACATTATTTATCCAAATTTAAAAATGTAGAGGCACTTAGGAATGGACTAATGTTCAGGAATATCAAGTTTAAAAGTAATGTTTTTGGGGATAATTTTAACAGAGTAGTATTCTTGACTTTTGTCAACCACATTTTGAGCAGAATTACAATTTTAAACCAGACAATAAATGAGCTTTGACAGGCTGCAGTTAAAATCAATTTCAGAAATGGGAAGCATAGCTGCGGCATATGCTGTGGATTCTCCCAATGACTCAGCACGGTTATTCACTCGGTAACTGATGAAGAAATTCACTTATTTCATCTGTGGCCATTGCCAAGTTAACAGGCCCCAGGCAAAAAATGTTGGAGCATGATAGTTGGACTTGACCTCCCTCCCCCTCTTGGAGAGAAAATCAGCCCGGTGCAAATATTAATACTTGTATTTGGTATAGTAAGTTCAGGGAGTTGCCTCAAAGCATTTTGCAAGGGATAATGTAAAGGGAACAGCTAATTCTGTGCTACAACAATGTCCCTACCACAAATAGCCATGGAGTGATTCACCAGTTTTGTGGGGTTGTTGGCTAGGATATTGGGAGATACTCACTTCTCTTTTAGAATGGAATCTTTAACATCCACCTGGACAGGCAGACAGAAATTCAGTGTAACTCAGTCTTATCCATAAGATGTCGATGCATTGCACCCCTACACAGGATGTCTGCATAGACTTTGAGTTTGAAGCCCTAGTGCAGGCTTGAACTCACAACCTTCTGCCTCGGAGGCGAGCCCTCCCTAGAGCCAAGCTATATGGCAGATTTCAAAGCTAGGCATCTGCAGCCTCTGCCAGCTACACTCGCTCATCAATATCAATAACATATGTGATGTGCTTGAAATATCTTGCTCCAAAAGGGAAAAAAATGGAAAAAAAAATCTTCTGGAAAGGAGTGGAACCAAGAGAAAGGATGGGAAAAGCAGGGATGGAGAATTGTTTTGGACTAATTTTATCGGACTAATTCACCACATCACAAGAAGTCCATTGCTATTATTCTTCACACTGTGAAGGGGAGGCCATCCATTGAGTTAATCGATGGCCTGCTGGTAAGATAGCTTGTTTGAGAGTATTAGCAGTTCACTGCAAGCTAACAATGACCATTTTGTAGGATTCGGTCTGGCCTATGAGGTGTGGCGCTCTTTATCTGTGGCGTGGAACATGACGTAAGGAACTTATCAAATTACAATGCATTAATTCTTGGAAAACTGACTGATATATCTGCCATTTCAAATCCAATACGACCCATTCAACTTTATTTTAATGTTAAGTGACTTTGTTTTTCAACCTTCTCTGCCATCATATTTGCTTTGATCATTGGCTAATTTCATGATTCTGAATAGTCCCCCGATCATTGGATAATGACAGAATAGTGGGGATTGGCATACAATTTACAAATGGCACAAAAGATATGGTAACTTCACTCATCATGGGCACTCACTGTTGTGTTGATGATGGAAATTGCTACAATCTTCACAAAAAAACTTCACAGAATATCTAAATCACAACATAGGACCTCAAAACTCCAGTTTCTTTTAGATATGGTCAGAGTTGTGAAGTTTTACTTTCTACTATTATGTATATATCTAAATAATCTCCTTGTGTTACATTGTGATATTTTGAATTTGTACAGTACATGCTTTTGGGTTGAAAAACTCTGTTTATCAGTAGCCTTAGTTATTGAAGTGATGTAAATAAATTAATATCAATAATGTCTTAATTTTGTTTTCAGAGATATTGCAGCTGCAGTGGATCGAATGGAAAAATACGATTTTGATAAAATGATTTATGTGGTAGGTGACAGAAGGAATATACTAAAATGAAAATGTGTGTCAGCGTGGTTCAGTGGTTACACTCTTGCTTCTGAGGTAGAAGATTTGGGGTTCAAATCTCTTAAGTTGACACTCTGATGCAGCACTGGGGGTTTGTTGCATTGTCAGAGGTATCGTCTTTTGGATAGGATGTTAAACCGAGGTCCCGTCCCATCTGCCTGCCCAGGTGGATCTTAAAGATCCCATGACACAATTTGTTTTTCAAAAGAAGGGAGTTGCTCTTGGCATCGTGGCCCAAAATCCCCCAAATAAAATTGGTCACTCATTTCTTGGCTGTTTGTGGGGCATTGCTGTGCACAATTGCTTGCCTACAAATACACAGTTGTGGAAACGACCAACATATTACCTTATGTGTCATCTTACCATGTCTAAACTTTTCAAAACATTTCACTGTTAGTAACTGTTTTTACATACAAACATGGAAGCAGCCAGCAAAAACAAGGGCTCACAAGCAGCCAAAAGACGAATGACTAATTAATGTGGAGAATGTTGGCCAGGATTTGGGGAGAAACGTGCTTCTGTTTAGAAATTGTGTCATGGAATTATGAGTATCCACTGGAGCAGGCAAACTGGAGTTTATTTTAACATTTCATCCAACAGATACATCAGTTCATTGCTCCCTCAGTACTGTGTGGAGCCAATACTATGATCTCACATCCCATCGTGTGGGTGGAGCCCATAACCTCTAACTCAGGTCCATCTTTTAAATGAGTTGCCCTTTGCTACCCGTTCAGGTATACAGTAAGAATTGCATGCCATGTTTGGAAACGAAAAGGGAATTTTGCAGTGTCCTAGTCAGCAGTCCCCAAGAGCAAACAAAATGGGACATTTATGTCATTGCTATGCCCAAATTGGCCATTTGCCTATGAAATACACAATCATTTTACATAATAGGAACCTTTTGGGACATTTTGACATGGTGAAAAAATACCATATCAAATGTAAGGATTATTATTTTAAATAGGTGCATTTGAATAAATTGTAATGCAGTGGAACTCTCTTGAAGAAACATGTTCTATAAAAGGCAAAGCCGATTCAATAACATCTTTTAAGAGAGAAGTAGATAATTATTTGGGGAGGACGGATTTGCAGGCCGATGGGAAGAGGGTGGGGGAGTGAGATTCATTTGGACAGCTCTTTTCAAAATCCGGCGTAGTCACGATAGGCCAAATGGCCCTCTGTGCTGTAGAATTCTATGATTTATTCTTCCATGAACTGGACATATTTTTCAATTTAAAAAATTCAGTTCCAACTCTCCCCCCCAAACATGCATTACATACAAGATCAGTACCATGACCTTTGACTTTATGTAGCTACTAAAAGGTTGAGATATTAATATTCTGTTGAATATTTTGAAAAAAAAACTCCCCCAGAAAAATATTGGGGCACCCAACATTGACGGCTGAGTCTTCAGCATTATGCCCTTAACCTCTGAAACTTTGTATCTCTATCTGGTTTTAAATCCCATCTTACAACCATTGACTGCGCTTATCATCACCTCCACCTTCACACTGGCTCTGCTTCCAACCTCGCCACTGTGGCACTTAAGGACATTATTTTATGTGAAGGGTAAGACTTTTTATAAATAACAGTACATAATATAATAATACATATAATGTAATATAATAATTATACATATATAATAATAATCCTTGCGTTTAATATAGTCTTTGAGACGTCTCAAAGAGCTTCACGGAATATACTGCTAAGTGAATTGACTGCATATTTTGTGGGCGAAACACGGCAACCAATTGTGCACAGCAGTGCCCAAAGTCGTGGATTCATTGACCAAATTATTTTAATTTATTTTGATGGAATTATTATCTCTGGAAAAGCAATTCGCCAATCGACTAACAACCGGGTTCCTACTTACTGTTAAGTAAACAGAGGTGTATGGAATAAGGAAACTTACCCAACGTTTTGCCCTGCCAGGAATTGAACCCAGATCCTCTTGCTTACTAGACAAGTGCACTAACCACTAAGCTACAGGACTCCACAAATGTGTTGTATGGCTCAGTGCTACATGGATTTTACTGTGGGAGCTACCAACTCAATGAATCAGAAGATAAATTGGAGCCCACAACATAGCCAATTGGCTTATTCGTGTCTGTGCTGCTTCTTCACCCACTTTCCCATATCCTAGTTATTTTTCTCTAAGTAATTTATCCAATTTTCTTCTAAATACTCTTGTGGTCTCAACCTTCATTACAGTCAGCACATCGACCAACTGATGGGCAGGCAGATAGGCTTCTTGGTTCAGAAAGCCAGCCAGCTGTCAAAAGCACTTTGAGACATCCTAAAAGGAACAAAATAATGAAAAGTATATCAGAACTTTTAGTGTTTTGCAGTTAATTATGTTGAGAATTGTGATAGATTTAGGTTTTAAAAGTATGGAAGCAGTGTACGTTTACTTGGGAGTTAGTGCAGCTTTTATATTAATGTATTTTGTTGTTCCTCAGACAGATAAAGGTCAGCATACGCATTTCCAGCAAGTTTTTCAAACATTGAAAATCATGGGCTATGACTGGGCAGAACGGTAGGTGATAAAGACAACAAATACACAGTCATTGTTCTCTGTCCTTGGATTGAATGGTATCTGAGATAGAATGTTGTATAATATTTTTCTGATTTTGACACTGATGGACTGCAATGAACATTTCACATCACTTTGTTCCTTTGCTACTTTCTTGGGGCTTGAATCTAAAACTTTTGGAGTCAGCGGCAATGGTGCTTCCAACTGAGCCAGGCTGACATTATTATTTTTCTTCAGTTAACAATTCAATTCCCTTTTAAATACTATTATGTGTTCAGCTTTCATTACAGTCACCACGTCCCAGTCCCAAATAATGGGTCAAACTATTTCAAAACTGGATACCAGAAGTTGTACAAGAATGATAGAGTAATTTTTTCCTCTTCCTTCACTAAATGCGGGAAAATCAGATTTCACTCTGCAGTTATCCAATGTAATTGGGAACTCCACTTGTTGGTGCCGGGCAGTGAGGCTTCAACATACGGTGCTACCTGTTTCTGGTCAAAAATTAATACAATAAGTGTAAATAGTGGGATTTTCGAAGGAACATCGCCAACTGCTGTCGGGAAAAGCAAGAGTGAGCTAGTTACGTGCTTTCTGCTGTTGGGTTTGCTTTTTTGTAAAAAGAGCATCGTTTTGATTCTGACCCTCCACTCTGTCATCTTTGTGTTCACAAATCAATTACTATTTCCCGCTCAAAAGATAATTCAGGATATATGCTCTCAGATCTTTGCCTGTATTGCATGTACCTGGCTGCATGAGATCAGTATAGGGTGACTGACTGATATTTATCCAAAAATGTTAGATGCAAGAATTATTATTGTTGCATTTCAACCACAATTGTATTGTGGTGATTCTATGTGGCCCTATATGAAATGCAAATATAATTAGTATTTATTTGCTGTTGTTTCTGTGAATAAGAACCTGGATTTCATTTAGTTCTTCCCTCATTGTGGTAGATGAGATTAGGAGTTCAGCATTTGCAGACACAGATCTAAACTTGGCCAATCTCTTGCACACTGCTTTGCACTCATGATATTGCATGTTATGCCACATTGGCAAATAATGCTTCAATAAATGAATTGAATGACTTGAGGTTATGCAACGTCTACTTAGAATGGGATCCCAGAGGGTAAAATCTGTTGTACAAACCTTGCAATTCAGGACCGTTTCCAAATTCTCTCAAGTAATGAATTTTGCAACTGGTGTAGTGGATGTCTAAGAGACTGTTCTTTAGTTTTAAGCATTGAGGGATACTACGCAGCATGAAGGGCGTTCTATACTTGCAAGTCACTGTTGTTTACAGGGACAACAGCTTCTAAATTAAGACTGAATTTTAGTATTTTCTATAAATCTGCATGATCTAAAAATTTTTTAGACAAAAGTATTCTACAGGCTAAGGCTTGTTGAAACTTCAGGGCTAAGAGATCTTTTGTTTGAGCATTTGCTGTAATTTACTCATAATGTTTATAGCTGTCAACACGTACCCTTTGGGGTAGTTCAGGGGATGAAGACCAGGAAAGGCGATGTCATCTTTCTAGAAGATATTCTGAACGAAGCTCGCTCCAGAATGTTGAAAAACATGTCTGCCTCAAAGAGTGAGTGTTGTGTCTTAAGGAATTATTATCCTAGGGGAGGTCTCCTCATCCAGAGAGAGAGGTCTCCTTAGATCTGCTTGGCAACACTATGCCAGAATTGAGCCAACACTCTGTGGTGGTCTCAGTATTCCAGTTCCCGAGCCAAGAGGGTCTGCAGTTTTCTAGGGCACCGCTGATGGCAACACAGCCAGGCTAGTTCATCAGCCGGAATGGAAAAAGTGACTAGCCGGTGGGTCGGGGAATCTGTAATTCAGCTCCTGTTAACCCTGCCACCCAAACCCTAAGGTTCTATTTGAACAAGCAGCATGAAGCTTGCCAGACAGTACCTTTAATAGCAAGTTTTCACTGGTTCAATTCCAGCAGTACCTCAATGCACTCTGGGGTTCCCAAGTCTTGACTCCTGCTCCTAATACTCTCTGGTTTTAGGTAAGCAGGATACGTCCCTTCAGGGAGAGAGTGAGCATCCCTTTCCAGACACGACAAATTCACGTGTGGGTCAGTACAGATGGCATATATTTGTTTCATGTACTCGTTTATAATGTTGGACAGGAAACTGATGGAAATCTAATAATCTCAACTGAGTTTGTAAACAAAAATCCATAAAAATTCAATGTCAAAATTATCATATGAGGGAGAGTGCCCTGAAGTCAAGTATTCAGAATACTGACCATGAAAGTTCACGTGCTCGGATCAGCTTTCTCAAAGAAAACCTGTGTACAATCTGAATCTGATTTCCATTGATGTTTTCTTCCGGGAAAGCAGATTTTTGTGTGATTTTGTTTTGTTAACCAACATACAGCAACAAAGGAACTTGAAGATCCTGCAGATACAGCAGAGAAAGTGGGCATTGCTGCACTTATTATCCAGGTAAGGACTGGCATGAGGATTTTAAGAACATAAGAATTAGGAGCCAGAGAAGGCCATTCGGCCCCTCGAGCCTGCCCCACCATTCGATAAGATCATGGCTGATCTTCTGACCTAACTCTTTACCTGCCCTATCCCCATATCCCCTAATCCATCTATCTTTTTAAAAAAATCTATCAGTCTCAGCCTTGAAAATGTTCAAGGACTGAGCATCTACAGCCTTCTGGAGTAGTGAATTCCATAAATTGGAAGAAATGTTTGAGTGAAGAAATGTTTCCTCAACTCTGTTCTAAAAGGCTGACCCTTAATTTTAAGACTGTGACCCCTGGTTATAGATTCTCCTGCCGGGGAAAACAGTCCCTCATTTTCTACTTTATCCAGCTCTTTAAGAATCTTATATGTTTCAATAAGACCTCCCCTAATTCTTCTGTACTCTAGAGAATACAGCCCTAGTTTATTCAACCTATCCTCATAGGTTAGTCCCCTCATCCCAGGAGCTAACCTAGTGAATCTACGCTGCACCAGCTCTAAGGCAAGTATGTCCTTTTTTAAGTAAGGAGACCAAAACTGCATACAATACTCTAGGTGCGGTCTCACCAGAGCCCTATACAGTTGCAGCAAGACTTCCCTATCCTTGTACTCTAAACCTTTTGCAATAAACGCTAACATGCGGTTCGCCTTCTTAGTTGCTTGCTGTACCCGCAATCTAACTTTTTGCGACTGGTGTACAAGGACACCCAAATCCCTCTGAACACTAACACTATCTAATCTCTCCTCTCTAGAAAATAATTTGTTTTTCTATTTTTGCTACCTAGTTTTATCATCATATTGCTACTGAATGGCTCATTCTTTAATAATTTACCACAGAATTACTGTAATTTGTACCCTAATTACAACTACCTTGGGATATGATGGGACTGAGTTACCACCAGAAATCTGGGTCATGTGGGCTACATAAATTAATATTCTGCTGAAATACACTGACAAAGTTAACCTCAGTAAAATCCTGTATCTAGGTAATGTGGTTTCTGAAAGTCTTGTCAGCTTCTATTGAAAGGAAACAGAATAGTTTGTTGCAAGTCATTTGCATTATTTAGACAAAACCAAACCAAGGATGTTTGCTAGTCGACACAAAAGGATAGCTAAATTCATGATTAAGCAGAGATTAATGAGCTAGGTAGTAATGTATTCACTATTTTTTTCTTGCTAATCACAATGTTTCTACACTGGGTGACAGGGTGTTCATTTGTAGGGTAAGGTGTTAGACAAATGAGAAAGACCAATCATTGTGGTCATGCACGCAATAATTGCAATAATTTAATTCTGCCTTACAGATAAGTGAGCAAGCCAAAGTGAGTGAGAACAGGAAAGTGACTAGATAGAGCATAAGATTAGATAGAGTGAGAGTGTAAGAAGAGCCTATCGGCATGGTCCCAAGATAGCTTGATTGGGCAAAAGCAGATTGCTTCACATGTCAAAAATGTCACCTTCCCATCGCCCCTGAGGCAAAAGGAGTGTAAAAACAAAGGAGATCTTTATAATGAAAAGTGTGTTGTAGGAGTGTCTGAACCAGTGACACTCACAAGTATGGAATTTTGTTTCACAATCTTCACTGATTAAATAGTAGTCATGGAGCCAGGCTAGATATCTGAAACTCATGCACATCTCCCAGCCATCACTATCATTGCTTAGGTCACAGACAATGCAAAATGTAAAATGCTAATAAGGTTTCACACATGCACAAAAGTGAGGAGCATCATATGTCACAAGCATTTCTGGAAGTCCAGAGGCTAGTTACAGGTAAAAGTCTCGGAATGAAGGAATACCTCTAGTTTCATGCTACGTTGTGTATGGAACAGCCGGGAAAAATGGAATAAAATGTTTTGAAGCCATCTGGACTGATAGACACTGAATTCCATCAATTTTATCTCATTCTAGGATAGTAACCAATTATATTACTGTAGAGGAAAGTTGTATTTATTGACACAGGGGCAATCAGTATCACTATTCATGGATGTGCACACCACCTCACTGAGCAAGTACGGAAATCTGGTGTTCTGTTCGATCCTCAACTGTTTTTGTAAACTCCACATCTGTGCCATGAGCCGTTCTGCTTTCCCCCACCTCTGCAACATTGCTCATCTCAGCCATTACCTCTCCCCTCAGGCCTCTGAGACCTTCATCCATGCTGTCATTCCATCCAAGCTTGACTATGCTAACTCCTGCTTGCTGGGCTTCCCACCTCTTCTCTCCACAAACTGCAGGTTATTCAGAAATTTGCAGCTCTTGTCCTTCATGCCTTAAGCTCTGTGACCCCATCACCTTCACCCTCACCTGGTTCCCTTGGAGAATCGAGATCAAGAGCCACGTCGTAGCTTTTAAAATCTTCCACATTTTTGCTCTTTATTGCCTTTGTGACCTACATTGCCAGTCTGCCAACTCTCTCAACTAGGCGGGCACAGACCTGCTCCATATCCCCTGCCCTGCTTGCTCCACCACCTTCAGCGTTTCTGCTCCCAGCCTCTATTCTGGAGCTCCTCCACATCGCCACCCCGTCCTTGACTCCTTCAAGGCCGTCTCAAGAACTTCCTCTTTGACGGAGCCTTCGGATATCCTCCCATCCCCACCCACCTTGCCTTCCCCCATCTTGAATCCATCCCCCAGCAGAAGTGCAAACCCTTCAATGTCCAGCATCTTTGGATGAGCTCCTGAAGTGAATAAATGTCATTTTTGTTCTTGTATGCAGCTATGGTTTCACTCGAATACAACTCTTCCTTTTCAAGCTGAGATGTTTGTACATAATGGTGTACAAATGCATATGGTTGATTTATGTGCTGTATATACATGTGTAGGTGATTTTACATTTCTATAACCGTAGGACTTCAAAGGTCCCCTTTTGTCCGATTATGACTTTGACTGGGATCGTATCCTCCAAAGCCAGGGAGATACTGGAGTCTTCCTGCAATACACACATGCAAGGCTCCGCAGGTGAGGAATTTGTCAGACATTCACTTGACCACCCACCCAAACATTAGGTCAGTGGAGGACTTGCTGTGCATTGGTTGCAAGAGCTATCGTAAGTTAACCACAGCATCAAAGTAGTGAAATAGATTCTACAGCAATTGTTTTTTTTCAATTTGTCTTCTGTATCAATCCCATTCTTTCATTCTTCTGTATCAATCCCAATGATGTATTTCAGTATACAGAGAACATATGAAAATGGACCACAGGCTCAATTCAACCCAGCTTCTCTACAAGACCCTCAGGCAATTACTTTACTACAGCATCTCCTCAGGTATGAAGGTTATGGCATAATTTGATGCTCACCATGTTTGTTTTTAAACAGGAGAATGGCCAGTGATCAGGAGAGGGCCTAAAAGCCTAATTATATTTTTTTTGGCTGAGGAGTGCTGGGATGACTGTTGTTATTCCAAACTGCTACCAGGTTGAGAATAGCTGACTCAGCATTACATTACTAACTGATTCATCCGGAAAGTGTAGAAATATGTATATTGTTTTTATTGGATTTTCAATTCACTTGAGTGGCAAATAGTTCATGCAGCACACATTTACTTCTGGTGCAAGGCTATATTTGTAGCTCTTGAGTTTTTTTTAAATGCTCTTTCCCCATGAACAGGTTGTTAACCAGGTTTGGGCAGAAGAAAGGAAAAAGTGCCACCCTTCATTTCTGTTGCAACTAAACAACTTATTTTGACAGCATTAGATTTTACATAAAGTTTTTCACTAAAGTATTGTTATCCTAGAGACGTTATTACCCTATGAAACTTTAAATAGATACCAAGTTTATTATGACTGTTTGGGGAGGCTTTGTGAATATTATGAATTGCTCACTTAACTACATCACCCTAAACGCATTGAATACAGTAAACGTAATAAAACTAAATTGGCTGTCGCACTCAACCACAAAACAGTCACTGCGCTTACAGTAAAGCCTGTGAAATGCTTTGGGATGTCCTTACAATGTAAAAGCTCCTGTAGCTCAGTGGTTAGAGCACTCGGCTTACAAGCGTGAGACCTGTGTTCGAATCCAGGCAGGTCAGGGAGAAACCTTGGGCAAGTTTCCTTACTCCTCATGTCTAATAATAATCCGTCCCCAAAAAACTACAATAATAAAACAATTAATCATTTCAATCCACGGCTGTTTGTGGGACGCTGCTATTGGCTGCCGCGTTTCGCCCACAAATGTACCATCAATTCACTTTTCAGTATATTCTGTGAAGCGCTTTGAGACGTCGATAAGATGTGAAAAGCGCTTTATCAAATCCAAGGATTATTATTATTATAAAAGCGCAGAGCAAAAACATTTATTATTAAAATGAGTTCATGCAATCAATCTGTTTCCATTTGTAATAAAGATTTGATGAAGTATTGTACAAGGCTTCTAAGGATCTTCAACCTAAGCATCTTGTCAACTACCTTCTAATGTTGAGGTAACTATTTTTAGTATTTATTTATCAAATTTGTGAGTCACAAACCTCTGCTGTGGATACCTAAAGTTCTTGTGTTTTTGTAAAAAATTCAGTACAGATTTATTTTTGTCGACCAGCTCATATGTTTCATCAAAGATTTCTCTGTGACCATCATGTTGCCATTTGTACCATAATACCCCTTTATAAATATGTACCAGTAAAGAAAACAAAGCAACAACAAAATCGCATTTATATAAAGCCTTTCATGTCGGGAGGACGTCCTAAAGCGCTGAACAGTCAGGTTGGGACCCGAGCAGGGGGTGGGGGTGTGTCAGGGTAGGAAGAAGGGGAAGGAGAGTGGAAGAAGGGGAAGAGTTAGTGGGGAAGCCGAAGGCGCGGTCGAAGAGGAAGGTGTTGAGACCGGCCTTGAAGAAGTAAAGGGAGGGAGCGAGGTGGAGGGGTTGCGGGATGGAGTTCCACAATGGGGGCAAAGAGGCTGAAAGCCCAGCCGCCGATGGTTGGGCGGTTAGGGCAGTGGACACGGAGCAGGCCTGAGTCTGCTGAACGGAGGGTGTGGGCAGGCTGATAGGAGGACAGTAGTTCAGAGAGATAGGTGGGGGCAAGGCCGTGAATGCCCTTGAAAGTGAGGACAAGGATCTTGAATTCGATCCTCTGGGGAATGGGGAGCTGTGGAGATGGGTGAGGATGATGTGATGTGATCGCGGAGTCTGGTGCGGAAGAGTACACAAGCTGCAGAATTCTGAATGATCTGCAGCCTGTGAAGGGAGGAGCTGGGGAGGCCGACGAGGAGAGAGTTCCTGTAGTCGAGCCTGGAAGTCATAAAGGCGTGGAATGAGAGTTTCGGCGGCGTGGAGAATGAGAGTTTTGGGGGTGAGGTAGTGGCGGAGCAAGCCTTGTTGTAATTGAATGCATTCTCTTCATGATCATTACACTTTAAGTAAAGATAACTTTATTTGAATGTGAGTGCATTGTCATCTTGTCCAAATCTATATGTGCTGAAATCAACCTCCTTTTTCTTGCAGTCGTCTTGTTTCTATAGCACACAGGACTTTGCACGTAAAGGGCAGTTTACCTGAAGTAGCCCAGGTTAGTAGATCACACCGTTGTTCATCTGCTGTAAGATATTCTTTTTGAGCAAATGGTAAGATTTTTGCACACAGAGGGGTCACGGTTCAGTGCTGGGATTACTGTTATTCCAGCCGGTGATGTACCGAATTAATTTGTTGCTGCATATAATACCTGTAAGAAGGGGCTATGCTGTTCCTTTGGAATGAAATAGGCACTCTCTCCCTGGAAGGATGTATCCTGCTTTGTCGATCCTGGAAAGTTTTGACATAGGTTGGTAAGAGCCAACGGTTTGGTTCACGAGAGTTGGTGTTAGGGTACGGCTGAAGTCTTACCAGCTAATTTCTGGTTAAATCTTGATTGTCATTCTTAGAATCAATTTTGTATCCACAGACGAAGGACTGTTTGTACCAGGACCAACATGTTTGGCTGACAAAGGAATCCTATCTCACAGTGAAAATAAGTTGAGTCAAATAAAGCTACAGTAAAGCAAGGTATTGGTCCACAAACCTCCAAACCTGTGGAGGTCCAGGTGTAATCTGGGGGGGATGAATGTGAAGAAACTTTTAAAATTACTTGTTTGCCCTTTCCTGGTCAGATATCAGCATTAAATCAGTTTCCAAATAGGTTGTTACCTGTGAACGGATAATCAAGGTTGGCACTCAAGGTTATTTCTGAGGGAGTGCAGCTAGCTTGGAGGTGCAATTCAGAAGAGACTTGAAACTGGCTGCCACTGCTCGTTCTGGTTCTTCAGACATTAAAGATCCCAGGTCACTGTATAGAAGGAGCAGCTAGTTCTTGCAGTGTCTGGGTCAATATTGGCTTCCATACACGCTCCCCAAACACATAGGTTTAGATCATGGTCACGGTTGGATGTTGCTGGCTAGATTATCTGCTACAGTTGCCTATACATTATAACAATTGCTTCAAATTAATTGTGTGAAATACTTCATTTTGCCCACTATATACAGTCAATTCACTTTACAGTATATTCTGCGAAGTGCTTTGAGACGTCTGGAAGACATGAAGAGCGATATATCAAGTTCAAGGATTATTATTAATAATAGATCATGTTATTGCTCCTCCACTGTTCACATTTACAATAGATGATTGATCTGTATCCATCATTTTTACAGGCACGATTTCTACTGTTCAAAGCAACCTGTTCTGTCCTTGCCAATGGAATGAAGCTTCTTGGTATAACTCCAGTCGAGAAGATGTGATCAATTAACCTGCTTTCATGTTCTAGCCCATGTAATAAGACTACTCAGTGTAACATCAACAACATAAACCTGTGCTTTTACATTATGTGATGAATGGAAAAAAAACTGCTTTTATAAGTATGCAAACTGTATTACTTGTATGATTATACCTTGTTAATAAATGTGCACCAGTGATACCTGATATATCGAATACTTGTACTTAATGTTTTATATTCAAAATCACTCCATATGGTCTGAAGATTGCAAAGGTATTGTGGAGTTGCCTTAAGGCTCTTACGTTGCTGCTGTGAAAACCTTTACACTGGGACAATCATTATATTATATCCGACAAGCGAGAGAACGCAATGTTTTTGAAGGGGATCGATTATTATTATTAATGATAATTGTGTTTGATACAGTGTCTTTCACATCAGTAGGACATTCCCAGAGCGCTTCACAGGTTACACTGTGAAGTGCAAATGACTGGATGTTTTGTGGGAAAATATAGCAGCCAATCTGAGCACACCAGTGTCCCACAAAAACAGCCGTGAAAGTAAATAACCATTTTGTTCAGCGGCGGGGTTGCTGTTGGTCATGACATGGAAGAAATTCCCCTTCTCATTTTGTTATGGAATTTTAATGTCCACTGGAACAGGCAAGTGTGACCTTGATTTAAAGTCTCACCTGAAGGTGGGCATCTCCGCTCATACTTTACTCCCCCAGCACTTTACCAGAGTGGAATAGAGGTAAGAAAGCTGTGGCCCTCTAGCAAGAGAATGCTGCATTGAAGTGAAGGCAGACAATGCTTGATGTTCAATGGGTAATTAGTCAGAACAGTGGAATTCCAGGGTCTAGAGAGAGTTGTGTCTCTTCCCATCTGGACACAGAATTGCACCAGGAGAGTTTGGAACTTGTTAGATATAGAAAGGCTAGATTTAAAGAGGGAATAATACACCCTCTTCAGCTTTACTGAGATTGGAGGTTAAGAGCCCAATGAAGATGATTCCCCAACAGTTTGTAAATCTAAAAAATCTGCTGGGCAAATAAACCTGTTACAAATCCTGTTACAAGTTTGGTAAATTTACAGACCAATAAAGAATATGATGTTCTTGCCAGCTAAAGTTAAGCTATAGGATGGCTGGCTGGATTCAGGGCCCTTGCATTTCACCCACAAATATACAATCAATTCACTTTACAGTATATTCTGTGAAGCGCTTTGAGATGTCGATAAAATGTGAAAAGTGCTGTATCAAATGCAAGGATTATTATTATTATTTATTATTTTCCAGGCAAAGGTTTGCGATTGTAGGGCAGAAAGAAGTTACTGGTAAGAGGTATTACCCTGGCCAACAGTCCCAAAGATAAAATTCATTATTCAATTCATGATTATGGGACATGGCTGCGTGTAAATTGATGGTTGTAGTCGCTCACAAATAGTCACTGCACTTTACAGTCGAGACAGAAGCAGTTTGAGACATTGTGATAAGATAATATACTGTATCAAATGTAGTTATTATGGGTGTATACTCTACAGTGGGTTGTAACTGCTGGTTGGACAGTGTTTGATGTGCTAGTTCTTTTATTGATTACTGGATCCGGGTTAGTTCAGCAGGGATGGTGAATAATTACCCAAGTGTGGTCCACTCCCTATCTTCATGTTACACAATTCACTTCATTTCTTATCCATCTCATGTGAATCATCTCAATTATGAAATGGGTGTGATTGAAGTGTCAGTTTATCAGCACAGTAGCCAGGTGAACAATGTTACCACTAAAATTCATCATAAGGATTTTACCTGCACAATAAACAAACAATTATTAAAGAGCAATAGTAGATTGTTTCTCCCTCCTCAGCAAAATGTGTAGCTAAATTAAACTAAGAACAAAATTACATTTGAATAGCGCCTTTCACGCCAGGATTACGTCTTAAGGCGTAAAGTCAATGTTTCAGACCCGAGCTGGGGTCGAGATTGGCGATGGTGGTGGGAAAGGAGAGGATTTAGGGTGACCGATGTGACCATTGAAGAGGGTTTTGAGGAGGAACTTGAAGGAGGCTAGGGAGGGAGTGAAGCGGAGGGATTGCAGGATGGAGTTCTGGAGGTTAGGGGAAGAGTGGCTGAAGGTTCGCCCATCGATGTTGGGGCGGGGCCGTGGAGCAGGCCGGAGCTTGCTGAGCAGAGGGAGGCAGGCAGGTTGGTAGAAGGTTAGGAGGCTGCAGAAGTAAGGTGGGGTGTGGCAATGGAAGGCTTTGAAAGTGAGGATCTTGAATTGATTCCTCTGGGGGATGGGGAGCTAATTGAGTCGGGCGAGAATGGGGGAGACGCGGTCACGAAGCTTGGAGCAATAGAGGACACAAGCTGTAGAGTTCTGGATTATCTGGAAACTGGGGGGAGGAATTGGAAAGGCGACAAGTAGGCGTAGTCGAGCCTGGATGTAATGGAAGGCATGAATGAGTGTGTCAGCAGCCTGAGGGTGAGGTAGTGGCAGAGTTGGGCAATATTGTTAAAGTGAGAGAAGGCAGAGCAGGTCATTGATTTGATGTGGGGGAAGAAATACAATTGACTATTGAACAAGCCACCTAGGTTCCTGACAGGCTTGGAGTGGAGTTTGCAACCATGGAGGTTGATGTTGCCAGTGCCTGATGTGCGAAGGTGCTGGCGCGAGCCAATCAGGAGGACCTCGATCTCGGTCACGTTCAACTATAGAAAGTTAGCTTTCATCCAGGACTTGATGTCTGACAGGCAGACTGCGAAGACAGCAGTGGTCCTGGAATCAATGGTAGAGGCAGAAAAATAGAGTTGAGTGTCATCTGCATACACGTGGAAGTTGACCCCATGTCTGCGGATGGTGTCACCAAGGGGGTGCATGTAGACATTGAAAAGTAGGGGGGACAAGGACAGAGCCCTGGGGAACGCCGCAGGTGATAGTGCGGGGGCTGGAGGAGAAGCCATTAGTGGTGACAAAGTGGAGACGGTGAGAAAGGTAGGTGCCAAACCATACGAGGGCAGGTCCATGAAGATTGAACTGGGAGGAGAGGCGATATAGGAGGATGGAGTGGTTGACAGTGTCAAATGCAGCAGACAGGGTGGAGGAGGACAAGTAGGTAGAGAGAGCTCTGGTCACAAATGTTCATAGTGACTTTGACCAGGGCTGTCTGTGTCCGTGCTATGGGCAGCACAGAAATCGGATTGTACATTTTCAAAGAGGGAATGGTGAGAGAGAAAGGAGCGAAGCTGGGACGCAAGAACTCATTCCAAGGTCTTAGAGAGAAATGGGAGGTTGGAGATGGGCCGGTAGCTGGAGAGTAGTGATGGGTCCAGGGAAGGATTTTTCAGGATGGGGGTGATGACAGCTGTTTTTAGAGGAGTGGGAACAGTGGCAGAGGGTAGGGAGGTTGGTAATAATAATGATCCTTGCATCTGATTTAGCACTTTCCACGATTGCATTTAGACTTCTCAAAGCGCTTTACAGAATGTACTGTAAAGTGAATTAACTATATTTTTGGGCGAAACGCAACAGCCATTTTGCGCACGGCAGTGTCCCACCTTTGGGTGAGTAGTGGGGGGTGGATTCTGGGGGAGAGGTAATGGGGTGGGTAGTGTTAGACGGGTAGAGACTGCTGAATGGTAGACTACTAAAGGAGACTTTCCTGAAACGACATAGTCTCCAGTCATAAGGTAAGCTCAATCATTCATTTTTATTAATACATCCATTGATCATGTAAACAAAACTTACATTATAGAATATCACCCAATTGCCCAGCCCCAGGAAATATTGCAAAACCTCCACCATTAATGTCGTTTTAATGACTTCTCAGCATAAAATATGCAATGGTGAACTTCATAACTCTTTCTGCATTTATATTCCAAACATACATTCACACTGTAATGTGAATTACAGTGTATTTGTAATTACACAAACACCCCAAACTGCTTTCTACAAGTAGAAAATATCTTATATTATTAGGGTGTTTGAAGGCCCAGAAATCTTCACAATACAGTATTTGTATACAATAACATACAAATATCAGCAGAATCATTTCCATATAAATATACACAGCAACTTAATTGTTGATATTTCAAAACAAGTGTTTGCACGAGGTAACTGCTGAAGGCACAAAAACATTCAACATTTTTTTTTAAATTGCAGCTTCTTGCACTTAAGATGCATGCAACTGTGAATCACAAAGTAATTATGGAAAGTTGTGGAACAACTATAGGAACCAGGTGAATGAAATCGGGGAAAAGGCAATATTGGACAAAAAATATGATCACATTTATTTTTAAAAAGGAGGAAAAAATCATTGTTCCATGGCAAAGTTGTAATTCAAAGTTCACCCAAAAGAGGAAGCACATTTTTTTTTAAATGGAGGTATTGTACTTCATTCAGACAAGTTGAGGAGGAAGAGAATAACCCTTGTACAATGTAATTCAACCTGTACAAGGTTGAATACCTAAAATCAATGTCAGAAGTTGCTTTACCATCTCTTTGCTGTGCAGGAAAACCATAAACTTGCTGAAAGATCAAGTTATACATCTTATCTGTAACTCATGGTTCCTTTATTGGCAGGGTTGAAGCATCATAGAACAATGCAATAAAACCTACAAGTAATAAAATTTGTAGTTATTGCTATCACCTCACCATGACATGGAGCGCTCAACTATTACTGTTGAATCAGTAACATTAAATATCTAGTGTTAATGAACGCTTCAACATGCTTTATTCATCAGTGGACTGCAGCAGTACGTGATCAGGAAAATAAAACAATTCAAATTAAACAAGGTCCAGAATAATAATTGGACCTTGCTATGGATATGGCATAGCTATGGATACTGGCATAGGTGGGATGTAATGGCAAGGATTGTTCCCTGTAATCTAGATTGAGTTGTCCCACTAAAACAATTAAAACTTTTGTTCAGACTGGAAATGGTGAGCAACAAATCTGATTCATATAACTTTTTTAAATAAGATTTTTTTTCCCCACTCACCAATCCCTCCCTCCCAACACACCCGCAAGTGCACCACCCACAAGCTCATGACACATTTGGTTCATTTTCTTTATGTAAATCATTTTTTAAAAAACTCTTAAAGAGATCTATGCTATAGTACTATTCACTGCCCTTGTGTGGCAAACCATGTGATCCTCTCTGCAATTCACAGGGAGTTGCTTTACCAGCTGTGAGATCTCTTGATCTCAAAAAATCTCAACTGAGTGAGTGTGTGCATCTATTAATCAATAGAAATTCAATGATACCATGTGAATTCATAATACCTTTGATACAACATAACTAATATAGCAGCATCTCTGACCTTGTTCTCTATTAAAATGTCAGGTTCTAGGTGCCAAGTTCTACACAATAAGTTGTACCCTAAATGGCCAGAATACCATTCTTACAGGCACACTAACAGAAACTGCCCTTAAAAAAGTTGGATAACAAAAGATAAGACTAATAAGCTTTGTGTGAAACACAAAATGTGTAAATGTAAACAGTGAATTTATAAGGTGATTTTGTACAAATTTTGGTCAAATCAAGTCTTGAGTTGCCCTGTTTTGAAAGACAAATAGACCAGGTCAGAGAGTTAATCCAATCGTTACCGATTAATACCTACACTAATATTCACAAATGGTGAGCAAATGTTTTATAAAGAATATATTTACAACATGTGTTTACCAGGTAACATTGCAAAACCCCATCAAAGGCTAATTGAAAAATTTAAATTCATCACTGAATGTGGCTTACTTAAGAGCTTACAGCATCTTCAAACAGGTACTGAATTATACTAAGAGAATAGTTCAGAAATAACCTGTGCATGTGTTTAGATTGTCACACTGCACTGAATAACTCAATCACTCAGACTCTAAACAGCGGTCTACCAGACTTTGCCATTTAGATAATACCATGACAAGTTATTCAATAGCGTAATTTCCCTTAAGAACTGGGCAGGAGAAAGGCAAGGATCAGGACAATAGATGTTCTGGTCTTTTACGAACCCAGTAATTGTAGATCACACATTCAGTGTCTCTCTCGACTTCTCTTTTTCAACTGGCAGAAGTGTGGTTGTATTTTTCTTTGGTAAACCATAGCAGTATATTGAAACAATGACGAGTAATGTTCCGGATATAAAAGTTGATGCTGAAATGGAACAAAAGGAATACTCAATACAATCTATAATCTTTATTATTATTATTATATTATGTTATTCTATCACTTTAGAATAACATTGTTGATGTTCTGATGTTAATTAGCCCTGAAGATGTGAAACCCAGTCTTGTTTAGTAACTTAGATTGTTCTCGAGCAGAGAGCCAGCCAGAGTGAGCTACGGACGGAGTGAGGCGAGGACAGAGTGAGAAGGAATTGGGTGAGAGTGGGAATTAGGTGCAGAGGGGGAAGTAGGTGCAGTTTATATATCCCAGGGAAGTAAGTCGAGATAATGACCTGGCATGTGATGTGCGAGGAATGCGGGATGTGGGAGTTGATGGAAGGCAACCTGAGCCAAGGTGACTTCATCTGCAGCAAATGTCTGCACCTGAGGAAGCTCCAGCTTAGAATAGCTGCGCTGGAGTATCAGGTGGAGACATTGCGGTGCATCAGGGAAGGGGAGAGCTTCTTAGATAGTTTCATCCTAGAGCCTGACACTCCACCAAGACCTAGGGAACAAGAGTGCGCTGTTGCCAGCCACGGTCAGGACTGGGTGACAGTCAGACGACCGGGTGTGCGGAACCACAAGACTGGTGCAGAGAAACCCCAGACTGTAACCATTTCCAACAGGTATGAAGTACTTTCAACCTGTTTGGATAAGGAGGTCTGTGAGAAGGTTGGACAAACCAACTCCATCAAGACCATTTTAATAGGAGATACAACTGTCCGAGGTATAGATAGGCGTTTTTGTGAACGGAAACGCGAATCTCGGAAGGTGTGTTGCCTACCAGGTGCCAGGGTTGAAGACTTGACTGAGCGGGTCCATGAAATTCTGCTAGGGGAAGGGGAAAATCCACTTGTGGTGGTCCATGTTGGGACCCATGAAGTTGAGAGGAAAAGACCTGAGATGCTCCAGGGAGAGTACCAGAGACTAGGGAGTAAACTAAAAAGTGGAACTTCGAGAGTGGTGATCTCTGGGTTGCTTCCAGTGCCTCGAGCAAGCCAGTTCCAGAATGCTAGAATAAGGCACATCAATGCATGGCTGGAGAAGTGGTGTAGGAAGGAGGGTTTCTGGTTCCTAGACCATTGGGACCAATTCTGGGGTAGGTGGAACCTGTACAAAATGGATGGGTTACACCTGAACAGGGCTGGAACCAATCTCCTTGCAGGGAGGTTGTCGAGTTTTGTGGGGGGGGCTTTAAACTAATCCCGGGGGGTGAGGGTGGGAAACTGATCAGTAGTTCAAATACGGGAGGGGTAATAAAGAGGACAGTAAAGGTAAGACGGGAGAAAAATGCAGAGGAAGTAATTTGTGCCTTAGAGTGCATGTATGTAAATGCACGAAGTTTGAGAAATAAAATTGGTGAGCTGCAGGCTCAGGTTGCTGCGAAGTGATATGATGTTATAGCAGTAACAGAGACTTGGCTCCAGCATGGGCAGGAATGGGAGTTGAACATTCCTGGTTATAATGTATTCAGGAGGGATAGAGAAGGGAGAAAAGGGGGCGGGGTGGCAATTTTAGTTAAGGACTCAGTGACTGCCTTAGAAAGGAATGAGGTGGAAGAAGGACTAAAAACCGAATCTATCTGGTTAGAAATGAGGAATAAGAAAGGTGCAGTTACACTGTTAGGGGTATACTATAGACCACCAAATAGTGGGGAGGAGATAGACAAGCAGATCTGCAAGCGTATCACGGAGAAATGCAGAACTAATAGAGTAGTGATAATGGGTGACTTCAACTATCCCAACATAGACTGGCAGAATAGTAGAGTAAAGGGCAAGGAGGGAGAAGAATTCCTGAAGTGTGTGCAGGACAACTTTCTTGATCAGTATGTTTCCAGTCCAACGAGGAAACAAGCATTGCTGGATCTAGTTTTGGGAAATGAGGTAGGGCAAGTTCAACAGGTTTCTGTAGGTGAGCATCTAGGGAATAGTGACCACAATATCGTTAGATTCAGAATAATTATGGAAAGGGATAAGGAACGATCACAGGTGAGGACACTCAACTGGAAAAGGGCTAATTTCAATGAGTTGAGGTGGGACCTAGCCAAGGTGGATTGGAAAGAAAAATTGGCAGGTAAGACAACTAACGAGCAGTGGGCAGCGTTCAAAGAGGAGATAGTTCAGGCACAGGTCAAAAGCATCCCCACAAAGGTGAAATGTAAGGCATCCAAACCTCCCTGGATGACTAAGGAAATCGGGGCCAAAATAAAACAAAAAAAAGAGGCTTATGATAAGTGTCAGGCTCAAAATTCAGAAGGGAACAAAGCAGAATATAGGAAGTGTAGGATAGAACTAAAAAAGGAAGTTAGAGGGGCAAAGAGACTGCATGAAAAACAACTAGCGAGTAAGATTAAGGGGAACCCTAAGGTTTTTTACCAACATATTAAGAGTAAAAGGTTGGTCAAGGAGAGGGTGGGGCTAATTAGGGACCTAGGAGGAAATCTCATTGTGGAGGCAGAGGGCATGGCTGATGTACTAAATGAGTACTTCGCCTCTGTCTTCACAAAAGAAAAGGATACAGCCAATGCCATGGTATTAGAGGAGAGGGTAGGAGAAATGGATAGAATAATTATAACCAGAGAGGAAGTGCTAAAAAGGTTGACGTCGCTCAAGGTGGATAAGTCACCTGGTCCGGATGGGATGCACCCTAGGTTACTAAGTGAGGCACGGGAGCAAATAGCAGGGACTCTGGCCACGATCTTTCAATCTTCCTTGGACACAGGGGTCGTGCCAGAGGACTGGAGGATAGCTAATGTTACTCCCTTGTATAAAAAGGGGCAGAAGGACAAGCCTGGTAACTACAGACCAGTCAGTCTAACGTCGGTAGTGGGCAAACTTCTAGAGTCCATAATCAGGGACAAGGTAGATCTTCACTTAGAAAGATATAGGCTAATAAAGGACAGTCAACATGGATTTGTTAAAGGCAAATCTTGCCTTACAAATCTGATAGAATTTTTTGATGAGGTAACGGAATGGGTGGATAATGGTAGCGCAGTTGATGTAGTTTACATGGACTTTCAAAAGGCATTTGACAAAGTGCCACATGAGAGACTTATTATGAAATTAAAGGCCCATGGCGTAAAAGGGACAGTGGCAGCGTGGATCCACAACTGGCTGCGAGACAGAAAGCAGAGAGTTGTAGTGAGCGGCTGTTTTTCAGATTGGAGGGAAGTGAGCAGTGGTGTGCCACAGGGATCGGTTTTGGGACCATTGCTGTTTGTAATCTACATCAATGATCTGGACTTGGGTGTACGGAGTACAGTTTCCAAGTTTGCAGATGACACTAAGTTAGGGAGAATAGTAAACAGTGAGGAGGATAGTAGCCATCTGCAAGAGGATATAGACAAATTGGTAAAGTGGGCAGACACATGGCAGATGAAGTTTAATGCAGAGAAGTGTGAGGTGATGCATTTTGGGAGAAGAAATGAAGGGAGGCAATATAGGCTAGATAGTACAATTTTAAATGGTGTGAAGGAACAGAGAGACCTGGGGATTTGTGTTAGTGACTCGTTGAAGGTGGCAGGACAGGTAGACAAGGCTGTTAAGAAGGCATATGGGATACTAGGCTTTATAAATAGGGGTATAGAGTACAAAAGTCAGGAAGTGCTGACTAACCTCTATAGGACTTTGGTGAGGCCTCAGCTGGAATACTGTGTTCAATTCTGGTCACCACACTACAGAAAGGATGTGAAGGCATTGGAAAGGGTACAATGAAGATTTACTAGGATGGTGCCAGGATTGAGGGACTTCAGCTATGAGGAGAGGCTAGATAGGCTAGGGTTATTCTCTCTGGAGCAGAGAAGATTGAGGGGAGACCTAATAGAGGTTTATAAGATCATGAGGGGTTTCGACAGGGCAAATAGAGAAAAACTATTTCCACTCGTGGGTGAATCTGTGACTCGTGGTCACAGATTTAAAATAGTTTCAAGGCGCAGTAGAGGGGAGCTGAGGAGAAATTTTTTCACTCAGCGAGTTGTTCGAATCTGGAATACATTGCCTGAAAAGGTGGTGGAGGCTGATTCGATAACAACTTTTAAAAGGGAATTAGATCTTTATTTAGGGAGAACGGGTCTATTAGGCTATGGGGAGCGGGCAGGGCAGTGGGATTGAATCGCTCTTTTCAAAGAGCCGGCACAGACTAGATGAGCCGAATGGCCTCCTTTTGTGCCGTAAAATTCTATGATTCTATGATTCATATAAAAATGACCTTACTTGGATGTCTCCCAACAAACAGCCTGGAAATTTACCGTGGATCAATTAAAGGTAATAACCAGCATCTTTCCAGCTGTCATTAATCAGGTTCATACAGAGAGAAGCTTCATCACACTAACAATGTATCAATAGTGAAGCCTATGTAATGATTTTTGCACCCTAACAATTAATACGTCAGTTAGTTGCACTCTTGCCTCGGGGATTAGAAATTGTGGATTCTAACCCCACGTTAGGACGTGGGCTGACTCATGTCTAGGTTGCCATTCCAATGCAGCGCTCGGAGTGCATCAGAGATACATAAGTATCGTGCTTTGGATGTGAGATTAGCCTTAGGTCCCGTTGCCTGTTCAAGTGGACATTAAAGATCCCATGGCACAATTCTACAACACAATACAGTGTGGAGTCCTGCAGCTCAGTGGTTAGAACACTCGCCTTACAATCAAGGGACCTGGGATCAATTCCAGGCAGGGTGATACCTTGGGCAAGTTCATAAAGTTCATACCATTCATAAAATCTAGGTCATCCAGAATTCTGCCGCCTGCTTTCATACCCATACCAAACTCCGCTCTCCAATTACCCCAGTCCTTGCCAGACTGCACTGGCTCCCTAAGATTTCAAAATCCTCTTGTTTTCAAATGCCTCCACTCCTCTGCACCCCACTACCTCTCTGACTTCCTCTCTCCTCACAACAGTACCCATTGCCTTTCACTCCACCGGGTCTAGCTTCCTCCTTGTCCCCCAAATCCTCTGCTTCACCATCGGCGGCCATGCCTTCAGCCACTATGCCCTGAGACTCAGGAACTCCCTTCTTCATTCCCTTTCTTCGTCCCCTTTCTTCTACTTTCAGGTCTCGGCTAAAGACCTTTCTTTTCGACCGTGCTTTCGGTCACCTTATTTCCCCTTCCCATGGCACGGCCCCGGGATCCGTTATTGGGAAACGCTCCGGCATGGAGGGCACTATATAAATCCAAGTTATTGTTGCTGTAATAATCCCTCAAAAGAAAACAATAATAAATTGGTCATTTCAACCCACGACTGTTTGTGGGACATTGCCTTGCACAATTGACTGTTGCATTTCGCCCACATATATACAGTTAATTCACTTTACAGTATATTCAGTGAAGCGCTTTTAGAAGTCTAGAAGACATGAAAACGCTAAATCAAATGCAAGGATTATTATTATCCTGGCCAACAATTCCCCCAGATAAAATTGGACATTCACTTCACAGCTGCTTGTGGGAAATTGCTATGCAAGGAATATTATGTGACTTACTAATCTGCAGGCCAAATAGGAAGACAGACACTATAGTGGAAATGACGATTGCTGCTGCAGCTGAAAATCCTTTCATGATGTTATCAGTGTATTTCACAACAACAGATGTGTATAGCCCTCCAACACTGGCTAAAACTGTGAAGACAAAAACAAAGATTCTTCAACAAAACAGCTTTGGCACAGAGAACAACAGGCAAGATAGCAATCAGCTCATTTAACACAGCAGCTTCACTCTTTCCACAGAGGATCTTTTCATTCATTTCAACGGAACTAAATTTCCTATAAGATGATCATTATATTGAAAGATGTTTTGCTCTCTCCTTCTATAAGGGAGACTTCTACTACTGTTATGTGCACTCCGGCATCTGACCTAATTGGCTCTTGTTCAAGTGTGGCACTGCTTCTCTGAGACAAATTATTTTTCTGCCATCCAGTGCTGAGTCAATGCTTTGAGATGTCCTCCCACTATGAACGGAGCTATATTAACATACACAGTGATATATCAAGTGACCACACACCCAGGGGCTGCTGGATAGTGTCCAAGTACAGTAAAAGCCTGTTTATCCAGCACCCGATCAACCGGAACTTCCATATAACCGGCATCGCAAAAAAAAAAGTCCGCATTCAATTAACCGGAATTTATCCGGGAAAATGCATTGAAAAAACATATAATTTATTTTTTTTAAATGCTTTGCGTTTTCGACTGAATATCCAGCAGGCACCTGAACCGACATTGACCAGGTCCCGAGGGTGCCGGATAAACTGACTTTTACTGTAAGTGATCTGCAGCCCATCTTCCTTCTGTAGCCTGGTGACCAACTAACTCAGCAAAGACAAGGGATGATAGATGATAGTCTTAGGGCTCAGCTACTCACTAAACATGTGTGGCGGAAGGGTGTAGACAAGAGCATGTCCTTCAATTATATTGTGCAAAACATTCACACATAAAGGTAGGACCATCTGAGTGTAATGTAATAACTGACAATGGTTATAAATTATTGCACATTTACAGGTCAGTTTGCTTAAACGAACACGGTGTGGTTAAAATATAAAAGTCTCAGCTCTTGGGTTTATAGTGAAGAGGGATTTTCTTGACAAGACCATCCTTCTCCAAGCATCAGCCAAAGCTCCTCAATCAAATCACAGGGAAATCTGCCCTCAGTGGAATTACCTGACAGCTATAAAATACGGTCAAGGTTAGGTGTCACCTGGAGAATCAGACACTCTAGATGCACCAAACCATAGGGAGGAATAAACACACTCCTGCACCCCAGTAAATATCCTGCAGATTTCCTATTGATTTCCACAGAGCATTTAACGCCTTTCACTTTCAGAGATTGCTCATTTTATCACAGTAATGCACTTGGGTAGAGTTAGAGCAGTGTGAGACCCTTCGGGGAGAGATTGACTAGACAAGTGGGAACTACACATACGTGGAACTCTCAGTAGTTTAATATGATAACTCTTAAGCATGAAGGTGGGCATCTATATGTGGTAGACATCCGGCTGACTAAAAAAAAGTCTGAACTTTTATCTGCCTACTATCAACAGTAAAGAAGATAAGAGTACTCACATATAACAAAAAATACCCAATTGGTATAGCCAAAGAAAAAGCCCTTCTCCATCACAGCAGCGCCATCATTTAGAATAATTCCAGCTGCCGTTACCACAATGCCAGAGATGTACATCTGGATATTCCGCACCCACAGGGAAGTATCAGAACTCTTCAGAACCTTCTCAAAATAAACGCCTACAGTGAAAACAAACAAGTCACTTCAAGCAATGCAACACAGAAAGCACTGAGGTAAATTTAAAAAATGGATTATTACTGTAAGGTACATCCCAATCAGTTGAGTCACAGACCAAGTATTCGAATCCAAGGGGCAAGATATATGGATTGTACCTTGAGTAACATTTATCCTCTAAAATCTAAAGCTCCTGCCCTGCTGACTATGTCCAAGGCAGCAGTTAGGGCCATTAAGTCATACTGTTGCCCTAACCAGTTACTTGGAAAAACGCAGCAGAGATTAAGGCAGGGTAAGCTTATATGGACCATAGTCAAATCAGCCTTGTTGTGATTACAGTTCGGATTCTGTTTACTTACCAGCAAATCCAGAGCACAGAACTGCAATAGCTATGGCAGTAAATCCCCAAATTGGATTCTGTTCAATCTGAAACAGGAAATATGGTGTTACTGTTGTTATACATGGATATGGTCTTCCCTTGCTAGATGCTCTACTGTAATTATAATCAAAGTAACATTTAAATAAGATTCATATTGTAGCAAGATTTGGGATAATAGAATATAATTTTGTTCAGACAATTTTGAAAGTTGAAAAACCCCAAGGTGTTGTATTTATAAGTTATAAATCATCAAGTGCTTGAGATGCAGTATCCTTAGCTGCTGTTCTCAGGTTTAATTTAGACAAGAAACTGTACATTCTATCACTATGAAAAGCTCTGCCCCCAAACCATTTACAGCAAAAGCCCTTTTATCCGGCACCCGATCAACCGTAACTTCTGTATAACTGGCATGCAAAAAAAAGGTCCACATTCAATTAACCGGAATTTATCCGGGAAAATGCGTTGAATTTTTTTTTTTTTTTTTTTCGTTTTCGGCCGAATATCCAGCAGGCGCTTAACCGGCATTTGTCCAGGTCCCAAGGGTGCTAGATAAATGGGCTGTTACTGTAATATATAATAATAATCCTTGCATTTGATATAGCACTTTTCACATCTTATCGACGTCTCAAAGCACTTCACAGAATTTACCATAAAGCAAATTGACTGGATATTTGTGGGCAAAATGCAGCAGCCAATTGCGCACAGCAGTGTCCCACAAACAGTCATGGATTGAAAATTACCAATTTTTATTATTGGTTTTTTTTGGAGGGATTATTATTAGGCGTGTGGAGTAAGGAAACTTGCTCAAGGTTTCGCCCTAATCTACTGGATTCGAACACAAGTCTCACGCTTGTAAGGCGAATCCTCTAACCACTGAGCTACAGGAGCTCCATAAACCAAGCTTTCTGCTTCCTGTGGGGCTGGCTGAGTAGCTGATTGGAGCAGTGGAGATGTTCGCACCTCCGTGTGCAGTGCCCCTCAGGGCTATGTTGCTGGTCACTTGGCTGTGCAGCCACGATGAGTCTGTGTAGTTAGTCCAATCCTTGACAAACGATGTGCCTCTGCTCCTCTACCTTGTGCACTATAATACAACTTGAACTCTGTGTATCAATTGATAACATGCAACAAGCTGGCCAAACGGCACGGGACAGTGAGACTTGCATCTGGGAATCTTACTGACTATTTGTTCCCAGGAAGAAACCAAAGGATCCATTTTACAACCAAACAATATCTCTTCAATCTAAATGCAAAATACTGTACCGCAGATGATGGGAATCTGAAACAAAAACAGAAGTCACTGGGAACACTCAGTAGGTCAGGCAGCATCTGTGGACAAAGAAAAGCGGGTCCGAAACGTTGACTCACTTTCCTTTCTCCATAGATGCTGCCTGACCTGCTGAGTGTTCCCAGCGATTTCTGTTTCTCTTCAAACTAATTGTTTGTTTTATTTTGCGCTGTCCATCTTCCCATCACCTCACACTCATCCCCATCTTTAAACATCATCCCCATTATCCAACACAGCACTAACAGAGAGGAAATGAACTGCCATCTTCAGGATTGGAAAACTGACAACACAACTGTTTACATGTATGCATGGATAATGGCTACTAGAGTGAAGTAGAATCAAGTTAATTGCTCCAAGACTGTACCCCGCTGAATGGCATTATTAAATGATAGTTGTTATTGGTGTCCCAGAAAGCAGCTGATGTGCATGAATCTGAGTCACACCTTCAGAGGATAAATTGAGGCAGGAGAAAAAATTACAGGTCGTATGTCTGAAAAAACAAAGCCACAAAATCTATTGGCTCAGACATTGAGCTGGATCTGCTATTGTCTATTAGAAAGACTTAGACAGTTTACAGAAATGCGTTGAACTGCATCCTAAAGTGTCGTCTGCACAAGCAATTCCTGTTCTGAGAATATAAACCATTTTTGGCATGTCAACACAATATGGTCAGGAACTGATTTTAAGAGGAATGAAACATAGATCATCCTTAGCTCATCCTCGCAACTCCAACCACTCACTTGCACTTTTGTGGATTCCACTGGCTTCCACTGCACTAACGTGACTCCAGTGCAGAGTACAAACACGGACAGCCACTGAATCTTGGTGAGCGATCGGTTCAACATCCAGACTGTGCATAATGCTGTGCAAGGAATCTTCAACTGGTAGGTCACCTTCGGAAAGAGACAAAAAAGTAAACAAAAGCTTTACATGTTTCCTTTTTTTAATGTAAATATTTGGGTCTACATTATTTAATCCTAATCTTTGCATTGATATAACGCCTTATCATATTGTTGAGGCGTTTAAAATATTTCACAGAATGTACTGCAAAGTGGATTGACTGTATATTTTGTGTACCATAAGATTGATTTCTGCTTTAATGTGTCTTGTAAATGCAGAATGGAACGCAAGCTCCATTCACATTTCACACCTAAGACAACCCCACCGATACACAGGGAACCAACTTTCTTTCTACCCACATCTCTCTGCCTTCCCTCATCTCCACAACATTGCCCAGCTCCACCACTGTCTCACACCGCAGACTGTTGAAACTCTCATACATGCATTCTTAACATCCAGGCTTGACTATGCAAACTCCTCGTTTGTTGGCCTCCTCAATTCCTCCCTCCACAGGTTGCAGATCATCCAGAACTCTTCAGGTGTGTCCACTGCTGCTCTTGGCTCAATCACCCCCATCCTACTCCACTGGCTTCCAATCACATAGAGGATACGTTCAAGATCCTGGTCCTCACCTTCAAAGCTCTTCATGGCCTCGCTCCCCGCTACCTCTGCAACCTCCTGTCCAACCTGCCCGCCCCCTCCACTCAGCGGCTCCGGTCAGCTTCACTTCCCCTGCTTCTCCTACCCCACCATTGATGGATGGGCCTTCAGCCACTACGACCCCATACTCTGAAACTCTCCCTGCCTCACCCAATCACTTGCCTCCTTCAAGACCCTCCTCCCCGACCGTGATCAATCTCCTTCCCCTGCCCTCCACCCTCCCCAATCCGGACCTTCAGCTCGGATCTGAAATACCAGCGCTTTGGGAAGTCCTCCCGCAGTGAAAGGCGCTATGCAAATGTAATTTTGTTGTTTAACTAGCTAAAATTGCACAGCTTACCACTGCAATCACTGTTTGCTAAGCATTCTGCTGCTTGTCTAGGGTACCCTACCATTAGAGATATCAGAGCTAACAAGGGTAACGGGAGCCAAGTGGGACAATTGTGATTACAACAACAAAATTACATTTACAGCGCCTTTCATGTCGGCAGGACTTCCCAAGGCGCTGGTATTTCAGACTAAGATTAATAGCCGCTCTGAATTCTGCCAATGCCAGATGGACTGCACTGTCATTTATATCACCTTAGAATAATGCATTCTCCCCACCCCTCCCACCGCCAGAGGATAGCCAGAGATCTGAGACGCTACCTCCTGAAAGCACTGTATAAATGTAATTTGTTGCTATAATTGGTGAACATAGTAGTTTGGTTGGTCTACATTCAGGAGGGTGTAAAGAAGTAACAACTTGCAAATTATATAGCAGCCTTCAAACAGGCCTTTAGCCTCTCTGCCCCCACCTTCTAAAACCATATCCGACCACACTCAGGTCCTAATCCCTGGCTGTTCAGTGCGTTGCGAATTCCTCCTGACGTGAAAGGCACTTTACAAATGTAATTTTCTACTGTAGTATCTCAGCGGGCATGAAATGATTTATACGTTAGTGTAAGGATATTGATGTTGATCTGATCTGCAATAGGAAGTCAGAGGCAAAGACTGGAGTGGTGAGGATACAGGAGGCAGAGTAATGTCAATTCCAAACATGTTCCTGATTCTCCAATCCCAATTACTGCAAAATGGCTGGCCTGATCTCTTAGAATCTTATTTGGGCAAAGCAGAAACAGGACAAACTTCACTTAGAGCCTACAACAACAACAAAATTACAGTTATAGAGCGTCTTTCACGTCGGGAGGTGTAACTTTTGGGCGTCCCAAGGCGTGCTCTAAACTTTTGGCGTGCAATTTAAGTAGTCTTAAAATTTTGAATTCACAGAGAACACGATGAATTGTTGAAGGCATGTTGACAAAAAACATAACTCCCAGCAATCGCCTACAAACAATACTGGAGAGAGCTGACAGCATGTCACTTTATCACAATAGAAAACCCATGACACAATATCCTCCCGATAACCTGGCTGAGAGCAGTCACAAGCCTGGCCTACAAATGTCACGGAAAATACAACTCGATTTGTTCTAACAATTTCAAAACAAGACCTCGCGTCACCAAAGGCTCTTTTATCCCCTCTCAGGCAAACTTCTCCAAATTCAATTCTGGATAGTCACCATTAAGAATATTTTATCATAATACAGTAAAAGCCAGTTTATCCGTGACCTGATCAACCATAACTTCCATATAACCGGCACCTCAAAAAAAAGGTCCACATTCCATTAACCTGAATTTATCCGGCACAATGTAGTATTATTATTTTATTTTATTGATTTTTTTGTGTGTTTTCGGCCGAATATCCGGCACATGCTTTAATCGGCATTGGCCAGGTCCCGAGGGTGCCGGATAAACAGGCTTTTACTGTAATAGTAATCTTGCATTTGACATTGTACCAATAATGTCTCAAAAGTGGCTCACAACATTTCTGTAAAGGGTATTGTCGGCATATTTTGTGGGCAATTAGGACAGCTAAGAGCCCGTCTGAACAAAGCAATGAACCCTTCTGAACAGAGTATCCCAATTTTAAGTACCTGATACACAGCTGCATCCAAGTTACTAAGTGCCACAAAGGCCATGTTATTCTGAATAGCGTACACCACAGATGGGACACTGAGCTTCATCATTTCTTTGGGGCTTCTTAGGATGTGGTCTCGTAAGTGTTGCAGTGTCAAACTCAAATTCCCTGTCTCCCTATGAACAAAGATGAAAAAATCATTTTAAGTATGGAAAAAAACATACGAAGGAACTAAGAGGCATTGTACTAAGCCATTTTTATATTTCTCAGGGACAAAAAGAAGCTTGCACAACTCGTGTTCATTAGAGGGCATGGTGTAATGACATAATTTGCCTTATGTATTCACCAGTCATTGCAAAGCTGTTTGTCTGGTTGGTCAATACAAAAATAAGGGCCTCGGACACTGGGATATGCTCATGTATACTGGACTCGCTCTATTATAGCAGTGTAGCAATTTATAGCAAATGCAGCAGTCAGTTGCAACAGAACAGAAAGAGGTAAAAGTAGAGGATGGTTTGTCAGGAAGCTCCGACACATTGCAATTAGATTGCCAGGATCAGTTTGCCAAGAATTCTATTTGGCCTTCAAATTCAAAAGCAGATTCTGCATGTGATGTACAGTAAAAGCCCATTTATCTGGCACCCGCGGGACCTGGCCAATGCCGGTTAAAGCACCTGCCGGATATTCGGGCGGTCCGTAGCCGAAAAACCACCACAAAAAAATTAAAGTTCTTTTAACACACAACATACTCACCAGACTAAATAATAACAGATAATAACAGAATGTTGTATTGGTACGTATTGTTAAAACCACTCTCTTGCGCTTCTCACCTTTACTGGTTGAGGTTTACAGACCAGCGATTCTTTTTTAAATGGAGGACGCCAAGCGGATGAAAAAAACAGCAGCGTGATTTTAAAGTGCGCAACTTTACTAACGGCAAGCCCTAGACTCTACTAGCAGCAAACCGAAATACTGCAGCTGCGTGACAATGTGGATTATCGGCTAGCGTTATCGGCTTTCCGCTAGTATGGCTTTAAAGGCGCGCTCTGTTTTTTTCACCCGCTTGGCGTGTTCCATTTTAAAAAGAATTGCTGGACTATAAACCTCCAACCACAGCATCATGGCTTCAAGCGCAGCATCTACCAGTAAAGGTGAGAAGCGCAAGAGAGTAGTTTTAACAATAAGTACCAATACAATATTCTGTTATTATGTTATTATTTATACATTTACAAATGTTCCACCGCTATTGTTCCGGATAATTTCCGGTTTATCGAATGGGGACTTTTTTTTTGGCGTGCCGGTTATACGGAAGTGCCGGTTCATCGAGTCACGGATAAAGGGGCTTCTACTGTACAATGCACTGAATTACAGTTTTGAGCACATTTTATTCTACTTTTCAATAAACAACTCCATATCCACCTATTCCAGACCAGCACAGCACCTGTTCTCTGGGTGTGTTATATTTAGGATGCAATAATCCAATTTTCCATGGAAAGTGAAGTTTTTTGGGGGAAAAGCCCCATGGAAGCAACATTTAAACAAGTAATATAACACATACACTACCTCTCCTACTGTTAGGGAGTCAGAAACAATAATAATAATAACCCTTGCATTTGACATTGCACATTCTCGAAGTGTTTCACAGAATATACTGTAAAGTGAATCGACTGTATATACGTGGGCGAAGTGCGGCAGCCAATTGCGAACATACAATTTGATGCAAAATATAATGACACATTTTGTGCAAATGTGAACTAATACAGCTGATGTGAACTAACACATACTTTGCAAAGATGCCCAGACTCAGAATTAATTTGATCACTTCTGTGAGACAAACAGCAGTGGTTGCAAAATACATTTCTGATAAGGTTGTTCTTGTGTATCGTAGTAACACTGTGTAGCTGGCAGCTACAAATGTCATCACTGTCAAACAGTATATTTTAAACGCCAAGCTGACATTCTCTGAAATACAAAAGAAAGACAAATGTGAACAAACCATTACATTAAAAAACACAGCAAACTGAGATTACTTTCTTTTTTTTTTTGCAAGATAATTTATGTCTCACATATGAGCACGAACTCCCACCAAAAACAAACTCACTATTCCCTTTAAAAACGGCCATCATCACTCCCATCTTCAAAATACCCACCCTGGACCCATTCCTACTCTCAAATTACCACTCCATCACCAACCTCCCTTTCCTCTCCAAAGTCTTGGAAGGAGTTGTCACTTCCCAGCTTTGTTCCTTATAATAAATAATAATCCTTGCATTTGAAATAGCACTTTTTACATCTACTACACGTCCTAAAGTGCTTCACAGAATATCAATCAATCAAAACTTACATTTATATAGTGCCTTTCACGTGGAGAGGACGGCCCAAGGCACTGTACAGTTAGGTAGGGACAAAAGCAGTGGGGCGGGATCGGGACAGGATGAAGAAGAGTAGGAAAATTAACTGTATATTTGTGGACGAAACGCGGCAGCCAAATTGCACACAGCAGTGTCCCTCAACACTGCTGGATTGAATGAACAAATTATATATTTTTGAAGGATTTATAAAGGGTGTGGGGACTTGAGTTACATTAATGAGTTACAATCAAGCCCAATCCACCATTCTGTTAATAATGGCTGATCCTTACCTCAACTCCAGTGGGGCCAGACAGACTGAAAGCTCACCTACCAGGGGAGGAAGGTAGGGGACATGATGCAGGCCTCTGTTCAGTGAGTGCAGGGAGCAGTCAGGTTTTTTTTTTAAAAGATGGGAGTGATGACGGCCTTCTTGAAAGGTGTGGGAACGGTGAGTTTTAGTATCTTTTGAGTTTGTGCTCATATGCTACACAAATTATCTTGCAAACACTTGTGGATTTCACCAACTTCTACAATCGGGTTTCTGTACCGCCCACAGCACAGAAACAACTCTTCTCAAAGTGACAAATAACATTCTATCCATCTGTGACTGGGGCTCCCTCTGCCTCATCGTCTTCTTTGACCTCTCTGTTGCCTTTGACACTGTTGACCATCTCAACCTTCACGGTTCTGTCCTTGAATGGTTCAGTTTATACCTCTCACACCGCCTCAATCAATTAATCGAAACTTACATTTATATAGCACCTTTCACGTTGAGAGGACGTCCCAAGGCGCTTTACAGTCAGGTAGGGACAAGAGCAGTGGGGGAGGGGTCGGGGCAGGATGAAGGACAGTAGGAGAATTTACTATATTTGTGGGCGAAACGCGGCAGCCAAATTGCGCTCAGCAGTGTCGCACAAACAGTCATGGAAGTGGGATATGGGGAGAAAGGGGGTTAAGGGGGGAGAGATGGCAAGGGGAGGGGTCGGGGTAGGGGGAAAGAGAGCAGGAAAACCGACTCTATATTTATGGCCTCCATTTCATCTCCACAAATGGTGCCTCCTCTAGCCTCGGTACCGTCTTCTGCAGTGTTCCTCGGGACTCCGTCCTTGGTCCCCTCCTCCTCCAACATCTACATGCTCCCTCTTGATGACATCATCCGCAGACATGGGGTCAACTTCCAAATGTACGTGGATGATACCTAACTGTATCTCTCTGCTTCCACCCTCGACTCCAGGACCAATCTGCTGTCTTGATAAAACATCTGTCAGACATCAAGTCTTGGATGAGAGCTAACTTTCTACAGTTGAACGTTAACAAGAACAAGCCCTCTTGATTGGCTCCCATTGCACCTCCACACCTTAGCTGCTGACAGCATCACCATCCATGGATGCAACCTCCATCTCACTAACTAAGCCAGTCTGAAACTTTTACATCTTGTTCGACGCTCAACCACTTTCTACTGTGCCATGACCTGCTCTTCCTTCCCCCACCACTGAAACATTGCCTGGCTCTGCCACTGTCTCACACCGCAGGCCATACAAACTCTTATATATTCATTCATAACATCCAGGCTTGACTATGCAAACTCCCTGCTTGTCAGCCTCCCCAACTCCTCTCCATAGATTGCAGATCATCCAGAAATCTGCAGCCCGTATCCTCTCCTGCACTCAGCTCTGTGACCCTATCGCACCAGCCTCGCCCGACTCCACTGGCTTCCCATGACATAGAGGATAAAGTACAAGATCCTGGTGCTCATCTTCAAAGACTTCCATGGCCTCGCTCGCCACTACCTCCTAACCCCTCCAACCTGCCGGCTCCCTCTGCTCAGCGGACTCCAGCTTGTTTCGTGTCCCATGCCTTGCCTGCCCCACATTGGCAGGCAGGCCTTCATCCACTCTGCCCCCACCCTCTGGGACTACTCCACAGTCCCTCCGCCTCCCCCATCCCTTGCTTCTTTTAAGACCCGTCCCAAGACCCTCCTCCAACCATGCTTGCGATCAGCCTCTTTCCCCACTGCCCTCCATCCGACCCAATCCCCACCCCCAGCTCGGTCCAAAATACTATCTGTCCAGCGCCTTGGGGTATCCTCGCGACATTAAAGGTGCTATACAAATACAATTGTGTTGTTGTTGAGTTAGTTTCAAATCTGCCTCCAAGATTTAATCTCACATAAATTGATAATCCAGGTCAGAAATGGAGTCACTCACTCCATGGCTGTTGCCATGCACAAATTGGCTGATGCATTCACTCACAAAACACACAGTCAATTCTACTTTACAATATACCCTGTGAAGAGCTTTGGTACATCCTGAGGTGATATACACCCAATGTAAGGATTTCTATGTTTAGTCATCTCATTATTGTTGTGGGATGTTACTGGTTGAGATAAGATTCTACATTTACAGGAAGTTCATTGCGTAAAGCAATTTGAGACATTTGATGTGACAAAACACGTACATTCAATAGAAGGAATGTGTTTATTTTAGGAGTGGAAATTAACCACTCTACCCTACTCACCCTACCTGTGACCTCCTAACCCTCTACCAACCTGCCCGCGCCCTCCGTTCAGCAGGCTCCGCCCTGCTCTACATCCGCCAACCCACCTGCCTTAACAGTAGTGATGTAGGCAAGTTCCTACATAACAGTCACCTTGGTTTATAGTATATAAAGTATATATAGTGCAAAACTCTTTGAGACGCTTCCTGAAATGAAAGGCGCTATACCAAATATAAGGATTATTGTGATATCTTTTTTTCAAATATACAGTATGTCCAGTCACCCTTTAACATCTTTTATGTATTTTTTTTCAACAACTTTGATAGGCATAATAATCTGTGTAAAAACATTTCGCTCAACTACATCTCCATGTTCTCAGAATAATTCTAAAATCAAACAATTAGTAACTCACCCACCAGTAGAAATAAGTTAATTTACCTTACCAAATCCCCTTGTAATTTTGAATAATTTTCAATCAGGTCCCCCCTAAACTTTCACTGTTCTAATGAACACAATCCCAGTTCCTCTAGTGGCACCCCAGCTCTCTGTGGTTCTCAAATGCATTTGCTTTTAGCAATAATTTATAACATGTTGCAACACAATCAGGGCAGCAAAAACTGAAGTTACCATGGTTTGCACAGTGCTATAGTGACAGGTTGGATTATTTGCCTTGTCTCTCAGTGTTATAGAGACAGGCTGGGTGCCTGGCCTCTCAGTGTTATAGACAGGCTGGGTGCCTGGCTCTCAGTGCTATAGACAGCCTGGGTGCCTGGCCTCTCAGTGCTATAGACAGGCTGGGTGGCTTGTCTCTCAGTGCTATAGACAGGCTGGGTGGCTTGGCTCTCAGTGCTATAGACAGGCTGGGTGGCTCTCAGTGCTATAGACAGGCTGGGTGGCTTGTCTCTCAGTGCTGTAGACAGGCTGGGTGGCTTGGCTCTCAGTGCTATAGACAGGCTGGGTGGCTGGCTGGCTCTGTGCTATAGACAGGCTGGGTGGCTGACTCTCAGTGCTATAGACAGGCTGGGTGGCTCTCAGTGCTATAGACAGGCTGGTTGGCTGGCTGGCTCTCAGTGCTGTAGACAGGCTGGGTGGCTCTCAGTGCTATAGACTGGCTGGGTGACTGGCTGGCCTCTCAGTGCTAGAGACAGGCTGGGTGGCTGGCTCTCAGTGCTATAGACAGGCTGGGTGGCTTGTCTCTCAGTGCTATAGACAGGCTGGGTGGCTTGGCTCTCAGTGCTATAGACAGGCTGGGTGGCTTGTCTCTCAGTGCTATAGACAGGCTGGGTGGCTTGGCTCTCAGTGCTATAGACAGGCTGGGTGGCTGACTCTCAGTGCTATAGACAGGCTGGGTGGCTCTCAGTGCTATAGACAGGCTGGTTGGCTGGCTGGCTCTCAGTGCTGTAGACAGGCTGGGTGGCTCTCAGTGCTATAGACTGGCTGGGTGACTGGCTGGCCTCTCAGTGCTAGAGACAGGCTGGGTGGCTGGCTCTCAGTGCTATAGACAGGCTGGGTGGCTGGCTCTCAGTGCTATAGACAGGCTGGGTGGGTGGCTCTCAGTGCTATAGACAGGCTGGGTGGCTTGTCTCTCAGTGCTATAGACAGGCTGGGTGGGTGGCTCTCAGTGCTATAGACAGGCTGGGTGGCTCTCAGTGCTACAGACAGGCTGGCTGGCTCTCAGTGCTATAGACAGGCTGGGTGGGTGTCTCTCAGTGCTATAGACAGGCTGGGTGCCTGGCTGGCTCTCAGTGCTATAGACAGGCTGGGTGGCTTGTCTCTCAGTGCTATAGACAGGCTGGCTGGCTCTCAGTGCTATAGACAGGCTGGGTGGCTTGTCTCTCAGTGCTATAGACAGGCTGGGTGGCTTGTCTCTCAGTGCTATAGACAGGCTGGCTGGCTCTCAGTGCTATAGACAGGCTGGCTGGCTCTCAGTGCTATAGACAGGCTGGGTGGGTGGCTCTCAGTGCTATAGACAGGCTGGGTGGCTTGTCTCTCAGTGCTATAGACAGGCTGGGTGGGTGGCTCTCAGTGCTATAGACAGGCTGGGTGGCTCTCAGTGCTACAGACAGGCTGGCTGGCTCTCAGTGCTATAGACAGGCTGGGTGGGTGTCTCTCAGTGCTATAGACAGGCTGGGTGCCTGGCTGGCTCTCAGTGCTATAGACAGGCTGGGTGGCTTGTCTCTCAGTGCTATAGACAGGCTGGCTGGCTCTCAGTGCTATAGACAGGCTGGGTGGCTTGTCTCTCAGTGCTATAGACAGGCTGGGTGGCTTGTCTCTCAGTGCTATAGACAGGCTGGGTGGCTTGTCTCTCAGTGCTATAGACAGGCTGGCTGGCTCTCAGTGCTATAGACAGGCTGGCTGGCTCTCAGTGCTATAGACAGGCTGGGTGCCTGTCTGGCTCTCAGTGCTATAGACAGGCTGGGTGGGTGGCTCTCAGTGCTATAGACAGGCTGGGTGGCTCTCAGTGCTATAGACAGGCTGGCTGGCTCTCAGTGCTATAGACAGGCTGGGTGCCTGGCTGGCTCTCAGTGCTATAGACAGGCTGGGTGGCTCTCAGTGCTATAGACAGGCTGGGTGGCTCTCAGTGCTATAGACAGGCTGGCTGGCTCTCAGTGCTATAGACAGGCTGGGTGCCTGGCTGGTTCTCAGTGCTGTAGACAGGCTGGGTGGGTGGCTCTCCGTGCTATAGACAGGCTGGGTGGGTGGCTCTCAGTGCTATAGACAGGCTGGGTGCCTGGCTGGCTCTCAGTGCTATAGACAGGCTGGGTGGGTGGCTCTCAGTGCTATAGACAGGCTGGGTGGCTTGTCTCTCAGTGCTATAGACAGGCTGGGTGGCTTGGCTCTCAGTGCTATAGACAGGCTGGGTGGCTGACTCTCAGTGCTATAGACAGGCTGGGTGGCTCTCAGTGCTATAGACAGGCTGGTTGGCTGGCTGGCTCTCAGTGCTGTAGACAGGCTGGGTGGCTCTCAGTGCTATAGACTGGCTGGGTGACTGGCTGGCCTCTCAGTGCTAGAGACAGGCTGGGTGGCTGGCTCTCAGTGCTATAGACAGGCTGGGTGGCTGGCTCTCAGTGCTATAGACAGGCTGGGTGGGTGGCTCTCAGTGCTATAGACAGGCTGGGTGGCTTGTCTCTCAGTGCTATAGACAGGCTGGGTGGGTGGCTCTCAGTGCTATAGACAGGCTGGGTGGCTCTCAGTGCTACAGACAGGCTGGCTGGCTCTCAGTGCTATAGACAGGCTGGGTGGGTGTCTCTCAGTGCTATAGACAGGCTGGGTGCCTGGCTGGCTCTCAGTGCTATAGACAGGCTGGGTGGCTTGTCTCTCAGTGCTATAGACAGGCTGGCTGGCTCTCAGTGCTATAGACAGGCTGGGTGGCTTGTCTCTCAGTGCTATAGACAGGCTGGGTGGCTTGTCTCTCAGTGCTATAGACAGGCTGGCTGGCTCTCAGTGCTATAGACAGGCTGGCTGGCTCTCAGTGCTATAGACAGGCTGGGTGGGTGGCTCTCAGTGCTATAGACAGGCTGGGTGGCTTGTCTCTCAGTGCTATAGACAGGCTGGGTGGGTGGCTCTCAGTGCTATAGACAGGCTGGGTGGCTCTCAGTGCTACAGACAGGCTGGCTGGCTCTCAGTGCTATAGACAGGCTGGGTGGGTGTCTCTCAGTGCTATAGACAGGCTGGGTGCCTGGCTGGCTCTCAGTGCTATAGACAGGCTGGGTGGCTTGTCTCTCAGTGCTATAGACAGGCTGGCTGGCTCTCAGTGCTATAGACAGGCTGGGTGGCTCTCAGTGCTATAGACAGGCTGGGTGGGTGGCTCTCAGTGCTATAGACAGGCTGGGTGGCTCAGTAACGCCTGGAGCTTCTCTCCGCTTACCTTCCGCCATCTTCACCGCCGGGCAGCAGCTCGGCTTGACGTCCACAAGAACAGCCAGCGGCGCCGGCTCACAGCCAGTCAGCGAGTGCGAGAGTGTGCCAGCCCCGGCCGGGCAGCCAATCACAGTGAGTGTTGGAGATGACGATGTCAGTGCGGGGGACAGGGAGTGGAACGCCGTCAAGAGACGCAACAATGGAAACGGAACACCCACCACCCGCTGGGGCTGCGCCTGCGCCGGGGGCTGCCCTCTAGCCTCCACCGCGCCTGCGCCGAGGGATAATCTCCAGGTGTTTGGTGGCCGGAGTGAAGGTGCTTTTCCTTCACCTTTTCTGTGCAACCACAACATTACATTTGTCGAGCGCCTCTCACAGCGGGAGGGCGTCCCAAGGCCCTGGACAGTAGGGTGGGTCAAACGCCCCGTGATTATTAAAAGTGTTTGTTTTTGACTTGTCCCTGGATTAAATATTTTCTATTTTGTAAAAGAAATAACTTCTGCGAAATTTCAGCAAAATTCACATTTGTTTATGTGGGCCACCGGACGTTTGGATATTTGAGTTGCAAACCTGCCAACCTTGCAGTTAAACATTTCAAGTGCACGGTGGCCCACACACAGCAGTGATAATCTGGCTTCTAACTCTAACAGTCAGACTGTCTGTCTCTCTCTTTTCTATTGTAATAGATCTCATTTACACGTGGACATTACATGCTAGTTTCAAGCAAGAAATGGAGGAGAATAAATCTCTAGATTTTGTTTTTGGTGTGTGTGTGTTCTATTTTGTGTTTAGAGATGGAGGGAGAGAAGGAGAGGGGGAAAGTTGGGAGAGAAGGAGAGAGAAGAGGGAGGGAGAGAAGGAGAGGGGAGGGAGGGAGAGAAGGAGAGGGGAGGGAGGGAGAGAAGGAGAGGGGGAAAGGAGGGAGGGAAAGTTGGGAGAGAGGAGGAGAGGGAGAGAAGGAGAGGGGGAAAGGAGGGAGAGGAGATAGGGAGGAGGGGGAGGGAGAGAAGGAGAGGGGAAAGGAGGGAGAGAGGAGAGGAGGGAGAGAAGGAGAGGGGGAAAGTTGGGAGAGAAGGAGAGAGCGGAGGGAGGGACAGAAGGGGAGAGGGGGGGAGGTAGGGAGAGAGAGGAGAGAAGGAAGGAGAGAGGGAATGAGAAGGGAAGGGAAACTGACTGGGATATCTTAACCTAGCAAACAACATCGTATAATTCAACAGACCTTGACACCAACATTACAAACTTTCTGGGCCTAGAGCACGCATTTCGAAATGTGCGTGCATCGCGACTGCGCCATCAATGCACGCGCACTTCGAATGCACACGCATGCGCAATATAAAAAACTCGATAGATCGGTTTAAGTGGGTATGAGCAAACCGATATATCCATATCCGGAAAAATCCCATATCGCCATTCCCTAGTGGACAGGCACAGTTTCTCCGTCGAAGTGCACTCTCCGATCCCCAACTACGCGCTAAAACCTCCCTGATTCTTACAGTATCCTGCCTGCCCGGCGCGGCCCGTAAGAATTTACGAGCATCACCATGTCTGCCATGTCCCGAGTGATTCGGTACGGGTACATGGATCACAAGGAATTGACAACACCAGGGGGGAACAAACATCAAGCAAAATGTAAGTTCTGCAAATCTGTGATAACAGAAACGTGTGGCACCACGTCTAATTTCACACGCCATCTGCAGCGACTTCATAAAGAAAAGTCAGTTTCGTACTCAGTTACCAATGGACCATACAATAAATTAAGTGTGTGTGTGTGTGTGGACTGTTGTCGTGACACGTTACTCATGAGTCACGATAAATTTAATCATGTTAATAGTCTTGAAGATTTAATCTAATAAAGACTATTTTCTGAACTATGTTGGATAGGCCTCAGTCTACAGAAAAACCCCATCTGGTTGGAGGAGTTGTCGCTCTCCTCCAACACAGGTGGAAGTCTCACATATAATATACGTGCTGAAGTTGGCCTTACTATGGCTAGCAAGCAATATACATCAAAAAAAGGTATAAGACTGAAATCCTAGTATGTATAAGTTGGTGATGGCCGTGAATTTTTACATGTAGGACTCAGACTCAGACTGAGGACTTGGACATTAAAAAGTGGCAGGGACTCGGACTCGGACACCAGGGATGAGGAGGACTAGACTACAGCCCTGGTGTACACATAGTAGATAATTATTTGGGAAGGACAGGTTTGCGGGGCTATGGGGAGAGTGGGGGCACGGGATTGATTTGGACAGTTCTTTTCATGAGTCAGCACAGATACAAAGCTCTATGATTCTGATATACCTGAACAGTCAGTCAGTCTGATCACAATCCAGAAACCTTGGCTGGAGGATGCTCATATGTGGATATGGCAGTGTTTACGTGCCGCGTCTGCTGTGGTGCCCTCTATTTGGAAAAATTCCCACTTGAGCAAGGGAAGATGACCCATGATGGGAAAAAATACACCAGTAGGAGTCAAAACACCTTTGTGGAGCATAATGAGCAATTTGGATTAGAAAATAAAACATTTCCATATGCATGAGGAAGTTCTGTGATGAGCAATGCAAACAAGACATTTCTGTATACAGGTAAGCCCTGATTTAGGATGCTTCTATTTAGGACGTTTCGATTGAACAGACATAATTGTTTAACACCTTTTTATCGATATAGGACACTTGGTTTTGTTTTAAAAACCAAATTATTTTTTGTGCATGCGCAGTACATATTTTGAATATTGCAGTTGTTTTTGGCACGTCCTTTTTGTCCATACGCTCAGTCCATAGTGTGTTCGTGGGTAAATCGCGCTAGCACCTGATATAGGGTATCCAAGTGTTTGAACTGGCCAATAGCGTGTCTCTATGTCATTCTTTAAAAGCCAGCTGATTTTGAAGTGACACCACGCTACGTCAGTGTTACAGTAATTTCTGAACATCCCCGAGCAACTTCGAGCGATTTATAGCCACTACCACATTTATACCATCTCGGGAAAGAAGAGCAGTGAAATGAGCAGCGGTAATACTCCTAGAGGCCAGAAACCCTGCAAAGTCATCACTTTAAATACTAAATTGGAGGTGATAAAGCGCATTGAGTCTGGCAAAAAAGGTACGGATGTCGGGAGCGCTTTAGGGCTAGCTAGATCCACGGTGGCTACTATAAAACAGAATAAGGACAATATACTGGCAAGTTCAAGGTGTGTAACAGCTACAGGTGCAAGCAGATTATAAAAACATAGAACTGTATTGAAGTTTTGCCAATATTAAAATACAATACTGTACAGTTACCCCAAGTATCCCTTCTTGCCTATCTCTGTGTGTTATTTTGTGTGTTTTGTGGGTTATTTTGTATGTTTTGTGTGGGTTTAGTGGATTTAAGGTCTGAAAATTTTGTGAAAAGAACACATCTCGGGTTATATAATGGGACTGCATGGGAAACCCGCATTTCAATTTAGGACGTTTCGATCTGAGTACCGTGTTTCAGGAACGCAACCCCGTACTAAATAGAGGTTTACCTGTAATCCCAAATTCTCATCCAACATTGAAACTGCTTCCCCAAATCTCTTAAATGGTTCAGTGAATTTTTAGAAATTCTGAGTGCTTCCCAGGTGACTGGTATTCTAAATACAGTACTGTACCAAGAATATTTGGATTGATTTTCTTTTAATAAGTAATACAGCATTAACTTCTGTAATTCAAAAATAGGCATTAACACAGAGTAGGAGTTAAAAATTTAGAAAACAATGTGAAAACATCGTTATAAAGCAGTTACTGTATTATGAAAAGAAAATGAAAACAGAAATGATTAAGACTCCTTTCTATGGAGCAGTTTTAGGTTTCATGCACAGCTCTTGTTAGGTTGATTTTGGTGACCACTGTAGGATCTGTTGCTATTCCTCCACGCAGGCCTGCATAGAAGACTTTTGGTTTAGGTACATTGCTAGAATTTTCTCGTTTTGTTTGTACTCCCTTGTCCCTTTGTTCATAAACCTGGGTAAAGTTGTCTCTTCTCATGTGGCTGAAATAGGTCTGGTTGGAATGACTCATCTTTTTACGCAAGTTTGCCTTTCAAAAAAAGAGTTAAATGTTATTATTTTCAATCAAGCAATACTTACATTTATATAGCGCCTTTCACATTGAGAGGACGTCACAAGACGCTGTCCAGTTAGGTTGAGACAAGAGTAGGGGGGGGGGGGGGAGGGGCAGGATGAAGAAGAGTAGGAAAATTGACTATATTTGTGGGCGAAACGCGGCAGCCAAATTGCACACAGCAGTGTCCCACAAACAGTCATGGCAGTGGGATTAGGGGAAAAAGGGGGAAAGATGGCAAGGGGAGAGGTCGGGGTAGGGGGAAAGAGAGCAGGAATGCCGACTGTATAGTTTTGGGTGAAATGTGAGTATTATTTTATAGATGCCTCGCACTATCCAATCCCAGAGACAGTTTGCTTGACAACATGTTGTACCACATTTGTTAAACAATGCTCTCAACATTTGATACTGAGCTGTGTTGCCCAGGAAGCTCACAGAGAGTTTCTGGTACCTGACATCTACTGACTACGGGCTCAAACCCACCCTGGTCAGATATCAAATGATCAACTAGTCACTATCCTCCTTGGTAGGGAAGTAGGGGCTCCTTAGAGCTGAACTTGCTCCAAGGTGACATGTTTGCAATCAAAGGTCAGAATCGAGCCAACTCCCTGATCTCAATCATCCAGTTCCTGATCCAGGCAGATTCTCCAAGGCATTGTTGATAGTACAGCCAGCAAGACTTCTTCTTCATCCCACTCAGCTCTGATTAACACTGCAATCCAAAACCATGGCCATGTCAAGTGGTCCTAGCTGGATAAAGCAGGAAAGCTTTCCAGACAGTGTCTTTCAGTGGCAAATTGTCCCAATTTAATTGGTCAGACTCCAGTGGTACCCCAACAAACATTCTGATGTCCCCAAGCCTTGGCACTAGGGAACGGCGATATGGGATTTTTCCGGATATGGTTATATCGGTTTGCTCATACCTGCTTAAACCGATCTATCGAGTTTTTATACTGCGCATGCGCGTGCATTCGAAGTGCGCGTGCATTGATGGCGCGCGCGCGCTCAGTCGCGGTGCACGCGCATTGACGGTGCGTGCGCACTGACGATGCGCGCGCAGTCGCGGTGCACGCACATTTCGAAATGCGTGCTCTAGGCCCAGAAAGTTTGTAATGTTGGTGTCAAGGACTGTTGAATTATACAATGTTGTTTGCTCCCTACCTCCCCCTCTCCTTCTCTCCTTCTCTCCCTCCTTTCCCCTCTCCTTCTCTCCCTCCCCCTCCACTCTCCCCCCCTCTCTCCTTCTCTCCCACCCTCTCTCCCACCCTCTCTCCCTTCTCTCCCTCCCCCTCCACTCTCCCTGTCTCCTCTCCCTCCTTTCCCCCTCTCCTTCTCTCCCTCCCTCTCTTCCTCTCTCCTTCTCTCCCAACGTTCCCCCTCTCCCTCCCTCCCCTCGCTCCTTCTCTCCCTCCTTTCCCCCTCTCCTTCTCTCCCTCCCTCCCTCCCTCTCCTCTTCCTCTCTCCCTCCTTTCCCCTCGCTCCTTCTCTCCCTCCTTTCCCCCTCTCATTCTCTCCCTCCCTCTCCTCTCTTCCTTTCTCCTTCTCTCCCAACTTTCCCCCTCTCCTTCTCTCAAAATAGAACACACACACACCAAAAACAAAATCTAGAGATTTATTCTCCTCCATTTCTTGCTTGAAAGTAGCATGTAATGTCCACGTGTAAATGAGATCTATTACAATAGAAAAGAGAGAGACAGACAGTCTGACTGTTAGAGTTAGAAGCCAGATTATCACTGCTGTGTGTCTGACTAGACACACACATAGAAGCAGTGATAATCTGGCTTCTAACTCTCTCACACACAAAAATAACACTTACAGCCACAAAAATGCCACTTATTTTTATGTAGTCTGAAGTCTGAATTAATGTCCTTCGCCATTGGCAAGCTCTCCTTTGCTATGCAAAAAGTGACAGCGTTCGTGATACTTTGCCACTTTTTGTCCCCTCTCTGGTACAATGTTCTCCTCTTAAATAAAGCAGGAATTGTTTGAGCTGCACTGGCCCCACTACCTGTCGCTTTCTCCGAAGCGCTGGTTCGACTTCCTGCTGTTGCCGACAATGATTTCGCTCTGAGGGCAGCGTGCTGGGCGGGGTGGTGCTGCTTAATGTGTTGTCGCAGGTTGCTCGTGCTCGAATCAGATGTCTTAACCAAGACCTTGCAAACTGTACATCTATACACACCATTACTGACTGCATTGTTTTCAAAGTAGTCCCATACGGGGCTTCTTTTCCCCATGATGAGAAAGGTAAATTTTCAAACTACAATTTTCAGCGATGCGACTTTGTTAAGACGCCACGACTCACGTCGAGTATACACGGTAAAGTGTGCGCGCGCATCGGATGTGCGCGCCCGTTAATTGTGCGCGCGCACCGAATGTACACGCATTCCATGCTCTAGATCTAGGAGGTTGCAATGCCGGCGACAAGGTAAGCTGGAAAAGATCGCATTACACTGATAATACCAACAATATTGATATATTGCCAGGAACGATATTAAAAATATATCGATGTATATTTTAAAAATCGAATCCCTCGATATAACAGGTTTTTTAGAATTACCATATCGGCACACCGATGTGAAAATCACATCGGGTTTAATCGAAAAACCGATTAATCGCCGTTCCCTACTTGGCACTTGCCAACCTGTGCCTAATACTTTCCGGAATTAGGTGAGTAGAAATGAGTCCATCCAGAGAGAAACAGATTTGGTCTGAGTGCCCTGAACATTCTCTCCACCTGTGCGCTGAATAAGAACATATAGGAGATAGCACTGGGTGGAATACCTATTATTTACTTCAATAAATTAAAAAATTGCAACTGTTCAATCCTGTACAGCATTGTGCAATTGACATTTAACAATAACATTTAAAATGTTATTAAAAATGTTATTGAAAGGGATTATAGGCCAGACAACCATCTCTTTTCTACATAGTGCCATTGGCTCGTTAACAGGCACCTGAATATAGCAAGTGATCACTTTGCTATAGTTAGTCTGATCAGTTCATTCCTGGCGAGAGGGCTTTTCCTCATTTGGCTCCGTATAAGTCTGAAACACAGAGCCTTACTGGTCCTAGCTGGATAAGCAAAAGGAAGCTTTGCTGTTTTATCTTGTTAAATTCCAGCAGTACCCAAATACTCTGTCAATTGCACAATGCTGTACAGGATCAGGTGGGTGAGGTGCAGCAAATCATTCCAGAGAACCGAAATGTCTATTGTATGATTTACAATGATAATCCTTGCATTTGATATGGCGCTTTTCACGTGTTCTGGATGTCTCAAAGTGCTTCACAGAATATACTGTAAAGTGAATTGACTGTATACTTTGTGGGTGAAATGCAGCAGCAAATTGTGCACACCCGTGTCCCACAAACAGTTGTGGAATGAGTGACCAAATTGTTATTGGATTTTTTGAGGGATTATTATTAGGTTTAAAATGTTGTGATGAATTTTGGGTATTTCAAACAAATTTTGCGACTTGCATGTTAAAAAACTGAAACTCATGTTCATTTTTATAAAGTTGCTCGTCCAGTTAGGGGACATTCTACGCAATCCACATCTGTCTCTTGGGTTCCTTTGGGAATGGTATGAATCAGTAGGATTTGCTGAGTTGAAAGCTGGAGCAATCATATATTATTTCTAAAGCATGATAGCCTGAACCTTCCAGCATCCAATGTTTTGAATGTAGCAGGTTAGAGTTAATCTGGTTTCACGTGGATCACCCACCTGAAGTGTTTTTTTTAATGGTCTCGTCTCTATTGTTCAAATAATTGGCTGGGAGACAGAAAGCAGAGAGTTGTGGTGAAAGGCTGCTTTTCTGACTGGAGAGAAGTGTACAGTGGCGTCCCCCAGGGATCAGTATTGGGACCACTGCTCTTTTTAATTTATATTCATGATCTAGACTTGGGTATAGGAAGTACCATTTCGAAGTTTGCAAATGACACAAAGTTAGGAAAAATAGTAAATAGTGAGGAGGATAGTAGTCATCTGCACGAAGATATAGACTGAATGGTAAAATGGGCAGACACATGGCAGATAAAGTTTAATGTAGAGAAATGTGAGGTGATGCATTTTGCGAGGAGAAATGAGGGGAGGCAATATAGACTAGGTAGTGCAATTTTAAGGGGTATGAAGGTACAGAGAGACCTGGGGGCTTTGTGTGAGTGATTTTGAAGGTGGCAGGACAGGTAGTCAAGGCTATCAAAAAAGCATGAGGGATACTAGGCTTCATAAATAGGAGTACAAAAGTCAGGAAGTTCTAACTAAACTCTATCAAACTTTGGTTAGGCCTCAGCTAGAGAACCGTGTACAATTCTGGTCACCACACTTTAGGAAGGATGTTAAGGCATTGGAAAGGGTGCAGAGGAGATTTACTAGGATGGTACCAGGAATGAGGGACTTCAGCTATGAGGAAAGGCCAGAGAGGCTAGGTTTATTCTCATTGGAACAAAGAAAGTTGCAAGGAGACCTAATAGAGGTTTTTAAGATCATGAGGGGATTCGACAGAGCAGATAGGGAAAAATTGTTTTCAATGGTGGGTGTATCTGTGACTCGTGGTCACAGATTTAAAATAGTTTCCAAAAAAAGCAGAGGGGAGATGAGGAGAATTTTTTTCACCCAGCGAGTTGTTCAAGAGGGCCGTGGAGTGGGATTAAATTGCTCTTTTTAAAGAGCCAGCACAGACTTGATGGGCTGAATGGCCTCCTTTTGTGCCGTAAGATTCTATGATTCTAATAATACAGTAGTAATAATAATCCTCATATTTAGTATTGAGCCTTTCACATCACGAGGACAACCAAAGCACTTTACAGGATATATTGTAAAGTGGATTAATTGTGACTTGTGGGCAAACACAGCAGCTGATTTGAGCAATGTCCCACAAACAGATTTATAATAATAATAATCCTTGAATTTAATATAGATCTTTTCACGTCTTCTAGACATCTCAAAGAGCTTCACAGAATATACTGTCAAGTGAATTGACTGTATATTTGTGGGCGAAACATGACAGCCAATTGCACACAGCAGTGTCCAACAAAAAGTGGTGGACTGAAACGACCAATTTATTGTAGTTATCTATTGGCTAGAGAAAAAGCAGAAATCCCATTTGAGCCACGCTGACACTACAGATATCAAAAAGATTCATAGAATTCATTTTGTGCAAAACAAATATATAAATTAATCTCTAGCATCATCTTTTGACAGAGTAGAATTTTAAAATCTTACCAGTTTAATAGCTTTTCTCCTTATCTCCCATTCATTCCATTCGTATGATTTAACAATGTTTGATTCGAGGATGTGGGTATCAGTCTGTGTGCCAGTGTCACTCATACTGATGGACCTTATGTGCCATTTATCTGTAGATTTAGTCTGAAATTGATAAAATAATGATAAATACAGCCAGGATGTCAATTTGACAAGATATGCAGCAAGGTGACATTTCCAATACCCAATGCATAAAGTAGTCAATAAGACACCTGGGCAACAGGCCTTCTTGACAAGAGGTCTAGAATATAAAAGAAAATGTTGCTCCAGGTGTACAAAATGGTGGTCAGACTTCATTTGGAGTACTGTATTCAGTTTGGGTTCCCAGTCTTTGTAAATATCTACCAGACTTAGTGGGTATCCAGGGCAGTATCAGCCTGGGTGTATATTTCACTGGGTGAATGCCTGATTTTTGGCAGAGGTTAGCCTGTTGTTTGTATAATATAATCCTTGCATTTGATATCACGCTTTCCACACCTTATCACGTCCCAAAGCGCTTCACAGGATATACTGTAAAGTGAATTGACTGTATATATTTGTGGGCGAATCGCAGCAGCCAATTGCTCACAGCAGTGTCCCACACACAGCCGTGGATTGAAATAACCAATTTTATTATTGTGTTTTTTTTGAGGGACGATTATTAGGCATGTGGAGTAAGGAAACTTGCCCAAGGTTTCGCCCTGACCTACCTGGATTCAAACACAGGTCTCCCCAACTTGGTCTCCCCAGCTTGCAAGACAAGTGCTCTAACCACTGAGCCACAGGAGCTCCACTTTAACACATGCAGAGACTCCATCACAGTACTAAAGACTATCCAAACTAGATAGAGTTCTCTACATGCCAGCTATATATGGATATGCCTGTGTCTGGAATAAAAAATACACTCTCCCTAGAGGGACATACCCTGCCTACCTAATTCCATAGACTATTAGGTTCAGTTAGTAAAAGCCAAGTCTTGGAGACCCCAGATTTTATGCTGAGGTACTGCTGGAGTTTAACTAGTCAAAACTGTTTCGCTTGTCAGGGAGAGTACTGCCTGATAAGCTTTCCTGCTGCTTGCCCAGACCATCCTACCCATTAGGACTTTGACTTGCAGTGCCAACAGGATTTGAGTAGGATGCCTCCATTCCCCCAGTGACTGGTCTGCCTTTCCAGGTCCTGCTGATGAGCCAGGCTGACCCTGTCGTCATCAGCAGTGACCTGGAATACTGCGGACCTGCCTGTCTCTGGATTACCGAGAATGTCACAGAGACTCCAAGAGCTCCAAAGAGACCCCACCCCCTACCTCACCCTAACTCCTCAGCTAGGCGGCTAGTTAGACTGGGATTGTATTCACCCCTGCTTAAGGTGTGCTTTGAAGGAGCTGTATTTAAAATAATGAAAGGAATCCTTTGTAAGAGGGCACAACTTTAAAAATGAGAACTATGACAGTTAGAACTGAGACATTTCTTCACACAGAGGGTTATGGAGGTGCGGATAGCTCCACCCCAGAAAACTATTGAGGCAAGAACAGGAATTTCAGTGAATTACAAAATATGTAAACTGGTTCATTTGCTTTTGCTTTCCTGCTGCACCACCTCACCCTAAACATTTGTAAAAAAAAATGTTCTCAATATCACCGCAGTTAGGAGGTTATTGTGTTTTAATCCCACAGAAATGTCACTGTTTTGATATTAGAAAGGCTTTATTCTGACAAGACTACATTGCTTATACCGTTATTTGTTCCACATATCCTTTGGATGCTGGTTAATGATGTTCCGGAGACCCTGCGACAGCTGGTTAAATAATCAGTTGTTATAAGATTCCTGAGAGGTTCCTTTCCTGGCTTAGCCAGGGATCATTCTACACAATCCACAATTGATAGTTTGACAGCTCTGAAGAAGGTGACCTCAATAGGGTTTAACCGGCTGCAATCTGAAAGCAATCCTGATACATTTACAAAGCAGACTGAATGGAGCCTTATGTACATAGCAATAGGGCATGCTACAGGGGTAATGACATACAGTAAACCTCCACCTTACCTGATATTGGATATCTGGAATTGGGACCTGGATTCGTGTGGACTCCTTCCAGCACTTTCTCTTAACATGTGACCCCACCTCACCTTGCTCAGTGGTCAGGATTATCCACTTTCACTTTGTTTCAATTCCGCGATCAAAAGGTCTTATTCACTATCTTCTGCTCGTGGGATTCAAACAATTACAAAGCCAGTATGGTATTTACTGGCATTTTTCAGCACTGAAAAAGCTGGTAAATGCCGGTATGGTATTATAATTGCACTTAGACCGAAATTCCAGTTTGTCCTACCACAGTTCCCTCAGTAGTCTAGTTGTTGAGGCCAACAACCTGCTGCCTCGATCCCATCCCCACTAACCTACTGTTCACCCAGCTCCCCCTCCTCTGCCCACTGCTGGCTGATATCATCAACCAGTCCCTCTTCACCGGATCAGTCCCTGCCCGCCTCTAAACTGCTGTCATCACCCCCCTCCTTAAAAGAAACCCTCCCTGGATCCCTTAAACCCCAGCCACTACCGCCCTATCTCTAATCTGAAAGCACTGGGCTCCCTCTGCCTCCTTATCCTCCTGGACCTGTCGGCTGCGTTCGACACAGTCGACCACGCCATCCTCCTCCACCGCCTGTCCTCCATCATCCACCTCAGTGGGACCACACTCGCCTGGTTCGAGTCCTACCTCACAAACCGCCAGCAGTACATCTCCACAAACGGTTTTTCCTCCCACTCTTATCTGTTACCTGTGGGGTGCCCCAGAGATCTATCCTTGGCCCCCTCCTTTTCCTCATCTACACGCTCCATCTTGGGGACGTCATTCGCAGACATGGGGCACACTTCCATATGTACGCGGATGACACCCAACTCTATTTCTCCACTTCACTTTGTGACCCACTGATGTTCTGTCAGCCTGCCTTTCAGACATCAGGAGTTGGATGAGCGCAAATTTCTTGCAGCTGAATGTCGACAAGACGGAGGCCATACTCCTTGGCTCCCGTCAACATCTCCATTCACACGGCTCTCATCTCCTCCACCTTCCCGGCCTGCCCCTAAAACTCTCCGAACCTGTCTGCAACCTAGGTGTCAGGTTCGACCCCCAACTGTCCTTCCTCCCCCACATCCGGTCCGTTACCAGCACTGCCTTCTACCACCTCTGACGGATCGCCCATCTCCAGCAATACCTCACCTCAAAAGCCGCTGAAACCTTGGTCCATGCCTTTGTCACCTCTCGGCTGGACTATTGCAACACCCTCCTCTCCGGTCTCCCCTCCACCACAATCCACAAAATCCATCTTATCCAAAACTCTGCCGCCTGCATACTCACCCCCTCTAAGCTTCGCTCCCCCATCACCCCAGTCCTTGCCAGACTTCACTGGCTCCCTATCCCAGACAGGATCAACTTCAAGATCCTCACCCTTGTTTTCAAATCCCTCCACTCCTGTGCACCCCCCTATCTCTCTGATCTCCTCTCCCCCCAACCCAGCACCTGCTGCCTTCGCTCCTCTGGGTCTGGCCTCCTCCATGTCCCCTGAATCCTCCGCTCCACCCTCGGCCTTCAGCCACTACGCACCCGAGGTTCTGGAACTCCCTTCCTCTCTCTCTTCGCCTCGCCCCCTCTCTTCCCAGTTTCAGGTCACAGCTGAAGACTTTTTTCTTCGACCGGGCTTTTGGTCACCTTTCTGCCCCTGCCCCTGGCTCGGTCCCGGGATGCACTACTTTAAAGCGCTCTGAGACGCCGTCCGGCGTGGAGGGCGCTATATAAATCAAAGTTGTTGTTGTTGTTGTTGTAGTCTGGTGAGCCAGGGTTTTAATCTGTGGCTTTGGAATTTTTTCAAGAACTGTCTCAATCAAAATCCCCAGCGAACTGGAAGCTGTGAATGAATAATGGCAAAAGAACCGCTTTGCTGCACAAACAAAGTGATATTTATTCACTGTGTTTGACTGTCTCTTTTTCATGTATAAAAACAGATGCTTCATTTTGAAGAGATTGTTCATTAGTTTGGAACTATTTATGTTGGCAACAATTAGATTAGTTTATATATACCGACCACTGTCTGGAGAATGAAAACTGTGATCTCCATGAGACAAATGCTGCAAACATTGTATTTTACTGTTAGGTTTGTTGTAACTCATCCATCATGTCTACCTGTGAATAAGTTGCAATTGAGGCAAACTGCTGGTGGAGCTCCAACAGCTGAATAAGCTCTGCACAACCTTTAGCTTCCTGTGCGATCATTGCAATGTAGTAATCAGGCATTCGAGCAAATGCACCCGCAGCGTCCTTGGAGGAGAATCCATAGTATTTACCTTGATAAATAAGAAGTCCAATATTTGGGTTTGCTGAAAGATAAAGATCAGGTTATTCAGAGACATTTTTATATGATCATGTCTAGGAGCGCTTTAAGACATTATCCATATGAAGGGCATTCTATAAATGTAAGCTGTTATTAATAATAATTATCCTTAGATTTAGAATAGTATTTTTCAAATTGGGAGGCTGTCCCAAAGCGCTTTACAGGAATAAGGTGTGATGCAAATTGTCTGTGTGTTTTGTGGGTGAACGCAGCAGCAATTTGCTGAAATATCCCCCAAACAGCTTTTTTTGTATTATATTTGAGAAAAGTTATCAAGATAGTGTTTGATCAGCAGGAGGAAAAGTGCCACATTTCTTTTCTACTGAGACAGAGGGGGAAAGGCTAGCTAAAATAGCGCTTCCACACTCAAGGATCTCCTTGAGGTGGATTCAGAACACGCTGACCTGGGAGAAGTTCAAACTCTTTCCTTCTCAAACCGACTTGTTGTGCATCCCAGGGAAGAAATCTTCATAAACGAAATTAACAGGATCTGCACGAAGAGGTTAGTGTTGACATGTATAACATGTTAAAGTTGTGTACCTGGCAAAATCAAACCATGCCTTCCACCCAGCGCATAGGCACAAAATCCTCTGTACTGCAATATGATTTGTTTAAAATTTGGCACACTGTCTGAGAAGACCCACTCACGATTCTGGAAGAGTTTTGTATCTACTATTTCTCCTGAAAAAGAAACATTTGTGTTATTCAGTTGAATGATAATCCTTCCGTTTGAGATAGGCGTTATCACTCTTCGAGACTTCATAAAGCGCTTATAATAATCTTTGTATTTGATGCGGTGTTTTTCACGTCTTCCAGATGTCTCAAAGTGTTTCAGAGAATATACTGTAAAGTGAATTTACTTTTGTGGGCGAAACGCGACAGCCAATTGTGAACAGCAGTGTCCCACAAATAGTCGTGGATTGAGTGACCAAATTATTCCTTATTTATTTTTCTTGACGAACTATTATCAGGCAACCAGGAGACTTGCCCAACATTTTGGCCTGCCCAGGAATCAAACCTAGCTCTCCTATTTGCGAGGCGAGTTCTCTAACTTCTTAGCTGCAGGAGTTGAACCAAAAGACACACCATGATTATATGGATTTAAATTTCCCATTAGGATTAGCGCATATTCTCTTACAGCTCAAATCTATTATGGATTTATACCAGAAGAGATTTAAAGATAGATAAAGAGAAGGCAAAGTGTAACAGTGTTGTGCCTGAAGGAACAGCTGCTGGTGGTCGAACAAAGGATTCAGGTTGTACATCAAACCTGTTACCTGAGCGAGAAGAATGGAGTGAGAGCAGGTCAGAGAGGTAATAAATCAGAGGGTAAGGGGTTCAATTCCAACATTGAGACTTTGACCACATGTCCCCAATTTCTGTGGACAGTCCCCGAATGAGGTATTGTGGCCAAATTTGTCCAGTCATGAGTTCAGGAACAAACTGAAGAAGAACAATTCGAAAACAGACACACTCAGTGAAATACAGCCTTTAATCCAGCAAGCTTCTCCAGTAACTCCCAGCAACAGAAATTGTGAAGAGTTACATTTTTTATATACATGTCCCCAGACTTAGTTGACAAAATATGGTCACCCTAGGTAAGTAATTTAAAACATAGAAAACAGAAATAGAAGGGATACTGTAAACCACCATTATAATTATTTAATACAAGGATATAAACTGTCAGCTGTAATTGATCTCAATTAGGTTCCTTCGAATAAAATCATGTGTTCCATGACAAGGAACACTTGATCCATTGTGGAACATACAATCATCGAGCCTGTTCCATCAGTTTATTAGATCTTCATCAATACAATTTACATTCACAAAATGCCCTTCAGTTGAGGAGAAAGTACTGTCTGGGTATCTGAGGCAAGGGCGTGGTGGGGGCTGGCAATGAAAGCCCTGGGAGGGGAAAGATGACCAAAAGCATGTCAAGAAGGTAATTTGAGGTAGGTTTTGAAAATGGGAGTCAGAGAGTCTTCAAGATAGAGAGCAGGCACAGAATGGCTGAAAACTCACAAATGGAGAGACAAATGAAGCAGGCCATGTCCTCCGGAGTGGGGGTGGAGTGATTGGACCAAACCAAAAATTAAAATGTGTTAAATCTTTCAGAGATTGCTGATTTCTCTATTTAAGCACCAGGGAGAGACTGCAATGAGCACAGATGATTCACAAATCTGATTTCTTCTCAGGGGTACAGAAAAGCTGAAACTAGTGAAACTGAACAGCGTTGGGACACATCACAGTTTCCTAGAGTTCAGTATTTTGGCACACGAACATAACAATGGGAGTAGATCATTCAGCCCTTTGAGTTGACTCTGTGTGCTTCCATTTCTCGCTAATAATCTTTTGTGTGGAACCTTAACACATGCATTTCACATGCATTCATATAAATGACATTCATAGACACTCGCTTATCTACCATTTTGGTGGGCTCCTCAAAAAATTCAACAAGAGTAAGTGGGGTCTCCTTGGAGCTGACATGAATAGCAACAGAATGTTGAAATCGAGTGTTATTGTCTCAGTTGTCATTTCTTCAATGCATTCAGTCACATGCTTCCCCCACCAATTTTATCTGGCAGATTGTTGGCCAAGACACCAGGAGAAACTCCATTTTCTTTTCAAATAGAATCATACACCACAACAGGCAGACTAGACCCCAGATTAACGTCTCATTCAAAGAACAAGATAATATGATCAAGATATTGCAACTGTTCATTATCAGTCATTTCTCTTCCTGTTATTTGCTAGGAAGGAAGGACAAAATCCAGACACTTTCTTTCCCTCTCCCATGACAAAATGCTGTGACCTACCGTCTGATTCTTTTAATCTGTCCTCATCTGATTTCACAGTCACTCCTTCCAACAAGGGCTGAATGACAGCCGTTGGAAACAGCTGTACGTGAGTTCCCAGGAATGGATCCAAGTTGCTCACTAAGTTACTGAAAACACTGAGCAGCACCATCTCATCCTGGAAGCATGTCCACAGGTTGGACAAAGCAATAAAATGAGGCTGGTGTAAAGTAAAGAAAATCCACATTAGATTCAAAGTCTCTTTTAGTAACTTTAAAACATTTTATATCAGAACTGTAGCTTCACTTTTTAGAAAGAAGCTTAATTAAAAAATATAAAGCTTAAATAAATTATATAAGTTTGTAAAAAACTATTTTATAAGCAACAAGCCATAAATATAAAAAACACAAATATACAGTCAATTCACTTTACAGTTTATTCTGTGAAGCGCTTTGAGACGTCTAGAAGATGTGAGAAGCACTATATCAAATGCAAGGATTATTATTATTAAACCACTGTATGGGCATTTGCTCATTTTTCTTCATCAGCTGGTGTACACGTAAAAGATAAGCTTGAACTGCATTTTCCCACATGAACCATTTAATAATAACAACTAATTACACTTATATAGTGGTCTTCATGTTGGAAAGAGGTTCCAGGGTGCTGGACAATCAGGGATTTTGAACCCAAGATGGGAGTTGGGGTCAAAAGAGGGAGAGGACAGGAGAGGTGAGGGTAGGAGGGTGGCCAAACAGAATGGTCTTCAAACGGAACTTGAAGGTGGTAAGACAGGTTGTGAGATGGAGGGATTGCGGAATAGAATTCTAAAGGTGGGGCAGAGATGCTGAATGCCTGACGCCAATGGTAGGGCAGGAAGTGCAGGTGACCTGAAGCAGATTGAGCAAACAGGCTGATACAAGTCGGAGAGGTGAGGGGGAGAGCAAGATCATGGAGGACCTTGAAGGTAAAAACAAGGGTTTTGAACTTGATTCTCTAGGGAATGAGGAGGGAGACAACATGAGCTGCATATTGTCTCATGTCGAGACAACATGCAGTCCAAGTGAGCAGGCAGTTGGTGTAGTCAAGCCTTCGTGACTTAGTAAGTCAAGGACTTAGTGACAGCATGGATCAATGTCTCTGCGGCCTGCTGTGAGAGGCAATGGTGGAGACGGGAATGTTGCTAATGGTGTAGAACGGCCAAATGGGTAATGGTACGAATGTGAGGGTTAAAGGACAGCTGAGGGCTCAAAAGGACACTGAGGTTTTGGATTAGCTTGGTGAGGTGAAGAATGCTGCCATGAATCATCATAGTGTCAGTGGCTGAGGTGAAAAGATGCTACCGGGAGCTAAGCAGGAGGGCATCTGAGTTGCCAACATTGAGTTGGAGGAAATTAGCTCTCATCCAGGACTTGATGTGAGACAGACAAATATCCAGGACATCAACGGGCCTAGAGTTGAGGATGGAGGTGGCAATTTAGAGTTGGGTGTCATTGGATGAAATTGACCCCATCCCTGCGGATGACATCGCCGAGCAGGAGTATGTATAGATTGAAGAGGAGAGGACAAAGGACAGAGCCCTGATGGACGCTACGTATGACAGAATGGGGGCTAGAGAAGAAGCCTTTACATGAAGCCATTAACAATTCGAAGTCTGCAAGTTTATCACTACAGTTTGTCGTCTTTGTGATGATATCTCCACCTCTCGAAGCCAATCAGGAATCTGGGTGTCGTGTTCGACCCCGAACTATCCTTCCCCCCCCACATTCGCTCCATGACCGGCACAGCCTTCCATCACCTCCGCAATTTTGCCAGACTCCGCCACTACCTCACCCCCCACGCCGCCGAAACTCTCATCCACTCTTTTATCACTTTCAGGCTCAACTATGGGAACTCTCTCCTTGTCGGCCTCCCCAGTTCCTCCCTTCACAGGCTGCAGATCATTCAGAATTCTGCAGCTCGTGTACTCTCCTGCATCAGGCTTCGCGACCACATCACTCCCACCCTCACCCATCTCCACTGGCTTCCCGTCACCCAGAGGATCGAATTCAAGATCCTTGTCCTCACTTTCATGGCCATTCACGGCCTTGCCCCCACCTATCTCTCTGATCTACTGTCTTCCTATCAGCCTGCCCACACCCTCCGTTCAGCAGACTCAGGTCTGCTCCATGTCCACTGCCCTAGCCGCTCAACCAGCGGCAGCCGGACTTTCAGCCTCTCTGCTCCCACATTCCATCCCGCAGTCCCTCCACCTTGCTTCCTCCCTTTCCTACTTCAAGGCTGGTCTCAAGACCTTCCTCTTCGACCGCGCCTTCGGCTGCCCCACTAACTCTTCCCCCTCTCCCACTCTCCTTCCCCTTCCCCCTACCGACCCTCCCCCCACCCACTTGGGTCCCGACCTGACTGTTCAGCACTTTGGGACGTCCTCCCGACGTGAAAGGCACTTTATAAGTGCAATTTTGTTGTTGATATATTTCAGCAGAAAACATAATTTGAAAGAATTGGTGACAGAAACACTAATGCTTAATATATTTTAAATTACAAGCAAACAGAGTGAGCAATCTGCTTCCTGAAGTTTATTGTTCTAAAAGTGATATTGGCTCACTGCAGTAATTTATATCTTTAATCTGATCTGTCACAGGTTACTCACGCATTTGTGTTGCAGGTTTATAATGGGAAAAAATCTTGTGTTCAGCACTTGATACAACCCCTATGTGACCTTGAGTAAAGAATGTGATTAAAGGATTCACTGTTCCCATTATTTAGATAAATAAACATAACTCAAATCTTTTAACTCAAAATAGAATACTCCTCATTAAAATAAATAATAATCCTTGCATTTGATATAGTCCATTTCACTCTAGGAGAAAATCTCAAAGTACTTTGGGGTGTAATGTAAAGTACAGTCACTGTATTTTGCAGGCAAACCGTTGTCAGAAGTTTGAAATTATCAGAATAAATCCCACTAGGTTGCCAACACTCACATAGACCTGTGCAGTGGGTACAGCTGCCTTTGCTCTGACTATGGAATTCAGTTCCTCCATTTGTTGGCTGAGTTGAGTCTCCAGCATCTCTACTTGTTGTGCACAAATTACGATATCGTTCTGGAGTAAAAAAAAAGAACATGTTTGTGGAACAAATTACAGTAGTTGGGAACTATTGAATTCTCACAAAGTGATGACATTTCACATAGAATAAATAAAATATTGTATGGAATTAAAGGCAGCAACGATGTGACTGTTTAAGAAAGTTTACTAAGATGAAGTTGCAAGCAATGATAAGACTGAATTTATAAGACTGCAACATTCTAGAAAGTCCCGATGGAAATTAAAAAAATTAGATTGAATTGTTGAATCCACCTTATGTGGTTTCACAGGAAGTTGGCTCTCGTCCAGGACTTGATGTCAGACATACATTTAGCCAGGACATCATTCTCCTTGTATAAGCTTAGACATTGAGCCCTGCCAGGCTCATCAAGCAGGAGACAGAGATGGGGCATCACAACTAGTTTGTGGAACACTAGCCCATGCGAAGGGGGCTACATAATTTCCAAGTAGTTGCTGTTGGATCCTACTATCCCGTCCAAGTATGTGAATTTTCCAGCAGGTATCAATGAATCACAATAAGAAGTAGGAACTCTTAGTTATATTTTTCTTCTCAAGCCCTGGACACTTCCAACTTCAGTGACTCCTTTCTGCTGCTCTCCCAACTCTCTCCATCCCCTCTGAACTCTCTCCCTTCCATCCCCCCACCCCGCTCCTCTCCCTTGCTCGGGTCCCGACCTGACTGTTCAGCGCCTTGGGACGTCCTTCCGATGTGAAAGGTGCTCTATAAATGTAATTTTGGTTGTGTTTGTTTGTTTACAAGGAAATTGATGAGGTTAGACTTCTAGAGGATTAAATCACACTGTTCACCCGAGCGCTTCTTGTGATCCAACAGATTGTCTTTATAGTACCAACAGAGTTAGTTAAAGTCTCCTCCACAGAGGTATGAGCCACTTAGCTTCTTACCGAAATGATACGCAGAAATATCTCATGTTGTCTCACATTAAACAAAGCTTCCTTCATTTTGTCGTGCAGCCCATCTTGCTCGTAGCAATGCTCCCGGCTGCTCTCAAGCCTCTCAATGATGGCTGTGTAGTGGTAAATCAGCTGTTGAGTAGCTTGCAGCTCAAGATCTACGTTTTGGCTCGTTGCTGGAACAGCTTCATTCAGAATAGCAGGCACTGTGTTCACAGGAATATCTCATTTAGTCAAATGCAATTGCTTAAACACATAAGAAAACTTTGAAGTACAATAAGGATTTGAAATTTGTTCAATTCAATGTTAACTTGTGCTGAAGGAGGGGAGAAATGAGAAGAACAACAAAATTACACTTGTATGGCGCCTATCACTTCAGGAGTACGTCCCAAGGTGCGGAATGACAATGCAATGATAGAAGATAATGGGGTAAAAACAGCAAGCGCTTGTCAGAAAAAGAGGCTTAAGTGGCACAAAAGTGCCTTGATGTTGGAAAAACAAATTGGGATGTAAAGTGCATCCACCCCATGTACGTCATTCCAACCCATGAGAATGCAAAGGCGAGATTATATTTGACAGTAGGATAAAATTACAAAACGTCACACTAAAAACTACAGTAATAATAATAAATCATTCTTGCATTTGATATAGCAGTTTCCAGACGTCACAAAACATTTCACAGAATATACTGTAAGTGATTTGACTTTATATATGTGGGAAAAACGCAGCAGCCAATTGCACACAACAGTGTGCCGCAAACAGTCGTGGATTGAAATGACCAATTTTTTGTTTAAGGATTATTATTAGACATGTGGAATAAGGAAACTTGCCCAAAATTTCACCCTGCCTGGAATTTAACCCAGATCTCCCGATTGTAAGTCTAATGCTCTAAACACTGAACTACAGGACTCCACAATATGTAAAGCATCAGCTATTTTAATCTCTGTTCATATTACATTACATTTTAGCATAAATATTGAAGAGATGTAAACATCCCAGATTAAAATCACCAAAATCACTTGTATGCACTTAGTAATATAAAAGCTGCTGCTTTTTTTTAAACCTGGAAAAAATGACTGCCATTCTAAATTAAATTTGGTTACTAAGTGAGCACTGTAAATACTTTAATCAATAAATCTATCAGGTATTCTACTGGAAGAACGAACCATAGGACAATCTGTTAAGTCAAAAAGTTCCTCTATGTATATTTTGTTGATCCAGGTAAGTTTACAGTAAGGGAGAAAATGGAAATAAATAAATTTTTAAGATTTTAAGATTGGTCCAATTCTACTGAAAACACTGGGCAACTGAAAGCCACAATCTGTTTCAATACAGTTGTGTTGCTAACACCGGCACGAAAATTAAAAGATTCAAAACCAAAAGATCACTTGCACCAGAAGTAAACTACTCAAGTCATTCACACTGCAATAACCCACACTCTAAATTTTATTCCTTCATCATTTTTCTTCTTGGTACAGTTTCCTTGTTGCCTCCTTCAGTTTCCCCACCAGTTTATGTTATTGTTCCCCCATTGTTCTTCAACTTTCGCTTGGCTTCTACGTTTCTTCCTTTGCAAAATGCAAAGAGATTTGAGATGTTGTGTCATCTGAAAGCTCTTTGCAATGCAAGGGATAAGTATTGCTATTATATTCACCGGTGAATCATCCTCTCAGTTCCACCTGGAACTTGAACTAAAAGCTAACTATGAAATGGTGGAACTTGTTTCAGTGAGTCAATCAATCAATCAAAACTTACATTTATATAGCACCTTTCACGTCGAGAGGACGTCCCAAGGCACTATACAGTCAGGTAGGGACAAGAGCCCGGGAAGACGGTGTCGTGGCAGGATGAAGGAGAGTAGGAGAATTTACTATATTTGTGGGCGAAACGCGGCAGCCAAATTGCGCACAGCAGTGTCCCACAAACAGTCATGGAAGTGGGATTAGGGGAGAAAGATGCAAGGGGAGGGGTCGGGGTAGGGGGAAGGAGAGCAGGAAAACCGTAAGTAAAGTGAGTTTTCTGCAATATAGACAGTGATGATGTTTAATTAAAATCCTGGGACGGACATTTTTGTAAGTTCTTTACGCAGCAGTTCAAATTCTTAGAAATGAGAAATTAATTATGAATCACTCACAGTCATCGATGCCCTCGCCACCTTTTTTACAGCTTTTGTTGAACAGCCGAATGCCAGTGACAATCATGTTCAGCTCATTCAGCTGTCTCTCCTTGTCCTTTTTCGTGAGGGCAAGGAAGATGCTCAGCTCAATTTGTGGAAAGACACTCTGCAGAGCAGCTGAGACAAAGGAAGAAAAATACATGTTATTGTTAGAAATATGAAACTAAATAAACGTGAACAAAACCAGTTCCCTAAATAATCCACTATCCTCAAACTCAAAATATTTGCAATTCCATCACAAAATCTCTCTCCCCTTCTCGTCTCCAAGATTTGAAGACCTTTGTTTTCAACTATACTTTTGAGGGGCCCACTTAGTCCTGTGTCCGTTTGATATTTTAAAGAATATATACTGTATTGGCTAACTGATGCTGCATGGAAAATGCAATGCTTGTGATGGCAATGCTTAATGATGTATTAATTAATTAATGAGGTCTGACTGGTCCAGCAGATTTTAAAGATCCCAGGTACTATTTGAAAAAAGAAAGGACTTTCTTCCAGTGTTTGGGCCAACAATGCCTCAAATAAAATTGGCCACACACTCCATGGCTGTTTGTGCAACATTTATTATTTTTTAAAGTTGATATATATTTTTTAATGTAAATATATTTTCATATTTTTGCATTGTAAAAATATATATGATTATACTGATTACTCCACACATATTATGCATGCTACTGTTAACAGGGCTAATGGGGAGAGCGTGGGGGCATGGGATTCATTTGGATAGCTCTTTTCAAACATCAAATGGCCTCCTTCAGTGCTGCACAAGTCTATGAACACACGCTAAAACATGAATGAAGAGCGAAACGTACCAGTTGCCTCTCTCACCACATTTATGTTGGTGGGGGATCCGAGGCCTGATTGAAGCAAAACGAAACTGACAATTTTACGGTAAAGAGATTCCAACTCATCCCGGGTCCTTGCACGACTATCAGTGATTTCTCTGCACACGGGGCTTAGCCTGGATTCCAAGACACGGCGATGTTCACAAAGAAATTCAGCTGCACGGGCCAGGAAACCACACTCAGCTTAAGTCATTCATACAGCAATTGTTTTTTAAAAAAAGGTACAAACATGAAGTCTTTTTTCAATCTACTTCCATCAATTAACATAAGTAGAGATGCAGCAATCAACCCAGGAATCTTCAACGACCATATTAATTTCGACATGGCATGTTAGTCTATTTCCCTTGAATTTACCAGTTTGGAATGATAGCTGGTTCACCCACCCACCCACCTACACTTATTGCACTTTGCAGTAAATCCGTGAAGCACATTTGAGATGTTCTCCTAATGTGTCAAATGGGTCATGTCAAATGTAAGGATTTGTATTATAACAACAACAATACCAACAAAATCACACTTGTATAGCGCCTTTCACTTTGGGAGGACGTCCCAAGATGCTGAACAAAGCAATGGAATACAGCAAGTAATCTTTACAAGTGTTGTATATGGTACAAGGGAAGTTTTATTAGAGCCAATGCCCAAATAAAATAGCTTAAAATTCTATGTTTGAAACACAATGGAAAACATAATGGCTGTTAACTTTCTCTAATTCGATTAAACAATTCAGGCTACAATGTAGGATCTAAAAGAATATAATCAGATTAGCATTAGCCAGCCAAACAAAACTGGTTCAACATGTATAGAAATTATAAAGCACAGTTTGTGTTCAAGGTGCAGCATGGAAACAGTCTCGAGTCCAATTACCTCAGTTGCCAAACATCAACAGCATCAAATTACATTGAAACTAGGGAATTACTGTACTGAACCACATAATGTTTGCGCAATGCACCTGGTGAAAACACTTTTTATTTCTGTGCTCAATAAAATAACACTTCAAAGTTACGCAATCTTCCACCTCTTCCCCTGCAGGTTGCTTTCTCCCTCGCAAATTAAAGAGCGCAGAAGAACTGTAGTTAATTCCGCATGGGCCAGGATCTTACCACAATTTCATAAGATCGGTCTGGATCAAGAAGGCCCTTCAGTCCATCCAATCTATTTTAAATGAGTCCAGTTTCTACCATTCTTCCTGGCAACTTGTTCCAGTCATTAATTACCATCTGTCTCAAGAAAAACTTCTTGGTGTCTGTCCTGAAATTTGCCGATCGCAACTCTAAATCTATGTCCTCTTGTTTTAATATCTTGGTGCATCTTAAAGTATCTTTCTGGGTTTATGTTTTCAATCCAATTTATAATAATATATTTGTCATAGTGTCTCAAAATGCTTTACAAAATATATTGTAAAATGGATTTCCTGTGTATTTTGTGGGAGAAGTGTGGCAGCCAACTGCGACAGAAGTGTCCTACAAACAGTTAGTACCTGTAATAATAAAATTGTTATAAAATGAAAGCAAAGAGTCAATAAAAATTAATTGCTATACATCTCAAAAACAGCAAGCTTCTAATCTCTTGGGTACTGTAAAACTGTTAATGCTGTTACCTATTAGAACATTGGGGGATATATATTTTTTATAATGCTAGAAAAACATTTCTACAAGAAAAAAATCTTCATATTTGCTCATAGACATGAATTCCAATCAGATAACTGACTGAATTAAGTGCAATTCAATGGGTTTTCATCTAAGGAAGACTGACCTCGACTTGTGTAATTCATGTCAAAGTAAACTTGCATCTTGATTGTGTCAAGTGAAGGGCGTTTTGTGTCCAGCAATCTGTCCACACAAAGCTGGAAACCATTTTGAAACATGGTTAAAAAGTGAGATTGAAAAATCTATTCAATGGGGTGATGTCATTGATTAAATTTACAGTAAGATATTGTAGTCTTACAAATACACCCAGGAGCCAATTTGAAGTTGGTAATATCCCACAAACAGCCACAATCCTAACAAATATCCACAAAGTGAATAACCAATTTTATCTGGGGATTGTTGGTCGGGACACAGGAGAAACTCCCTTTTCTTTTCGAGTAGTGCCATGGGATCTTTTAATACGCTCCCAAACAGGCGCATGGGCCTTGGTTTGTGTCAACAAACCAATGTGAGTTCAGGTCTAATTGGGGCTTGAACCCACAAACTTCTGACTCATAGGCGAGAGTTCTACCATTGAGCCAAGCAGTGTGACACTGTACAATGTGAGCGTCTCATATCTGTTAGCCTTTAAAGAGACTTGTCGGTATCCAGTACATACTGTAGCTTAGTACTCAGTATCCTGATAATACTGTACAATTGTACTGTACTTCAGCATTAGTCACCAATGGGCACTGAAGGAAAGGAATAGGGTCACCTGAAATCCAAACCACAGTAGGAAGAAGCAGGTTGGAGGGGAATTTTTACAATTTCCTTGTGTTGGCGAATTGTAAAAAATGATTGTACTTAATACAATGCAAAGACAATGTTTTATTGCACAGAGAAACTTTGCTATTACAATCAGTCAATAGACTAATGTACTTTGCCCTCTTTCAGGAGTTTAGAGTTATGGTTGCCATTCAATTCAAATGGGAAAAACAAACTGAACTGTCTAAATAGGGAGCTGCTCGCACTATCGCACGTCAATGAAATTAGTATTTACCGTGATGAGTTTCTGAACGTCATTCTTGGTGAGGTTTCTATCCACGTTAAACTCGTTTCTTGGATCCAGAACAACGGCTTTGACCTTGTGTATAAAAAAATGTCAGCATAACTTTTGTCTGTGCCTCATATTCATGCCTAATACCTACTCATATTCATGCCTAATACCTACCAGCCTTCAAACAATCAGCAGTTTATTCAGTTAAGCAATGTTGCTTATTTTTACAACAATAACTTGCATTTATGTAATGTCCTTCAGACAGGTTAACTTGTTGGAGCTCTGAAAGGAGGTACAGTACACAGTATCTTTCTTTGTAATTTGGGTCTTTAGTTGTACATGTGTTGACAAACTATTAACAGCCTCTGTTTGTCGACACATGTACAACAAAAGACAAATTTTGCTTCCCATAGTTGTTCTGAAAGCTATTGACTCTTTTCTAGAGTAAAATTACAGAATGCATGTAGCCTGGCAATAACTCTCTCTGTCAAATGTCCAATGAAGATGAGGGCTGACATAAGGACTACAATCATATCCCAGGTAACGGCCATAAAATTAACACAAATACAAAGTATACAGACAGGATGGAGTAAAAGAAAAAGGACAGACAAGTCTCGGAATGATAAGTACAGTACTGCAGTTCTTGGAATGAGATAACACTAGGGTCCGGCGATATATGGATATATCGCTAAAACCCGATAAAATTTTCAAATCGATACGCCGATATAGACATATTAAAAATATCGATATTTCGAAAAATCAATATATCGAGGTACAAAATCGGGATGCCAGCACACTGAACTACAAGACCCAGAATGCTCATCTCTATACACAATGCACAGACCGAGGCGCAAAGCCGCCATATTGTATTCATAGTACTCAAATACAATGTACAGGTATGCAAGGGGTGGGGGGGGGGGGGGGTTGGGTGGGACACGGCTGGGGGGGGGGGTGAGGGGGAGAGAGACGGCTGGGGGGAGAGAGACGGCTGGGATGAGAGGGGGAGAGAGACGGCTGGGGGGAGAGGGGGAGAGAGATGGCTGGGGGAAGAGGGGGAGAGGGACGGCTGGGGGGAGGGGGAGAGAGACGGCTGGGGGGAGGGGGAGAGAGACGGCTGGGGGGAGGGGGAGAGAGACGGCTGGCAGGAGGGGGAGAGAGATGGCTTGTGGGGGGAGAGAGACGGCTGGGGGGGGGGAGGGAGAAAGAGACGTCGGTGGGGTGGGGGGAGGGAGAAAGAGACGGCTGGGGGGTGGTGGGGGAGAGAGACGACGGGGGTGGGGGGGGTGAGAGAGGGACGGCGGGGGGTGGGGGGTGGGAGAGACGGGGTGGATGTGATAATATATAGATAGACAGAGATGGGGGGGATGTGAGAGAGGAGAGAGGGAGAGAGACACAGAGACACACAGACAGAAAAACACAGAGATGGAGAGAGTGAGAGACACAGAGAGAGAAAGATATGATAGGCCCCGAATGCGCGCGCACCCGGAATGCGCGCGCACTCCGAATGCGTGCGCCACGCGTGCATGCGCAGTACGAAAAACCCGAAAATATCGATATTTTGGTATATCTCGATATGATCCCATCAATATATTTAATCGGAAAATTTCCATATTGAGGGACCCTAATTATCACACAGTTTTTATTTGTATATATGTTGTATCATAGTTGAGTCAAAGGTTCAATTTAGCAGAACTGAGCTGGAAAACCATTCAATGACAGGTAGATTTAAAAAATAGTCATTGCAAGTCTATCTTTTGATTAACACGCCAGCTGAACATGAATATCTATCTATAGGCCTCACACACAGGCAAAGCAAAACACCCAGACATGTTTCTGGTGATTCAATCCATATAAAGGTAATTCAGCTGAAGAGATCTAAAGTCCTGAATCAGACAAACTGGATTACATAAAAACTGAATCTTTGCTAGAAGCGGCCTAAAATTAACTTTCAATGTTTTTTAAAAAGTGGAAAGTGAAATTAAATTTAAAAACAAAAACCCTAATTGTTAAGTTAATATCTTACATTGCGTCACTTCGATTTAGAAAAGGCTGAGGGAGAATGCTGGCCAGCAGGCAAAGCAATCCTCCCTGCACTCACTCACCATAAAAGCTACAAGAGTCTCAGAGACTGTCTGTGCTCTGTCTGCACACTCTTGCGCTATTTCCCGAATTATGTTTTTTATGACACATTCAGCCTGAGTTCGAGACATTCTGCAGCTTCCAAAAAAAAGAACAGTTAGCACAAATAAGTCAACGCAATGATAATATTATAAGCAACTCAGTTTTAAAAAATATAAGCAAAGCTCACACTGGCCTGGCCCAGATTACAAAGATTGAGGACTGTCCAGCATAGAAACAGCCAGTCATACTCCACACAAATCTACACCGACTCCTTGCACCCTCTGAACCCTTCTATTCCTCTCCTTCATATAAAGGTCTAACATCCTCGGGTGCATCTATAGTATTTGATTCAACCACCGCTTCAGGTAGCAAGTTCCACAATTTCATCACCCTTCTGTGTGTAGCGGTTCCTTCTCGATTCCATTTAAGATCCTCAAGACAACTGTCTGTCTTACACTTATGTCTCCTGGTTACAGAATCCCCATCCAGTGGAAACCCATCCATATCAAGCCAGTTTATAATTTTAAACACTTCTGTAGGGTCCCCCTGAACTTCTTTAGTGAAAAAAGGCCTAGTCTATACTGATTGAAGTAACCTGACAGCCTTAAACCTACACTGTAATTTTTCCATCACTTCTATATCCTTTGTATAATCTGGAGACCAAAATTGGACACAACACTCTCATAGTATAAATTAAGCATCACCACCTCATGTTTATGTTCTCTCTCTCTCTGAATAAAGCCACAGGACAGAGTTTGGTGTAAACTCGAGTTGTTATTCTGAGGAGAGCCCAAACATGTCAGTTTCCCAACATTTCTCTAAGCTGGTTTTATAACTGACAGGTCCTGCCCATTAACCACCGAGCTTAACAGAAGCAGTCTCTGCAGCTCCCTGTCACTGTATCAGTCATTTTCCGCCTCTCTTTCTCACAGTATCTTTTTCTCATTCACTTTCTTTTTGCCCCCCACTTTTTGTCTTTCACTCAGTGTATCTCTCTTTCGGCCTCTTTATCTCTCGCTGTCTCTCACTGATTTTATCTCTCACTCACTCATTTTATCTCGCTCGATCACGCTGTCTCGCGCTCTCTCACTTTATCTCTTTTTCTGCCTGTCTGTGTCTTTTCACTTTATCACTCTTTTCTGCCTCTTTCTCTCTTCTCTCTGTCGCGGATTGTTGTCTAATGAAACCGTTTGGTCGCCCTGGAGACGGCCGCCTATTGAGGGACTCCATTGGCTGGATTGTGAGTCTCTCTTCACACAGAGAGCAATCAGCTGAGCTGTGTGTATTACGTAACAACATAAGAAATGCTAGAAGAATAAAGACCAAGGTCCATCTAGTTCGCCTTCCACCTTCCTGGCGGTCACACACAAGTGTAATAATTCCAGTCCACAACTGTAAGAATCCTCATAACTCAAGTGTAGAAGTTAACTTGTTTATTACTCAGCTCACAGCCAGTTCTGCAGCCTTTCCTGGCTCCTCTTCCCATCCTCCTTATGATACAATTGCCTCTATCGCATTGGCTCTTTCTTAATTTCCATTCATTTCTTAAAGGGATATTCAACAGCATGTATATATATCCTGAACTACCTATGTACATACAGTATATATATCCCATAATGTTATTTACTAAAAGAAAACTAACCCATCTGTGTTTGAAAGTAATGGGTGCAGGTTTGCAAGAGTCACAGGGCTTGGGGTACTGCTAAAAAAAACTACTTCGATTTCTATTGAAAGCATTGACTGACAAGCTTTCCCGCTACTTTCTCCATCGATACTGCCTGGCTTGTTGAGTGTACCCAGCTACCTCTAGTCATTGACCTGAAACGTTGACTCCCTTTCCTGTCTCTGTAGATGCTACCTGACCCGCTGATTGTTCTCAGCCACTTTATTTTGTGGAGTCCCGTAGCTCAGTGGTTGGGAGCACTCGCCTCGCAAGCAAGAGACTTGGATTCAATTCCAGACAGGATGAAACCTTGGGAAAGTTTCCATACTCCACACACCTGATAATAATCTCTCAAAAAGAACAATAATAAATTGGTCATTTCAATCCACGACTGTTTGTGGGCTGCTGTGCGCAATTGGCTGCCATGTTTCGCCTGCAGCCAATTACACTTTAACAGCCTATTCTGTGAAGTGCTTTGAGACATCTAAAAGCGCTATATCAAATGCAAGGATTATTATTATTATTTGTCCAGCTATGACCACTCCGCTATTTAATGGCTTTGGCTTGCAAAGCTATTAAATAAGAATCCTTTTCCTGTACTGTATTTGTTGTAGACCATCTTCGACACATCTCAAAGCACTTCATAGGATATACAACAAACACAAAATTATATTTGTATAGCGCCTTTCACGTCGGAGGACGTCCCAAGTTGCTGGACAATCAGTCTTTCAAAACCGTGGTGGGAGTCAGGATCCGGGAGGGTGGAGGACAAGGGGGGGGAAGGAAGGTGGCCGAAGGCATGGTTAGAGACGCAGGTCTTGAGATGGGTTGAAGGAGGCAAGGGAAGGGACAAGGTGGAAGTACTGCGGCACGACATTCCAGAGGGCGTGGGTAGAATGGCTGAAGGCTTGCCCACCAATGGTGGGGCGGGTGTGATAGGGAAGTAGAACAGGCTGGAGCTTGCTGAGAAGTGTGTTTTGCCAGTTAGCTCAAAGGAGAACCCCCTTACATTCCTCCCTCTCACCAAGGAGGAAAATCTCTTATCTGGTAGTCACATATTGACTGCTTTATCAAATTTCTGATGGGAAAGAATTCAATAGGCTAATGAAAGGAAATGACAAGTAAGATACTGGACAATTCTTTCATCTGTAAAGGGATCTATTAGAAGGAAATCAAGCAATAAAATCAGAACTAAAACTATTAGAACTGAGGTTAGGAAACGTTGAGTCTTTTAGCTCAGTGGTTACAGTAGTCACTTTGCAAGCGAGAGACCTGGGTTCTATTCCCGGCAGGGCGAAATATTGGGCAAGTTTCCCTCCTCCACACGCCTCTGATTACCTAGCAGTAGGTAGGAACCTGGTAGTTACACGAATGACGGTTTGCTTTTCCGGGGATAATAATCCCTAAAAGAAAACAGTAATCATTTGGTTACTCAATCCATGACTGTTTGTGGGACAATATGCGCAATGTGCTGCCATGTTTTGCTCACAAATATACAGTCAATTCACTTTAGAGTACATTCTGTGAAGTTCTTTGAGAACGTCTAGAAGATGTGAGAAGCGCACTATCCACTCTTCTTATGTTCCTAACATCTTATGAAAGACGTTTATGCCAACAGTATGTTACTGTTTTGAAAGTGTAGCATTTTCATGTGACTAATCATGATTACCAGTCAATTGATGAATAATGCACAGGGGAAGGATCTGTTGTATAAAAGAACTCAAAAGCAAACAACAACAAAATTACATTTGTATAGCGTCTTTCATGTCGGTATTAAATTAGGTAATATGGGGAGCACATCCCAAAGTGCTGGGATTCTGTTGCAGACCAAATCTGTAATTCATTGCATTCATTTGCCATACTTATCAGAGGGCATTCCAGCTCTAACATTGTTTTGATCATACACAAAACACAACAGATGCTGGAAATCTGAAACAAAACAGAAGTTGCTGGGAAATCTCAGCAGATCAGGCAGAATCCATGGAGGAAGGAAAGTGAGTCAACGTTTCGGGTCCACGACCCTTTGTCAAAACAGTTCTGAGGAAGGGTCGTGGACCCGAAACATTGACTCACTTTCCTTTCTCCATGGATGCTGCCTGACCTGCTGAGCTTCCCAGCCACTTCTGTTATTGTTTGATCATTCCATTCTTGTCACACCTGCAAAGATTCACACTGTCAACAAGTTTATAATAAGTGGTAACACAATGTTTTTGGGGTGATTATTTAGAAACAATGCAAGTATTATACTCCTATTGCACAATCTAGAACATTTTGGTACTTCTGTTTTTTTTAAAAAAAAACTTAATTCTAATCCACATGATTCTATCTGAAGTTCCTGTTTGTTTGTAGCTTATTGGCCTTGGCCAGGATTTTGTGTATAGTTACATTGCCAAATTTAAGAATGGACTTTGGTATTCTTAGTTTGTCCTCGGTATATCAAAAGACAGACAGGAAACTTACAGTGTAGAGTGTACATAAAAGAGAAATCACAACAGGATGGTGTGAATAACTTAGGCCCTGTTCAGCAATAGGTCATGTACTATATACATCCCCGATTTCCGGGGAAAGTCCCCGGATGAGGTATTATGTGATATTTGCCCTGTCTGTTCAGCGACAAACTGAGCAAGAAAAATAACATTCTTAAAAAGATGCACTCACCAGAGAAATACAACAACAACAGCAATTATTTTCTCCATCTTCTCTCCACACAGTGGCAGAGCCCCACTCCAAGTCGGGGTGGAGAGTGGGAGGCCGGGTCACCCTCTTATGTTGGGTTTGAATTGGACGCCCAGGTTGCATATTGGTTCGGTGAGGCCCAGGAAGATTGAGGAGTTCAGATCCTTAGGAGTGAAGCCAAGAAGAATGACTTGGTCATGTTCACATTCAGCTGCAGGTTTGCACTCATCCAGGCCCTGATGTCTGCAGAGCTGGGAGTCAATATTGGAGCAGGCAAAGTACATTTGTGTGTCATCCATAATTTGTGGATGTTTACCCTGTGTCTACAGACAATATCACCCAGAGGGAGCATATAGATGAGGAAAAGAAGGGAGACAAGGATGGAGCCCTGGGGTACCCTGCAGGTGATGGCAGGAGGAGAAATCATTTGGAGGCAGTTGGTTAAGTAGGACTTGAAACATATGAGTTTGGTTCCAATAAGGTAGATGAGGGAGGAGTGGTTGACTGTGTCGAATGCGGAAGAGAGATTCAGGAAGACGAGGGAGCCCTGGTCACAGATAATAATAATAATCCTTGCATTTGATATAATGTCTTTCACGTTTTCTATATGTCTTAAAACGCTTCACAGAATATACTCTAAAGTGAATTGACTGAATATTTGTGGGCACCGCAGCCAATTGTGCACAGCAGTGTCCCACAAACAGTCATGGATTGAAATGACCAATATTTACTATTGTGAGGTTTTTTTGGATGGATTATTATTAGGCATGTGAAGTAAGGAAACTTGCTCTATATTTTGCCCCGATCTGCCTGGATTCGAATACAGGTCTCACGCTTGTAAGGCGAGTGTTCTAACTACTGAGCTCCAGATAGACAGGACATAGCTTGTGACTATGAGTGGCGGGAGAGATGTGACATATGTTGGCCTGCAACAATGCATTCCAGAAGTTTAGCAAAGAAGGGCAGGATGTAAATGCTAGTGCGATAAATTATGGCGATTGCGTGTGGGTTTTTTGATGAGGGGAATGATAACAGTGGTTTTCAAGGAGATGGAAAGTGCAGCCTTGAACTCAAAGCCAGTCAGTAACCTTGGTATCTTGTTTAACCTTGGAACTGTCCACGCCATGACCAGCACTTCCTTTTACCACCTTCGTAACATTGTCAGACTCAGCCACTGCCTCACCCCTCAGGTTGGTGAAACCCTTGTCCATGCATTTGTCACGTTGCGAGGTTGCTGGTGGTTAATTTGGGTCACACCAAAAAACGGTTGGAAACCATTGATGTAGAGTGTGAAGAGGAGTGGACCAAGGACAGAGCCCTGAGGAATGTTGTGCGAGATGGTGCGGGAGTGGGAGGAAAGAGTGAAGCTGAGAGGCAACAACTCTTTCAAGGATATTCGACAGAAAAGTGAGGTTGGAGATGAGCGGTAGTTTGAAAGCTTAAAGTGTTGACTAGGGAAGGTTTCTTCAGAATGGGGGTGATGTGGCTGCTTTGAGGGATGTGGGAATGGTGTCAGATGAGAGGGATGGGTTGATACTGTCAACAAGTCGTGGGGCAAGGAGGTGGAGCTGGGAGGTAAGAAGGGGGGCGGGGGGGAGATGGGTTCCAGGAAGCAGATGGTGGGCTTCATAGCGGATATGGTTGTGATGACACAGGAGGGGGAGACAGGTTCGAAAGTGTAGAAGGGGGGGATGGGTAGGGGTCGGAGTGTGGGAGGGGGGTGGAAGTTGGACAGCTGAGTGGATTCCCTCAATTTTGGACTTGAGGAAATCCAGTATCTCCTCACAGTGGGAATTGGAGGAAAGGATCTGCGAGTTCCTTTGGGAGGGCGGAGGACGATGGGAGGAAGGGTGGAGGATGATGCATACAAGTGAATTTTGTTTCATTACTCTTCAGTAAGGAAACTTCCTCAACATTTTGCCCTGCAAGGAATCGAACCCAGGTCTCTCGGTTGTGCCTTGGGACGTACTCCTGACGTGAAAGGCGCTCTATAAATGCAAGTTTGTTGTTTTGAGGCGAGTGCTCTAACCACTGAGCTACATGGCTCTATGTTAGATATCATTGGAAGAAATAAAGTAGAGACAAGGTGTAAAGTGGGATTAGAACTCATGGGTGGGGGGAAAATGGGAGAGAAGTGACCAAGGATAGATCTGTCACAGTCAAAGGTTGAGCTCAATTAAAGACCATGCCTTCAAAAACTATGGGAATTTTACTCCACCACCATTGGGAATGGGATTGTGTCCGGCTATGTTGCAAGACCGCTGAAAGTACTTGATGCTCAAGGAACATTCTAGTGTGATGGTGGTGGAGGGGAGAGGGATTCATACTTAAGAACATCCAGGAAAGAACATGAAACCTGTTCATGCTCATCCTGCTGTGCTTTTCTAGTTCTTTGTGCATCTCCAGCCTTTACACCCTGTAACCCCTTAACTGTCCGGGGCCTTGGATCACCATTCTGACATGAAAGGTGCCAGATCAATGCAATTTGTTTTTATTACAGTTAAAAATGCTGCTAAATGCATTGTAGGTACGATGGCACTTCAAGTTCTGTGCAGGTACTGACACTATTACCTTTTATACACATGATACGGAAAACCACATTGACCTAAAATGGGAACTTTTACGTTTTAAATAAAAAAATCTGACAAGCAGTTCAAAAACATTCAATACAGAAATCTGTGGTTTTAAAAATATTTATTTAGAATTAGTCGATTCCACAGTAATGCAGCTTTATCAAAGTATAAGAGAACTACATTTCAAAGTTCACAATTTACAGCAAAGTTAATAATATAACCCAGGCATTTGCTGCAGTGGGTATGGAGTACAGTACAGAAGAGCTTTGTGAATGCAAACCGTTTAATATCAATATTCTGTATGTAAGGTTTAAATTTAAAGCAAAGTTCCTGCTCTTCATCGATTCACCAAACAAGAATAAAGATTCATCCTCAAATAATAAAAATGTGTAATACTGCAAGAACACTGAAAAATTGTGATCTGTGAAACAATAAATTAAACATAAATAAAAAAGGACAGCTAATCTCTAAGTTAGTACAGTACTGTACTAAGATAATGTTGATGTACACAAGTTCAAACATTAAAACTATTGAAATAAAACCTCCCTGGAACCATCAGCTTTGATTACATTGACCTGGAGTCTCTAAACAGATTGAACTCAATGAAATATACGTTGTGAATCGATGAGTCACCTTGGATTTCACCATACTGATGGCAACCCAAGATTGCGATGTCCATGGAGTATAGAGGGCTGAAACAGAGCTTCACAGATACTTTAAAATGAATAATTTATATGTAACTTACCTGCAATTGTGCTTCAAGTGTAAGTTTTGTAACAGTTTGTCACAATCTGAATAATCACGCACTTTAATGTCAATGTACTAGTCTCTTGCATACAATCTTGATTCAAAACAGATTCCTTAGAAGTTGGTCCAATGTTTGATTTTAAGTCATTATTTATGGTTATCTCTTGCGAGACACATGCTCAGATGTAAGAATGTGGATAGCAGTAAGAAGATAGCTGCCAACACAGCAGCCACTGCAGCATTTACAGCAGCTTTTCTCAAATTAGAACTGGACTAGATCTGGGCTAACCTGCTAGACTAGTCTTATAAAAAGTAGCAGCTGCCAAAGAGTAAACAAGTACATTATAAAGTCTTAAGGCATTGAATATTACTAGATGAAACTTGAAGTTAAGGCTCTTCTATATATGGTCTCATCCTAAAATTTCCAAACCTTACCTTTACTTAGAGCTGGGAATAGTATGCATTTCTTCAAAACACACTTGCAAGCCTTCCACTGGTCTTTATTAGGTTTTACTCATTTCTTACTCTGGACTTCTATATGGTACTGTTCTTCATCCTCTAACATTACATTGAATGACATAGCTCTTAGTTTTTTCTTTAATATCAATTCTTAGAGGAATCAAAATGCAATTTGGATGATTAAAAATAAGTCTATCTTCAGAAGGGATTCCCTCCATATTTAGTGTTGTGCAACTTTCAAGGATGATAATATTAAGTTGCTTGAATTCCTTCTCTCCCTTGGATTATGGAGTCTGTCTGACTAACATTCCACATGTGCCCAAATTCACCAAATTGGTCAATTCTCATATTAGGGTTGGGGTGCATTGGAAGCACAATACCCTAGTTAATGTTTTCTTCCCATTGTCCAGACACTAACCAATTCTCATTCAATTACATCTGGTCATGGTGTTTAACTGGGGAGGGATATGAGACCCTCTCACCAGGTAATGACCTATTAAGACTCAAAACCTCAGCCTCACTGCAATGGGATTTGGTGACAAATAATAGCTGTGAATAGAATTCCAGCAACTCAAGGTATAAAAATAATTCCTGTGTAGTAATTAAATAATTCAAGCCTGATACATAATCCTGGAATATTGCTTTAAAATAATACCGACCAAGTATTGCATTGAACATCAATAAAAAACTTGCCCCACATCAATAATTTAAAAACACTTCCTATGAACAATGTTAGAACCATATTCGCCGTATTCCTGTCGGCTGATCCAGGCGCTCTGAAAGGCACGTGAGCTTGCCAGGACAGCTCCTCCACTCCACACGGTGAAGTCCCGATTTGCTGGGCTTGCCACATGCACATGTGTGGACAGGTCCAGAGGTACAGTGGAACGGATCTCTTTTTGTATTCGAGCAGGTAAACCAGTCAGCATTGTGTTTCCACCTTAAAGAAATAAACAATAATTAGTGCAATTCTTCCTTATTCTTTCCAATTAAGCCTCTTAGAATAATGCGTGTTAAATAGAGGAACGAGGAGGAATAACTGAGTATCATCTCTTAAATATTTTTGCTTCTATTCCCTACTAACACTGGGCAAGGTGTTCAGCCCAAAAGCCGGAAAGGCGCAACCCTACTCTGTGTGGATCTGAGTAAAGAAAACCACTATCTATTCTGCCTGACTAGAGTCAAAAATGTAGATTGGATAACCATGATGTAATGTACATTAATTGTTGCATTTTATATAGTGCCTCATCAGTTTGTCAAGACGTCTCAAAGCACTTCCTATTATATTTTAATATATTACATTGTGCGTTTTGCCCACAAATATACAGTAAATTTTCATACTCTTCTTCATCCTGCCCTGACCCCTGCCCCCCTGCTCTTGTCCCTACCTAACTGCACAGCGACTTGGGACGTCCTCTCAATGTGAAAGGCACTATATAAATGTAAGTTTTGATTGATTGATTCTGTGAAGTGGGGTAACCATGAGTTATTTATCCATGTGGATAAACGCGGCAGCCAAGGTCAAAAATGTTTGTGTTTGAAAATATAAACAATTCCTTGATTACGCAATTCATTGCCAAAGAAAAGGAATTAAGGCTTGGAAGCAGAATAGATTGGGATTTTAAAATGGATGTCAACAGATACCTGGGATGTAAGGAATATAGAGGAAAGGTGGGGAAATGGGATCAAATAATTAGTCATGATCCAATAAATAGTCTTAAAGGTTTAACAGGTTGAATGGCATAATCCTTTTCTTTGTCTCCTTTTGCAAACAAATGTGAACCAAACACTAAAGATGACACAGTTCCCCCAGTACGTAGGTGCATTCATTGTAACTAATCGCATGGTTTGATATCAATCAGAACAAACTTACATTTATATAGTGCCTTTCACGTCGAGAGGACATCCCAAGGCGCTGTGATAATCAAGTAAGTTCACAAAGTATTAACACATTTCACTGCGCTTACCTTGCTAAGAGTGCCCTGGAAGATAGAAAGTTGGCTCACAAGGTTGAGGATAATCCTATACCTCTATTCTACACCAACAAGCTGGTCAAATGCCAATAATGCCTTTGATTACTGTGGACATACCTAAATTTGCCAGTGTACGGAAGATAAAATATCTCATGTTTCAACCTGGCTCACTTGGGAGCTCTCTTGCCTCAGAGCTATTAAACTGAGGTCCTGTCTGTCTGTTCAGGTATACATTAAAGATCCCATGGCACTATTTGAAAAGAGAAGTCGGATCACCCTGTGGCTAAACAAAATAGTTTCTTCACTTCATGGCTATTTGTGGAACATTGCAATATGCAAATTGGCTGCCACGTTCACCCACAAAAACACACACACTTAACAGTATATCCTGTGAAGCGATTTGAGATGTGCTGCTGACGTTAAAGGTGCTCCGTACAGATGGAAGGATTATTGTAGGATTATTCATCGCCATCAATGAGATTTGAAAATTTTGACATTTACCTGAGAGAATAATGTTTCCAACAAAGGTTTTCCTCAAATCTATATCGCAGCGAATAATAGAGCGGAGAAGACTCTCATGAATTCCATAGTGATCTTTTCCAATCATCTCTGGCCTAAATAAAATCTCTGGAGCCCTGAAAGAAGGAAAATTATAATTTTATAACATGCTCACCCTGCAATAAACATTAAAGGGCAGCACTTTGTGCAATTTTCCATAAAATAGGACAATAACTGATTCTTTAAGATACAACAACAACAACTTCGATTTATATAGCGCCCTCCATGCCAGATGGCATCTCAGAGCGCTTCATACATTCTGCAGCAGGACTCAGTTAGCATTTTGTTCTTGGCATTGGATTGTAGAACTTCCCTGACAGATGAAATTACTGACAGAAGATACGTTTAGTCATTGAAGTTTGAAAATCATAATCTGTATTTGATGCAGTGCCTTTCATATTAGGAGGACGTTTGAAGGCATTTCATAGACGTTACTGTAATACTGTATGTACAGTATTAATTGTCGTTTTGTAGGCAAACAGCAGCCAGTTTGTGCATAGCACTGTTCCACAAACCAGGAATGACCAATTTTATCAGGGGGATTGTTGGCCAGGACTCTAGGAGAAACTCCCTTCTCATTTCAGGTAATGTCATGGGATCATTAATGTCCACCTAAATTTATTGCCTGTTTATGATTAAGTTAAGCTAATTCCCTTTAACATTGCGTTGGTATATTTCTATACTAAATACCTCAAATTGCTTCTACAGACAATCATTTGACTATGTAAACAATTATATTTCTATGAAAATTTGTCCTGGACAACAATTTCCTGGATTAAATCGGCCCTTCAACTTCATGGTGTTCATAGGTCAATACTTTGCACAAAATATTGCACAAAATGCTCAATTACTACACTTTACAATAAATTCCTTGAAGCGCTTTTAAGACATTCTCTAGATATGAAAGGCATCACAACAAATGCAATGATAAAAACAAAATACAAAAAACAAAACTCAGCCAAGTGTTTGATACATGTAGTAAGCCATCAGATCATAGAACTTTACGGCACAAAAAGAGGCCATTCGACCCATCTAGTCTGTGGCGGCTCTTTGAAAAGAGCAACTCAATCCCACTGCACCGCTCTCTCCCCAGAACCTAACAGGCATGTTCTCCCTAAAAAAAGATCTAATTCTCTGAATTTTCAGATATGCTGAATTTATCTGGTTGACCAGGAAAATGGGGAAAACTATTCTTTACAAATAGTGCCATTGGGCTTTAATCATTACTTGAAGAAAAGGCAGAGGAGACCTCATCTTTAATATCTCATCCTAAGGACGGCACCTCTGACAATGCAGGTCTCTCCCTTACTGGACTACACTAAGAGCTTAATTCTTAATGTGGGGCTTTAACCCACAATCGTCTAACCCAGGAGGCAACAGTGCTCTCAACTGAGGCAAGTTGATGCAGTTTCATTCTCTGAACCAGTTTCACTTTGAAAAGAGATACTGCCATGGCATAGTGTCTGCCCGTGAGATTCCCATTTTAAAACAGAAACAGTCAAAGGTAAAACTGTCTGATTCTTTAAAAAAAAATTGATTAGAGTTAGATTCATTAGGAGTAGAAGGTTGGAACAGATCATTTGAAAATAAGGTATAGTAGCACACACTAGATCATCATATCACAATCAGTCATGTAGATGACCAAATCCATGAACCAATTTATTGTATGTCGTCTTGTAGCCACACAACCAGAAAATGGATTTCTGGAGCTTGATCTTTAAAAAGCATCTCAGAAATACATAATTCTAATTTCTTGACCAATTATTTTTATTCAAAGTCTGCTGTCTTTCACTAATACCAACAGTTATGGTGTAATGTTCTAAATTAGCTCCAGGAATAAGCTGCTTAATTTTTCAACAAGTCCAATAGTGCAACCGCACTGAGGGGTTAGTAATAACGATCATTGCATTTCATATAGCACCTTATCATATTGTTGAAACATCTCAAAGTGCTTTGCAGGATATACTGTAGAGTGGATTCACTATGTATTTGGCAGCGAAACGCAGCAGCTAGTTGCAGACACCACTGTCCTCACAATCAGCCATGGAGTGAATGATCAATTTTATTTAGGGGAAATTTATTGACCAGGACACTGGGAAAAACTCCCTTTTCTTTTCAATTAGTGCCATAGGATCTTTAACATCCACCTGATCAAGCAGACAACACCTCAGTTTATCGTCTCATCCAAACAAATGTCAGTCACAGATCCATGCAGCTACAGATCCATGTAGCTTCAACCTCCCTTTCTATTCACCCACTGGCATGCAGTTTATATCCACCGGTTGTGCTTTTTTTTCAGAAATCTTTGTTGAACCACATTCAAACTTTCATCCAATGTCTGCACTCCACCTTGTGGCTATAGCTGACATTATCTGTATTTTTGTTGTTGACAGTTTTACAATAATATACTTGCATATGATAGATGTCTAAAAATACTTCACAGAATGTACTGTAAAGTGAATTGACTACATTTTGTGGATTGAAATGTTGCAGCCAATCGCATACAGCAGTGTCCTACAAACAGTCGTAGGTTGAAGTGATGCATTTTTGAAGGAATTATTACCCCCGAAAAGCTATCCGCCAATCGACTAACAACCGGGTTCCTACTTACTGCTCGGTAAACAGAGGGGTGCGGAGTAAGGAAACTAGCCCAATATTTTGCCCTGCAAGGAATCAAACCGAGGTCTCTCACTTACGAGCAGAGTGCTCTAACACTGAGCTACAGGCTCCACTGTTTGTCTTTTAGTTTGTCGTTTTTTTAACAAACTCAGATGTATTAAATTGGCTTCTTATACTTTGCCAAAATGTTCAGAGTTCAGCAGTAACTTTATTATAACAATCATAAAGTGGATACAATTATAACCTTCACTATTTGGTGTGTATAATTAAAATCTGTGATAAGGGACAGCCAAACCTTTCAGAATCCAGGTTATGTTTTTGCTGAGAACAAGTAACTCACATTATTTAACTGCAACCTTTTAAAAATCCCACTTTTTTCTCAAAACTACTTAAAAGCTTTGAATACCCAATCTGATGTAGCTCCAGCATCCCTTTCTATTCACCCACTGGCATGTTCAACCAGATGTGGGTAAATCTCCATATCAGAGATTCAAAGGCATTGCTTAGCTTTGAACCCCAGAAGAATGGGAAGTTGAGATTTGAATAGAGCCTAAGATCATCATAGAGCTTTGTATTTTGATGGAAAGCAGAGCACGTTTATTTTATATACAAGTTAATAAAATTATTTGTTTCATCTTGTGTGAATGTATTCCTTTTAACCTTTTTGAAATGAGTTCAACACAGAAAATCAATTATGATGTTGATCTATAAATCAAGTATTCTTTCTCCACATTTGCAAAGGTATGTAAAATTGCAGGACAGAATCAGATTATTAATGTTACAAAACCAGTCGTTCATACTAACAAAGATAGAACCATATAAATTTACACCACAGAAGGCAGCCATTCGGCCCAATGTGTCTGTGATGATTTGCTCCTTTTTAGATATTTATCTCATTGTTAATAATGTGTTGTTGATCCAGTTCCCTTTTGAAAGCTAATCCTTTTGCTTCCCGTCTATACCACGATCCCTGCCAAGGCATTCCATATCCTAACACTGTGCGTGAGAGAAAATCTCAAATTCTCTGTTCCTTAGGACAAAAATAATAGTAATTTAGACACTTAATCCACAATTGTTTGAGGTACTCTGCTGTGTCCAATTGGCTGCCATGGTTTACCTACAAAACAATAACCACAAAAAAATTCACTTGTACAGTATAGTACCTTTCATGTCAGGATATATACACTTTACAGTATTTTCTGTGAAGCACTTTGAGACGTCAGGAAGGCATAATAACATGTGATATCAAATGCAAGGACTATTATATGGTCTAAATGTGAATCTAAAAATAAATTTGTATTGTATGACTTACTCAATTGCTCATATGCAAACTCTATTGATGTCCTTCAGTCACTGAATCAATGACAAGTGGAAATAATTTCTATTTGTTCACTATCACTATGCCATGGGGAAGGTGGTTCAGCCATGGCTAACTAGAGCAGTTAGGGAAAGTATCAAATCAAAAGAAAAAGCCTATAAAACAGCGAAGATGAGTAGTAAACCCGAGGATTGGGAGAACTTTAGGGAACAACAGAGGAGGACCAAAAAATTGATCAAGAGGGAGAAAATAGATTATGTGGGCAAACTAGCAAAGAACATAAAAACAGACTGCAAGAGTTTTTACAAATATATAAAGAGGAAAAGGCTATCGAGGGTGAATGTGGGTCCATTACAGGCAGAGACTGGAGGAATTATAATAGGGAACAACAGAGTCATTAAACAAGTATTTTTCTACAGTCTTCACCGTAGAAGACACTAGAAACATACCAAAAATAGAGGGGAACCAAGAAGACAATGTTAGCAAACAACTTAGGGAGATTAACATTAGTAAAGAGATGGTTCTAGGTAAATTGTCGGGTCTTAAAACCGATAAATCCCCTGAACCGGATGGCCTGCATCCTAGAGTTTTAAAGGAGGTGGCTACTGAGATAGTGGATGGCATGTCTATAATCTTCCAAAATTCTCTGGATACTGGAAAAGTCCCCATTGATTGGAAGATTGCAAATGTAACTCCACTATTTAAGAAGGGTGGGAGAGAAAATATGGGAAACTATAGACTAGCTAGTCTGACGTCAGTTGTAGGGAAAATTCTTGAGTCCTTAATAAAAGACATAGTTATGGGATACCTTGAAGACCATAAAAAGATTAGGCAGAGTCAACATGGCTTTACAAATGGAAGTCATGCTTGACTAATCTTTTAGAATTTTTTGAGGATGTATCCAGCCGGTTGGATAAGGGGGAACCAGTAGATGTGGTATATTTGGATTTTAGGAAGGCATTTGACAAGGTGCCACACAAAAGACTGTTACTCAAGATTAAGGCCCACGGGATTAATGGGAAAATATTAACATGGATAGAAGAGTGGCTATCGGATAGAAAGCAGAGAGTAGCGATAAACGGATCATTCTCGAATTGGCAGGATGTAACTAGTGGAGAGCCACAAAGATCAGTGCTTGGGTCTCAGCTATTTACATCAATGATCTGGACGAGGACATTGAATATAATGTGTCTAAATTTACGGATGACACTAAACTAGGTACAGAGTGAGCTCTGAGGATGATGCAAAAAGATTGAAACAAGATATAGATAGGCTAGGGAATTGGGCAAGTAGGTGGCAGATGGAATTCAATGTTAGCAAGTGTGAAATTATTTACCTCGGTAGCAAGAATAAAAGAATAGATTATTTTCTAGAGGGGGAGAAGTTAGATAGTGTTACTGTTCAAAATGATTTGGGTGTCCTTGTACACCAGTCCCAAAAAGTTAGTTTGCAGGTGCAGCAAGCAACTAAGAAGGTGAACGGCATGCTAGTGTTCATTTCAAAAGGTTTAGAGTATAAGAGTAGGGAAGTCTTGCTGCAACTTATAGGGCTTTGGTGAGACCGCACCTAGAGTATTGTGTGCAGTTTTGGTCTCCTTATTTAAAAAAGGACATACTTGCTTTAGAGCGGGTGCAGTGTAGATTCACTAGGTTAGTTCCTGGGATGAGGGGACTGACCTATGAGGATAGGTTGAATAAACTAGGGCTGTATTCTCTAGAGTACAGAAGAATTAGGGGGATCTTATTGAAACATATAAGATTCTTAAAGGGCTAGATAAAGTAGGCACTGAGGGATTGTTGCTCCTGGTAGGATAATCTATAACCAGGGGGTCACAGTCTTAAAATTAAGGGTCAGCCTTTTAGAACAGAGTTGAGGAAACATTTCTTCACTCAGAGGGTAGTGAATTTATGGAATTCGCTACCCCAGAAGGCTGTAAATGCTCAGTCTTGAACATTTTCAAGGCTGACACTGATAGATTTTGGAAAAATAGAGGGATTAGGGGATATGGGGATAGGGCAGGTAATCAGAGTTAGGTGAGAAGATCAGCCATGATCTTATTGAATGGCGGAGCAGGCTCGAAGGGCCGAATGGCCTACTCCTGCTCCTAATTCTTATGTTCTTATGTTCTTATCAAAAGCCCTCAATGTTAAAGAGCCCTCTATCAAGTCACTTCTCAACCTTGATTTCAATGGGAAAATAATTCCAATTCCTCCGATCTCTGCTCATAGGCCAAACTATTCATTGAGATGGGGTGTCATCCAAGTAAATCTTGTCTACGGCCTTGATATGCAAAGGTCACTCTATTAGTCTTGGGAGTGAGTGCAGGTCCAGACTGGTTTCATCTTCAGATCAAACAACTGCAACAGACTTGGCACCAATAAAATTAGTTTTTGTTTTGCTTCTCACAAGACTCCTTTTAATCTCTACTCTAAATGCAATATTCACAAAAAAAAGGAACTGATGGGCAACTGAGACGATGTCAATGCTGAAATGGACTGCAAGGAAGCCCACAAGCATCATCTGTACAGGAGTTTACTCTTCTGCTGCACTCAGCATCTCCCATTTTGGTAAACTTCAGGGCAGTGGATCAGCATTCAAGGAAACCACAAGAGCAAATCATACCAGCTGTCCAATGATGCTCCTAACATGCATCATAAGCACAAACAATGTATCTTGCGTGTCAAAAGGTTTTGCACATACAATGCAATTTACATTATTGGGTGGGTCAGCTGGATGTGACACAAGTGGAAACCCATCATCAACAGCTGGAGTATCCAAACCAAGCCAAGATTTCCAATTACATGGAAATGTACACAAATCTACACATGGAAATCGCAAAGATAGATTGTTGGGATGGAAATTGCTTGGCACTCAACCTGCAGACTTGTGTCTAAAATATAGTCTGTTGCATTGTGCTAGGCTCATTATCCACAAGTTACCTGAATCGCTCATTGCCTACAGCAATGATTTGGCCATCTGGTAGTGTGTAGTGTAGGTTCCAGTTCCCAAATCTTTCAGAATTGCTCAGTTCCTCATCAAAGTCCAGAGCCACACAACAGTGCTTCTCCTTGATTTCACGGACAATTTCCTGCTCAGCAGAAGTGTTAAACGAGTAACCCTTCTCTTTCAATAACTGCAACACAAGAGTTAGCTTCAGACCTGGGCAAAACATGTGGTTACTGAACAGAATGTAGATCCATTCACCCAAGCACAAAATTCAAAAATTACTCTCACCACATAAAAACATATACAGGAATGCAATATATAAAAAAAGTTTTCCTTCATTTAGTAAACTAAAAAAGAAAATCCTAGAAATCCTGCATGTCAATCAGCATCTGAAAGAGGTTTCAGGCATGATTCTTAATTGTAATTGAAATCATGAGCTGAGGAAGCCTCCAGAATTAGTATAAACAATGGGACAGTTCCTTGTGATGGAACATTAGATCAAGGTCCCATCTGCTTGTTAAAATAATCCATGACCCTATTCAAAGAGAGAAAGGAGTTTCTCCTTTGAAATATTCCTGGTCAACAATTCAATCTCCTCCCCCCACCCACCTCTACCACAAAAACAGTGTGGCCATCAATTTCATGGCTGTTTGAAGAACATTGCTTCCATTTGCTTGCAGTAACATTGGCTACTGCATTCACTTACAAATACACAGTCACTATACTTCACAAAAAAAACAAATGAGCTTCAAGTTATTGAGAAGCTGTATCAAATGCAAACTTATCTGCAAAAAATAGATCAAAGGAACTGGAAATAGTTTCTTCATTTCCATGCTTAGAGCAAGGATTGTTTCCACATGCCATGGTATTTGATAAGACTATCCTTGAAAACAAGATATTAATTGAATATGCGCAAAGGATTGCTCATTTGCTCCTTGTACATTTCAAAGATAAACATAACTATACCCACCTGTTTAAGATATTCAGTGAGGTCTCGACCAGCCAGGTTTAAACGTTGTATGGCATGAGGGAGGCTGTATCCTTCATATACTGGCACAGTGTGGGTGACTCCATCTCCAGAGTCCAAGATTACACCTTACAATTGAAAAAAGATATCTTGAAGGACATAAATAACTATTCCTAATTTTTAATGAAAAATCCATTGCAAACAAATCCACATTAGCAATCACAGTATGATGTGAAGGAGAGGGGAAAAGAAAAGAAAATGACTGCAGATCAGCACAGGCTTCATTATGCTTGCTCAGATAGCAGCCACTTCTGCACCAGCTAGAAACATCGACTCTCTTTGTCAAAGCTCCAAATGGGGATTTTGATATCACAGTGAAGACTGATACACCAAGATCCTATCTGCCTGTTCAGGGGGACATTAAATATCCCATGGCTTGTAGAGGTGGGGTGGGGGGTAGATTTCTCTTGATAGTCTGGTCAACATTAGTCATTCATTTCCTGGCTGTTTGATAGTCTACGCAGGAGTCAAAGTGTGACGTGACAAAGGCATGAATGAGCGATTCAAATGCGCTGGTCCCAAAACAATAAAAAAGAATCCCTGGATTAGTGAGTGCACCACAAACAATTCAAGTCAAACAATTTGCCTCCTCACACACATTCATGCAGATTGTCAATCGTTTTTCTGTAAGGGTTATATTTTTCCCTCTGCCTTTTGCTGTTAGTAGAATGGGTTTTGTTGCCAGAGCTCTGCCAACGTGCTCAATGCCAGACAGTGAACGAGTGGTAATGATGGAGGATGAGGATAGAGAATCTTACTCCCATTTTCCTTTCTCCATTCTAACATAATAATCCTTACGTAGGATATAACACCTTTCACATTAGTAGGATATCTCAAAGCACTTTACAAGGTATAATATAAGGTATAACAATAATCCTTGCATTTGAAAGAGTGCCTTATCACGTCTTCTAGACATCTGTAATTAAGTATTTAGTAGATGAAAGAGTTAATCAATTTGAACACAACAAAGTCCCACAAATAGCCACAAAAGCGATTCACTAATTTTATTGTCGGGATCGTTGGCCAGGACATTAGGAGAAACTCACTTCTCTTGGCAGGGATTGGAAATAAATAAAGAGGAAATTAGAAGTGTAATGCTATGTGACTATGTGACAGCATTTTAAGGCATTCAGTTTAGTTCAACACAGCAACTGCTTTTTTTACTGTTTTTTTTAATGAATCATTGTTAGGCATGTGGAATAAGGATACCTACCTGTGGTTCTCCCGGAAGAATAAAGTGCTAAGACAGCTTGCATTGCCACATAGGAAAAAGGCACATTAAAGGAATCAAACAGGATTTCAACCATTCTCTCTCGGTTCTGATGTGGATTCATGGCTGCCTCAGTCAGCAGGACTGGGTGTTCTTCTGGTTCAATGCGCAACTGGTGGTAGAATGCGTGGTGCCAGATCTGCAATGAATATTCATCATAAACCCATTATTATTTATCAAATTCATTCCATGTGTGCTTTACAATACTTTACATACTGGCACTCTCAGATGCGCTTATAATCTACGGTGTGCTTTGAGACGTTTCCTCACACTTGTGTTCAAATTCCTTCACACTCTTGATTCCTCTCCAACCTACTCAGTCCCCAATCTACCACCCGGTTCCTCCACTCTACTGTCACCGGCTTCCAGCTTGTCCCTCGCACTCTTTGCCCTACCATCGGAGGTTACGCTTTCAGCCACTACATCCCCAAACTCTCCCTCAATCCCTTCATCTTGCTCCCTTTCTCCCCTTTCACAAACCTTCCTGAAAACCTTCCTTTTCAACCATGTTTATGGCCACTTCCATGTAAAATACGCAGGTCTAAATACACAGTCTTGGTGTCCAACCCCATCCCAATGAAGTGCTCTGAGATATCATTCTACGCAAATGTCACCATACAAAGGCAAAGTGTTTTAGAGCAAGCAGGGGGTCAGATGCACCAGTGCAGGTACACAAGTGGGGAGAGGGACGGGGAGGGAATACATAGATACACAAGTGGGGAGAGTGGGTGGGGGGGGGGGGGGTAAACATTCATAAAATGAAGTGCATTTGAGCTTTGTGAACCTTTTCCATTTCATCCCAGTTGTTCACAACTCCGTGTTCCATGGGGTAGTACAAGGAGAGGACTCCACGCATGTGCTGAGCATCATTGCCTACGTAAAAATCTCTCTCAAACCTCCCTCTTGAAACATCCTGAAAGCAAAATAAATAAAATCAAACCTATAATGATTTGCTCTACTCCTATTTACTGAGCAAGTACTTTCAGAAACATTGAATGTGCATACAATCTTTCACCTCCCTACAAATTCTTTCCCATTTTGTTGTCCAAATAAATAGGACACCAAGCATTTGCTCCTACTAGGGTCCGTCGATATGGAAATTTTCTGATTTAGATATATCGATGGGCTCATATCGATATATACCGATATATCGATGGGCTCATATCGATATATACCGATATATCGATATTTTCAGGGTTTTTATACTGCGCATGCGCACGCGCATTCGGAGGTGCGCGCGCATTCGGGGCCTATCTCCTCAGGAGGTAAATATCTCTCTCTCTCTGTGTCTCTCACACTCATTCTCTCCATCTCTCTCTCTCTCTCTCTCTGTGTGTCTCTCTGTCTGGTCTCTCCCTCCCTCCCTCTCCCCCCACTCCCCCTGGTCTCCCCCTCCCTCTTTCCCCCCCCCACCCCCGGTCTCCCCCTCCCTCTTTCCCCCCACTCTCCCTCCCCCGGTCTCTCCCCCCGCCGGACTACGAATACAATATGGCGGCTTGCACCTCAGTCTGTGCATTGTGTAGAGATGAGCATTCTGGGTCTTGTAGTTCAGTGCGCGTGCATTCGGGGTGTGCGCGCATTCGGATGTGCGCGTGCATTCCATGCTCTAGGCCCAGGAGGTTGCAATGCCAGCGACAACGTACCGATATTTTTTTTATATTGAATTTTTCGATATATCGATATATTTTAAATTTTGATATCGGCATATCGATATGAAAATTACATCGGATATAACCGATATATCGATATATTGACAGGCCCTAGCTCCTATGTTTGGGTCCATCTGGGGCAGATAAACTTCCCTTAGTCTGGTCCCTAATGCCCTCAGCAAGATTAGCCATGTCCATGTGGAGCGTCGGACAAACTCCCAGTGTATTCAACTCCACAGAAATGGCATCACCTTATTGCACTAACCTAACAAGAGATGTATGAGGAGTTCCAATAACCCATTGAAAAGTATTACTTGTTACAATAAAATAATTCTGTCTCCACACAATCTAACAATGAAAAGAGAGTCTGCTTTGGAATCAAATGTACACCCTTGAATTTGAGCCTGCACCTCACAGGTATAAAGCAATGAAAAACATTTATTATTATAACATTAAAACTTTGTTGGCTGGACAAAATAGTCTCCAGAAAGGTAATCAGTCCATCAAATCTGAGTATTTTGACATAACAATGTTAAAATCAATAATTGACAGGCATACAGTATATACTGTATATATATATCCCCAAATGCTAACCTCGTTGTTTAGTGCTTATATGCTCAAACACTACTTGAGAACAAAGCAAACTGGAAGAACACATTCATAGCACTATAGTTTGCTTTAGAATCACAGTCAGCTCACATAATGGCTGCTGTTAATGCTTTGTGAAACTTGGCACTCTATAAAGAATCATTGTTTTAGAATAATATGCTAAATGGGCCTTGGATAATTAGTCTGGATGTTTCATAGTGAGTTTATTGTCAGAATATTTACCTCATATTTAGGTCGTCCAATTACTGTTGGAAATATGGTAGTTGGTAGATCTTGATCAGCAAAGCCAGCCTTCAACAAACCAGAACCTGTGTCTAGGACAATTGGTGTGTTATAATCAGAGACCTATCAAGGTATAAAAAAACACAGACAATCAACAACAACAAAATTACATTTATAGAGCGCCTTTCAAGTCGGGAGGACGTCCCAAGGCATTGATAAACTTCCCTTAGTTTTCCCAATGACCCAAATTTCCCAATCAACAACTCTTTAGACACAAAATATACTCTGAGATTTAAATGAATGTCTCAACAGTGGGCTATTAAAGGATATAATCAGTCATTGCATTTAATTTCCCAAAAAGCAGTTATGAGCTGTTATTGATTGCCTTGAAAGATGATAGATCGGCTGGAGAACAACATGGCAGGTTAAGATGACCAAATACTATACAGGAATACAATGGCTGCAGTGGCCCAGAAGTAAAGATTAGTACAGTAGTTGAGATATTCAAATTGAACCAAGTCCTGAAGATTTTTAATTACCGCCTTTTGGAATCAAAGAGTATTCATTCAAAACTTTCCCCCAGCTGCCTGAATGAATGTTGTTAAAATTAGAACAGGGTAGGATTTAATATATACAGAATGGAATTAATGGGACAATTTTGTTTCTCTCCTTCCATGCTTTCTTAAGCAATGGAGATGTGTATGCAAGACATCTATTAGATGGGACAACTGTCCAAGTTATTGCACAAAACAGAACAACAAACAGTTGTGGATTGAGTGACCAAATCATTATTGTGGTTTTTTTGGAGGGATTATTATTAGGCGTGTGGAGTAAGGAAACTTGCCCAAGATTTCACCGAGAATATCCCTGACTGATATAATAATAAACCTTGCATTTGATATAGTGCTTTTTACATCTTCTAGACATCTCAAAGTGCTTCATAGAATATACTGTAAAGTGAATTGACTGTATATTTGTGGGCTAAACGTGGCAGCCAATTGCACACAGCAGTGTCCCACAAACAGTCATGGATTGAAATGACTAATTTATTATAGGTTTTTTTGGACAGATTATTATTAGGCATGTGGAATAAGGAAACTTGCCCAAGGTTTTGCCCTGACCTGCCTGTATTTGAAACTCAGGTCTCACGTTTGTAAGGCGAGTGCTCTAACCACTGAGCTACAGGATTCTACATATCTACAGATATTCCTGACTGATGAGTATATGGAGCTTTAAAATAACAAGCATTTTGAGAATACCTTATTAATAGTCTGGCTCAATTGGTACAACAACCAACAAAATTACATTTATAGAGCGCCTGTCACTTTGGGGGGACGTCCCAAGGTGCTGAACTGTCAAGACGGGACCCAAGCAAGGGAGAGGGCAGGGCAGGTAGGAGGGGCTGGAGAGAGTTAGGAGGGGAGGGAAGAGTTGGGAGGGAAGAGTTGGGAGGCACGGTCGAAGAGGAGGGTCTTGAGACCGACCTTGAAGGAGGCAAGAGAGGGAGCAAGACTGTGGGATGGAGTTCCAGAGTGTGGGGGCAGGGAGGCAGAAAGCCCATCCGCCGAGGGTAGGGCGGGTCGGCGGAAGACATGGAGTAGGCCCGAGCCCACTGAACGGAGTGGGCGGGAGGTTCATATGGGGACTGCAGGTCAGGGAGGTAATGGGGGGCAAGTCCGTGAATGGCCTTGAAGGTGCGGATGAGGATCTTGAATTCAATCCTCTGGGGGATGGGGAGCCAATGGAGCTGGGCAAGGGTGGGGGTGATGTGGTCGCACTTAACTTGAGTCAGAAGGTTATGTGATGAATCATGTTGGGACTTGGAACTCATACAATCTAAGATAACATTCCATCCTACAATCGCTTCCCCTCTTGGCATCATGCTCAATAACGTATTTTATTTGTTCTGAAAAATAGCTGTCATTGCCCAAGTCCGCCATTACCCTCAGGCCACTAAAACACTCATTCGTGTTTTCAATCACATCCAGGCTCGACTATGCCAACGCCCTGCTTGTCAGCCTCCCCAACTCCACCCTCCATAGGCTGTAAATCATCCAGAACTCTGTAGCCGTGTTCTCTCCCACACCAGACTATCAGGACTATCATCCTCATTCTCGCCTTATGCTGCTGGCTTCCTATTACCCAGAGGATTCAATTCAAGATCCTAGTCCTCACTTTTAAAGGCCTCCATGCATTTACCCCACCCTACCTCTGTGCCTTCCTAAGCCCCTAGCAACTTGTTCGCTCCCTCCACTCAGCAGGCTCCGGCCTGCTCCATGTCCCTTGACCCACCATTTGTGGGCAATCAGCCACTCTGCCCCCTTTGGAATTCCATGCCGCAATCCTTCCACATTGCACCCTACCTAGCTTCTTTCAAGTCCCACCTCAAGACCCTCCTCATCAGCCACACCACCGGTCACCCATCTTCTTCCACCTTACCTCCACCCTCCCCTTTCCCGACCCCAACTCGGGTCCAAAACACTGACTGTCTAGCGCCTTGGGACGTCCTCCCGACATGAACGGCACTATACAAATGTAATTATGTTGTTTTTGTTATTATACTGAAACTAAAAGTGCTGAATGCCAATATTGATCCCAGACATGAGTTAATGTTCTTAGCCGCAATGTTGTTAATCTTTAGATTCACTCTTCCGAACAAAATGACCAAAGGAAGTACATATCAGAGAATATAAAATTCAAGCCAATTCTCCCAGTGCCTGTAGTTTGTTCAATGCATTCCACAGTTCAGCATATGTACAATGATCAGAGATAGAGTTCAACAATTTGAAAGCATTTTGAAATGTAACAAATAAAGCAGTTTGTTTCAATAAAACCCTCACAATCTTCATTTTCCACAAGTCTCACTCATGCTGGGGCAGGTAGACTAATAAACTAATAATCCTGACGTGAAAGGCGCTATACAAATATAATTTTGTTGTTGTACAAAAATGGGCAGATTCCAAATCAACATTCCTGGGGCTTGCTCCTCAGCCAAAATGGTAGAAGTTGACAATGATAGTGACTTTCCTGGTGCCAGCTCAAGAACTCAATATCAGCATCAAGGCAACCCTCTGCAACTGTCTTGGTAGCCTAGTTCTTGAACCAGGCAGGTGTGCAGTACTCCAAGGTACTGCTGATGACAGATTAACCAGCTTGACTTGTTGCTAGGATTTGGAGGCGCAGACAGGCGAAAGTCCAGGAGCAGGGTTTTTTCCCCATTCAGCTTGTTGACTCTTTAAACAACGGCCCGAACAAGCATGATGGTTCTAGCGAGGCAAGCAGATGGGGGAACGTGCCAGGGCATACTCTCCATGGTTCCAGCAATAACTTGTAAACAGCCTAGGGATTCCTAAGCTTTAGCTCTTGCTAACCTGTACCTAATCGTCTCCGGAGACAGATAAGCAGGGCACATCCATCTAGGGAGAGAGTGTACATTCTGTTCCAGACATAGGATACCTAGGTCAAAATACACATATCCATACATATGTGGAACTCTGTCTGATTTAGATACTCTTTAAACCATAATGGTTGGTTTTTGCATGCCTCAGACACCCATCTTAATAATAATTCTTGCATTTCATATAGCACTTTTCACATCCTCTAGATGTCTCAAAGTGCTTCACAGAATATACTATAAAGTGAATTGGCTGTATATTTTGTGGGTGAAACTTAGCAGCCAATTGTACATAGCAGCGCCGAACAGTCATGGATTGAAGTGACCAATTTATTATTGTTTTTTGAGGGATTATCAGGGGTGTGGAGTAAGGAAACTTGCCCAAGGTTTCACCCTGCCTGGAATGAAACCCAGGCCTCTTGCTTGTAAGGCAAGTGCTCTAACCACTGAGCTACAGGACTCCAAACACTGTACATGACCATGACTGGCTGATCCACCAGCAATTTAGCTTCAACAATGTTTTTTTAAGATGCCCTGAATAGATTTGCAGAGGATGAATTACTTCCTTAGAGAAAGGACCCTGCACAATGTCCTTGGCAAATCCTCACTAATATTTGAACTTGTTTTTTTTGCAAAAAAATTCTTAGCTAGACTATAAAATACCTTCAAATTAAGGTCACTTTGTACACTCATTTATTCTAGGTTACAGCTCTCACCCTTGGAACTATGCAGTTATTTTAACGAACACACACATACATATATTTTCATTTAACATTTCTTACATGTTTTATATGTGGCTCAGTGGTTAGAGCACTCGCCTTACAAGCGTGAGACCTGTGTTTGAATCTAGGCAGGTCAGGGTGAGACCATGGACAAGTTTCCTTACTCCACACACACACCTAATAATAATCCTTCCAAAAAAACCACAATAATAAAATTGGTCATTTCAATCCACGACTGTTTGTGGGACACTGCTGTGCACAATTGGCTGCCATATTTTTCCCACAAATATACAGTCAATTCACTTTACAGTATACTCTGTGAAGCGCTTTGAGACATCAATAAGATGTGAAAAGCGCTACGTCAAATTCAAGGATTATTTTTATATTACACATATATATACTGTATATATATATATATATGTAATAAGTGTGAGTGCAACTTGGGGGCAAGGAAAGCTTTCAGTAACCAAAGTGTTCATTTATAGTACACATCATATATTCTGTTTAAAAAGCTCCTATTCTAAAAAAAAAGTGATCGAGCCCCAAAGGCAAGATTATCAGTGATTTCACTGCAACAACAACAACAACAATTTACATTTATAGAGCGCCTTTCACGTCGGGAGGACGTCCCAAGGCGCTGCACAGGAGGCGTGTGACCCGAGCTGGAAGGGGAGTGTTTGGGAAGGGGTGAGACACGAAGGGGAGGTAAAAGAGTTCGGGGTGGAACAAAAGGCACAATCAAAGAGGAAAGTCTTCAAACCGGCCTTGAAAGAGGAAAGAGGAAAGAGGAAAGGAAGAGACGAAACGGAGGGATTGAGGGATGGCATTCCATAAGGTGGGAGCGGAGAAACTGAAGGCCCGGCCTCCGATGGTGGGGCGGTTCACTGCAGAGAAATTAATCAGGTCATCCACAAAAGGTAAATCACAGGAAAGAAATGATTCACAAATATTGATTCCATAAATATTAAGAAAATATTTAGTTACCTTCATAACGGAGGCTTGGAAAATATGGGTGTCTAACATCGGATTCCGTGTGCCAGATACATTTACATTTAAAGAGTCAAATTTAAATTCAGAAGAATGCACTTCTTCATTGTGAAAATCCTCATCATTATTTATGCAACCTGAGACAGAAACATCCATCATATTTAAGGATTCCTTTTGATTCACAAGACTCCTGGATTCACTAGACTGCAATATTGTCCCAGATCTGCAGATCACCTCAGGTGTTAAGCTGCGGTTGCCAGCAGCTATCCTTGATTTTGCTTCATTGGATCCTAGAGTCTGAGTCATATCATGTTCATCTTCCCTAGGCAAAGCAGGCTTTACAGCTAACCTGGAGTCATTTTCACCTACACATATATCACTATTTTCATTAGCAGAGTTCATATTCTCTGTAATAGAATCAATTAAACAAGTTAATTCAGGGACACAATCATTCTTTTTGCAAGTTAATTGATTTATCTGCAGTTCTGTCAAGTCAGATGTGTTAGAAGTTCTACTTGTATGGTCTGGCTTCAGCTCTGTTGCGCAATATTTGTTCCCTGGCCACAGACTGAGATCCATCTCATGTGCTGTTTCACTGCTGATAGTCTCTTGATATTTAAGCTTCTGTGACATTGGACAAGTTTTCAAATCAATTTCTGACAATTCATGATGATCATCAATATCATCACTATCCCCACTATCAGTCTTCCTTAAATCAGTAGAATTTCTCAAATGCTGGGCTGGGACAGTCTCTTTCTGACATGGTATCACATTTTGCCGAGTCTTTCCTCTTGGCTTAGGCACTGGAACCCTTAGCTGGACTGCAGAACCAACCTCTCTCTCTACAACAAAACATTTGCTGACAGATTGCTGAGGAGAGCTGGATATCGGAAACTTTTCTACTTTCCAGGACAAATTGGTTTGCGCTTCACCTTTTAGCTTTTGTTTTGTTTTTATAACTTGGTGTGTTGTGTCATTGCATTCAGATGTAAATCGTTCACTGTCTCCAAAGGTTTTGTTCTCGGTGGAATGAACTTCCTTCATACGATTCTCTTCTTTATGTAGCAGACTATTAGCTTCAAAATGTAATGGATTGTTTTGCTGTGTGTGTATTTCTGTTGGATTCAGCAGTGCACCTTTAACTACAAAACTGTGCAGTTCCATATAATCTTCTGTAACGCTAAACAGCCCATTGGTCTCATGACTATACTTTCCCTGGGTTTCTTCTTTGTCTACTTTTTCTACCTGGTCACACATTTGCAGTTCCCTTGTCTCCAATATGATACAACTTTCATTTGGCCGCTTTTGGGATATTAATAGTTTGTTACCTTTTGTATTGATTAAACTATATTCTTCATTCACATAAAGGTCTTTATTTTCAACAAGAACCTGGTCTTGTCCACAATGAATTTTGGAATTTTGCAGCTTGGAGTCTCTCTTGTTCCCTGAGCCAGGTGTATATGAAGACACTTGTCTATTTGCAGTATCTTTGCAATTGGAGTCTAGGTCGACACTATTTACAGGAGGTTTAAAGTCCTTAATCTCTAAATTAGTTTCAGTTAATTCAGATTGTTTTGTCACTTCAGTCCTTAAATTAGCTGCTAAATTAGAAATCAGACAATTTGCAGCAACTACTTTTGTTGCAGTCTTTTGGCTACCGTGTTGGCTCTTTGTAGACTTGTGCGGCAATTTCCTTAAATTTCTGCTTTTGATTTGTTCTTCTCTGGCAAGAGTTTGCTCCATCTTCTCAACCTCCTTCCTTTCCCTCTCCAGCTCACTCAAGAATTTTATTCGGTCTTCACTTGGATTTAGTCTTCCTCCATCAGATTCAGGTGTAATTTGGTTTGGAAAATTCTCGTGCTCTTCCTCAGACCTGCACAGCTCCCTTAACTTTAAACTCTCTTCGAAAATTCGGTCCTCAATCTGACATAGTTCCTTCAGCTCTTGGTGTAACCTGGGGTTGTTATGTTGGCTCAAGTGTGCTCCTGGACTAGAGCCAGCAATGTTAAAGCCACAGTGAGAGTGAAATCCTCTTTCTTGTTGCATGCATTTAATATCGCAGACCAAGCTTGAGTGAGTGCAACAATAATCAGATTCCTGCTCCTCAATTTCAGACCACACAAAGTCTTCCAACCCAATCACTCCAGCGTCCGACAACTCCTTCAAGGACATTGTGACCTGGAATCAAAGGTTCCATTATACAATTGAAGAATAACTATTTAAAAAAAAGAAAATTAAACACAATGTATTGTTTTCAAAATGTGGAGAGGTGCCATTAGTTTTGAAATGGCATAACTGGAGGTGGGAGATTAAACTAATTTGCAATCAGCCTTTCTCTGCGATATTGTAATCCTTGCATATTATTACATTGATAAAATTATACCCTGTTACCGGTAAGTGTTTCTACTTTACAATTGCCTTTCACTAGGGATTTACAGAATGCTAAGAATAACCTTCCTTCTGTGGCGTTGAGTAGTTTGAGTCTGCAGAATTTCAACTAAGTTTACGGTTGACATATTAATACTGACTGGCAGTCTTATTCTCTTATTCGGAAAGGCTGGGTAAGGTCATGCTGATACAATATAGGAATTTCCTCCAAAGGTGATAAGGGTGCATTGCTAGGCTGTGTACAGGAATATAAAGACAACATTTTTCAGCACAAACGAGGCTCTTTAACCCATTGTCTTTGTACCACTCCTATCTGCATCCAAGTCTACCTGATTCAAGAGTCCTTGATATGGACCATGGATGTCAAAGTAGGAAATGATTCTGTTCCCCAAATTTTAAGGCAATCTTTGCTTCAATTATTTTGAGCTTGAGTTTCATAGTTTCAATCCTGGCCACACTTGTCATATACATAAGATTTGAATAAATATATTTACATGACATTTTTAAAACTAAACTATGAGTAAAAATGGTGGTTTGGTTGGATGAGGTTTCAATCCTGACTCAAGGAGAACATCTGTGAAGTTTCAATTACAGGTAAGTCTCGATTAAGGATGCTTCTATTTAGGTCGTTCTGATTGAACGAACATAGTTTTTTTTAAAACACCTTTTTATCGATATAGGACACTTGGTTTCGTTTTAACAAACAAAATTCTTTTTTGCATATGCGCAATACATATTTTGAATATCACAGTCGTTTTTGGCGCATCCTTTTTGTCCATATGCTCAGTCCAAAGTGTATTCGTGGGTAATTCGCACTCACACCTGATATAGTGTAATTAAGCGTTTGAACTGGCCAATAGCATGTCGCTATGTCATTGCTTAAAAGCCAGCTGATTTTGAAGTGACACCACGCCACGTCACTATTACAGTAATATCCGAACATTCCCGAGCAACGTCGAGCAATTTACAGCCTCTACCACAATTCTACCAAGAGCAGTAAGTGAAATGACAGTGGTAATACCGCTAGCGGCCAGAAACCCCACAAAGTCATCACTTTAAATACTAAATTGGAGGTGATAAAGTGCATCGACGGTGACTACTATAAAACAGAATAAGGACATTATACTGGCAAGTTCAAGGTGTGTTACAGCTACAGGTGCAAGCAAATTATCAAAACATAGAACTGTATTAAAGTTTGCCAGTATTAAAGTATAATACTGTACAGTTACCCCAAGTACCCCTTCTTATCTATGTGTTATTTTGTGTGTTATTTTGTGTATTATTTGGTGGGTTTAAGGTCCGAAAATTTTGTGAAAAGAATACATCTCAAGTTATACAATGGGACTGCATGGGAAACTGCGTTTCGATTTAGGACGTTTTGATCTGAGAACCGTTTTTCAGGAACACAACCCCGTCCATAAATAGAGGTTTACCTGTATCTTAATCATTGAAAAGTAATATTAAATCTTTCTTTAAACTGTGATGATTGTTTACATTTTTGGTAATATCTTCAATATTTAACTCAAGTTTACAACGATCTTACATCCCATGTGGAATCAGATTTGTGGAACACCAGAAATGATGTTAAAAATTGAGTGCTAACAAAAATGCTGCATGGAATGTTTTTCAGGGGCTGACCTTAACATCCAAGTCACTCTTCATACTGCCTGGATCACTGCTCATATCAACCACTGTGCTGTTCTCTTCAAGGTCATTGTCACTTTGCTCCTCCTCCACCTGAGTCTGCAAAAGAAACTCCAGCTCCTCTTCCTGTCTGAGCACACATTCCTCCTCCTGGGTGTAAAAGATGACAACAACAATAAAACTTTTTTTTTAATGCAACTTATTTTTTCAAGACTCCGAGATGTAGACATTTATTTGGAGAGGGTGGGTTTGTGAGGTTGTGGGGAGAGAGCTGGGGAGTGGAATTAAATTGCTCTTTTTAAAGAGCTGGCACAGACTCGATGGGCCGAATGGCTTCCTTTTGTGCCGTAAGATTCTCTGATTCTGTTACCCCAGTTTTATATAAACCCAGGCTGTTGTTTTTCAGGGCATATTCACAGAATTGCAGAAATTGTTTCCACTGAATTTGGATGAGGCAGTAATATTGACCAGGACAATGGGAACATTCTAATTTAAGAACATAAGAATAAGGAGTAGGCCATTCGGCCACCCGAGCCTGCCCTGCCATTCAGTAAGATCATGGCTGATCTTCTAATCTAACTCCTGCCTTAATCTGCCTGCCTTATCCCCATACCCCTTAATCTCTCTATTTGTTTTCACAGGATAGTATCTCTAACAATCCATCTCTTGGTTGGTACCACCCTTGACTATCAACCCAGTAGCAGAATTATTTCATAAAGATGCTAAGAGAAATAAGAATGGCTCAACAGAAGGCAATAACCAACTCCCGTGGCTACTCTTGAGCAGCAAAATCACTCAAGCCCCATTCACTACAACTGATATAGTCAAAGGCCTTGTGTGATATCAATAACACAAATTCTCTCTTCTTAACAAACCATTGTGGGGGTGGGGGGGAGCAGAGCTGCATTGCCATAGTTGTCATCCTTCAGATGACATTAAACCAAGTTCTCTGCCTGTTCAGGTGGATTTTAAAGATACCATGGCACTAGTCAAAAAGAGAAAGGAGATTTTCTAAAAATATACAGTTACCACATTTTACAGTGAATCCTGTGAGGAGCTTAGAAGCATCCTCCCCATGAGAAAGATGCTAAACTCAATGAAAGGATTATTATTATTATCCCAATGTTCTTTAGCCTCATAAAAAATCCAATATAGGAAAATGTTTAATAAATCAATCCTAGAATAAAGGAAATGGGAGGATAATTGATCATATACAATACAATACCAAAATAACACTTGTATAGTGCCTTTCATGTCAGGAGGACGTCCCAACCAACTTGTGCTCAGTCATTTACTGCAGTGACAAAAACTCTCAGCAAGCTAGAACTGAAGAAAGTGTCAGCGGCCCAAGTACAATACAATGCAATCCAGTTCTGCCGAAGGGTTGTGGACCCGAAACGTTGACTCATTTTTCTTTCTCCATGGATGCTGCCTGACCTACTGCGTTTTCCCAGCTCTCTGTTTTTGTTTCACAATACAATATTACATTTTTATGGGGCCTTTCATGTAGGGAGGACATAGCAACTTGACAATACAGTAACAAAATAGGCTAAGTCATTCAGTAAAGCTTTTGAAAACAAAAACAAGTTAGAGATTACATTTTACAGCATGCTCCAATACCCGTCACTGCATTGATCAAAACAAAATCAAAGATTGGAAATCACCAGCTGGCAAAGTACATAAAAGGATTTTGTGTGAGATCCAAAGAATCTGTGCTCAATTACTCACAGAAGTTCACTGCCTGACTTGTTCACAAACATGTACACAAAGATGTACACATACACAGGAAAAATGTTTTAAAAAACATTTACCGCTGACCTCTAGAATTTTGGTCGTCTTTAGTAGAAGCTTTTCAACATCATCTTGAAGATTTTCCTGCTCCCTCATCTCCCAATCAGACAGCATTCGGTCCTCTGTTTGGTTATCATCTGTTCTGTTCACGTGAAAAATCACTCAAGGTCATTGCATTTGTAGAATAGCGCTAAACATTTGGTTGCAATTGGTTCTCATATTTTCCCCCAATACCCTTTTAATCAAATTTACGGTTACAAATACATGTCCACCTTGATACAGAAATTCTCAAGGAAAATTGAATACTGTACCATGATTTTAAGTTAACCTACTGGAGGAACTTTGGTGGTCAAACATATCAAACTGAATGCATCCAGAGTGGTTTACACTGTCTGGCATGGGTGAGCATGGGTGGCATGGGTCTGCCTTTCTACAGTATTTCACAAAATCTTTTTAATAGTATCCAGAGAAAGTTATTTCCACACTGGTTTAATTGCAAACAATATTCCTAATTACTAAGTACTGTATTGTACTCCAAAATATGTATATGATTATGTAGATCATCCAGAATCAAAGTGTATGCATATTGTAGCTCAGTGGTTTGAGCACTCGCCTTACAAGAGTGAGACCTGTGTTTCGAATCCAGGCAGGTCAGGGCAAAACCTTGGGCAAGTTTCCTTACTCCACATGCCGAATAACAATCCATCCAAAAAAAACTATAATAAATTGGTCATTTCAATCCACAACTGTTTGTGGGACACTGCTGTGAGCAAGTGGCTGAAACATTTCACCCACTAATATACAGTCAATTCACTTTATAGTATTTCCTGTGAAGCGCTTTGAGATGTCTAGAAGATGTGAAAAGTGCTGCATCAAATGCAAGGATTCTTATTATATACAATGAATTAAATAAAATAAGTGTGTATGGAAGATGAGCCAAATAAATAAATGTATAGTAATACCTTTCATTACTAGCTCCTTCAAATAGTCTTCTAGATTCTGGAAGATTATAACTACCCCAGAGAATATCTGAGATGTGTGGCTCTTCTGTGAAGGATTCCTTGAAGATGGGCTGAATGCCTGAGTTTTTGATAGGGCTCAAGTTACTCTTACTACCAGATTCTTGGGAACTTGGTTTCTCCACAGTGTGAACACTACATTCTCCTAAGACCAAAATGTTTTCTTGATCTACTGCGGCTTGCATCACAACTGATCTGGTCTTTATTGCCTCAGATCTGTTCAGCGTTGGAGATAATTTAGTAACCTGGCCCAAATGTGTTTGTTCAATTTGGTGTGTCACATTTTGGCTAACTTCTGTAAGTTTGCCATTTGTCTTCAGTCCGAGCCTTTTGGGGGTAATTGTGACCATATAGGATTTCTCAAAGTCTTCAACGGGCAGACCAATCCATGCATTCTTATGCAAACCAGCTGAATGCCTCACTTTCATCTCAAAGTCCAATGTCTTTGGATTCCAATCTGGAGAGGCCTGTAGTACACTCGATATGGGGAATGAGTCAGAGAAACCAAGTCTCTTGAATTCAGACCACTCCGATTCCATCTCACCAACATTATCCCCTCTGTCTAGCTCAGCCATGTTTGTTTTAAGAGGTGGTTTCAACACTTCTGTTGGACAACTTTGATTTGACATTTCACAGTGATCTTTCACATTTCCACTTTTAAAATTGCAGCTGCCAGCTCCATCAATTCCAGAGTCAAAAGAAGTCAAAGATGAAGGCTTTGTAGATAATGTTTTGCTTTCTTTCTGGTTGAAATGAACAATATTTTGACAAGCTGAGGGAAACACAGCAGAATTCAACTTCTGATCAAAATGGCTATAATCGCTAATGTGTCCAATTTGGTCAGTTTCATGATTATCCCTTTCCGCAGAGGAGGTATATGGTGCAGTACTATTTTGCTTCTTAGCTTCACATGAAGCCTTATTAGTTAATGGCTTCCAAAACCTGCGTGTGCCAATGTCCATGTCCTCAGCGACACTTCCAATAATCTTGGTGTCAATGGGTGAATTGGAATGATGAAGCACTGTGCTTTGTGATCTTTTCAAATAAGCTTTCTGCCATTCAATTGCTTGCTCCAAATGAACCAGCAATACGTGGCCCTGAGAAGTCAACAACTTCCTTAGAATTAAACCCCTGTACAGAAACAAACATTGCAAAAGTTAAACAGCTACATTTCAGCAGTGAATAAAACCCACCCAATACAACTACAGACAGCTGGAAAGAGAATCATAGTTTGCAAGGGTGGTTACCAAACTGTTGACACACAAACAGTCGTTAATTGACCAAATTTTCATTAAAAACAATTTGAAGGCATTACACCCCAGAAAAGCGATCCGCCAATTAACTAAAAATAGATTACTACTTACTGCTAAGTAAACAGAGGCGTGTGGAGTAAGGAAACTTGCCCAAGGCATCACTCCTCCGGGAATCGAACCCAGGTCCTCTTGCTTGCAAAGGTGAGTGCTCTAACCAATACACTACCGGACTCCATAACAATATCTCACAAACAGCCATGAAGTGAATGGCCTCTAATTAAACAAGCAGAGGTGTTGCTCCACTGAATTAGAATCCAGCTCCCATTCACAAAAGGCTGTTTTATAGACCGTGAAGTAAATTCTCTCAATGATATTTTTAATTGAATTAACAAAATATAGCCTGCCCTTTGAAGCTATAAGCCACAAAGGAATAGGTGACCATACTCACTGATGAGATAGCAGCTTCCCCTGCCTCCTCTGATATACGTCTGGAATATCATTAGCCAAATGCCTGAGCTGAACAAAATCCTTAACATCTGGAAGAGGCACCTTCTTGAAAATGTGGTTAACATGACGCTGCCAGCCAGGTTTAAGGCTAGTCACTGCGTGCTGAGGAAGTCCGAGCCTAGGTACACTATTGTCATGAGCAGCTTCCTTGAAAATTATTTGTTCCAGTACCAAATGGTACCAATTAATGACCTGCAAGAAATAATTTTGAAGCAACATTTCTAAATGTAACTTGAAGGTGATATTCAATTAAAGACAATAATATGTACAATAATATACAAAAGCACTCCATCCAGAATAGAAGGGTTACCCATATGGAAGGATTACCCATAAAATGTAGATCAGATGACTCAGGTGACTCTGCAGCAATAAATCATTGTTGACCAAGTGGTTTTACCAAGTGGCAACTTTTATGATGCTTATGCAAGCACAATAATAATAATACTCCTTGAATTTGATGTGGCGCTTTTCACGTCTTCTAGACGTCTCAAAGCTCTTCACAGAATATATTGTACCGTAAAGTGAATTGACTGTTTTTGTGGACGAAACATGACAGCCAATTGCACACAGCAATGTCCCACAAACAGTCGTGGATTGAAATGACCAATTTTATTATAGTGTTTTTTTTGGAGAGATTATTATTAGGCGTGTGGAATAAGGAAACTTGCCCAAGGTTTTGCCCTGACCTGCCTGGATTCGAACACAGGTCTCATGCTTGTAAGGTGAGTGCTCTAACCACTGAGTTACAGGACTCCACAATTATGAACTGGTAAAGTGCAGCAACATTGTGAACAGCGCCTGGGGTTCCATTGCAAGATGCCTTTGGAGTCAATTTGGTTTTTCCAAGGAGTGCCTTTCCCTCTAATCAACTAAGTACAGAATGTCATGGTGTTAGGGAGAAAACATTTCCCCCACCCCCATCAACTGTTGCAAATTCACCCCATGTAAAAGCAGCAAGTCAGTACAGTTGTGGAAATAATAGTATTAGTAAAATGTGAATTGTTACACATACTTTGGCTTTGACATCTTTGACTGAAACCACTGTATAATTGATCACTGCTTTGACTGGTAACCAGGATATTTCAACAAGAAGCATTTATACATGGTCCTTCATGGAGATATCACCTTGAACCTGTGATTCAAAACACACCAAAATTCTATTCTCAGGTCTGGGATCACTTACTTTCTCAAACGTGTAGTTGAAATCACACACAGCTTTTAATGTTTTGTAGGGCACCTCTACAGCTACGTTCAATGTTTCTTTTAATCTGCTCAGTTTCTCCCATAAATCTTCATCTCTCTTAAGTCCTTCCTCAGTTAATACACTGAGTGCATACAACACCCTCTCAGATTCAACAACCAACTCCTAAAAAACAAAGATTAGTAAAAGAGCTATGAACTGACAGGGAGAGAACAAATATTCAGAGATATTCAGCAAATATCTAAAGCAGCATGCATGTAAGCAAGAAACAGAATACTGTTTAATTTGTTGATATTATTGAACAAACATTTCAAAGAACTGCAAACTGTATTTCATGTCCAGTTCAGTGCAAAGTCAGAATGGACTTAGACTGAATTTGAGGACAAAACGTAATGAGAAATCAGACTACAATGGTTGTTATGATGGTAGGGCTCCTCTGGGTCTGGCCTCCTCCATGTCCCCCGAATCCTCCGCTCCACCCTCGGCGGCTGTGCCTTTAGCCACTATGCCCCGAGGCTCTGGAACGCCCTTCCTCACTCGCTTCGCCTCGCCCCCTCTCTTCCCAGTTTCAGGTCACAGCTGAAGACCTTTCTCTTCGACCGAGCTTTTGGTCACCTTCCTGCCCCTGTCCCTGGCTCAGTCCCGGGATCTGCTACTGTGAAGCGCTCTGAGACGCCGTCCAGCGTGGAGGGCGCTATATAAATCGAAGTTGTTGTTGTTGTTGTTGTTGTGGAAAGGGAGAAAGACAGATGGGGCCTGAAGAAAATAATAATCCTGCATTTGGTACAGCACCTCACATCAGGTGAGGGCACCTCAAAGCATCTCATTGAATTTTACTGTAATGTGTAGCAACTCTGTATTGAGGCAAACACATCATCTGATTTGCACAAAGCAATGTCCCACAAACAGCTATGAAGGGAACGGCTAAAAAATTAGCTTGGAAAGGATTACACATTCTATCAACACTCAAAACATTGTCTGGTATAAAGAATAAGAATGTAGTTCATGACATGGTTTGTTGCTGCAGTAGTAGTTCATTAAGAATATTGTAACAAAAACAAAGGGGCACATTAAATATGATTTTCTACTCCTAAAATGCTGTAAATGGGATACTCTTTCAGTTCTCATATCAGTCATAAAATCACTCTCACCATGGCTGGGTTATAAATGGCATCTTCATACTTTAGTTTTAAAATTTCTGCTTGGCTGAAGTTGTTTGCAATTTCTACCTTGTATGCACGAACCTTCCCTAAACTTTCTTTAGTGATTAAATTAATAATCTAAAATAAATGGGAAAAACAAATAAAAAAGTTAGGTTTCAAAAACATTCATCAACTAAGATTAGTATCAATACATTTTATCTTCCACTGATGATCTTACAGATCATCATTCCTTTTACAGATAACACAATTTCCCCTTTTTTGTAAATTAGAAACGCAATAATAACCCTTGAATTTGATGTAGCATCTATAAAGTCAAAACATCTCAAAAGCAGGGAAATACCAATTAAATTTGATCAGCAGATGAAGGCACAGAAACCAGTTTGCTGGTGTCAAGTTTTATTTGACTGAAGAACTACCATCCAGAATGATTCTTTAAATATAACAATAAAAATAGCAATTAAGTGTAATATTTCCTTGCATTCGATAGAACACATTCTAGGAGGATGTCTCAAAGCATTTGAATCGGCAAGCTTTGTGGTTTTAGCTGGTGAGACTCCAGCTGTACCCAAACACACAATCTGGGGTTCTTAAGCCTTGACTCTTGCCAATCTGCTCCTAATACTTCTTGGAATTAGGTAAGCAGAATGCATCCCTCCGGAGAGAGTGCTCATTTTATTCCAACAATCATTCTCTGGGATTTCCACGTATAGGTGGGATGCATGGAATTCTGTTTGGTTATTTTTAAGCATGATGATGGGTTTCCGAATATGTTAGACTGACCCCCCCCCCCCCGCAATGCCCTAAAAAACTGTAAAGTTTAAGTATATTTCTACTGCACATTCAAGCTTAGTCACTTTAATTTATATTCCTTCCCTAGTTAGAAAGTATCTCCCCTGTTTCATCACCCATTCGTAACTTGATCTAGCCTACAGTTCCGCAATGAAAACATACCCGTCGAGCCTTCTGCTTGCACTGAAAGTCCTTCAACAAAAGCTGAGCTCTGGAAAGAGCTTGTTGCCACAGCAACTCCACTTTATCCACAGCTGCTCTTATCCTGTTCGGGGATTTAAATAAGGGATTGTAAGATATAGGCACTGTTGAAATTAAAATCATTTTTACTGGTCAGTGGTTAATTACAGAAAAGATTCTAGGACTAAAGATCTCCACTATGGGTTATGATAACAATTTATGTGTGGCTATATGCAGAACAGAGATTTACATGGTGAGATTATAACGGGCACTTGATATACTGATGGTCAGTGTCCTTTCTAGATGGTAGAAAGTAGGAGACATCTCTGTCTTGTCGACAGCCAACTGGAAAAAGTTAGCTCTCATCCAGGAATGAATGTCTGACAGGCAATGGGCCTAGAATTCAATTGTGAAGACAGAATGATAGAGTTGGGGACAAGAATGGGTGCACGCTATTGTATAAAGAAATATAATTCAGCATCTAAAACACAGGGAAACCTCATTAGTGGGCAAGTGGCTGAGGTCAAGATTTCACTGATCACATTATAGTCAAGAGCCAAAAAGATGGTTGACTTGCAGGTTGTGCCAATAACATCATTTCCAGTTTACTATGTACAGAAAGTACCACTAATGTAATTTCCTTTGCAAAGTGATGCCAATGTATTTTACTACACATAAATGGCCAGAAAATGATATTCGGGGCAACCTGACAACTTGGAAGTTGGCCATTTTTTAGCTGGCTAACAGCCAGAGGCCAGTTAATCACAAGCCGAGTGTAACATGCTTCCAGTTAATGTAGGCCCAAAGAGGAGTGAGACAGAACTGATCAAAATAGACAAAGCTTTTTATTTGATCAATATGGTCAGATTTTCTAAGACCATGAAGATGGTGGAAAGATCTTGTGTTAACAGACTTTTCAATTATCATTCAAAAAGTGTATTTTTCCATAGAGGTATCACTATGAGGCTTCTATGTTGCAATGTGTTGAAGCAGGTTAAACAGGTTCTGGCAATTAATAATAATACTTGAATTTCATATAGCACCTTACTACGTAATTGAGATGTCTCAGAGCACCTCACAGGATATATTGTAATGTGGATTTACTATATTTTGTGAGCGAACATGGTAGCCAATTGTGCACACCAGTGATTCATAACCAGTCGTGGATTGAGTGAGCAAATTTACTTATTGGAGAGATTAAATAATTTAGTTAAATAGAATTTAGTTAATTAAACTTGTGGTAGTGAACAGTGGTAGTTAATTAAATTAATTAAATCACATGAATTGCCTCACAATCATTTCCAACTCTCAAAACCCGCAAAGACGGGAGGCATCTAACCTTTCATTCCGTTCATACATTTCGTCGACTGTCTGAGCAAAGAGAGCCGTTCCAGCCATGGCCAAGAAGAAAGGGTCAGCTTTGGGGTTCCTGAGTTTTTCCACAATCATCTCACACCACCTCAGCAGTTCATCAATCCCTATATCTCTACAGTATAAGGAAGAGCAGAAAGGTTAACAATAATGTGTTGCATCCTTAAACACAGTGGGTAAAAGCTGTGGTGGTGATCAGTATAACACAAGGCCGTGCAATCCAGGCTGTAGATTAAAATATGCAGTCTGTGCCAAGTTAGCTGATCTCAGTCAATGAAGCAGTTTGTATCAGCTTCCCAGGGTTAGTGAAGAAGATATCAGATACTCTTGTATTGAACCCTAACCCCAATAGAAAAATAATAAAAGCAAAGGAAAGGGAGAAGAAATTTTAACAGTAAATTTTACAGGCAAACAAAATAAAGTTTAAAAACAGATTTACCAATAACAGATTCTGAATGCTGGGATGAAAGAAATGACATTAACCTTCTCAGAAACCTTGTGGAACCTCCTGCTTTAACCAAATTGCAGTACTTTCCATATCATGGTAAAGAGCTCCCATTGAAGGAATGTGGCTCATTGCTACTTAAAGCAAATGTTTTGACATTATATCCTTTAATATTAAGTCAGTGCTCTTTTCAAAGGGAGTGGTGAAAGATTTCCTTGGCCCATCTCGAACACATTGTTCCTGGTAAGACTGTAGCAATTGGATTTGCAGAATATGTAGAACATTCTGTAAGGTTTCCGGTACTAGAGATAAGTTACCTTTGTTCTCAAATGTTCTGCTAAGTTTAACTTCATGTCTTAGGACAGAGATTCAATATTTTTAGTGAGTCAGAAACCAAAATGGCCAACCTCTTGTGCATGAGGTTACTGGGGCTGTGACTTCTTGTGTGCATAAAGTGGCATTAGCATTTGACGCTTTGCTGAAGGTCGTTATGGCTCCAATTCCAACAACGCGGTTTGCTTACCTCCTTCCCTGTGAGTAGAGCTCTTGGAGCTCGTGGGGAAGCCACTGAAACTCTTCTGCACCCGCAGGTAGTGACTGAAGAGACAGCTCCTGGAGAAGGGCTAGGAATCCAGGAAATCTTTGCATCACTGTGCAATACTCACGGATAAATCCATCAATGTCCTGTCAAAGGCATGTTATGCAGTGGGTTATTTATTCTGGCTATTGTACACCTACATACTAAACTGCATTGCTGTAACAAAGCTTCATTTTATGATAATTAATTTACAGCTAGAAATTTGAGGGGTTTTAAAAAAAAACAAATACAAGACATCAAATACAATTTGAAAGGTCACAATTTTTCTACAGTTTTCAAAACCATATTTCATATTTGGTGCTTGAATTCAGTAAAAAATCTCAAAGTGCTGGACATAATAGGATCTTTCTTTAACATCCACATGAACCACCAGCTGAGACCTCAGATCAGTATTACGCAAACGACAGCTTCTCTCATGATCACAACACTCAATCAACCATGCAAATAATTGTCAACTAAACTATATATTACTATTGTGGAACACCACAAACACAATTGTGTTTTCAGTCAGATCTGAAGGCCACAACAAAACAAAAAGTTTCCATTTGGGTCTAAATTCTTGTAAACCAGCAAATCATTTTGATGGTGCTGATTTCTTTGAGTTTCCATTTACAAAGGTAAAAGGTCACATTTCTAATCAACTAATGCTGCCAATTATGGATATTTAATATGAGATACATAGATCAAAACAGAGGTACTTTGCAAATATTTTTCCTCAAACTATTGTACTTTTGTAAACCTTTCAATTATGTAATCTTGAAAGCACAAAATACATTTGGTCACACAGTGTTGAAGCTCAATACAATCTAACCTAGTGAATAGAAAATTACTTGTAACTGCTAATTAGGTCATGCTTACATGAGCTTCTCCTAGGTAATGTGAGTGCAAGCTCACTATAATAAAGGGTTACTCTCCATCCACAGCCAATATAATAAAAGGAAAGGCGGCCTTTGCAAATTAGCCTTATTTAATTGTGCCATTTATTTTTTTCCATTCTGCCCAATTATTTCATATCTTCAGCAGCATCCTGTGGCCAATAAGCATTCAGGTGCTCTGAACAACATGCATTATTTAGGACACTCGATGTGAGTCAGATTACCCTTCCACAATATCACAGAACATGGTTCCACTCTTTCGAAATCTGTTTTTTAAAAAAGTTTACTTGGCTTCATCAATCTATCCTTGGCCAAAGTAGAGCACAAAAAAACACATGTAATTTGACTTGCTAGCAAGGATTATTATTATTAAGGCATCAGCCTGTTTCAGTTGGTAACATCTTATCTGAGTGATTTCCTTGCAATCATCTGAAACGCTATTTATATACCCAGGTAAAAATATCTGGAACTAGGAGTCAGCAACCCACTGGAAAATCCATGCACCTGTTCATTTGTTATTCATCATAAGAGATTAAGATTTTGCTAGATGTTTGACCAGCGTACAGCTATGGTCTCAAGCACAACACTTTACAAATGTAATTTCTGTTGTTACAGATGGTTTCTTTTTCCATACAATACAAACTGGTCTACTGATCACCCACAATATATCGCAATGCAAATGAGAAAAAAAACAGTGCACATACTCATCGGTAATGCAGAAAACAACAGGCCAGCAAAATGACTTTCAAATTCCTGTGCTGATCAACAATCAAATCCACCAGCTACAAACAGTAATTTGAAACCAATTTGACACCAATATGCATTTCCAAAAGTTCTTCTTACATTTCCTGACTGAAACCCAAACTCTGCCCTCTCAGCCAATGTCTTCCTCTTAATTTGTTCTCCAAGAACACTTCAGTCAACTCTCCTAGAGGCAAAGATTAACCATTTGCTCTCACTGAACTTCAAGCTCCTGAATCACAAACCTGCTCTCCAACTTCACTATCCTCATCAATTCTGGAAAGCAGCTAACATCCTTTGTCAAATGGAGAAACGCCATCTCACTAATCAAAATCAGAATGATAGAAACTTAGGGCATATAAATACCTTCAACCCATTTTACCTGTAATAATAATAATCCTTGTATTTGATTATGCGCTTCGCACATCTTGATGTCTCAAAGCGCTTTACAGAATATACCGTAAAGTGATTCACTGTGGGCGAAATGCAGCAGCCAATTAAGCACAACAGTGTCCCACAAACAGTCGTGGATTGAAGTGACCAATTTTTTTTTGAGGGATTATTAGGCGTGTGGAATAAAGAAACTTGTGCAAGGTTTCGTCCTGTCTGGAATTGAACCCGTATCTCTCAATTGTAAGGTGAGGGTCTAACCACTGAGCTACAGGTCTCCACTTTTATCCACGTTGTCCTATTCTCCTGCCCCATGCCTTTTACATTTCTATTTTGCAGATATTGATCTCTTGTTGTTGTAAACAGGGAACATCCAAGTGGATTATAGAGTTCCAAATCCTACCTTCCTGAAGTGGGCCCATGCTGCATGCTGATACACCAAGTAGCCTCCAAGGTCAGAGGTCAACTGACTCCGATCAATATAATTGAACAGTTCAAAGACTTCATTCAGAAGAACACACTAATAAAGAGAGAAATAGTGGAATTAGCTAAATCTAATTGGATCAAATATTTCCTGGAAGATGCACTGGGAGCTAACTACACTCTCAAAAGGAAAGGTTTGCATTTTATACTGAAGGAAATTACTGAGTTTGTTACCTAAACAGTTAATGGAATATTTTGAAAACACGCATGACTGTACAGTTGGCATGTTGGAATATCAACAGAGTCCACTCTTCAGAATTCCTGATGCCATCAGCTTTGCAGCGGAAAGAAGTCAAGTGGATGTCAGACAATTTTCCACATGGAGGGCAGAACAGTGGCAGTCAGGGGAGAGTGCATTTCTTAACCTTGCCTTCGTAGCCTAGGAGCAGATAAAGTACCATTGCTCTGGGACACATAAGGCAACTGACTAGGCATTGCCAAGGGAGGAAAAACTAGGCTAAAAAAATCTTCAGGTAAATCGATTTTATAAATGTTTGCTTTGGTTAAAAAACAATCAGGAAAGTTCAGAAGATTCAAAATATTACACACATTCAATTTATAATATTAAACAGAAACGAACAGTAATGTTTTTCTAGCTGATATTTAGCAAAATTAAAAAACAAAACTGGGACAGTCAAATTGTATCTTAAATGCATGCATTAGTTTTAAAGAAAAAAAATTAAAATAAATAAAATTCAAAACTATAGTACCTTGAATGGTGGCTCTGAAAAGGGTTTGCTATGGCCCAAACCCAGAGATTTCAACATGCATTTCTTAATTCCCTTTTTCTGCGGTTGTAAAGTATAAAACGTGTCGACTATTTTCCCAAACTGGCACTGCAAACAATATATAATTATCTTAATGATACAATAATAATTCTTAACAATAAAAAACTCACAAAGAAAGAAACTGCTAATAGAATAGGTAATGAGGTAAAATACACACAAACAGATTTTATTTATATATATTATATATATATATTTTTATAAAATGTACAGCAATCCAGATAACGATCCTTCCATTTCATATTGTGCCTGATCACATTGTTGAGATGTCTCAAAGTAATTCGGAATGTATTGATACAAGGAGATATGCAAAGAGCATTTTAAATTTATTCTAATTAACTTCAAACCCTTGTTAGGTAAGGGCAGCAGGCAAAGAATCGAAAATAAATTGTGGCCCACAAATAAAGAATATGACCCAGTTAATGGTTATATAATCTAAATAGTTTCAGGTGATGTTTGAAAAATATAACAATCCAAAAAGGTAAATCAACATTTTGAGAAATGCATCAGTTTGGCTTGGTTCAGAAGGTCACAGGATTGCTTTGGACGAAGAAGGCCTGATCTCATCCCACATTATCATTTCCCCATCACAACCTGACTGTTCAGAACCTTGGGATGTCCTCCTGATGTGAAAGGCGCTCTATAAATGTAATTTTGTTGTTGTATCACAATATCAAATTGCATTTTAAATGAGTCTAGAATTCTGGCCTCAACAGCCTTAGTCATGGATTGAGTAACCACATTTTTGTAGGACAGATTATTACCCCCGGAAACAGATCTGCCAATTGACTAATAATCAAGTTCCTACCTACTGCTAGGTAAACAGAAGCATGTGGAGTATGGTGTGTGAAGGGACTTCTTCATCCAAACATCACTTAGGTTTTTGCCCTGTCCAGGAATCCCCCTGTTTGTGATATGAGTTGATAACCACTAGGCTACAGGACTCCATGATTCCGATTAAATGGAACACAATGGAAAAGGATACAGTTTTTATCTAGAGATAAACTCTATAGAGAAATTCTGATCTAAAACACCAAATAGACCCTTACGTCACTGAGACATCTTGAAGAGCTTCACAGTATACACTATAAAGTGACTTTTTTTTAAAGAACAAACAAGGCAGCTAATTTGTGTACAATGATGTCCCACAAACAGCCATGGAGCATGTAGCATAAACAATATAAAATGAATCAATGGATTTTTTAACCATTTACAGCAATGATTTAATTAACTATCTTCTACTTCAGTTTATAGTACTTCACGAAGGACATTTGCAGAGGCTATATTTTAAAATTATTTACCTGGATCTGCAGCAAGCTGTTTATAATGCTGGAGACAACATCCAATGTGGCACATCTCAGATCAGCTACAATGGATATCAAACAATTTCTGTTTTGCGATTCACTATTTAAACAATATAAAAAGATAGCAAATTATGTTATTTCAATATATGGCTAGAAGGTCATAATATTGTATTATTTTAGGTACAGTAAAAGCCCGTTTATCCGGCACCCGCTGGACCTGGCCAATGCCAGGTCCAGCGGGTGCCGGATATTAAATGGCATGCCGGATATTCAGTCGGATCCGACGCCGAAAACCCAACCTTCAAAAAATTAGCTTATTTTAACACATACCATATTAATAATAGACTAAATAATAACAGACCTTTGTTATTCACCTAAAAATCACCTTTGCTGGTAGATGGCAAACTGGCTGGTTTAAAGCCATGATGCTGGGGTAGAGGTGTACAGTCTATCGATAACTTCTGCAATGGCGGACGCCACTCGAGGGAAAAAAACAGCAGCGCGACTTTCAGGCTCTACTAGCAGCAAGCCAAAATACCTGTACAGTACTCTTGTGCGACAATCGATTCATTAAATGCGCCACTGCGATTGTACTGGATAACATCCGGTTAATCGGATGGGGACTTTTTTTGACAGTTATACAGAAGTTCTGGTTGATTGAGTCAAGGATAAACAGGCTTTTACTGTATTACTCGCACTTTAGAATCGCAGAATGACTCCATAAGTTTGGGAGTAAATAGTTGAAAACTAGTTTGGGAGTACAATACAACCTAGTAGAACAACACCTGATAGGACTTTCCAAGTACAGTACATTAAACTCCTGATAACCCATCACTCCAAGGGAAATTGGCATAGTGACGTTTTGCCCACAAAATATACAGTCAATTCACTTCACAATACTGTATCTTCTGTGAAGCACTTTGAGCAACTTGAAGATGTGATAAGGTACTATATCAAATGCAAGGATTATTACCTGGAGAGCAAATTAGACGTGTGTAGAAATACATTAATATGTATGTGGCTGGGATATTGACAACAGGATGGCCTAAGTGATAGTGACAAGTTAAGGTGGAGTTATCCAGAGTCTTCTGTGAAAGTCCTATTGGATGTGGCTTCCCGACTGACATCGAGTCTGTCTGACATTGAATCCTGGACGAGGGACAATTTTCTCTGGTTGATTGTCCGCAAGACTGAGGCCCCCATTTGGCTCGTGTCAGTGGCTCGGCACCTCAGGTGTTGGCAGCAATAGCATCGAAGGCTACATTCCTTATCTCTCAAAGCCAGTAGGAACCTTGCCATCTTGGTTGACCCTGAATTGTCCTTCATCCCCCACATCCACGCCGTGACCAGTACTGCCTTCCACCATTTCTGCAACATTGCTAGATTGTGACACTGCCTCACCCTTCAGGCTGCCGAAACCCTTGTCCACACATCAAGGCTCGACTATGAAAACTTCCTCCTCTTCGGCTCTCCTGGTTCTTCTCTTCACAAGCTGCAGATCATCCAAAACTCTGCAGTTCGTGTCCTCTCCCACACCGAGCTCTGCTAGCACATCACTCCCAACCTTGCATGGCTCCATTGGCTCCCCATTCCTCAGAGAATCAAATTCAAGATCCTCGCTCCCACTTTCAAGGCCATTCACAGCCTTGCTCCCCACCCACCTGTCTGACCTGCTGTCCCAACATGAACCTTCCCAACTCTCCATTCAATGGCCTCTGGTCTGCTCCATGTCCCCCGCCTGACCATCGGTGGATGGGCTTTCAGCTTCTCTGACCCCGCACTCTGGATCTCCATCCCACAGTCCCTTCACCTCACTTCCTCCCTTGCCAACCTGCCCAGCCCCTCCATACAGCAGGCTCTGGCCTGCTCCACATCCCCCAACCCACCTACCCAACCATTGGCAGGCAAGCCTTCAGCCACTCTGCCCCACAACCTCTTGAAGTTCCTCCGCCTCGCCCCCTCCCCGGTCTCCTTCAAGTCTCGCCTCAAGACTCTTCTCTTCGATGAACCCATCAGCAGCTCCTTCCACCCTCCGCCCACCGTCCTCAGCTCGGGTCTGAAGTAGTAACTGTCCAGCACCTTTGGGCGTCCTCCTGACGTGAAAGGCACGATATAAATGGAATTTTGTTGTTGCCTCCTTCAAGGCCAGTTTCAAGACCCTCCTCTTCGATCGTGCCTTCTGCTGCCCTCCCATCTCTCTACCTCTCCTCTCCCGTACCCTGTCCCTCTCCCTTGCTTGGGTCCCAACCTGACTATTCAGCACCTTGGAACATCCTCCTGACATGAAAGGCAGCCTATAAATGCAATTTTGTTGTTGTTCTCTAATAAGTTGCATTTTAATATCATCAAGAAGAATTTAAAAAGTTTATAATAAAATCCGCAATATAACATGGAACTGACCTAAGATGATGAAGAAAATACTTGAAAAGTTTAACTATGTCAGCAATCTTCAGATCTGATACCAGTTTACTCTGCTGTGCTCTGGGGACAATAACAAGTGGAGACCCTTGATGATCAAAGCCACCTGTTAAAAAGACAATTAAAACAAATAGGATAAACAAGATCAGAAATGTTTACCATTCGCATGCAAATATTACCACCCATGCAAAGTAGACAGAACGTGTCCAGGCACTTTAAGCAGAGCAGTTTTTGTTTTCTCATGTAACCAAAAGAACAATCTCAACAAAAATGCAATTTATTTGGCAATGATGTATGCAGCAGTTATTGCACCGTTTATATTTTCTAGAATAAACAGTCAGGGTGTCAGGCAAAAAAAGATGACTCCAGCTCATCAGCTGAAGGGAAGGAAATAAACAGCACGTTCTACAGGCGTGGAGTAGTGTAGCTCAGTAGTTAGAGCACTCGCCTTACAAACATGAGACCTGTGTTCGAATCCAGGCAGGTCAGGGCGAAACCTTGGGCAAGTTTCCTTACTCCATACACCTAATAATAATTCCTCCAAAAAAAATCAGAATATTGGTCATTTCAATCCTCGACTATTTGTGGGATACTGCTGTGCGCAATTGGCTGCCATGTTCGCCCACAAATATACAGTCAATTCACTTCACAGTACATTCTGTGAAGCACTTTGAGACATCTAGAGGATGTGAAAAGCGCTATATCAAATGCAAGGATTATTATTATTGAGTCATTTTATTGATAAAGCAGTTCCATACATTACAGTACTGTACTCTCATTTCTAAACATTTGCCACTTAAAATTAATTTCTTTATCTTTCAAGAAATGCTACATAACATTGGATTTTTTTGGAAAAAAACAGGAATAGAACGCTGGTTTTTAGAGAGCATTTCTATTCCATTAAAACTTTTTTTTTAAAAAGCCAATTTTCTAAACTTCTACAAATCATACTCTTGTACCTAATGGTACATTAGTGAAGTTGATTCTGAAGGTCAATGTTGGGAAGAGTAGATGAGTCCACCCATTTGTGGCTCTGGCTTCTAGTATTTTTACATGTAATAATTAATGAAAAAACCACAAAAATACTGCAGTCCTTGAGAAAATAAATTGTCACATAATAATTTACAGAGCACGCATCATGAGAATGGTTTCAATTGTTTTTTTTAATTGTTTTTTTAAAAAAACCTTATCTGAAGCAGCCATTCTATGTGCAGGGATGCTCTAGCCCTGCGAGAATAGTCTGAATTGTTCTTGTGAGACTCCCACATGCACACACACACAGCCCAGCCACTTCCCACGCTCCATGCTAATGTATCAAGAATCATAATTAATAACTAGATATTACCTGGGATTATAGCAGCCCCGGAATACAAGACTCCATCCTCAAGCAGGTCTGGAGGTGACAAGAATTTTTGAAAATCTGAAAAACAAACAGCATGTTTTGCATAACGTTCGTAGTTTCAGATACTCAACAAAATTATATATACAACTTTTGTATTGGGAACCAGGAACACTTCCATTCAAAAATGCAATAACCAATTCATTTGATGCCTACATATGTAAGCATTGTTGTTACATTTTGGGTGATTAGAATTTTTTTGAAATTATAACAACCACAACAAAAACACATTTGTATGGCACCTTTCACATCGGGAAGATGACCCTGAGGCACTGATATGACAACAGAATATGATCAAGGTCTTTGTAGCTAAACTTTAATTTGTTGTCTGCTGATGAATTTCCACTTTGGGCTCTCCGTCAAAGAGGAGTCAGATATTTTATTATCTCTATGGAATGAACATCCTTCAAGTCCAAGTTCATGGGCTAGGTAAAAAGTTTGAAAATGATACAGTCTCTTTCAGTGCAACAAGTTACTTTCTTACTCTCCAACTGAATTCCAAGCCTGTTCAGTTAGCATTGCTAAACAACAAATACTGCACTGTACAGTACTGTATTGCGCATAAAATTTTCAGAGACGCATAACAAAGGCATGATACTGTTCACAAATTGTAACTTTGTATCAAGGGGCTTTCATTACTTCTCTCTGGCACCAACAGCTTGTGTCATTTTCCTAAAACAAATTTTTTTAGATGCCATCGTTGTTCACACATTTCCAAAGAGGTTTTTTTCCCCAAGAAAAACATGGGGAGAAATTAATCCCAAGGGCACTAAATGCAAGTTATTGTTGTATCATATTGAAACGTTGCAGCTACTGTACAGAACTGAATCAGACACTCCTTTTAATACACTGTGTAATCCAACTATAGTATCTCACACCACCATTCAAGGGTATGTCACAGGAAATCAAACAGATGTACAGTATATAAGAAATAGCATTGCCATTATTGATGAGTTAATGCTACAAGTTTGCCAACAAATCTGCACTAAGTGGACAGTATGAATGCACACATTTATATAACGTCCCACACACAGGGCACTGCCATGCGTGAGGGACTCTATATAAATGCAAGTTGTTGTTGTATAAATGGGGCTGAAGCACTGTAAATACCTATCCTGAAGAAGGTGGATACTGGGTGGGAAGTGTACTTGGCTTGTCCTCGATATCTCAATCACAGCTCTTAATTATCCATTTCAGTGAACTTTGAGCAGATTGTTTTTGTTCACCATGCATTTAACAAAAATACTAACATTTGATGTGACAAAAGCCCACCTTTACTGGAGGAGAGCAGGGCCATGAATGTTCCTCACCTTAAATCTGATGTAGAATAAACAAGTCGGGCTTTGCTGCTCCATACAAAATACAACATCAAAAACAAAAGCACTTCTCTCTTCTCTACCAGCAACATTGACTTAAAGCAGCACAATTCAGGTAGGGTAAACCTTTTACTCATTATTTGCAAACTTGCAACACAAAGCTGCAAATCACCTCCCTTACATGTGGTGTCAATCTCAAAACAAATGGGTACTACCAACAGATTTCAAAAAAGTTGGTTTGCATTTAGAGAATTAATTTTAATTTATCTTGGAATAAGTAACCCAGCCATGTTTTTTTTAAAAAAAACTAGATCTACACAAGAACATTCACAAACTCATCCTTAAAAAAAAGCATTAATGAGACACAAGTAACCTCATCACCTCTTTTAAAGCAAAGGGTTAGTCCATGAATTACAACAGCACTAGCTCGAGCTGGCAATCATTTTAAAGGCAAGCCTTGGTAATTTTCCATCATTTTATACAGAAATACCATAAGCAGCTGCTGAGGTCTTTGGCACTAACTGAGCTCCAACATCAAAAGTTATCAGCCCACCTACCCCAGTTTCATTCAACTGGGATTTTCAAAGATTTCCTTGGGTATAAATCCAAAAAGAGTGAGTATTCTTAGGCACCATTCATCTCCCCAGCGTTTCAAACCCTCACTGCTCACTTCCATCAAATACTACCCTGACCGAAAGACTGAGAACAAACACATTACATCCACACGTTTGCTAGGGTCAACAACAACTTGGATTTATATAGCGCCCTCCACACCAGACAGCGTCTCAGAGCGCTTCGCAAACCAGAGCCCGGGGCCGATCCAGGGGGAGGGGGGAAAAGTGACCAAAGGCGCTGTCAAACAGAAAAGTCTTCAGGCGCGACCTAAAAATGAGAAAGGAGGGGATAAGGTGAAGGGAGTGAGTTCCAGAGCTTTGGGACATAGTGGCTGAAAGCATGGCTGATGACGGTGGAATGGAGGTTTCGGGGGATATTTAGCGGATTTGGGGTTATATATTAACTACAGTATTGTCTTTGCCAAAAAAAATCATATGAGAGCGAGTGAGAGTGTGTATCAGAATATGTGTGAGAGTGTGTGTAGTAGTGTATCAGTGTGTGTATGCATTCGAGTGAGTGTGTTGAGTGTGTATCAGTGTGTGTGCATCAGAGAGACTGTGTGAGTGAGTGTATAGGAGTGAGTGTGTATCGGTGTGTGTATCAGAGAGTGTATCAGAGTGAATCAATGTGAGTGTGTATCAGTGTGAGTGTGTATCAGAGAGTGTGTATCAGAGTGAGTGTGTATCAGAGAGTGTGTATCAGTGTGAGTGTGTGTCAGAGAGAGAGTGTGTATCAGAGTGAGTGTGTGTCAGAGAGAGTGAGTGTGTATCAGAGTGTGTATCAGTGTGAGTGTGTGTCAGAGAGAATGAGTGTGTATCAGAGTGTGTATCAGAGAGAGTGTGCATCAGAGAGAGAGTGTATCAGTGTGAGTGTGTATCAGAGAGAGTGAGTGTGTATCAGAGAGAGCGAGTGTGTATCAGAGAGAGTGAGTGTGTGTCAGTGTGAGTGTGTGTCAGAGAGAGTGAGTGTGTATCAGAGAGTGAGTGTGTATCAGAGAGTGAGTGTGTGTCAGTGTGAGTGTGTATCAGAGAGTGTGTGTCAGTGTGAGTGTGTGTCAGAGAGAGTGAGTGTGTATCAGAGAGAGTGAGTGTGTATCAGAGAGAGTGAGTGTGTGTCAGTGTGAGTGTGTATCAGAGAGTGTGTGTCAGTGTGAGTGTGTGTCAGAGAGAGTGAGTGTGTATCAGAGAGAGTGAGTGTGTGTCAGTGTGAGTGTGTATCAGAGAGTGTGTATCAGTGTGAGTGTGTGTCAGAGAGAGTGAGTGTGTATCAGAGAGAGTGAGTGTGTATCAGTGTGTGTCAGAGAGTGAGTGTGTGTCAGTGTGTGTCAGAGAGTGTGAGTGTGTATCAGTGTGTGTGTGTGAGTGTGTGTCAGTGTGAGTGTGTGTGAGTGTGTGTCAGTGTGAGTGTGTGTGAGTGTGTGTCAGTGTGAGTGTGTGTGAGTGTGTGTCAGTGTGAGTGTGTGTGAGTGTGTGTCAGTGTGAGTGTGTGTGAGTGTGTGTCAGTGTGAGTGTGTGTCAGTGTGTGTCAGAGAGTGTGAGTGTGTGTCAGTGTGTGTGTGTGTGAGTGTGTGTCAGTGTGAGTGTGTGTGAGTGTGTGTCAGTGTGAGTGTGTGTGAGTGTGTGTCAGTGTGAGTGTGTGTGAGTGTGTGTCAGTGTGAGTGTGTGTGAGTGTGTGTCAGTGTGAGTGTGTGTGAGTGTGTGTCAGTGTGAGTGTGTGTCAGTGTGTATCAGAGAGAGTGAGAGGTGTATGGACACACAGCTTGGCTCTCGCCTGTTACCTGCGACACTTCTCCAGCTCATTGTCCTCCAGCTCTCGCCGCCTGGCCTCAGAGTGAGAGCCCAGCACTGCCCCCAGCCAGCCAGAGCAGTGGGAGGGAGGGAGGGGGGAGGGCTGAGAGAGAGAGGGGGGAGTTGGGAAAGCAGACTAATACATCCACAAAGAGCGCAATTAACACAGAACCAGGCGGGTGAATTTGGGAGCAAACTAAAGGCTGGAGGGAGAGAGGGACAGTCAGTGAATGCACAGACTGCCTTCACCATATCCTCCCCATCTTGCTCTTTGCAGCCACTTCACACGTCCTTCCAGCTGCTCAAACCCACCCTGTCACTAAATGAACACTTATTTTGTGATAACCTGGGTTTTTTTTTTGCACAGTTTAACGCTTTTATTCCATCGATTGCATCAAAGGTTCCTTTAATTTCTGCTACTTTTTTAAAAAAACAAAAAACCAATGTTGTTTGACCATTTAGTGTCCAGACATTTTGAATTCTCTATTCCAGCCTCAAGTTTTCATTAATGTGAGTCCACTGCTTCAATTGAAAGCACAGGTCACAGTGAGAAGCAACATTAAATTTAGGGCTTTGAAATAATTTTGGATTATTTCAGTCTTAAATATAATCCGATCTATTTTTCAACATTTAAAATGTAGTTTGAAAGCAATAAACAATAAATATTACAAGCAATAAGCTATTGCCAATTGTAGTACTCTGGCCTTTGATTCAAAAGGTTGTGGGTTTATATTCTATGATGACACCACTGTAAGGTGATGGGTGGGGGAGGTTACATTTTCTAAGGTGCAGTTCTTTTGAAGCAACATTAAAGCCCCAACAGGAGGAAATTATAGATAATAATAATAATAATAATAATGCTTGCATTTGATATCGCGCTTTTCACATCTTCTAGACGTCTCAAAGCACTTCACCAGAATATACTGTAAAGTCATGACGCTATCCGAAAAAAAGATAGGAGTTTCTCCTGGTGATCTAGCTAACGATTGCCCAAATAAAATTGGTCATTCATGGCTGTTTGTCAGACATCTCTGTGCACAAATTGGTTGCTATATTTGCTGACAAAATAATAATAATCCTTGCATTTGATATAGCACTTTTCACGTCTTCTAGATGTCTCAATGCGCTTCCCTGAATATACTGTAAAGTGAATTGACTGTATATTTGTGGGTGAAAATACAGTCAATAAATCTTTACAGTATATCCTGTGCTTTGATATGTCTTCTTGAAAAAAAACATTATGTTCAAGTGCCAGGATTATCATATGCAGTATAAGCATTATTATTATCAACTGCAACCCTCAGTTCTATTGTATATTGAAAATATATTTTATAATTCATTTGGCTGATTATTTATTCATTTAATATATGCAGAGCCTGTGGGCTCAGAGTAAATTGAGTGTAAGTGCAAAGATATTGTTACAATTATAACAAAAAAATTTGAAAACCAGTTGCTTTGAATCCTTCATCAAGAATGTTTTAATCTTATTTCGTTGCTGTGTCTGAGGGAATTGGTGGCTTGCAGGCGCAGAAAGTGATGATTGAATCTCTGCACATTGTTCGAGATGGGAGGATGAAATCTGCTTGACCAGGAGCCAGCTTTGGGAAGGTGAGATTAATGTAGTCCTGAAAGGCTTCTCGAGTGGTTCGTAGCTCGGTCTCCAGCTCCAATTCTAAGACAGTCATGGTTTCCACCTGGTTAAAGACCTCCTGGAGGTTGACATCTTTGTCGCACATAATACGTTTCAACTGGTCTATTTCAGACTTGTGCCTCTCTTGCAGCTCCTTAATAGGCTCCTCAGCGAGTTTCTTTTCTTCACTACGTGCCTCAGTGACTTTGGATGCAATTTTCTCCATGAATTCCTTGTTTTGCTTTTCCAAAGCTTCTGTTATATCAAATTGCATTTGCTTTGCACACTGATGTTGAATGTTACTGATATATAAAAAAGAAAGCAGCATGAGATAGTGGTGTAAAAAAAATACCAGTCATTTCCATTGCACAGAAAATTCTGTAAAGCACTTTGGTACGTATTACTGATGTGATAAGGAGCTAAATAAAATGCACGGATTCTCATTATTTATTGTTGACAATCTCGTTGGTTGTTAATCAGACATGGTCATACATGATTAGATTTTGTCATGAGTACAGAGACTTGGACTTTATTTTGTTCCTTATTTCAATCTCCTCCTGACCTAACAATGCTGTACAGTGCTGGAAAACTGACCCACAGGTACCCTTCAGTACACTGTTTACTTTTCAAACCTGTGTGATACTATCTGATACTGTCTGTCTCTTTAATAATAATAATAATTCTTGCATTTGATATAGTGTTTTTTCACCTCGTAGGGACATCTCAAAGTGGTTCACATGATATTCTGCAGAGTAGAGTGACTATTTTGCCAGCAAAATGTGGCTCCCACAAATGCTCATAGTGGTGTCTCACAAACAGTTGTCCTTTGAATTACCAAATTATTATTATGATTTTTTTTAGAGACTATAGCAATCCTCTAATCAACTAACAACCAGGTTACTAGTTACTGCGAGGTAAACAGAGGTATGTAGATTAGGGAAACTTGCCTAAGGTTTTGCCTCGCCTGGGAATCAAACCCATTTCCTCTCACTTGTGAGGTGAATGTCACTAACCACTACACTACAGGACTCCACAGTTACCTGCGTATAGCCAAGCCCAAATATATGCTGAGCTGAGGTTTATATACTATTACTGGCAGAGATACAATACAAGTTTGTCATTAATATTGTACTGTTTGTGTCAGAAAGACTTTCCAAGGCACTTAACCAACTTGGCTCGTGAGCTTGGGGGGGTGCGAGGGAGGTAGTTGAGGGGAAAGAGGACTGAAAGCATGGTCAAAGAGGTAGACGAAAGAAAGATGGAAGAAAGTCAGAGGGACTCCGTAATGGAGTTCCAGAGAGCGGGTAGAAAGCCCACCCATCGCAACTGGGGCAATTAGGGCAAGGGACATGAAGCAGGCTGGTGCTAACTGTGTGAAGGGTGAGGCTTATTGGTAAGGTAGTTGAATATGAGAGGAATTACTCTATCGCTTTGTTAAGTTGAAGGATGCCAATGTTCATCTCTTCTAGTCTTGCTTGATCCACAGCCCTCTCCTTTTCTCTAGCACATTTCCTTATTATCTGGTCCATTTCATAAGTCAGACGTTGGTTTGCTACTTCACGCTCCATCTTTAACTCCACCATTAGGTGTTGTTTCATTTTGGTCTCGACCTTCTTTACTTCAATCTAAAAAAGCAAAGAATATAACAACAACTTGTACATTTAGTGTACCTTTCATAGCGAAGTTGCAACTCAAAGAGGACCTATAATATTCTAGGATATAGCTACAATACGGTTTACATTTATACAGCGCCTTTAATGTCGGGAGGACATCCCAAAGTGCCTGACAATTCAGGCAATGGAGCTGAGGGTAGGAACTTGGGAGGCTGGGTGAGAAGAGAAAAGATAATTCAAAACATGGTCAGAAGATGGTCAAAACATCTAGTGCATTTTGAAATGTACCTGGAAAGTGGGGAGGGGAGCAAATTAGAAGGACATGAGAATGGAATTCCAGAGTGCGGGCACCAAGTCACTGAAAGCCCAGCCTCAATAGTGGGGCAGATAGAACCGAGGACATTCCAGGGTCAGCCAATGGAAGGGAACAGCCTGGTTGGTAAAGGTGAAAGAAGTTGCTGAGGAAGGCTAATGCAACCTATCCATGGAGAGATTTATATGTAGAATAAGGATTTTGAACATGGTCCATAGGGAGTTAAGCAAGAAAGTCAGTGGAGAGCCGTTGACTTGCAGAGTTTGGATGACAAACCAGCCAGCCTAGCTCATTGCTAGGACTTAGAGAGGCTGATTGGTCAATGTAAGAAAGGATTCTTCCAACTCAGCTACTGTTAAAGCCCCAATGAGTAATGTGGCCCTGGGTTCTTGTCAGCTCATGCCTAATATTCTCCAGAATTAGGTAAGGGGTACACATTTCTCCAGGGAGAGAGTGCTTATTTCAATCAACACACTGAGAAATTTCTATGTGTAAGTGTCATACATAAGTGAAGTTTTTAATCTCATCTGGATACTTGTTAGCATAGTATGTAATAGATTTTCCAACCGATCAAAACAAAATGGGAACAACTCTGTATACTAGCAGTCTATCATGTAGCATGATAGTCCATCTGTACATATACATGATAGTATATCACCTTATAATAGCGAGTTAATGTGCGCTCCTTTATTGAATGAACAAATTGGAAGGAATAATCCAGCCCTAAATAGGAGTGAGTTAATAGTGAGCGGAAATTACTTAGCATTAGTCTTATACCATTTTTAAGATTCTGGAATCCAAAGAGGTTGCTGACTCTAAAAAAAAAGCTACTTATCATCAATTCATTTGAATGTTGCTCAGTCAGTTTTTTGATGCGATTCTCTTCTTCCCGATTAGCCTGAAGAATAGCCTGCCTCACTGCTTCCTCTTTTTCTAACAAGGCCTGGAGAGTTAGTTCAAAGAGAGTAAAAACAATTGCTTCAATCATTTTCTGAAGATAAATCTCTTTGTTAAAGAGATAAATTCTGCTTTCTAGAGAAAAAAATAACATTCATACCCAAAGGAAAATGGCTTCTTTAACTTCATCCACAGTTTGAGTCTTGTTTTCTTCAGCTTCTTGCAAATATTTTGCATGAAATATTTCTCCCATTTCTTTGGTTAAAGAAAATGGCATTTTAGTTCAGTTCATGAGCCGTCCTTTTTTACAGTACTGTCATTTTTATGTCTTTATTTCTCTACCCACCAATCTATTGAACTGTAGTTTATATTGTTTGATAATATTCTTGGAGCTTTCAAATATAAATGTACCATAGACTCAATTAAAAGATTTGCAAAATCCTTGTCCTATTTTGTAATGACTGTTCTTGTTTCAGTTACCACTCATAGGTGGATTAATATGATGTTCAACCCAATAAATTGTTGCTCTTAATTCCTATGTTTGTGTGTGGTCAAATTACTCACTATCTAGTTCGTCAATTGCCTTCATAATTTTAAACATCTCAATTAGATCACTCTTAACCTCCATTATTTAAGGACTATAACCTAAAGTTGCCATCATAGATAAGTCTTCAGATTTTGAGAAAATATGAGTTATGAGGAGTGAGATGAGTTTTGATTTCAACACAGTATGGAAGAACATATCGAAAGTGAATTTGAAACTTAGGAGGAAGGTCTGGAGACCATAGTAAAAATAGACAGTGTCAGTAAACATGAGGATATGAAGGGTGTGGGTACCTCAGGCCTCCAACCTTGGCCCTCTTCTTTTCCTCATCAAAATTCTCCCTTTTGGCAATGTCATCCGCAGACACAGCTTAAACTTCCACATGTCTGCAGAGGACACACAAATCTACTTTGCCTCCTCTAGTATTGACCGCAGGTCCACTGATATTGTATAAGCTTGTCTGACAGACATGAGATGAGTGCAAACCTCCTGCAGCTGAATGTGGACAAGACAGAAGCCATACTCTTTGGCTCCATCAATGCCTTCACTCCTGCAGATCTGAACTCCTCAACATCCCTGAGCTTTCCATCAGTCTCACCGAATTTATCCGGAAAAATGCATTTTTAATTTTTTTTAAAAAAATTGTGTTTTCGGCTGAATATCCGGCACTCGCTTTAACCGGCATTGGCCAGGTCCCGATGGTGCCGAATAAATGGGCTTTTACTGTACAGTAATTTGATCACTCAATCCACGACTGTCTGTGGGACACTGCAAAGGCTGCCACGTTTCTCCCACAAAATATAGTTAATTCACTTTACAGTATATTCCATGAAGCACTTTGAGAAGTCTTGAAGAAAATGTGAAAAGCGCTGTATCAAATGCAAGGATTATTATTATTATATTGTTATGTTACTACAGGATAACTAGCTTCTTTGTGGTGGCCAGGGTTTCGTAGTGATGTCACTATTTGATTGTTTGATGTTGGCTTTTCTGTTCATTGTAAAACAAAATTCACCAAGTGTTGGATTGTTCACCCACTGACAGGGAATGTGAGCTGGTTTAGACTCTCTGTGAGACAGGTTAATTGCAATAATAGTCTTGCTCACTATAAAAACACAGACACTTGAGGTTTTCAAATATAAGAACTACAGCTATACTTAAGAGTGGCACGTGTTCAGTTGCCAGCATTTTGACTTGAATATCAGTTTGGCACTGTAATTAAAATGGTACAGATGTCAACAACATATCTGACCAGGTTGATTCAACATAAATATTTATGAGTCAAAACAGGTAGGCCCTCAGTTTAATGCCTCGTCTAACGACACTGCTATGCACAATTGGCTGCCGCATTTCGCTCACAAATATACAGTCAAATAAATACAGATGTCAACTCCAGCAAGGCAGTGCTCCATCAACTGCAACTGCAATGTCAGCCTAAGACTCTGCGCACAACAACAACAAAATTATACTTGAAAAGCGCCTTTCACAAAGCCACTATGTGGGACTTAAACCCATAGCCTTTTGACTCAAAGCAAGTGTTGTACCAAGTGAGCCATCAACTCCTGGACGGTGACTTCAAACTGCTTGAAAATACAAAATATATTTGAGAATCTTTCACAAAATTGAAAGAGTTTAGTACTGTACAAATCTTTTTAAATAATCCATTCTATTTAAAATGTAATGATTATTATTATTATACCCCGAGAGGGGTATAAGAAAGGGGTATAAGAGAGGGAACAGAAACGTCTCCAAACTAAATGACCTGTTTCCTTGCCCTATCATTCTTTGTATGTAGTTCTATGCATGTAACAGGTATCCACAATATATATTTCACCCACAATATATACAGTCAATTCACTTTACAGTGTATTCTGTGAAGTGCTTTGAGACATCCAGAAGATATGATTGGGCCCTATATTAAATGTAAGGGTTATTTATTATGCAATTTTTAAAATTCTAGTCTGAAAACACAATGACTGTGGGACGTGTGTGACACGGTCAATATTTTTGAACCCTTAATTGAATGGAAGCAGTGTTTTGGAGAACACTCTCACATATACATACACACAGAACTCTCTTACCAATGATACACTTGTGTATATTTTTCTTGACTGCAGCGTGTGTTGGCTCTGAAAACCACCTAGGCAGCCCCAGGATACCTCCTGAGATGGGAGGGAGCAGAGTGGGTCTGGAGTTCAGGTTATAGCACCAAGTGTCCATTCTCAGGCACAGAAAGCTCCTTGGTCTACAGATGGTAAACCGTTGGAATAAAACTAAGCAGAGTCTGACAGCCGAGAGGGAGGGAGGGAGGGTCTGGGACCAGAGACATTCAGGGCTGGGGTTACCAAGGTAACAATGCGTGTAAAGACCAGGGTGTGTGATGGGCTCTGAGGCTTTGTTTGCCAGCGGGACATTATATAGCAGCAAAGCCCATCTACACACAACCAGCCAACCTCCCCCGGAGCCAGCAAGCCTGCTATCTGTCTGTCCCCTACATACATCAGGTTCATCTCATGCCTCAACACTGATCATTCACCCCACATAGGATCAGGAGCAGGCTATTCAGCCCGTCGAGCCTGGCTGATCTGAATTTCTACTAATCCTTTCAATTCAAATTTCCCACTTTCACCCCTTATCCATCAATACCCTGAATTACCAAAAAATTACCTCACTCTTGAAGGGGTGGATGGATCCAGCATCCACAACCTTTCAGGGGAGAGAATTCCAGATTTCTACCACCCTTTGTGAGTGAAAAAATGCTTCCTGATTTCACTCTTAAATGGCCTGGTTCTAATTGTAAGACTATGCCCCTTTGTTTTGCATTCCCCACCAGAGGGAATAGCTTCTCTGTATCTACCCTCACACTACAGCTAGCAATATAGACCGTGGGCCGAGGCCAGTTTTAATATTTAGATTTTGAGTTTCGTGATCCACGTTTGGGAAGTACCTACAACTGTGCTAGATATGTTAAATATGTGTAGATGAACCATAAATAACATGTTCCCATGTTCGACAATTGAGTGTTAACGAGGAGCAGCTTAAAACAAAGAATAAGTTAAACTTGGTTGCTAAGGACTTCTTTTTCCCTAGCAACGGTGACACATGTCCCTTTATATTGGAATATTGAGTCATAAAATCCTAAAATCATGAAAAATAATACTTGTCTACGATCTTTGATGTCAAGGAATATAGAATCTGCATTTTTTTTGTAATCAAAGTCTTAATTTGTATTCGTTGATAAGGTAAAATAATCCTCGCAACCAATGTCAAAACCATGAAAGCTGAATGAGATCAATGAAATAATTGTTCCAAATTTCTGTAGACACATGGACTGTCCAAGTCCAGACCCATATTCCTATTAGGGTCCGGCGGTATGGACTCATATCGATATATATTGATATCACCGGGTTTTTTATCTTGTGCGCATGCGCGGAAATGGTAATTAGCAGGAGGAGTGGGAGGCGCATGTCTGATTGTGTTTGGTGGTAGGGGGATGTGTGCGCATTCAGTATGCGTACTCTAGGCCCAGGAGGTTTGCGATGCCGGCGACAAGGTCAGTTAAATGCTATCTATGGTTTTTTGTTAGTTTAAGGGAACGTAATGGGCATTTGAATCTTTGGTTGTTTATTTTCTGTATGCTGTAACGTAGCATCTATTGACAATATACCAATATTTTGTCGATATACCGATATTTTGTCAAAATACCGATTTTTTTTCATACTGAATTTTTCGATATACCGATATATTTAAAATTCCGATATCAGTATATCAATATGAAAATTTATACCGGTATAACTGATATATCGCTGTACACTAATTCCTATGTGTGTGACCAGAGGGTACCCCTACCACACACACACACTCAGAGAAATTACAAATAAGTATGTCATGACATGAGCATTTCCCCCCCGAAACATCTCACCATTGAAACAAGTAATTGAGCACTAAGAGACCAATTAAATTCTCCTAAGCTTAATATTGGTACCGGCATTGTACGTATTAATATTCATGACATTGATGTAAAATTACAAAGCATTAAGAAATATAAGGAAATCAACTTAGAACAGCACATAGTAAAGGTATAGTACACAAATGCAGTTTGCTCAAATTGTGAATTTGCATTACCATTGATCCCATGGCATCCCAAAAATCTATTCCGATGAAAAGCAGGAAATTTAGAGACATTTATAAATTCACAGATGATATTTAAATTAATAAATGAACAAGTGTAAATATGAAGAATTGGTAATTACACTTCTTCATCCAATTCCAAGATATCTGTATCTCCATCCTGGGTAACATCTGGGACAGACGACAAGTGAGCACACTGTATACAGGTGCATATGTCAGTACAAGGTAGCTTGTTGAGTAAATAGGAACATCGTCCTTGTGTACACTGCGACTTTCCTGCAGGAGCAGTGTGCAAGTTCTAAGACACTAGCTGGTCTGTGTCTTTGTCCACCAAGTGCATATAGCACTCCATGTTGACACTCTGCTAACACACTTATTACGGAGAATATGATTGGCCAATTCCTATGACCCTCTTCATATACTGATTGTGATTGAACATAAGAACATGAGAATTAGGAGCAGGGGTAGGCCATTCGGCCCTTCGAGCCTGCTCCGCCATTCAATAAGATCATGGCTGATCTTCTCACCTAACTCTGATTACCTGCCCTATCCCCATATCCCCTATTCCCTCTATTTTTCAAACATCTATCAGTCTCAGCCTTGAAAATGTTCAAGGACTGAGCATCTACAGCCTTCTGGGGTAGTGAATTACATAAATTTTCTACCCTCTGAGTGAAGAAATGTTTCCTCAACAATGTTTCCTCATTGGTCACTTATGACATCATCATGTGTCGAAAAGCTTCTGCTACTACTCATTATTAGGGATGAAATTTATCAACTTTTAACATGAATTTTGGACCATTACTCAATTTTTGAAGATGGGAACATTCACATCAGTTTATAGAAACATATCAAATAGTCAAATAAAGGGTAATAAAGTACTTCCCAGTTGGGGACCACAGAATTAAAGAATTCAGGGGTTTGGCCCATGGTCTAATACAGCCAATGTATCAGAAGCCATAATTGTTCAGTCTGCAGCTCATACCTTATGTGTGTGCACACCACACTCACCTGTAGACAATTTTACATTTCATTATCATACGCTACTGAATTACGGTGTTAATGTTAGGGAATGAATTACTCAGATATAACTCCACTTCCTGCCTACTTTACAGTTAGGCGACAGCAGGTAGTACAAATGTTCGACAGGTGAGCTTTTCCGTTCTAACAAGTGGAAAAGTATTGATATTCTATATAGCGCTGTTGCTATATACAGAAATATTCAGATTTGCATTCACCTTTGTACATAACTACTTGCAACAGCAAACGTTTTAAAGAAAAACAAGAACTCAGGCGAAGTCTGAAATAAATTATAAACTTTATTTTACATGGTTCTGAATATAGCCAAATGTACAGTCACTACAAGGGTGTGTGTCTAATTCATTCCTACTTATTGTAGTACACTGATCAGGAGTAGCATATAGGGATTTCGAAATAAATATTGAATAAGAACAGATACTGGAAATCTAAAGATAAATCATATATTGCGAGAACAAATTTGTTGATAGTGGGAGCATTAATTACTTTTGAAGTAACACAACCCATTTTTCTCCTGTGGATACTGATTTTACTTCACTATGAGTCTTTGAACGTGATTATTTTATTTCAGATTTCCAGGTTTTTTATTTTAAAGGAAAATGTTGCTGTCCATCCATGGTTAGCCTGGTCAGAAAATAAGGATGGAGTCAAGTCCTCAAAGAGCCGAAACTTGAGTACATTTTATTGCTTCATGGGTTTACCAAAACGTCAATTAATTCTATATCATCACTCAGGAATCCAAATGTCCTTAACTTGCTCTACAAGTAAACTATACCAATAAAAAGCTTGTTGCAAACAAGCTTTGTAGCTGGAATTTTTTCTTCTGAAATCAATCCCATTTTGATGTCTTTCGTCTCATAGATCTTGTCCCTTCGCTATCTATTGCTTCATACAATTCCTTTTTGTTTTCAGAGGTGGCATTCAGATAGGCAATGTATCCAACGCACAGCGTTATGCTCAAGAGTCCAAAGGCCATTACTGTTTTATTCTGTTAAAACACAAACATAAAAATGAAACTGTTACAACAAATTCTGAAGTTGAATCTCATTCATGTATCTGAATGAAACATTCCAATGTTGTGCAACATTTTCTATGAATGACTCATTTCAATATTACCAAACGATTGATAGTTTTACTTTACCTTTCTTGTAAACATGATGAATTTGTGTGCTCATTAAAGTGAAGTGAATCTGGTGATGGTAAATGCATTTTTTGCCAGTGCATAAATCCAGTAGCAGCATCAAAATCTCCCATGTAAGGTTTAGCATGGATTGGGTGTAAGAATATCCCATTAATTTCTTTGAACCTGAACTTCCACTCGATCTACACCATGTTTATAACTTGCAATACCCGAATTCTCAACCTCACTTACTCTGAGATTAATAGTTTATTGGAAACTAGGGGGTCACCAGGACCAGAATGGCAATATCTAAAGTCTTACCAGCTTACCTTAAAGGCAAAATAGTAAGAAGAAACATTTATTTGTGACAAAAGTCTAGGCTGGATTTAAAGCCAGGGTCCCAACACGATTTAACATCATGTTTAAAACAATGAATCACACAGTCCTCCACACGTGTGTAGTGCTGAATCCTTTTAATAATATTCTCTTCTCCTTTTTCTTTTAGATTTCATTCAATAAGAAGCAGCACCAATGGACTATGCAAGCTAGGATGGGGGGAGTTACATATTGCATGAAAAGATGCAAAATCATAAGAGAATAAAGCCATTTAGTCCTCCATGCCCACTTTCCACAACCATACAAAATCTGCTCTATTATGGACTTCACCCCACACTCTTACATTTGATACAGTGCTGTTCATGTCAGGCAGGTGTTCCAAAGCACTGCAATGAATAATGCTAGAGTGGAATGACTGTGTATCTGTAGATGATTATGGCAATCGCACACAGCAATGTCCCATGATTAGCCATTAAATGAATGACCAATTTTATTTGGGAGCATTGTCAGGACACAAGGAGAAACTCTTTCCTTTTCAAATATTGCCATGGGATCTTTAACGTCCACCTGAACAGGCAGATGAGACCAACTTTAATATCTCACCTGAAGGGTGGGAATGTAGTACACTAAAAGCCCGTTTATCCGGCACCCTCGGGACCTGGCCAACGCGTGCCGGATATTCGGCCGAAAGCGCAACAACAAAAAAGTTCCAAAAAATATGCATTTTTCTGGATAAATTCCGATTAATCGAATGCTGACTTTTCTTTTGCGGTGCCGGTTATATGGAGGTTACGGTTGATCGGGTCACGGATAAACGGCTTTTACTGTATAAAGATATTCCTCAATTCCAAAGGTAATTAACTTTTAAAAATCCACAATATTCACTAATATATCTTCACTAATGAAACTCTAGACCCCTTCTCTCTATCCACCTAATACTGTTCTCAAGCAAATGCTGTTTGTGAGCCTCACTCTACACACCCACTTTGTGGGAAAAGGATTTTCTCGTGGTCAAAGACTTTTTCTTTTTTTAAAAAAAAGGGTAATCTGATTTCTGTTTGCTCTAAAGTCATGAGATTCAGGAAAAGATTGATTTGTGAATATCAACAAAATAATTCTTGCTGAAAACCAAACTAAATAATCTAAGAACCACAACAACAGTTTCGATTTATATAGCACCCTCCACGCTGGACGGCTTCTCAGAGTGCTTCACAATAGCGGATCTCGGGATTGAGCCGGGGAAGGGGGAGGAAGGTGACCAAAGGCGTGGTCGAAGAGAAAGGTCTTCAGCTGGGACCTGAAGCTGAGAAGAGAGGGGGCGAGGCGAAGAGAGTGAGGAAGGGAATTCCCGAGCCTTGGGCCATAGTGGCTGAAGGCACGGCCACCGAGGGAGGAGCGGAGGATTTGGGGGACATGAAGGAGGCCAGACCCAGTGGAGCGAACGCAACAGATGCTGGTTTGAGGAGAGAGTTCAGAGAGGTAGGGGGGGGGGGGGGGGTGCAGAGAAGTGGAGGGATTTGAAGACAAGGGTGAGGATGTTGAAGTCGATCCTCTCTAGGATAATAGGGAGCCAGTGAAGTCTGGCAAGGACTGGGGTAATGGGGGAGCGAAGTTTGGTGCGGGTGAGAAAGTGGGCGGCAGAGTTCTGAATGAGCTGGACTCTGGAAGACGCTGGAAGAAGTCTGTCACATAGCAAACGTAAGATCCAAAATGCAACACTTGGATGTCCATTCAAATAAAATGACAGTTCTAGGTGTGTTTAGGTTTCCTCTCCCTTGGCTCAGTACTATGTCATGGTGGGTGATCCATGATGAAAATTTGCTTGACATATCGCCACCTGGTGGTAGAATCCTGGTCTGGACGGCCAAAGTTAAGAGATGGGATTGGAGGGTAAAATGGAAGCATACAAACTGGTAGATATTCAGTTAGATCAGATAGGTACCTGACACGAGGAAACCCATCACCATACTTAAGGTTATCTAAACCAGTCAGAGTTTCACATATGTACGGAAATGTATTCATTATCATTGTTTGAAATACTGTTTTGAAATACATATTTTGAAATACTGTAGCACCTTTCATGTTGAGCAGATATCTCAGAGCACTTCATGGGATATTCTGTGGAGTGACTGAATATCCTGCCATAGACAATTTCCCTGAGCCTAGAGTAGAGTGTGCATTTCCTCTCCAGGTGCACTATGATGGTCAGGGTGCATCTAATGGGAGAATATTAGGTGAAGGTTGGCAATAGTCAAGGCTTGTGGACCATAGAGTACGCGCTAGAGTAATACTGGAGTTTAAATAGCTAAATCTATGAACATTATCTGGGAAGCTTCTCACCGCTTGTGCAGTTAGGACCACACCTGTCTAGATTTGCAGGGTTAACAGGAGATATGTAAGAAGTATCCCAGCCACAGTGACTGGCTATCTCATCTTGCTGACAAATCAGACTGGTCTGTTTTAACAATACCTTGGAGCCAGATTACTGAGAACTGAAAACACTATTGTTCAAATTTAAATATCTCTCACCGGTTTAATGAAGAGCTCGGGATTAACAGCTCGGAAAAGATTGGTGGTACGGATTCCCCTCAATCCTGGGGTCTTGTAATCCGAGCCCTTAGGCGGTTTAGCCTGGGTATCAGCAGAATCCGAGGAGGATGACATAGCTGATGATCAGCACTTCCTGAACCTGTGCATAACAGTGTAAACACAGTTTAACAAAAATCTAATGTTTTATATAACTTTTTGACACAGTGGAAGTGATTGCTTTCACACATTTAAAGCAGTTTACGGAATTAGTTACATGGATTGGTGGGCAGTAGAGAGGATGACTGGGGGGCAGTAGCGGGGGTAATTGGTAGGCAGTAGAGAGGGTGATTGGGGGCAGTAGAGGGGGTGATGGGGGGGACAGTAGAAAGTGTGATTGGGGGGACACTAGTCGGGGTGACCGGGGGTGCAGTAAAAAGGGTGATTGGGGAGGGCAGTAGAGGGGTTGATTGAGGGAGGGCAGTAGATGGGGGTGACTGAGGGAGGGCAGTAGAGGGGGGTGACTGAGGGAGGGCAGTAGAGGGGGGTGACTGAGGGAGGGCAGTAGAGGGGGGTGATTGAGGGAGGGCAGTAGAGGGGGTGACTGAGGGAGGGCAGTAGAGGGGGTGATTGAGGGAGGGCAGTAGAGGGGGGTGACTGAGGGAGGGCAGTAGAGGGGGTGACTGAGGGGCAATAGAGGGGGGTGACTGAGGGAAGGCAGTAGAGGGGGGTGATTGAGGGAGAGCAGTAGAGGGGGTGATTGAGGGGCAGTAGAGGGGGGTGACTAAGGGAGGGCAGTAGAGGAGGGTGACTGAGGGAGGGCAGTAGAGGGGGTGATTGAGGGAGGGCAGTAAAGGGGGGTGATTGAGGGAGGGCAGTACAGGGGGCGACAGGGAGGGCAGTAGAGGGGGTGACTGAGGGAGGGCAGTAGAGGGGGGTGACTGATGGAGGGCAGTAGAGGGGGGTGACTGAGGGAGGGCAGTAGAGGGGGGTGACTGAGGGAGGGCAGTAGAGGGGGTGACTGAGGGAGGGCAGTAGAGGGGGTGATTGAGGGAGGGCAGTAGAGGGGGTGACTGAGGGAGGGCAGTAGAGGGGGGTGACTGATGGAGGGCAGTAGAGGGGATGACTGAGGGAGGGCAGTAGAGGGGGTGATTGAAGGAGGGCAGTAGAGGGGGTGACTGAGGGAGGGCAGTAGAGGGGGGTGACTGATGGAGGGCAGTAGAGGGGATGACTGAGGGAGGGCAGTAGAGGGAGTGACTGAGGGAGGGCAGTAGAGGGGGGTGATTGAGGGGCAGTAGAGGGGGGTGATTGAGGGGCAGTAGAGGGGGGTGATTGAGGGGCAGTAGAGGGGGGTAACTGAGGGAGGGCAGTAGAGGGGGGTGACTGAGGGAGGGCAGTAGAGAGGGGGTGACTGAGGGAGGGCAGTAGAGGGGGTGACTGAGGGGCAATAGAGGGGGGTGACTGAGGGAAGGCAGTAGAGGGGGGTGATTGAGGGAGAGCAGTAGAGGGGGTGATTGAGGGGCAGTAGAGGGGGTGATTGAGGGAGGGCAGTAGAGGGGGGTGATTGAGGGAGGGTAGTAGAGGGGGGTGTTTGAGGGAGGGCAGTAGAGGCGGGTGATTGAGTGAGGGCAGTAGAGGGGGGTGACTAAGGGAGGGCAGTAGAGGAGGGTGACTGAGGGAGGGCAGTAGAGGGGGTGATTGAGGGAGGGCAGTAAAGGGGGGTGATTGAGGGAGGGCAGTACAGGGGGCGACAGGGAGGGCAGTAGAGGGGGTGACTGAGGGAGGGCAGTAGAGGGGGGTGACTGATGGAGGGCAGTAGAGGGGGGTGACTGAGGGAGGGCAGTAGAGGGGGGTGACTGAGGGAGGGCAGTAGAGGGGGTGACTGAGGGAGGGCAGTAGAGGGGGTGATTGAGGGAGGGCAGTAGAGGGGGTGACTGAGGGAGGGCAGTAGAGGGGGGTGACTGATGGAGGGCAGTAGAGGGGGTGACTGAGGGAGGGCAGTAGAGGGGGTGACTGAGGGAGGGCAGTAGAGGGGGGTGATTGAGGGGCAGTAGAGGGGGGTGATTGAGGGGCAGTAGAGGGGGGTGATTGAGGGGCAGTAGAGGGGGGTGATTGAGGGAGGGCAGTAGAGGGGGGTGACTGAGGGAGGGCAGTAGAGGGGGGTGACTGAGGGAGGGCAGTAGAGGGGGTGATTGAGGGAGGGCAGTAGAGGGGGGTGATTGAGGGAGGGTAGTAGAGGGGGGTGTTTGAGGGAGGGCAGTAGAGGCGGGTGATTGAGTGAGGGCAGTAGAGGGGGGTGACTAAGGGAGGGCAGTAGAGGAGGGTGACTGAGGGAGGGCAGTAGAGGGGGTGATTGAGGGAGGGCAGTAAAGGGGGGTGATTGAGGGAGGGCAGTACAGGGGGCGACAGGGAGGGCAGTAGAGGGGGTGACTGAGGGAGGGCAGTAGAGGGGGGTGACTGATGGAGGGCAGTAGAGGGGGGTGATTGAGGGGCAGTAGAGGGGGTGACTGAGGGAGGGCAGTAGAGGGGGTGACTGAGGGAGGGCAGTAGAGGGGGTGACTGAGGGAGGGCAGTAGAGGGGGTGACTGAGGGAGGGCAGTAGAGGGGGGTGATTGAGGGGCAGTAGAGGGGGTGACTGAGGGAGGGCAGTAGAGGGGGTGACTGAGGGAGGGCAGTAGAGGGGGTGACTGAGGGAGGGCAGTAGAGGGGGGTGATTGAGGGGCAGTAGAGGGGGTGATTGAGGGGCAGTAGAGGGGGGTGACTGAGGGAGGGCAGTAGAGGGGGGTGATTGAGGGAGGGCAGTAGAGGGGGTGACTGAGGGAGGGCAGTAGAGGGGGGTGATTGAGGGAGGGCAGTAGAGGGGGGTGATTGAGGGAGGGCAGTAGAGGGGGTGACTGAGGGAGGGCAGTAGAGGGGGTGACTGAGGGAGGGCAGTAGAGGGGGGTGATTGAGGGGCAGTAGAGGGGGGTGATTGAGGGGCAGTAGAGGGGGGTGATTGAGGGGCAGTAGAGGGGGGTGATTGAGGGAGGGCAGCAGAGGGGGTGACTGAGGGGCAGTAGAGGGGGGTGATTGAGGGGCAGTAGAGGGGGTGACTGATGGAGGGCAGTAGAGGGGAGTGACTGAGGGAGGGCAGTAGAGGGGGTGACTGAGGGAGGGCAGTAGAGGGGGTGACTGAGGGAGGGCAGTAGAGGGGGTGACTGAGGGAGGGCAGTAGAGGGGGTGACTGAGGGAGGGCAGTAGAGGGGGTGATTGAGGGGCAGTAGAGGGGGGTGATTGAGGGGCAGTAGATGGGGGTGATTGAGGGACAGTAGAGGGGGGTGATTGAGGGGCAGTAGAGGGGGGTGATTGAGGGGCAGTAGAGGGGGTGACTGATGGAGGGCAGTAGAGGGGAGTGACTGAGGGAGGGCAGTAGAGGGGGTGACTGAGGGAGGGCAGTAGAGGGGGTGACTGAGGGAGGGCAGTAGAGGGGGTGACTGAGGGAGGGCAGTAGAGGGGGTGACTGAGGGAGGGCAGTAGAGGGGGTGATTGAGGGGCAGTAGAGGGGGGTGATTGAGGGGCAGTAGATGGGGGTGATTGAGGGACAGTAGAGGGGGGTGATTGAGGGGCAGTAGAGGGGGGTGATTGAAGGGCAGTAGAGGGGGTGACTGATGGAGGGCAGTAGAGGGGGGTGACTGAGGGAGGGCAGTAGAGGGGGTGACTGAGGGAGGGCAGTAGAGGGGGGTGATTGAGGGGCAGTAGAGGGGGTGACTGATGGAGGGCAGTAGAGGGGGTGACTGAGGGAGGGCAGTAGAGGCGGGTGATTGAGGGAGGGCAGTAGAGGGGGGTGATTGAGGGGCAGTAGAGGGGGGTGATTGAGGGGCAGTAGAGGGGGGTGATTGAGGGAGGGCAGTAGAGGGGGTGACTGAGGGAGGGCAGTAGAGGGGGGTGATTGAGGGAGGGCAGTAGAGGGGGGTGACTGAGGGAGGGCAGTAGAGGGGGTGATTGAGGGAGGGCAGTAGAGGGGGGTGATTGAGGGAGGGCAGTAGAGGGGGGTGATTGAGGGAGGGCAGTAGAGGGGGGTGACTGAGGGAGGGCAGTAGAGGGGGTGACTGAGGGAGGGCAGTAGAGGCGGGTGATTGAGGGAGGGCAGTAGAGGGGGGTGATTGAGGGGCAGTAGAGGGGGGTGATTGAGGGGCAGTAGAGGGGGGTGATTGAGGGAGGGCAGTAGAGGGGGGTGAGTGAGGGAGGGCAGTAGAGGGGGGTGATTGAGGGAGGGCAGTAGAGGGGGGTGATTGAGGGAGGGCAGTAGAGGGGGGTGAGTGAGGGAGGGCAGTAGAGGGGGGTGATTGAGGGAGGGCAGTAGAGGGGGGTGACTGAGGGAGGGCAGTAGAGGGGGGTGACTGAGGGAGGGCAGTAGAGGGGGGTGATTGAGGGAGGGCAGTAGAGGGGGGTGATTGAGGGAGGGCAGTAGAGGGGGGTGTTTGAGGGAGGGCAGTAGAGGGGGGTGACTGAGGGAGGGCAGTGGAGGGGGGTGATTGAGGGGCAGTAGAGGGGGGTGATTGAGGGGCAGTAGAGGGGGGTGATTGAGGGAGGGCAGTAGAGGGGGGTGAGTGAGGGAGGGCAGTAGAGGGGGGTGATTGAGGGAGGGCAGTAGAGGGGGGTGATTGAGGGAGGGCAGTAGAGGGGGGTGAGTGAGGGAGGGCAGTAGAGGGGGGTGATTGAGGGAGGGCAGTAGAGGGGGGTGACTGAGGGAGGGCAGTAGAGGGGGGTGATTGAGGGAGGGCAGTAGAGGGGGGTGACTGAGGGAGGGCAGTAGAGGGGGGTGTTTGAGGGAGGGCAGTAGAGGGGGGTGAGTGAGGGAGGGCAGTAGAGGGGGGTGAGTGAGGGAGGGCAGTAGAGGGGTGATTGAGGGAGGGCAGTAGAGGGGGGTGTTTGAGGGGCAGTAGAGGTTTTGAGTGTTCGGTACCTGCCCATTACACAATGAGCTGCCGAGGCCTGCTCCTCACCCGGCCCCTCCTGCCAGGCCGCCCATCACGGCTCACAGCCTCAGCACAAACATCCCGCACTCGGGCGCCGCCGCTCAGCCTAGCGGCACCAGCTTGCCATCGCAACCCACCCACCTCCCCTCCAAGTTATCACAGCGCCCCCTCAGCCTGGTGGAGAGAAACACATCTCTCACTCTCACTTCCCCCACCCTATCTGCCAGTAGTATTTGTTGTTGTTGTAGTTGTTTGCCCCCCACCCTCCCCCCCCTCCCCCCCACCCCATTTAACTGGCTTTTGTTGTTAATCTGCACGTAATGTTTCTGCTGTTTGTGAAAAGGAGTTTCGAGCTTCGCGTAACTCAGTCCTTTTGTTGAGTTTTCTGATGAGGGATCTGCTGTTGTTCAGCCTTCCACCTCTATTGTGTATTATGTATTATGTATATTTTGCACATAATGATAAAGCCACAATGATCTTCCTGTTTATACATACGCAGTCAGCTACGTCATTGCACTCGGTGTATGCCAACTTCACTCCACAGCACAAAGGTGTTTTGATCTCATCCACGTCCTTCGATGAGCCAAAGAAAATCTTTTCAGTTCTTTGAAGTCATAGTTTTGTGTCTTCTTAAGACTGAGGAAAAAGGGACCACTTATAATTGCTGAAGAACACAGTTTCTTTCATTATTGACAATGACAATGATAATCCTTGCCTTTGATACAGCATTTTCATCATGTCATTGAGACGTTTTAAAATGCTTCAGAGGATGTACTGTAAAGTGGATTGACTGTATTTTGTATGCGAGCGTCAAATTGAACTGTAGGATAATACACTTATATTTGTTTTAAATTAGCCCAGAATGTTGAAGGAACCATATAGCAAGCAACAAGAAAAACTTGCATTTATATAACGCCCTTCATGTGGGATAGGATCTCGGATCACTTATAACCAGGACCATTTTTATAGTAAATAATAAATAAATAATAATCCTTGCATTTGATATAGCACTTTTCTTGCCCTCTAGATATCTCAAAGCGCTTCACAGAATATACTGTAAAGTGAATTGACTGTATATTTGTGGGTAGAAACGCGGCAGCGAATCGCGCACAGCGATTTCCCACAAACAGTCGTGGATTGAAATGACCAAATTATTATTTTTCTTTTGAGGGATTATTATTAGGCTTGTAGAGCAAGGAAATTTGCCTAAGGTTTCGACCTGATGGGAATTGAACCCACGTCTCTCGCTTGTAAAGCAAGTGCTCTAACCACTGAGCTACAGGACTCCACAGCAGTAGCATGAGTGGCAGGCAGACTTGAAGAACGCAGTTCTGAAATATTTGACAATATATGTATATAATATATACAAAATATGTATTTTGGTGTTGGTTCTTCTCCATGGGAAATGCTTGTTAGAAACCATCAAGATTCTGCAAAGTTCAATGTGAGAAATGCTGAGTTACGGACAAACATGCTTTCTTCTCATAGTCTATCACAACATTAATTTGGTTTTAGTTATAGTAAAACTTTTCATTCCAAGCAGCTCTTGACTAAATCTGTGAAGGACGGTCGAATAAAATAAAATAAAGTAAGCTCAAAGGACATTACAGTATTCTAATTGGAACTGAGCTTTAGGTTTCTGTTCATGTAACAAAACTGCTCACTGAGAGTCACAAATATGTGGCATGTTTACAGTTTAAATAAAGTGCCATTGTTGCCTCTGAAGGCTGTTACCATCATATTGTTGGGTGGATCCTTATCCTTATAATGCAGCTGTGAGATAAATGATCCCTTTTGGTGCCTATGAGTTTCGTTGAGATGAGCAGCCTGAATCTTTGCATTGCTGACCTGTACACACAAAGAAGGTCTTGTTTATACAATTGTGAGTTCACACTTGCACAGTTGTTTCATGTTGCTTCCAGAGCTTTGAACACCACCTTGTGAGGTACACTAAATAAGATCCCAACACCAGGGGCACATTCCATATCTGGATTTATGTGAAATGAATGTGAAACCTGGAAGATAAACACATGTCGGGGCAGAGAACAAAAGCTTCATTTAAGTTAAATTTAGCAATCTGTGTTTTGAGTACAAGTGTTAGAGCAAAAATTTGGTTAGTTTCTTTCCACTCTGATTTTTTCCCCTTCTGTCCTTAAAGCACTGACTCGTGGTTTTGAAAGATAAACTATTATTTTATAATGATAATAATTCGGTCACTTAATTCATGACTATTTGTGGGACGTCACTATGATGGGTTTCGCCAAAATGCCCCCGCTGGGTTTCGCCAAAACGCACAATCAATCCATTTTATAGTATATCCTGTGAAGCACTTTGAGATGCCTCAACAATTTGATAAGATGCTATATCAAATGTAAGTATTATTATAATCAGTTGATAGTGCAAAGTATTGCTACTAACTGTGAATTTCTCTGCTTAATATGATGCATGTGAGTAGCACAGTGACTTTTCCAGTGCTCTGAGGTGCCAGCCTGAGTGAAGGAAACTAATAAATACAAGTTAATGTTGTTTTGCAAATCAGCAAATGGTGAGAAGATTTAAATCCAGAATCCATGTTTAAACATACAAGCTGACCCTGGATAGTAGGAACGAGTGGTGCTGGCTTCAGATACAAAACAACTTGCATTTACAAAGCACCCCTCACGCAGGGTAGTGTCCCAGATACTCTTGTTGTATACCAGCTGGTGGGGCCCCCAGACGATCACTCCCCACCCCACCTCCCACCCCACCCCCCACCAATAATTAAATTAAAAAATGATCAATTTAAGGTACTGTAGATGGACACATCCTGCTCAACTAATTCGGGAGAGTGTTAGGCACAGGCTGACAAGAACAAAGAATGTGTGTTGGGGGTGCTATTGGAAAATAACCAGCCAAAAGCAGATTGAGGAGCGCCCTACCCGTTGGGGCTTTGGCTTGCAGGAAGTTGAGTTTTTTTTAAACTTTTGATGTTCTCGGAAGTCCAAGTCCTGAGGCATTCTGCCAGACAAGAACAGTTTGATACTGTGGTGGGAGTCGTGTAGGGTGGGTAATCTGGAAGAATGCAATCAAAAAGACTAACGTGCCATTTTCAGCAAACCTCTCTTCTAATCCTCTCCATAAGAAAACGGCTTGTAATGTTTAGTTGTATGTAACACCTGCAGCTTTTGTTACGCCACTAGTTGAAACGTTTCATTTTCAACAAGTATATTAACTTGTTTCACACACTTGCAGCTATTTGCAGTATTTAAATACAACGTCACACAAAGGGAGGGGTTGTGATTTTGAATCTAAAGTATGCGATTGAAATGATAAAGGCTCAGAGGCATTTTTAAAACTTCAAACTACTCGGTGCAATTTTCTTAGGGGGCCCGTCACTGATGGTAAGTTTAATAAGTGCGCATGCGCAATTTTATTTTATGCAAAAATTAACTTTCGGCGGATGCGATGTCTCTTTAGGTGCACCGCCTGCTCCGCCGGGCTGGGGAGAGCTCTGGTTTTCGCTGTACAGTATTTAACAAAAGACAAGAGCACAGCGCACTCATATCCTCCCATTTCAATGATTTTTTCCATTACTTTGGGGACAATATGAGGGGCCTGTTGGTGCATTGCACCAATGTTAAAAACACCTCTGTAAAGGCTGCTATTTATCATGCCATTCGAAACGCAAAACTATCTCACCGAGCATTGATTCAGTTTAGCTTCCCCAATTTGTGAGTCAGAAAGTGTGTGAGTAAATTATACACAAATCATGCCCCACATAACCCTGAAAAGTCATGGCTGCCTGTCTCGAAGACAAAATCAAATAAGAAGAATACCAAGGGCATAGCCCAAAATGTTTCTCAACTTTACATTTCTATTCAAGGTTCTATCCTTGACTGATTCAGGTCCTACCTCTCACACTTTGTCTCCTCCAATGTTTTCTCTTCCATGCCCCACACTGACTTGTGTAGTGTTCCTCAGGGCTCTGTCCTCTTTCCCCTCCTTTTCAACCTCTACATGCTCCCACTCAGTGACACCATCCATAGACATGGGGAAAATCTCCACTTGTACATGGATGACACCCAACTCTATCTCTCTGCCTTCACCTCAATTCCAGGATTACTGCTGTTCTGATAGACTGCCTGTCGGACATCAAGTCCTAGATGAGGACAATTTTCTACAGCAGCAGAACTGAAGCCCTCTTGATTGGCTGGCGTCAGTGCCTCCACACCTCAGGCACTGGCAGCATCAGCATCCATGGGTGCACAGTCAACCTAACCAAGCCAGTCAGGAACCTGGGTGTCTTGTTTGACCCTGAACTATCTTTTTTCCTATGTATCCATGCCATGACTGCCTTCTACCATCTCTGCAACATTACCTATCTCCAGCACTGCCTCACTTCTCAGGCTGTTTATTATGGTAACTCCTTGTCAACCTTCCCAACTCTTCCCTCCACAAACTGCAGATCATCCAAAACTCTGCAGCTCATGTCTTTTCTTGCACCAGGCTCCGCAAACCCATCACCACCACCCTCACCCGGCTCTACTGCCTCCCCATTCTTGAAATGATCCAATTCAAGATCCTCGTCCTCACTTTCAAGGCCCTTAACGGTCTTCCCCCTCCTATTTCTCTGAGCTGCTGACCCTTTGTTAACCTGTCCTCTCCCTCCATTCGGGAGGCTCTGGCCTTCTCCATGTCTCACGCCCGACCGGCTCTACCATCGGTGGCCAGGCTTTCAGCGTCTCTGCCCTTGTGCTTTGGAACTCCATCCCACAATTCATTCGCCTTGCTCCCTCCTTTGCCTCCTTCAAGACCAGTCTCAAGACCCTCTTCGATTGTGCCTTTAAGGCAGTTAAAGGAAGAAAATTGGAGAGAAAACTCAATTGCACGCATTCCGGGTAATTTAGATTTGTGACTTGGGTTTGATTCTGTTTTTTTAAGAACAACAATGGAGAACAGAGTTTGACGTTTACTCAACAAGGAATAAAGTAAATTTAAGCCAAGTATATACCAGGAACAGGAGAGCAGTAACTGCTTTCTGTGTGAGTCATACATTCTGCACACATTGTGTGTGGCAAACTGTCACACATCACTTCTCCTGCCTGTGGAATGCTATCCCTCAGACAGTGCTGTTGCCGAGAATTGTGTCCTTTGTTAACAGTTTAAATGCATGGCTAGCCATCAGCTTATTCAGGGTTCCCAGAATACACATTAGCTTAGGGGAAAACCAGGTGGTTTTCCCCTAAGGGGTGGTTCTCCAAGTAGTTTCTGTTCACAAAAATTATTAGGCTCAGTTCCATGAATCAACTGAGCTGCCAGTGGCTTCGGACATCCTCCCGACGCTCTATGAATATAAAGTTGTTGTTGTTGTTACAATTATTTATTGGAACCAGAAATAGGAATGTGCCTCTTTAGGCTATGTCCGCTTTGTTCCACTGAAGGATCAGGGACAGTTTGGTACTAAAATGCTTGTCAGTAAGCAAATGTCCAACTAACATTAAATTGCTCAGGATCAGACAAACAACAACAACAACAACAAATTACATTTCTAGAGCGCCTTTCACGTCGGGGGGACGTCCCAAGGCGCTGCACAGGAGGCGTGTGACCCGGGCTGGGAGGGGAGTGTTTGGGAAGGGGTGAAACACGAAGGGGAGGTAAAAGAGATCGGGGTGGAACAAAAGGCACGATCGAAGAGGAAAGTCTTCAAACCGGCCTTGAAAGAGGAAAGGGAAGAGACGAAACGGAGGGATTGAGGGATGGCATTCCATAAGGTGGGAGCGGAGAAACTGAAGGCCCAGCCTCCGATGGTGGGGCGGTTCGGGCGGGGGGCTTGGAGCAGGCCAAGTCCTGTTGAACGGAGGGTCCGGGTGGGCGTGTAGGGGGAGAGTAGATTGGTTAAATAGGGTGGGGCAAGGCCGTGTAAGGCCTTGTAGGTGAGGACGAGGATCTTGAACTCGATCCTCTGGAGGATGGGGAGCCAATGGAGACGGGCGAGGGTGGGGGTTATGTGGTCACGGAGGCGGGTGCGGGATAGTACACGGGCTGCAGAGTTTTGGATGGCCTGCAGCCTGTGAATGGAGGAACTGGGGAAGCCGACAAGGAGAAAATTTCCGTAGTCCAGCCGTGAGGTGATGTATGCATGCACGAGTGTTTCAGCAGCGCGGGGGGTAAGATAGTTGCGGAGCCTGGCAATGTAGCGCAGGTGGAAATAAGCGGTGCCGGTCAAGGCGCGGATGTGGGGGAGGAAGGAAAGTTTTTGATCGAACATGATGCCGAGGTTCCTGATTGGCTTTGTGAGGTGGAGACTGCAGCCTTGGATGTTGAGGCTGGCAGCGCCCGATGTGCGGAGGCGCTGGCTTGAGCCAATCAGGAGGGCCTCGGTCTTACTCACGTTCAATTGCAAAAAGTTGTCCCTCGTCCACGACTCGATGTCGGACAGACATGCTGTCAGAACATCGATCATCTGGGGGTTGAGGGATGAGGTAGAAAGGTACAACTGGGTGTCGTCCGCATACATGTGGAAATTTACCCCATGTTTGCGGATGACGTCGCCCAGAGGGAGCGTGTAAAGGGTGAAAAGGAGGGGACCGAGGACAGAGCCCTGAGGGACGCCGTGAGAAACTGTGCGGGGGTTTGAAGAAAAACCATTGGAAGAAACAAAATGTAAACGGTGGGTCAAATAAGAATGGAACCAGTCAAGGATTGTGCCTTGAAGGTTGAGGTGGGAGGAAAGACGTTGAAGGAGGATGGTGTGATCGACTGTGTCGAATGCAGCAGACAGGTCAAGGAGGACGAGGAGGCAGAGGGAGCCCTGGTCACAGGCGGTTAGGATGTCATTTGTGACCTTGACCAGGGCAGTTTCTGTGCTATGGATAGGGCGGAAACCTGATTGGAGGGGTTCAAGAAGTGAGTGAGTTGAGAGGAAAGAGCGGAGCTGGGAGGCAACCACTCTTTCAAGGACCTTGGATAAAAACGGGAGGTTGGAGATGGGTCGATAACTTGCGACGCATCAAGGGAGGGTTTCTTCAGGATAGGGGTGATGGTGGCTGTTTTGAGGGAGGTGGGGACGGTGCCTGAGGAGAGGGAAAGGTTAATGGTGTCAAAAATGAGCGGGGCTAACAAATGGAGCTGGGTGCGGAGGAGGGGGATGGGGATGGGGTCCAATGAGCACGTGATGGATTTCATGGAGGTGATTGTTTTTGTGACTGAAAGTGGGGTGGTGGGGTTGAAAGTGTGAAATGGGGGGTGAGTAGGGGTTGAGGTAGCTGACGAGGGCGCGGAGGTGGAGGAGTGGTGGGGGGAGGAAACCGCAGAGCGGATTTTCTCAATTTTGGACTCGAGGAAGTCCAGCATCTCCTCACAACGAACGTTTGAGGAGAGGATCTGCGAGGTGAGGCGGGGGGGGGAGGGGTGGAGGAGCTGATTGGTGGTGGCGAAGAGGAGGCGGTGGTTGTCCTTCGCTTCCAGGATTATCCTGGAGTAGAAGGCTGATTTGGCGGTGGCTAGGGAGGAGCGGTAAAATTTGATGCGGTCCAGCCAGATTTGCCGGTGGACCGTGTGACCAGATTTGAGCCAGGTGCGTTCAACTGCTCTCACTTGGCTTTTGAGGGAACGGAGGTGAGTTGTGTACCACGGTGATGATCGGGAATGGGAGACGGTTTTGGAGGTGAGGGGGGCCAGGGTGTCGAGGGTAGTGGAGAGGGTGTTGTGGAGGGCGGTGGAGGCGGAGGATGGGTCGGTACAAAAAGAATGCCATTGTGGGAAGAGGTCGGAGGTTTCTAGGGCATAGGTGAAAGTTTGAGGGGGAATCTTCTTCCAGGGCCGGTAGAAGATGGTGGTGGGTTTGGAAGTGGAGGGGAGAGGGATAGAGGTGTTGCAGGAAATGAAAAAATGGTCGGAAATGGCCTTGTCTGTGATGGTGACGCCAGAGACGTTGAGGCCTCGCGTGATCACCAGATCGAGAGGATGGCCGTGGGTGTGGGTGGCAGTGTTAATGTGAAGGGAGAAGTTGAAAGACGAAAGTAAAGACAAAAACTATTAGAGTCAACCTGGTTGTTCCTTAAGATAAAAATAAATATACAATCCTACTTTATCTATCATTCTAAGTCCAATTTACCTTCTGGGATTGGAAAGGGACAGGTTTGGTACTATACTGGTATTTTATCCTTAGGTCTTGGGTTCAAGTAGAATGGGTTAAACGTCTCTTCTGTAAGCTGGGCAACAAATAAAGATTCTGTTGCCCAGAATCTGCAACAGAATCTTTATTTGGGGATACTTGATGTGCCTTCAGTGGGCAAGAAATAGGCGAAATGTTGGTATCTGAGGATCAGCCATCATCTTCAGGACTATAGAAGACACAGAGAGACGTAAATTGAAGGGAAAAATAATTATTTTGATTGACTCCTTTTTAGAGGAGATTCAAGATATCTTGATGTGAGAATTCAACCAGAGTGTTTATAGAGTTAATTATTTCAGAGAAATGAAAACATTTGAGTATGGGTGGTTCTAATTTGAATGATTGAAGTAGTTACCCAGGAGAACTGGAGGAAAACAAGCTCAGGTTACACCTGTTTCAGTGACAGGATGGGAAGGGCATTTGTAATCTTTGTAAACCTTTAACTCAGAATGAAACAGATAGCACTGTAAAGAATTGCGTTTATTTCCACTTGTTCAACAAACCCATTGATGAGTTTAACATCTTATTGTATAAGTGAGCTGAGGTGCTTGTCTGGACTCTATTTTTATCATCAACACATGTAAGGTAAATCATTATATTTATACACTGTAATTAGAAATAATATTTGTGATTGGGTGGAAGGCCTGGTCTCATTTGTGTTGTGGATTATTTCCTTTGTTCATTTCACATAGTTGAATTGTGTGAAGAGCAACATTTCCTCCACTTTTTTGATTTTCTCTCTGCCTTCTCTTTCTCCCCTAAAGCTCTTTTGCTAACTTTTTCTGGGATATCGCTCCATAGACCAGCTGGACACAACCTGTACCTCACCCAACTGGCAATTCTCTTGACAGTAAGCGTGAGCTGCTTGTTGGAAGTTGGGCTCTGAGGAGGAATCATAGTGATTGAAGCCTTACCCTGTGCTCACATATGTACTTTATAACAATGTTTTCTGGATGGTAATTCCTAGCCCAGGAGGTTTGATACAACGTGTACTGACCCAATATCAATTCTGACCGACATCAGTTAACTCAGAACAGACTGTGCGCAATTGACTGCTGCGTTTTGCTTACAAAACATACAGTTAATTCACTTTATGATATATTCTGTAAAGTGTTTTGAGATGTCTTGAAGGCCTGATAATCATATGCAAGGATTATCATTATTCTTGTTATTATCAAATAATATTAATAATAATAATAATTGGTCATTTCAGCCAACGACTGTTTGTGGGACACTGCTATGCACAATTAGCTGCCGCGTTTCTTCCACAAATATACAGTCAATTCACTTTACAGTATATTCTGTGAGGAGCTTTGAGACGTCGATAAGATGTGAAAAGCGCTATATCAAATCCAAGGATTATTATTATTATATTATGAACCTGTGACATTCTGGACAGGATTAAGTGTCAGGCAAAGCCTTTATCCATTGTGCCATATTTATTTGGCATCTCATATTGTTTACTGGATATTGTTAGTACAGACTGACTGCTTGCCCAAGGTTTCACCCTGCCAGGAATTGAATCGGAATTGTCTCTTGCTTATAAGGCATGTGCTCTAACCATTAAACTAACCTTGCATTTGATGCAGTGCCTTATCACGTCTGCAAGACATCTCAAAAGCACAGAATAGATTGTAAAGTGAATTGAGTGTATATTTTGTGGGCGAAACAGGGAATAGGGGATGTTAGGGAGAGTTGACATGAGATATAATAAAAAGATCCATGATGAGGACAGAAAGAACGGACACAAGACAAAGATAAACTAGCGTACAGATGAGCATAGAAGCAAATGGCAGAAAGGGTTAGTGAAGCAGATTGGTGTCAAATTCTGTCCAAGTTATTTTTCTCCCTATCACATCTTGATCTATTATATAACTTCTAACTCGGTTAAAACAAGGTTTTCCCATGTTTCAGATTAGAAAATATTTTATTCAAGAAAATCGTAGAGGCATTAATGAATGGAATGGGTGTAATAAAAAGATGATAGGTACCGGGGCATGATTTAGTTAAGAGATAGCTTTATGCTGCATTAAAAAAATGTAGGGCTGATATTCTGAAAGAATTACATCAAATGGGCTGAAGGGTATTTTTCACTTGGACCTCGTTTGTGCTCTTGTGATATGTGTGATGCTTACAGAAATAGAATTCTGTTGAAAGATAAGATAATTTGCACACAGAAATGTCGCACAAATGGCTATAAAATGAATGATAATAATCCTTGTGTTTGATAATAGTGCCTTATCACATCGTTGAGAGATGTCTCAAATCACTTCATAGAATATACTGTAAAGTGGAGTGACTGTGTTGTGTGGGCCCAATGTGGCAGCCAATTGTGCACAGCAGTGTTCCATAAATATGACCAGTTCAAAGAAATCCAAATGTTTTTTTTAATAAGAAACTGAATGGGACTCGGATGCATGTACAATTTAGGTGATTATACGATTTCTAAAGATAAGGTTTATGCGAGTTTAACTGTTGTAACTATTCTGTGAGATCTTATTATGAGGTGTTCTCTCCTCATTATATTATTTAGTTTTCTACCACAAGCAAGGTCGTAGCTATTCAGGTTAACTTTCCTGTATTATTGTTGTCTGGGCAGCAAAGCCCTTGAAAAAAACACAAAGGATGACGGAACTGACACATTTCAATTAGTAAAGCACCCTGAAATATGAGCCACTTAAACTCATCATTATTACATGTGCCTAACTGCCAATGACATATTTTCCATTACAAGGCGATACTACCTTTAGCAATAATAATATTTATTGAATTTTGATACAGCGCTTTCCACATCTTATCGACATCTCAAAGCGCTTCACAGAGTATACTGTAAATTGAATTGACTCCATATTTGTGAGTGAACATAGTTTCAAACAATTTCCTTCATTCATTGTAAGCCTTAAAGGTCTGATTGCTCTTTCCTAACCTTTTTGGAAAAAAAAGTATGTCGGTACTGTATACTCACAAAGAAATAGGGAGAACATTTTGCCTACAAATTACAGAGACACAAATTTTTTATAGTATGTCGGTAAAGTGCTTTGAGACATTTTCCCAACATGAAAGGTGCTATATCTAATGTAAAGCTTATTTTTAATATAATGTAAGTATGATCTTATTTCACTCTTTCAGTCAGTTATCCTAACCAGGCTTTACATAACACCACAAGATCTCACCAGTGCAACCTCCCTTCTGTTAGCTCCTGTAAATTGTCACTATTAATTTGGTCTTCGTATCATGGTCCCAATTTCTTGGGTCTGGCACAAGATTTGTTCCCAAGTGGAATGCCTCCTGAGAGTATCAAATGGCACATTCTCTATGCATTGCCATAACACACTATTTTGCAGGGATGTACTCAGAACTCACATTGCTGTTCACAGTTATATAGAAACAGAGGCACTTACAGGACCAGAAAACAATAATTGCAATCCATCTAGCCAATAACAATCTAAAATAATACAATACTATTAATAACAAGTTCCTATATTACACTATGTGTCAATCAATTTCTTCACCATGTACATGTGTCAAATTCCCTCTGAAATTTCTAATACAATTTTGCTTTCCTGGATAGTTTCACTCGTCTCCCTTCTTACCAACACTGGGGGGGTGAGGGGGTGGGGGTAGGGGTGGGGGAGAAATTCCACTTTGCTCTAAACTTATTCTGAGCATTTCAGAGTGTGCAGAATTCTTAAATTCAGTCTTAATTGATAATTAGCTTCAAAATTAAGACACTTGGGAATTTGTCATATTATGACAATAACAGCTTGCTCTGAAAAGCTAAAAAAAGTATAAATCCTACTGGAATTTTTTCCTTTTTATATTTGCACCCAAATCATCCAGTACCTGCTTCAATGCCTTTCATCGGAGCACCAAGTGTAGAATGAACACTGGCTTCACACATATTCACAAAAGGGGTGCAGATTAAGAAGGCCATTTCACCCATTTGAACTAATTCATCCTGGAATGGCTGCCACCCTCTCATTACAGTATTAAGATTTTTTTTTAAAAAATGAGATCAGCATGTTGATCTCAAACACCTTTCCTGGTAATAGCCGGTTCACTTGATAAAGAAATACTTCCTAGAGTTTGTGTTACGATTGCCCTTTGTGAACCTAAACCTGTATTTATTTTTGTTTCTGTCATGGAAAGCAATGAAAAATCAGATTAGCTGAACAAGTGCAGAAGGTGCCTACAAGAATACATGTTGTCTGTAATACTGTTCGGCTCCAACACTCACTCAAACCTTGGGCCACCATGACCTGTTTTCATGCATTTATCAAGTCTTGGCTTGACTATGACAATACTTGTTGGATTATCCGGGTCTTCCCTAAACAAGCTGTAGACTATCCAGAACTTTGTAACCGTGGCCTCTCTTCTCCAACAGTATTGTAGGATCTTTAACGCCTACCTGACAGCAGACAAGACCTTGGTTTAAGATCTCATCCAAGGATGGCAACTAGGATTGTTAGCCTTGTTGATAGGAGATGAAAAGAAAAGGCATGATAATGTTGTTGGTGGGATTCTTCTTTAGAATAGTTGACAACTAAATCGTTAATTTGCCTTTCATGTTCATATGCTCATTCCCTCCTGAGCATTTCCAGTATTGTATGGTTTAATTTTGTTTACATTAGTGAGGGGAAGAAAGAGAAATGAAAGGTTGAATGCAAAAGAGCAGCTGATTTTGGTACTACAGTTCACTTTGGAAAACCAGCTTGAGCCAAACAAATGTCAGACTGGTCAAGCTTCATTCAACATGATTAATTATAACTGGTGTGTGTGAACGTACTCCGCCTTTTGGAAAATAAATGTTGCCCTTTACGTTTGCAAATCATAGAATCATAGAATTTTACGGCACAAAAGGAGGCCATTCGGCCCATCTAGTCTGTGCCGGCTCTTTGAAAAGAGCGATTCAATCCCACTGCCCTGCCCGCTCCCCATAGCCTAATAGACCCGTTCTCCCTAAATAAAGATCTAATTCCCTTTTAAAAGTTGTTATCGAATCAGCCTCTACCACCTTTTCAGGCAATGCATTCCAGATTCGAACAACTCGCTGAGTGAAAAAATTTCTCCTCAGCTCCCCTCTACTGCGCCTTGAAACTATTTTAAATCTGTGACCACGAGTCACAGATTCACCCACGAGTGGAAATAGTTTTTCTCTATTTGCCCTGTCGAAACCCCTCATGATCTTATAAACCTCTATTAGGTCTCCCCTCAATCTTCTCTGCTCCAGAGAGAATAACCCTAGCCTATCTAGCCTCTCCTCATAGCTGAAGTCCCTCAATCCTGGCACCATCCTAGTAAATCTTCTTTGTACCCTTTCCAATGCCTTCACATCCTTTCTGTAGTGTGGTGACCAGAATTGAACACAGTATTCCAGCTGAGGCCTCACCAAAGTCCTATAGAGGTTAGTCAGCACTTCCTGACTTTTGTACTCTATACCCCTATTTATAAAGCCTAGTATCCCATATGCCTTCTTAACAGCCTTGTCTACCTGTCCTGCCACCTTCAACGAGTCACTAACACAAATCCCCAGGTCTCTCTGTTCCTTCACACCATTTAAAATTGTACTATCTAGCCTATATTGCCTCCCTTCATTTCTTCTCCCCAAATGCATCACCTCACACTTCTCTGCATTAAACTTCATCTGCCATGTGTCTGCCCACTTTACCAATTTGTCTATATCCTCTTGCAGATGGCTACTATCCTCCTCACTGTTTACTATTCTCCCTAACTTAGTGTCATCTGCAAACTTGGAAACTGTACTCCGTACACCCAAGTCCAGATCATTGATGTAGATTACAAACAGCAATGGTCCCAAAACCGATCCCTGTGGCACACCACTGCTCACTTCCCTCCAATCTGAAAAACAGCCGCTCACTACAACTCTCTGCTTTCTGTCTCGCAGCCAGTTGTGGATCCACACTGCCACTGTCCCTTTTACGCCATGGGCCTTTAATTTCATAATAAGTCTCTCATGTGGCACTTTGTCAAATGCCTTTTGAAAGTCCATGTAAACTACATCAACTGCGCTACCATTATCCACCCATTCCGTTACCTCATCAAAAAATTCTATCAGATTTGTAAGGCAAGATTTGCCTTTAACAAATCCATGTTGACTGTCCTTTATTAGCCTATATCTTTCTAAGTGAAGATCTACCTTGTCCCTGATTATGGACTCTAGAAGTTTGCCCACTACCGACGTTAGACTGACTGGTCTGTAGTTACCAGGCTTGTCCTTCTGCCCCTTTTTATACAAGGGAGTAACATTAGCTATCCTCCAGTCCTCTGGCACGACCCCTGTGTCCAAGGAAGATTGAAAGATCGTGGCCAGAGTCCCTGCTATTTGCTCCCGTGCCTCACTTAGTAACCTAGGGTGCATCCCATCCGGACCAGGTGACTTATCCACCTTGAGCGACGTCAACCTTTTTAGCACTTCCTCTCTGGTTATAATTATTCTATCCATTTCTCCTACCCTCTCCTCTAATACCATGGCATTGGCTGTATCCTTTTCTTTTGTGAAGACAGAGGCGAAGTACTCATTCAGTACATCAGCCATGCCCTCTGCCTCCACAATGAGATTTCCTCCTAGGTTCCTAATTGGCCCCACCCTCTCCTTGACCAACCTTTTACTCTTAATATGTTGGTAAAAAACCTTAGGGTTCCCCTTAATCTTACTCGCTAATTGTTTTTCATGCAGTCTCTTTGCCCCTCTAACTTCCTTTTTTAGTTCTATCCTACACTTCCTATATTCTGCTTTGTTCCCTTCTGAATTTTGAGCCTGACACTTATCATAAGCCTCTTTTTTTTGTTTTATTTTGGCCCCGATTTCCTTAGTCATCCAGGGAGGTTTGGATGCCTTACATTTCACCTTTGTGGGGATGCTTTTGACCTGTGCCTGAACTATCTCCTCTTTGAACGATGCCCACTGCTCGTTAGTTGTCTTACCTGCCAATTTTTCTTTCCAATCCACCTTGGCTAGGTCCCACCTCAACTCATTGAAATTAGCCCTTTTCCAGTTGAGTGTCCTCACCTGTGATCGTTCCTTATCCCTTTCCATAATTATTCTGAATCTAACGATATTGTGGTCACTATTCCCTAGATGCTCACCTACAGAAACCTGTTGAACTTGCCCTACCTCATTTCCCCAAACTAGATCCAGCAATGCTTCTTTCCTCGTTGGACTGGAAACATACTGATCAAGAAAGTTGTCCTGCACACACTTCAGGAATTCTTCTCCCTCCTTGCCCTTTACTCTACTATTCTGCCAGTCTATGTTGGGATAGTTGAAGTCACCCATTATCACTACTCTATTAGTTCTGCATTTCTCCGTGATACGCTTGCAGATCTGCTTGTCTATCTCCTCCCCACTATTTGGTGGTCTATAGTATACCCCTAACAGTGTAACTGCACCTTTTTTATTCCTCAATTCTAAGCAGATAGATTCGGTTTTTAGTCCTTCTTCCACCTCGTTCCTTTCTAAGGCAGTCACTGAGTCCTTAACTAAAATTGCCACCCCGCCCCCTTTTCTCCCCTCTCTATCCCTCCTGAATACATTATAACCAGGAATGTTCAACTCCCATTCCTGCCCATGCTGGAGCCAAGTCTCTGTTACTGCTATAACATCATATCGCCTCGCAGCAACCTGAGCCTGCAGCTCACCAATTTTATTTCTCAAACTTCGTGCATTTACATACATGCACTCTAAGGCACAAATTACTTCCTCTGCATTTTTCTCCCGTCTTACCTTTACCCCTGTCCTCTTTATTACCCCAATAATAAAGTAATAAATCATTACTTTTCCCCTTCCCTCTTTGACCCCCACCACCACCCCCGACAAAATGACATCTTGTTCTACTGGTATTGTTTGATTCCAATTGAGACAAAGAGCCTGGAGCGAAGGTTGTGGGAAACGCCCTCAGCACACTGTCATCAGAAAACTCCTGAAATTTTCATCTCTGAATGTTGTCATTGAAATGAAGTTATGTACCATGTTTACATTCAATCTCTGCAACAAATGTTCACCCCCAACACTACCTCCTGACGCGAAAGGCGCTCTATAAATGTAATGTTGTTGTTGTACCTCACCCCAATGCAGATGAAACCCTCGTCACATATTCATCATCTCCAGACTTGATTTCCCCACTGCCCCTGATCTCTCGAGCTTCACTCTCCATATTATTTTGAAGTATACACCCCACTTTCTCTCCTGTACAAAGCTCCATAAGCCCATCACCAGATTCCAACAGTGATCCTAGCCTATCATTCAATAGATTGACTTTAGAATCCTTATCCTTACTTATAAAGACCTTTATGGCTTTTTCACTCTCTGACTGCTTTGCTGTGATCCAACTCCTCTCTACTACACCAACTCTGGTATGCTTCATTTGCTCTCACACAACCAGCATTTTTCTACTTTTCCCTTGAAAACTCTTTCCTTGCTCCCTGGAATCCTGTCTCTGCATCTCATTATTTATTATTTAATGTGCATTTTTCTTTCATGTTACAAATTCCCACAATAAAACTATTCCAAACCCATAGCAGTGGCAACCTGAGTTAGCAGCCAGGTGAGGCCACGTGATGCCACTTAAACCAATCTGCCAATGTATCCTAATCCGCTCCACATCCAATCAATATAAGAGCAAAATTTTACATGCTGCTAAATAGCCACACTCTGATTGTATCCTGTAGTTCAATGGTTAGAGCACTTGCTTTACAAGCGAGAGACGTGAGTTCAATTCCCATCAGGGCGAAACCGTAGGCAAATTTCCTTACTCTACAAGTCTAACAATAATCCCTCAAAAGAAAAATAATAATTGGGTAATTTCAATCCACGACTGTTTGGGGAAATCGCTGTGCGCGATTCGCTGCCGCGTTTCTACCCACAAATATACAGTCAATTCACATTACAGTATATTCTGTGAAGCGCTTTGAGACATCTAGAAGATGTGCAAAGTGCTATAGAAAATGCAAGGATTATTATTAATATAATTACTCTATTTAGCTAGGGTGCATCGATATGGAAATTTTCCGATTTAGATATATCGATGGGCTCATATCGAGATATACCAAAATATCAATATTTTCGGGTTTTTCGTACTGCGCATGCGCGCATGGCGCACACATTTATTCAGGGTACGAGCGCATTCGGGGCCTATCTCTTCAGGAGGTAAATATCTTTCTCTCTCTGTGCCTCTCACACTCACTCTCTCCATCTCTGTGTTTTTCTATCTGTGTCTCTGTGTCTCTCTCCTCTCTCACATCCCCCCCATCTCTATCTATCTGTATATTATCACATCCACCTCGTCTCTCCCCCAACCCCCCCCACTCCCGCCGCCGTCCCTCTCTCCTCCCCCCACCGCCGCCGTCCCTCTCTCCCACCCCACCCACCCCCGCCGTCTTTCCCCCCACCCCTTGCATACCTGTATATTGTATTTGAGTACTAAGAATACAATATGGCGGCTTTGCACCTCGGTCTGTGCATTGTGTATAGAGATGAGCATTCTGGGTCTTGTAGTTCAGTGTGTGCGCATTCCGATTTTTTCCCTCGATATATCGACTTGTTCGATACATTGATATTTTTGAAATGCCTATATCGGCGTATCGATATGAAAATTATATCGGGTTTTAGCGATATATCAATATATCGCTGGACCCTATATTTAGCAGGTGTGGCAAATAATAATAAACTTTTCATTTGATCTACGCATTTCATGGCAGGAGGATGTCTCAAAGTGCTCCACGGGATTTATTATGAATCCTGCATTTACTGTGTCTTTTATAGGCAAAATGTGGCAACCAGTTTGTGCTCAGCAATGTCCACATACAACCATGAAATAAATGCCTCATTTTATTTGGGGGATTGTTGAACAAAACACTGGAGGAAACTTCCTCTCTTTTTTTGAGATCATAGATCTTTGCCATCCTCCTGAATATCTCATCTAAAAATGGAATGCTTCCCCAGGACTCCTTTGGAGTGTCAGCATTGACTTGAATGTCATGATGTGAGACTTGAATGCAGAGCCTTCTAATTCAGGGGCACGAGTACAGTACTCTAAAATGAGTTGGGCTGACAAAACTCTGCCAATGGTATTATAAAAGACTACTCAATAAAAAGGTATGAGACAAGATCAATTACCTGGGAAAGAGAAAGACTGAGGGAGAAATTTCAAAGAAACATAAATCATTTTGTCGTTTGAAACAACAGCAGCACAAAGGATACAATTATCAGTACAGTACTATAGTGCACAATGGATTAAAGGTGACGCACAAGCTCAGACACAAGGATTTGACAAACGTGATAGAGGAATATGGATAGCTTTCCTAAAGCTATAAATAAATCCCACATTGATAAATGGATTAGAAAAAATAACTCAAATCACATAATAGAGGAAATCCTCCTTGTGAAAACAAAGAGAAGTCCATCTTATCCAAAATGATATCTGTTAACACAGTGGCACACTGCTGTCAGAACACCGATTCAAGGTAAAAACATGACATGCTTAACTATACTGCAGAGTCCCAGATCTTAGCATTGTATCTCTGTGGAGAGATGTGATTGCCTGTTCAAATGAACTGTTTGAAACGAGTTGGGAAAAGTTCCTGGTGCCACAGCCAACAGCTAAACTGTTTATTCACTTAATTGGCTGCCTTATTTGCCTACAAAAGAGAATTTGTCCCATTATCCTGACTAACAAGCACCCAAATATAATTGGTCTGTCATATTATAGCTGTTTGTGGGACAATACTGTATTTAAATTGGCTGTCATATTTGCCTGAAGTTATATTTTATCCTGTGAAGCATTTTGAGACGTTCTCTCGATACGAAAGGCATTACACCAAATGCAGTAACAAAAACGTAAAGATTATTAGTATTGAATTAATTTATAGTACTTTGACATTGTAAGTGCTATATCAAATGCAAAGATTATTAAAACATTTTACATTATAAATATAATGTTACACTGTAGGTCTAAAATGCATTGCAGCTATTTATAAATGTTGTTTATGAATTTATTAGATTTAGTAAATTATGCAGAAAGTTGCAATATAGAATGGTTGAATAAGCTCCCAAAGTCAGACTTTAAAACATCAGGGCATATTTTTTCTATAATATAATGTGAAATTTGAGCAGCCTTAAACTTAAGGTGGGACATACCTCAGGCTTTGTTCCTATTGCACTTTTGCCTGGTTTCAACCTTGTAAAAAAATATAACTCTACTTTCCACTTTAACAGGCAGAGCTGCTGAGTAGCCTGAGATGATCAGAGGAGAAGGGGAGAAAATGTTGGGGGAGAAAATGTGGGGCGATAAGGAAGAGAAAATCTTCTGAATCTACTCTGCTACTCTTATAAATCAGTCATATTCATTGCTTCAACTTCATTTCATAGCCAGGTTTTGAATTATTTTTATTGATTTCATTTATAGTACAGGTACATAGACATTTTCTTTCAAAGAGTCTGTTTAATTATCTCAGTTTAGCAGTGTTTGTGTCTGCACATGAGTAGGAGTCAATGAATGCTGTTTGACAGCTGATATCGCTTCCCATTGTAATTGAAACATTGAAATAAGATGTGTACATTTATTATTAATAGGTGTGATAGGTGTAATAACACACCCAGCTTCTGTTCTCCCACTGACTATAATGGGGAGTGAGTGAGTACTGGCTGGACTGGCTGCTGATGTACTCTTGTAGGCATTTTCCTTCCCACCTGCCTAGCTAATCTGATCTTTCTCTGCTCTCCATGACAGATAAAGCAGAAGAATAAGGGCCCAACCTATTCAATCGATATGAGATGTGTTGACAATGAAAATGGTTTTCATTAGGATCTTATGGAGTCCTGTAGCTCAATGGTTAGAGGACTTGCCTCACAAGCAGAAGATAAATTGATTATTGTTTGATTTCCGGCAGAGCAAAATTGTGGACAGGTTTCTTACTCCACACGCTAATAATCTCTCAAGAGACAATAACAATAATAAATTGGTCACTTCAATCCATGACTGTTTGTGGGACACTAATGTGCGCAATTGGTGAGTGTTTCGCTCACAAATCTATAGTCAATTCACTTTACAATATATTCTGTGAAGCGCTTTGAGATGTCCAGAAGTGCTTTATCAAATGCAAGGATGTTGTTGTTGCACATACATAAGAATATATAGGGAATAGAAAGGTATAGGTGGGAGTAATGAGTGAGTGGAGAGTATGAACACCAGTGCAGACAATTTGGGCCAAATGATTTATTTCCATGTGCTACAATCTATGTACATTTTGTAAATCTATGTAAATAAGTCTTAACATAAACATGTCATGTAAATAAATGTCATTGATCCAACTAACTCAAGGGCAGGGAGTTACCTGGTCCTGTCAGTAAATAATTCACTTTTACAGATGCATGTAATATACAGTATGACTCACTGATCTAGATGGAAAATTTGTGATGAACTGGAAAATAGGGTGTAGGAATATGTATTGTGGTCCCCTTCTCCATCCCAGCACTACTGCTGAACTCCTTGGTGTTAATTCAATGAACTACATAGTACAGTAAAACCTTGATAACCCAGCCCGGTTGGGCCCACTCACCTCCAGATTTTGGAGTTTGCCAGTATTTGTAACCTAGCCCAGAAACCAGCCTGTAAACACAGCACTGAAGGGAAACAATGACCCAGCGGCAATTACTGTGCCGGGTAACAGAGTGACGCCAGTGTGAACTGCAAGCAGCTGTTCTGAATTTTGGGAGATTTGCCGGACATTAGAAACAAAAATGCTGTTTGTGTTTTGAAATCCTGCCGGTTTTAAGGAGTTGGCGACTTTCGTAATGTTGGATTATTGAGGTTTTACTGTACGTTGTTTCTGAAATGCACTTTTTTAAAATCTTTGCAGACTCTATTCCGGATTATTGAGGAAAAATGAGTTGGAGTTTACTGCGTGACGTTTTGAGTGGAGTGAATAAATACTCCACTGCATTGGGTCGCATCTGGCTGACTGTTATGTTCATATTCCGAGTCCTTATCTACGTGGTGGCAGCTGAGCGTGTCTGGAATGAGGAGCAGAAGGAATTCACATGTAACACAAAACAACCTGGTTGTGAGAACGTGTGTTTTGACAATGTCTTTCCTGTGTCTCAAGCAAGACTTTGGGCACTGCAACTTATTATGGTTTCCACTCCTTCCCTTCTAGTTGTCATGCATGTATCTTATAGAGAGAACAGGGAGAAGAAACATCACAAAAAATTGTATCTAGACAAAGGAAACATAGATGGTGGGCTGTGGTGGACATATGTTTTCAGTCTACTGTTCAAAACAGGAGTTGAGGTTGGCTTTTTGATTCTGTTTAACTGGATGTACACAGGATTCTCTCTTCCTCGCCTTGTGAAATGTGAGGTCTCTCCCTGCCCCAATGTGGTAGATTGTTTTATTGGTCGTCCAACAGAGAAGACTATCTTTATCTACTTCATGGCTATCTCCTCAGGGCTTTGCATTGTGCTAAATATTTGCGAGCTGAGCTACCTTTTGACAAAACGCTGTGAACGATTCTGGACCAAGCGCTACAGTCAGCAAAATCAACAATACAATCATGTTCAAGTCAAAAACGATCTGTTGAAAAGGACATCTGCCTTGAAAGGTCCAAATGCACTTAAAAATAAACATAGCTCTTTGACTTCTTCCACTAGCTTTCACACAATGTGAAAACAGTTTTACCAGAGGTGCCCACACTTGTAAATCCACCAATATTGACATTGTGCAACCATCATTATAATATCTAGGATCACTACAATAATGAAGTTACTGCCTGGAATTCCTTCATGGTATTGTTTGAAGAGGTTTTCACAACTTGAATGCTTGTGAATGGGGTGGTAAAGCATAGAATTGAAAATTTATTATGCATGTTATTGGAGAAAATATACCTGGCAATGTGACATATCCATGTAAGGGTCAATTGCAGAATGCACTACTGTGGTATCTCTTGCAGGTTTGTTCATCAGTTCTGATCCCACAGAAAAATAAATGAGGGATCCCTTCGCCCATATATGACCGTTTCAACTAATCATTATTCCTTTGTACAGTAAAATTCCGTTTATCCTGCACCCGATCAACCGTAACTTCTGTATAACCGGCATCGCAAAAAAAAGGTCCACATTCAATTAACCAGAACTTATCCGGAAAAATGCATTGAAATTTTTTTTTTTTCGTTTTCGGCCGAATATTGGGCAGGCACTTTAACCAGCATTGGCCAGGTCCTGAGGGTGCCGGATAAACGGGCTTTTACTGTACATCGTATGCAGAAGACATTTCCCTCTCCAGTCCATTAAATGTCTGTGTTACGTTTAATTGATTGGATAGATAGAAAGCCATTGGCGAAGGCTTAGAACATTACCTGGGTTGATGTCTCATTGTCATAATGCAAAATTGCACAAAAGTAACTCGCATGTTCTGACATAAGAGAGTGAAATGTACTGTGATCCAAAGATCTTGTTTCGATAGTCGTGAAGGGCTATTTGTATAACGTGTCTCTTCTCCAATTGGTACCTGTAAGAGTTGATCTTTCCACCTCTTCCCTCCACAAGCTACAGATTACTCAGCACTCGGCAGCTTGCGTCCTCTCCCACACCAGGCTCCGTGAACCCATCACCTGCATCCTCACCTGGCTCCACTGGCTGCTAATCATAAAATCATAGAATTTTACGGCACAAAAGGAGGCCATTCGGCCCATCTAGTCTGTGCCGGCTCTTTGAAAAGAACAACTAAATCCCACTGCCCTGCTCTCTCCGCATAACCTAACAGACCTGTTCTCCCTAAATAAAGATCTAATTCTCTTTTAAAAGCTGTTATCAAATCAGCCTCCACCACCTTTTCAGGCAATGCATTCTAGATTCGAACAACCCGCTGAGTGAAAAAGTTTCTCCTCAGCTCCCCTCTGCTTCGTTTTGAAACAATTTTAAATCTGTGACCACGAATCACAGATTCACCCACCAGTGGAAACAGTTTTCCCTTATTCACCCTGTCGAATCCCCTCATGATTTTGTAAACCTCTATTAAGTCTCCTCTCAACCTTCTCTGTTCTAAGGAGAATAAACCTAACCTATCTAGCCTTTCCCCATAACTGAACTCCCTCAATCCTGGTACCATTCTAGTAAACCTTCTTTGCACCCTTTCCAATGCCGTAACAGCCTTTCTAAAGTGTGGTGACCAGAATTGGACACACTACTCCAGCTGAGGTCTAACCAAAGTTTTATAGAGGTTAGTCAGCACTTCCTGACCTTTGTACTCTATACCGCTATTTATAAAGCCTAGTATCCTATATGCCTTCTTATCGGCTTTGTCTACCTGTCCTGCCACCTTCAGAGTCACTAACACAAATCCCCAGGTCTCTCTGTTCCCTCACACCCCTTAAAATCCCTGAGGATAGAGTTCAAAATCCTTACCTTCATTTTCAAAACCCTCCACAGTACCCTAAGTTGCTCCTCTATGACCAACTAACTCCTCTGCCCTGAACGCTGCAGCCTCTCTGCCCCCACCCTCTGGAACTCCATCCCCAAATCCCTTTGCCTTGCTCTCTCGCTTGCCTCCTTTAGAGCTCAACTCAAGAACGTCGTCTTGAACCATACCTTCTGTCACCCTCCTGCCCTCCACACCTCCTGATCCCTAGTTTGGGTGGACGTCCTGGACGGTTCAGCGTTTTGGGAAGTCCTCCTAAGGAGCAATACAAATGTTGCTGAGGTTGCATGGTTGCATGGCTGCAATGCTGAAGCACTAGTAAAGTTCTGCATCGCTCCGAGACCTATCCTACATGACGGGCACTTTGTAAGCTATTGTTCTTGTCTTTGCTGAATTAAAAAATGTACAATGATTTAGTTCTTGCCACGTTATGTTGAATTCCTTCAGGACCTATGGCACAATCAGTAGATAGACAGCCTTGATCTAATATCAAATATCACTTCAGCATCACAACCACAAGATATTCTCAAGAGTATCTTCAGCACTGCAGCAAGAAAACAATGTTACTCAGAAACACACAATTAATTGTACATGCTAAATAAATTATAATACAACTAGCTTTTATATAATGCTTTTCACATTGGAAGGATGTTTCAAAGTGCTTACAAACCTCTATACTGTCATATTTTATATTGCCATCAGAACGTCTTGGTTGAATTATAGCTTCCCAGCAGGGGTTTAATCAAGCCAATCACTTAAACATACTGAAATGCAAAATACTGCAGATGCTGGAAATCTGAAACAAAAACAGAAATCGCTGTGAATCCTCAGAGGTGACGATGGATAGTGGACCCGAAACGTTGACTCACTTTCCTTTCTCCATAGATGTTGCCTGACTTAAACAAGCTAGAATACTCTGATAGCCTTGAGTAAAGTTACCACCTGGAAAGCACTAGGCAGTGATGGGAGGGTTGTTGCATTGTATTGGCGATGCCATCCTTCAGATGAGACATTAAGTCAAGACCTTGAACCTGAACTGTCTGACTTATGTTCAGGTGAAAGATCCCATATCACTATTAGAAGAGGGAGTTTCTTGCTGGTTTCTGGCCAGGAAAATCCCAAATAAGAAAATGGATCACTGATCGCTGATCCTTACCTGTTTGTGGGACATGGCTATGTGCAAAATGGCTACTGCGTTCACCCACAAAAAAAGTCAATCTACTTTACATCTTGTGAAGCGCTTTGAAACATACTGACAATGTGATAAAAGTTCTGTATCAAATGTAAGGATTATTATTACAGGTAAATGTGGAAACGTGCACAAGCAGGGAAATTGGATTTAAAAGGTAGAGAAGTGCTGTGAATTAATACAATAGAGAACAGGCTCAATGTACCGAATGATCTACTCTTGTTCCTAAATTCATATTGTGATGTTTCCAATATTTCTTGTTTCCGCCCACTTCAGACAAAAGATAGGGAACAATGTCATCATCCGCAATACATGCACTATGAATAGAAATACAACCAAAACAAGTTATGAAACCCAATTTGTGTTTGAGAATAAAAAAGAAATTCTTGCATATGATACAGTACCTCTCACTAAAGGTGGATCTCTAACAGCAACTGACAGGATTTATACAGACAATGTAATGACTGTCTATTTTTAAAGCATTACACGGCAGCCAATTTGCATATAACAAAATTACATTTATCGAGCGCCTTTCACTTCGGGAGGACGTCCCAAAGCGCCAAACAATCAGGTCAGAACCTGAGCGGGGGGGAAGTGTCGGGGTAGGGGGAAGGTGAAGGAGAGTAGGAGAGGTGGAAGAGTTAGGAAGCGAGCAGAAGGCACGGTCGAAGAGGAAGGTCTTAAGACGGCTTTGAAGGAGAAAAGAGAGGAAGTGAGGCAAAGGGATTGCAGGATGGAGATCCACTGTGTTGGGAGCAGAGAGGCTGAATGCCCGACCACCGATGGTGGGGCGGTTAGGGGTGGATATTATAGGCCTTTTGCCCGGTCCGGTGTTGCAAGCGGCGGATCATCTCGCCGCGGGAGATCCAGACGGCGGTGGGGCTGCTGCTGCCGGGCGAGCGGGCCAGACACCCCGTGTCCGAGGTACCAGGGCCGTCACCAAGTCACCGGCTGAGGAGCCGGTCGGTTTGGAGGCATGTCACCACACTGGACCCTGTTTCCACCATTCTAAAGATCGTCCGGGCGGGCGGCGAGGACAAGGAGCGGTTGCTGGACGATTGTTGGTTGTTGATTGTTGTTGTTTTTGTCATTAATATTATTGCTTTTGTTTATTGTTGATTTTGTTGTTTATTGTTGCTGTTTGATTTCCTCTCCCCCCTTGCCCCCTGGCCTTCCACCTTCTTCTTCCCTCACTCCCTTTCCCCACTTTCTCTCCCCCCTTTCCCCCTTCCCTCCCTCTGCCCCCCCCTTATCTTGCCCCCCCACGCACCTTTCCCTCCCTCTCTCCCCTCGTTCCCCTTTCTCCCCCCTCTTCCTCCTTGACTTTACCCACCCCCCACCTTTCCCTCCCTCTCCCCCCTTGCCCTCTTTTCCCCCTTTCTCCTCAGGCCCCATTTCCATGACTGCTTGTGGGACACCGCTGAGCGCAATTTGGCTGCTGTATTTCGCTCACAAATATACAGTCAATCTTCCTACTCCTCTTCATTCTGCCCCCAACACCCCCCCCCCTGCTCTTGTCCCTACCAATGTACAGCGCCTTGGGACGTCCTCTCAACGTGAAAGGCGCTATATAAATGTAAGTTTTGATTGATTGATTGATTGGTTGATTGATTGGTTAATTGATTGATTGGTTGGTTGGTTGATTGATTGATTGATTGATTGATTGATTGATTGATTGATTGATACAGCAAATACACTCCATTGAAACAGACCAGATACATGCAGTGAGTTACATAGATTTGGTCTACTTCAGTGTTCCATTGCATTTGGTCTATCCCCACCCTCGCCCCCCTCCTCACCTCCATCATCACCCCCAACCCACCCCACCCACCCCGGGGTTACTGCTGTAGGGGGCGCTCTCTCTGGGAGGCCGCGTTGTAGGGGGCGCTCTCTCTGGGAGGCCGCGCTGTAGGGGGCGCTCTCTCTGGGAGGCCGCGTTGTAGGGGGCGCTCTCTCTGGGAGGCCCCGCTGTAGGGGGCGCTCTCTCTGGGAGGCCCCGCTGTAGGGGGCGCTCTCTCTGGGAGGCCGCGTTGTAGGGGGCGCTCTCTCTGGGAGGCCCCGCTGTAGGGGGCGCTCTCTCTGGGAGGCCCCGCTGTAGGGGGCGCTCTCTCTGGGAGGCCCCGCTGTAGGGTCGCTCTCTCTGGGAGGCCCCGCTGTAGGGGGCGCTCTCTCTGGGAGGCCCCGCTGTAGGGTCGCTCTCTCTGGGAGGCCCCGCTGTAGGGGGCGCTCTCTCTGGGAGGCCCCGCTGTAGGGGGCGCTCTCTCTGGGAGGCCCCGCTGTAGGGGGCGCTCTCTCTGGGAGGCTGGACCCCGGCTCAGACAGACTTGTGGTGGGGGGGGAGGGGCCACCTCATCACCAACATGGCACCGGCCTCACTGCAGCTGCACCTGGAGATCAGAAACAACATACACCGCGGACACCTCGTGCTGGGGTAACAGTGACCACCGCACTGTCAGTACTGGGGGGGGGGGGGGGGGGTGCGTGTGGGGTTGTGTGTGTGTGTGTGTGGGGGGGGGGGGTTGTGTGTGGGGGGGGGTTGTGTGTGTGGGGGGGGTTGTGTGTGTGTGTGTGGGTTGTGTGTGTGTGTGTGGGGGGGGTTGTGTGTGTGTGGGGGGGGGTTGTGTGTGTGTGTGGGGGGGGGGGGTGTGTGTGTGGGGGGGGGGGGGTTGTGTGTGTTTGTGTGGGGGGGGGGGTTGTGTGTGTGTGTGTGGGGGGGGGGTTGTGTGTGTGTGGGGGGGGGGTTGTGTGTGTGTGGGGGGGGGGGTTGTGTGTGTGTGGGGGGGGGGTTGTGTGTGTGTGGGGGGGGGGTTGTGTGTGTGTGTGGGGGGGGGGGGGTTGTGTGTGTGTGGGGGGGGGGGTTGTGTGTGTGGGGGGGGGTTGTGTGTGTGTGTGGGGGGGTTGTGTGTGTGTGGGGGGGGGGGGTTGTGTGTGTGTGTGGGGGGGGGGGGGTTGTGTGTGTGTGTGGGGGGGGGGGGGTTGTGTGCGTGTGGGGGGGGGTTGTGTGTGTGGGGGGGGGGGTTGTGTGTGTGGGGGGGGGGGGTTGTGTGTGTGTGGGGGGGGGTTGTGTGTGTGTGGGGGGGGGGGATTGTGTGTGTGTGTGGGGGGGGGGGTTGTTTGTGTGGGAGGGGGGGGGGTTGTGTGTGTGGGGGGGGGGTTGTGTGTGTGTGTGGGGGGGGGGGTTGTGTGTGTGTGTGGGGGGGGATTGCGTGTGTGTGTGGGGGGGGGGTTGTGTGTGTGGGGGGATTGTGTGTGTGTGGGGGGGGGGGGTTGTGTGTGTGTGTGGGGGGGGGGTTGTGTGTGTGTGTGGGGGGGGGGGGTTGTGTGTGTGTGTGGGGGGGGATTGTGTGTGTGTGGGGGGGGGGGGGTTGTGTGTGGACCCTCTATGCCCCCCCCCCCCCCCCCCACATTAGAGAATGTAGAGGCTGCTTGTGGGGTACTAATGTTACCAGCGAGTACAGTACAGTATTGCAGTCTCATTAATAAAGCAATGTTTCAAATATAGTTTTGGCTTTGCTTATTTTATCTTGCGGGCAATGCTCGGGGCTAATCCTAGTTCTTTTAAAAAGCAATTTGGTTTTCATGTTGAGTAGTATTTAATAGTGAAAATGTGGTAATGTATCCGGCGTGGTTTGTAACTCCCAGGGCAAATCCTGAGGGGTGTGTTAGTGCCCGCTGCACCCTGACTTATTTACTAAATACATTGCTGACTGTTTGCTGAAAGCAACAGACTGGGCTCTCTTGCTATTGTAGTCTATTCCACTTTGTAGTACTGGTACTGCGTGCGGATCTCACAGCTCCTGCATCTGAAACCAGCTTGATCTGGGTGGTCTGAGCAGACAATAATAATCATTGCATTTGATGTAGCGTTTTTCACATCTTATCGACGTCTCGGAAAGCGGTTCACAGAATATACTGTAAAGTGAATAGACTGTATATTTGTGGGTGAAACGCGGCAGCCAATTGCGCACAGCAGTGTCCCACACACAGTCATGGATTGAAATGACCAATTTTATTATTGTGTTTTTTTTTGAGGGATTATTACTAGGCGTGTGGAGTAAGGAAACTTGCGCAAGGTTTCACCCTGACCTGCCTGGATTCGAACACAGGTCTCATGCATGTAAGGCAAGTGGTCTAACCACTGAGCTACAGGAGCACTGGCAGATAGACTGCAAGTGCAAATCGAAGCTGCCCAACACACTCATACCAAACAAAAACGCAAAATACTGCAGATGCTGGAAATCTGAAATAAAAACAGAAATTGCTAGGAACACTCATCAGGTCAGGCAGTATCTATGGAGAAAGGAAAAGTGAGTCAACGTTTCGGATCCATGACCCTTCGTCAGAACTAGCAAAGGGTCGTGGACCCGAAACGTTGACTCACTTTTCTTTTCTCCATAGATGTTGTTTGACTTGCTGAGTGTTCCCAGCAATTTCTGTTTTTGTTACAGACTCATACCAAATATTGGTTTCAAAATTGCAGCAAAATTGTGGAATGTGAAGCCAGCGTAACTCAGATTCTTGTGAGATAAACCCATGGATCGCTTGTTTTATGGTCTTCTAAGAGATCAGAAATCAGTTTATTAAAACGGGTAGAATAGTCAATTGGAAAGAAAGCTCTTCTGATTGTATTCCTTTTATTTTGCAGAATGTTTCAAAGAAATAGCACACACTTTATATTACTACAACTATAACAAGAACTACTGTAATTCAAGAACTACTCAGATTCAAAGTGTTTGTAAATTCACTATAATAAATCAGAGTAGTCTTATACAGTATAAAGAGACCATTGGAGTTGCAATAAATGACCATTATCCTATTTACGTTAACGAGCAGTGTAATGTTTCCAGTACTGATGTACGGTATTTTGTTTTGGATGCAAAATCTACAACATTCTTTGTATTTCAAGTTTTAAAAATCGCAATTTAGTAGAGAAAGTGGGATATCTTGGGTATGTATTCCTGTATACTCTCCCTGCCAACTCAATAGATGAATTGTTGTTATTACAATATTTATCACCAAATATCAGATTTCCTCCTGAGGTGAAAGGTGCTATATAGATGTAATTTTTGTTGTTATTTAGGAGAGGTTTGGAGCATAGGTGAGTGGGAGATCAGTTAAAGCAAAATGTGGAGAGGGACTTGCTTGACAGCTGAGTAGTGGATGTATTGATGTGAGAATACCTTCAAAACTAAGTGTACTTCCAGTCATGTTGATTTTCAAAAACCATGGCATAGAAATCTTGTGTAGTACAATCCAGTGTTGAATACTCACTATGTTATTCATTATTCTCTAATGCTGAGATTCATTGAGAAAAAGCTATGGAGGAAATGATGGCAAAGTCCATTCTCATTTTCACGCAAGGAATGGCTGGTAACAAGGGAGTTCTTAACTACAGTAATTGACTAACATGTGTGTCTCACTCCTCCTCTACGATGTAATTTAATTTAATACTAGCTGTAGCTGTTGCAAAGTGCTTCACAGAATATACTGTGAAGTGAATTGACTGTATCGCAAAACACAGAGCCAATTGCACACAGCAGTGTCTCACAGACAGTGGTGGATTGAGTGACCAAATTATTATTTTTTAACATGATTATTATCCCTGGAAAAGCGATCCATTGATTGACTAACAACCTGGTCCCTACTTGCTGCTAGGTAAACAGGTGTGTGGATTAAAGAAGTTTGCCCAACATTCGCCCTTCCTGGGAATTGAACGCAGGTCAACTCGCTTGCGAGGCCGGTGCACTAAGTTACAGGACTCCATACAGAAAGCTTGAATTGGAGGCGAATAGGTGGGTGGGAGCTTGTGTGGAATATAAACACTGTATGGACTAGTTGGGCGTATTGGACTATTTCCTTGACGTATCACTGTGCAAATCTATGTGATGGACTCCCATTGTGTCGGGCAAACTGTCTCACAGCTTTGAACTGATGTTTGCCCATCTTCTTAAATCAGATTGGGGTAAATGTTGAGTGAGCTTTGTTTGATGCACTATACTTGTCACGTCATTTTCTTGCAATGTGCAGAACTGGAGATTAAACCCATCAAAGAACTGGTCTTGGGACGCAATCTAAACCAATTTGCCATAATACCAGCTGGGAGGCTGTCACAAACAGAAAAGGAGTGAAACGTTGGGCAAGTTTCTGTACTCCACACCCCTTTGCTTACCCGGCATTAAGTAGGAACTCAAGTAGTCGATTGGCGGGTTGGTTTTCTTGGCGTAATAATCTATACAGAACAAATTAAAATATATATATTTGGTCACTCAATCCATGTTTCTGGGATACTGCTGTGCGCAATTGCCTGCTGTGGTTTGCCCACAAAATATACAGTCAATAAATTTTACTTTATATTCTATGAAACTTCTTTGAGACATCTCGAAGATGCAATAAGTTGATCATCAAATGCAAGTATTATTATTAAATCCATCATCCATGCTTAATAGTATCCAAGGCAGACAGAGTTCCACATATGCATGCCGCCTACACATTAAAATTTCCCAGTGTCTGGAATAGAATGTGCACTCTCTGGAGGGAAGTGCATGCTGTTTATCTAATTTCAGAGAGTATTTAGCGCTGGTGGGTAAGCGACAAGCATTATTACTGTATAAGAGAGATTGGAGCTTATTTTTGTTCCAAATTGATCAACATGATATGCAATATCCCCATCTACATAGTAGGGAACGGCGATATATCGGTATATCGCTAAAACCCGATATGATTTTCATATTGATATGCTGATATAGACATTTTAAAAATACCGATATATCAAAAAACGATATATCAAGGTAAAAAATCGGGATGCGGGCACAATCAACTACACGACCCGAATGCTCATCTCTATACACAATGCACAGACCGCGGTGCAAAGCCGCCATCTTGTATTCATAGTCCTCGAATACAATATACAGGTATGCAAGGGGTGAGGGGAGAGAGACGGCTGTGGGTGGGGGGGGGTGAGGGGGAGAGACACTGCTGGGGGGGGGGTGAGGGGGAGAGAGACGGCTGGGGGGTGGTGAGGGGGAGAGAGACGGCTGGGGGGAGGGGGAGATAGACGGCTGGGGGGGGGAGAGGGGGAGAGAGACGGCTGGGGGGGGGAGAGGGGGAGAGAGATGGCTGGGGGGGGGGGGGGAGAGGGGAGAGAGACGGCTGTGGGGGGGGAGAGGGGGAGAGAGACGGCTGGGGGTGGGAGAGGGGGAGAGAGACGGCTGTGTGGGAGAGGGGGAGAGAGATGGCTGGGGGGGAGAGGGGGAGAGAGATGGCTGGGGGGGCGAGGGGGAGAGAGACGGCTGGGGGGGGGAGAGGGGGAGAGAGACGGCTGGGGGGGGGAGAGGGGGAGAGAGACGGCTGGGGTGGGGGAGGAGAGGGGGAGAGAGACGGCTGGGGGGAGGGGGAGAGAGACGGCTGGGGGGGGAGGGAGAGAGAGACGGCGGGAGGTGGGGGAGGAGAGGGGGAGAGAGACGGCTGGGAGGAGGGGGAGAGAGATGGCTGGGGGGGGGAGGGAGAGAGAGACGGTGGGGGGTGCAGGAGAGGGGGAGAGGGACGGCTGGGGGGAAGGGGAGAGAGACAGCTGGGGGGGGAGGGAGAGAGAGACGGCGGGGGGTGGGGGAGGGAGAAAGAGACGGCTCGGGGGGTGGTGGTGGAGAGAGACGACGGGGGTGGATGTGATAATATACAGATAGATAGAGATGGGGGGGGATGTGAGAGAGGAGAGAGGGAGAGAGACATAGAGAGACACAGACAGAAAAACCCAGAGTGAGAGACACAGAGAGAGAAAGATATTTACCCCCTGAGAAGATAGGCCCCGAATGCGCGCGCACCCGGAATGCGCGCGCACTCCGATGCGCGCGCGCATGCACAGTACGAAAAAACTGAAAATTTCGGTATATCTCGATATGAGCCAACCGATATATCCATATCCGGAAAATTCCCATATCGCCGTTCCCTACTACATAGAAATTGTACTGATTTGATGCTGGTATGTTATTCCATTTGCACTTTAATTGGACTTTTCAAATCAACTCCTTGCTGGTCTCCCTAGTTCCAACAATAATAAGCTTTTGCTTTAATCCTGTGGTGGAGCTCCTGTGGCTCAGTGGTTAGAACACTTGTCTTGCAAGTTGGGGAGACAGCTGGGGAGATCTGTGTTCGAATCCAGGCAGGTCAGGGCGAAACCTTGGGCAAGTTTCCTTACTCCACATGCCTAATAATAATCCCTCCAAAGAAAACCCATAATAATAAAATTGGTAATTTCAATCTACGATTGTGTGTGGGACACTGCTGTGCGCATGTGGCTGCCGCGATTCGCCCACAAATATATACAGTCAATTCACTTTACAGTATATTATGTGAAGCACTTTGGGACGTTGATAAAATGTGGAAAGCGCTATATCAAATGCAAGGATTATTATTATTATTAATCCCAAATTCCCTTGCCTGCATCCTCATCAACACCACAGTCTGCCTGCCCATCACCCCTATCCTTGCCGGGCTTTCCTATCTCCTTGTTTGAAAGTGGATTGTTACGCTTATCTATAAATCCCTCCACGTATCTCTAACCTTTACTTACACCTATTCACTATTTAACTTCTTGGTTCGACTAGCTCAGGCTTGCTGTGTGGCTCACTCTCAGTCTTCACCCCGCTGTCTGTAAGTGCCACCTTAAAATCAACCTCTTTGCCTATGATCACTTTCCTATTTCCCAAATGCCATTTGAATTATGAGTTCTGAGTAAATTGAACTCCAGAGGCATATTCTGAGATGCCATCTGGTGTGGAGGGTGCTATAAAAATCCAAGTTGTTGTATATTCCTATCCTCCAGGAGTGGGTGGTGCTGCGGACTTGGTAATTGGGGACTCCTTAAAGGTGAACTAATTCCAAATTGACCTGCTTTTTGTGATTGATTGATTCATTGGCAACTGAATGTCAGAATCGAGTCAACCCTTCCTGTTGGTTTTGATATTCAGTTCTTGAACGAGCTGGATCCGAAGTACTCCTGGGCACTGCTGATAACAGCCCAGCCTGCCTTCTCGGCAGGATTAGGAGAGACCGATCACTGGGAGTGGGGATTCTTCCTGCCCAGCTCCTGCAAATCTGGAAGTCAAAGGCAAAACCCGAAGGGATAGGTTGTCCTTAATGGGCAAGCAGCAGGAAGATTGCCAGACATTGCTCTGAATGTGCTTTTAGCTAGTTAAATTCTAGCAGTACTGTACTGCAGTGTACATTGTCAGGTCCCTAAGGCTTGTGCCTCAACAATCTGTGCTTAATATTCTCTGGACCTAAGTAAGCAGCGTGCGTCCCTTGTGGGAGAGTGTGCATTTGATTTCCAGACACAGATTAATTTCCACTTTTAAGTGGCAGACTTGAGTCTTCATTAAAGTAATGGGTTTCTGCATCCAGCTGAGCAATAAATATGTATATTTCTTAAAGATGTAGCGCAATGTGGCCTCAACGCTGTTGAGAAAAACCTTTCCTGAGAATCCGCAGAGTAATGTTGTGCTTCTCTTTGTGTAGGTCCTTCTCAACAAAGTGTGCGGAGTTCCAGGTTTCTCTCAGCCCATCATCCCTACATGTTCGAATGGATGAGAAGTGTATGTACCTGGGTTTGCCACTGGGGGTCAGGACTGTACCTTCCTCCTGTCGCAGTCTCCAATATGTTGAAGGAGATGGACTTCACATGAGGCTGCAAGTTCAGACAGACAAGCCTGCAGGTTGCTCATGCTTTTCAAACAAATATATCTGATGAAATAAAATTTCTCTCCATTTAAACCAGAGCTGAATTTTATATCATATCAGTCTGTGTCCCTTTCCTCCCCCACATCTGCTCCATGACCGGCACAGCCTTCCATCACCTCCGCAATATTGCCAGACTCCGCCACTATCTCACCCGCCAAAACTCTCATCCACGCCTTTATCACTTCCAGGCTCGACTACGGGAACTCTCTCTTCGTCGGCCTCCCCAGCTCCTCCCTTCACAGGCTGCAGATCATTCAGAACTCTGCAGCTTGTGTACTCTCCCGCACCAGACTCTGCGACCACATCACTCCCAGCCTCGCCCGTCTCCACTGGCTCCCCGTCACCCAGAGGATCGAATTCAAGATCCTTGTTCTCACTTTCAAGGCCATTCACGGCCTTGCCCCCACCTATCTCTCTGACCTACTGTCTCTCTACCAGCCGGCACGCACCCTCCGTTCAGCAGACTCAGGCCTACTCCGTGTCCACCGCCCTAACTGCCCAACCATCGGCGGCTGGACTTTCAGCCTCTTTGCTCCCACATTGTGGAACTCCATCCCGCAGCCCCTCCACCTCGCTTCCTCCCTTTCCTCCTTCAAGACCGGTCTCAAGACCTTCCTCTTCGACCGCGCCTTCGGCTGCCCCACTAACTCTTCCCCCTCTCCTTCCCCTTCTCCTTACCCGGACCCTCCCCCACTTCCCACCACCCCAGCTCAAGTCCCGACCAGATTGTTCAGTGCTTTGGGACGTCCTCCTGACGTGAAAGGCACTACATAAGTGTAATTTTGTTGTTGTTGTTTCCCTTTGAACTCCAGTCAGTTCCAATTTAAATATTTTTTGGCTCTTTTTAAAGATTTAGGTGATACAGCTTAAACTGCTTTGCTGGCAGTCTGTTGTCAAATGCAGTGACTACACTTGATAGCAAATCCTTGTGCAGCACTTTGAGATGCTTTGCCGTATGTCAAATGCAAGGATTATTAATTATTATCCAGTACTCATTGTGGGACAGAGGAGAGGAGAGACCATGGACTCACTTGAGACATATTCGCCGACAAAATATACAGTCAATTCACTCTGCAGTATATTCTGTGAAGTGCTTTGAGACGTCTAGAAGATGTGATAAGGCTCTTTATCAATTGGAAATATTCATTTTAAAACTACATCCTCTGATCTGGTGTGTACAGTCCAACTTACATCACTCACTTTCCATCTACGTTGTCTTTATCTCTCAGCATTCATTGTCTTCCTCAATCTGGTTTTCTGATGAAAACCTCATTAACTGTAAGTCATGGATAGAAAACTCACATAACCTAGCCTCTCATCTACCGATGTGGATGCCCTTTGATTGAAGGACAATTCCCAGCCTGGGTTGTGCACTGAGCATTGTATTAGAAATCATGTCAGTGCAGTAGTAGGAACTGAGCTCCATTCAGTTGTTGCATTGTGAAACTTTAAAAATTCATTAAATTCAAGATTATCTAAATTTGAAGAAATTTTTCCTTTGAATACTTCCAACAAGTAAATGTAATGAATATGGAATCCTTAAGTGTAAATTATAGAATTGACCTTTCAGTGCTGTGAACATGCTGAGTAGAAATGGTTTATGTCTTTAAAATGAAACTATTATTGACATCATAGCTATGACTCAATCTCTAAAGTATTTGGATTTTCCGAGAATACATTAAACTTTGATGTTCAGAAGTTTGAAAATGTTTATTTTGCATCCTGAAATAATATTATAATGATTAAGGCTTGATTTTTTTAACCAATTTTGATTTGGAAGATTTAATTTTTGCATGCATATCCATATTTCTCCATTCAATAATACTTCCCCTTTTATGCTTATATAGAACTGGTTCCAACTGCGATGAAGAGCTTAGCGGCCCAGACAAGCTTCATCTTTCAGTGCCAGACTTGTGGACAATCTGTACTTAAAAAACAGTGAGGAAACCAATTTTGATGCTTTCATATTGTTCTCTAGAATAATGCAGAGAGAAAGAAAAGAAACTCACAAAAATAACACGTGAAACAGAAGTTGCAAATTGAACGTTGAGTACTCAAAGGTTGTAGGTAGCTTTTTACGGAGCAGTCTGGTTTAGGGAAGGATTATTTGCAATAGAATACCTACTGATATGGTAAATTAAATCTTTTTCTTTAAACAGGGTGTTCTCATCTATTAGTTTTAATAAAAACTGAAATACTTTTGCAGGCTGTATTAAAAAAATTACCTTGTGCTCCTAACTATTTTTAGGGCTTCGAGCCCTTAGTTTTCCTGCTTACTGAGTGACTATTTCCCCGTCTGAGGTCTGTGGAAGTATATGTTGGGGGCAAGATACTCAGAAAAGTGTTAAAAAATTGTACCTCTTAAAATGAGCAGTTAATTTTCAAGAAGCACTATTATGTTTTTGTACCATTAATTATATTGTGCTGTTTAAAGCATAGAGGGCAAGAGAAGAGGAGATGGCTCAGTTAAATACTTTACAACAGCAACCACAAAATTACATTTGTATAGCGCCTTTCACATCAGGAGGACGTTAGAGGGGAGAGCAAATGGCATATTCTGAGCAGGAGGATATTGAAGACTGATTGCGCCAGCAGATTGAAGAGGGAATTAGATTGCTATTTAAATGAGGGTGGATGATATATGGTGTAGGATTCTTTTGGGAAAGATTAAGGACAACATTGGTCTTCTGATGCCCTGTACAAATTCTGTGGTACTGTGATGTCTTTCAGTCAGTCAGGTTTGTAGGATAATTGCAGTGAAGAGCATTCAGACTTCAACTGGAGATGTCTTTTGGTTATTTATTTGGAATATTGCTACTGAAAGTGCAGAGAAAAGATGACAACCTGATGTTTGCTCACAGGATCTTTCGGAGAGTTCTACCTTTACCTAATGGGAACTGGAGTGATTTGGTGGAACACTGGTGCTGTCATCCTGATCCCTTTGCCAAGAAGTTGGAGCCAAAGAAGGATGACTGCTTGTTGGGTGACATGTTCATGTTGGTGAATGTGGCCGACGTTGATGAAACTGCGGCACAGGAAGTGAAAACTAGCCAATCGGAGGTCTCACTGCTCACGGGTGAATTCCATTCAGTACAGGTGTGTTTTCTGCATTGGCCATCTTCAAAACAACTCACCTCAAGTTCCAGCTTACACTCTTGCTGTCCATATTGAATCGATGTACAGGAAAGAATTCAGACTAATTAAATTAAATTTAGCCTCATTCATGAGGAGTACAGACCCTTTTAAACTTATGTATCCAGAATATCAAGCCTATCTTTCTCCTCCACCTTTTGTGGAGTCCTTTAGCTCAATGGTTAGAGCACTCGCCTAGCAAGCAAGATACGTGGCTTCGATTCCCTGCAGGGTGATCACTTCAATCCACGATTGTTTTGTTGGACACTGCTGTGCGCAATTGGCTGCTGCATTGCGCCCACAAAATATACAGTTAATTCACTTCACAGTATATTCTGTGAGTGCTTTGAGATGTCTTGAAGACATGATAAGGCATTATATCAAATGCAAGGATTATTGTTGTTATTACATTGTTGCGCACCTAATGTTTGGAACGCACTGTCTCAATCATGCTGCTGGGCTACTTCTGCGTCTATCTTTCAATTCACCTTAATACTTATCTCTTCAACTGCCCCTTTCCCTTATTCGTGAAGATTGCTATATAGAGAATGGGAATGTGGAAGTTTGACTTGATAGTGAACCGATGAAGAATTTTGGACAAGGTTAATGGGTTGGGGATACATATTTGTTCCCTGCTCTTTTCTGAATAGTTCTTTGACTAGTGCATTGTGTTCAGGAAATGTAGATCCTTCGCCCCAGATACGCACCTGCCACATGTACCATGAAGGTCACTGGGATGTTCCAGTGCATCAAGCTGCATATTAAAGTCATATATCATAAATTTTAAATGAATGCTTTTGCTGACTGAAAACCTTCTCTTGGGGATATGTTCTATGTTTTTATTTTTAAACCCAATTGTGAATGCAGTTTGCGCCACTATGAAGGATAATCAAACCATTTGCAATGCCCTTGCAATTGTAACTATTTGAAGCCTGTACTTGCATTTTTACACCTAAATCAAAGCATATCACCCAATTGTGGATGTTTTATTTTAGGCATTGGAAATATTGTGAAGAAATAACTATTCATTTCTTACTCTCCTTGACTCGACAGTGCCCTGATGGCTAATGGAAAAATGCAAAATACTGCAGCTGTTGGAAATCTGAAACAAAAACAGAAATCGTTGGGAACACTCAGCAGGTCAGGCAGCATCTATGGAGAAAGGAAAAGTGAGTTAATGTTTCAGGTCCACAATCCTTCGTCAGAACATGAGTTTGAGTTCTGACGAAGGGTCAAAAAACTGAAACATTGACTCACTTTTCTTTCTTCTTAGATGCTGCCTGACCCGCTGAGTGTTCCCAGCGATTTCTGTTTCTGTTTTAATGGCTATTGGGTAGCCTTATTAAAATAATGTAACTAATATTCCTTACATTTGATATGGAGCCATATCATGTTATCGAGATGTCTCAAGCCGCTTCACAGGATTTTATTGTAAAGTGTAGTAACTGTGTATTTGTAAGTGAAAATAAATGACTTATTATTATGTCTGCTTCCTCTTCCAAATCTTTTGGACATACTGTTTGTCTGAGTGCATAGGCAGCACATTTACCCAAAGTAATTATTAAGTGTAGTGACTGTTTGTAGTTATCCATGTCAGGCACCAGAACCCAGCTAAGAAAGCAGGAATGCTGGACAAGAAGTGTAGGCTGGACACACTTTTGTCCAGGAATGCTGGACAAAAAGTGCCTATCTGGAGACATTAAATAATTCATTTAATAATTTAAAAAAATCTACCCATCACTTTATCCACCTGTCACCTCTGCAGCTTCGACGATGTGTGGAGAAAGAATTGATTCTTCAATATCTGATATCTCTTGTCACTTTCCCTTACGATCACCTAAATGAAACTAGTGAGTCTCAAGCACTCAAACTTATATCTCTCTGTTGTGGGATATTGTGGGATTAAATGTTGATGTATTCTGTGGCATCTCTAAGCAAGGTCCTCATGTTGCTTGCTGCAAGCACTGAAGAAGATGTGGAGTCCTGTAGCTCGGTTGTTAGAGCACTCGTCTCGCAAGCGAGAGACTTGAGTACGATTCTCGGCAGGGCGAAATGTTGAGCAAGTTTCCTTACTCCACACGCCTGATAGTAATACTTCAAGAAAAAAATAGTAATTTGATTACTCAATTCATGACCGTTTGTGGGATACAATTGTGCACAATTGGCTGCCACGTTTTGCTCACAAAATATGCTGTGAGGCATTTTGAGATGCCTCGAAGAAGTGAAAAGCGCTATATCAAATGCAACAATTATTAGTATATTATAAAATCCTCTTCTTAATTTTTCCTTTTCTGTTTGCAGAAGGAAAAAGAAAGTCACCCAGTTGTCTGCACACGCTGCAGGAAGATGTTGGGAGAGCTCATAGCATCAGGTACTTTTTGACGCCTGTCTCGTGTGACTGTTTCTAAGTTTGATGCCACATATGCAATTTTCTGTTTAGCTTTGCCCCATTGCCAAGCATGTCACCTAAGATTTGATTTGCAGAAATTTGGAGTTCATAGTGAGTCTAGCAAGATGACAGATTGCTCGTATTCTCTCCAGTGCAGCACATTGACGTAACTGAGATTGATGTACTGAGGTCCTTTTTTGTAAACTTTGTTTTTTAAACAAGAACATATGTATCAATGCAGTGCCGTTCGACTGTTCGATTTTTAATGAATACTATTTTAGATGTTACGGAAAGTTAATCTGCAATTGATTTTGAGCCCAATTTGACGGAGATGAAAGTATCCTCTCTTCTGGCTGATTTTAGTCTAGTCTGGAATGAGTGAGAATTCTACCTGACAAGGGCACAAAAATGCTCCTAATTTTATCCATGGGAACATAGGAACATATAAATTGGGAGCAGGAGTAGGCCATTCGGCCCCTCAAGCATGGCCCATCATTCAATAAGATCATGGCTGATCATCTAATTAAACTCCATTTGCCTGCCTTATCCCCATAACACTTAATCCATCTATCCAGTGCCTTACATGACTTTGTTGGTACATTCTTGTCCAGCCCACACTCTGCTCTTCTCACTGTAGTTTACTGAGGATTTCCCATTGCTGTCTTTCCACTATTGAAAGCTGAGGCTTAAGTGAACACATGCCTGTCCACCTGATTGCTCTTCCTAAGCCATTTTGCCTTTGCTTCCTTTCAGAAATCTTCTAACAAGCTGCCTCTTTATCCTTGCCTTCAGTCACATCTAAATTTCCCTCATTTCTTGTTCGTTGATGGATTTTGAGATGTTCTTTTGCATGAATGGTGCTATATAATTGTAAATTGTTGAAGTTGCTAATATGGTACCGATTGACACTACCTTCATTGATGTAACAACAACAACAACAAAACTTACATTTATATAGCGCCTTTCACGTCGAGAGGACATCCCAAGGCGCTGTACAGTCAGGTAGGACAGCCATTTCTAGGGTAGGTTCTAAATACAGTAAAAGCCCGTTTATCCAGCACCCTCGGGACCTGGCCAATGCCAGTTAAAGCGCCTGCTGGATATTCGGCCAAAAACGAAATTAAAAAAAAATAATTTTTCCAAGCATTTTTCTGGATAAATTCTGGTTAATCGAATGCGGACTTTTTTTTGCGATGCCGGTTATATGGAAGGTAAGGTGACTGAAGTGAGAAATTGAATTGTTAGTCATCCAGTGAGGAGTGTTCGATGGAGGTTAGGGCAGAGAATAGAGGCTTTCCTGTGATGGACCTGAATACAGATGTACCTGTGTTTATATATTTTTTAAAGTACAGTTTTGTACAATATTTACAAACTGTACTGGCAAAATTCCACCTGTGTCTAGATTTATTTTTACTAAAGTAGCATTTCCAAACGTCCAGAATTAATTTTAAAACCGGTGTTCTGTGAGTTCTTTTACGAAAAACAGCTACAAAAGTAGCTTTGAATTTTGAATTCAGAATTATTAGCATACTGGACTTACATTATCAATAACTAAGACACTAGAGTGTACAATATCAAGAACTAGAACACTGTACAGTAGTTTAATACCAATAACTAGAATACTGTAGTATATACTATCCAATAACTAGTACCCTGTTGTGTATGTCAGTAACTAGGACACTGTGTATGATATCAATACGGTAGAATCTCGATAATCCAACATTCTGAAAGCTGGCATCTCCCTAAAACTGGCAAGATTTCAAAATATAAACAGCATTAATTTTTTTCCGAAGTCTGGCAAATCCCCCAAATTCAGAACAGCTGCTTGCAGTTCACTCTGGCACCACTCTGTCTCACGGTGCTGTGTGTGGAGCTCGGCCATTGTTTGGCTTCAGTGCTGTGTTTACAGCTCATGGGGCGAGGCTTCCCAGCCATTTCTAGGGTAGGTTCTAAATACAGTAAAAGCCCGTTTATCCAGCACCCTCGGGACCTGGCCAATGCCAGTTAAAGCGCCTGCTGGATATTCGGCCAAAAACGAAATTTAAAAAAAAATATTTTTCCAAGCATTTTTCCGGATAAATTCTGGTTAATTGAATGCGGACTTTTTTTTGCGATGCCGGTTATATGGAAGGTATGGTTGATCGGGTGCCGGATAAATTGACTTTTACTGTACCATCAAACTCTGAAATCTGGGAGGTGCTTGGACCTAACAGTGCCGGATTATTGAGATTTTACTGTAACATGAGATTTTAAATGTCCATCAGGCAGATGGGACCTTGGATTAATGGCCCATGGTTGGCTCCTCTGACAATACCACACACCTCAGCATTGCATTGGAGCACAGATTTGGCCAGAGTGTGATTAGATGAGTCAATCTAACACCCAGTAACCTCATTAAGAGGCACCCCAACCCCATAAAATGCAGGTTCATTTATAAGGCGGGGGCCCTGGTGACATTCTGCTTGCCTGAGTACATAGGCAGCCCAGTTACCCAAAGTAATTATCAAGTGTCGTGACTACTTGTTTATAACCATGTCAGTCATTTTTGTGCCGAACAGTTCTTACAAATGGCCAAGAAGTGAATAGTCAATTAATCTTGGTTAGAACAGGGAGAGAAACTCCCTTTATTCGAATAATGTCATTGGATTTTTAACGTCTTCCAGAAAACAAGCAGATGGGATTTTGATTGTATGTCTTGTCTAAGAGATGGTATCTCTGACAAGTCTGCGCTGCTTTACTGCCGCAAGCGTACACTGTGCTTAAATCCCAAAGTGAGGCTTCAACGCACAACCTTCTGACCCTAAGGCACGAGTGCCAACAACTGAGTTGAATTGACGTCTGCAATTTTAAGAAATGCCACATTCTGTTTTCCATCTGAGGATAATATTTCACTTATGAAAGCATCTGTGACTGTATTTACTAAATATAGAACATGGATTTCCCCCTGTGGATTAACTGCAGGTATCATAAGATTATTTGTAGTTGGCTTGACCTGGTTGAGCTGTACAATTTTGAAATGTTAAACTGCACTCAAATGTTGCTTAATGTTTAGCAGCTTTCCTGTATCCTCTCCTGCGAGGTTTCTAATATCTTGGAGACTCCCATTTGCTTAGATGTGTGGATACTTTGGCATAAATGAAATTTTACTGTAAAATTCTAATTGATGCCTCTTCCGAGGCTCCTTCAGTTTTTATGAAGTCATCCTTGTTCCGATGAGTCCCTTTGGAATGAATGGAAACACAAAATTGACACTGAAAAATTGGATACTTTCTGCAGCGTGCACTGACTTGATTTGATCATGTTTAAAGATTTAGACCAGCTATTAGATTGAGATGACTCTGCCTTCGGAATCTATTTACAGGGACTGGTTACAAATCCGAATGGGGGAAACTTCATTTGTATGTTGCGTGTGCAGTGGTTGATGGATTATGGCCGAAATTAACTCATATATTTCAAGGGCCATCAAGGTTCATTTTCAAATAACTTTGAACAAATCTGACTCTCTGATCTTAGCCATAGATACTTTTTTCTTTTCTGAAAAAAGTTTTTATTTATTCAAGTTAGTTTCTTGCAAGTCAATTTCCTATTGAAGAAAAGTTGAAACGCTACTCAGATATGCTTAGCAAAACACAGCCTTAGGCTCAATTTGACATTTATAATAAAATAATAATAATCCTTGCATTTGATATAGCGCTTTTCACGTCGTCTAGATGTCTCAGAGCGCTTCACAGAATATACTGTAAAGTGAATTGACTGTATATTTTGGCGGAGTAACACAGCAGCCAATTGCGCACAGCAGTGTCCCACAAACAGTCAAGTGATCAATTTATTGTTTTTTCTCTTGAGGGATTATTATCAGGCGTGAAAGGAGAGAGGAGATTAGCAGAGATTGAGTGGTAAAGAACGCATTTAAAATACCTAATGTTTCAAATTTAATTATTTTACAGAGACGATGAAGTTTTATGTGACCGAGGTGCTGGTTCAACCAGTCACTGACCAGGGTTTGAAGAGGCACATGATTAAAAGGTAATTTTACAGTGATATTTGTGCCTGTAACCAGGATGTAATGCGAATAAAACTCAGCATTGGCCCAAACATTGTGCAATTTATTGGTGTTCTGTAGTCAAATTGTTTTTCAACAGACAAAAGCTTATAAATCAGTGTGCTTTTGATATTAGCTTTGGTGAGGAACTTCAAATCCCATCCTTCACTTTTCGATGACTTCTCAAACAAAATAGTAAATGTATACTAAAAATCCATTGATTCTTAGCTTTCAAAACAGTGGATTCATGTAAAATTTATATTATTTTGCATCCATGATTTTCTCAATCGTTTCCATTGTACACAGTCCCGTTTTAAATATACACATGTCTGCACACCAGAAAAAGAATAATCTCTGAACCACAGACAGCAGTAGTAACTGTGAGTATTAACTGTACGTGCAGGATTGAAAGTTGTTTTGATTTCAGTAGAAGAAGTGAAACCTTCATAAATGGCCTCCCAGCCATGAAAGTCAATATTGATGCTGTCATTGGCTACAAGTGCCAGTATTAAATTAGCAGCAATGTTAACCATTCCTGCAAAGCAGAAACTGCTGCTCCTCATTGAGGTCCCATGTATTTTGGGCATATGCTAGATCACTGTGTGCATAAAGAAACAAAACAAAACAAAAACCAAGAAGCCGGGCACATATGACTGGACGTATCATAGAACTCTTAACAAAAACAGAGCCTGTCACACCAGACATGTATGCTGTAGGGCAATTGCAGCAGAATACCTGTGAACAATTGCATAGTATGTGCAGGTCCAAACAAACCCGTTGTGCTACATCTGATTGGTCAGAAAGCTTAAAAAATACCATCTGACACTTACACTCCTGAATCACACCTTTTAGACGTCCTCATTCCATTTCAACGTGAAAGGCGCGATACAAATGTAATTTTCTTGTTTTTACCACAATGATCAAGTTTCTCATGAACCTTCTCAGGCAGTTAGATTCAGATGAAGCTTAAACTGAGTTTATAAGGCAGCGTTTTACTGAGGGCTGTAAGGGTGCCTGAGTAAAATATGTTCTCACTCAGGAAGATAAGTAGATTAGGTGTGGAAATGGAAACATTTGCAGTTCAGAGCTCTTCGCAGATTCAAGTCAATGTCAATGTGAAGAAGGGGTGCTATATTTGTCCTGAAAGGATTATGTGGTGAGACTGAAAGTCTAATAATAAAGCAAATCTTCCCAAACAGTCATCTGTTGCTTTGTCAAGGCAAGAATTCACTTCTCCCTAAATGACTGTTCCTTACGATTTCAGTCCCTGTTTTGATATTTCCAGCATTGCTCTTCGTTCTTTCTCTTACTCTCTCTTCGTTTATTCCCTCATGGACATAATTATATTGGAAGAATTTTTCTTTAATACAGTACTGTACTACTATCAATCTTTAAAGTTGCAATATACGTGATCTATTGCAATCTGGAGCTATTAGGGCCAATCTTTCATTGACTAGATGTGTAAAAGAGAAGGTAATTGATTGTGGTAAAATATGAATGCATTAAGGAATGAGTCTTGTGTTCATATTTCTGGGCAGTTTTATGAAAGTAACCTATTAAGTTCTTTGATCAATTATGTTTTTTTTCAAGATTTTAATATTAAAAGTTTTTATAGCACTTTTTTCAATGCAGTGAAATTGTTCCATAGTCTCCCAGATGATCCGTTCTCTCTCTGCCTTTTATTCGACGTGGCTGGCGTGCTTTTACATTCCCCATGAACAGAAGGCATGCTAGACTACTCCATAATATGTCTCTTCCCATTCTTCGTCCTCACTTCTGTGGTGTTGCATGTTATTGCTCACCTTTAAAATTGTTTAGTTTCAAAACATTTTGACTTTAGTATTATTATTCATGTGCCTTGGGACATTCTACCTGTGTGAAAGCCACCATAAATATATCTATAATATATGTATGTATGTAGATTTGTTTTGTATTTGTAACAGAGTGCAGTACATTGTTTGAAACATCTTTTATCGAATATTTTAGGTCTGTATTTGTGGAAAATGTGGTTGCTGGTAGACTGGCGGAGTTGTCCTCTGCTCAGAGCACATTCCGATTCTGCATTCAAGGACATGACGGGAAGACATATATTTTGGTAAGGATGAACTTATTCGTATATTGGGAATATGTGATTATGCAGAGTCCAGTGCTGATATGTGCGAGTGGCTGTGAAATCCTAGAATGTGAATTTAATATAATCCTTCCACTTGATATAGCGCCTTATCAGGTTTTCGAGACGTCTCAAAGCGCTTCACAGAATATACTGTAAAGTGAATTGACTGTATATTTTGTGGGTGAAATACAGCAGCCAATTGTGCACAGCAGTGTCCCATAAACAATCGTGGATTGAGTGACCAATTCTTTAAAAAAAAGAATTATTAAGCAAGGAAAAGCGATCAGCCAATCAACTAACAACTGGGTTCCTACTTAATGGTAGAGATATGTGGGGTAAGGAAACTTGCCCATTATTTCGTCCTGTTGGGAATTGTAGCCAGGTCTCTCGTTGCGAGGTGAGTGGTCAAACCATTGAGCCACCGGACTCCAATTTTTTTAAAAAGGAAATTGATAAATATTGGAGGAAAAATAATACTAGGGTCCGTCGATATGGAAATTTTCCCATATCGATATATCGGTTTGCCCATATCGATATATACCGATATATCAATATCGCGGTTTTTTTTCGTCCTGCGCATGCGCGCGCATTCCGGTGTGTGCGCACGCATTCGGATATCGACAAGGTAAGTTGAAAAAGTCTGCATTATACCGATATACAACGATATATCGCTGGACACGATATATCGATATTTGTGATATATTGATTTTTTCTCGATATATCGAATTTTTCGATATATCGATATATTTTAAATTCCAATATCGGCATATCGATATGAAAATTATATTGGATATAACCGATATATCGATATATCGCCGGACCCTAAATAATACTAAGCGATATGAGGAAAATTCCGAAGGATAGGATTATTATCTTGCCTATGCTCCTGATGTCATTTGGTTAGTTCAGCAAACCATCTGTGCACAGATTATCTTCAGGTTTAAAGTTGTATCAGAATTTAATTGAAGAAAATACATTTTCCCTGAAGTTCACCTCTAGGTGGCAGGATTTAACAGGATTTTGAGTGTTTTTGTTGCGCACTGCTTTGCCTCCTATTTGTCATATCCGGGGAGACTGTTGCCTTCCACTGTGGTTAATGGGGTAGCTTTTCAATAAGCACCAAGCTACCATTCAGGTTTTAGTTATCGAGATCTCAAACAGCCACTATCCTGCTTAAGTCCTCTTTAATTATTACTCTGGAATTCAGAATTTTTATGGGCATGAAAAGCGTGAGAGGAAGTAATCAAACAGGAAACTACATGCCACTCTGATTCCTGTCTTGAACAGAATGTGTCATCTGTTCAGGTCTCATTATTACTGAGATGGATACATTCCAGCCTCTGAGGTTAGCAAAGATGTGCACCACTGGGTTAGATAAATTGACGCCAACATCAATTCACAGCATCAGTCTGCCCTTTGCAAAGTTTAGTGGAATAAATTGGGTCTGTATAGGCTCTAAACTCATTGATATTTCATCTGTCAATTTATACACAAGCATGCACTGTGGGAAGGGTTCAGTGTGCACTGCCATGCGTATAATTTGTCTTATGAAGCAAGTTTCATGCACTATCACAATTGCGCAGTCTTTTGTTTTCTTATTTCCAACAACAAAGCCTATCAATTTAATGTCATTGTGTTGCAAAGTGCTATAAATAAATCTCACTATTTCAGCATGCAGTTTCGTTGGTTTTATTTCCTGAGTGTACCATTATGTCACAGCAATGTTGAATAGAAAATTGAGAGTGGTTTAAAGAGCAAAAGCGTTGGGACCGTCGAAGAGTTGGATCTTGAGGCGGGACTTGAAGGAGGTCAGGGAGGGGGCGAGGCAGACGGACTGTGGGATGGAGTTCCAGAGGTTGGGGGCAGAGTGGCTGAAGGCTCGTTTGCCGATGGGGGACGTGGAACAGGCCTGAGCCTGCTGAGCGGAGGGGGCGGGCAGGTTAGTAGGGGGTTAGGAGGTCGCAGATGTAAGGTGGGATGAGGCCATGGAGGTCTTTGAAATTCACAACATTATATTTGTGAAGTGCCTTTCATGTCGGGAGGCCATCCCAAGGCACTGAACAGTTGTATTAGACCCGATCAGGGTGCTAAACTGAAACCAAGATTGGAATCCACACTATTTATATTTGTAACAATAACAATCATTGCTTTTGATATAATGATATAATGACTTGTGATGTCTTCGAAGCATCTCAAAGTGCTTTGAAGAATATACTGTAACGTGAATTGGACCTTCTCCCTCTCTGGCTTTCCACGTGTCTGATCCAGACGCAGACAACGAATAGCTAAAGAATCACTTCCCCTCAACCTGCAATTCTCTTGCACTCCTGAAAACCATGTCCGTCTCCAAGTCTACCCGCTTCTCTTAAAATGTTACCATCCAATTGGCACTTGTTCTCTTTATTCTGTATGTACAGGTGCAAGTTCAGTTGGCACTTGTTTGTGATACTTAGATGGACACTGACAGGTAAATATCTGAAAACCATACAATGCAGGTATAGTGTACTTTTCACATTGTGCCTTTCACTTTGTTGAACCTCCTAAAGCACTTTACAGGGACTGAACAGAAGCCCAAGCAGAATAGGAGTTCAGAGTGTAGGAAGGCGATGAAGAAGGCATTGTGAAAGAGGCAGGTTTTTAGAAGCGTTTTGAAAGCTGGAGGTGCTATAAAAGTGTAAATTCCTTTTAGTTTCTAAGCAGGTAGGTACCACCGGGTACGGAACTGAGCCATGCACACTAGGAAGACCCATGTTCACTTCTATGTCTGTGTTGTTAGTTGATCTTGTTTGAGAAGTCATTGCAGCAGGATTCCAATATCCCCTGTGTGGGGAAGAAGTAAAATAAATCAGCCTGAGTTCATGCACTTATCACAGGCCACTGATCACAGGCTACCTTGAGGCTACCTTGTGTGCCTAAACCTTCAGGGAAGTGGGCAGTCAAGCTTCACTGTGGTACTTCTCCAGGCTGAATAGCTTTGTTACTCAGCTCCCAGATGAAGTCGGCACCAGATGGCTGTTAACCACCATGAATCGCTACTTGTACGAGAGAGGCGAAGATTATTTCCAGAGGGGAAGGGAAAGGAAGAACAATTTATATTATTTTAATAGTAAATTTACTTGCTTTGTTGTCCACTGCTACATTTGGCAGATTTTTTTGTACATGTTTCTTTACATGCACCCACAAAACGCACAATCACTTCATTTTACTGTATTCCCTGTGAAGCATGTTGGGATGTCCTCCCAACATGAAAGGCGCTACACTAGAATACAATACAAAATTACATTTGTATAGTGCTTTTCATGTCAGCAGAATATCTCAAATAATAATCCTTGCATTTGATATAACACTTTTCACGTCTTCTAGAAGTCTCAAAGCGCTTCACAGAATACACTGTACACTGTGGGCAAAAATGCGGCAGCCAATTGCACACAAGTGTAAATGTAAGGATTATTATTATTTGAAAGGTGGGTCATGTACTTGAATCTTCGCCTACAAGGAAATTTCTACGCTTGATGGTAATTGCTGAAAAATGTTTTGACTTGTTTCAGTGTGGTAAGGCACTGTACAAACATAAATTAAATTTTTCCTTCAGTATTAGGCATACTGTTCCCCAAAATAATGTGAAGCTGGTATTGCAGGGAGGCAGTGGGGGTTACTGTTGGGGTAGTTATTCTGTGCCGTTCTTGTTTAGGAACAGAGCAGGAAACTCAATAATAATTTCCCTGTTTACAGCTTTAAACAGTGGTTCCTGACGTTCTTTGTTCACTTATTTATATTAAGCTGCAGAATGCCTTGTGGTGCAGGAGAGACCTGTAAATACCTTTGTTGACGCAGGTCTATGAAAATAATGGATCTAACTTATGTTAAGATGTGTTTAGGTAATATATTCAGACATCTTACTTTTCTTTTTACTCTTATACTTTCAGCTCTGGCTGTTGAATGCTGACACCTTGTTAGTGAGATCCCGTGTGAAGCCAGATGTCTGTGATATTTGTGAGCCCAACAAGAGCACAGTGAAGCCAGGGCTGTCCTTCAAATTGCATGAAGCAAACAACGCCATCAAAGTACTCTATCATCCATGTTTAAAAGGAAGAAACAAAGAGTAAGTGGAATTGTTTGTGAAATTATTCTTGTTCATTTAGGTTAATAGATATGGAAATTAAACAGCTGCTGTACTTACACAAACATTCTTGTTTGTTTCGAGCCATGCTCATTTATATTGCACAAAACTTGAGCACACAAAATGTTTTTTTCTGCAAAATTGTAAGCGTTGTGTCCTATCTCTCTGCTGTCTCCCTATGACCCTGCCCACTCACTCCGTTCAGTGGGCTCCGGTCTACTCCATACCCCCCGCCGTCCCACCCTACCATCGGCGGACAGGCTTTCAGCCTCTCTGCCCCCACACCCTGGTTCTCCATCCCATTGTCCCTTCGCCTCGCTTCCTCCCTTGCCTCCTTCAAGGCTGGTCTCAAGACCCTCCTCTTCGATCATTACTTCTCCCAACTATTTCCCTCCCCTCTTAACTCTCTCCCTTCCCTCCCCCTACCTCTCCCCCTTGCTCGGGTCCAAACCTGACTGTTCAGCACCTTGCGACGTTCTCCTGACGTGAAAGGTGCTCTATAAATGTAATTTTGTTGTTGTTATTGTTGTGTTTAACCTGTGAAAAACTCATCATGACTATGTCATGGAATGTAGGAAAAGGCAAGTAAATTGGACCAAATGGATCGCTCTTTCTAAGATTCAGCACAGACACGGTGAGCTGAATGGTCTCCAGTGCTGAACATTTCTGTGATTCTATGAGCATTCTTACTGACACTGAATTTGTTGAGTTCAATCTGGAACAAGAATGGGATGTAGAATGAGTGACTATCAGAGCGACCACGAGTTTGTCAAGTTGCTTTTAGACTGAAGTATAAATAGTGTAAGGAAGACAAGAATTGGAAGCTCATTAACAATTGAATTGAAGGGCGTACTGGCTACATATAGCCAATGCAATATAATTTAAATTTATACAGCACCTTTCACATCACGAGGATGTCTCCACAATGATTCACATGATTGGCTGGCCACCCGAGGGTGGGGGAAAGGGAAAGATTTCCGGAACAACAGTTGAAGAGGTGAATAATAATAATAATAATCATCCTTGCATTTGATATAGCGCTTTTCACGCCTTCTAAACATTTCAAAGTGCTTCACAGAATATACTGTAAAGTGAATTGACTGCATACTTGTGGGTGAAATGTGGCAGCCAAGTGCGCACAGCAGTATCCCACAAACAGTCATGGATTGAAATGACCAATTGATTTTTCTTTTGAGGGATTATTATTAGGCATGTTGAGTAACGAAACTTGCCCAAGGTTTTGCCTTGGGCAAGGTAAGACACTGTTGGGAGTAGTCTACAGACCTCCAGAGAGCTGTGAGTTAATGGGGAAATGTATAAATACAGAGATCAGGGAGGCATGTAGCAAAAGCAACGTGGTTATAATGGGAGGTTTTAATACTCACATAGACTGGGAGACGCTGGACACCTCAGATAGTAAAGGGAACACATTTCTAGAATGTATTTAGGACAGCTTTTTTGAAATCTTAAGGCAGGTTTTAAAAATTGATTAGGGAGGGGTTGAGGAGGACGGATTCCAGGAAGAAATTCCAGGGATCAGAGGCAGAAGGAGGCTGAACAGAGGGAGCAGCCCAGACTTGAAGGTTTGCAGCACATTGCAGATGTCGAGTGGGGCAATGAGATTTGAATGTGAGGCTCAGGTTAAATTCAAAGTTTGCTGCCTTCACGTTGTATGTATGATACTTGAGCTTTCGTTAAAAAGATCTCAATCGGTTCCCCCAGTAGCTCAATGAAATTTCCTTATTGAGTAGCTGAGTCAGACAGACTCAAAAGGTTTGATCGGATCATAATCTCTGTTGAGTTATTTGAACGCAATAGGGAACAAGACAATTGGCCACAGTGGATTTTACTAGGAACAGGTAAAATAAACTTAAGTTTTTTTAAAAAAAACGTAAAAAAACAAACTTTGGTTGAGCAGAGAACCAGGCTCAGTTGTGATGTTTCCTGCAGTGTGAGTCACATTCAGTGTTGATATCCAAAGGAAGTCAATGGATATTGACTGAAATTAGCCTCTCTTTATTGTGAAAAATTGCTGTATTTAGAGGCAAATCCTCATAAATCCACATTGTTTATGTGAAATATATAGACCGCTTTTAAAAATGAAGGGATACCATTATTTGAAAAGATAATGGAATTGTTCCTGTTTTTCTGATCAGGAAATTTGGTGTATATTTTGCCTGTATGAATGCTAGTCTTTTACTGCCTTCAGTTGTTTCCCATCTGACTCTTGTGTCTTTTATTCCAATGAATAGTACTCACATTTGTTTATTTTATATAAAAAATACACTTTAATTACCTGCTTTGTTTCATTCATCCAGCAACTTGCTCCTCTTCAGTCTGGTGAATAACAAGCTCTTCCAAGAATTCGATTGGGAATAAGACTGTGTTTGAACAGCAGCAGACTTGTTTGAGTCACCTAATCCTTTAAAATCAACAGTATCTGTTTATACTGGCGCTACATGTATTTGGAAGTTCATTATATATTAGACTACATTGCTCAGCATAATATTATGGATCGATATAGCTATACGTGTCCTGGGTACTATTCTGGCAGTTTCTGAAATTGATTGTACAGTAGCATTTTCACCATTGTATTGACTATGGAAGTATTGACATCTTCAAAATCCGATTGTTGACTTTTCCTTCAAGATCTGCTTAACATGGCTTGTATATTTGCAGTGGAATAGTGCAAGCTCCATATCATGATTTTGAACTCAGTCTCTAGGGCTGACTGCCCAGAGCTGGGCCAGGCTACATTGTTAGACGCGCCACCCTTTTCTGGAGATGTTAAACCGATAATCCTTCAGCCTGTTTCAGGTGGGCGTTACATTCTCTATGACAATACTCCAAAAAAGAAATCTCGTACAATTTCCTGCTCAGCAGTCCTCTAAATACATTGATCATTAATTTCTTGGCTGTTTGTTGAACTTTTCTGTGCACAAATTGGCTGCCATGTTGCCTAGAAATATACAGTATCTACATTCTACAGCAATTGTCTTTGAATCATTTTGAGATTTTTGACGTTATAGGCACTGTATCAAATGCAAGCATTAATATTACAATAATTGTATTCCTGTTAGCCTTGCTTTATGAGATAATGTAATACTGTAATTAGATACATACCTTTTGCTGGATCAGAGAAAGTTAGTAGGGAATCTAAGACACATGTGGAGCTCCTGTGGCTCAGTGGTTAGAGTACTTGTCTTGCAAGCTGGGGAGACCAAGCTGGGGAGACCAAGCTGGGGAGACCTGTGTTCGAATCCAGGCAGGTCAGGGCGAAACCTTGGGCAAGTTTCCTTACTCCACATGCCTAATAATAATCCCTCCAAAAAAACTACAATAATAAAATTAATCATTTCAATCCACGACTGTGTGTGGGACACTGCTGTGCGCAATTGGCTGCCGCGATTTGCCCACAAATATATGCAGTCAATTCACTTTATAGTATATTCTGTGAAGCACTTTGGGACGTTCATAAGATGTGGAAAGCTCTATATCAAATGCAAGGATTATTATTATTATTCTTTTACATTGTTCAACATTATTACTAGAGAGAGAGAGAGACTATTACCACTGAATCAGTAATAAGAGTGACTGATATCACCATTATATATTAAAAAAAAGTTTTTACACAGTTCCTTTGGGCAGTGGTGGTGTGGGTGAGGGGGCAGCCAGCTGACACATGTGGAAACCCATCAATGTAAGCTTATTCAAATCAAACAGATTACTATGCCCCCCATCTATATATGGAAAATCCTGAAATATTTATTTGGAATGGAATGGACACTCTCTCCCCAGAAATATACTGTACATCTTGCTTACCTAATTCAGGAAAGCATTACAACAAAACGACAAAATTACATTTGTAGAGGGCCTTTCACATTGGGAGTATGTTGGCAGGATGTCCTTATTCGGTGCAGAATGGCAAGAGACAAGGCTTGGGATCCCTGAGTGTATGTTGGGGATACTGCTGGTCTAACCAGCTGAATCCGCATTGCTTGCCATTGATACAATTGTTTGACATGTGTTTCCATTGCTTGTCTGGATGGACCACCCTACCTATCATGGCTTTGGCTTACAGTGTTAGCAGGAGCTGAGTGGGAGGGTGCCCTGACCACTAAGATTGTTCTGCCCTTCCAACTCCTACTGATGAGCAGTACCCTGAGGACCCATCTGGCTCTAGAATATCAAGACTGCCACACAGGACTGGCTTGATTCTTACATCCGTTGCAAGACATGTCACCTCAGAGCCAGTTCAACTCCAAGGAGACCTTGCTTAGCTAATCTCACTCCTGAGGGGGATGGATAGATTCTTCAAATGTAGAATTCCCTTGTACATTTGGCTGTTGAAGCCGAGCCCGTAACAGCACTTAAAATGTATAAAGACTTGAAGGAAAATGATGTTTAGAATATGGAGGATGAAAGGGAAATTTTATTTTACTAGATGGCTCCAGTGACGAAACTTGCGCTAGCACTTTTACGATGATTTAAATTGTCTCCTTTTGTGCTGTAAAGGCGAACTTGCACCTTGGGACGTCCTCCTGACATGAAAGGCTCTATCTATTGTATTTTAAGTTTAAATTATCCTAACTAAAAAGCATTAAGCACAGTGCAGGCTGACAGGTGGTGGGTGCATGGGATTCATCAAATCCCAACTCACATTATTAGCAAGGCAGTGGGTTTGGCTGCACATGTAAGTAACCAGCTGGTGTGCAAGGAGTGTGCCTGCTGGCTCCTGCGCTTAATGAAACCACGGCCAAATTCCAGTCCATTGGAAAGTTAGTTGGTGATTTCTGCACTCGCTCAAAGTGGAAAGTGATGTTGGCGGTGACTTATGAACCAACCAGAGGGTCAGCCATTTGTTTCAGCGACGGAATCTAAAATAGCCTACTGCCAATGTCATCACATCCTCTTTACACATGCACAGTAAAGCAAGAAATTATGTAACCAACAATCTCATGAGAAGTCGATCATGCTAGTACGTAACGCTGGCAGGCCTGTGGAAAGTGAGCAGGTTGACATAATAATATAATAATAATAATCCTTGCATTTGATATAGCGCTTTTCATGTCTTCTAGACATCTCAAACCGCTTCACAAAATATACTGTAAAGTGAATTGACTGTATATATGTGGGCGAAACGTGGCATCCAGTTGCACACATGCACAATGAATCAGGTCCATAATGCAAATAGTATAAGGGAATTTGCACTATTGTGAGTGTGTTATAGCGGGGTTCTATGTGAATAAAGCAGGGAACGGTTTAGTGGAAATTTCCTTTTCCTTCACCTTCCTGAGTATAGAAAAAGCAGAAACATAAAGAAAGGCTAGATCTTGAGTCACATAAGCTCCATTAGATTCTGTTTCTCTCTGGCTGATGTTTATGTGACTTTTTTTATATTTGATGAAATGTGCTGGATTTGCTGAAAGCTGGCGTCCAATGTGCAGTGGAACAGATGAGACTTGTCCCTCTGTGCTGACCTGCTGAACCAATACTTTATTGCAAATCTGTCAAGTCCCATTTGTGCAATATGCTTTGCCCTTTCATAAAGAATCTTTAGGATTGGTACAATACTTCACTGTGACTATTAAATAAAGGACCATTTCAGCTATACTAATTTTAGGCATTGCTTCGCTCATTTATTAATCAATTATTATTATTATTTTCATTATATATTGTTATTTATTATTATATTATTATACATTAATTGTTATATTTTTGTTCCCTTAATGGCTTTAAAATGATCAATTATGCTTCTTTTACTGCTTTTACTGCTAATATATTGTATGGTGTATGTTGGCCAGGAAATCTTCTTTTCATAATCGATATCTATATTTTTTAATGTAAAAGGGTAGAATCCCTCATCCTAGTGACTGGCTGGGTGGTTTGTCATCAACAGTAAGATACTACGGACCCACCTAGCCAGGAACTGGTATGGAGTCCTGTAGTTCAGTGGTTAGAGCACTCGTCTTTGAAGCGAGAGACCTGGATTCAACTTCCAGCAGTGCAAAATCATGGGCAAGTTTCTTTATTCCACACACCTGATAATAACCCCTCAACAACAACAACAAAAATATTGGTCACTTCAATCCATGACTGTTTGTGGGCCACTGCTGTGCGCAATTGGTTGCTGTGCTTCGCCAACAAATATACAGTCAATTCACTTTACAGTATATTCTATGAAACGCTTTGAGACATCTTGAAGACATGAAAATCGCTCTATCAAATGCAAGAATAATTTTATTTATTATAGAAATAGCCACAGAGAACCGACTTGATTCTGACATTCCATTGTCCAATGTATCACCTTGGAGCCAGTTCAGCTCCAAGGAAACTAATTATTTCCCATTACCCACTCCCTCCCACAAGAAAATGTAGATAGTCTGATTGTGAAGAAGAGTAGGTGGTTTTCCTGGCCAACATTTCTATCTGTTCTCCAAATTTACGAAAATCAGGTTAATTGTACAAGTAGACCTTGCTTAACTTTGCTTTGGTTGACATTGTTTTGTTATTACGTTGCTGATACATAGGGGAATATATATTCATTTAACATTGCAAAGTTCGCTATTACGTCATTCGCGCAGGTGGAAAGCATAGGCATATATAGACGCTGAACGTATGGTAATCTTGCGCGGGTTCGCTTAACCTCATTATGCTTAAAGTCGCACTTTTCGCGAACACAACTGCGACGTTAAGCGAGGACTAAGTGTAGTCATTCATTAAGTTGCAGGTCATAGGATATTTCTGATGCAAATCAGCTGCTAATTTTGCCTGTATAACAGCAATTGTCAGGCTGTTCAGCACATTGCGATGTACCCCAGAAGTGGAAGGCGCTATTGAAATGTAATTTGTTGTTGTCATTATTGACGAAGAGCCTTGTGATAGCTTCCTGTATAAGTTGCAATGTCAAATGTAACCGTTTAAATGTTCTGCGTTATAACCTGAAGGTTTTAAAGACCAACCAATTCAAGACAAATTATGGACTTGAATTTTGTTTACATGGTTTTACTTAATATAACTAATTAATGAGGGTTGAATCCCCAAGGCTCCAACTGAGCTTCTGAAGTTTTATAACTGATCTACAGGGAGAAATTAAATACAAATAGGCAATTTGTTGTCGAGGTCAAAAGGTGAGTTGTAATCTGCTCACACTATATTAAATCATTCTGTAACAGACTGTGTAATGAAACTTTCTGTATCCTGATTTGTATCATGCAGTGACAGTACAAAATTGCTATATTGTACAGACAGACTGTTACTGCAGTGCTTGCCATCTGTAGTCACTTTGTTGGAAGTTCAGTACAAAAGGAACATCATGACATTGTCACTATTTCAAATCTGTCAAATAAAGGATAGATACAGCCTGAGATAATGAAACACTTCAGTCGTCACTTTGCACCCAGTTCAAGCACTCAGCCACTCCTCCCCCACCAAATACTTTGTCAAAATGTTTTATTTTTAAACAAATATATTTTTCGCCCATTTTCCTCTCCTGTAGATACTAGTCCATTTTGGTGCACAATTCTATGAGTATTGGCTCCCTTAGGTACCTCCCACAGCTGGTCATTCTTCATATGTGAGAGCTGTCTGAATATTTAATCCTGGGAGGTACTGAGGTGCTGAGCCCATATCTGACCTCAATTTCTAATGCGGTCCCAGGAAAGCGATCTCCCTCTTGTCAACCCAGCAAGGCAAAGGCTTAACAAGTAGCTAAAATTTATTCTACATGAGTGTATGAAAGCATTGGAATGAGAGAAGGCCATTCAGACTGCTCTTTTTACAATATGCAATGTACCTAATCTTGAACTCCATTGCCTGTTAAATCCTGTTGTGAAAATAATGGCAGTGTGAGAGAGCAACACACAACAGAAAGTAAATAGGGTGCAAGCAATTGTTCAAACACTAGGGATTTTTTTTAAAAGAGTGTAAGTATCAGTCCAAATCAAATTATTTTCCATTTGTATCTTTGACACATTGAGCCCAGACCCATCACCAGGTAATTATGTAATTTATGTGAAAAGTTTTTAATGTCTGAAAAAGTACATCAGTCAGCTAATTTGTGACCCCCTGTTTATATTCTTGGAGGATCATTTGTCAAAGCCTTGCTCTGAGTTGAGTCAATATCTAATGACTGGCTGCTCATTTGTTGCACTGATGTACCCTACTCCTTGTGCATATTCTGTGGACCTTATCGACCATCTCTTCACATTAAGGAGAGAGCATGAAACATATTAATTACCGTTGATATACTGATGTATCTCATTCTTATGAAGGTCTAGCGAGCCGCCCACTATTGCAATTACTGTAGGACGTGCTAAACATGAAATAATTACTTGCCCATTAGATTTGAGGTGTCATTTATCTTAATGGAACCACTCTAATTTTTCAGACATACTCAGTTAATGTCTGCTGCTGTCACTAAATAACCCAAGTGGGAGTGAGCGTCTGGAAAAGGCTATGGATATGACCTCATACCAGAACTATAGCACCTTTGGTAAGATGGGTTTTAATGAGAAGCATTAAATAATTACTGGGGAGGGCAGTGTGGAGAGTGCTTTTACTGTAACCCGCTAACCACCCCCCCCCCACTTGCCATATGGTCAGAGAATTGTTAAATATTGCTGCTACCCATTTGGAGAAATCTTTGCTTTCCTCATATCAGCTACACACTTCTACAACAGCTGGGTCAGTCAGGTGCGGAAGCTAGAAGACAGTTATTTCAGCAATATAGGCGGCAGCTCCCATCATTGAGAGCAGGCTCGGAGTGCAGTAACATGGAACTTGTGGCATGTTTCTCATACCTGGAGCTGTTTGTTGGCCATATATTGAGACTCATATTCACGGTAACTGGTTTGGGAAAATATGCTAAACTTCCCATAATTGATTTGTACTGATAATAATACAGTATTATAACAATAATGTATTATATTAATATTATATTCAAATATTTAAATATGAATAAATATATTGATGCATTTGAAGGAGTCCTCAGTAGCTCAGTGGATAGATTACTCGCCTTACAAGTGTGAGACCTGTGTTCAAATCCAGCCAGGGCAAAACCTTGGGCAAGTTTCCTTACTCCACACGCCTAATAATATTCCCTAAAAACCCCCCTGTAATATATTGTTTATTTCAATCCACGACTGTTTATGGGATACTGCTGTGTGCAATTGGCTGCCACGTTTCACCCACAAATAAACAGTCAATTATATATATATATAATTATATAGTATATTCTGTGAAGTGCTTTGAGACGCCTAGAAAACATGAAAAGCTCTATATCAAATGCAAGGATTATTATTATTATGTACAATTCAATACTGCAAAACAAGAGACAATATTCAGCAGGGTAGGAGAGATTTATTTTAGCAATATTTGTCCATTATGTTCTTTGATTTGAAAAATCCTGCAGTAGTTGCACTGTGGGTTTCAAGGAGTTAATGAGTCAGACTTGGTACCTCCAGCCATCTTCTGTGTCGGCCTGTCTTTGTGCCCTTGGCTTTTTGTTGAAGGATGGTTTTTCTCTCCTCCTGCCTGAGTTGATGATGATAATAATGATGGAACACCTTTCACGTCTGGAGGACGTCTCAATGGCCTTTACGGATTTACTATAAATGTTCATGAATAGCAACATTTTCAGCAGAATCGGGCTAAAAAATTGCATCACCCAAAGATTATTTTGCTCACAAAAATTCACCAAGTCCATGTTGCTACTTGTGTAAATAGGTACAGTATATTGAAAACTCATTGGATTTAATAATAATATTCCTTGCATTTGATATAGCACTTTTCACATCTTATCGTCGTCTCAAAGCGCTTCACAGAATATACTGTAAAGTGAATTAACTGTATATTTTTTAGGGTGCGAAACGCTGCAGCCAATTGCACACAGCAGTGTCCCACAAACAATCGTGGATTGAAATGACCAATTTTTATTGTTGTATTTTTTGGGGAGGAATTATTATTAGGCGTGTGGAATAAGGAAACTTGCTCAAGGTTTCTCTCTCATCTGCCTGGATTCAAACACAAGTCTCATGCTTGTAAGGCGAGTGCTCTAACCACTGAGCTACAGGAGCTCCACAATTAAATACTGTATAATTAAAGTGCTCTGATTGTAACTCCTCTTTTCCTCCCTCTGAACTGTCTCATCTCCCACTCTCTCCTTCTGCTCAGGTTCTACCCAGCACCTCTACCAAATTGGGCACTGACAAGAGAAGGGCTGTAGCCTGTGTTCATCATTGCTTTGAAGCACTGACGTGCTAATCTAGCATTGCTAATCTTTACCTCTTGCCCCACATTCTTCCATTTCGGTATACTCTGTACTCTGTGGGAGAAAACGCACAATTTTATTTTTCCCCTCAACCTTCCTGAGTGTATCTTTGCTCACTGGCACAGAGACACTGCTTAAGGTGCCGCAGCAAAAAACCCAAGAGAAAAGCAAGATGATTACCTGGTGATCATATTTACAGCCACTTTGGGCAACCTTATTTGTAGAGGAAGGATAGGAGCAACTGTTTGTTTTAATTGAAACAATCCATTGTAAAGATAAAGAGAGGGTAAATGAAGTATGAATCATTACAAGCCTACAGTATGGTCGTGTGGGTGGGCAGCAGTGATCTAGTCTTACCAATGGAAGAAACTTTTTATAGTTTTCCAGTCGTGCCAGCTTCATCAGGAAGGTGTTATCTTGATCTGATGCTGAAGAATGAATTGTAGTCTAGTCCTGATGATGACTTATCAGCATTTATATTTGTTTTCAAGAGAGATTGGTATTACCCCTCTTCTCCTCCCCCACCACGTAACCTCAACACGCTTGTTCAGTGAGAAGCTGAAACAGGAAGGTTCCAGATTTGATTGCTGCTGTGTGCTGAATTAACTGCTATCAAGATCCTCCTCTTCAACCGTCCCATCGATCACTCCAAATCCCCCCCTTTCCCTCCACTCTCCCCGTCCCCAAGCTAAATTGGGTCTAAATCAATGACTGTCCAGCGCTTTGGAACGTCCTCCTGACGTGAAAGGTACTATACAAATGTAATTTTGTTATTATTACTTGAGGCACTACAATTGCTCTTAGTGTGCCTGAGATAGGGAATCAGAGGCTCATAGAAATTTACCCTGTAGAAGGAGGCCATTCAGTCTGTTCTTTCTGCTCTCAAAGCAAGATGTCCCCTTAATCTCACTGCCACGCCCTATCCCTTGCTCTATCCTTCAAGCCTTTTTCTTTTATCATATACTTGTTTATGCTCTCTACAAACCCACAACGGACCCTGATTCTACCAACTTACATGACAGGATATTTCACATCCAACAACTCTCTGAAAAAATTCTCTTTGGGACTGGGAGAAATCAGCTTGGATTAATATTTAAAGGGTTTTAATCTATGGTGAACTCATTTTCATTGGGGAGGGGGAATAGATAATGGGAAGAAATTGAAATTGGTATAAAGTAGCTAGTTGATGTGGATTAAGGAATTAATGAATGTTGTGGACCAGGAGATTTAGAGCTGGGGCCCCAGATTCTACATAGTTAACTTTCCAGGAAGTATAGAGACGAAAGAAAACTTCCTCCCACAGAGTACTTGATGCATGGTACAGTAAAAGTAGTTTGTACAGTGTTCATTACATTTTATTAAAAAATGATTGAAAGTTATTGGGATGTTAGACTGAGATGATCAAATAATGTATTGGAGAACATTGGCTCTTGTGCTGCTGAAATAATTGGTGGGTGGGATAGCAGGCCAGTTCAGAGAAGTGGGGATTGATAGATACCCTGGGCTTTGCTTTTATTACCATTTGGATCATAGTACAGTATTTGGAAAGAATTGATCCTTGGATCAAACTGCTGGGGGAAAATCTATGATTAATCTGTTGCGATTTGGTCTCAAGGCTCTTGTCTAGTTCCGTGTTTTTAAATGCCTTTTGCCCAGGCTGCCTCAAACAAATAAGTTCTGCTCAAAGAATATTTGATCTGTAGACATTGTTTCATCTTTGTTTCGAGCTATGAGCAAGCACGTTAGATAATGGTTGCATTATTATTTGCATTATCCTGTTTGCCGAGGACATAGCTCAGCTGTATAGTACTCTAACTGTTTGCTGATTTATAGAGCATTTACAGGAGCAAGATGCACCATTGTGCATCTGTTGCTGCATTGTTTTGGGTTTATAAATCCTCCTTGCACTTAAAATGCCTATTATTTTGTCTCATGATTAGTTTACTTCGATTGTTTTTCCTTTTATTTTCTTTCTGTTAGTGTGTATTCCACAAGCACCTGGGTACTCTCATACTATTTATGCTTGAGCTTTGGCAGGGAGTCACGGGCAATTTGGCTATGAGAAAGTGAGGGAGTCTCACAGCCAAGCATGATCCAGACCTCACACTCGCTTCAACCAGCATGAATCTCTGATTGTCAGGAGAGGGAGTCTTGATTGATTTTTCCCTAATCTTGGGACCATTGCAACTAATTTTAATCCCCCATCTGGTGCTCCACCTGTGTTCGTGGACCAGCTCGACTCAGTGGTAACACACTCGCTTCTGAGTCAGGAGGTTGTGTCCAAGCCCCTTGTCAGAATTTTGAACTCATAATCCAAACTGACAATACAATGCCGTGGTCAGGATACACTGCATTATTGAAGGTGCCAGCCATCCTTTGGATAAGACATTAAACCAAGTTGCAGTGTGTTTGTTCAAGTGAAGGCTAGAAATCTCATGGGTCTAAATGAGAAGTGAAGGGAGTCTTTCCTTATGACCTGACCAACAAACTCCCAATTAAAATTGTTCACTCACTTTATGGCTGTTGGTGGGACACTGTTGTGTGCAAATAGACTACCGCATAATCATAGAATCATAGAATTTTACGGCACAAAAGGAGGCCATTCGGCCCATCTAGTCTGTGCCGGCTCTTTGAAAAGAGCGATTCAATACCACTGCCCTGCCCGCTCCCCATAGCCTAATAGACCCGTTCTCCCTAAATAAAGATCTAATTCCCTTTTAAAAGTTGTTATCGAATCAGCCTCCACCACCTTTTCAGGCAATGCATTCCAGATTCGAACAACTCGCTGAGTGAAAACATTTCTCCTCAGCTCCCCTCTACTTCGCCTTGAAACTATTTTAAATCTGTGACCACGAGTCACAGATTCACCCACGAGTGGAAATAGTTTTTCTCTATTTGCCCTGTCGAAACCCCTCATGATCTTATAAACCTCTATTAGGTCTCCCCTCAATCTTCTCTGCTCCAGAGAGAATAACCCTAGCCTATCTAGCCTCTCCTCATAGCTGAAGTCCCTCAATCCTGGCACCATCCTAGTAAATCTTCGTTGTACCCTTTCCAATGCCTTCACATCCTTTCTGTAGTGTGGTGACCAGAATTGAACACAGTATTCCAGCTGAGGCCTCACCAAAGTCCTATAGAGGTTAGTCAGCACTTCCTGACTTTTGTACTCTATACCCCTATTTATAAAGCCTAGTATCCCATATGCCTTCTTAACAGCCTTGTCTACCTGTCCTGCCACCTTCAACGAGTCACTAACACAAATCCCCAGGTCTCTCTGTTCCTTTACACCATTTAAAATTGTACTATCTAGCCTATATTGCCTCCCTTCATTTCTTCTCCCAAAATGCATCACCTCACACTTCTCTGCATTAAATTTCATCTGCCATGTGTCTGCCCACTTTACCAATTTGTCTATATCCTCTTGCAGATGGCTACTATCCTCCTCACTGTTTACTATTCTCCCTAACTTAGTGTCATCTGCAAACTTGGAAACTGTACTCCGTACACCCAAGTCCAGATCATTGATGTAGATTACAAACAGCAATGGTCCCAAAACTGATCCCTGTGGCACACCACTGCTCACTTCCCTCCAATCTGAGAAACAGCCGCTCACTACAACTCTCTGCTTTCTGTCTCGCAGCCAGTTGTGGATCCACGCTGCCATTGTCCCTTTTACGCCATGGGCCTTTAATTTCATAATAAGTCTCTCATGTGGCACTTTGTCAAATGCCTTTTGAAAGTCCATGTAAACTACATCAACTGCGCTACCATTATCCACCCATTCCGTTACCTCATCAAAAAATTCTATCAGATTTGTAAGGCAAGATTTGCCTTTAACAAATCCATGTTGACCGTCCTTTATTAGCCTATATCTTTCTAAGTGAAGATCTACCTTGTCCCTGATTATGGACTCTAGAATTTTGCCCACTACCGACGTTAGACTGACTGGTCTGTAGTTACCAGGCTTGTCCTTCTGCCCCTTTTTATACAAGGGAGTAACATTAGCTATCCTCCAGTCCTCTGGCACGACCCCTGTGTCCAAGGAAGATTAAAAGATCGTGGCCAGAGTCCCTGCTATTTGCTCCCGTGCCTCACTTAGTAACCTAGGGTGCATCCCATCCGGGATGGGATGCATTTGTCCACAAATAATTAGATTTACTTTACAGTAATTGCAATCCCCCATCTAGTGCTCCACCTGTATAATGAATTGATGTTGATGCTGAGTTTAAAGATCCCATGTCACTATTCGAAAAATAGCTACGTTTTTCCCCTATGTCCTGGCCAACAACCACCCATATACTAGTCATTCACTTCATGGCTGTCTGGACAATTTACGTGAAGCTCTTTGAGATGTTATTCTATTGTGAAAGCTTCTAATAAATGCAAGGATTATTATTATTATTATCAGCAGCATCTAATTCTGCACAGATTGGAATTTGGACCTGCAACTCAAGTCTGTTTACCTTCACCCACTAGACCATTGGGGGGAAGCTATAACAAAGAGCTGCATGGGAAAGAGTCCAGGAATAAATAACCATCAGTGATCCCTGTTCAATACAATCTGAAAGTTGGCATTCACTTAATTGTTTACACAAAAGCACCTCCAGCGAGAAGCACCTAGATGTGTACAATGAGCTAGTTTATTGTGCTGACTGTCAGTCAGTGCCTATAACTGAAGTTTTATAGGTGCCACAGTACCAGTCCACTTGACTTATCAGGATTTATGGCTTAACCAAATTAAAATTTCTTTGGGGGAGATATGTGATAATGATTTTTTTTGTGTTGACTACATGAGTTTTAAAAATAAATTGCATTAATTATGCGTGTGAATCAATAATGTGCAGTGATCCAGTGAGTACAATAGATTCATAGAAAGTAGTGGACTGCAGCTGATGTTGCAGTTTCATGGAAAACTTTCTGCTAATTCATATAAATATAGTAATGATAATATTTGCATTGATGTAGCACCTTTCACATTGGGCGAATTCCTCCATTGGGTTTACTGTGAAATTAGGTGACTGTGTATTTTGTAGATGAAGGTGGCAGCCAATTTGCATACACCAATGTTCCATGCATTGATCAGACAGCCATGAAGTGAATGACTAGTTGTATATTGGTGGTTGTTGGCAGGACACAGGGGAAAAACTCAGCTCTTTTTCGAATAGTGACATGGGATCTTTAAACTCAGCATCAACATCAATTCATTATATAGCTCCCATCACACAGGGTATATACATCTTTTCTCTTTTAAAAGAGAATTAGATCTTTATTTAGGGAGAACAGGTCTGTTAGGTTATGGGGAGAGAGTTGGGCAGTGGGATTGAGTTGCTCTTTTCAAAGAGCCGGCACAGACTAGATGGACCAAATGACCTCCTTTTGTGCCGTAAAATTCTATGATTCTATGATAAATGTAATTTTGTTGCTGTTGTAGTATCTCTCTAATTTCCACCAGAATAGACAGACAGAAACTCAGTTTAAACTCACATGTGATGGAGGGTATCTCAGCACTCCCACAGCACTACAATGGAGCGTCAGCTTCGATTGTGTGAGTTCAAAGTCTGGACATGGGGCTTGAACATACAACCTTGTGATTTGAAGCCGAGTGTGGTACCACATGAGTCACGTTATGCAGATTAGTTATCAAATGTAAAGGTTATTATTATTTATTATTATTCAGTTGGGTTTCAGAGACATTCTCTTCATTTTCCTCAGGACTAGTTTCCATCTCCTATAATTTGTTGCAAAAGGAAGCACCCTATCACTGGAGCACATTCTGAAACACCACAACCTGTGAAGTAAAGAAAATCACCTCCGGTATCTTCAGAAAAAATGAATAACATGAGTCCATCAGCGACTGACTCACTTTCTATAATGTGTTTCCCCTTGTGTCTCACACAAGTGAAGCCTACAGAGACAGACTGCGCGGTAGAACCTTTCATTTCAACAGAACCCATCCAGCAATATGGTAGATTTGACTTTGAGAAGGAAATCAGATGAAGAATTTGGAGTACAAGTCAAGCCTGCCATACCAGTCCAGCACTAGAGGTTGACTGCATTGTCAGAAGTGCTATATTTTGGACAAGACTTTAAACCAATGTCACATTTGCAGGTAGAAGTGGAAGATTCAGTGGTACTTTACAAAAGGAAAAGGGAGTTCCTCCTGATGTTGTAGCCAACAATTTTCCAAATAAATTGGTCAATTTTCATGGCTGCTGGTGGGACCTTGCTGTGCAAAATTGTCTCTATGTTTGCCTCCGAAAGCTCCCAGTATAATTGACAGTAATTATTGAGAAGCTTCGTGATCTTGATATATTTCCTAACATCAACAAGCCAAAGGGAAACCATTAACCTTCAAAGAAGCCAAAACATGAGTGTTGGAAGGCAGCTATTAATCAGATTTGAAGGGGGAAGAAAAGGAAGAAGTAAACTCTATAAATCGGTAACTCTCAAGCTTAGAGTCTTTTAAGTAAAAGCTGGTCCTGAAATTGTCTACTTTAAATTACGCCAAAAAAGATGTTGGTTAGCCATTCACTGACAGATGCATGTTCTGTTAAATATTCAAACATATTGTTCTAAAGGGCTTGCTGTTGTCTGCAAAGAAAAGTTCCCTTGAAACGTGACACTTTCAATACAATTTCTGTCACAATTTAGCATTTCATTTAATGGGGCTGTATACAGAATCTGATTAGAGCATTGCTACCATTTCAGTTTTCTGAACAAATGCTCTTAATATTCATTCTTTTGAATGTTTATGAATATTTCTCAATACACAGTTCTTTTTGCAAGTTCAGAAGCGAGGTGAAGGGCCAATCTCTGTGGAGAGGACAGTACCACCAAGTAGCGGCAGGATAAACAGATGTGGCTTAAGCAGTGGTTAGGTGGCACTGAGGATTGGACTTAACAGCTGATTGTCTGAGGAAAGGTAGTCTGAGGAAGGAGTTCACTCTTGAATTTCTGGGAAAGAATGGTGGAGCCTGGGGCTGAGCCAGGGGGAGGGGGAAGGTGACCGTAAGCGCAGTTGAACAAGAAGGTCTTCAGGCACGATCCAAAAATGGAAAAGTGGGTGAGGTGAATGGATTGAGGGAGGGAGTTCCAGTGTTTCGGGGCATAGTGGCTGAAGGTTCGGCCGCCAATGGTGAAGCGGAGGATTCAGGGACAAGGAGGAGACCAGACCCAGTAGAGTGGAGGCAGCAGGTACTGCTGTGAGGAGAGAGTTGATTAGAGAGGTGGGAGGTGCAGAGGAGTGAACACAAGAATGAGAATCTTGAAGTTGATCTGCTCTGTGACAGGGAGCCAGTGAAGTCTGGTGAGGACTGGGGTAATCGGCATTCAGCATGGAGGGCGCTATATCCAAGTTGTTGTTGTAATCGGGGAGCGAGGTTTGGTTCGGGTGAGAATGTGGGTGGTGGAGTTCTGTATGAGCTGGATTTTGTGAATGGTGGCGGAGGGGAGACCAGTGAGGAGGGCGTTGGAGTAGTCAAACAGAGAGGTGACAAAGGCATGGACCAGGGTTTCGGCAGCTTTTGGTGTGAGATATTGGTCTAGTTGGGCCTGATAGTTCACCTGATAATCAAGATTCAGAGCACAAAATTGGTCAGATCACAGAGTAATGCTTATTATTCAGGGCGAGATGTTTCCAAGTTAGTTACCTTATTAAACAACAATTGAGTCAGTTGCTCTCTGTGGAAGTGAAATGACAGGTGACAATTACACTTATCATTTTAGTCTCTTGAAGCCTTTCCATCTGTCCTTGTGGCCCTTCTTCAAAGCGGAACAATAGATAATAATAATCTGTGCATTTGATATAGAAAATATCTATAAACCACCTATCACTTCATTGAAACATCTCAACGTACATCACAGAATATACTGTAAACTGAATTGAATATTTTGGTTGCGAAAATATATCTAGCTTTGAAGACGCTTGAGTTACAAAGATTTGTGGAGGAAGGTTGATGAGAATGGAGAGTAAGTGTTCCCCTGTCTCATCACCTGTACTTCGAGATCAAAACTTGAACTGCATTAGCACTTTCTGCATTTATGTACGTCAAATTTAAGGAGTGATTTTTCAGTTTGCAATGAAACACAAAGTCAATACACTTGATTCAAGTCCTCTGGGGTTTTGCTATGATGTGGCACTTTGCGTTACAGGGCTTAGTTTCTTCCATTGCGTTTTATGATGGTTAGCTCTTGCCAACCTAAGTCTAAAACGCCAACAACAACAACCAAAAAATTACATTTGTATATCTGGACAGTCGATGCTTCAGGCCCAAGCCTGGTCGGGATTGGGGAGGGTGGTGGGAAAGGAGGGAATTTGGGGTGACTGATGGGACTATCGAAGAAGAGGGTCTTGAGGCAGGACTTGAAGGAGGCTAGGGAGCGGGCGAGGCAGATGGACTGTGGGATGGAATTCCAGAGGTTAGGAGCAGAGTGGCTGAAGGCTTGCCCAGCAATGGTGGGGAGGGTGAGTTGGGAGACATGGAACAGGTCAGAGCCCGCTGAGCAGAAAGGGTGGGTAGGTTGGTATGGGATTAGGAGGTCATAAAGGTTGGGTGGGGCTAGGCCATGGAGGGCCTTGAAGGCGAGGACCAGGATCTTGAATCTAATCCTCTGGGTGATGGACAGCCAATGGAGTCGGGTAAGAATGGGGGAGATGGGGTCACGGATTTGCGGCGGTAGAAGACACAAGCAGAGTACGCAGAGACAAGGATTAGATAAGGAGGGTCTGGGCACCTATGCCTGTCCTTATCTAATCCTTTTTCTCTGCGTACTCCATAGAAGAAAACAAAAACTATACACATGTGGAACTCTCACTAATTGGATTGAAGATTCTTAAGTACATTGATGAATTCAATCTGACAACCCACAAAAGAAAAGAATGAAGGGACCAACATATGGGTCTTGGGGTGGGTGGGGGAGCAAGCTGGACATTATTTCTATCTGAACATGAGGATCTCATATGTTCCTGAAACTATTTGTATTCAGATTAACATTGTGCATTTAAATTTGTAGTATAAAAATGTGATTCCATAATTAGAATTCTTTACAATCTGTGAGAGTTCTACTCTGAAGGTTAATGATGGCAGAGCAGAGTTCCGCGGGGGAGACGCAAATTTGCTTGAAGGCATCCCCATTTCTGTGACATAGGTTTTCTTATTAAATGAATTCCATTGTGAAATACTACAAATTAGTGTATCGTACGTACAGTAATTGTAAATAACTATTGCAGGGAGATGGTTGCATGGAAGATTGTTGCAGGTGAGTGAGTTTTAATTGAAGTGCAGATTATTTTTAGGTATCCCTGAAACCTGTGGCAAACTAGTTATCACTTTCTGATTGTGCTTTATGTTTTGTAGAAAAATCTGCTGGTACAAATTTACCACTATTGAACTGTGTGAGTAAGAACAGTGATGTGAACGAATCCAACGATTTCAGTCATTGTTGCTGTAAATCTTTAGTGTCTAGTTAATCACAGGAATTCTATGATAGCTGCTACAGCCCCAATTAATCAGCCATTTGGTCGGGACTCATTGTTTCCTCTCAGCCTGTGTATTGCTTTAAGATGGATCCGTCCTGTTCATTGGCATTAACAGTGCAGGATTGTTTTCAGCAATGCAGGAAAGCTTGGAGAGCCATTAATGATTTGGACTGTGTCTTCGGCAAACAGTCTTGCCACCATATTTGTGTAATTCCGCAATGATCAATGTAGCTGTATTGACAGAGGCACCATTTGAATCAAGTACGAATATGTACTGTAGGTTCAGAATAAGTGGTTAGTCTTTTGTTTTTTCCACTAACTCCAGCAATGATATCACCTGTGCTGTCAGATTTGACATTATTATTCGAATTAATGTGAGAAACACTGAATTGTTAAAAAATATATACAGTAGAAGCCTGTTTATCCTTGACTCGATGAACCGGCACTTCCGTATAACCAGCACGCCAAAAAAAAGTCCCCTTTCGATAAACAGTAACTTATCCAGAACAATAACTGTGGAGCATGTGTAAATGCATAAATAAAAGCATAATAACAGAATATTGGATTGGTACTTATTGTTAAAACTACTCTCTTTCACTTCTCACCTTTGCTAGTAGATGCTGCCACGATGTTGTGTTTGAGGTTTATAGTCCAGCGATTCTTTATAAAATGGAGCACGCTAAGCGGGTGAAAAAAACAGAGCGTGACTTTAAAGTCATACTAGCGGCAAGCCGATAACGCTAGCCAATAACCCACATTGTCACACAGGTGCAGAATTTTTCAGTTTGCCGCTAGTAGAGTCTAGGGCTATCGGCTTGCCGCTAGTAAAGTCACGCGACTTTAAAATCACTCTGCCAATTTTTTCACCCGCTCAGCGTCCTCCATTTAAAAAAGAATCACTGGACTGTAAACCTGAATCAGTAAAGGTGAGAAGCGCAAGAGAGTAGTTTTCACAAAAAGTACCAATATAATATTCTGTTATTGTCTGTGATTACTTAGTCTGGTGTGTATGGTGTGTATTAAAAGAACATTAATTTTTTTGTGGTGGGTTTTCAGCCGCGGGCTGCCCGAATATCCGGCAGGCACTTTAACTGGCATTGGCCAGGTATTGCGGGTGCCGGATAAACAAGCTTCTTGTATATTGGCGGATTCTGAAATTGCTGCTGTTTCTAGATGTTAAGGCATTGGAAAGGGTGCAGTGGAGATTTACCAGGATGGTACCAGAAATGAGGGACTTCAGTTATCAGGAAAGGCTTGCGAGGCTAGGTTTATTCTTACTGGAGCAAAGAAGGTTACAAGGAGACTGAATAGAGGTTTTTAAGATCATGAGGGGATTCGACAGAATGGATAGGAAAAAACTGTTTCCACTGGTGGGTGTATCAGTGATTCGTGGTCACTGATTTAAAATAGTTTCAAAAAGAAGCGGAGGTGAGGAGAATTTTTTTCACTTAGCAAGTTGTTTGATTCTGGAATGCATTGTCTGAAAAGGAGGCCGATTCGATAACAACTTTTAAAAGAGAGGTAGACATTTATTTGGGAAGACGGGTTTGAGTGGTTATGGGGAGAGAGCTGGGGAGTGGGATTGCTCTTTTCAAAGAGCAAGCACAGACTTGATGGGCCGAATGGCCTCCTTTTGTGCCAAAAGATTCTATGATTCTTCGGAAGTGCTGGTAATTGTTTGGGAAATAGTTTTAAGTATGGGAGTTTCAGACTGCCCCGTGCCTGTCTGGAGTCAAAGATTAAGTGGAGATATGGAGTGTGATTAGCTGGGTTGTGATGTAATATTTGTGCAGAAGGAGAAAAGGGGGTGTAAGGGGTGATAAATAATACATAATTAGGAACTGCCCTCTACCGCATTTTCACCTTTGTCTTCCTTGCCCTGCCTCTCTCCCTCACTGTTAGTCCCAAAAGCCTCTCCCTTCCATCATGCCCCATTTCTGACAAAGGGTCATGGACCCGAAACATTGATTCACTTTTCTTTTCCCCATAAATGCCTGATCTTCTGAGTGTTCCCAGCAATTTCTGTTTTTGTTTCAGATATACATATATTATATATTTATATTTTAGCACCCAGAGAGTTATTTGGCTCTGTTAAACCTTTGTGATCTGATTATTTTTATTTTTGCGCAATTCTTTGTAATCCTTTTAACTGTTACTTATTCCATCACTCTAATAATGCCTGACCACTGCTGGGATTATCCTACTCATGCTGGCTGGGGGTGGGGTTTGTATATGCCTTTTGACCTTTCAAAACCTGTATTATTTCAGGGATTGGGTAAAACAAAGGTTTCTGGGCTTATCCTGAAAGTTTTTGTCTCTTTTTCCTTTACCATGGTGATACATCTTCACTTAGTTTCTTTTCAGGAACCATCGCTTTAGATGGTAACAGGAACATGAGTGCATGTATATTAGATAGAGATGCCACTATCTGGTCTTTCATTTCCCTCACTGCTAAAAGCAGTAACTGACTTGTGTTGGAGTACAATTTTGAAGATGACTGACACCTTCAGCATCTTTGTTCAAGTGGCCAGTGATCACGTCTGAGCCCAGGACAGTGAATGGTGGCAGGCTGCTTAAACTGCAGGTCGACCTTGCTTAACATTGCTTTGTTTTGTTATTACATTGCTGATACATAGGGGAACATATATTAATTTAACGTCTCGACATTTCGTTTGCTATTATGTTATTCGCGTGGGTGGAAACAAACTACTTTGGGTAGCATAGGCGTACATAGACGCTGAACGTCCGGTATTCTTGCGCAGGTTTGGTTAATGCCGTTTTGCTTAAAGTCGCACTTTTTGTGAACACAACTGCGACGTTAAGTGAGGACTAAGTGTATATCCATTTGCTTGTTGTCAGCTGAGTGTCTGACTCACATGAAAGCCAACCAGCATGCCTAAGAGTCTGCAAACTTCATATGTAGGATTTCCATTTATCCATCCCAGCCGTGTATGTTGTTCTAGTGGAGATCACTGGATGGTGATCAGATCAGGAATTCTGATTCATTTCCGGCCCTGTATATTTTAATTTTACATTACAAAACATGTTTAAATGAGCTATCACAGGAGTTTGTTTCAGAAATATAATCAGAAATTGGTACAGATGCACAGCAGGACGAAATGTAAAAGAAAAATGTAAGTTAACATCTCGATTTTGGCTCTTTATCAGAACTGAACTAATGAGATGAAGATATTTAGATCAATGTTCATATCTAAGGTTGATGGTGCGTAACAAAATTAGATGCTCCTTCAGGAGTTTGCATGAGGCTTGTTGGAACACTGTGGGAGGCTGAGGATAGAAAGGTCAAAGTGGGGGTGGGGGGAGTTGAAGTGAGGAGTCGCAAGGAGCTCAGGCCTTTGGTCACGGACACACACAGCTTGTTTCAGGTCCTGTCAGAAGGTCGTGAATAGAAAAAAATGGGTTTGCTCTTTACAATTTTTAAAAAATTGCACAACTCTGCTTTCTTGCTGTCAGATCAAATCCACTGTGATTTCAGCCTCGGGATTCCTACAGCCCACCCTGCGTCAGCTTGTCTGCCTGTGAAGCCACTTCGTATCGTTTGGACAGGGAATTTCCAATGCTGAGTCACATAAATAAACACATTCAGAAACCTGCAAATGTTTGCTTGGATTGTCAAAACGGGGTTATGTAATTAACCTTGCAGATCAATTCCATTGATGTGAATGGTCATATCACCCATGGAGAGCTCACAATCTCCCCTGGCTCTGCTTTTTGAAGTGGATCTGTTTGTACTTTGATTCTACGCTTTGAACCCGTCTTTCATGTTTTGTTCCATGACTTCATAAATAGGCTGATCATATGTCCTTTAAATGGTACAATCTGTGAGGAATCCACCTGCCTATATTCCATGTCCTGTTGGATATGCATAGCGTAACATCCACTTGCATGATTTGTTCTTAGAACAGATGTCTTCCGCAAACATGGGGTAAATTTCCACATGTATGCGGATGACACCCAGTTGTACCTTTCTGCCTCATCCCTCAACCCCCAGACGATCGATGTTCTGACAGCATGTCTGTCCGACATCGAATCGTGGACGAGGGACAACTTTTTGCAATTGAACGTGAGTAAGACCAAGGCCCTCCTGATTGGCTCAAGCCAGCGCCTCCGCACATCGGGCGCTGCCAGCCTCAACATCCAAGGCTGCACTCTCCACCTCACAAAGCCAATCAGGAACCTCGGCATCATGTTCGATCAAAAACTTTCCTTCCTCCCCCACATCCGCGCCTTGACCGGCACAGCCTATTTCCATCTGCGCAACATTGCCAGGCTCCGCAACTATCTTACCCCCCGCGCTGCCGAAACACTCGTGCACGCGTACATCACCTCACGGCTGGACTACGGAAACTCTCTCCTCGTCGGCCTCCCCAGTTCCTCCATTCACAGGCTGCAGGCTCCACAGGCTCCATTCACCATCCAAAACTCTGCAGCCCGTGTACTATCCCGCACCCGCCTCCGTGATCACATAACCCCCACCCTCGCCCGTCTCCACTGGCTCCCCATCCTCCAGAGGATCGAATTTAAGGTCCTCGTCCTCACCTACAAGGCCTTACACGGCCTTGCCCCATCCTACCTAACCAATCTACTCTCCCCCTACACGCCCACCCGGACCCTCCGTTCAACAGGACTTGGCCTGCTCCAAGCCCCCCGCCCGAACCGCCCCACCATCGGAGGCCGAGCCTTCAGTTTCTCTGCTCCCACCTTATGGAATGCCATCCCTCAATCCCTCCATTTCGCCTCTTCCCTTTCCTCTTTCAAGGCCGATTTGAAGACTTTCCTCTTCGATCGTGCCTTTTGTTTCACCCCGAACTCTTTTACCTCCCCTTCGTGTTTCACCCCTTCCCAAACACTCCCCTCCCAGCTCGGGTCACACGCCTCTTGTTTAGCGCCTTGGGACGTCCTCCCGACCTGAAAGGCGCTATATAAATGTAAATTGTTGTTGTTGTTGTTGTTGTCTTTCCTTGTGTCAATGTGTCCTTGTTTTGTATTAAACACCAATCTAAGGGAACACCTTACAATCTGATTGTTTTGAAGATGGTCAGGCCTCGACAACAAATTAATTCTCTTACCAACTTCACACAGCCACTTGTGTGTTGTTGGCTGCTGATATTTTGTATACAGTACTTTTAAGCTAAATCATAGAATCAGAGAATTTTATAGCACAAAAGGTCTGTGCTGGCTCTTTGAAAACAATAGTATCTAACATTTTGTTTATAAAAGGAGTTCACTTCCAAATTACAGTCACTATGCTTTACAGCATTTGAAACGTAATATGCAATACTATTATAATTATATTCACAATAAGTGGGATGTAAATTTAAAGCATTTCTGAACCATTCTGCATTTTACTCAAAGAAATATATTGCCACAATTAAGGCTGATGGAATTGGAGGCAATCTAGTGATGTTGATTGGAGGCAGGGAGTTGAGAAAAAGAAGGTAATTCCGGATTAGAAATCAGTACTGGTCCCCATGCTTCTCATTCTATATATTAAATGATCAATCAATCAATCAACCAATCAATCAATTCTTATATTTATATAGCGCCTTTCTCGTTGAGAGGATGTCCCAAGGCGCTGTACAGTTAGGTAGGGACAAGAGCAAGGGGGGAGGGGTCGGGACAGGATGAAGAAGAGTAGGAAAATTGACTCTATATTCGTGGGCGAAACGCGGCAGCCAAATTGCGCTTGGCAGTGTCCCACAAACAGTCATGGAAGTAGGATTAAGGGAAATAACCTGGACATATAAATAGAGTATTGTATGTGTGAATTTGACATTAAGATAGGAAGCTCCTGCAACTCAGTGGTTAGAGCACTTGCCTTACAAGCATGAGACCTGTGGTCGAATCCAGGCAGGTCACGGCGAAATCTTGGGCAAGTTTCCTTATTCCACATGCCTAATAATAATCCATCCCCCCAAAAAACACAATACTGTAGTAAACATTGGTCATTTTCAATCCATGACTGTTTGTGGGACACTGCTGTGCACAATTGGCTGCCATGTTTTACCCACAAATATACAGCCAGTTTACATTTTTTTCTGTGAAGTGCTTTGAGACGTCGATAAGATGTGAAAAGCGCTATATCAAATACAATGATTATTTATTATTATGAGTGGTAAATGTTGAACAGAAGTGGCAGAAAATTCAAAAGGTGGATTAACCAAATGGGCACAGTCATAGTAGATGCACTTCAGTGTTTCAATTGTGAGATAATGCTCTCTAAATGTAAGAATGGCAGAAGGCATTACAGTGGAAACTCACCTTCAGGTCATCCCAATAATGTGTTCAGACTTTTTTTTGCAGGCTTTTTCATTTCAAACATAAAGTAATACAAATGTGGTCACAATTCCCCACTCTGCTCACTGACCGTATAAGTTTGCTTCTACTGGAGATGTTAGATTGAGGCACTTGGTCAGGCAGATGAACAAATAAATAATAATAATACTAGTATTATAATGGTATTAATATTATAATTATATTATAATGGTCCTGGAATGGAGGATGGAGGCAGAAAGATAGAGTTGGTTGTCATCCTTATACATTGGAAGTTGACCCATTGACTGCAGATTATGTCACCAAGGGGGAGCATGTAGATGTTGAAAAGGAGGGGACCAAGGACAGAGCCCTGGGGGAGGACACACGTGGCCTTGCGGGCGCCGGAGGAAAAGCCGTTAGTGGCGACAAAATGGAGACGGTGGGAGAGGTAAGATTTGAATCAGGCAAGGACAGGTCCGTGAAGATTGAACAGAAAGGAGAGGCAGTGCAGGAGGATGGAGTGGTCGACTGTGGTCGAAGGCGGCAGAGAGTTCGAGGAGGACAAGGAGGCAGAAAAAACTCTTGATTGTAGATGTTTAGAATGTCGTTCGAGATACCCACAGCACGGAAGTCAGTTTGGAGGGGTTCAAAGAGGGAATGGTGAGAAAGAAAAGAGTGATGCAATGACTTGTTCCAGGGCCTAGGAGAGGAATGGGAGGTTGGAGATGGGACGGTAACTGGATAATAGAGATGTGTCCAGGGAGGGATTTTTTCAGTATAGGGTTGATGACAGCTGTTTATAGGTGGATGGAAACAGTGCCAGCAGAGAAGGAGAGGTTGATGATGTTGGTTAGGAGAGGAGCCAGGAGGTGGAGCTGGAATGACCATAGATACAGATTTGACTGATTTTCAAAAGAGCGAGAGAAAATGCTAGAGAGAGAACAAGGATAATAACGTTTATGGATAAAATACATCAATAATTTACATTTATAAAGCATGTTGGAACGCCAGGAAAGCAGGAATGAATGAATTCATATGACTTAATTAGTTTGTGGAATTAATCCATGAATGTACCAGTCCTCTGGTTAAAATGGTCACCTCCTCCTTCCTCCCTGAACCCAGCCAGTGTGAAGCGCTCCCAAGACATTATCCTATATTATATAAATGCAAGTTGTAATGATTACATTGTGGTTCACCCTCATGAAGTGGGTGATTCTGAAGAAGGCTAAAGATGGTTGAAAAGTGCTGAGATGAAAACCTGAGTTCCAGGCACAAGTATTGACAGACTGAATCGATCTCTTACTCCTGCTGTTTGTTCTGTGGTGTTTAATGGCTCATTTCTCTCTTGAGGTGGCTGCATCTGCTTCCCTTTTAAATAACAAATATCAATTTTGACAGCAATGATTCAGGAAAGATGTATTGCTCAATTTAGAAGAATTTTTAGTTGTGCAAGGCAAACTGAAATGTATGGTCCACTGTGTCCTTTTCTATTACCGTCTTAAACTTTTGTTTTGAAAATGCTATTGTGTTTTCTGTGGGTCCATCCATCCATCCATCCATATCCTAATGCGTTCATATAGATTTTTAAAAAAATTAACAGACCTTTTTAGTTTTGCATCAATAACTGGAATATTAATATTGATCATGTTTTGTTTGTAATCTAACAATCTGGAATAATGAATAGTGACACTTGTTTGTTGTGAAGTTATTGATGCTAATAGAATGAAAAAGCTGCTTCTAGATACCATTTTATAGCAGGATACGGCCATTACTGATGGCCTTGTCCCTTTTTTTCTTTCCATATCCTCATTCCCTTTGCTTTGCTAGAACTATATCTAGTTGACTTTTGAAACCATTTACACTGCCTGTTTGAGCATCTCACACTCTTTCCTTCTCTCTCCCTCAAAATCCTCAGAAGCAATCTAGGAATCTGTTTCAACCCTTTGCTGTCCGTCCTCCCTCACACCTGATCCCTGACCAAGACTGCCATCTTCCACTTCCACCACAATGCCCAACTCTTACTTAAAATGTACCAGAAACCCCCAGGCATGCGTTTGTCACCTCCAATCTGGATTATGTCCTCCTGGCGTGAAAGGCGCTATTCAAGTATAATTTTGTTGTTGTTGTACTCAAACGTACACCTCACTGGTCTTCCAAGCCCCGCTTCAAAAGATCTAGCTCATTCAGAACTCTGCCGCGGACTTACTTACTAGGACTAAAGTCTGTACCACATCTCACCAGTTCTGACTTCACTACTCCCCATCACTGAACAGATCGACTACAAGATCCTCACCTCTCTGGCAGCTCTCCGACCTACTCACTCATCAATCCACTACCAGGTGCCTCCATCAACTGGCGCCGGCCTCCTCCTTCCCCACACGCTTTCAACCACTATGCTCCGAAACTCTGGAACGCTCTTCCTGAATCCCTCCACCTTGCCCTCTCCCCCTTTTCAAGTGCTGCCTGAAAACCTTTCTCTTCAACTGTGCTTACGTCCACCTCCCCTGGAGAGAGAGTGCGCATACTATTCCAACAATGTATTTCTGAAATTTCCATTGGAAATTTCCATGGAAATCTTACCTTAATTTGAATACCGTTAAGCATAGTAATGGCTTTCTGTATGTGTCAGGCACCCGCTGAACCTCCACAAAGTACAGTAAAAGCCTGTTTATCCGTGACCCGATCAACCGTAACTTCCGCAAAAAAAAGGTCCGCATTCGATTAACCAGAATTTATCCGGAAAAATCCTATTTTGTTTTTGCGTTTTCGGCCGGAAATCCGGAACATGCTTTAACCAGCATTGGCCAGGTCCTGAGGGTGCTGGATAAATGGGCTTTTAATGGTTCCACCTAATTTTCCTTCTTAATCCTAATTTTCTCATTTTTATCATGTCCTCTAATCTGAGATTGCTTTGAGATGCTACCCTGTGCACAGGGTGCTTTACATGTGCAAATTTTGTTGAAATGTTCACCATACTGAACCATTTTTGTGTATAAATCTTTTTCATAATCTTGAACACATCTTTTAGGTAAGTCTCTTATGGGTAATAAATATTCTTTCTCTGTAGGCAAATTCAGTAGGCAATTTGTGTAGTGCAACGTTCCACAAATAGCCATGAATTAAATAACCAATTTATTTGATATGGCACTTATAGATACAGTACTGTAAAGGGTTTAAAAATCTTTTCTCAATCTGTAGCAATAGATGAGAGTCAATGGAATCCTTTAACAGGAATTGCAACTTGTCTGTGTTTTCCTGTGCTGTATTTATTTACTGATCAGTTGTTTACATCAGAAGAAAATGTTGTATGAGGTACAGGTTGAGCGTCCAAAATCCAGAGTTCAGGAATCTGGAATGTTCCAGAATCTGGACTCCGGGATGATTGGTGGCAGAGTCGTACTGAATCCGTAAATGTTCCGGAATCCGGACACCCTGCCAAACTGTTTCCGCTGTCAGCCGGGCCCAGTGAAAATCCACAAGTCTCCAGCCAGAATCAAACTCTGCACAGCACACTCCAGCGCCCCAAAGCAGCAACCTCGCGATCGGATTGCCACGCCCCATGACCCCGCAACTTGGGCCCAGGCATTTCCGGACTCGTAACGCGCTTCTGGCGTTCCAAAGTCCGGAAATATCCCAACCTGGCTTGGGCGTTTCTGGACTACGGACATCAGAAACACATTCCGAAGTCTGGAAAAGCACGAAAACCGGCTCGGCCTTGGTCCCAAGGTTGCTTGATTTGGGACGCCCAACCTGTACTTTGTTTGGGTGCATTTTCAAAACTGACTTGGGGTGCATGAACTACAATATTACTTAATGTTATGAGTGTTAATTGTGCTTAAGGTAATGGTGCTTTGTACTTATTGCTACTGATCATGATGTGAATCCATGTATATCTGCAATCATTCTTCCAATGTGGACCATTGATGCTGGCACTATGAACACAGCTAGATTTACATCCACGTACAACAACAACAACAACAACAACAAAATTGCACTTATATAGCGCCTATCACGTCAGGAGGACGTCCCAAAGCACTGAATAGTCTGGTTGGGACCCGAGCAGATGGGGGGGGTGGTATGGGGTAGGGTGGGGAGGGTCGGGGTAGGGGAAAAGGGAAGGAGAGTGGGACAGGGGGAAGAGTTTGTGGGGCAACTGAAGGCGTGGTTGAAGAGGAAGGTCTTGAGATCGGCCTTGAAGGAGGAAAGGGAGGCAGCAAGGTGGAGCGGCTGCGGGATGGAGTTCCACAGTGTGGGAGCAGAGAGGCTGAAAGGCCAGCGGCCGATGGTTGGGCGGTTAGGGATTTGGACGTGGAGTGTGTTCTTTGCAGATGAAATGGTGGAGCTATTGGAGAAAGGAACTTGCAGCCAAGAGAGAGAACATCTTCGGTCAGATGGGACATTTAATTACATTTCAAATATTGGCAGTGATTCCAAGGTTTTAAATAAAGAGAGGGAAAGGATTGAAAAGGCTTTGGAAAATAAATAGCACTTTTAAAAACTGGAGCGAGACCACATTTATCATGCTAATAGAAGTAGTGACATTGACGTAGGAGGGGATCCAGGCACTAGCATAGATTTTAGTAAAGGCTTTGCTGAATTCATTTTTTTTTGCAAAGTTGGTCATTTCAGATAAATGAAAGATTCCACCTCAGAAACAAGGTGAACACTCCAAAAGTTAGCATGAACAGTCAGACGTGAAATAAGTCTTTGAATTTAAAAAAAGTAATCATTTTCATAAAAGATGAAACTGCAGTCTCAAAAATCATTTTTATTTTAACACTCACGAATGGTATTTCTGCTTGTCTTGATCCTGTTAAAAGCTCTTGTGTGACTTTGGAGCTGAAGAAAGGATGTGTTACTCTGACTTGATGCTTCATACCAGAGTACTGGGTCCATTAGTACAAATATTGCTGATGGTGATAAAATGTTAATGGTAACCTGAACAGTGACAATGCGTCACTATGTCAATAGTCAAATACTGGTATGTAATTCCCAGAAATCTGGGAAGAATTGGGCAAATTCCTAGAAATCGCCAGACGCTTCATTTTTTGAAATGTGCTTAAAATGAAATTGCTGCATGGAGACTGCTATTTCCCAGTAATAAATTCTGGATTATCACTGTCATCCATCTGTGGTGACTGGATCACAATTCTTTACTCTTTAACATAGATATCGTGACACATCAGTCACCAAGAGCACATTGGATCCCTGCTGCTAAACAAATCATGCTGACTTGAACTGAAATAAAACTAGCCCTCAAGCACCGCACTATACATTACGAGTGATAAATGGGAGTATCTGCAAAATATTTTCTCATTTTAGGAATTCAGTTCATTGTTTAATCTAAACTACTTCACATCACAGAATCAAAGAAACCTTACAGCACAGGATGCCATTTGGCCTATCGAGTTTGTTCTGGTGCTAACTCCCTTATTGGACCGATTTAATCCCAAATCCCTGCTGTTTCCCTGTAGCCTTTAATATTATTTTTCTGATTTATCCAATTCCCTGTTAAATGCCATCAATAGACTCAACAGTAATTTGTGGAAAGGCATTGAACATTCAAACACCACACGTCATATATCAAAAAGATTCTTCTGGTGCTAAACCAGATTTATGAGGTACATGTAACTTTCCTTCATGATTTGAGGCTTGGGTTCTGATCATTGGAATGAGTTACTGCTCAGAGGTGCCAGACCAGAGGACAGCTGGGTGTAAAGCTCCCTCAGAACACTGGCCTGTTGTATGAAAATAAACTTGTAATAGGTGTGAACCAGCCAAGTGAGATACAAAAGCACAAGTCGTGCGGAACACTCAGAACATAAGAACATAAGAATAAGGAGCAGGAGTAGGCCATTCAGCCCCTCGAGCATGCCCCGCCATTCAATAGGATCATGGCTGATCTTCTAATCTGCCTGTTTTATCCCCCTATCCCTTAATCCCTCTATCCGTGAGAATAGAGTATGTTCTATGAGTATGCTCATATTCTTGAGTATGTCCAAATCTGTCTTTTTAAATTAGATTATTTGGTGTTTCCTTCACTTGACTGGGTGTTAAATGTCTGATGAACAGAAAATGTGTTGAATGGTATGCCTCTAATGCCAGCATTAATTACATGAAAGCTCTTGGAGTTGTTTTATGTGCATAGACTATATTAAAAAAATTCTTTATTCTAAAGCAGTGATTCCCAATCTCGGGTCCCAACCCAAACCATGGTTTCGGGAGTCCTCAGTAAGGTCATGAAGAGTCATCAGAATCGTTAAAAAAAAATTCTCCTTTTTTTAATGCGAAAATGCTTTCTTAACGCTAATAAAAACTTGTAACTCTAAAAAGTTTTTAATGCAAAAAAAAATGCGACACCGCCAATCAATTTGTATAAAGAACGTACGTACGAGTTGCGCTGAGTCCACAAAACAGACAGAGATAATGTTTTGGCTGAGCTGAGCTTCAGTCGCAATAACGCCCCCCTAGTGGTGCGAGGACCGGATGGGAACCATTGCTCTAAAGGTTTTGCACATGATCCTAGCCTCTGGCAGGTGCAATGTTTAACAGCTTATCCTTCTCTAGTCAATACTATTTCATTACTGCTTCAATACTATTAATGCTGCTGTTCTGATTGATTGCCTGTTGCACATCAAGTCCTGAATGAGAGCTAACGTTTTCCAGTTGAATATTGACAAGACTTGCTTGGCTCCTATCAGCCCCTTCTCAATTCAGGCACTGACAGCATCAATCTACATAGATGTACACTCCAACTCACATAGCCATTACCAAACCTCTTGTTCGACTACCAAATGTCCATTAAACCTCACATCCCTGCCAAGACTGTTCAGCCTTTCCCAACCTCCTAAACTCTGCCTGATTACTATTGCCTCTACTCTCAGGCTGCCGAGACCCTAATCCGCCCAATCATCAAATCCAGGCTTGCTGAAGCTCAAGCCCTTTTCTGTACTAGGTTTTTGAAGCCTATCACCCTGATCCTCTACAGGCTTCCCATGCCACATTGGGTTAAGTTCAAAATCCCAGTCCTAACTTTAATACCTCTCCCTACTTGCCCCACCCTAGCTCTCAAATAGCTTGTTTTACCCTGACTGTACAGCGCCCTGGGACGTCCTCTCGACGTGAAAAGTGCTATGTAAATGTAAGTTTTGATTGATTTAATTGATTCAACAACAACAACAATTTGGATTTATATAGTGCCCTTCATGCTGGACGTCTCAGAATGCTTCAATCTAATTATCTACCCACCTCATCAGCATAATTATGTGGCAAAACAAATTTCTTGTGATGCACAGTATGTATACAGTCTGCTTGAAGTTTTTGGTGTTTTAACAAAAATATGCACTGTGTAACCTGCGACAAAATAATGCTTTCCTCTTTGAATTGGTAGCAGCTTTATAGCAGCAAATATAAATTGTCCAAAGAATTTTACCCAGATAATGGTGGGAAAGAAATTGCTGAACTGCCGACAGGAATGTGACCCGAGAACAAGCACACGTTTGGAATTAATTTCCTGAAAGATGCAATAAAAGATCTTACAAATCTTTTTAAAATGACATTATTCTACCTTGACTCAAAGTAAAAAAAAATTACACTCATTAATTTTGTTTCCCCAAATAGCATTTCTTACGTTAGGTGTCCTGCGGCGGGTTGAAAGACCATGAATTGCTCTGTATGAACTACCATTCCCACCTAGGCATTGGTTGTATTCATTTGTTGAAACCAATTATAATTTTTTGATTGTAAGCAGAGCGCAGTGTAATCTTATCCACATTGTTGCACTGTAAGCCTTTCAAAGGTGCTAGTACAGTACCAGGGTAGTTCTGCATTTGTCTTAATGCTAGGGATTAATCTTTTACTTGTATAGGCCGGTAATGAGAAATGTTGTGCTTTATTGTTTTTCACAGCAAGGAGACCAATACTTTTACTTGCCGTTACTTGCTTGTCAGATGCAATGCTTTAGTTTATTAATTAGTGAAATGCTACAGCTTGGAGCAGCTGAGACACATGCTTTTTTAAAATTTCATGCTGCCATTTCCCAGTGAAAGTTTTAAATATTAAGCAAAATTATAAAATGCGATGAAATCTTACAAAATTCACATAACTTTTAAAATATAATTGTTTTAAAAAAAAGAGGACGTTCTTGCAAACTTATTTGTAATCAGACACTATGGTGCTTGTCCAGCTAGGGCAACCCAACCTGTCACAAACTGGGGATCTCAGGATTAGGTGCATGTTTCCAAGCCTCATTGATGAATCTGCCCTTCTGTGGCTCGTCAATAGGATTCATTCTGAGACACATAACTGTCAGTGTTTAACAGTGCTATAATGATATCTATAGACAAGAGATACTGAGAACTACAGAGGAAAATTACTGATTACTCAAGAGAGTGCTTTGGGTAATCATTATACATATGTGAGATGCTTTGGAAGCTTACAATTTGATTAGGAAGGAACAAGCTGGATTCTATTTTTGTGAGGGGTATGTGGAGCATGTTGTAACTCTGAATGAAATCGCAGAATGTCGTAAAGTTCAGGGGAACCCACCTATGGAGTGCTCATCAATTTCTGCAAGCCTCTCTACCTATCCCCCAAGTAAAATTGATCATTCACTTCATGGCTTTTTGCAGGCATCGCTGTGCACAAATTGGCAGCCCTGTTTGCCCTAAAAAACACACAATCACTACATCTTACAGTATATTCTGTGAAGTGCTTTGTAGGGTCCGGCGATAAATAGATATATCGGTTATATCCGATATAATTTTCATATTGATATGCCGATATAGGCATTTTAAAAGTATTGATATATCGAAAAAAATCAGAATTCGCGCGCACTGAACTACAAGACCCAGAATGCTCATCTCTATACACAATGCACAGACCGAGGTGCAAGCCGCCATATTGTATTCATAGTCCTCGAATACAATATACAGGTATACAAGGGGTGGGGGGGGAGAGACGGTGGAGAGGGAGAGACGGGTGGAGGGGAGGGAGAGACGGTGGGGGGGGAGAGACGGCGGGGGGGTTGGGAAAGACGGCGGGGGGGGGAAGAGATGGTGGGGTGGGGAGAGACGGCAGGGGGGGGGAAGAGATGGTGGGGGGGGGGAGAGAGACAGGGGGGGGGGAGAGAGACGGGGGCGGGAGGGATGGCGGAGGGGGGAAGAGATGGCGGGTGGGGAGGGAGAGACGGCGGGGGTGGGGAGAGAGACGGGGAGAGAGACGGGGGGGGTGGAGTGAGACGGGGGTGGAGGGACGCGGGGGGGAGAGACGGCGGGGGGGGGGAGAGATGGCGGTGGGGGGTGGTGAGAGATGGCGGTGGGGGGGGAGGGAGACGGGGAGAGACGGGGGGGGAGAGACGGGGGGGGAGAGAGACGGGGGGGGGGGGGGGAGAGACGGGGAGGAGTGGGGAGAGACGGGGGGGGGAGAGATGGTGGGGGGGGAGACGGGGGGATGTGATAATATACACATAGATAGATAGATAGATAGATAGATAGTGAGAGAGACACAGAGACACAGACAGAAAAACACAGAGATGGAGAGAGTGAGTATGAGAGACAGAGAGAGAGAGATATTTACCTCCTGAGGAGATAGGTCCCGAATGCGCGCTCACCTCCGAATGCACGCGCACGCGCAGTACGAAAACCCCGAAAATATAGATATGTCGGTATATATCGATATGAGCCGATCGATATATCGAAATCAGAACATTTCCATATTGACGGACCCTAGTGCTTTGAGACATTCCTCATGCTGTGGAAAGCGCTATGCTGAATGTCAGGATTCTTATTGTTATAAAATGTGTATGTTCTCTTCTTCTGTGAGAAGTACTTGTACTGCCTGGGGGTGAATTTGGTCAGAATCACCACAGGGAAAATAATAACCATGGTTTCATACCCCCAGTTGAATTACACTGGGTTTAATTAGAAACACTTGACTGTAACTTTGGTAGATATGCCAAAGCAGCGCTGAGATGAGATGAGATGTCTGAACCACTGTCTAATTGCAAAAGTGGATTATCATGAAACAAACAATAAAAAAAATTGGATTGTTTTGCCCTGTGGATTTGATGGAGTAGTGAAGAGAATAAAAGTTTCCACTAAAATGCCCATTTATTGTGTAAATGTGAATTCCTAGCTAGGGGAAATGATTAATGTGTAGAAACACTTTCTTGAACGGTGCCATGATATCCTTACAAACAGAATGAAAACCAGCAGTTTGCGCAGTACAAAGCACAGTAAACTGCAATTTATCTTGTTAAGTATCCTGAATTAATGTCCGTTTTCAGGAGATTGAATCTTGTCTTTATCTCATCCTTGTAACATCTTTTCGTTTGTTCTGAGTGTCTGACATCTTCCTCCTGACGTGAAAGGCACTATACAAATGTAATTTTGTTGTTGTTGTTCAACGTGTTCCAACAACTTATTACATGATACTATTCTTTCATTGTGATTGCCTTGTGATGGTGCATAATGTTTCTGATATTTGACAGTGCTCACTATCAAATCCCTGACTGTTGGGACAACCTCTAGACGTGAAAGGCACTATACAAATGTAATTTTGTGTTGTATCCTGCGAAAAAATATATGCGTTCGGTAACACTAGAATGTCACCTCAGAAATCCTCTTCAGTGTTTACACCCATCTTGATCATTTGAAATCCTCCTCCTTCAACTCTGGGTCCCCTTGAGAACTGCAGTTAGTAGGAATTGTGTTTACCTCCATGGCAACTTACCATGACAAAGTTTCCCATGTTAACTTACAGAAATTTATGTTGTTGGTGTAGAGTATAAGTAGAAAGAAATTGTTCAATGAAATACTGATCTTGTTTGTTTATATCGCCTTTTAGGGAGGACTCCTGAATGTTATTTCAATGATATATGGAGTCTTAGTCCTGAATTGATTTGATGTGAATAATTGCACAAGTTATTTGAGTTAGAAAAATGCAACAATTTGTAATAGACTTTTCAAAGGAAATGTACTTTTAGTTGAAAGCTGCTGAGTCAAGGTGGCTGCCATCTCCAACAGTAGAACCAAACAGGGCCGTACGCAGGATTTTTTTTGGGGGGGTGCGAATTGCTAGTGATGGGACCAACAATGGCCGGGGGCTTGCGGGCTGCCCCCGAAGCCCCCTCGAGGCTCCGACGTTTTACACAGTTTGAGGTCTTATTTAATCGGTTCAGAAGATCCAATATGAACGGTAAATGTTTCATGTCCTTGGTGTTTAAGAGCATCATTATTTATTCAGTGTTTTTATTTTCCCCGGTAGTCCGTGTCTAAAGTTTTTTGGGAAGGTCGAATGTGTTCGCCGATAAAAGCAAACACGATTGTTGACTCGGTGATGTACGGAATGTGAATGGTAAAGTAAATTACAATCCAATTAACACAGTACGATGACGAATGCTTGATAAATGTATGCGTATAAGAGAAAATGATCGTAAACTACAGATTGACAGTAATTAATAAGTTGTTCTGCATTGTTATCCTAAGACTCAATTTCTTTCGGACTGTAATGAACAATAATGTAAGAGTAAAGTATGAATTATGTGCTCAGATATTCCAGCAAAGCAAATTTTATAAAAGACAAGAAAATATACAGAAACTGAAAATCAGTGTAAAACAGTTAATTTACACGTGTTACAAGCCTGTTATCAGCATTATCCTGAAAATATCATTGAACTGTGAGCAATAGTGTAGTTAGTTTTTATTTATTTATTTAGAATCAAAATTAAAGGAAGTGACCCATCAAGCAATACTGATCTGACGAAAAAATACTTGAAAAAATAAGGGAGGGGAAATTAATTATTTAATAGTGTTCCATATTCGAGACGCCTTGGTTGCTTTGAAGCGAATACGTCAACCACACTACCAATATCGATTTCCATATTATAATGAATGTGCATTAACGCGAGTGCTGAAAGTCGCTCCTATATGGAGCAGAATGCTGGACACTTACGCAAACCTTGACCAGGAGATTAGGTGACTCATGAGGTATATACCAGGCTTCTAAGAGACGCCCTGAACGTTTACTGGCGACAGCATCTGACAAATAGTGAGCTATATGGTACACTACCACACTGGTATCACAGACATAGGTTTAGCGGACATAGCTGGAGAAGTCGGGAGGAAACTGTCCATAGTCCATAGTCCTATGGGAACCATTGCACGGTCACAGAACACGAGGTAGACCGACCCTAACCTACATCGATACTCTGGAGCGCGATTCAGGTATTGGCAGGCGGGAGTTGTCAGGCTGCATGGAGAGAAGGGATCAGTGGAGAAGTGTGGTTGTCAATGCCCGAGTTCGCTCGATCAGATGACGGTGAAACTATTTTTATGCCAAATTCGTGCGACATTGATGTTTTTTCACTCTGGGTACAAAACTGAACGTGAAATAAAGTCGCACTGTTTATCTTTGCGGTCATATTTTTTTTGCATGCCAGTGGACGTCTCTAAAAGCAATTTTTAATTACAGGAATACATTTTTAATAATATAAATCAAATGTGATAATCAAGACAAAACAAGAAACATGATGTTTCAGAAACACGCCTATCAAAACTTAAGTCATTTTTACTTACATTTATCAGATTAAAATACGATTTCAGCTTCCACAAAGTGGTGCTACCTTTTTATGTAGTGACTGTATACGGGATGATTTCCGATTGACACACCACGTAGACATAGGCACTAAAGCAAAGGCCTACGTCCATTAGTATCTCTTTTAAAGATAGGCGTTTCCGTCCAGACACATAACTTTTTTGTTGGGTTCTCAAAAGCTTTAATTTCTCAGAAGCTTGTAAATATGTTGTCATTGTTTGCTAGCATTACAGTCACACCTCTCAAAACTTGAGTAATTTTTACTTACGGTGATCAGATGAAAAGATTATTTTAGCTTCCAGAAGTGGTGCTGTCCCTTGTGGCTGTTTACGGGATGATTTCCAAACGAGGATTTGAGTCTTGGCGCGCGCCTATGTTTATGCAGTGAGTCACAGACTCGCCGCGTCATTGACTTGTCTATCGACGCGGTATGTTTTGGGTAGACGCCGATTCTGGTGTGCGACTCGATAATTTTATATTAATACTAAAACATTCAAAGATGTGTGTTTATAATTTATATATAGTTTTGTAGAACTGATTGTTACACAAATGCTCAATAAATTTACTTGGTATTTAAATTTGATAAAAAATACAATTCTCTAACCCGGAAAATGTGGACCTTTTATAATTTGGGGGGGGTGCGTACGCACCCTTCGCACCCCCCCTGCGTACGGGCCTGTACTGTACATCTCAATAACTGTTCCATACCATATTTCTACACTGTCACTTGCATTCTCTGAAAATGGTTCTGGAAAGATTTTCCATCTAATCTAGATAGTTTTATCATGCAGCTAAAACTGCAAAGTCAACTCTTTTCCTGAATTTAAAGGCTTGACATTATTCATTAGTGGTCACATCTGTTGTTTACGGAACATTAAAATGAACTGTTTGGGTTCCTGGGCCCTCTTAAAACAACTTGCTGGACTTGTGCCTTTGTGAAGGGAAAAATTTACTATAATTCTAGAAACTATAATCTGGGACAAAATCAATTTTTACTTAGAAAAATATGGGTTAATAAAGGACAGCCAACACAAATTCATTAAAGGCAATTAGTGTCCAACAAACCTAATACAGTTTTTTGATTTGATTCTCAGCGCCTTGGGACGTCCTCCCGACGTGAAAGTCGCTCTATAAATGTAATTTGTTGTTGTTGTTGTTGTTGTTGATTAAGTAACTGAGAGGGTGGATGAATAATAATACGGTAATAATAATAATCCTTGCGTTTGATATAGCGCTTTTCACGTCTTCTAGACATCTCAAAGCGCTTCACAGAATATACTGTAAAATGAATTGACTGTACATTTGTGGGTAGAATGAAGGTGCAGTTGATAATAATAATAATAATCCTTGCATATAATGTAGTGCTTTTCACATCTTATCGATGTCTCAAAGTGCTTCACAGAATATACTGTAAAGTGAATTGACTGTATATTTGTGGGCGAAAAGCAGCAGTCAATTGCACACAACAGTGTCCCACAAACAGTCATGGATTGAAATGACCAATTTTATTATTGTGTTTTGTTTTGGAGGGATTATTATTAGGCGTGTGGAGTAAGGAAACTTGCCCAAGGTTTCGCTCTGCTCTGCCTGGATTCGGACTCAGGTCTCACACTTGTAAGGCGAGTGCTCTAATCACTGAGCTACAGGAGCTCCACATTTGGATGTAGTTTATATGGATTTTCAAAAGGTTGTTTGATACCTGCAAGCAAAATAGAAGCCCACATTATTGTGGCAGCATGGATACAGAACTGTCTGGGAGACAGTTGTGGTGAATGGTTGTTTTTCTGATTAAAGGGAAGTGGTGTAGTGGTGTCCCCCCAGGGGTCAGTACTGGGTACACTGCTCGTTTTAGTTTATATAAATGACCTGGACTTGGGAATAGGGAGTATAATTTCCAAATTTCCAAATGTTACCAAACAAAGTGGTGAATGGTGAGGAGGATAGCAGACTGCAAGAGCAGTCTGTAGCCATAGTAGGGAGACAAGAAGACTCTGTTGTCTTCCTGGGGCCAGGGTGAAGGATGTCGCCGCCGGGCTGGAGATAAATTCGAGGCATGAGGGAGAGGATCCAATTGTAATGGTACATATAGGGACCAATGACATCGATAGGACCAGTAGGGACAAGTTAAGGAGCAAGTTCCAGGAATTGGGAGTTAAACTAAAGAATAGAACTTCCAAGGTGATAATATCTGGACTGTTACCTGAGCTAGGGGCTAATTGGTACAGGCAAAAGAGGATCATGGATCTGAATGCCTGGCTAAAAGAGTGGTGCGGAGGGCAGGAATTTCAATTTATGGGCCATTGGCCCATATTGGGGAAGACGGGAGCTATTCCAAAGGAATGGGCTCCACCTAAATAGGGCTGGGATAAATGTCCTGGCTATGCGAATAAATAGGGAGGTAGAAAGGGCTTTAAACTATTAAGGTGGGGGGGAGGTAAAAACATAGTCAGGTATAGTCCACCACAGTTACACATGGGATCAACAAAAGTTGGAGAGCAGATTAACAAGGGAGAAGAGCAAAGTGTGTCAAGCAGGGAAAAGTGTAGTGATGGGGTGCTGGTGAACAGAGTTAATAGCTGGAAGTCAGAATTAAGGGTGCTATATCTGAATGCACGAAGCATTCGAAACAAGATAGATGAATTAGTTGTGCAAATAGCGACAAACTGGTATGATCTAGTAGCCATCACTGAGACATGGTTACAGGGTGATCAAGGGTGGGAACTAAATATTCCCGGCTACGTGGTGTATAGGAAAGATAGGCAACGTGGTAAACGAGGAGGTGGGGTGGGGGGGGGGGTGGGTGGCCCTGCTAATAAAGGATTGGGATAAAAACAGTAGAGAGGAAAGATTTTAAATCTGAAAAGCAAAATGTAGAGTCAGTATGGGTAGAGATACGTAACTTCAAGGGGCAGAAAACTATAGTGGGAGTAGTTTATAGATTCCCAAACAGCAGTCAAAGTATCACTCAAGGTATAAACCAGGAGATTAGCGGAGCATGTAGCAAAGGAAAGACACTAATTGTGGGTGATTTTAACCTGCACATAGACTGGGACAACCAAATTGGGAAAGGTAAGATAGAAGAGGAGTTTATAGAATGCATTAGAGATAATTTTCTAGATCAGTATGCCGAGGAGCCAACCAGGGAACAAGCCATATTAGACCTCGTTTTGTGTAATGAAACAGGGCTGATCAGCAAACTGGAAATTAAGGCTCCTCTAGGGCAAAGTGATCATAATATGATGGAATTTAGCATTAAGTTAGAGAGGGAAGTAGTTAAGTCTGAAGCAAAAGTCTTCAATTTAAATAGAGCCAACTTTGCTGGTATGAGAGAGGATTTAGCCAGAATAAACTGGGAGACTAGACTTAAAGATTTGACAGTAGACCAGCAATGGCAAACATTCAAGGAGATAGTGCAAAATTCCCAACGAGCACATATTCCTTTGAGGAATAAGAATGCCACGGGAAAGGTGGTTCAGCCGTGGCTAACTAGAGCAGTTAGGGAAAGTATCAGATCAAAAGAAAAAGCCTATAAGACAGCGAAAATTAGTCGTAAACCCGAGGACTGGGAGAACTTTAGGGAACAACAGAGGAGGACCAAAAAATTGATCAAGAGGGAGAAAATAGATTATGAGGGCATACTAGCAAAGAACATAAAAACAGACTGCAAGAGTTTTTACAAATATATAAAGAGGAAAAGGCTAGCGAGGGTGAAGGTGGGTGAATTACAGGCAGAGATTGGAGGAATTATAATAGGAGACAAAGACATGGCAGAGTCATTAAACAAGTATTTTTCTACAGTCATCACCGTAGAAGGCACTGCAAACATACCAAAAATAGAGGGGAACCAAGAAGACAATATTAGCAAACAATTTAGGGAGATTAACATTAGTAAAGAGATGGTTCTAGGTAAATTGTCGGGTCTTAAAACCGATAAATTCCCTGGACCGGATGGCCTGCATCCTAGAGTTTTAAAAGAGGTGGCTACTGAGATAGTGGATGGCATGTCTATAATCTTCCAAAATTCTGTGGATACTGGAGAAGTCCCCATTGATTGGAAGATTGCAAACGTAACTCCACTATTTAAGAAGGGTGGGAGAGAAAATATGGGAAACTATAGACCAGTTAGTCTGACGTCAGTTGTAGGGAAAATTCTTGAGTCCTTAATAAAAGACGTAGTTATGGGATACCTTGAAGACCATAACAAGATTAGGCAGAGTCAACATGGCTTTCCAAAAGCGAAGTCATGCTTAACTAATCTTTTAGAATTTTTTGAGGATGTATCCAGCAGGTTGGATAAGTAGATGTGGTATATTCGGATTTTAGGAAGGCATTTGACAAGGTGCTACACAAAAGGCTGTTACTCAAGATTAAGGCCCACGGCATTAATGGGAAAATATTAACATGGATAGAAGAGTGGCTATCGGGTAGAAAGCAGAGAGTAGCGATACACGGATCATTCTCAAATTGGCAGGATGTAACTAGTGGAGTGCCTCAAGGATCAGTGCTTGGCCTCAGCTATTTACTATTTACATCAATGATCTAGATGAGAACATTGAATGTAACGTGTCTAAATTCGCGGATGACACTAAACTAGGTAGCAGAGTGAGCTCTGAGGATGATGCAAAAAGATTGCAACAAGATATGGATAGGCTAGGCGAGTGGGCAAGTAGGTGGCAGACGGAATTCAATGTTAGCAAGTGTGAAATTATTCACCTAGGTAGCAAGAATAAAATAATCGATTATTATCGAGAGGGGGAGAAGTTAGATAGTGTTAGTATTCAAAGGGATTTGGGTGTCTTTGTACACCAGTCTCAAAAAGTTAGTTTGCAGGTGCAGCAAGCAACTAAGAAGGCGAACGGCATGCTAGCGTTCATTTCAAAAGGTTTAGAGTATAAGAGTAGGGAAGTCTTGCTGCAACTGTATAAGGCCCTGGTGAGATCGCACTTAGAGTATTGTGTGCAGTTTTGGTCTCCTTATTTAAAAAAGGACATACTTGCCTTAGAGGGGGTGCAGCGTAGATTCATTAGGTTAATTCCTGGGATGAGGGGACTGACCTATGAGGATAGGTTGAATAAACTAGGGCTGTATTCTCTAAAGTACAGAAGAATTAGGGGGGATCTTATTGAAACATACAAGATTCTTAAAGGGCTAGATAAAGTAGGCACTGAGGGATTGTTTCCCCTGGTAGGAGAATCTATAACCAGGGGTCACAGTCTTAAAATTAAGGGTCAGCCTTTTAGAACAGAGTGGAGGAAACATTTCTTCACTCAGAGGGTAGTGAATTTATGGAATTCACTACCCCAGAAGGCTGTAGATGCTCAGTCCTTGAACATTTTCAAGGCTGAGACTGATAGATTTTTGAAAAATAGAGGGATTAGGGGATATGGGGATAGGGCAGGTAATCAGAGTTAGGTGAGAAGATCAGCCATGATCTTATTGAATGGCGGGGCAGGCTCGAAGGGCCAAATGGCCTACTCCTGCTCCTAATTCTTATGTTCTTATAGACAGACTGTTAGAATGGACAGACATGTAGCAAATAAAGTTTAATGTGGAAAAATGCGAAGTAATGCATTTTGGAAGGAACAATGAGGAAAGGCAGTATAAGCTAGATGGTAGAATTTTAAAGGGATGAAGGAAGAGAGAGATCTGGGGATTCATATAAATAAATCATTTAAGAAGGCAGGACAGTTAGATAAATCTGTTCGAAAAGCATATGGGATACTAGGCTTTATAAACAGGGGCATAGAATACAAAAGTCCAAAAAGCAATGAACAACCGAGTTCTTTCATACTGCTAGGTAAGCAGAGATGTGTGGGTAGGGTAACCTGCCTAAGATTTAACTGTGCCCGGGAATCAAACCCGGGTCCTTTTCTTTGTGAGTTGAGTACTCTTAATCACTATGCTGTGGTACTGCAATAATTAGGAAAACAAGAATAACATTCTTGCTGTAAGAGAAGGAGCAAAAATACTGCATACAGAATTAAAAAAGAAAGAAAAGTAGAAAGACATTCCATGCAACTAAATAGAGGAAAGAGTGAGTGCAAAATTGTGTCAGAGAACAAGGAAGAGACAATCAATCTTGTATTCATTCCCCTGCTCCACAGAATTCTATCTACTTTGTTTTCATCAAACAGGCATTTAGAGGTGCCAACTACATCAAATGTTTTATCCAAAAAGCAGTATTTTATCTTTTTCATAGATTCGTAGAAGGTACCACTTCGAAACAGATCATTGGGCCCACCCCCCCCGGCCAGTATGTTAGATCCCGGTTATTAGTTGCTTTATGTAGTTAATAATCCTTAAGAATAAATAATAATTTGGTCATTCAATCCACAACTGTTTGTGGGACACTGCTGTGCGCAATTGGCTGCTGCATTTCGCCTACAAAACACACAGTCAATCCCTGTTACAATATATCCATGTAGAATATATTCTACAAATATATAAAGAGGAAAAGGATATCAAGGGTGAATGTGGGTCCGTTACAAGCAGAGACAGGGGGAATTATAATAGGAGACAATGACATGGCAGAGTCGTTAAATAAGTACTTTGCTACTGTCTTCACCATAGAAGATAGTAAAAACCTACCACAAATAGAGGGGAACCAAGAAGACAAAGTTAGCGAGCAATTTAGGAAGATTAACATTAGTAAAGAAATGGCTTTATAGATTCATAGATTCATAGAATTTTACGGCACAAAAAGAGGCCATTCGGCCCATCTAGTCTGTGCCGGCTCTTTGAAAAGAGCGATTCAATCCCACTGCCCTGCCCGCTCCCCATAGCCTAATAGACCTGTTCTCCCTAAATAAAGATCTAATTCCCTTTTAAAAGTTGTTATCGAATCAGCCTCCACCACTTTTTCAGGCAATGCATTCCAGATTCGAACAACTCGCTGAGTGAAAAAAATTCTCCTCAGCTCCCCTCTACTTCGCCTTGAAACTATTTTAAATCTGTGACCACGAATCACAGATTCGCCCACGAGTGGAAATAGTTTTTCTCTATTTGCCCTGTCGAAACCCCTCATGATCTTATAAACCTCTATTAGGTCTCCCCTCAATCTTCTCTGCTCCAGAGAGAATACCCCTAGCCTATCTAGCCTCTCCCCATAGCTGAAGTCCCTCAATCCTGGCACCATCCTAGTAAATCTTCTTTGTACCCTTTCCAATGTCTTCACATCCTTTCTGTAGTGTGGTGACCAGAATTGAACACAGTATTCCAGCTGAAGCCTCACCAAAGTTTTATAGAGGTTAGTCAGCACTTCCTGACTTTTGTACTCTATACCCCTATTTATAAAGCCTAGTATCCCATATGCCTTCTTAACAGCCTTGTCTACCTGTCCTGCCACCTTCAACGAGTCACTAACACAAATCCCCAGGTCTCTCTGTTCCTTCACACCATTTAAAATTGTACTATCTAGCCTATATTGCCTCCCTTCATTTCTTCTCCCAAAATGCATCACCTCACACTTCTCTGCATTAAACTTCATCTGCCATGTGTCTGCCCACTTTACCAATTTGTCTATATCCTCTTGCAGATGGCTACTATCCTCCTCACTATTTACTATTCTCCCTAACTTAGTGTCATCTGCAAACTTGGAAACTGTACTCCCTACACCCAAGTCCAGATCAGGTAAATTGTCAGGTCTTAAAACCAATAAATGCCCTAAACCTGATGGCCTGCATCCTAGAGTTTTAAAGGAGGTGGCTATTGAGATAGTGGATGGCTTGTCTATAATCTTCCAAAATTCTCTGGCTACTGGAAAAGTTCCCATTGTTTGCAAGATTGCAAATGTAACTCCACTATTTAAGAAGGGTGGGAGAGAAAACATGGGGAACTATAGACCAGTTAGTCTGACATCAGTGGTAGGGAAAATTCTTGAGTCCTTAATCAAAGACGTCGTTCTGGGATACCTTGAAGACCATAACAAGATTAGGCAGAGTCAGCATGGCTTTACAAAAGGGAAGTCATGCTTAACTAATCTTTTAGAGTTTTTTGAGGATGTATCTAGCAGGTTGGATAGGGGGGAACCAGTAGATGTGATATATTTAGATTCTAAGAAGGCATTTGATAAAGTGCCACACAAAAGGCACAAAGTCAAAGTCACGGAATTAATGGGAACATATTAACATGGATAGAAGAGTGGCTAACGGGTAGAAAACAGAGAGTAGGGATAAACGGGTCATTCTCGAATTGGCAGGATGTAACTAGTGGAGTGCCACAAGGATCAATGCTTGGGCCTCAGCTTTTTACAATTTACATCAATGATGTAGATGAGGACATTGAATGTAAAGTGTCTAAATTCGCGGATGATACAAAACTAGGTAGGAGAGTCAACTGTGAGGATGATGCAATAAAATTGCAACGGGATATAGATAGGCTAGGGGAGTGGGCGAATAGGTGGCAGATGGAATTTAATGTGGGGAAGTGTGAAATTATTCACCTAGGTAGCAAAAATATAAAAGCAAATTATTTTCTGGACGGGGAGAGATTAGATAGTGTTAGTGTACAAAGGGATTTGGGTGTCCTTGTACACCAGTCTCAAAAAGTTAGTTTGCAGGTGCAGCAAGCATCTAAGAAGGCGAACGGCATGCTAGCGTTCATCGCAAAACGTTTAGAGTACAAGAGTAGGGAAGTCTTGCTGCAACTGTATAGGGCTTTGGTGAGACCGCACCTAGAGTATCGTGTGCAGTTTTGGTCTCCTTACTTCATAAAGACATACTTGCCTTAGAGGGGGTGCAGCGTAGATTCACTAGGTTAGTTCTTGGGATGAGGGGACTGACCTATGACCTCCCCTACGTGTTTCACCCCTTCCCGAACACTCCCCTCCCAGCTCGGGTTACACGCCTCCTGTGCAGCGCCTTGCGACGTCCTCCCGACGTGAAAGGCGCTTTAAAAGTTTAAGTTGTTGTTGTTGTTATGAGGATAGGTTGAATAAACTAGGGCTGTATTCTCTAGAGTACAGAAGAATTAGGGAGATCTTATTGAAACATATAAGATTCTTAAAGAGGTGGATAAAGTAGACAGTGAGGGACTGTTTTCCCTGATAGGAGAATCTATAACCAGGGGTCATAATCTTAAAATTATGGGTCAGCGTTTTAGAACAGAGTTGAGAAAACATTTCTTCACTCAAAGGGTCGTGAATTTATGGAATTCACTATCCACAGAAGACTGTAGATGTTCAGTCCTTGAACATTTTCAAGGCTGAGACTGATAGATTTTTAAAATATAGAGTGATTAGGGGATATGCAGATGGGGCAGGTAATTAGAGTTAGGTCAGAAGATCAGCCATGATCTTATCAAATGGCGGGGCAGGCTCGAGGGGCCAAATGGCCTACTCCTGTTCCTAATTCTTATGTTCTTATATTCTGTGAAGCGCTTTGAGGCATCTTAAAAATGTGAGAAAGTGCTGTCATTATCATTATTGTGGAGTGGCTGGCCACATGATCATGATATAAGCACCTTAATGGGACCCTTGTGATTTACCAAATTCTACAGGTTTAATCCATGTTCTGTAGAGGACGACCTAATTAAAAGAATGAGGGAGTTGATTCCAATTTTTGTTATGCATGCAAAGTTGTTAGCTTCTGTGCTTAAGTACCCAGAAAGATGAGACTTTGAATGCAATCATTAGTCGAAAGTAATTTATTAAGATTATCTGACTTTATCAAGTTACTGTAGTACAGTAGTTGCAAAGTCCTCAACTACTAAAATAACTTTTTGTAGTTAATGTAGAATAGTAGCTTTCTTTGTATTCAGCACCAGAGAATTGTTCCTGCAACCCTCAGAAAGTTTTAATGACTTACACTTCTGCTCGTAATAGTGCAACTGTGGAATTGGTTTACTGTTGAGGCCCAGAAAAGTATTTAAAGCACAAACCAATCAATGTTATTTCTCATTCTAAAAAAACTGTAATTGAACATTTTTTGGTATCACTAATGAAAGAGAATTTTGAAATGTGGGTATTGGTGTGGTGATAGCTCTGTGCTAACATTTAAAATACTTAGTCCAGAGTTGTGGTGGACGATCCTTTTTGTTTTACAAGGTTACTGAATTAAATGCAACCTTAAATATTTAGGTTGCCAACTTTGCTCAGTTGTCTCTTGCCTCTGAGTCAAAATGTATGGGTTTAAGCCCCCAGATCAAGACATTGAAATCACAGTCTAGGCTGACATTCCGATAAACCGTTTCAGACAATGAAGATGTAGGTGTTCTACAGGTAGTGCTTTATTTACTATATTCCACAGAGTGAAGGGCTCAGACTTGTGCATGTCAGATGTTCAATGACTACCCACTGACCGTCCTCCTTGGGAAGAGGTAGGTGGAGTCTCTTTGTGGCTAAGATGGCTGCAAGTTGACACGCCTATCAATAAGATATTTGAATTGAGACAGACCTCCGGCTTTCTCTAAGCTGGCAGCAAGCAATAGTCCATAAAGCACTGGAGTATTGATGACAGACCAGCTAGTTCGAATCATCAGCAGGATTTGAAGGAGCAGACAAGTCAGAGGGGGCTGGGATTTTTCCTTCTCGGTTCTTGTTAGCCCTGCAAGTCTTGATGGATGTAGTGTTCCTAGTGACAAGCAATGAGAAACCTGTCAGCCAATGTTTGGAATGACAAGCCATGTAGCTTTATATTATTATTTACATAAATGACACTGACTTATGAATTGAGGGAACATAGTCAAAAATTGTTGGTGATATCAGATTGGAGGTGAAGAAAATTGTGGTGAACATTGTGGAAAAGGTGCATGTTATGTGGGCGTTTAGATGGCAGATGCAGTTCTATGTTGAAAAAATGGGACATCTTACATATTAGTAAGAGTAAGGAAAGGAAGTAGACCTTAAAATGGTGAGATTTTAAACAGAGTATAGGAGCAATGGTTCCTTGGTGTGTAGATACATGGGTTATTAAAATAATTTATAGAATTCATAAAAAAGGCAAACTGAAACAGCGTGTACACTTTTGGTAAAAAACGCTTTAAGAATGACATTAAAACAATGGAAAGCTATATCACACATTCACTAAAATATAATACAAATTTACATTTTTATAGTGCCTTCCATTTCAGGAGGACGTACCAAGGTTGATGGTGTAATGGTTGAGCAGTTTCATTTTTGAAGAGATTTGCAAAATTGCATAATTTGTCACTGTATTTGAGAAGGTTAGGGGGAGACCTTTTCGAGAATGTTAAGATTATAAATAATTTTGATTGGCAAAATAGTAGTAAATTATTTCCATTGGTAGATGAGTCATAATGAGATGGATCTATTTAAGATAATCATGAAAATAAACAAAGGAGATATTGGAAAAAGACCAGCAAGTGATCTGTGCCAGGTTTCTACCAACAGGAGCCTCTGGCCTACAAACTGTAGACAGGTTGTTCGTCAGGCCTCTGTGAAATCTCTCTCCGACAGCAATGTGACAATTTTTCTATCTGGGGATATGTTGTCTTTAAATTTAATTTTGTTACTGTACAAATGCAATTTTATTGTTGTACTTTCTTGTTATACGGTACACTATCAAATTGGAAAAGACAATGCTTTGAGTTCAGTCACTGGGTGCAGGGACTCTTCCCATTCAGCTCCTGTTAGCCACGCAAGCCAATGCCCTAATGGGTAGGGTGGTCCTAGCTGGACAAGCAGCAGGAAAATTTTCCAGACAGTGCTTTCAATGGCAAGCTGTGTGGTTTTAGCTGGTTAGCTAGTACCTCAACAAACACTCTAGGTTCCCCAAGCACTGCAGTGGCACTTGCTAGACTTCGCCAAATACTTTCCGGAATTAGGTAAACAGGATTCGTCCCTCCGTTCCAATAAATACCTCTGTAATTTCCATGTACAGTATAGTGGAATACATGGAACTCGGTTTGGGTACACTGAAACATGGTGCTGGGTTTCTGCATGTGTCAGTCACCTGGCTGACCAGAAAACAAAATGGGAAAAAACTGAAGAATTGGTATTCTCTAAGGATCTGATCAAGTGGGCTGATGGACCTTCTCCATCTGAAAGTCTCTTATAACATTGATAGATTACAAACCGCTTACTGAGATCACAAGCTATATTTTCTCTTATGCTTTAATAATTGTGATTGGCTCTCAGAGCATTTGTTAGTGTAATTATCCATTGTATAATTCACACTAAATGAACAAACTTTTGTGTTTTTTGAGAACTTGATACTTTATTCATCTCTAACCATTGACTTCTTTCCTCATCATAAGTTTTCCTATCTTCTTCTGTTATCAGTAGATCCGGGACTTCACTTTTCTAAACTCTCCTCTTGTTCATCCTACGCTCCAAATGCACTCTTCCTTCAATTCTTATTGTGTTAAAATCAAGACTCGTCCCACAATATCTTATTTTGACTAATTCTTTCCCTGGCGCACAACACTGAAAGTTCATTCCTTCCCGTATCCTTTTGTTTTTACACAATCTACAAGCATTTTAAAACTACTTTTGGCAACTCTTGAGATGCTTATTATTCAGTTCATATCTTTTCCTTCCTATTCTTTTTAGTTTGCCATTGTACAGCACTAGGTACACTATGTGCAACCTCCACCTAGGCTTCTCATTAAAATTGCTTAACATAAAAAATAGATTGAATCAATTCCAGCAAACACCAAACAGTAAAGAACAAACTTTCTTATAACACATTTTTGTAACACTTTATGTAAAATGTCTGAAAGTGCTTCAACAACAACAGCAGCTTGCATTTACATAGCATCCTTCATGTAGAGTAACAGCTTTGACTTCGCGGAGCCAGAGTTGGCCCAATAAAGGGAGAGCAAGATGATTATGGGCACATTCAATGAGGTAGGATTTGAGGCGGATCTTAAAAACACAAAGTGAGAGTGAGACAGAGTGGTAGAAAAAGAGAGTTCCAGAGATTAAGGTTGGCAGAACTGAATGCTTGCAGTAACCATTTGTACCAGCTTGGTCCAAATAACAGCCTTAATTAGGATTGCCAATTAATCTGGCAGATTGGCAGCCCCAAAACACTGCATCAGTCTAATGTATTTACCTCTCACATTGCTATCCATGCTTTTGTTTTCAATTCTTACAATAACATTACATTTGTGGAGCACCTTTCAATTGGTGGAAGGAGGAAGCTTTCCCCAGATAAATTGTGTCTGGTTTCAGAGACAGGCTCCAGACTGATGAAAATATTCGAGCAATTGCAAGGAACCATTCAAGTGATAAGTAGTACGTTAGGCCTACTGAATGAATGACTCTGTACTAGGCTCATTTTCAGCCTTTACATTTGGTGTATAACAACAACAACAACAACAAAAGGAAGGAGTGAAGCTGGGAAGCGACGACTCATTCAGGGACCTTGGAAAGGAAAGTTTGGTTGGAGATGGGACACTAATTTGAGGACAGGCAGGAATAGGTCTAGGGAGTTTTTTAAAAAAAGATGGGAGAGAGGATGGCAGTTTCTAAAGGGTTGGGAATGGTGCCAGTGTACAGGACAGGTTGATGAGGTTTGTGAGTAGAGGGGCAAGGTGGTGGAGCTAGGAGGTAAGGAGAGGGGTACGGGTGGGGTCTAGGGTTGAGCAGGTGGTAGGTTTCATGTGGGTTAAAGTGTTGATGAGAGAGGTGTGGGACACAGGTTTGAAAGTGTGGAGGGAGGGTTGGGCAGTAGCCAGGGTGGGAGGAAGTGATGGAGAGAGGAAAGACAGAAGAGTAGGGGCAGTGGAAACCCTCGATTTGAGGAAGTCCAGCATCGCCTCACAGTTGCCAATGGAGGTAAGGATTAGTGAGGCGTGAGAGGGTAGGTGGAGCAGCCAGTTGGTGATGGAGAAGAGAAGCCTGGGTTTGTCCTTGGCCTCCAAGATTGTCTTGGAGTAGAAGATTGTCTTGGAGTATAAAAGGGCAATATTAACATGGTTCTGTAATAGGAATGTAATTAGGCCTAAATGTAAGAAATGAAGTTAGTCTAGCAAGGTTTGTTACTATTTGTGATTTGGCTCGATATTAATGATGAAACTCACTCAGCCTTAGATTTGCCGTGCTAGTTTGTCATAGTTGTCAAAGTACTCTGGGACACTACTCTGTGTGAATCATAGAATATACAGCACAGAAAGAGGCTATTTAGCCCATTGTGTCTGTGCCGACTCTGAAAAGAGCAGTCCAAATCAATCTCACTTCCCCCACGCTCTACTCATAGCCCTGGAAACCTGTCCTCCCCAATACTTCTCTCTTAAAAGTTGTTATCAAATCGGCTTCCACCACACTTTCAGGCAATGCACTCCAGATCTGAACAACTTGCTGCGTGAAAAAAATTATATTCCCCTCTGTTTATTTTAACATCTATTTTAAATCGGTGTCCTCAGGTTACTGACCCACTCGCCAGTTTCTGCTTGAATCTTCTGATAATTTTGAAACTTCTATTAAGTCTCCTCTCAGCTCCAAGGTGAATAATCCTAGCTTCTCTAGCCTCTCCTGATAACTGAAGTAACTGAAGGGCACTATATAAATGGTATATAACTTTATAACTGAAGTGAAGGGTGCTATATAAATGCAAGTTGTTGTTGCTGCCGCTGTTGTTGTCAAACAGTTTAGCTCTATACTGTGACTGTATGCATTGGGAACATTGCTGCCACTCAATTGAGAAGAATGGCAAAACAGATGTCCTTATTTAATTATCTATTGCGATGATTTCTTTGCAAAATCTAGACTATTGCTATTTGTAGGAAAGAGGCGGAGTCCACCACACAAATACAGTGGAATCCCATGTAATGCACCATTATAATGCAGGATGCTTATAGCATGATTGAAGGTGGACCTCGACATTTACTTAACAAAAAAGTCAGCTTTGCAAACTGAAAACTGTTTAGCATGTTTCAAAATGACAGCCAGCTTCTCGTGCATTGAAAATGGCGGTAATTAAGTTGCTGCAAACATGGCTTCCTGTGTGGTGAGCATGTGGCTGGTTTTCAGTGCAATGTGCTGTGAATGTAGAAGTGCTGACCAGCTGTTACACCCTGTTATAAAACTGATAAGAGATTTTATGAATCTTCAACAACTGTTATAACAGGGCTCTCCTGTATTTTGTAGAACATTTTGATTGTGAGATACAATCACTGTCATCCAGTCATTCAATACTGCTCACTATTGAATGACCTTTCCCACACACACAGATCATTGCTGGATCCTTCTTCTGCTTTATTTATATCCCACATTTTCTCATTTGTCTAATTTTGAAACCACTCCTTTGAACTTAACACCGTCTTGTTATGTCTCTCTCCGCTGCATTTTCTGTTTCTAAATACAATCCTTGAATTTGGTTTGCATGTTTTGCCAGGAGGACGTCTTTTCGCACTTCTCAGGATTTACTGTTAAGTGTGACTTTGTATGTTGTAGGAGAATGTGGCAGTCAATTGGAGCACTGCAGTGTTCCACAAACATCCATGAAGCGAATGACCAATTTTATCTGGGGAAGTTTTGGCTAGGACTGGGAGAAACTCCCTTCTCTTTTCAAATAGAGCCATGTGATCTTTAAAATCCAACTTTAAAGTTGGTTTCATGTCTCACCCAAAGGACAAACCAGTCATTCTTTCCTGCTTTCTTTTTATTTTCCTTCAACTGTCTCCTGCTGTAAAAAAACTAATCCCCGGCACTTGGGTTATCTCATCTTTTCCACCCGTTTTAATCTTGCGGTATGGGACTTGGCCCTTCACCTAGTTTGCTCAATAAAACAAATATTCAAAACTTTATCTAAAGTTAAACATCCCTTTCTAAATGAAATTCGAAAATTGTCTTGCCTTAGATTACATTCTTTTAATCTGAATATAATTAATTTTAAATTAGGATAGGAAGTAGCCTTGGTTGTCATTGAGTTTTTTGGGGCATGTTTGATATAAGACCATGCTTTAAGGTGTCACCTCTACACTCGGCCTCCATCTAAACTGCACAGTAGCAATTCCACTGTGTAGATGGACCAGGGATTGTTTCATTAAGCTATGTGGTCTAATTTAATGATCCTCATTAGGTGGGGAAAGGACTCTCTGTGGAAAAAAATATCTAATCATTCTAATGTTCTGCAAAAGGTTTCTATTACTGTTCTAATTAAGACTAAAGCAGCTCTAATCAATTCCTTACATGTTGCCACTTCAAGTCGTGTTAAGAAATGTTATTTGGAATTGAATTTAAACAGCCTAGCCCATCAAAATATAAATTGTTCATGAAACCAAATTACACCAAAGACGTCACCATGTGGTGGTTTTTAAATTTCCAATAGCAATTTATAATGTTGTAGGCATCAAAGCTTTTGTTCGGTGAAAACCTTAAACATTGCTATTACTGTACTGTGAAAGATGGAATTTTATCTGCGTGGTTGTGCTTCAGACCGGTTAATGCAAATCAAATCATTTAGCAGACAGTGCTTTGCGTCTCTTCATATACCTATATCAGGCTTATTAATAATCAGGCAGTAAGCAGCTGGATTGTGAAAAAGTATTTATTGGCCCATGTATTATTTTTGTGTGGAGGTGTTTGGATTTCAGAGAAATGGTGTTATTCAAGAATCTATCTCTCTTGCAGATTCACCCCATTTCTAATTCAAGATGGTGCATGCTATTTTGTCACCTTGATGCTTCATGAGTAGAATCAGACTTTAAAGCTAACAATTTGTGTTTATGTTCCAATTGTGTATGTGTGTGTGTGTGTGTGTGTCTGTCTATCTATCTCTCTGACCTACTGTCCTCCTATCAGCCTGCCCGCGCGGACCCTCCATTCAGCAGACTCAGACAAGGGGATGCTCCGTGTCCACCGCCCTAACTGCCCAACCATCGGCAGCCGGGCTTTCTGCCTCTCTGCTCCCATATTGTGGAACTCCATTCCGCAGCCCCTCCGCCTTGCTTCCTCCCTTTCCTCCTTCAAGGCCGGACTCAAGACCTTCCCCTTCGGCTGCCCTCCCAACATTTCCCCCTCTCCCACTCTCCTTCCCCTTCCTCCTAGCCCGACAGATTAACTACAGATAATAATAATGATCCTTGCATTTAATATAGCACTTCGTGTCTTCTGGACTTCTCAAAGCGCTTCACAGAATATGCTATAAAGTGAATTAACTGTATATTTGTGGGTGAAACGCGGCAGCCATTTGCACACAGCAGTGTCCCACAAACAGTTGTGAATTGAAATGACCAAATTATTATTGTTGTTTTTTTGGAGGGATTATTATGCCTGTTGGAAAGGAAATTTGCCCAAGGTTTTGCCCCGCTGGGAATTGAACCCAGGTCTCTCGCTTGCAAGGCGAGTGTGAGATGTGTGTTAGCGTCATCAATCTTGCAACCTTGGACTAACTAGAATCATTATTGAAGAGGCATTATTTCTCTTTCATACTGACTCTATATAAAAATGAATATGCAGTGCTAATTGGAGTAAATCTTAAGGGTTTTTCACCCTTGCAGTGCACATGTTAACTGATTGATATCTCAAACCAGAAGCTAAATTTGTACCTTGTTTCTTTTACTTTTGTTTATCTTGCAAATGGTTTTATAAAATTTATAGCATTTGGATGGAAAGCAATATTTTAATTCATACCTTCCTGGCTTTTGTTTTTAATAAATTAACTTTTTTTCAGTATTCGAGACACATGGGAAAAGAATATTGGTGTGCACTGTATGACGCTGCCAGTAAACACCTGTCTAGAGCTGTTACTCATACTTGCTGCCAGTACTGCCTCTCTCCCTTCATCGCTGCGGAGTCTGAACTCATTCAAGGTATGGCTTTCTACTTATCAATTACATATATTGCTACTTTCACTTTTCATATGGAGAAACTATTTCCACTGGCGAATGTGTTGGTAACACGAGGACACCGATCCAAAATAGTTGTTAAAAGAAACAGAGGTGAGGAGAAATGTTTTCACACAGTGAGTTGTTCAGATCTGGAATGCATTGCCTGTAAGGGCGATGGAAGCCGATTTGATAACAAATTTTAAGAGAGAGGTAGATCATTATTTGGGGAAGACATGTTTGCAGGGCTATGGGGGAGCGCGGGTGAGTGGGATTGACTTGGACAGCTCTTTTCAAAGAGCCACCACAGACATGATGCTGAGATTGTTGTTGTTGTGAACACTGTATCATTACTTAAATTAAAAAAGGCTCATTCACATTTTAGCTAAATTTTGAGTGTCTTTCATCAAACTCTGACTGTTTTTTCAAGAAGTTTGTTCTCGTTTTCAAACCACTCCACTGCCTCACCCAGTACCACCTCTGTGATCTGCAACACTACCCTCCGTGTCCCAGAGTCTATCTGTCTTGCCCTCACCATCTGTAAAATTTGCTTGAAGACCTTCCTTTTCGACTGCATTTAGGTCACCTTCCCTTCCCCAACACCCTTAGATTGGGTTCTTTGTCAGCTGTGTAAAGCTCTTTGAGACGTCCTCACAACATAAAAGGTGCCATATACTGTAAATTGAAATTGTTGGTGGTTTGAACATACATACATAAATCGGCTGCCATATTAGCCTGCAGAATACACTATTACTGCATTTTTCAGTTTATCATATGAAGTGGTTTGAGACACCTTTCTAACATGAAGAGTGTTATATCTTGGCATCCGTGATCGAATACAAAATACAGCCACTCCATACTTTGAGATGTTCTCTCAAAGTGAATGGTGCTCCGTTAAATGTAAGGATTGTTATTTATTGACACAACTCTTTTTGAAGTCTCGATCAGTATATTAAAAGCCCAGATAGCCTGAAAATTGTGAATTACATAAAATATTAAAATGATGTTTTGAGAACCTCCCATAAACCACAGTGTGGCTGCAGCACCTATAAACCGGAAAGGACCCAGGTTTGTTCTTGATGTGATCTGCCTATTTGAACTGTCACTGGACTAAGTTGAGGAAAATTAAGTCTGGTTTTCCACTCTCGATCACTATCTACAGCAGTAACCTTTGGTAGACCTTGACTAAAAACAGGATCAAACTGTTTTGATAGCTGATCATTTGTTCCGGCTCTCAAATGAAGAATAACTATTGTGCAGCAGTCCTGCATCAGCATTTACCATGTTTAAAAGAGAAAAGCAGAAAGGGGAGAAAATAAATAAGAGCTCTTTCTCAGAGCTCTGAGAAATTGGCAGTATGAAATCATAGTATAGTATATTAGTCTGCATTATATTTTATGTGCTATTGTTTCTAAATATTTTGCTGCTCTATTTGTTTCATCCCAAATTATGCCTCAAGTTCAGATAAGTAAGCTCGATGCAGTTTGGGATCCAAATTGGGACCTTCCTGGTTCATAAGGTTCAGCTCACACATCATGTTGGAACAGTGGATATATTCTAGTCCTGCATCTGGTAGTGCTTTACCCACTGGGCACATTATCCTCATTATTTATTATTATTAAATTATTCTGCACAGAAAGAAGGAATCTCGTTGTTTGTCAGTTGGCAGATCTCTTTTCCTGGGGTGGGGTGGGAGGATAATAATCCCTTCAAAATATATATACAGGTATATTTTAAAGAATTGCTTTTGCTCACAGAAATATACAGTCAATTCACTTTGCAATATATTCTGTGAAGCGCTTTGAGACATCTCGAAGATGTGATTACGTGCTACATAAATGAAAGCATTATTATTACTGCAAAAATACACCTTTATGGACTGCTATTGTTACAGGTTGCCACTGGGGATAGATGCCGCAATTGCCTACGTAACAAGTTCACTTTATTTTCAATTGATCTCATTCTGCAAAGCGTTTTGTGAAATTTCCCATTTGAAATTTGTGACTGGAACTACTGTACATCAAACGTCATTTGTCTGTAGCATACGGTACTGTGTACGGGCAAATGTTAAAAATAATAATAATCCTTGCATTTGATGTGCCTCTTCACGTCTTTGAAATATCTCAAAGTGGGTTTACATAGGATTTACTGTAAAGTATATGCATGTGTTGCAGTGACAGTATTTTCAAGGCAAACAAGGCAACCACACAGTAATTGCGCAAAGAGCAATGAAATGAATTAGCAATTTTATTTGGTATATTGTTGTCAAGGACACAGAGACTCGCTTGTCTATCAAATAGTGCCGAGTGAGCATTAATGTCCACCTGTACGGGCAGAAGGGACCTCAGTTTCATGTCTCATCCGATAAATAGCATCTCTCACATTGCAGTACACCCTCAGCAATACACTGGAGTGTTCAAACCAACTCACTCCCTGGCACCTCCCTACCTCTCTGACCTCCTCACTCCCCAAACCACCACCCGACACCTCGGCTCGACTGGCATCGTCCTCCTGCTCCTCCCTCCCTCCCTCCAACTATCGGAGGTCACACCTTCAGCCACTACGCCCCCAAATTCTAGAACACTCCCTCAATCCCTCTGCCTTGACCCGTCTCTCCCTTCTTTAAAGTCATGCCTGAAAACTTTCCCCTTTGATTGTGCTTATGGCCACCTCCCCTCAGCTCAGAGTCAGGCTCAGCCGTTGTTAGGCGCTCTGAGATGCTACCCTGCCTGGAGGGCAAGTTGTTGTTGTGTCAGCCTAGACTATGAACTCAGTCTCCATATGGGCTTTTAATTCACCTTCTAACTCAGAGGTGAGAGTGTTACCATCTGTGCAAGGCTGACACTCAAATGTTCTTCTTGACTGCCTCTATGGATTATACTGAGGCTTATGATATGAAACTATTAATGTTGCATTTATGCCTCAGTGAAGTTTAATGTCCACTTTGTTATACTCAAATACATAATTTCATTGAGCTAAAATTAAGCATTGATTAATTTAGGGATAAATACTCTTTTCATTTCCAGTAACAACATAATTCTCCAGAAATGTCACCTTTCTCTGTTGTACTTTCCTCTCTATTAAATGGATGTGTATTGAAATAAGTCAATTGAGTAATGTGTTTTGACATCCTCCTGACGTGAAAGGCGCTATACAAATGTAATTTTGTTGTTTTTATTGCTGTAACTACCGTATGTAAGCTTCAAATGTTTGCGGTAATTAGAAAATGATTGTATAAAGTTATCATTCTGAGTGGGTTTCACAATTTGGACAAGTTTCTACTTGTTGGTGAGTCCATAACAAAGGGCACAAATTTAAAATAGCCAGTAACAGATCTGAAAGGGGAGTTTTGGAGTAATATTGAACTCACTATTAGAAGATGTGGTTCAAGGAGAAAGGAACAACACATTTAAGTGAAACTAGATGCATACATGATGGAGAGGGGAATGGTTGAGGAGGAAAATAAGGAGATCATGAGCCTTATCTGGAGTATAAACACCAGGATAGACTATTTAGATTGATGGCTTGTTTCAATGCTGTACAGTCTGATTAATACAGTACTGTATAACTCTATGATCTAAGTTCGGGCCTGAAAACAGGAAATTCACTCTGGGTATATTTTTGTAATGATTATGATAAGAATTGATTATTATTTTGACTTGGATACTGTTAGTGATTATATTAGCAAGTTGGATATCTCTCTTGCTTGCTTCCTTCCCCCACTCTCCCCGCCCTATCCTCAGAAGGAGAGAGAAACTACCTCCAGATCCATTATTATGAGAAATGGAAACAACAAAACCCAAATTACATTTATAGAGCGCCCTTCACATAAGGAGGATGTCCCAAGGCACTGAAACAAGGACCAATAAAAGGCTATCTGGACTGTAAGGATTGGCAGGCTTCAGGGGAACTGGGTACAGGAGGAAAATGTTGCATTCTAGAAAATGCTCTTGTCCTTGTATAGCAATACAACTGCCCAATAATTTCCAAAGCAATAATTCACCTATACGATGTCGAACATCAGGATAATCAGTAGAAAAGTTGCGTTGTGAAAATTATGGCTTCATACAAGTTCAGTACAGGTCTTGCTTCCTATGACTTGTACATTCCTCTTTCTGTACTCTCCAAGCTGCCTTTTCACTTGCTCATATGCTAGTCTCACATGTATGATGCACTTATCTGAACTGATCCTGTTTGTTTTCTTTCCTGCTTTCACACCACACTGCGGTCTCTGGTTTTCGTGCTCTCTCCACCAACAATCCAAATTCCCTCTCTTGTCACGACCTGTGGGCTGATACAATTTAGTTTATATTCCTACTGATTATTGTTTATCCTCAATCTAATCAGTATGCAATTATCCACTTAATTGTAAACAGACCTAACATTTACAATTAATGGAGACAGTAAAAACTGTCAAATATGCTGGCGCTTGCAATTCATAAACATAAATTTATGGTGATAATTTGAATGCAAATCGTCCAGTAAGCAAAATGTTTATGTACATATTTTAGAGTTAAGTTTTCTTCAGTATGAAATCTGTGACAACATATTCATTAAACTGATTATGCCTCGTTTCCCCTTGCTGTTTCCTGGTGGCATGCGTTTCCTTTTTGTGGGGAAGAGGAGAAGCTTTAGAATGGCTATGGCTGGCACAGATAAACTTGATCATTCACTTCAAGGTTGTTTGTGGGACATCGCTGTGCGCAACGTGACTGCTGCATTTGCCTATAAAATGCAGTCACTGCACTTAACAGCAAAATTCTGAAGTGTTTGAGATATCGCGATGCTGTGATAAAGTGCTGTATCAAACACCAGGATTATTGCTATACACATTTTAATTGGGGAGTGATTCTTCCAGTTTCACAACAGCTTTTTCCCTTTTATCTATCAAAGCGATTCTCAGTGAAGCAAGCAAAGCTTCCCGTTTGGTATAACAGCAAAAGCTGCTGTTTAACTGTACGCAATATAAAGGGGCTGTACTGTACTCTGAAAACCCATTTTGTCTTGATCCTCTCCCCGCCATCAGTGGCAGAAACTTGTTTCTTCAACCATGTATTTGGACAGCATCCTCAGACTCTTCCCTCTCCCTTTCCTCATTGTTTTCATGTTTTGAATTGTTTTTCTGCGTGAAAATTGCTATATACTATAATTGGAAGTTGTACGTTATCTTTTCTCTCTTGAGGCTTTCTGGGGGTAACATATGTCCTTTGATTCTTTCTAAGTGAGTCAAGATGGATTATTGCTAATCCTAATGTGTATTTCCCTCAATGGGTGACTGAATATTAATCCAATCCAATACAATATAACTTTACATTTACATGGTGCTTTTCATGTCGAGAGAATTACCCAAGGTACTTAATAGTCCTGACTTGGTGTCGTTCGAGGTTCTTGAGATGGACCTTGAAAGAAGTGAGGAAGGAGGTGAGTGAGAGAGATGGATAATTGGGATCAAGAACCCTGACTAATCTTACTCTTATCCTTTAGTTCAATCATTGACGTCCTCGCTGCATCCCAGCTGAGATCAGCTAACTCAGCACAGTCCATGGGAGGGGATGGGGAAAAGGAGAGAGAGAGATATGTGGTAACTTCATGGTATGAATGTGCAATGTAATAGTACATGGTACATTTGCTGTTGAGCAACCCCGGTCTGTTTCCATAATTTTACTCAAGTTTGTCAAGAATGCTATTACCAAAAGTATCAATTGTTCGTTTCAACTGTATAATGCAATTACAGCAATTGGGAAAAAAAGCACATTTTTATAAACAAAGTAAGATCAGATGAGTGATCTATTTTGCGATTCAGAATTCAAGTTAATTACACTGTGTTTTTTGATGCTCTCATCAAATGAATGCCCCATACCCAACTTCTTACGTCGAACATAAATCTATAATTTCACAGCAAAATTTAAAAAAAATTGTTCCCCTCTGCCCTGAAAATGTAATATTATGAATGTTTAAATTGAGTTTCATTGTATAACTGAGTAAAATATTCATCACTGCTGAAATCTATTTTTTCTGCAGAGCTGCCGGAACATAAAAATTAATTTACTTCCATGTGGCTCATGTTCTTAAATAACAAGAATTTAAAGAAGTTAAGGGAATATTTAAAGGAATAAGATTTCATCAGGTTTTGTTTCTTTGGGTGCCTGTAACTCACTATTTGTTCCAAAATCCTGCCATACAAGTCTGGGAAGCAGAATCATAACACCATAAAAGACCTAACCGCAGAGAATAAATATCACAGCCATGACTTTGGTGGCTATAATTTTTTTTGTAAATCTATAATTTAATATAATTAGCCACGTATGAATGATGACCTTTTCATACATGTCATTAGCAGTTGCAGTAAATCATTCAGCTGGCTCTTGTTATAAGTGGTGATGGTGCTGCAGAAGAGAGAGACAGAGAGATGTCCTTTTGTTACAGCCACTGCTGTGTTAACTCTTTATTTGCTGTACTGGTGTTCAAACCTGTGATTTGTTTGCAATTGAAAGTTAAAAGAATTGTGAGAGGGATTTTAAAAAGTACAGAATACATCTTGTCGGATTCCCTTTCCTCCCTTCCATCCCTTACTTATTAAAAATATGGATAATAATAATACAGTAGTAATAATAACTCTTGCAATTTGATATAGCACTTTGCATGTCTTCTAGATGTCTCAAAATGCTTCATAGAATATATGGTAAAGTGAATTGACTGTATATATATATGGGCGAAATGTGACAATCAATTGCACACAGCCATGTTCTACAAAGAGTCATGGATTGAAATGACCAATTTATTACTGTTTTTATAGAGGGATTATTATCAGGTGTGTGGAGTAAGGAAACTTGCCCAAGGTTTCGCACTGCCTAGAATTGAATCCCACTTGTAAGGCGAGTGCCCTTACCACTGAGCTACAGGACTCCAGTGTCCACTCATCTTTTCAAGAACATAAGAGAAGCAGGGAATAAGGAAAGTCGAGCCAGCCCTTCAAGCCTTCACAGACTAATTTACTCTAATTTCTAGGCAAAGTCTGCTTTGAGATTCTTTGAATTCCAAAGTCAATCAAGCCTATTATGCTTATTTCTAACACTCAAACCAGAGAGCCTAAATTATCTTAAGTCTTCATAAAATTATAAGATTTATTCGCATGAAGAAGGCCCTTCAGCCCATCTGATTTCATCCCTCGAAAGCAGTGTTTCTCAACCCTTTTCAGTAATGTACCCCTTGTTACATTTTCAACATTATCGTGTACCTCCATCCAACCACATACACACATACACCACTCCCCTCATTCCACTTGCATTTTATGACCTAGCTTCTCTTATATTGTAGAACAAAATAACTAGCACATACAAAACGAGGGGAATAACAATTAAATATACAATTTGGGAGGCTATAAAACGCTAAATAAGAGAGCTAAATAAATTAAAGTACCGCCACCTGTACCTCCTGGAAGTAATTTTGTACCCACTGGGGTACATGTACCCCTGGTTGAGAACTGCTGCTCTAGAGCACCCACCCTATTGTCTCCCCATTACAGACAGCATCAAGTACTCTCAAAATAATTCCAGTGTCCCGGCCCCAAACATTCTATCTCACATCGCATTCCAGTCATTAATTACCCTCTGGATAAAGGAAAACTTCCTTGCCTGTGTCCTGAAATTGCTCTTCTTTCCAGAAGTTAACAGGCGTTATCTTCTTTCAAGACTGAAGAGCCCTTAAGACGAGTTCTTTTAGAAATGTCCTTTCATAGTTCTGTTAACCTTCAGTTATAAAACAAATGATGAGTTTGAACACCAGTGCGGCAACCAAACAAATATAGAAATTGTGAAACAAAATCTTAATTTTGGCTAAACTTGCAAGCTGGTTTCCTGTAGTACTCAAAAAGGACCTCAGGAATCTGTTTCAGAATTAAGACTGAATTTATGAACTTTCCTAAGTTGCTCATGATCTTAAATATTAAGTCAGTGGTCTCCAGGTTAAGACCATGTGGGATTTGAGGCCACTTGTCACACTCCCTTCACAATTCTCCTCCTCTCATCCTTTACTCATTTTGGGCTCAGTCGCCTGAAAATCCAGGAATTGTGGTGTACTGTATTTGTTTCTCTGTGTTCACTGATAATAAATAATCCCTGTGTTTAATAATGCACCTGATCACTTTGTTGAGACATCTCAAAGTGCTTCATGGAATGTGTTGTAAAATGGGTTAATTGTGTATGTTGTGGTCAAAATAATCACTCTATCCTCCAGTACTGTTCTCAAGCAGATTCTTTATTGTCCCTCTTGTCTCTTGAGCTGACTTTTCTCTCTCTACTTGTTCCTGGTACAGCCATTTTCCTTGATTGAAGTCAAGTCCCTAATGTCAGTCCATTAGTTCTACTAATCTGTCAAAGCTGTGAAAGAAAATTTACAGATCTCGACGGAGAGAACAGTGACCTTGGCAGAAGTAATAAGTAAAAAGAAGCAGGGCCCCTGCATGCATGGACACACTTTAGTGACCTCAAACAGAATTATTCAATTATCTGGATACAGTACTTGCAATTCTGATTAAAATGGTCCCCATTGAAATGTTTAAATTGGATAGTTATGTGAATCCATATTGTATCGGTTACCTTGCGGATTCTGAAATAATTTTGGAGTCACTTTGATGAATCGTGTTCCTGTAAGGTTCTCAGTGTGTTGTTTGTGCCAGTGTTGCTCTGAGTGGCTAGGCAATGAACCACCACACGTGTGCCAGAGTTGCACCCTGCTTTTGCTCATCGTAAAAAGTCAATTAGAAGGTGCAACCTATGCATCAGATTGAAAATACATTGAAAAATACTTTTGAAATCTCAGAAACTGAGACGAGTGCAATCCTGTTGATGTATCTGCCAGGAGAGTGGAAACATTAATTTGCCTAGTCCCTGATCACAAACTGTGCTGCTAGCTCGCCCAACCTCAACATCGCTCCAAGGACATCAGTGCCTCTGGACTCATGAGTCTGAGTCTGCGCCGAGGAAAGTGGAGCTTTGACATTGAAGTGCCTCGCAGCAGATGTGTTGGTCACTTCAAGCCCTTGCTTTGGGTTTTCAGCTAACTTTATGCTATGAAAATTAATACAACAATGAAAGATGCACATCCTGGCTGTTGGATTCCTCTCCACTCCACCATCAGTAGCCGAGCCTTCAGTCACAATGCTCCTAAACTGGAACTTCGCTATAACTCTCTCATCTGTTTTTGAATACCACTTTAAAACCTGTCACATCTACAGTTGCCTTCCACTTGCTCCATGGCGGGTCATGATTGTGGAAGAGTGCTTCAAGATTTGATGCTATGTGAAGAGTTTTATGTAAATACAAGTTGTTGTTGTTGATGACTCAGGATAAGCTCCATTGCACTTGATGTGAACTTTAAATCCAGGAGGTTTGGGGAAATTTGCAGAAAATAAATGACAAGGACACGAAAGACTTCAACTATAAAAATAAACCTGAATGAACTGGATGTAAACTCTTGGATGCCAGGGTGCAATTTGATTCAATAAAATAAATGTATCAGTGTTAATGCCAATTCATAAATCCTGTAGCTCAGTGGTTAGAACACCTGCCCTACAAGCGAGAGACCTGGATTTGATTCCCGGCATGGCGAAATCTTGAGCAAGTTTCCCTACTCCACATACCTGATAATAATCCCTCAAGAAAAAAAAACTAAATTGGTCATTTTAATCCATGACTGTTTGTGGGACAATTGGCTGCTGCGTTTTGCCCACTAATATTGTCAATTCACTTTACAGTAAATTCTGTGGTGCGTTTTGAGGCGTCTAGAAGACATGAAAAGCACTATATGAAATACAAGGATTATTATTATTATTCAGGGTTACCACTGTTGATCAGTGAGCATATTGTTTGGAAAGTACAAAGCATGTGGACATGAGTATCAGTCTCTGCTGCGATGGTCCCATAACCTGCATAATCTCACTCCTAGCTCACAAGTGAAGAATGGCCATTCGCTCAAATACCAGTGAAATCCTAATGTTCATTGAACAGTGCCACAGCATGAGTCAGCAGCTTCAGAAGGGAGAGGGGAGAAAGAAAGAAATAATAATTCAAGGCAATGCAGGGATTTTTTTTCTCCTTGTGTGGGAGATAACAAATCTGCTGTCACTGAGTGGAAGAAAAGGACCGAGGGCACAGCCCAGAACGAAATGGCAAATACTGCAGGTGGAGGAGAAGATCAGCGGACTGTACACGGCTGAAATGTTGTGAGAAGTATGGGCTCTGGTGATTTTATTCCAATGGATAGCAGCACTTTCTATTTGCACATGAAAGCTGAACTCCTTTCAAAGCACAAAGAGAGCAGCACCCTGGGTAACCTTAACATTTTGTACTTTAAAAGCCTGAACAGGTTTTGAGATTAGATTTCAGATTTTCATTTTTTTTCACAAAAATCAACAGCTGTTAACCAGTCAAAACAGCTATCACATGTCAAGTGGTAGCTTGAACCAAATAACTAACAAATAATTTTGCACTGAAAATTTTCGTTCTCTGTATTGAGCTTACATCTATTGTGTGACTCCAAACTAATCTTTATAATGGAAACAATTTCTCCAGCTGGCATTCCACATACATTATGTAGTGCTGTGTTTGAAGTCTGATTGCGAACCAGCATTGGTCGGTGCAAAATGCACGACTGTACTGTAAGACTTTGGACAAGTTCTTCCCATTGTTTGGGACATTTTAACCTCCTTAATGCTTGAACTTCATCCAACAGCAATGCACAAAGCGACACCCTCTCCATCAGACACATTATGCTCTTAATGGTGCTTAAATAGGATCTTAAATTTCAGATATTTATGCATAGATCTCATCAAGCTGTGCAAATTGCTTCATTTTTGAACAAGTAATAACACTTGCATTGAAAGTGAGTACATTTAAACCTCTAAAGTTGCCTTACTAACAACAGTTGAAATGAGCTTTCATGGTTCACTTTTACAGGCAGAGGTTTATCATCACATCTGCAATAATACAGTGGAGATGTGTGAGTTTCAATAAGCGCTTACTTTACTAACCTGACCTAATTTGACGTAAATAAATAATAATCCATACATTTGGTATAGTGCCCTTCATGTCAGGGTTAAGTCCCAAAGCAATGTTACAGGAGTGACTGTGTTTTTGTGAGTCAACAGACCAGCCAATTTAAACAGATCAATTTCCCTCAAACAGCTATAATGTGAATGACCAATGTTATTGTTAGATTGTTGGCTAAGCAGGAGAAACTCCTTTCTATTTTTGAAAATAATGCCACGGCATCTTTAACATCCACCTAAGCAGGCATGAGCTCAGTTTAACATCTCGTCTGAATGGAGGCACCTCCAACAAGACAATAGTACTGCACTGAAATGTCAGCCTCAACTTTATGAATTCCAAGTCCTGATTTTGGGCTTGAACCACAACCTTCTGACTTAGGCAGGTGCGCTACCAACTGAGCCAGTCTGACTTATGTAACAGCTGCCTTCTTTCATCTCAAGAGTGCCCAGATTCCAGTGATTCTGAAAAATACTATGTCAAAAGTTATAGAGATAAAGGACACGGACACATAGTGTCCATGAATAATACTGCGAGATGAGAACCCCTTCCAGCAACCATTCTGCAACCCTTGTCAACTTACAGATCAATAGAATGTCTAAAACCTCAGGGCTGATTTGAAGGAAAAGGCAATAACTGCACAAATGATCCTTTCCATTGGTGCATTGATAAAGTACAACACCATTTATCTTACTGGGAGTGTTGTTACTGCTGGTAGTAAACTGAACACAGCCCGAGATAGCTATGAAAAAAACGTGCTGATTAGCAGGAGTTGAGGTTTCACCTTGTTTCAAACATGATGCAAGAATAGTTGGGAAAGAAGTCAACCCAACACCAGATGACCTGAGCTGTGTAGACCTGACAATGACAGATCTGGCCTCCTATGAGCTAGTTTAAGACAGTAAAATCTCGATAATTTGAAAGACCATCAGATTATCCGAATCCGCTTTCGAAAGCTGGCAACTCCCTAAAACCATCAACATTTCAAAATATAAACAGTATTCGATTTTTTTTCTGATGTCCGGCAATTCTCCCAAAGTTTGAAATGGCTGCTTTCAGTTCTTGGCTTCAGTGCTGTGTTTACAGCTCACGTGTTGTAAAGGGGCGGGGCTTCCCTAACCATTTACCTAGGATAGGTTCTAAATACCAGCAAACTCCCAAATCTGGGAGGTGAGTGGGCCCAACCGTGTTGGATTATGGAGGTTTTACTGTATTATGCATTGCTTTTCCAGATAATGCGAACTGAGAAGCTCTCACTCCAAATTTCCTTTTTCTTTGTGCTGACCTAATTAATTTACCATTGGATAAAATATAATAGTTTTCTTTATCTCCTTTAGTATTTGCAACAAAATTCTGGGGAACGAAAGGTTAAAGCGTACGTTGAAATGAACATTTATTCCCCCATGAAAGATTAGTGAATATGTGCTCAGTGGTAGTCACACCAGAGGTACCAATAAGATTATACAACCAGTAGGAAGGGTTTACCAGACAATCACTGTTTGTCATGGATAATGCCAGATGTCGATGTTGTTTTGAAAGGCAGAAATGTAACGTTTACCACAGAACAGAGGAATTGGGAAGAGATGATGCCTTGTGCTGCAGCTCTCAGATTCACACTCTACCACCTCTTATGCTGATTTAAGTGTCAGCAAACTCCTTCCAATCTTGTCAATCATTGTACAAAGAAAAGCACCTTATCATGTTGTCAAGATGTCTCGTAGCGCTGCACATTATTTACTATAAAGTGTGGAGATTGTTTATTTTGGTATTCAGTTTGTCCCAGAAATGTCCCTCAAACAGCCATGGAGTGAGTGACCAATTTTATTTTTAAGGTTGTTCAACCAGGAGAAATTCAGCGCCTTGGGATATCCTCCCGATGTGAAATGCACTCTATAAATGTAATTTTGTTGTTGTTTTATTGATGATGGTCTTTTCTTCACCTATATGTTTTCTATTTTTCTACAATCAACAACAACAACAACAAAATTGCACTTATATGCAATATAAGCGCCTTTCACGTCGGGAGGACATCCCAAAGCGCTGAACAGTCATGTCGGGACCCGAGCGGGGAACGGGGGAGGGTCGGGGTTGGGGTAGGGATAGGGGTAGGGGGAAAGGGAAGGAGAGGGGGAGAGGGGGAAGAGTTAGTGGGGCAGCCGAAGGCGCAGTCGAAAAGGATGGTCTTGAGACCGGCCTTGAAGGAGGAAAGGGAGGAAGCGAGGTGAAGGAGCTGTAGGATGGAATTGGCCAACAATATGGCCAGCTCAGACATGTTTCACTAAAAAAAAGACTGTTCATATCTGATGTAGCAATAGTGTACATTACATTATGAATTACATAGTGGTCCGGCATGGCCATTCAGCCCAAATATTCCACCTCAGCTTTTCTACTCCACATGAGCCCCTCTGATACTACACCTGTTAAAGCAGCTACAACTACATTAAGTTTCCTTTTGGCAATAGGTTGTGGACAAGGGGAGCTACTGTATTAATTATTATGTCTGCTCTGCTTTTTAATAAGATCTTTGCAGCTGTTTACAAATTATTTTTTAATCCTATCTTCCCAACTGTTTCCATTTTAATTGTCTGAATTAATTGTGAATCTGTCGCATTACACATTCTTGTAACCGTTTGTGTAAAGAAATGTTTCCTGGATCTACTTAAGGCTCATTTTAATATGGTGTCTCCTATGTCCTTGTTCTGCATTTGTCTGAAGAGAAGAGTTGTTTCCTGTCTGCTTTATCAATTCCCTTCGTTATTTTAAACACCTCAGTTAGATCACCCCTTAATCTTAATTTAGCTCTGGGGAATATAACACAATTTAATTTCAGCCTTTCATTATGAAGAGGTAACCGCTTCCTCAGTGCTTTGAAAGAGTATAGAGAAAAAGACATATTGTGATGTTCTTGTTTCCTGAATCTTAGAAATGATTAATAATAATAAGCCTTTTGACATAGTGCCTATTCATGTCTCAAGGTGCTTCACAGGATTTTAATGCAAAATGTCGTGAATATATTTTGTCAGAGTATTACAGCACAGCGGAACTGTACACCGTACTCAGTCTCAAATCAGTAGCTGTTTATTAAGGACTTTAACGCAATGGAATACAGATCTCTTTGCAAATCTGGGTCAGGTGCATTTCTCTTCTTTCTTTCTGCCTTCAAAGTAGCAGCTGAGTTGTTGCCTTACATTACCTTCTGTTGAAGAAGTTCAAGGCTGAGATTAAATCCCATCTGTTTATTAATTGTTCTCTGATAAATAAGAATCCACTATGCTTCCAACTATGTGATGGTTTGTTCCCTTACCCCACAATAATATTCGAAGTGTTGGCTGCATTGCCTCAACATTTTCTTCCCGTATGTGAAACTATTGTAATTTTGAATGACTGACACATATGGAAACTGATCACCATGCCTAGCTCCAACACGCTCCAAACACTTTTTTTTACAAACTGTATGACAGTTCGTCTGTTTTTTTTTCCCCCTTCATCCCAAGAAGATGCTGGCTAATACATGATATGGTTTTGTGGACCCCAGCTGCCCTGCTCCAGTGGTTATTCTTAATGCCATCTTACACTCTATCATTTTGGCACAGGAGAATTTCTGTTTGCAGGTGGCATTACATATATGGAAGCCTCAATATACCTGGTTGGGATATTTTTAAGATAAGTATTGGGTTTCCAGCTGGTCCCCCCAAAATCATTTTGACAATGGGTGTAATTATCTATTATCATAATTATTATCATATTTATGTTAATGCTATTAATGTTATTACCATTCATTTTAATATTATTAACATTATCGCATCACAGCCTGGTACCTGTTACTTTCTCTCTCCGCACTGTAAATAAGTGGTCTGGAAGACAGTATGTGGATACAGCGTGTGGAAATTGTAAGCAGAATGGTCATGAAAATGAACTTGCTGCTTCGCCATAGGATTTAAGAGTACAGTAGTAACTTCTGACGTTAGTGAATGTGTGATCATCCACTCCCCGCACAGAAACCTAGCTATAAGCTTCTAATAAAGAATCCTTTGCACGCACAGGGATTGAGATTCTTTATTGGAGATTTATTGCAGTCAGACCAAGGAGATATTGTTTTATTACTTTCTTTCTCAGAGTGATGAAAGTAAAGGTTTTGACATATAAATTATTTTCTCTTCTAGCTGCAACGATAATCAGAGTAAAAGTACATTGTTTTGAAGAAATCTTTCGCATATAAGATCTATGAATGGAAAATAAATCAAATATTACAACAACAATTATACTATTTAAAGGGTTTTTTTCAACTCGTTACATATGTTATATGCAGCTACAAGCTGGAAATACATAAAACTGGTAATGTTGTAATGATTGAGACTGCACTCTAGCCAGAATTTATGTACAATAGAGCTTCATCTTTTCAGATTAACTCCTTCACTACACTTATTGGGCTAAATGAACCTGTCATTTTGTCTGTGAACAAAGTTACACATGAATATTTGAGATGGATGCCACCTTTGACCAGGAGCTTTTAATTTCTCTGATAAATGTTCTGGGATTGATATTTTCGTGGCATTCTATTTGCACTCGTAACAAAAATGAATAGTGCACAATTTTACAATTTTTTTATTTAGCAAAATAAACTCAATAGCTCCCTAGACTGCTGAGGGATTAAACATTAAAAATAATTATTCATGCTGACTCTCCGATCCAGAGTAAGTGAAAAGGAGTTGAGTCCTGTAGTGTAGTGAGAAGACCCGAGTTTGATTCCCGGCTGGGCGTTACTTTAGGCAAGTTTCCTTCCTCCTCAAGCCTCAGTTTACCAGGGGTAATTGTCGCTCAAAAAAAATTGGTCAATCGATCCATGAGTGTTTGTGGGACATTCCTGTGCATACTTGGCTGCAGCATTTCATCCATAAAATACACAGTCAATCCACTTTAAAGTATATTCTGTGAAGCGTTTTGAGAATTCTCAATGACGTGATTAGATGATATCAAATAGAACGATTATTATTATAAAGGATTGGCTTTTTGCTAATCAGTGTGGATGAGATTCGAACAAATAAGTCTGCATGTTAATATATAGCTTATCTTTTGAATTTCACTTCAACACTTCTGCATACTGTTCAGTAGCAGTGATGGCTTCTGATAATTGTTTTACCGCGCCTTTGGTCACCTTTCTACACCTGCCCCTGGCTCGATCCCGTGATCCGCTATTGTGAAGCGCTCTGAGACGCCGTCTGTCATGGAGGGCGCTATATAAATCAATGTTGTTGTTGTTGTCTTGTTTAGCACTTCCTCCCACTAATTTTTTATATCTTCTACATTTTATCTGAGAAACCCATATGGATTAAGTTAGTGAGTGAGATTTTGTTACTGTTGCATTGTTGTTAAACTATGTTAGTGCCAATATATTTGATGCTAATGCGATTTTTATATTTGGCATCTTAGAATGGCCTACCAGATAATGGGAAGTTATTGGCAGTGCTGTACCAGTGTTAATGTTTAACATTCCATTACCAGATGTAAAATTACATAACTTTCACACTCTTTGTTATTAATTTGAATGTTTTTTAATCCACAAAACGCAATGTTGATACAATCCAATCTGTAATGGAATTTTACAATCCAGCTTCTTTACAATCCCTGCTTTCACTCTCTCTATCTCTTTCTCCAACTCTCTCAAGTCATTTTTTCCAGAATTCTTCTGTACTTGTCCCATACTTAATTGTCACTTAAATGTTATTAAATTTAGTATGCAACACACCATACATGATTACCACTGTTAGAGTTAATATGCAACACCTGGCACATGCAGAAACTCATCACCATACTAAAGGGTATCCAAACCAGGCAGAGTTCCACGTGTAAAGAATGGAGCTACTTGCCTGGAATGGGGAATGTACTCTCTCCCCAGAAGGGAAACAGCCAGCTCTCCTAATCCAGAAATATCCATCCACCCTTCCATCATGTCCAGGCTTGATCATCTGAACTTGGCTTGATTTTTGTTTGTGGAACACTGCTGTGCGCAATTGGCTGCCGCATTTCTCCCACAAATATACAGTCAATTCACTTTACAATGTATCTGTGAAGCGCTTTGAGATGTCAATAAGATGTGAAAAGTCCTATATCAAATTCAAGGACTATCATTATTCATCGCTTCACTCCCCAGTTTCTCTTACACAAGCTGCAGATCGTCCAAAACTCTGCAGCTTGTGTCCTGTCCTGCAACAGGCTCTGTCAGCGTATCGCTTTCTTGCTCGGCTCCACTAGCTCTGGGCAAGGCCATGAAAGGATTTGAAAAAAAAAGTGGTCACTCAATCCATGACTGTTTCTGGGACACTGTTGTGCACAATTGACTGCCACGTTTTGCCCGCAAAATACACAGTCCACTTTACAATACATTCTGTGAAGCGATCCAACAAAGTGATAAGGCGCTATATTAAATGCAAGGATTATTAATATTATTATATCCTGTGTGATCTCCTGGCTGCTCCCTCCACTCAACAAACACCTCTTCATCAGCTTCATTTCTCCTGCAATATATATTTTCATTCTTTCTCTGTGAACTCAATGGCTGGTGTTCAAGATCGTGAACATAAATAGCTCCAGCACCACTCTTGAAAGATTGTGATGTGATCTGAAGCGCTGAATGGATTTCTGCTTCATACGTCAGTGAGACAGCAACAACAAGAAGTTGCATTTATATAGTGCCTTTCACAGAGACATACCCTTCGTCTTGAGTGTAATTATAGGTGCATAAGCTACCTCAATTGCAAAAGCCAGTGCCTAATATGAAACTGAGTTGCACAGATTGGTGAAGTTCCCAGTTTACTTTGCCAACATTCGCTGTCCAGATTCACACATAGGAATGGTCACGTGGGCGAGGTACAGGAAAACAGCTTGTGGAACCACTATCCAGCAACACTCAGCACCTCCAGGAGGGGAAGAGACAAAAATAGAAGATGCCAGCGACATTTAGTTTATTAACTCTCCCCCCCCCACCCCCCACCCACCCTCTGAGAATGACGTCAAATGTTAAACTTATCTTTGTTGTTGCTTGTTAATTTCAGTTTAGTACACTTGCTCGGTTAAAAAAAATCAGTAAATGGTAACTGCATTGCATTCATCCAAAACTCCTTGAATGGATATGTTGAAAGAATGCTTGAGACAGCCTTTTTTCAAATGAGAACATGTTGGAGTGAATTCAGGTTTCAAGTAGTTGGTGAATCACTTTTTTTTCTGTGTCTGTATATTGGATTATCTAAGCAATTCCATGTCACATTTTAATTGTCACTGGATGATATCCAATATTGACTGAAGGTCATAAGTATCCACTAAAGAATAGTAATTCACCTTATTTATTATTCAATTAATAATCTTTTCAACCTTATTTAACAGTATAATAACATAAGTCATGAAATGGTACGCAAAGAAGGAAATTGCACTTAACATCTCAACGCATTTCACTTCTCCTATCCCAGGGAGTGCTGAGGCCAGTGGAAGCAATCCAATTTAAAAGCAGCTAACAGCATAGACTGGCATTTGAATTGGGTTTAGATGCAACCCACTTCCCACCACAGCTGAATAGTTGAGTTACGTTCAATGTCTGAACTCGCATGTGGGGCGAGGTACCAGAGGGTGACTTGACACATGTGCAACTCTGCGTACATCAGCAAATAGTGGATGCTTGCAGTACAGAGAAAGAAACCGGTTCAGAAACTGCTCCAAGGCAATGGTGATAGATTTCAGATGTTGGATCCCATTATTTTCTGCAAGTTTTCTCTGGACCACAGAGGCACTTAAAGTACAGAATGAACAGATGCAGTTGTTGCAAGCCAGTCATTCTTTAGAAACATATGGAGCTTTCCCCAAATGAAGGATTTCCTGATGGACGTTGGAAAACACTGACCTCCGAAACGTGTAATCCTGATTCAAAATGTTTGCTTCAACTCATTTTGTGAAAAACATGTTTTGCTTCATCTCCTGCTCATCACAACAACAACAACAAAATTACATTTATCGAGTGCCTTTCACGTCAGGAGGATAAGCTGCCGTTCAATTGCCATTTTAATGATTTTTTTTTCCAGTGATAACTTTACTCTCTCTGCTAATTTCTGATACAGTATATAGTGTGTCCTGCTACCTTTGTCCTAATTTAGTTGCAACTTGCCTCTCTGTTCCTGCTCGTACTTCCTCTCGGGCTGTGATTCCACGGATGCTGGGTGCTCTCATTTACCAGCTAAGTGACCATTATTCATGTGTGAGATTTGCCAGTGAGTGATGACCCTTGAAGGTGTCAGAGCTGAGCAAAATGTTGTTGTCCCTCAAACATTTGCACCACTGTGGGTAAGTCCATGTTTGATCAGTGATGAGTTTTTAATTTGTTCTTGATTGATTACTTCTTGATTTATGGCATGAATCAAGAAATGTTCAGTCAAGAATATTTATTTTGATGGCCAGCCATGGTTGGCCATCACTGAAATATACCACCGGGAGCTGCCTGCTCATTTTACTTCTCCATGTTTCACGTCTGCTCGTTTTATGGATAACATTGCAGTTTTTGGCTTCGCCAGGGTTATGGCAGGGAAGCTACTCATGTGTGAGTTGGACAACAGACTTTGCAGCCTTGTCTAATTAAGCTTTGTCTAACTCACCCCAAATCCATACAATAACTTCCATTTGCATAGCATTCTTCACACAGATTAGTGTCTTGGAATGCTGAGGAGCATGTAGGTGGCCCTTACTGCAGGCAGCTCTGGGTAGTGATTGAGAATGGGGACATTGGGTCATTCTTTCCCTTTCAGGCTTGGGCCACTGAAGCAAATTGCAACCACAATGACTGACGCAGCCAAGATAATCGTAATAGTCTTTGCATTTGATATAGTGCTTTTCACGTCTTCTAGATGTCTCATAGTGCTTCAGAGAATATACTGTAAATTGAATTGATTGTAAATTTGTGGGCGAGGATGAGCTAATACAGCACAGACTGGAATTCAAAACTGAGCGCTCACTTGGTAATGTCTTTACTTATGAGTTCATCAGATCTTTAGCAACTTCTAAATCCTTCCAAATTTTAATTAAACTTAGCAAGTGTCTGTGCTTCCCCTGACACCCTGCTGCCGAAATTAGATCTTCGTAAAATGGGTAAACTTCAAAGAGAGGAGATACTCTCTAAAGACAGGGAAGTGATTTCCTTTCATGAGTTCCTTAGAAGAACAGGCATGGTAATAACGTAACCAAGCATCTATGTAAGCCTTCTGTGCTTGAACATGAACCTGCCATCTCATTCAGAAGGGAGCATCACTTTAAGAGTTCATGTATCTCTGAGACGCCGTTCGGCGTGGAGGGCACTATATAATTCAAAGTTGTTGTTGTTGTATCCTTGTATAATACCATATATGGCTTGTGGTGATTTGTAGTGTTTGGGCGCGGTGAATCTGTGTGGCACGTCTACTTTAATGCTCCTTTCAGTCCCCCACATACACACCTAGACAAAGATTCCCAGTTGTTTTTAAAGGTTTGTTTTATATTTGTCCATGTGGAGAGAGGAATCCACAGAGATCTGTAGGTACCTCGGGAGAGCTGGGTGTTGCGAAGTGGAAAACACCTGCTTGGGTGACGTATCTGGCAGCTTAGCCCAAGCTGCCTGCTGGCCTGTGAGGTTTGTGTTCCTATCTGTACTGAATGGTTGCCTTAGCTTCCCCGAGGCCTCGGAGACATTACTAAACCCAGAAGAGTCTGTGGAATTTATAATGTGTGTAAAAATATTATTAACCCTTTCTGCAGGGAGTACTTTGCTCTGATTTATCCTCGAAGATGTTAATCAAACATTAAATTGCTCACTGTAGAATAAGTTAGTTATTCAAGCAAATGTACCTGCAAATATTTATAACTGTTGACTTGTGACTTTAATGAATTGACAATATGATGGTAATGAAATTCATAAATTGAGGCAGTGGAGTGAACCTATGGAGAATTGTGGCCAGTTCTACTGAGACTGTTTGATGAAGCTTTAATGGAAAATAGAGGGATGACATCCCTCCTAAATATGTTTTCTCATCAGCAACACTGATGCGTTATAGGTTTATCGTGATAAAAGGCACATAAAACGTTGAAGAAGTACAGGACTCAGTAATCACGCTCATCCCTTCCACTCAGTAAACTTAATGAACAATCAAATTGACATCTACTGCCTCATTCAGCTCGTCATTATATTTATTACATTTACATTGATCAGCAGTTTAGCCTGTCTTCTGTATTGTTGAATATGGTTAGATTATCACAGGGAGGGGATAAGGCAATCCCACAGCACAAAATGAGTACAAGGTACAAAGACCATTGAGCTCTACAAGTCTGACCCTTCCAATGGATCATGCATAATTTCATCATCAAGATTTATCCATAGTTTATCCAAAGGGAAATAGGAATCTAGACATTGAGTTGCAGCAGTGGTAGAATTCTTGCCTCCCAAGGCAGAGTGTGTGAACTTGGAACCCACATAGTCTAAGCCAGTGTGGTCCACCAGGCAGCACTCGAGCTGGCAGCTGCCTGGTGGGTGATTTTATGCGACCCGCAAACCATTTCAGACTTCAGAGCTTTATCTCTTGGCTGCACCTCACTTGTGGTCGGTCTGTGCACTGTGGCAGCATGAGGCAGAGCTGAGAGTGATAGGAAGAGGGGCAGAGCCAAAGAACTCCTCCAGCTCCGGTGGATGTTAAAGATCCCATGGCATTATTTGAAAAGAGAGTTTCTCCTGGTCTACTCGCCAACAATCCACCAAATAAAATTGGTCACTCACTACATGGCTGTCTGTGGGACATTGCTGTGTGCAAATTGACTGCCAAGTTTGCCCACAAAACACACACTTTATAGAACACCCCGTGCAGCTCTTTCAAAAATCCCGGGATGTGAAAGGCGATATACCAAATATAAGGATTATTATTATTTCGGTGTGCAAATTGGCTGCTGCATTTGCCTCCAAAATACTCAGTCTCACACTTTATGTTAAATCTGATGAACCTCATTGCAACTACAGTGGAAACCTGTTAAGGTGGACGCATCCGGATGGACAGTTTGTCAGACTTAATGCGGAATTGGAGCCAGAATGTAATTTAGTCCACAATGTAGGGAGGCCTATTAAACTTGTGTGGGTATGAGACTTTTTGTTTTGCTGGTAGCGCAAAGGTTTTCTAAAACCCATTGCAATATAAATGGTGCATGTGATAAGTCATAGAACAAAAGAAGGACATTTGGTCCATTGAGTCTGTGCAGGCTCTTTGAAAGAGCTATTCAAGTCAATCCCACTCCCTGGCTCTCTCCCCATAACCCTGCAAACCTGTCCTCCCCAAATAACCGAACCACCTGTCTTTTAAAAGTTGTTATTGAATCGGCCTCCACCACCCTTTCAGGCAATGCACTCCAGATCCGAACCAACACAGCAGCCAATTGTATACATCAGTGTCCCACAAATGGTTATGGATTGAAATGACCAATTTATTATACTTTTTTTTAACGGATTATTATTAGGTGTAAGGAAACTTACTCCAGGGCCCAAGGTTTCGCCCTGACCTGCCTGGATTTGAACACGGGTCTCATGCTTGTAAGGTGAGTGCTCTAATCATGGAGCTACAGGATTCCACAAAGTTTTAAGGAGTAACAGAGAGTGGGGAGGAGTGTCAGGGGCAACGTGGATCCAAAATGTTGACTCATTTTTGTTTCTGCACAGATGCTGCCTGACCTTCTAAGTATTCCCAGTGACCTCTGTTTTTGTTTCCGATTTTCAGTTACTGCACTATTTAGCATTTTGGTTATAATTGAATTATGACTGACTTCAGAAAGAATATGAATAAAGATTTGAGATTCAATTATGCCATCATATGTGTGTTTATCAAGATTCTGTTACATGGACAAGCAGTACAGAACCAAGCTTGTAGAGTTTGTTTGTTCTCATAAAGCAGGCATGAGAGAATGCCTGCTTTCATGCAGAGAATCATACCACCTGGGCAGTTTATTTGAGTCACCTGAGCCTACATTAGATATTTATGTTATGCTTTACATCAATTCTCCAGAATAAAAGGAGAATTTAGAAAAGAGTTTGCCAGGGTCTTTAAATACACTTTATTCAGGGGATTACAAAGATAACATCTGTTTCATATATAAAGAAACACTATTATTTTTTCCATTCTATACCCATGATCTAGCAGCTCAACGATACAACAGGCAAGCTATAGAACGCTTTCCACAAATTAATTATCTTGTCCATGCCACGATTAACAATATCTAAAGATTACGTGCATGTGGGATTTTGTCTCCCACCTTTCCCAAGTCTAAAATTATGCATACTGGGTAGCTTTTTTGTCCGTTGAATTAAGCTCTTCAAAGCAGGGCTTTGAACATCCCCGTGTTGTTTAAGGTTGTATTTGTTTGGCTGGAAATGTCAGTCACTCAGCCATTAATAAGCCTAGTGTGAGCACTGGTTACACTGGCTGAGAAGAAAGCAGTCTAATTGATCAAAGAGGATAAAGCTCAACTTACCTTTCCTGACAAAGGTCAGAAAGTTTAAAGAAGTTATAGTTGTGTGAAAGCACGTTATTTCTGTTCTATGGAATACTTTTGAACTGCAACAGTTTAACTGGTTACATCAGAGATAGCAATGTTTGGTAAAACCGAAAAAAGCACACTTTAAAAAAAACAATCTTGAATTATTAAGCCTGCTTGCACATAGTTTTGCTGCTACAAACACTGATCAAAGACAGTGTCTCCATTTAGAAATCTGACTTGGCTGACCTGATTTGTACTCTGGCTTTTCCTGGAGAAAGCACATTACCAGTTACACATTAGTCCTATTAAAATACTCATTGCAATGTTTACACTTTTTCACATTGAAACTGACACATGCCTGATTTGGCTGCTCCACATTCCCCGACCCACCCACCCAACCACTGGCGGGCGAGCCTTCAGCCACTCTGTCCCCAACCTCTGGAACTCCATCCCAAAGTCCCTCCGCCTCGCCCCCTCCCTGGCGCAGCAACCAATTTGTGCACAGAAGTGTCCCACAAACAGTCATGGATTGAACAACCAATTTTATTTGGGGATTGGTTGGCCAAGACACCAGAAGAAACTCTCTCTTTTCGAATAGTGTCATAGGATCTTTAATGTCCTGTCCGAAAAGTCCACCTGAAGAGGCAGACAGGACCTCCGAAAACACAACCACAGCACTGCATTTGAAATGTCAATTTAAACTATGTGATTCCAACTGCTGTGTGCAATTGGCTGGCACATTTTGCCAATATAGTTAATTCACTTTACAACATATTCTGTGAAGTGCTTTGAGACTTTTCGAAGACGTGATAAAGCATTAAATCAAATATAAATAGTATTATTTTTGGATTAGAAACCATAGCCTTCTAACTCAGAGGTAAAAGTGCTATTATTATTATTATTACTTCCTCTGTGCAGGGCTGACATATCAAGATGAGAGCAACTTAAGTGGCAACCAGTAATTGTGTCTCCTCAAGATTTGAGACACAAGTCACTTGGTGGGAAACAAATTCATAGTCTAGACTGACAGTCCATTGCAATTTCCATTGAAATTTTCATATTTTTAATACTGAGATGGATAAATTTCTGTTAGGAAAGGGTATCAAGGGATATGGGCAAGTACGGGTAATTAGAGTTAAGGTGCAGATTAACCATGACTGAATAGAATTGAGGAACAGACTGAAGGGGCTGAATGGTCTACTCCTGTTCCTATGTTGTTAGTATTGGGGAGCACTGCCATACCCTACAACAACAACTTCGATTTATATAGCGCCCTCCATGCCGGACGGCGTCTCAGAGTGCTTTACAATAGCGGATCCTGGGACCGAGCCAGGGGCAGGGGCAGAAAGGTGACCAAAAGCGCAGTCAAAAAGAAAGGTCTTCAGCTGTGACCTGAAACTTGGAAGAGAGGGGGCGAGGCGAAGGGAGTGAGGAAGGGAGTTCCAGAGCCTCGGGGTGTAGTGGCTGAAGGCACGACCGCCGAGGGTGGAGTGGAGGATTCGGGGGACATGGAAGAGGCCAGACCCAGAGGAGCGAAGGCAGCGGGTGCTGGGTTGGGGGGAAGAGGAGATCAGAGAGATAGGGCGGTGCAGAGGAGTGGAGGGATTTGAAATCAAGGGTAAGGATCTTGAAGTCGATCCTCTCTGGGATAGGGAGCCAGCGAAGTCTGGGGTAATGGGGGAGCGAAGCTTGGAGCAGGTGAGTATGTGGGCGGTAGAGTTTTGGATTAGCTGGATTTTGTGGATTGTGGTGGAAGGGAGACCGGAGAGGAGGGCGTTGCAATAGTCCAGCCGAGAGGTGACAAAGGCGTGTACCAAGGTTTCAGCGGCTTTTGGGGTGAGGTATTGCCGGAGACAGGCGATCCGTCGGAGGTGGTAGAAGGCAGTGCTGGCTACCCTAGCAGTGGGAGTCCTCTACTTTACCTGGCACTGTTATAATATCGTCTTCGAGACTCTTATACATGGTGATGGATTTCTGCATGTGTCAAACACCCTACTGATCAAGACAAAATTGAAGATTGCAGCTTCCCTTGGTCATGCAATGATTTATTTGGCTTTTTGAACAAGTCGCAGATTTATGTGTATTTAGGAGACACTGAAGTCAGGATTGGGATAGTAATGGAATTTAATTAACAGTGGAAGATTGTGATGTTTTCAGCAACCTCAGCAGTATGCATGAGCGCTATAGATGTGCATTGGCATTTTAAGTCCTAATAAAATGAAGAAGAGTTGCTGGCAAATTACATTTGGGATATTTTATTTCCTGTGGGAACAAACTGATTAACTTGTAACCAAGAAAATAAACAACCACTATTTCATTTCATTAATGTTCACATTAATATCACAACTTACATAGACGTCACAAAATATCAGGGCAACTGTTCAGAGATTCAATGCTCTATGGAATTTATGCAGCCAAATTTTTGATTGTGTGTTGCAGCACCGTGGTTAGCCTTGTGTTTGAGTTTAAATGATTTGTTTTCCTAGAAAGGTTTGGAAAGTATAGAAACTACTGTTATTACAAACAACAACAACAAACAAAAAATTACATTTGTAGAGCGCCTCTCACGTTGGGATATTACAATTTAAACAAACCCATCATGTTTTGATGTTTCCTACCTTCCATGTTCCATCTATCTGATCTCTGGCGACAAACACATTGACTTATTTGATTAATCTGTACTGTCTCCCTTCAGTAGTTTTCCTTGGAAATATATACAGTTCTATTTCCCTTTGATGTTTTAAAAAGCAAGTTCCATCTGATTTCCCTTCCTACTCCTTATCTTTGCTTTATGTGCCCGATAATACTTCATCTCAGTGAACAATTTGCCTGGATCAACACAATGGTCTTTCTGTGTATCCAAAAAATGATTAGTGACTATTTTCCTTGGGGTCCCCAAGCCTTGGCTATTGCCAACTTGTGCCTTTTACTATAATATAATAATAATCCTTGCATTTGGTATAGCGCTTTCACATCTTATTGACGTTTCAAAGCGCTTCACAGAATATACAGTGAATGTACAGTGAATTGACTGTATATTTTTTGTGGGCGAAATGCGGCAGCCAATTTCGCACAGCATTGTCCACAAACAGTCATGGATTGAAAGGACTGAAAGGACCAATTTTATTATTGTGTTTTTTTTGAGTTATTATAATTAGGCATGTGGAGTAAGGAAACTTGCCCAAAGTTTCACCCTGATCTGCTTGGATTTGAACACAGGACTCACACATGTAAGGCGAGTACTCTTACCATTGAGCTACAGGAGCTCCAGAATCGGCAGGGTGCAGCCCGCCAGGGAGAGTCTGGTGTTCCATTCCAGACACAGGAATATCTATGTATCGATGGCATACATGGAAAACTGTTGGATTTGGATACTCTTAAGGTTGTTGATGGGTTTCCATATGTGTCAGATAAGCAGCTGACAATTTTTTTCGTGTGATCATCATTTTAAGGAGCTTACTCAATCTTTTCTATTTTATTTGGGTTCCTTTTGACACCTCATCCCTTGTAAATGTGACCTTCATAACATGTTTGGATCACATCACACAGAAGTCTTAAGTTATTTATACTAAGCTTTGAATTCAAAGAGAATTTCAATATGTTACTGTAATATAGCACATGTTCACACTCCTGCTTAACTAACATTTGCATTTAGGGTAGTGTGTGTAATTTTTTTTTTCTTTTACAGGTAGCGTTTTTGAATCTGAATTAATGACTGTCATTTTCTGATGAGAATGACATTTGGATTAGGAGAAAATGTGAATCAATTCCGAAAATCACAGGAAACAAATCATCTCTGAAGAAGAAATAGTGGATTGACAGAAGTGATCGAATGCGCTTACTGTGTGAGATAGTAATTTCATCACAGTTGGGACTCAGCAAAGAAAAGAGTAAATTGAAGCATTGCATCTGGATTATCAGAAATGAAGTCACTGACTGGTGTAAATCACTTATTGGGTTTGACGTTGCCAGGAAAAATTTATTATCACCTGCAGAAATGCAGTCAAGTTGGATAGATAAGATATGTAAAGAGGGAAATTATTACAATGTGGGAATCATTTGGGAAGTGTTACATCTCCAATTCTGTTAGCTCTGAGTCTTTTTTTAAATAAAATAAAATTCAACAAAATTTAAATATTTTCTGCTTTTCCTTTGTTTGCTATGATAATAATATTAATCCCAGCATTTGATTTAGTGCCTTGTCACGTCTTTGAGATGTCTCAAAATGATTCACAGAATATACTGTGAAGTGAATTGACTCTATATTTTGTGGGTGAAACATAGCAGCCAATTGCGCACAGCAGTGTCCCACAAACAGTCGTGGGTTGAAGTGACCAATTGTTTTTTATGAAGGAATTATTACTCCCAGAAAATCGATCCGCCAATCGACTAACAAGTGTGTTCCTACTTACTGCTAAGTAATGATAAGCATGTAGAATAAGGAAACTTGCCCAACATTTAGTCCTGCCCAGGAATCGAACCCAAGTCTCTTACTTGCAATGTGTTTTCTCTAACCACAGAGCCAGAGCTATTTATTTCCTTTACATCCGAGTGGCATTTATTCACTCTCCATACTCATATGAACTAATGCATGAATAATGTTGAATGTCAGGAGGCTCCTTGATGGGGGGAGCACCACCTTTCCAACAGGAATTGTTAGTCATAATAATAATAGTCCTTGCATTTGATATGGTGCTTTTCACGTCTTCTAGACGTCTCAAGCGCGTCACAGAATATGCTGTAAAGTGAATTGACTGAATTGCAGGTGGAACGCAGCAGCCAATTATGCATAGCAGTGACCCACAAACAGTTGTAGATTGAAATGAACAATTAAAAATTGTAGGGATTATTATTAGGCGTGTAGAGGAAGGAAACTTGCCCAAGGTTTCGCCCTGACCTGCCTGGAATCGAACACAGATCTCACGTTTATAAGGTGGGTGCTCTAATTACTGAGCTACAGGGCTCCACCTTAGTGATCAGGAGAGGGACCTCAGATCACCAAATTAACCTTGGTGCCTGTAATCTGAAGAGAGAGAAAGTGGCCGGAGGTCCCTCTCCTGATGATTGTACTGCAGAGGACAACATTTAGGTAAATGGCAATTTCTATCCTCTTCCACACTCTCCATCCTCCCTTTTTGTCAACATGCTTCTGCACTCTGGCTGAATTTTACAGAGGCAATGGTTTTGCCAGCGGAAAGTGATAATGTGTCTGATAGCGCAGAATTGCATTTGTAGCAGTGGGCAGGTCGGTTTTATGCAATAATATTAATGCCTTAACCATGTCTGCTTGGTGTTCCCTGATTACCCAATTCCAGAGAGTATTTGGTCCCAGGTTGGTGAGACCCAAGACTTGGGGACTCCAGAGTCTGCTTAGGAATGCTGCAAGTGTTTATCAGCTAAAACAGCATGATTTGCCATTGATAGCACTGTCTGTCTGACAAACGACCTGCTGCTTGTCGAGCTAGGATTACCCTACTCCCTAGGGCTTCCAGGAACTCAATGAGAAGAGTCCCAGCTCTCATTGACCAGAGCGAAGCGCTCTGAGACGCCGTCCGCCGTGGAAGGCGCAATATAAATCCAAGTTGTTGTTGTTGACCAATCTTTCCCTCCAAGCCCTGCTGGTAGAAATTGGCCATACTTTCCCCACAGAATTCGCGATTCGCTAACGGTGTCGTCCGCTATAAAACCACTGAAAAAATGAAGTTTCTGGTCTCAGGCTTCTTGCACTGTTTATCCGTTGCAGTTGATGGCGGAGTCACTCCTGATCCCCATTGGTGACAACACTTGTGGTGCAGTGCAAGTGGGAAGTGGGCTTTGCTCCACTCAGAGGCCCCCTATTGAGATTGTCTTGTGTGTGTGTGTGTCTCTCTCTCTTTTTGTGATTACCTGTGTGTCTATCTATGTGTGTGTTTGTGATTATCTCGTGTGGGAGTGTGTTTCCCTCTGTATGTGTTTGTCTGTGTGTCTCTTTCAGTCTGTGAGTATGTGTTTGTCAGTGTCTGTGTGAATGTATCTATGAATATTTGTGTGTTTCTGTCTCCCCTCACTGAGCATGTGTTTCTGTCCGTGAGTGTCTGTGTGTGTGTGTGCCTCTCTCTGAGAATGTGTGTCTGCTTCTGTGAGTACGTGTGTGTCTCTCTGTGTGTCTTTGTGTCTGTGAACAGTGATAGTCAGCCCTAATAGTTAGGAGGTGGCTCTTGTGACACTAGTCCTGACTGCCTGTTTTTTGGTGGATCTCCACCTGCGCTAGTGTCGTTGTCGTCCGTCTCCTCTGCTCCATCCATTTTTTTTAAACAAGAAATTAATAGTTTTTTTTCAACAATTTAATGTTATTTATTAGTGCAAAACACGGCAGGCAATTGCGCACAGCAATGTGCCACAAACCGTCGCACAAAGTGACGTTTATTTTCTTATGTTTAGTGTTCATTAATAAAATGAAAGATTGTACAGTAAAATGTATCTCAATAGGACCAATCACCCCTCACCCAGCAAATTCCCTGCAGTTTTCGGTAAATATTTCCACACTTCCTATTGGCCCAACTGATGAGCTGCACTGCCATGAGCAGTGCCCTGGAGTAGTCTTGCTCAGGAACCAGGCGACAGAAATAAACACAGGGTTGACTTGATTTGGACATTCCAAAGCCGCCACCCCCCCTCCACCGGCCAAGATAGTCACAAGGTGGTCATTTGACAACATGGGTTTTAACCCTCACCAGATGGATGGCAGGTACCAGGTACCCCTTCTTAAGTGAACAGCACAGCTCAGCATGAAATGTGTAAGAGCATTGCCACTATCTTGCTACCACAGCTCAGATACTCAGCGTAACCCAGTGAGCGATAGTTCCACCAGTTGGAGCTGCAGAGCTTGTGCAACAGCTGTTTACCTATCTGCACATCAATCAAGTTGGATTCCAAGCCCAGGATATATCAACTGAAAAATTCCTGGAGGCCCGTACTGTAACATTTAGGTTGAATATTACTAATAGTTACAATCTTTACATGTTAAATCACTTCATCTTCACAGAGATAGTAAGAATAACAATCCTTGTATTTGATACTCTGAATGCAGGATATATATTAAAAAAGTACTGTGTGTTTAATAAAATAATGGCATCAAGTGACTCAGTATCTAAAAGCTTCAAGTCATTCAGCCCATTCTGTCTATGTCACTTCTGCTTCAATTTTTTAAACTCCCCGTTTTATTAATCGCACTTTCCAGCTCTTTTCCCATTTCCTTTATGATTTACTTCTCAGGTGTTTATTCAATTCCCTTTTGAATGATTATTGATCCAGCTTCAATAGTAACAGGTGATCATGAATTCCTTATCCTAATAAAGACTCTTCTCAGCTGAGTTCTTCGTTTTGTTTCCAGCTTTGTTACTTAATCATGTTAAGATAAAGTATAGATGTATAGAAACAAGACATGCTTTGTTTAGAGATCTATGGAGTTACTTACCTCCAGTAAGGCTAAACTTTTTATGAGGTATATAATCCAATAACACCGACTTGGCTTTTTGGAGTTCAAATGCTGGAACTGTGAGTCATGCAGATTAAAGTCATTTTAGTCATCCTGTGGTCAGTATGAATGGAATGGTAATCAGATTTTTTCATACATACCACTAAATCTCATTCACACACAGTCCGCAGAAAGGAAAAAATGTCTCTTCAAAATACTGGTTTGATTTTTCAGATTAAAAAGACAGACTTTGTATCATTGTGTGTTTTTTTTAATCAAACTGTTCTTAGAATTAACTCTTAAGAAATATCTGTGTTGATTTCATTCATATATTTATATTAATTTACTGCATATATAAATGCCGACAATTTCATTGGGAGTATTGGATTGGAGGAGTCACAAAGTGACAGTGTGAGCGATTGGAATTAGCAGCAGTAAAGATACAGTGGTTAATTTGGCGATCTTGCTGTTTCCAATTTAATTAATTTCCCTTGTACTACTTTGGAAATTGCTCTAATCCATTAGCACCAGTTGTTATCAGCAACTAGTAATTTGAATATTTTTTAAAAATGGATGTTAAAAGGTATTTATAATGGTTTGTTTTCTAAAATAAGCTCAGATGATGACTTTCTTTAATGTACATTGAAAGTATGTAGTGCAGAAACCCTGTTGTGGAAACTGCATGCTGAAGTAATAAATCTGAAAAAAATTCATACACAATGTTTTAAACTAGCTTATATATTAATTTTTCAATAAAACATTTCTGCTTTAAAGAAACTGCTTATCAAACCAAATTACTTGCATGCACAATATAAGAATTTTCAATAATTACTGATATTAGATGAGCTTCTCAGTGTTGAGAGAACATTTGTGCAAAATATGTAGAACATTTCAAAAGTGTGATTTACATATAAATTAAATTTACAGTATGTCATGAAGATTTTGGAATTCATAAAATACTAGTAATACTGTGCCAACTAAATTGTTGATGCTATTCTCTGTGCAATAGAAGTGCAGTTTACCCCTTGTCATGCTCTGCCAAGTACAGAATATACTGTACTTCTATTCCCGAATTCTGTTAGAAATGGGGGAGTTGGAGAAAATTATTGTTCAGCATAATTGATTGACATTTTAGTCCTTATCTACTTTCTAAAATACACCCCCTCAACCATATAAAGCCTGCTGTTATTTTTTTCTCCACAACTATTTTCTACTTTATGGAGTAATGCTCCAAGCCTCCGACCGTGGGAAGGGCACTATATAAATGTTAGTGTTGTTAATTATGAATATTGTGAAATATGCAGCAAGATTGTTCCATTGGTATACTATTGATAACGTATGAAGATTGGTTAGTTAGTCCAGGTTACCCAATTTATGTTTCTTGGGTGGGGTAGGGGAGTGATGAGCAGAACTCAGAGATAAGTTGGCTCTGGAAGGTCGGAATCAAGTCAACCCTCTATAGCAGTGGTGTTGGTTTGGTTCCACAGTACTTCTGGGCACGCTGATGTCAGCACAGCCAAACTGGCTCATTGGTAGCCACTTATCTTCCCACTTAACTCCTGTTAAAGCCTTAATAAGTAATGGTGTCCTATCTGGACTCACAAGATATGTGATATCAGGGCCGTACGCAGGATTTTTTTTGGGGGGGTGCGAATTGCTAGTGATGGGACCAACAATGTCCGGGGGCTTGGGGGCTGCCCCCGAAGCCCCCTCCAGGCTCCGACGTTTTACACAGTTGGAGGTCTTATTTAATCGGTTCAGAAGATCAGGAGATTATATACTCATGAGGTATATACCAGGCTTCTAAGAGCCGCCCTGAATGTTTACTGGCGACAGCATCTGACAAATAGTGAGCTATATGGTTCACTACCACACTGGTATCACAGACATTACCGCAGAGGCGTCTTAGGTTTAGCGGACATAGCTGGAGAAGCCGGGAGGAAACTGTCCATAGTGCTACTATCCTATGGGAACCATTGCACGGTCACAGAACACGAGGTAGACCGACCCTAACCTACCTCGATACTCTGGAGCGCGATTCGGGTATTGGCAGGCGGGAGTTGTCAGGCTGCGTGGAGAGAAGGGATCAGTGGAGAAGTGTGGTTGTCAATGCCCGAGTTCGCTCGATCAGATGACGGTGAAACTATTTTTATGCCAAATTCGTGCGACATTGATGTTTTTTCACTCTGGGTACAAAACTGAACGTGAAATAAAGTCGCACTGTTTATCTTTGCGGTCATATTTTTTTTGCATGCCAGTGGACGTCTCTAAAAGCAATTTTTAATTACAGGAATACATCTTTAATAATATAAATCAAATGTGATAATCATGACAAAACAAGAAACGTGATATTTCAGAAACACGCCTATCAAAACTTAAGTCATTTTTACTTACATTTATCAGATTAAAATACGATTTCAGCTTCCACAAAGTGTTGCTACCTTTTTATGTAGTGACTGTATACGGGATGATTTCCGATTGACACACCACGTGGAATAGGCGCTAAAGCATAGGCCTACATCCATGAGTATTTCTTTTAAAGATAGGCATTCCCGTCCAGACACAAATAACTTTTTTGTTGGGTTCTCAAAAGCTTTAATTTCTCAGAAGCTTGTAAATATGTTGTCATTGTTTGCTAGCATTACAGTCACACCTCTCAAAACTTGAGTAATTTTTACTTACGGTGATCAGATTAAAAGATGATTTAACTTCCAGTAGTGGTGCTGCCCTCGTGGCTGTTTACGGGATGATTTCCAAACGAGGATAGATTTGAGTCTTGGCGCCTATGTTTATCCAATCACGAGTCACAGACTCGCCGCGTCATGGACTGGTCTATCGACGCGGTATGTTTTGGGGAGACGCCGATTCTGGTGCGCGACTCGAACATTTTATATTAATACTAAATCATTCAAAGATGTGTGTTTATAATTTATACATAGTTTTGAAGAACTGATTGTTACACAAATGTTCAATAAATTTACTTGGTATTTAAATTTGATAAAAAATACAATTCTCTACCCCGGAAAATGTGGACCTTTTATAATTTGGGGGGGTGCGTATGCACCCGTCGCACCCCCCCTGCGTACGGCCTTGGATATTACCTGGTTGAACTCCCAACAATTTTCCAACACAAATTAGATGGTCCCCAATTCTCAGTTCTTGCCCACCTGTGCTAATATCAAATCGGTGAATTACATTCATTCCAGACACAGAAATCTCCATGTGTAGGTGGCATACCAATACCCTGGGTTGGATATTCTTAAGCATAGTGATGGGTTTCTACATGTGTCAGACACCCAACTGACTCTTGTGAAGGGGTCAGGTGCATTATCACAAATGGTAAAGGCTATAGTTGGTCATATATGTTTCCATTGTACCGGAGGCTCATGGCTAATTAGATTTGTAACACACAATGTATGAAGCAAAATGTACCTAAAGCAAAGGGAATATTGATTTATAGTCAAGATGGCTTATTGGGTAAAGGCACCGCCCAATGTGGAAGTGACTCAAAGCAGGAAAATCCTAGGTCTGATACATGTACAGGGTCAGTAACCTGTAACACATATGGCACAGGAAACTCCACCATCTGATCCCTGTACTGAGCTAGCTGATCTCAATTCGCTTGCAGTAAGTGGCCTGCGATTGACCTTAGTGACCTTGGCTGGTAAGGGAAGAAATCGGTCCGTGTTTGTGCATGTAGAAGTTGGATAGTGTGGAATGGAGTTCGACTGTGATGCTCCCATGATTGCATAGCCTGATGACATGAACAGTCCAGGGTCAAGCATTAAGTGTGGTCACTTGGGCAAGATTCTTCTGTACCTGTGGAACCATATTACCATAACCGTTTGTGTCAGCCCGTTTCAGGAGAGCTGGAGGCTGAAACAAATCTCTTTCCTGCCAAAAAGTGGTTACTCCCTTCTCCCCGGCTCGCACCACCATTGTTAAGCACACTGAGACACTGTAAATTGTTGTGTTGTTACGCACTCATAGTGGGATTGTATAAAAAAATCCAAAGTATGGACAAAAGGCTTTCAAAAATCCAGTTGTCACCCTGCATCAAGATATTATCAATGGCCAGATCATCAGGTTACCATCAGCATCACCGACCAGGAAGTTAATTTCTTCTCTGATGTGAAAAAAATGCATTTTTGGTTTGAAATTAAAGAAGGATCTGATTGTTTGAAAATTATCTTAAATAACTGAGATGTAGTGTGCACGTAGATATTGGTTTTGGGTACTGTATATGTTCAAACCATGACTGTTTGTGGGGCACTGCTGTGCATAATTTGCTGCCATGTTTTGTCTACAAATACACCGTCAATTCACTTTGCAGTATATTCTGTTAAGCACTTTGAGAAATCTAGAACATTTGTAAAGCTGAGGGTGGTAGCGAGGAGAAAGATGACTGGAACTGCATCATAGAGCTAGGTTTTGGAATGGATGAGTGAGAGAGGGGGAGGGGGTGGGGGGTCGTCAGGGGGTCCCTGAGAGTGTGGACGGAAACACTGAAACCCACCTCCCAATGGAATGGATAGCGAATGACACAGGCTGTGCCTACTAAGCGAAGTGAGTGCTGGGTTAGAAGCATTTGAGAGGTGTCACAGAGATCAGGTGAGGCAGGATCGTTGAGGGAGTTAAAAGTTAGAACGAGGATCTTGAATTTGTGTGCTAATAGAGCCAAGCAGGAACAGGGGTGATATGAATTGCTTATTGTCAAAATGCAGCAAATATTTTAAAATGATGAACAGTTGGACTGGTCTTTGGCATCTTGCCAAATGTGCTATGATTGCTTTTGAAGGTTAGTAGCATTGTGAAAGCAAACCTGTGGCTCACCTCTCTATATTGATCAGTCAATCAATTAGAAACGCTCAAGATCCTCCTGTAACAAGCTTGTTTTCCACTTCCTGACGTTATGGGTAAACTGTTCCATTGAATAGCGCTTTAGAGGAGATGGTTGAAAGATCTGTTGGGAACACAGAATTTAATGGATCAAACCATGTGAAAATAATACTCCTTACATTTGATGTGGCTCGTTTCACATTGGGAGAAAGTCTCAAAGTGCTTCACAGAATTTACTGAGCAGTGTAGTGGAAGCAGAGCTGGAGAAGCAACCTCAGGCTTACATGAGAGCATCCAGAAAGATTTTGATTGCAGTCTCCAAGTGTTATGTTTGAAGCAGACATTGAAGCAGTGATGCATCAATTGAAAATATCACGCCTAATAATAATCCCCCCTCAAAAGAAAACACTAATAAAATTGGTCATTTCAATCCACAACTGTTTGTGGGACACTGCTGTGCGCAATTGGCTGCCGTGTTACACCCACAAATATACAGCCAATTCACTTTACAGTACATTCTGTGAAGCAATTTGAGACATCTAGAAAATATGAAAAAGTTTTATATCAAATGCAAGGATTAATATTATTATTATTATCACGTTCACGTTTGTATCCAGTACATTTCATTATATTGCAGTTTTATGTTATTTTTTCCGAAGTGATTTTCCATTAAGTTAATGCAGCGTGTTTAAAGAGTGAGTTAATTTTGTTTTCGTCTAGAGGTAATTATTTTATGATATCTTGTCATGGTCTCATTTGCTTTAGTTGATGAGGTAATTATTTTTCATCCTGAGATCATTATTGTGTAATATTTGTGTCATGGGACCATTCTTCCTTTCACTTTCATCTTCTCAGCATTCAGGGTTAGAATCAGCATATTAGTGTGCCAAATCAAATAAGGACAAGAGTTTGCTAGCCGAAAAAAGACAAGTCCACCAGTCGCTTGATGTGAAATGTCCCCAAATATATATTATATCCGGAGATATTGTGGAGTCCTGTAGCTCAATGGTTAGATCACTCGCTTTACAACAACAACAACAACAACTTTGATTTATATAGCGCCCTCCATCTCAGAGCGCTTTACAATAGTGGATCCCGGGACCGAGCCAGGGGCAGGGGCAGAAATGTGACCAAAAGCGCGGTCGAAGAGAAAGGTCTTCAGCTGTGACCTGAAACTGGGAAGAGAGGGGGCGAGGCGAAGGGAGTGAGGAAGGGAGTTCCACAGTCTCGGTGCATAGTGGCTGAAGGCACGGCTGCCGAGGGTGGAGCGGAGGATTCGGGGGACATGGAGGAGGCCAGACCCAGAGGAGCGAAGGCAGCGGGTACTGGTTTGGGGAGAGAGGAAATCAGAGAGATAGGGGGGTGCAGAGGAGTGGAGGGATTTGAAAACAAGGGTGAGGATCTTGAAGTCGATCCTCTTTACAAGCGAGTTCGATTCCAGGAAGAGCGCAGTCTTGGGCAAGATTTCTTACTCCACATGCCTGATACTAATTCCTAAAAAAAAAGTGATGAATTTGATGATTTCAATCCACGACTGTTTGTGGGACACTACTCAGTGTAATTAGCTGCTGCATTTTGTCCACAAATATACAACAACAATAAAATTACATTTATAGAGTGCCTTTCACGTCGGGAGGACATCCCAAGGCGATGATATGCAGGCGCTGTTCTAATATACAGTCAATTCGTTTTACAGTATGTTCTGTGAAGCACTTTAAGATGTCTAGAAGGCGTGACAAGTCAATATATCAAATGCAAGGATTATTATTTATTATTATATTACTAAATAATAATTATAATGGTCTAAATAGTAAATGAGTAACATCTTGGATACAGTAGTATATATGGTTTGGAAGGTCACAACAATATCTATCCCCTTAAGACAACATGTGAGTAAACAGCGAGTATTGGCATATGTTTCAATCATGAAGGCCATTACACTTATATCATCATTATTATTAATAATAATTAACCTTGCATCTGATATTGTGATTTTTGCGGCACAAGGACATCTCAAAGCTCTTCTCAGGACATCCTATAAACTATAGCTACTTTAATGAATTTGTGGTCAAACACCCTCTCCCCACCCTGCCTCTGCAACCTTCTAATCCCCTACCAACCTGTCCACTCCCGCCGCTCAGCGGGCTCCGGCCTCCTCCGTGTCCCCCAATCCACCTGCCCCACCAGCAGATGGCAAGCATTCAGTCACTCTGCCCCTAACCTTTGGAATTCTATCCTACAATCCCTCCACCTTGACCCCTCCCGCCAGAGCCCGCTGAGTGGAAGGAATGGGCAGGTTTGTAGGGGGTTAGGAGGTCACAAAGGTACAATAGGGCGAGGCTGTGGAGGGCTTTGAAGGCGAGGACCAGGATCTTGAATTGAATCCTCTGGGTGATGGGGAGCCAGTGGTGTCAGGGGAGAATGGGGGAGATGGGATCGCGGAGCTTGGAGCAGTGGAGTACATGGGCCACAGATTTTTGGATGATCTGCAGCCTATGGAGTGAGGAATTGGGAAGGCTGTCAAGCAGGGCGCTGGCATAATCGATCCTGGATGTGATGAAGGCATGAATGAGGGAAATAAGTTAAAATAAATGAAAGAATGAAGCTAAAGAGAAAATGATTGAAACAATGAAATGTAAGACAGTAATGCAAGAGTTATTCATGTATTATTGTTTTCAATTGACAAACCCTCATCCCTGCTGGAAAATGTATGTTTTAGGGAGATCAAGATTGGGCTTGCCTCATGGTGCCTCCCATGATTGTAGGATTGAACAGTCTGCAAATACTCATTGTCCAGGCTCGCATGTGCAGCCGAGCACTTGTTTGAAGCACTAGAGTGACTGTTGTTAAAGAATAATACTTTCAACAGAGAAGATGTGCAGAAAGTTGGTGGAAAGTCCTGGCCAACCCTATGGGCTGAACAGGCCTGTTGGTTTTACTCCCAAGAGTGTTTCATGGGAAGGTGTGGAATTAAGCCAGTGGTGATCAACCTTTTGGTTGGCAAACAAAATTAATTTCGGATTGAATATTGCTTGATTTGTACCATAGATCAAGAAAATTAAATCAAGAAAAAACTGGAAACAAAACATTGATTTAAAGCTGGACTAGTACGAATGTTCGGGGCCACATAATGACAGTCCCCATGGGTTGACACCACTGATTTAAACATTCACTCCTCATAACTCACTTAACCTGAGCTATTGAATTGTGCTTTGGTATACAATGACATTGTTGTCTCTATCCTGACTCATAGCTGCTTGGTCTGGGGAATTAGAATTAATCTTTCAAACAAATATGTGAATTTCAAACCCAGAATATGTGGCAGCCAATATCAAAGGTATGTTTGACAGGTTTAGGAAACACAGTGCGGTGCCTTCACTTGGCAATTGTCAAACTTTTAGCGTATCATGTTTGTTTTAACAAATGCTTGGAGCTATTGTAGCTTGTGGTGTAAACATTGATTTCCAGCTGAGACAGCTCTGCTGTGTGCCTGCGCTCACAGGTTGAACCTTACTAAACATAAATCTTTTGGGTTGCAGGGAGCGAGGGGGTGGGAGAGGGACGGAACCATTAAATAGCAAAGAAACAGTACCAAAGCTATTTCACCACATTTGGGCTTTAGTGAACACTGATAATACTGACTATAGCAACAGTAACCGTCCACTTTCCCCATAATTTTCTCTCCTTGCCTAAAGGTGCAATTGTATGGGCCCCTGAAAGCTCTTTGTTGCCTCACTCACTCAAGTGGACATTCTTCACGGAAACATACTCAAGATCAGGAGGTGAACAGACAGTTCAGATTAAATTACTTTGCACAGAGAGTGATGATCCATCTGGATGAGACCACCCAGGAAGGTGGTGGAGGCAGATGGTGTCAGCAAGTTCAAGAATTACTATTTGACAGAAAAATCAATCCTTGCATAATTTTTGCATTTGATATATTGCTTTTAATGTTAAAATGTCTCAAAGCACTGCTTCAGACGGATCTTCTGTAGAGTGTCATTACTGTGCATTTGAAGGGGAACACAGCACTCATGTTTTACACCACGATGTCCCACAAACGTCCATGATGTGTGAATGACAATTTATTTGGGAGTCAATGGCCAGGACTCCAGGAAAACTCTTCTCTTTTTGAGTAGTCCCATGGGATCTTTAACGTCCATCCGAACGGGCAAATCTCATCCAAACGTACCTGCAACAATGCTTGTGAGCTCAAAGGTGAGAAATATGCAAAGTAGAATAGTGTAAGTTTATCTTTTTCTCCTGATCCTGAACTCTCCTATGTTCCTGTTGTTGAGCTTACATGAGTGTTTGTAGACTACTCAGACCATGTGTGTGTAAGAGCTGAGCCTGATCCTGTCCTGTCATCGTCTCCCCGTGCACAGCAGACAGTGACAACGATGGATTACTGCTGGGTGATGTTTCCATGCCTGGCATAAAGATGCTGAGGGTTGTGGCAGTAGCATGGCTGAGAGCAGGTAATTGAGCACTGGACCAGTATTCTACTCTCAAGTCCATTCAGTTCTATACTACACAGATTCACCCAAAAGCAGTGGCTTTCCTAATCCAATTGCTGATTTTCACAAATGCTTGGGCGACGCTTGCCCTTTGTAAAGTTATAGGGAAAACTTCTTGTATCTTGGAGGTGGAAGACAGAGTCTACAACAATATTTGTTGCATTTGACAGAGAGAGGGTTAAAGCGTGAACATGAGTGGGAACAGAGATGAAAATGGGAACAGAGATGAAAAATTAGAAGTGATCGGTATGAATAGATATTGTACAAGAGCAGCCTTTTAAAGCATCGAATTCCAAAAGCCTTAGGTCACATTGTTCAGACAGCACAGGAGGCTGACATGCTGCCATTTATCAGCCCTTTTCATGTAGCAATGGGAGTAATAAAGTGTGAGACAATTCTTTCCTGTTTGCTTAGTGAAAGCTGGTTTGTACGATTACCAGTGGTGCTCTTTACAATACCTTGATTTGCGTAGGACAAGACATAACTAATAGGAGAAGAGCAAGCAGAGGCTTTTGTGATGAGTGTAAAAGAAACCCGTGTAGAGGTTGATTTACTTAACAGGAAGTTTTATTGCTGGAAGAAAAGAATAGCTGTCAGCTGTGCCCAGTAGATGTAAATATGGTACAATATTCCATCAAACGAAACAGAGCTGAAACAAAATGATTTGCAATGAGGAGATTGACAGATACTGAAGGTGAGAATAGGAATATGAAGAGGCACATTCTGACACTTGGCTTCTGCTGTGTTTCTGAGTTATATATTCAGCAAGGTTACAGTCATCCCACCCATTGTTTGTTAGGAGGAAGCAACAAACAAAAATTGCATGTTTTGATGCCCAACAATTGTTCTTATATTTGGCATAGGACCTTTTATGTCGGGAAGACATCTCAAAGTGCTTCACACAATTTACTGTAAAGTGGAGTGACTGAGTGTTTGTGGGCGAACGTCAATGTCAAAGAGGGATTAATTAGGGTGTCAGATTGTATAGGACTAGAAAGAACCCCCAGTGGTCCATCTCACCAGACAAATGAAGTGTGACTTGTACAATTGTTTGGTTTAGTTGTGTATGATTTGATCTATTTCAGATTTTCTCAACTTAGAAAGCATCAACCTTGGGAGACAAGGTCTCACTTGAGGTTCTGATGAAGGGTCGTGGACCCGAAATGTTGACTCACTTTCCTTTCTCCATGGATGCTGCCTGACCTGCTGAGTTTCCCCAGCAACTTCTGTTTTTCCTTCAGATTCTCAGTATCTAAAGTACTATATGTTTTGCTCACTTGAGTTTTCTTTTCTTTTGTTGCCCAGTCAACAATCTTCTCACTTTGCGTCTTCAGTCATTTCCTGGTGACAACACCATGTAAAAATTAAGATTATTATTAACTACTAATTATTGACTGACCATCAAAGTATTCTTGATCAAATCATTATTTTTAATTGTAGATGCAATGCATAGACACTTACCAATGTAAATACTAATAATAATACTTGCATTTGATCCAGTTCTTTTCACGTCACGAGGATATCTCAAAGTGCTTCACAGGATCCACTGTAAAAAGGAGTGTTTTTTGTGGACAAACTCGGCAGCCTATTTGCAGGCAACTAGATCCTACACACAGCAATGAAATTAATAACTTATTTTAGCTGAGGAATTGTTGACCAGGGTAAAAACTATATATTATTAATACAGATCTTTTTCTTACAATCTGGATAGAAGTTATTTTCATTCACCAATTCTAAATTGATTTACTTTACTGATTCAACTGTTTTTAATGTACTTGCTTTGATCTACTTGTGATTTATCTCCCTTTATAAAACATCAAGTTGTGCAGTCCACAGCTGCTTTCATAGTCTGTTGGATAATCACTGTCCTTTGAACCAATAAGTGATTAATTGTAACTGTGTAACCGTAGCATATACAGAATATTAATTAATCGCGGAAAATATTCGAAGAATTGTTTTTGTGGCCCGTTTGGTGATGCTGACGTACAGCGGTGGCCAAACAATTTTCATTTCTACTTGGCCTTTGTTCCTTTTATTTGTTGAGCGCACCTTAGATAGTTACAACTCCACATAGGGAGTCTGAAAGTTTATTCCACACAATGCCTTTCTTTCTAGGGCAGATCAAGGCCAAATTCTTGAGTTGATGTATTGCAAAAACACTGAACACAGACACACGTAACCAGAATGGGCCTCATTCTTTTCTTCTGACTTCATATTTTTGGTTTATGCAAACTACTTTAGAGAGAGACCTTTGTCGATATATTTTGTATGAAGTTTCCCTGCCCTACATTCTAATACCATTGACAACACTCAATTGACTTTCACATAAAAAAACGTTAGTTGTGTAATGTATCAGGAGTATGTTGTCACCCACGGAACTGGACCTTCTGTACCACACACTGTTCCACACACCCCCAACCCACAGGCCCCTCCCCACCTCATGAATCAAGTCTTCAAAGAGAGGTAACGGTGGGAGAGAATTTAAAATCATCCAAATGTACCCATTATATATTGTTATATGTCACTGGAGGATATCTGAGATTATTGCAGATGGCTCTTTGAGCCAAATGCAAAGTGTGTTGACAGATTGGGTTAATGGCAAATGGTTGGCCTTGAATACTTAGCTGAATATACAATAGATAAAGTTGTCTTGTGTTTACGCATGATTAAAGGGTCAGTGCTAAAGTGCCAAAACAGAGGATAACTTGATCTTTTGTATACTCAGTTTAAATGTTCTGGTCTAAGGCATTTACTTTTAGTTCAATCTGTCAACACATATTCTTATTTATTTGCATAAATTATTGATGTAGAAAAGTGAGACTTGAGTCATAAATGTGATATACGGGGGAGCGAGTATAACACCTAACCTTGGAGTTGAAGAGTCAAGGACTTGGTTATGACTATGTGGGTGAGTGGCTACTCTGAATCCAGTGTTCCTTATTTGTACCAAATGCTCAAGTCCTGCAAATGTACAGCGAAGGCAGTGTAAATACTGTTTTGTCACTAGAACTTATTAGTATTTTTTTCTTGTGTTTGTATTCCATAGTATTGCAAAGATTGTTCAAATAGCCCTGCAAAATACCTGATAGTGTTATGGATTCACTCCATTTACAATGGACAATTGATTAATTGCTGGCATATTCGTAAAATCACAAGAGGTTTGGATGATGGAAGCATTTCATCTTATTTGATCTCATTCTTATTTGAACACCCATCCTGCCATTTTCCCTTTATACCATCATGCTTCCTAAATGGGTCCAGTGCCCTGGCCTCAACCATCCTTTGAATCTAGTTGTTAATTATGCTCTGAGTAAAATTGCCCTGCAATTGCCTTTCACCACTAGACTCTGAACCTGTCTCCGACAGGTAATCTGCACCTGCACTTTCCATTGATCCCAGTGTGTGTGTATGTGTGAGAGAGACAAGATATAATAATCATCCTTGCATTTGATATTGCAACTTCCATGTCAAGTGGGCATTTCCAAGCACTTCACAGGAATTAAGGTGAAGGTGTAGTGTGTTTGGAGGCAAACAGCCATGAAGTGAATTACAAATTTTATGTGGAGGATTGTTGGCCAGGACACTGGGAGAACCTCCCATGTCTTCTTCAAACTGTGCATCTGGACAGGCAGACAGGACCTTGGTTTATGGTTTCATTTGAAGGACAGCATCTCAAGTACTGTATTAGAGTGCCAACCACTGTGACATCAAAGTCCCGAGGTTTGTGACTCAGAAGAAAGATGCTATCAGCTAAGTCAGGTGACGTCTAAAAGTATACAGAGAAAGAGCAGGGTATTAGAGTAGATAAAATCAATAGAGGAGCTAATGCCAACATGCTTTTAATGGAGTGAACGGACCAGATTACTATCTGTAATCTCTGAATCTTTGAACAAATTATTGCTATCAAAGTACTGTATTAGTATCTGTAAACATACAAAATTTTGTATCTGAAAACACTGAACTTCATCAACAACAACTTGCATTTATATATTGCCCTTTACTCAGGATAGTGTTTCAGAGTGCCGTAAACGTCAGCATTATATTGTTTGATTGTTATAATGCAGGAAGATTGGGAACTTCTTTGTGTTCTGATTTTTATCAGAAACAGATACATTTATGATACGCTAGAGTGAATTTTGAAGTGTGAAGGGCTGAAATTCCAGTTGGCATTCCATCTAGCGTCTTTGGCGAGGCTCAATTATAAATGGGAGAAATCCCATCAGTGGTCAACATCATTGAAGGCCATACACAGAAACCTAGCAGAATTGTTTGTGTTTCAGGAATGAAAAGTGGTTCTGTACAGTATTTATTTTTCTCCTTTAATTAGATTTCCGCCACCTCTCATGCCACTTTGGTTCTACAGACACTAATCATACTCCACTACCTTGCTCAAATGCTCATTCTTTATGTTTGAACCAAGGCTATACATTTTGTCTGGCTATTCAACTCCAGTGGGTCAGTCCAATCTTGCTCTAAACTGATGGCTACTTAAAACTTTAATTTATACCGTAAAACAGCTTCTTATTTACCAACAGCTCTATGATGGATTTGTGTTCAAGAGTATTGCTTCAGCTTGATTTTGAATGTACCATTTATTATATGGAATGCATCATCTCCCCTTAGTTACAGTCAGATTCTGAGATCCTGAGTAGAGATTAAAAGGAAAAATGTTGGAAATTGAAAGAGAAAGCTAGGCTAACGTTTCAGGTGTGATCCTTCATCTATAGGGTTGCCCACAAAATACAGTCAATCCACTTTACAGTATGTCCTGCAAAGCGTTTTGAGACATCTCGTCGATGTGATAAGGCACCATATCAAATGCAAGGATTATTATTAGTAATGTTCGAATGGTGCTCAAGGTGCTGTGTATTTTAAAAAATTCCGTTTTGACTTCATGTCCCATGATTGGCTCAATTGGCCTTTCAGTTGAAATCTGTTAAATAACTGTAACTCAATGTGGAAAATATAAATGCAATTAAAATAAACATTGATCCTCCAGATCAAGCCATGACCCGCTCTGCCTTCCCTCATCTCTGCAACATTGCTCGACTCCACCACTACCTCATCCCTCAGGCCGCTGAAACGCTCATTGATGCCTTGATCACATCCAGGCTCGACTACGCCAACGTCCTGCTTCTTGGCCTTTTCAATTCCTCACTCCTAAGCTGCAGATCATCCAGAACTGCAGCATGTGTCCTCCACAACTCCAAGCTCCGCAACCCCATCTCCCCGATTCTCACCCGACTCCATTGGCTCCCCATCACCCAGAGGAATCAATTCAAGATCCTGGTCCTCACCTTCAAAGTCCTCCATTACCTCACCCCACCCTACCTTTGCGACCTACTAACCCTTATCAACCCACTCCCCTCCACTTAGCAGGCTCCAGCCTGCTCCATGTTCCCCGACCCACCCGTCCCACCACTGGTTGGCAAGCCTTCAGTCACTCTGCCCCTAACCTCTGGAATTCCATCCCGCAGTTCCTCCGCCTCACCCCCACGTAGCCTCCTTCAAATGCTGCCTCAAAACCCTCCTCTTCGATGGTCCCATCACACACCAAATCCCCTCCTTTCCCTCTACCTTCTTTCATCCTGACCTCAGCTCGGGTCAAAAACATTGACTGTCTAGTACCATGGGATGTGCTCACGACGTGAAAGGCGCTATACACGTGTAATTTTGTTGTTGTTGTTGTAGTTGATATCCACAGTGCAAAAGCAATGACAGTCTTATTACCAGGAGAAATGTAACGCATGCATATAGAGCTCCTGTAGCTCAGTGGTTAGAGCACTCGCCTTACAAGCGTGAGACCTGTGTTTGAATCTAGGCAGGTCAGAGCGAAATCTTGGGCAAGTTTCCTTATTCCACATGCCTAATAATAATTCGTCCAAAAAAACCACAACAATAAAAAAAAGTAATTTTCAATCTACTACTGTTTGTGGGACACTGCTGTGCGCAATTAGCTGCTGCGTTTCGCCCACAAATATACAGTCAATTGACTTTACAGTATATTCTGTGAAGTGCTTTGAGACATCGATAAGATGTGAAAAGCACTATATCAAATGCAAGGATTATTATTATTATTATTATATACAGTATATATTATTATTATATACAGTTCCATTATAGCCTGCACTGATTGCCAGTAACCAAGTGTCACACACTACTTCTCCTGTCTATGGATCTCTTCATCATACACAGAGGTTTAAACACATAATAATTACTAGCTAGAGCAGGCAAGGGAAATCAGAACTTGTTTCCTTGCCCTTTGTTTGCAGCAACCATTACAGTAATGACAGGAGATCCTGCCATTTTTCCAATTGTCTCCAGCTTCATCTTGTGATACCCAAATTTTAAAAATCCCTGGCCAGATATATGGATTTATTGGTTTATTGTACAGAGTAAATTTGTTTTAATCATTAGTCATTGACAGTACATGTAACCTCACAGAAAATTGTATTGTAAGGCCTGATACCACAAAATGATCTGAAATGCTCAGCACCATGGGGCAGCAGGTGTGAAGGCACAGGCTGTAGGTGGGGTCTGAATGTGTGCCATAAGTAGTTTGGATCTGACCACTTTCACAAGGTCAGGACTATTCAGCCAACGATCGACTGGGACTTGACTTGGCAATGTGATAATTTACACATTGAATATCACTATTGTCGCCTCATTTTTTTCAAGGTACACAATTAATTTTTAGAATTTACATAGAAATGAATAATGCTTCCAGTGCAATATATTACAGTATCATATTGGAAGTACTGAACATAAAAGGTAATTTGCAGGTTAGAAAACTTCTGTTGAGTCACTGGTGGTGAACCATCCTTTTTATAAGGCACAAAAAGTGCTCCCTTTTCAGTGTTTCTGTTATCACAATGCATGTCACTGCATCAATTACATAATATACAGTAATTAATTTTCACTACATCAAATGTAATATGGCAGAGTTGGATTCCTAACTCCCCCACCCCCACCTCTTGGGACCTGTGTCTGAATCCAGCCCAGATGTACGAATGAACGTTTCATTCCTCTGTTGCTGGTATGGTCCTTCTGAGAAATATGTTTGAAAATTCATTGAAAATTCTGCAATTCACAAGACCCATTGAATTTGATGTCTGGATTAGATTTTTTAGAAATTTTCTGTTCCCTTTCTAGAACCAGGTGGCTAAGCCTCCTATAAAATAGAATATGGCTCAGGTAACAAAGCAGCACATGAAACAGGAAATGATTCACTTGATTAAATTGCCTGGTGCAAATGTACACCAAAGCGTAACAATAGCCCTGAGAGTGAATAATGTAGATGGATGCCTCACGCAACAATATGCATGTATGAATGGCCTTGAATGCAGTCTGTTCTGCAAACCAAATGAGGAAGCTCATTTGTTTTTGTTTGTGCTGTGTCAATGGCCTGCACGCCATTTGAACCTGGTGAGCCAAGCAGGTTATGAGAAGTGTGGCAAGAAGATACCTTACATTAAAAATACTCGTGGAAACCAAGACATTCTCATCCTAGAAGGAGGGCATTTGGTGCATCCTGTTTGTGTTACTCCTACCTCTGTTTTAATTTAAGTTGCCTATGTACTTTCCAGCTCTTTGCCCATAACCCTTAATGTTTATAGAAAAGAGTTTCTCCCGGCCAACAATCCCTCAAATAAAATTGTTCATAGCTGTTTGTAAATATGCCTATGCATAATATTGACTGTTATGTATGACTACAAAATAGCCAGTTGCTCCACTGTACAATATAGTATAACCAGTGATGCACTTTGAGACATCCTCCCAATGTGAAAGGTAATAATAATAATAATAATCCTTGCATTTGATATAGCGCTTTTCACGTTTTATCGATGTCTCAAAGCACTTCACAGAATATACTGTAAAGTGAATTGACTGTATATTTTGTTGGCGAAACGCGGCAGCCAATTGCGCACAGAAAGGTACTATATCAAAGGTACAATAGAAGGGTACTTTATCAAAGGTAACGATTATTATATATTGTATAGTATTGTAATAAAGGCTATGCTCTATACCTTTTATTTTGTCCTGATGTAGTACTGTATTGCGAAAGTTACAGAATAGAAGCTGGTGCCTCACACACATTGAAAGCCATCCTGGAAGACCTGAAAAGAGGTTTCCAGGAATCAGAGGCCCCTGTTCCCATGTTGTCATTGTCCTGTGATTACACCATGTCTTGTTTTCTTTGAACAAACTGCTGAATAAAGCATTCACCCAGTTCATATCACATTTCTTCATTGAAACCCTAAGCAGCTTGGCAGTTTCTCCAAGGAGATGTGTATCACTAAACCTGTCTGTAGAACACTTCATCACATTTGTAGCCAAGTGGAAATGCAGTACGTTTATCTGCATAATGGTAGGTGACTTCTCTCCTCAGGCGATGACCAGTACAGGTCCTCATGCAACCTCAAAAGCCCAGTGCAGAACCTCAGTGGCGTGTGCAACCACCGAAATGTCTTTGAAACCCCAGATCAATGTCCTTACCTCACCCCCGTTGACACTTATCCATACCTTTGGATGCCGTGACACTTATCCATATAGTTGTCAGATCCAGTCTTGATTATTCCAGCTCCCTGCTTGACAAACCTCTGATAGAAGAGAGAACATGCGGTCTAGAGTTCTGGATAGACCGCATGTTTTCCATAACTCTAGACTGCATGTTCTCTCTTTTACCGGGCATCACAATACCACCACCCTTGCTCATCTGAACAGATATCCCCCACACCCACAGATTGTATTCAAGATCCACATTTCAAATGAGCCTTGCTTGTCTCTATCTCTGTGACCTAATATGACTGCCCCATCTGCTCCCTCTGCTCAACAAATAGAGGCCTTTCATGTTGGGGAGGGTGTCTCATTGGTGTCTCACATATTTGCTGTAAAGTGGGACACGTAGCAGACAGTTTGCACACAGTATGTCTCAAAAACAGCTAGGAAGTTCATGAGCAATTTAATCTGGCGGGATTATTGCCCAGGACACAAGGAGAAATTTCCTTCTCATTTGTACAGTGCCATGGAATCTTTAACAGCCAAACGGACACCTTGATTAAATATGTAATCAGAAAGATGGTACCTTCAATCACAGAGCTTCTCTAGGATTGCACTGAAGTCTCAATAAATTGCAAGTTCAAAATTCCGATATAGGGCTTGAATCCACAATCTCTGACTCACATTCGAGGGTGCTACCAAGTGAGCCAGGCTGACACCTTGAATAATAATATTTCCTGCGATTCATCCAAACTATCAAAATAAATCTCTTTGTCGTATTGCTTTTCTGGGTTGAACACTTGAATTATAAAGGCTAGCGTTCCCAACTCCGGTCCCATTTGAATGTTTGGGTATTTTAATCTGTAATGTTATTTGATCAAAATAGTAGGTATACTGTCATGATTTCTACCAAAGTAATTTGTAATATGAATTCTGAAGTGTTATGGAAGCCTTCAGAAGTTTTCAAAGCAGCTGTTTTTATGTGAATCAAGGCAGTCTTGTGAGACACCGTCTGTTCACACAGGGGTTTCATCTGTAGTGAGCTGGCTGCAAACTAGCTCCACAACTATGGGATGTTGGCATGAAAAATGGGCTGCATCAGTGGAAATGATTGGTAATCATTAAAAGTATGGAATTTGCCGTGCGTTATAGCAGATCATGATCATTGTCCACTGTTCTCACTATGTGTGGCACAGCTGTTCTCTTGAAGGGGTTCACACCTGCCACAAATATATCAAAAAGGAGCAGTGCCAAATTCCTCAATGTATTTTTTACCACCTTTTGATCTCTGACTTTGTGCTACCTCAACTGTTTTCCCAACTGGTTGAAAGTGGTCTTTGCACAGCATTGTTTAATGGCTTTAGTAGAGTGTTGTGCTGTGCTAACAATAGAGAAATGTTTGCTTGTGAAACGGAAAGGTGAATGACCCTTGCTTCTATTGTATTAATATACCTTTGGTCTTGTCACTTTATTTTATTCTTTCCTTTGATGCTCGCTTCTCCTTGCTGGAGAAGCTGACTAATGTGGGTCTGGTTTTCTGCCGGTAGTTGTCCTCTGCACAACTTCACTCAAGAGGCCGTTCTACAGTGTGAAGCTAGACAGTGATTGTTGGCAGCTTATTCAACTGCTAAACTCCATCCTGCCCTCACTTGACATCCACATACATGCGCTTTCCAACAGGGGCCACTAGAAATCAATTGTGAGTCTGACACTTTCTGCCTCTCCTAGCCCATGAGTGCTGAGGTCAATTGTTGGTCTCTGATTGATACCTCGACTGAGATCAGCTCACTCAGCACAGAGCAGGTATCACACCAGAGACCTTTGACCTTCCTAGTCTGTATGGATCAGTTTCAGACTGGGTAGTAGTGCTGCCAACTGCATCTTTACCCTGTCACTAAAACACCATTGGCTGAAGTATTCCCAACTGCTGGCTAGACAGCTCATTTCAGATTCAAAGAAAACCTTCACCTCTCTCATAACAACAGGAGCCCCCAAAATATTTGTCTCAGGGGCATGATATCAAATCCACTAAAAGAAATAATTTGCATTTTTTCCTGATTTATCATGTCTCAAAGTGCTTCATAAGCAATAAAAAGATTTCTGTCTCTCGGAAATCTATAAGGCTATTACATGAAATGAGTTTTAGCAGTCTCAACCCAGTTCATTGTGAATTCAACCTCACGGGCAAAACTGGGAATGCTGTAAAATGAAGGTGGGACCATTAGCCTAGGATTCTGTTACTCTAGCTCAGGATTGTTCTACTTGCCCCAAATTCTGTTATACTAGCCCAGGATCCTCTACCATGCCTTGGATTCTTTTACATCTATTAAATTTTTACTTGTTTAAATGTTTGTTGCTTTTCTGTTCTGCAAGTACCGGGTTCGATTCCTGGGCAGGGCGAAACCTTAGCCAAGTTTCCTTATTTTACACGCCCAGCAGTAGTGTCCGGCGATATATCGATATATTGGTTATATTGGTATAATTTTTAATACCGATATGTCGATATTGGAAATTTGAATATATCGGTATATCTAAAAATTTGGTCTGAAAAAAAAATCGGTATATCGCAAAATATCAGTATATCGCAAAATATCAGTATATCGCAAAATATCAGTATATCGTGTCCGGCAATATATCAATATATCAGTTATATCGGTATAATATGAACTTTTTCAACATACTGTGTTGCCGGCATTGCAAAGCTCCTGGGCGTAGAGCTCGCATATCAGAATGCATGCGCACATCCGAATGTGCGTGCATGCGTACAAGATAAAAACCTGGTGATATTGATATATCTCGATATGAGTCCACCAATATATTGATATCGGAAAAATTCCATATCGCCGGACATTACCCTGCAGTAACATGGTTATTAGCTGATTGGTGGATCGCTTTCTGGGGATAATTGCTTCAAAAATATTTTTTTTAAATAATAATTTGGTCACTCAATCCACAACTATTTGTGGGATACGACTGCGCACAACTAGCTGTCACATTTCACCTACATAATACACAGTCAACTCACTTTACAGTATATGCTATGAAATACTTTGAGACGTCTCAATTATGTGATAAGGTGCAATATCAAATGAAAGGATTATTATTATTTTACATTAAGGAGATGCTTAGAACCCACCTGCATGAAAAGACTGTAAGTTACAAGCTCAAATGCAAGCACAAACTTAATTACTGTACAAAGTAAAGGTAACTCCAATCAAGATAGCCTTCGAATTTGGTGAGTTCGGAGTAGCCACAATAACTATGAAGAAAAATATGTGTTGTGTCTAATGTGCTGAAAACATCTTATCGAGCGATATATGTAAAGCATGTGCTCAGCTGCAGCGGAAAAATGTTGACAAAACTCAAATTATCTTGCTTGGTTCTTGCTCGCATTTCACCTCTGACTCCAACAACCTTGCTGGCTGCTTATTCAGTGCTATTAACAGCCAATTTGTAAATGTGGTGTTCGTGATAACTTGTGCTTCAATCTCCAAATCTGGTCATTACTAAATTGCTGCTTTTCACCATAACCACTTACCTTACACCCTCTGCCTCTGAATTCCTTATTGGTGGACCTGGAATGAGTCGTTGTTTCCCAATCTCCAATTCATATCTGCCTACAGCTTCTCCTCCCGTCCCCAATCTGTTATGTGTGAAATTTCCCGGTGATCTATCATTAGTCCTCTTCTATTTAATACTTCCCCTTGTTGATGTCGTTGACAGGCATGGGATTAACATCCATATGTATGCATGTATGGGGGACAACTCTATCACTTTGCCTCCACCCTCGATAATTTTTTTTGATAATTTTCAATCCACAACTATTTGTGGGACACAACTGTGCGCAATTGGCTGCCTTGTTTCACCCACAAATATACAGTCAAATTATTTTACAGTATATTCTGTGAAGCGCTTTAAGATGTCTAGTAGATGTGAAAAGTATTATATAAAATGCAAGGATTGTTATTATTATTATAAATCAGAAGAAAAGATAGGTCAGAGTACCCCTGTGGAGTTCTTAGCATCTAGTTATAATGCATTAGTGGTAGAAACCTGTTGTGCTTGGCTAGTGAGGGGAAGATTTGAGGAGGAAACAGGCTTGGAGCTTTCACAAATAATCATCTAGGCTTCTCTGATATATTGGCCAGTAAAGTCATGGTGCAACGTGAAATAGAATAATTCATAACAGGAAATCCTTAGATTTGATTCCCGGCCTATATCACATTAGGAATCCCAACAGGGATGGCAGTTGGGATTTTACAATTGGGGTGAGCATCCCTAAGGTCCCTGAGTGATTCTAATCCCAGGGATCTTGCTCCTCAGTGATTCCCTGCTCAAACGCACAGGTGTGTAGGTGTCAGGTATGGATCAGGGTCAAGTTTAGCTGATACATTGCTGTACAAATACAGGTAAGATTGTGGTGCTGTCTGGTAAACCTGGTTGGTTGGCCTCACAAACGAAGCATCCCATTCTCCACCAACGGCTGTAAATTCACCCCCTTTAACCAGTAGCCTCAGGAGCAGCTGAGGCTTGATGGGCTAAATGGCCTTTTTTCAGTCACATGTTTATTTATCGACAACAACAAAATTACATTTATAGAGTGCCTTTCACGTCGGGAGAACGTCCCAAGGCGCAATTCATTACTGTATTCATGAATTCCCTTAGGAAATGTTTTCCACACAAAGCAACTGTGTACTGTCTTGATTCAGTGACTATAAATTTCAAAACCACGTGGACTAAGGGAGAGAGACAACTTCTGATATGTTTCAGATCATTAGGAGTGAATGGAACAGTTATTCTACTTTTAATGATCTAAGATCATGTTACCACTTCATCAGTGCTGTATTATTAGAGATAATACATTCCGATGAGATTTTTAATCAAACTCCTGGCTGCTTGTTCTTCAGGATGATGTCAAAGATCCCATATCATATGATTTCAAAAAGAGAATTCAGTTTCTCTGACTGTCCTGGCCAACAGTCCTCCAGATCACTTGGTCACTCTCTTCATCGCAGTTTGTCGGACCTTGGCTACCACAAAATGGTTTGCCTATAAAAACTATAGCAAATACCTGCGTATAAGGCGCACTTTTTTTCACGTCGCAAGATCTCGAAAGTTGGGGGTGCGCCCTATACGCAGGTACAAGAAATTTTGAGCCTCGGAAATACAGTAAACAGGAGGGGCGGCCGGCGCGCTGTCAGCCGGGGTTTGGTCAGTGTGTCCGGTGGGGGTTGGGAGGAGCGGGTGATTGGGCTTCGGCCTCGGCCGCCCGGGCAGCGGCAGCAGCAGCGGACTTCAGTGCTGTGCCTGCTGCCTGCCTTCTGCCAAACCCAGTCAGCCTCTCTCCCTGTCTCCCTCCCTCTCTCCCTGCTCGCCTCTCTCTCCCTCCCTCTCTCCCTGCTCGCCTCTCTCTCCCTCCCTCTCTCCCTGCCTGCCTCTAACTCTCTCCCTCCCTCCCTCCCTCTCTCCCTGCCTGCCGCGCTCTCCCTCCCTCCCTCTCTCCCTGCCTCCCTCTCTCTCCCTCCCTCCCTCCCTCTCTCCCTGCCTGCCTCCCTCTCTCTCCCTCCCCTCTCTCTCCCTGCCTGCCTCCCTCCCTCCCCAGATGCCTGCCTGCCTGCCTGCCTCCCTCCCTGCCCTTCCTGCCTCCCTCCCTTCCTTCCTCCCTCCCTTGCCTGCCTCCCTTCCTGCCTGCCTGCCTGTCTCCCTCTCTCCCTCCCTGGCTGCCTGCCTCCCTCTCTCCCTCCCTGGCTGCCTGCCTCCCTCTCTCCCTCCCTGGCTGCCTGCCTCCCTCTCTCCCTTGCTACCTACCTGTCTCTCCTGCCTCCCTCCCTTCTGCCGGCAATATCATCGAAAATGCTTCAGTTTTTTACACCAAGAAAGGGTCAAAAGTGGGGGGTGCGCCTTATACGCGAGTGCGCCTTATACGCGGGTATTTACGGTATTTCACCATGATAAGCAATGGGAAAATGAAGGTTCCTTCTTTCTTTACTCTCTGCTGGTAATTCTGGTTTACCAGTGACCTGCATCCCAAACCTTTTTCACTCAATTCCCCTTGGCTGCCTGTGTACCCCAATGCTTGTATCTCCCTAGCTGCTGATTTGACTCCTTTGATTGTTCATCGCGCTGCTTTTTTGGAAAGATAGAATACAGACAGCGAGAAAGTCTGCGGAGAAAGGTATTCTCATCTGATCCATTTATGGTCAGATTAATTTATTTTATTGTTTCTATTTAATGATATGAATGTAATAATGTATGCAGATGCACTCATTGGTTAGCGCTGAAACAGCATACCCATCACTGTGATTAAAGCCCAGGTATACAATACTGTAATTCTGGCAGTCAGCTGCTTGAAATGTTGGAATGATATCTCTGTGTAACTGGTATGATACTCTAAATACACAGTTTCTATTCATCATCCACCTAAATGCTTAACTTTCAGAATCATATGCAAAGCAGTCAGTAAAATCTGGGTCTAATATCCATTGTTTTTGTTGCTGAATTTCTTAATAGGGAATCGAAATGGAGACTCCAGGTAACAGGAGGACATCACATCTGTGAGACTCTTCTGCCCCACCCTCACTCCCCCCGCTCTGTATATAAATCACATCAGAGTGGAGTTTCCAGAGCTAGACAAAAATTGCTTCTGGTTTCCTTATTCAGAAATCCTATTAGAAATCATTACATATTAAAACCTTGCCGTGTTTGCTAATGAAGGTGTTAGTTTTGAAGATGGATTTGGATTTATATTATGCTGCCCTTACACTGTGCCTATGATGATCGTACTGAGTAATGTTCAAGGGGAGGTGTTGGCAGGGGTCAGTGATGTTCTTGCCAGATACTGCTTAATTTAGAGTACAAGCTTCCCTTCCGTTTCTGCTTCACGGTTGCTGCTTTGTGCAGCCTGCCTACTCTGAACCATTCTATCTGTAGGAAGGTTTTCAGCCCCTATACCCCCACTCTCTGGAACACTCTCTGTAAGTCTCTCCACTTTGAACTTTCCTGCTTTCAAAACCTATCTAACCCCCATAGATCCCATGGGTGCTCACTCCATCTAATGGTGCCAGTGCAGTATCTCAATTATTTCAACTCATGGCTGTCCTTTGCACTGCACATCCAGGATCTCTCTCACTAGCTTTTCCTTCAGCTCTGAAAAATCATTGCCCCCCAGGCTACTGTGACCCTGTTCCACACCTTCATCAAGTCCAGGTTCCAAGACCCTGCTCGCCAGCTCCTCTCTACATAAGCTGCAAACCACCCAGAACTCTGCAGCCTTTATCCTCTATTACACCAGGCTCCATCAGCACAACACCCTCATACTCACTCATCTCCATTGGCTTCCCATCTCCTGGTGGAACTAATTAAAGAATTTACTGTAAGTAACAACTCCCTTCACAGACTCACCCCACCCTACTTCTGCAACTTCACTGGCTTTGCTGTGACTTTGCAAAGCAAATGTAATTTTGCCTCTGCTCTTTGGAACTCCATTCTGGTTCCTCCACCTTACCCGCTTCCTTCCCTTTGAAGTACATCTTATCTTTTCTACCCCCATTTTGGTCATATTCCCCCTGAGTTCTCTTGACTCTTTGCTCGGGTTCTTAGTCAGTTGTGTAAAGTGCTTTGAGACATCGCTCTAGTGTGAAAGTCTCTCTCTCTCTCTATACAGTAAAAGTCCATTTATCCAACACCTGTGGGACCTGTATAATGCTGGTTAAACGGCATGCCGGATATTCGGTCGAACCGACGCAGAAAACACAACATAAACAAAATTAGCTTATTTTAACACATACCATATTATTAATAGACTAAATAATATGTTAATAACAGACCTTTGTAATTCACCTAAAACTTCACCTAAAAATCACCTTTGCTGGTAGATGCCTGGTTTGAAGCCACGATGCTGGGGTAGAGGTGTACAGTCTATCGATAACTTCTGCAATGCCGGACGCCACGCGAGGGAAAAAACGGCAGCGCGACTTTAAGGCTTTACTAGCGGTAAGCCGAAATACCTGTACAGTACTCTCATGTGACAATCGATTCATTAAATGCGCCACTGCGATCGTGCCGGATAACATCCGGTTAATCGGATGGGGACTTTTTTTTGACGTACCGGTTATACGGAAGTTCCGGTTGATCGAGTCATGGATAAGCGGGCTTTTACTGCATATATATAATGTATATGAATTGTTATCTCTGCAACTGGTGCAAAAATGGAAATCATTATGAAAATACGATGATGAACAGGTAAGTAAGTTGCTGGCATTTAGCAGTTGATGCATGATAGATTCCATGGTCTGATGCTGTGACACAGACATCTTCCATTGTTCTTAAACAGAAATTCTACCAAAATGTAAAAATATGTCAAACATTTCATGTCATGGTAAAAGCTGAGATAATGTGAGTCTGGCTTTGTTCCTGGCTGTTTGACTTCATGACCTTGACTGTAAGCTTTCTCCTGCTGAACATATTGTCACTTTTGCTCCAATAATATTGCTGATTGCATTGATGAAATGTTCATTATACACTTTGTACAAGTTTGAAAAACAGAGGTGGAATTTAGTCCATCCAGGTCAGCCACAACACTCAGAATAAGACAATCAGGTGATCTAACCATGTGTTAAACTTGATTCCTTTCACGGTGAACAGAAAACAAAGGAAACCTAAATACTGCAGTGCTAAAGCTAACATTGGCTCTACCTTTAGTGTAAACATAGCAGTGCTTTTTCTGAAATCATAGAACCAACAGAAATTTACAGCTCCTTGCTTAGCTTAAGCCCAGGATACCAAGAGCCAAGGCTTCAGGATCCCAGAGAGGATTTGGGGGGCACTGGTGGAGTGCATAGGTTAGACAACTCAAAGGGATTAATTTTACTGTAACGTGAAATGATTGTTTATTTGCAGGCAAATGCAACAGCTAATTTGTATGCAGCAATGTCCCCAAAAAGCATGGGCTCAGTTTACTTCTCATTCTGAAATATAGAACCTCCAACAATACAGCACATCCCACCCCTGCACTGGAATATCAGCCTGGACTATATTCCTGTTATAGCCCTGTTAGTGGTTAGATTACTCACCTCTCAAGTGAAGGATCTGGGTTTGATTCCCAGTAGGATGAAACGTCGGGAAATTTTCCTTATTCCACACGCCTCTGTTTACCTAACAGTAAGTAGGAACCTAGTTGTTAGTTGATTGGCAGATAGCTTTCTCTAGGGTAATAATAATAATTTAAAAAAATTGGTCACTTCAATCCATGATTGTTTGCAACACGTTGGTGTGCGCAAATGGCTGCCCACAAAATATACAGTCAATTCTCTTTAAAGTATATGTTTCGCCCACAAATATACAGTCAATTCACTTCAAAGTACATTCTGTGAAGCGCTTTGAGACATCTAGAAAATGTGAAAAGCACTACATCATATGCAAGGATTATTATTATTATTATTATTGTGTGAAGCTCTTTGAAACTTTTCAAAGACGTGATATGGTGATATATCAAAAGGCAAGGATTATTATTAGTACAGGTTGGTCTCTTAGGTTTGGATTCTGGTTGGGGAATGGCCATATCTACTGAAGCTGCAATCAAAGAACTAGGTTTTTAGATTTGAAAACAGAGAGGGAGGGTGCAAGGTTGAAGCATTTAAGGAGAGAGGTTAGGGATTGGAGCAAATTGACAACAAAAGAGCTTAGAGTAGTCAAAACTGATAATTTGCTCAGTTGCTTTGCATTGACTCCAATAACGAGTCTTGTGACTAGATGTGAAATGACAGATGGTTACCGCACTGTGCTTCAGCCTATTTCCAGATATTTTTATCCAGAGAGATTGGGACTGATTTGATATATTTGAATAACTTACTGTCGAGTTGAGTACAAATCTGGGACAAAAGCCCAAGCTCATCTGAAATTGGTGAATTATGTTTCAGAGTTATTTTGTTACCTGAAAACTCATTTTACAACCTAAAAATAGTAACTTTTGGAAAGCTATTAACACAAATCATTGCATTTTATATAGCTCCTTTCCTGTTTGGGGACATCTGAAAGAGTTTCACCGGATTTTCTCTCAAGTGTATTTTGTAGGTGAATGCGTCAGGTTATTTGCACATAACAATGTCTCACGAACACTTATGAAGGGATTGAATCTGCTGTATTTTTGGACCTCCCTTCTAAAATAATCATAGAATTTTACGGCACAAAGGAGGCAATTCGGCCCATCTAGTCTGTGCTGACTCTTTGAAAAAAGCAACTCAATCCCACTGCCCCGCTCTCTCCCCATAACCTAACAGACCTGTTCTCCCTAAACAAAGATCTAATTCTCTTTTAAAAGCTGTTATCGAATCGGCCTCAACCAGCTTTTCAGGCAATGCATTCCAGATTCGAACAACCTGCTGATTGAAAAAAATTCTCCTCAGCTCCCCTCTGCTTCGTTTTGAAACTATTTTAAATCTGTGACCACGAGTCACAGATTCGCCCACCAGTGGAAACAGTTTTTCCTTATTCACCCTGTCAAATCCCCTCATGATTTTATAAGCCTCTATTAGGTTTCCTCTCATCCTTCTCTATTCTAAAGAGAATGAACCTAACCTATCTAGCCTTTCCTCATAACTGAAGTCCCTGAATCCTGCTACCATTCTAGTAAACCTTCTTTGCACCCTTTCCAATGCTTTAACCTCCTTTCTATAGTGTGATGACCAGAATTGGACACAGTACTCCAGCTGAAGCATAATCAAAGTTTTATAGAGGTTAGTCAGCACTTCCTGACTTTTGTACTCTATACCCCTATTTATACCACTAGTATCCCATATGCCTTCTTAACGGCTTTGTCTACCTGTCCTGCCACCTTCAAAGAGTCACTAACACAAATCCCCAGGAATCTCTGTTCCCTCACACCCCTTAAAATTGTACTATCCAGCCTATATTGCCTCCCCTCATTTCTTCTCCCAAAATATATCACCTCACACTTCTCTGCATTAAACTGCATCTGCCATGTGTCTGCCCACTTTACCATTTTATCTATATCTTCTTGCAGATGGTTACTATCCTCCTCACTATTTATAATGCGATGAGATATTTACAGTCCAATTGAACAGGCAGTCAGGACCTTGGTTTAACGTCGCATCTGAAAGATAGCATCTCCAACAACGGAGCTCCTTCAGCTTAAACATTGAGTTCAAAGTCCCGGTGTGGTCCTGACTCGGCTGCTAATTGAGCCAGACTGACACTCACACAGTTGAATTTATATCATCCTTTCTTTCTATATCAATCATGTTAATGTTAAGAACTGTAGTATTTCAATATGTTTGGGGCAAGTTTCCAGTCATTCTGTTCTGGAACTCCATTCCTCCTCCCATCTTTAAAGCCTGTCATAAGTACCTTATTTTCAACCATGCTTTCAGTTTCCTTTACCCCCACCTCCGCTCTTCTCAATACCACTCCAGCTCAGCTTCTCAGGAAGCTGTATGAAGAGAGTATCTAAGATCTGCTCTCAGTATGGAAGGTACTATATAAACTTATGTTCTTCTTGTTAATTTAGAGCCATGTGCTATCAATGTCATATTCCACTCAATATAATGTGAAGCTGGCAACATAATCCTGTTGCAAGGGTCACCTGAGTGGGTTTTTTTGCAGGACAGGCTATCCAAGATAGTGAAAAAGTGGAATTCTCTTCTCAAATCCTAGAATTTTTAACCAGTTGTTTTGATAGATCATTCGGCTTACAGTGTTTCCTCTAAAGGCAACTCTAAGTTCAGAGGTTGCAGTGTTGACTTAGTAAGAATCAGCCCATCAGAAGTTTCGGGCAGCAGATTGTGTGTGTGCAAGTAAATAGACAGCCCAGTAAAGCAGGCATTGCTAAATATGTGCTGCCTCATCCCTCAGTAAATATCTACCAACTCTAGACAAATGCTAATTCACAGCTGTGAGAGTCTACAAGTGCAATTGTAGCCCTTAATGCAATCACCACCTGTACTTAGGATAAAACAAATGTGATGGGGGTACGGAGTTTAGTGCGTTTCAGTATGTGGGTGATGGAGTTTGTGATCAACTGGATGCTGTGCCTGGTGGAGCTGGGGATACTGGCAAAGAGGGCATTTGAGAAGTCGAGTCAGGAGGTGACAAATGCATGGAAGAGGGTTTTGGCTGCGTCTGGTAAGGTATGCTCAAAGGAGGGCAATGTGGAGGAAGGCGGTCCTGGTCAGGGACTGGGTGTAGGTTGCATGCTGATTTGTTAAGTCTGAGGGATAGGCTGGGGAGGTTAAGGAGGTCAGAGACACAGGATACAAGACTTTGATGGGAGCCAAGGAGTATGGCTTCCGTCTTGTCAACATTTAGTTGTAAGAAGTTTTTTGCTCATCCTGATGTCCACCAAACAAGCTGAGAGAACATCGGCGGATCTGGAGGAGAAGTAGATTTATGTGTCATTCGCATACATGTGGTAGACACGGATGATATTGCCAAGAGGGAGCATATAGATGAGGAAGAGGAGGGAGCCATGGACGAAGCTCTGGAGAACAAGATAGGTGCCTGGGAGGGGATGGGAGGAGAAGAGACAAAGTGAATGCGGTTTGTTGGGTAGGACTCGAACCATGCTTGTGTGGTCACACTGAGGTGGTTAAGGGAGAAGAGATGGTGGTGGAGGGAGGAGAGGTGGTGGATGAGGATGGCATGATTGACTGTGTCGAACGCAGCGCAGAGATCCAGGAGGACGACGAGGTGCTTTAACACATTTACTTTAATCCAGGAAAGATATATTATATTTAATTATTTCATGGAATATATTTTTGCAACATTGCTGCATTTTGCCTACAAAATAGTCAATACATCCTGCAGTAAATCGTATGAAACACATTGAGACATTTCAGTGATGCAATAAGGATCTGTATCAAATGCAAAAGTTACTACAGTATTTTATTCAGGCAATGCACATGTTTATTCTCATTCTGATTTTTCTGCCCTAAATATCACCTCATAGGGAACGAGGCACATATGCATCTATGTTAGTGTTATGGGGTAGTGCATATCCTCTGCCCTTAGGACACCCAGGGTAGAGATAGACTAAATTCCCAAATACAGTAAAATTTGAATAAGTCATATTTAGAAGTCGGATAAGTGATACATGCAGCCGAGTCCCATTCAGTTTCCTACGAAAAAACTACTTAAATTTCTTTGCACTGGTCATATTTTATAAAGCAAATAATCCCCTGACTCATTGCACAGCTATCACACTTACCGGCTGCATTGGAGAACCATGCTCAGTGTTCCGCTTGCAACAAGCGGGAGAATCAAAGTCTTGATCCATCGCCGCAAACATTGAAGTATGTATGCACATTGTAGATTATTGATTAAATTGGATTTTATATAACTTACCAAGTTTGCCTCTAACTCATTCTTCGCGCAAGTCATATTAAATGTTACGGTCCATGACTGATATCACTTAAGTAATTTTTACTATAATCACCACGCTGTAATTTTCTTTCCATTCAGAGCCAAGAAACTGAGGAAATTCCCTTTTGTATTTTCCCTAATTCCCTCCCCTTCTCTGCTGAAACACTCTGGTTAATATGGGTCCAATTTTCAGCAGTGAGTCACTGGGTATTGACCTGGAGCAGTAACACTAGCTAATTGTCTCCTCTTACTCTGACCCAGGGGGCTCGGAGCCCATATTGTTGACCTATCTGAGATCAGCTAACTCAGCACAGACCAGGAATTGATCCTAGGACCTTTCTGCTCAACAATGGCTCAGTTTCAAACAAGATTTTACTTACTCTGGCCCCAAAGGAGCCTTTTAATGACATGGTTTAAATCAAGTGTGCTGGAGTATTATTGGTCATGGTACAAAAAATGGGGCAGGGGAATTACACTTATCAGAGCGTTCAGGTACATGAAACCACCTTTAGCTGTAGAAAACCCCATCAAATCACTGTGAAATAGACAAATGTTAGATAAATGTTTTTATATATAATGTAGATATATATAGCCAGCTGCTTCTCACCGTTTGTAAATTATATGCAAGTAGTTGCTGGGTAAAACAAGGTGTGATTGATTGGAATTGTCATGAGGTATGATTAAAGTTATGCTGGAATAAATATCAGAATATGAAGTACATAAAGAATATGAAGTATGACTGATTGTCTCCAGTAGAAAATGATTTCATCATTAAAAACTATTCAATATTTTCTGTGCCTCCATTAGATAAAGTTAGGTGGTTAAACAAATGCTAAGAATTGTATAAAACTGCTGATAAACAACCAGCAATTTTACAATAATTTATTTTAACCCGTTGACTGTTGCCATAGACTTTATCACTAAATTATCAAATATTCAAAGGATTAATTTGTGGGTGAAATCCCCAGATTGCGTTTATTTCAACCAGGCAGCAGCTATGGGATGCACTGTAGGCAGGGGAGAGCTAAATCAGCCAGGAATTTCCCTTGATCTCTATCCAGTGAATCCTGCTGAAAAGTATGGGTATATGTATATGTGTGTATGCACCACATATGTGTGTGTGTGTGTTTGTGTGTGTGTGTGTACATATACATGTGAGTGAGAATGAGGTGGTGTGTGTGTGTGTACGTGAGGTGCACATTTGGTTTTGTACCTTTAGGAGGTAACGTTCAATCCTAAATCCAGATCCCCTCATTAACAGAAAATTGCATTTATATAGCGCCTTTCATGTCGAGAAGTCATCCCAAGGTGCTGAACAATCGAACGTTTGCATCCGGGATTTGGATTTGGGGTGTGTGAGGGCTGAAGGTGGTAGGGAGCTTTCCTTCCCTGACTCTATTCTTTGGGGTGGGGTAAGTGGTGGGGTGGGGGGGTGACTGTGTATTTTATAGACAAATGCAACAGCCAATTTCATAGAATCATAGAATTTTTTTTAGCACAAAAGAAGGCCATTTGGTCTATTGAGACTGTGCCGGCTCTTTGAAAACAGCTCTTCAAAGTCAAACTCAGGCTCTCTCTCCATAACCCCAGCAAACTGTCCTCCCCATTTGTGCAAAAGTAAGGGAGTAATTTGTAATTTGCAAGCAGTAATTTGTGAATGACCAATTTTTATCTGGAGGATCACTGACCAGGATCATGGGAAATCTTGCTTCTCTATTCGAATAAGGTCTCGTCTGAAGGATGTCACCTTCAATGGTGCCGTACTACATTGGAGTGTCAGCCTAGATTATCAGTTCAAAGGCTTTCATAACATTCTGTCTGTGAGGCAAGAATGCTACCAACCGAGCCAGGCTGTAAAGTCATGTGAATGTGTGTTTTTGCGAGCGAACGCAGCCAATCCCCACAAATAGCAGTGTAGTGAACGACAAATTATTTATAGAGGTGGGCCTTTGGCTGAGAATGCTTATAATTGAACACAAAGGCAAATACAATCTTTTGAATGTTTTAAGTCTAAAGTTGAGAACATTAATATTAGTGATACTGAATGCACGCCAGCGCAACAATTATTATGATTAGTTCTGTTTACATGTCATTTAATTAATAATATAAGAAGAATCCTTGCAGTTGATATAGCACTTATCACATCTTCTAGACATCTCAAAGCGCTTCACAGAATATACTGTAAAGTGAATTGTGGGCGAAAGAATTTTTAAAAAGATATAGAAAGTATAAAACAAAGAGCAACTTCTTTATTATTTATGTGGTTTATGTAAACATCTGTGTAATGAAAGAGTTGGAGAAGTGGACACCCATATGGTGTATAAACACTAGTGCGGACTAGTTGGGCTGAATGGCTTGGGCTGAATGGCCTGTTACCATGTTGTACAATCCATATAACTACTTAATACCTCCTGATGTCTGTCCTATAATTGCCCTTCACAACTCTGAACCTATGCCTGTCCTCCTTCCTTGTTGTATCTACATGTCTTATTATGTGTTTTCTCAATCCCATTTAGCAATTTATAAATCTTGGTAAAATCCATTCTGAGATGTCTCCATCTCTGAGCTTGCTCCTGCCCTTTGGAACTCCATCCCACAGTCACGTCATCCATCCCCATCCCTGGCCTCATTCAAAGGCCCTTTCTCTTCGACCCTGCCTTCAGTCATTGTCTACACCTACTCCTCCTGATCCAAATCTTCAGCTCGTGTGCAAATCCTTCACTGTCCCTCATCATGCTACCTCCTCCTGATTGGAAAGGTGCTACACAAATGCAATTTGTTGTTGTTCTTGTTGTCATTTTCCAAAGATGACACAAACTGTACAAGCTTATCTAATCTTCTTTCACCTTTCTTGAATATGGGAATCACATTTCCTTTATTTTAGTCTGTTAAATCTCCTGATAGCTCATTTCTTTCATGCTTGGATCACCCTTGTTGGTTTCTTATGCTTCTTTTGTCTGCCTATGTTTTGCCTAGATTCCACAGCACCGCCTAACTTTGTGTCATGGCAAATGTAACTACAGAGCTTAATATTTATTCTGTCAGACCAGACCAAATTATAACATTATAAGTACTATCACAGTACTTCCTTGATAAACACTTGCAACACTTCTAAATCATTTTGAAGGCATTTACGAATTCAAGGACAAGAAAAAAAATGTAAGAGTTTTTTTTACACAAATAAAATCAATTATTTTTGACTGGTTAGCTTCAAAATTGAATCACAAAAATAACAACCACTAAGATCCTAAATTACACTCCTGTAGTAGCCTTTTGTGATTGTAACATCCCCTTCCCCTGATGGAATGATCTTCTCCTTTTCCTATGTTCATAATAATAAACAAACTTAAATGGGTATAAAACAGTTGAGACTGGCTACCAGTTTAATATTATGCCAACTATAACAAAAAGGCGGCTTTAACATTATGCAAACTTGACTAACGGTTATTGAGTCTGTGAATCCTGATCATTAATTTATACAACAAACAATAGGGGGTTCCAACACAGACTCCTGAGAAATCTCAGTCAATGCCGCCCCTATTTCAACCTCACTGTCTTAATGATTGCCTACTGCTTCCTACCTCTAGCTAATTACTAACCTGTGTTCATGTCTTACTCAAAGTACCCTATCATTAGTTTCCAAAGGATTCTTTTGTAAGCTAATTGTCAAAGGCCATTTGAAAGTCAAAGTATAATACAGTGTAAGTCTTTTCAGTTAAACTGAGATGTCACCTTCCAGGAAGCTGGTAATAAATTCGGCAAATTCTACCCCTCTGAAGTGCTAGCTGTTATCGGATTATTTTCATAGAAGTAATCTTCCATTTTGCTTCTAGTGATTGATTCCATTCATTTAGAAATTATTAAACATTACAATTCATCTGTCCCAGAGGAGTGATTATTTTTTATACAGTTGAACCTCTCTCTTGTTCCAGAGGTCACTGAACAGAGATCAAGTGTGGGAACCCTGGGTGATTTGGATTTCAGGTAGATAAAGCAGTTAAAATGTGAATAGCGCTATACAAATGCAATTTTGTTGTTAGAAATTAATATGGGATACTAGGATTTATAAATAGCAGCAAAGAATACAAAAATCAGGAAGTTATGGTGAACCTTTATTCAATTAAAAATCCTGGTCCTCACCTTTAAAGCCCTTCAGCCACTCTGCCCCCAACGGGATTCCATCCCGCAATCCCTCTGCCTCACTCTCCCCCTAGCCTCCTTCAAATCCCGCCTCAAGACCCTCCTCTTCGACCATGCCATCGGTCATTCCCCTCTCTTCCCTTTAGCCTCCCTTATCCCGACCCCAGCTCGGGGCTGACACATTGACTGTCGAGTGTACTGTGTTCAGTTTTGATAGGGTGAACAAGGAGAAACTATTTCCAATGGCAAGTGGGTTGGTAAACCGAGGACACCAAATTAAAATAATTGTTCAAAAAAAGGAAGGGAAGGTGAGAAGTTTTTTCATGCAGCGAGTTGTGTGGATCTGGAATGCATTGCCTGAAAGGCTGGTGGAAGCAGATTTGAAAACAACTTTTAAGAGAGAAGTAGATAGTTATTTGGGGAGGACAGGTTTGCAGGACTATGGGTAGAGAGCGGGATTGATTTGGACAGCTCTTTTCAAAGAGCCGGCACAGACACAATGGGCTGAATGGCCTCTTTCTGTGCTGTACTGATGCTGCTCTGAGCTCTGAGATACCACCTGGCATGGTGAGTGCAAAATAAATGCTTGTGGTTGTTATTGTTATATAATTCTATGATTCTATGACTTCAAGATCCTCACTCTAGTTTTTAAATCACTCTACGCCTTGGCACCTCCCTACCTCTCCATCCTCTTCTCTTCCTCTTGAACCGTGCCTATGGTTACCTTCTCCCTCCCCATGGCTTGGTATCGGGCTCCACCACTGTTAAGCGTCCTTGGATGCTGCCCGGCATAGTGAGCACTATATAAATGCAAGCTGTTGTTGTTATTATAGCACCTTTCTTTGCCTCTCCTCGCACTCACTGCCTGAGATCGCCCATCCTGGGACTTGAATCTTGGACCTTTCCAATGGTGGTGGATTTAGTAACTGAGCCATCAGAAAGTTGTCTTTCAATGAGTTCAGGGAAACAATTACCTATTTGGAAATATCTTAATTTGGCTTTTCAGACAAACTTTAATACTTTATTATTTACTCAGAAAGTAGAAGAGATTTTCCCCATATATGTCTGAGATGTCACCATACTGCCATCTCACTTTAAGTAGCACATTGAATGAATGATTCACATAGACTGGCTTTTCACACACTGTTTAAGTGTTGATGTTTGGCTTCTCAGCTATTTCTTATCAGGGTTACATAACCTCTGATTGCTAAGAGAGCTCCTTTGCAGGGAGATTGCAGGAAGGGGATGACGTGTTCAACTATTGTTTGTTGTAGTTCTGTCTTCAGGAATATATCAACAGATACCAGCCTGAAAAAGAGACATTCTACTTTGAGCTTTAAGCAGCTTAAGTAATGCTGCTGTCAGATGCCCCTTTCCCTCCCGAGGACATTTAGTCAGCTTTTTTCCTGATCAGCCACTTGCTAAATACAACAACAAAATTACATTTGTAGAGCGCCTTTCACGTCGGGAGGACGTCCCAAGGTGCTAAATAATGCTGGTGGAGTAGGAAAAAAGAGTGTGATCAAAATGATCAGATATTCTAGACCAATTCCTGACCTCCACTATCATTTTATACAGTTGATTATCTGGACAACATTTCATCAAGTTTCCTAACCTCCTCCCCGGACTCCAATCTCATCCCATTTACTAATAAAAGAAACTCAAACTCAAAACAAATGAAAGTGCCTTGTATATGCTGACATATAATGGAACACAGCTTACTCAACCACAACAAAATTACATTTATAGAGCGCCTTTCATGTTAGCAGGACGTCCCGAGGTGCTGAACTTAGCTTAATCATGTCTCTTCCCACACACACACACTCCACTCAGTTTCCAATCTCTGGTGACCATTTCTGAATGGCATCAGCAGAGTCCTGGGAAAAGGTCCTTAGTCGATCATTGGTTGTAACCAAGACAACAAGAAATAAAAAAGAGAAAATATCTATAAATATTAAAAATCCTTCCATTTGACATAGAGCTCTTCACTTGGCAGGATGGCTCCAAGCGCTTCAGAGGATCTACTGTATTCTACTGTAGCTGAATGCATCAGCCAATTTGGGCACAGCAATGTCTCTAAACAGCCATGAGGTGAACGGTCATTCAAACACATGCAAACAATGTTTGCAAATGCAGATGTTTGCTTGGGTGTTTCTTTTTCATTTTCCTTTCATTTCAATGATATGTGCTGATGGGACAAAGCGTCTGTGGGTACAAGTATGTGAATTTTTCTCCATGCAGTTTTGTGACATTACTGCTGTATAAACAGCCTGATTTCCCAAATCAGGAGACAGCAGCCCCTAATACAGCATAATCATTAGCTTCCAGGAAAAAAGAGAGACAGTCTGAAGAGCATTTACATCCCCGGCCCGGTGTAGAGTTTCAGCAGCCTTTCAGAGGTCATAGGTCCCACTTAACAGCACATAACCATAGCAGGACGTAAACCTCTCAGTCTCACTGCATCTTACCTGCTAAGGCACTATGATTATGTTAAAGGAGGAAGCCTTCAAGAAAGTAAAACATTTGGCAAAGTGTTCATAGAGGCTGTGCTTCATCTTTAATATTTTGACTCAAATAATGTTACCGTACATAAAAAATAAAGGTTTGCCAGATAGTTCTTCATGAAAACTAGCATCCCTTCAATAAGGTAATGAATCGCTGAGTGCTTTATGCTTGCAGTTTCATTCTCAAATAAGAAATCTCCCACCAGTGAGCGATTTATTTAAAGGAATATGTTGTCTTTTTCTTGCAAGTTTCGACAGTCACCTGTCATTCTACTGTGTGTTTCACTTGACTAGGCAGCTTCCTCCTGCTTGTGGGCCATCTGCCATGTAGCCTCCGTTACAGATGTTCCCTTTCAATCTTTTGTCTTAAGACTTTGAAATGTTTTGTATAATTGGTTTCATCTTATAAAGGTCTAATGAAGCGATAGCTATTTTCAACCTATGATAATCATAACAGATTATCTCATTACTTTGCCAGTTTTTTGGATCATGGCAGATCGTTTAATACAATTTCCCTGATTTCTTTTTTTATCCCTCCATATCCTTATTTCCTGAATATTTAACTCCCTTTTAAAGAAAGCCAGTTGACTGCCTCAATGCCCTTACCCATTTCTTGCCGAGTTGTGTTGCTCACAAGAGGCTGTCAGAAAGTACCTGGTACCTGCCAACCACTTTGTGAGGGCTCAAACCTATGCGTGATTGGATGTCAAATGGTAAAATAGTGTCAACCATGGGAAGGGAATCTCCTCGGAGCTAACTTGCTATCAAGGTGACATGCTTGGCAATGGAATTTCTGTATTGAGTCAACCTGTTGATAGCCCAGCCTGTCTTGTTATCAGAACTTGGCACATCAGAAACCCCATTGGGGGCAGGGATTCTTTGCACTCAGTTCCTGTTACCCCTGCCATCCAAACCATTAGTTTGTAGTGTTTAGGGTGGTTCTAGCTAATCAAGGAGCATGGCGTTTGGCAAATTCTCAGTGACAAGTACTCTTATAATAAATACTCTTACAAATAAGGTAAGTTATGGGTGGGCTTCCCTCCAGGGAAAGAGTTTGTTTCTATGTGTAGGTAGCATGTATATATGGAATTCTAAGCCTGGTTTGGATATTGTTAAGTATGATAATGGTTTTGTATCAGACACTAGCTAACTGAAAAAATAATCTTATCCTGGCCTTCGTCCCAGATATTAATCTAATAGTGAATCACTAGATGCAGCATTAGGTTTTGGGGAATGGGTTAATATCCAGGTAGATAAACTATGATTTATTTTAACATTGATGAAAGCAAACATGAAACATATCTACTATATGTGCTTGAAGTAACAGCTCGTGCCTTCATTTTTGGGTTGTTTCAGCATGTTTTGAATTAAGTTGCTGCCTTTCAGCAGAGCTCTGCAGCACCTGCCAATGTTTCCATTATCTGTCACCAATTTCATTTATCTATGCCTTTTGTTATAATAATATTAATAACCCTTGCATTTAATATAACAATTTTATCACTATGCTAAGCCATATTAAAGTGCATCACATAATTTTACTATGCAATGTAATGTCTCTATTTGAATGTGAACTAATTTGACAGACAATTTGATCACAGCAATGCCCCACAAACAACCATCAAGTGCATGTCTAATTTTAATTTGGCAGATTGTTGGCCACAAAACTGGAAGAGACTCACTTGTCTTTTTGACTTGTGGAATGGGATTCTTTAATGTCCAACTAAGCATTGAAGATTTGGCTCAAAATCTCATCCGAAGGACAGCACCTCTAACAATGTTACACACACGCATAGCGCTATGTTGAGTTCAAAGCTCCAAAGTGTGGCTTGAACCCCAGCCTCCTGATTCCAAGGTGAGCATGCTACCAACTGAGCCGAACTAACATTATTCCCCACAAAATATTATTCCCCACAAAATATAATCTAATTGATGTGGTGCTTGGATGTCCAATACAAAGTGTTGTGCCAATGGTGGAGATTGTAACAAGGGAAGGTGGGTGACCGGATGATCAGACTTTACGGGAGAAAGCAATGTTCGATATCATACCTAACGTAGCAATATAAAATGGTGCTAATACATAATAATCATCCTTACATTTGATATAACCCCTATTTGCATCAGGAGGACTCCTGAAAACGCTTCACAAGATAAAGTGTAGTGACTATCATTTGTCAGCAAAATGATGTGCATGTCTTTGAAAAGGAGTCTTCTTCAGTAATATCAGCCTAAAGTGACATTATAGACACGCATACTGAGAATTGCTTTGTTCAACTACAGTTAAGTTCCTTGAAGTAGGATAAAACACAGTTTGGTTTCCTTTCAAGTTTTAATAATTTTGTTTTTAATTTTGCCAAGTTTTTTTTGGTATGCTGACAAATAATTATCCTCATTGAAATCTACTACAAAATAGATAATAATAATAATCCTTGCACTTGATATAGCGTTTTTCACATCTTCTAGACATCTCAAAGCGCTTCGCAGATATACTATAAAATGAATTGACTGTATATTTTGGAAGAAATTCAGCAGCCAATTGCACACAGCAGTGTCCCACAAGCAGTCATGGATTCAAGTGACCAATTTATTATTGTTTTTGTTTCTTGAGGGATTATTATCAGCATGTGGAGTAAGGTTCGCCCTGCTGGGAATCAAACCAGGTCTCTCACTTGTGCTCTAACGACTGAGCTACAGGACTCCACGAATTGGAGTCCGGTATTGGTCATTCACATTGTGTTTGGGAGATGTGATTAGTGCACTCCAAGTAATAAAAATTAATAATAATCCTTGCATTTCATAGTGCTTTTCACGTCTTCTAGATGTCTCAAAGAGCTTCACAGAATATACTATAAAGTAAATTGACCGTATATAACTCATTGTGTAATTCAGAGATGTTTTGATGTTATAAGGTTCTAAATCAATTGAAATATTATTATTGTGTTAATCTTGTTACTAGAAAAATATTGATATCATAGTTAAGAATTTGAATTATCCATTTTTAAGACATATAATTATTGCATGAAAGGTGATAAAAGTATTTCCTTTATGACACAAGGCATCTCAGTGAGATACAAGTAACAAAAGACTCTCCTTAAAACTCATGTGAAACAGATGCGATTTATTAATCTGCTTGCAGGATTGAAATTAACAAAACCAGGTAAAAGTCTGGATATGAGCTCAAGTGAAGGACAGTCCAGAACGTGCTGCTGTGATCAATGAAAGAGGCCTGATGGGTCTGGTTCGACAACTCGCAAATGTACATGATGTACTTACATAGTATGGAGACTGTAGCTGAACATCAATAATACCACAATGAAGATTTGTAAAGAAATGAAGGCTGAAACAAAATAAAGCAGCCTTTTTAACCCACCATCTGAATGTGTGTCATTGATTCAGTGTAGGTTGGGAAGCGGGAATAATTAGCTAAAAATACATCAGTTGCTCCTTTGTTCTTAAGAGTATCGTTTGTATATCTGAGCTTTTAATACTCTTAGCTAGTTAAATGCTAAAAAAAATCACATTAATTGAATGCAAATTGAAAGATAATGGTCAATTAGTTCCTTTTAAGGGTGTTCAACATTGATGCCGAATTCTGTACAGTCTTTACACGAATTCCTGAGTGAGGAATTACACACGTTCATACAACAAGTGTACGGGAATTGTTCTGTGCACAAATTCATGGTTGTTACGCATTTGCAGAAAACTGTTTGCCTGCAAAATATAGTCAGTTACAGTAAAATCTCATGCAGCAAAAAGTGGCGGAATATAACTGAAGGTGCAAAGAGGAAGCTTTTCACACAGATCTTGAAGGAGGTGAGGAAAATTACAAGTCATAAAGACAACTGCATGCACATATAATGCCCTCCACACAAGATAGCGTCTCAGAGCGCTTAACAGTGGAGGCACCCAACTTTGAGCTGGGGCAGGGGAGGAGTGGGGAGCTGACCGTAAGCACAGTCGAAAAGGAAGGTTTTCAAGGCAGGACTTGAAAAAGGAGTGAGGCGAGATCGGGAGGTGCCAGGGGATGAATGGATTTGAACACCAGTGTGTGGATCTTGAATTCAATCTGTTCGGTGATGGGGAGCCAGTGGAGCCTGGCAAGAACAGGTGAGATATGGGTATGGAATTTGGTCTGGGTAAGTGTATGGGTGGCAGAGTTCTGAATGATGGAAGCGGGGAGTGCATTTGAGTTAATCTAGGTGGGAGGTGATAAATGCATGTGTGAGGGTTTCAGCTGTATTTGGGGTAAAGTATGGGCGGAGGAGCAGTGCGGCGGATGTTGAGGAAGGCAGTCCTGGTCAGAGATGGGTTTTGGGGGAGGAAGGAGAGCTGGGGGTCGAACTGGATGCCTAGATTGTGCACTGGTTTGGTGAGTCTGAGGGAGAGCCCAAGAAGGATGAGGAAATCAGATCTGTAGGAGTGAAGATGTTGACAGGAGCCAAGGAGTATGGCTTCCATCTTGCCCATATTTCAGCTGCAGGAAGTTTCAGTCATCTGGGCCTTCATGTCTACCAGGGACTCCGGAATGGAGCTCAGAGTGGGGGAAGATAGCTAAACGCCCGACTGCTGATGGAGGCATACGTGGGGAGGGTGTGGTGGGAAATGTGAAGCTGGCCATGGCCTCCCAAGTGGAGGGAGTGGGTGGGTTTGTTGCATGTGAGAGGTGGGGCAAGACCATGGAGAGATATAAAAGTGAGGACGAAGATCTTGAACGATCAAGGTGGGGGGCTTGGTTGAGGAGCGGGTGGAGCTGGGAAAGGATGAGGTGATAGGCTCATAGAGCCTTGTATTGGTGGAGGACACCAGAGTTCAGGATAATTAATAGCATGTGAAGGGAAGACTTGGGAATCTGGATAGCAGAGTTAGCAGTCAAACCTGGATATAATTAATGTATGGATTAGATCTCAGTGCCTCGAGGGGAGAGGTAGTAGTGGACATTGTTATGCAGGTGGGGGAAAGATGAGCAGGTCAGGGGAAACTCAGCAGGTCAGGCAGCATCCATGGAGAAAGGAAAAAGAGTCAATGTTTCGGGTCTACCCTTCGTCAGACTTGAGTTTCCCCAGCAACTTTTGTTTTGTCTATAAAGAGTAAATTATCTTGTTTCATCATCAGAGGTTTGCATTGAAAAAGAGTATTAAGATGTATGCGCAATGAGGTCAAAAAGATATCCGATATGGTGATCCAATAAAATTATATGTGTTGATTGGCTGAATGGCATCCTCCTGTGCCTTTCTTCCTACCGGTATGGGTTATGTTTGATTGAAGTGGAACACAGAATCTGCAGTGCTAATGTCATCACTTGCTCATTGGGAATAGGAGGTTGACGAGTTACAGTGAGACTGCTGACTCTGTGTGGTCTAATGGAGCAAATTTGTTTTCTGCTTCTCCAGCTAGTGTTTACATGTCTGACAGCAGTTTGTGTTCAGCATAAGTCATGTGCATAGAGACGATTGACAAACAGTTGCTATGCGTGATGATGTGCAATCACGTCATATCCTTGAGCAAACTCCTGCTTTCCTTTGTTTGGGGTAGAAAAGGCATCCATCTTTGTTTGACACAATGAGACCATACGTAAGTGACATGATGGTGTGTTTCAGTTGAGTTTATGCCATTGCATTGTGTATTTGAAATGAAAGTAAGGTCTGCCAAATAGTTCCTGAAAAAAATATTCCCCTTGAAAATGACAGGATATGTTACATTGAGCTCAATCCCAACTAATCCCAGTTGTACTGTTATGTCGATAAATATTGCACAGTACTTGAGATCCTGCAGTCTGCAGCCTTTCATAGAATGTCACATTGCCTCTGAGATGCATTAGATATATGTAGAAAGTTAGCAGGCTCCATTGTGAAGGTCCCAATGTTGACTCAAATATCCCAGCAATTCAGCTCTTCACTTTTTTTGCATTGTTGCGATATCCTCAATTTTCCAATTGCTATTTACCACAAAAAACAAAGTATAGATTTTATTGACGTAAAAGACAAAACTGTATGTTTAACCTGGACTAAAGGTCATTTGCACTGGGGTCTCTGTTCTATTTGTACTCTGCACAGCGATTCTGAAGAATTTGTTTCTGCTCCAAATTATTCTTAGGCAAAGGAGAGTAGTGTGCAAGTGCAGCTCAGCTCAGAGATAACAATGAATTGCTAGCCCAAATGTTAAACAACAGCTCATTTAATCTTATCAAAGAGCTACAAGGCAACCTGAGAACTTTTAAGATAACATTTATTTCCAGACAGTATAAGAGATTTTATTTCCAGAATAAATACAATAAATAAATTACTTCCATGTAAAGGTTTGACGTAATTACAGTATTGTGTGGTTGCTGGCAAGCAAGCTGCTTAGATATTTCATCTGTGATTTTCTTTGGTCAGATGAATGACTGATACACATGGAAAGCCATCACCAATGCTTAAGAGACTTCAAACCAAACTACTGAGTGTTCCAGAAATTCCATATGTATAGAGCCTTTCACATCAGGAGGATGTCCCAGGCTGTGGACTGCAAGAGATCCGCACCAGGCTGGTGGTTGGGATCCAGAAGGGTTGGGAGCGGTGATGAGGAAGGGGTAGTAGGGTTACTGAAGGCATGGTTAAAGAGGACAGTCTTCAGATGGGTCTTGATGGAGGCAAGGGAGGAAGCCAGGCAGAGAAACTGTGAAATGGAGTTCCAGATAGTGGGGCAGAGATGTCGAAGGCCCACTTGCCAATGGTGGGGTGGGTAAGGCGGGGGATGTAAAGCAGGCCAGAGCCCCCTGAGTGTAGGGAGTGGACAGGTTGTTAGGAGCCTAGGAGGTCACAGAGGTACGGAGGTGCAAGGCCATGGAAGGCTTTGAAGGTGAGGACCAGGAGTTTGAACTGTATCCTCTGAATGATGGGGAGCCAGTGGAGTTGAGTGAGGATGGGAGTGAGAGAGTCACGGAGCCTGATGTGGGAGAGCACATGGGCTGCTGAGGTCTGGATGATCTGCAGCGTGTGGAGGGTGAAAGTGTGGAGGTTAACAAGAAGGCAGTTTGCATAGACGATCCTGGATGTGATGAATACATGGATAAGGGTCTCTCTGGCCTGTGGTGGGAGACAGTCGCAGAGCCGGGCAATATTGTGCGGAAAGGCGGAGCAGGTCATGACATGGATGTGGGGGATGAAGGACAGTTGAGAGTTGAACAAGACCCCAAGGTTCCATAGTGGCTCGGTGAGTTGTAGAGTATGCACTCTACATGAAGGGTGATGCTGTCAGCATCTGAGCTATAGAGGTATTGGTGGGAACCAAGATAGAGGGCCTCGATCCTGTTGACATTCAACTGGAATGTCAATTTATTAAGTGATATTGGATGTTGCTGCAATAACTCTTCTGTTCCAGTCAGAATCAAATAATAAACTGACAATATTATAGCATCATTATGTCAAGTTGATTTAGTTGATAGCAGTCTCATCTCTGGATCAGAAGGTGGTGGGTTCAAACAACTTATCAGTATTTGTAGGTCATGGTCTAGAACTAACATTTTGGTGCAGGATTAGGATACTGCTGCATTGCTCTTTGTATGAGATGTTAAATGAACACTCTGACTACCTATTAATGAAGTGAAGTTAAGGATTGCATGATTTCCACTTTAAAAAAAAAATTCTGTTTGTAAAGAGATGGGTGTTGTTTCCTTTCAGGAAGACAACAAAATTGATCATTCACTTCACAGCTCTTTTGGGGAACCTTTGATGTGAGCAAAATGGATGATAGTTTTTTTGCCTTCAAAGCATTCGCTGCTCTTGACAGTATTTCCTGCAAAATGCTTTTAAACATTTGTATGTACTATCCCGCACCCGCCTCCGCGACCACATAACCCCCACCCTCGCCCGTCTCCACTGGCTCCCCATCCTCCAGAGGATCGAATTTAAGATGCTCGTCCTCACCTACAAGGCCTTACACGGCCTTACCCCATCCTACTTAACCGATCTACTCTCCCCCTACACGCCCACCCGGACCCTCCGTTCAACAGGACTTGGCCTGCTCCAAGCCCCCCGCCCGAACCGCCCCACCATCGGAGGCCGGGCCTTCAGTTTCTCCGCTCCCACCTTATGGAATGCCATCCCTCAATCCTTCCGTTTCGTCTCTTCCCTTTCCTCTTTCAAGGCCGGTTTGAAGACTTTCCTCTTCGATCGTGCCTTTTGTTCCACCCCGAACTCTTCTACCTCCCCTTCGTGTTTCACCCCTTCCCAAACACTCCCCTCCCAGCTCGGATCACACGCCTCCTGTTCAGCGCCTTGGGACGTCCTCCCGACGTGAAAGGCGCTCTATAAATGTAAATTGTTGTTGTTGTTGTTGTTATGTGATAAAGTACTATAAAATACAATTTATTTAATTCTCAGTGGAGCAAAGGTAGATCATCTTTTCAATTCCTTTCATTTTGAATTGCACTGAACCCAAGAAAGAGAGGTACCAGTAATCAGAATGACAGAAATAGCATAATTTTCAGCCAGCCTTGTTGTCTCTAGATCACAAGAACACAAGATTGGTTTGGATGAAGAAGGTCCTTCAGCCCATTTGATCTCATTATTCCAGAACACCCACCCTACCGTCTTTCTATCAATGTTCTTGCAGTTCTATCAGTGTTCTATCAGTGTTCTTGCCTCAACTACCTTTCCTGGCAAAAGCAGAGTTTGGATACAATTAGCAAAGAGCTAAACACTTCTGGTTGGCAAGCTTGGTGCTCCTGTGGAGATGGGTGGCCACCTCACAGCCAGCAGCAATGCTGTTGAGTACTTGGCTCTGATGATAATACTGTACAACATTTGTATGCCTGGTGTTCAGCACTATCTGCTACAATCAATTGGGCACCTGCCTCATCTTCAGATGGGGAGTTAGTTACTGTGTGGTGAACTGATATCACCAACAATAATAATAATCCTTTCATTTGATATAGCGCCTTATCAGATATTTGAGATGTCTCAAAGCACTTCACATAATATATTATAAAGTGAATTGACTATATGTTGCAGGCAAAATGTGGCAGCCAATTGCACACAGCAGTGTTCCACAAACAGTCATGGATTGAAGGGACCAATTTTTTAAAGGAATTATTACCACTGGAAAAGATACAGGTTGGGCCAGTGGTGTTCTAGTGGACAGAGTTGCAGCTGGGTCATATCCTGATCCACATCAAATTTGCTGTTCTCACCCATGGTTATAATAAATAATAATCCTTGCATTTGATATAGTGCGTTTCACATCTTATCAATATCTCAAAGCACTTCACAGCATATACTGTAAAGTGAATTGAATGTATTTGTGGGTGAAACGCGGCAGCCAATTGCACACAGCAGAGTCCCACAACAGTTGCCGATTGAAATGACCAACTTATTATTGTTTTTGTTTTTTTAGGGATTATTGTTAGGTGTGCGGAGTAATGAAATTTGCCCAAGGCTTCACCCTGCCTGGAATTGAATCCAGGTCTCTCGCTTGTAAGACGAGTGCTCCAAAGTATTAACTCAGAGAGCTCTTAAATTAAAAAATTGCTGTGAGGGTAGGTAATGTTGGGAGATGGAGTGTGGGGGAGAGGGAGAGAGTGTGGGGGAGAGAATGTGGGGGAGAGGGGGAGAGTGTGGGGGAGAAGGGGAGTGTGGGGGAGAAGAGGAGAGTGTGGGGGAGATGGAGAAAGCTAATGTTACAGTAAGAAGCAGGCACCGCCTTCTCTGGATGAACATGTGCAGTAGGCGTAAAACAAAATTTGGACCTTCATTTATCATGATCGAATGTTTATTCATTTCAACCATTGTTATTGAAAATAATGTGTTGCTGTAGACTCCCTGGAGGCGATTGTCCAATGATGATGGGCTACCTTAACCATGAAATAATGTAGCTCTGACGTCATACTGGGGATCTTAATACTGTGTGATCCAAATCAACTCTCAAGCCTGTTCACTGACAATAATACATCATGACAGACAAAATGTTGCATTTAGACAGGAAAACAAGCCCATGCTCGGTCGACATGTACTGTAGTAGTTTTTTTGTCACTTCCTACCTTGGATCTCCACTGAAATGTGACAGCCAGTGTTAAATATTAAATACTGTACATTGATTCCTGTGTCATTCACTTGTTGAGTTCTTCCAAATCTACCTCTCCTTTCATCGCATTGTTCGCCCTCACTAGCAGTAGATATGTCACAATGGCGTCCTATTTCATGACTGGCAGCATTTTGTGCTCAGCCCAGACATTAGTTGTCAGCTGGCTGTTTGTCTGAGGGGAACATCAATGTTGGGTTTGGTCCAATCTACTTCATGTGCACACATTTCAGCAGAGGGTTTTGAACTGAATGCAAGAGCAGAAATCCCAGACAATTTTTCTCTTCACTGTGATAATAATAATCCTTTCATATAGCTCTTTTCATGTCTTCTAGACGTCTCAAAGTACTTAACAGAATATACTGTAAGCGAATATTTGTGGTGAAACACAGCAGCCAATTGCGCACAGCAGTGTCCCACAAACAATCATAGATTGAAATGACCAAATTATTATTGTTTTTTGAGGGATTATTATCAGGCGTGGGGAGTAAGGAAACTTGCCTAAGGTTTCGCCTGCCAGAAATTGAACCCAGGTCTCTTGCTTGTACGGCACTGAGCTACAGGACTCCCTGTTAACTCTGCAAAGATGAGGGTCAAACTAGAATTGTATCTCGGAACTCAAACATTGGCATTTGGAGAGTCTTTAATCCTTGGGTTTGTATCAATACAAATGGAAAAAAAAACATGTCCTTATGTAATAATTTCCTCCTGAAACACAGTGCATGGTTAATGTAGAGAAGAGCCTAACCACAAATATTAAACAGTAGGTACATTTTCCATTTTGTGTTTATTATAAAGATAAGATATTTGAAGGGGCATTGAAGGCTGTAACTCACCCTCTGGGCTTGGGATGATATTGTGACGTACTGAAGATTCACTCCAGTTTGTGATCAAATTTGAATCTTTAAGGTGATCTGCAGTCACTTATCCTGCTCCCAATCATCTGAAATATGAAGACAATTTAAAAGAACAGTATTTCAGCAAATCACAGCTTGCATGGAACAACATTGCCAAAAAATCTCTGCATTGCAACACAATATAATTTATATTTATATGGCACCCCCCACATCAGGAAGATGACTCAAAGTGCTAACCAGTTTCTGAACCAAGGAAATTATTCTAGGATTTACAGTTCTGCATCAAGTTTGGGAATAGGACCCTACATTCAAAAATAATCTGGAAATGATAAGGATTTATTATTACCAAGAATGAACCAAGAATGGATTGGCGGATTTACATATAAATGGATTTGACTCTAGTTTCAAGTTGGCATTTAAAGTCTCCTTTTTTTACTCAACATGTTCAGTTGATTTGTGACTCAATACATTTTAAATGGGGTAATGATGCAACCACTGCCACAATCAGCGCTTCATAAATTCCCTAAATTAGAATTACACGCAAGCTTCATGCAGCTCAAGCAAAGACTAAATTAATCATTTTCACAGTGACACACCTACAGAGAAGGATTGGAGTTTCTTGTCCAAGAGAAGGGTAGTGTTGCTTCTTTTTTAGTAAAATAACTTTTCCCTGCAGTTTAAAAACACAAACAAAATAAACAGGTGCTTTGTAAGGGCTGAAAAGGAATACAAAAGAAGAGGCATTAATATTTTGTCAACTTTGCAAGCAATTGTGCTTATAGACAGGGCATTAATTCAACACTTCATGTACGGTCTTTCTATTATCGTCCTTTTTACACACTCAAGTAAGAGACATTTAATTAACTAAATGCCAATCTAATGTCCTTTGCTTTCATTTCAACTGTTCTGATCAATCTAAAATCAGTTGAGTAACTGTGAAGAAATGGAGCATGCTTCCCCTCTTAATTGGTTTTGTTTCAAATTAGATCTTCTTCCCTGTGATAAGAGTATTTACTACAGAGATAAATGTAGCTTTTGTCTCATCAAGTGGGGAACAACACTTGTAGCTGTGGAGGCCCGATTGAATAATGCTGGCTACTTTAAGTATCAGACAGATCCAATGGACTACATTCAGGAAGAAGGAAATTGACAGAACTATTGTATTACTGGATATTATTATACACTTGGAACTGGACTTTAAACTCATTGTCTAGATGGAAACTCTAATGCCTGTACTGGGGGTGAGTTCCAATTTTGGAGCTGCCATCTTTCAGATGAAATGTTAAACCAAGGTCTTGTCTGCCAGTTCAGGTGAATGATGAAGATCCCAACAGAGGCATTTTTGACGTTGGTGCAATTGGTGCAACGCACCGACGGGCCCCTCATATTGCGGGCAAAGTAATGCAAAAAATCATCAAAATGGGAGGATTTGAGTGTGCTGTACTCTTGTCTTCTGTTTTCACTGTACAGTGAAAACCAGAGCTGTCCCCAGCCCGGCGGAGCAGGCGGTCCGCCTAAAGAAGCATCGCACCCGCCGAAGGTTAATTTTTGCATAAAATAAAATTGCGCATACGCACTTATTAAACTTACCGCTGGTGATGGGCCCCATAAGAAAATTGCACCGAGCAGTTTGAAGTCTTAAAAACTCCTCTGGATCCCAAGGCACTATTAAAAAAAAATGGGAGTGTGCCTTGGTGTTCTGGCCAACAATCCTGAAAATAAAATTAATCATTAAATTTATGGCCTTACATGGAACGCTGCAAGTCGGCTGCTGAGTTCACCAACAGTTTATACATATTATATGAAGTGTTTTGAAATATCATCCCAGCATGAAAGATGTTATCCCAAATGTATGGATTATTAAAATAATTCTTATTTTATATTAATTATATTAGTTGGATGTGGAGTCATCACACAATTTACATGATACAATACTGTATCTGCTTCCTAATATGAAAATTGTTGGTGGAAGAACAAGGATTAGTCATCTGCCGCAATTGTGGTAAACATTTGTAGAGTTTATGACTATTGGGGATAATTTGTACTGCTTAACAGGATTGGCCTGAAAGCACATAGTCACTACACTTTACAGTAATCACTCACTCAGAGATATTTGAATGTTTATGGGGACTCCTTTGGATACCAAGATGCTGAAATTCTGCTCTGACAATTTACCAGCCGAGTGAAGTTTAAAGAGGTCAAAGGGAATGAGGAATCCCATCACAAAATAATACAAACAATCCCCGTATATTTTAACAACTGGGCAAATTGGCTGTCAGAGACAAGAGGCTAGGGTCCGGCAATATATCGATATATCGGTTATATCCGATATAATTTTCATATCGATATGCCAATATCGGAATTTAATATATATTGATATATTGAAAAATTTGATATAAAAAAAATATTGGTACCTTATCGCCGGCATTGCAACCTCCTGGGCCTAGAGCATGGAATGCGTGCGCACATCCGAATGCACGCACATCCCGAATGCGCGTGCACTGAACCACAAGAACCAGAATGCTCATCTCTACACAATGCACAGACCGAGGTGCAAGCCGCCATATTGTATTCATAGTCCCCGAATACAATATACAGGTATACAAGGGGTGAGGGGAGAGGGAGGAAGAGATGGGGGGGGAGAGGGAGGGAGAGATGGGGGGGGGGGGGGGGGGGAGGGAGAGATGGGGGGGGTGGGGGGGGAGGGAGGGAGAGACCAGACAGAGAGACAGAGAGATGGAGAGAGTGAGTGTGAGAGACACAGAGAGAAAGAGAGATATTTACGCATGCGCAGTCATAAAACCTGAAAATATCGATATATCGGTATATATCGATATGAGCCAACCGATATATCCATATCGGAAATTTCCCATATCGACGGCCCCTACAAGAGGCTCAATGACTGAAAGCTCACAAACCAATAGTGGAGGACATGAATTAGACTGGTGTTTTGCTGAGTAGAGGATGCTTTTATTAATTAGAGGACATTTTATTACATCATTTTCTCTATGTGCCTTCGCAACAACAATAACAACAACTTTATATAGTACCCTTCACCTGAGATAGTGTCTGAGAGCACTGACCAGCCACACTCCTCACATATCTATCTACAGGTATCTGCCACAATGCTCAGGATACTTAGGGAGAACAATCTTAAAATTAAAAACATTCGTAAGACTTGTTCCAGTTATTCCTCAGCAAGTAACAAAATTATGAAAAGCATTCTGAAGAATGAGCAGGAATGAGCTGTACTCCCAGCTAGCAATGGGTAGGTGTGAGCAAGGTATAGTGGAGGAACAAGGGCATGAAATAAGGATACTTTACTGATTTCTGATGAGCAGCCAAAGATTGTGAGGTCCACTGCTGTTATGCTGCAGTTGCGATACCAATAGGGAAAGGTGGCATCCTGTAGCTCAGTGGTTAGAGCATTCGGTTTACGTGAGAGATCTGGGTTTGATTACAGGCAGGATGAAACCTTGGGCAAGTTTCTTTACTCCACACACATAATGATAATCCCGCATAAAAATAAAAGATTGGTCACTTCAATCCACGACTCTTTGTGGACACCACTGTGCGCAATTGGCTCCACAAATATACCGTCAATTCACTTTAAAGTATATTCTGTGAAGCGCTTTGAGACGTTATGTCTGGTAGCTGTGAAAAGCGCTATATCAAATGCAAGGATTATTATTATCTTTTTTTCTGCTACTCTTATGACTGATGTATTGAATAACACATAGATGAAGAATGGTCATCTAGGAGAATGCCCGATTTCGTTCCACACCACTTTACCACAGCATGAGACAAAGCCTTCAATAAAGCAAGAGAGAAAATTACCCCAGAAAATCAAACCTTAGGTTTACTGCAGAAACTTAAGAATTTAATGCATATTAGGAAATTAATCTCACATTAAAAGTATGTTTCTATATTTGATATGTTATGGCCAACAGTGAATATGTGCAGAGGTCTGCTTCCTCCTGATTGGAGAACAGGCAACATCGAACCTGGCACAGTTAGCTGGTAAACTGGTTTGAATGCACCAAGACAGCAGAGGAGGACACAGGATTAAAGATGCAAATGGCAATTTCAGGACAGATACCAGGAAATGTTTCTTTATCCAGAGATGTCTGGATCAGATTACCAAGAGGGATGTTGAAAAAAACAGCTTTCTCCAGTGAAGGGAAGACGGTTGGGTGGGTATTCTGGAAGATCGAGATCAAATAGACCGAAAGGCCTTCTTACCTGATCTGTTTGATCTTACAGAAGCATTAATCCTCAACTACAAAAGTTTGCCTCTACGCTGTAAATGACCTTGGTTCAGAGCACAGAGCATGGCACAGGTTTCAAAATGGATTGCTTTTTTGAGTTAAGAATATAAATATTTCATCCAGTTGCACACATGGGTGTAAACTATGTTGTGGTTCAAGCCATAAGCAGTTGAACCATGAATGGATTTCTGAATTCCACCATTTGTGTTTTGTTTTAAGTCATAGAGGATCTAGGATCTATTTCTACTTGCAAAATGGATTAGACAGCAGCTAATTTGCACACAGCATTGACCTACAAACAGCGATTAAGTAAGGACATCAACAGCAACAAACAAGAAAATTACATTTGTAGAGTGCCTCTCAGGTCGGAAATTGACTACAACACTTACCTGGAGATTAATAGCCAGGACACCAGGAGAAACTCCCTTCTCTTTCTGCATCTATCCATCAGGTCTTTAATGTCCACCTGAACAGGCAAGTCATCAGCTGATCATCTCATCTGAAGGATGACACCTCCAAACAATTTCGCGTTTCCCCAGTACTGCAGTGGGAATGTTAACAGTGAGTTCAAAATCACGACAGGAAGATTGAACCCACAATCTTCTGATTTAGAAGCGAGAGTGAAACCAACTATGACAGGTGGAACCTAGCTGCAAGTCATAAATGAATCCTATTAGTGTCCACACTCATGCACTTTCCAGGACGGACTACTGGATAATAAATAATGTGGAGGAATCCTGGGTTATTTCCTGTCTTGTTCTCAGGGACACTAAACTTAATTGTAACACGCACCTGCTTCTTGTCTGAGACCAGCTACCTCAGTATAAATCAGGGACTGAACTTGCAAGCTTTCAAGTCTGTATGGCTCAGTTTCACTCCAGACAGTGGCTTTGCCAACTACGCTATCCAGGCAGCTTAAAATACTTGGCTTTCATGCTGTTCATTTCGACAGTGATAGTGCTGCTGAGTGAAATACTGTACGTACAAAAAAAATCTCTTATGCCTCAGTTCTCTGACAGACCACACATGTCACTGTGGAGCAGATGGTACCATAGTTGCTAAATTGTTCAGACTATTTACTTTGAGGCTTAGTATACATGAAAATCACTGACAATAAACTATTGGGTTGTCTCACCTGCTTTGGCTAGCATACAGTTCAGTAATCTACCGTAGTTGCTGAGCCATAGCCCATATATATACAACATAAAATTATATTTGTAAAGTGCCTTTCACTTCAAGAGGATGTCCCAAGGCAATGGATGGTCAGGATTTGGACCCGAGCTGGTGGTTGGGATTGGGGAGGGTGGAGCGCAGGTAGGGTAGTAGGGAGGTTGACGTTTGAAGAGGAGGGTTTTGAAATGCACCTTGGAGGACGCAAGGGAGCCAACGAGGTGAAAGGAATATGGAATGGAGTGTCAAACGGTGAGGGCAGTAAGGCTGAAGGCCTGACCACTGACAATGGGGTGGGCTGGGCTGGGGACATGGAGCAAGCACAGCCTGTTGAGTTAGGGGAGTGGACAGGTTGCTATGGGGTCAGCAGGTCGCAGAGGTAGGAAGGAGCAAGGCCGTGGAGGGCCTTGAAGGTGAATTTATATTATAGCAAAAGCAGTTCTGGGGCATTTACCTGATGTACTTTGTGTTGCATATTCCACATCACCAGGAACAACTGCCTCTGTGAAAGTTCAGGCATACATACTTCTTGGTAAAGAGTTTAGCCAGGTCTCTGGAGAAGATGCAAACAACAACAACAAAATTACACTTGTATAGCACTTTTTGTACCAGGAGGACGTCCCAAGGTAGTCGATAAAGGCGGGAACATAATTTTATTGCTGCCAGTTTAGGTGAGCCTAGAACTTACAAGTCTCAGGTGGATGGCATTGACAAGTGAGATCCTAATATTCACACAAATTAGGACTGTCTCAATGGTGTGTGTGTCTCTCTCTCTATGACTTGTTGTGCCTTTCTGACTCTCTGATTGTCTTTCATGCTTTGTGCCTCCCTCTTTGACTCTGTGTGTGTTGCCCTCTCTTTACTGTCTCTCTGACCCTCTGTGCCTCTCTGACTCTATACCTCTCTCTCTGGCAGAATATTCTCTCTGTCTCTGTTATCAGTCTTTCTCTGACACTAACATGTTACTGTATCTGTATCATCTTTCTCTATATGCTTCATGCTCCCAGTTTAATTGTGCACTCAACAACAACTTGCTTTTACAGAATGCCCTTCACTCAAGATAGTGACCCAGAGTGCTGCACAATGGCTTATAAATACATGTTGTAAATGTGCATTCAGAAAAAAAAATGCTTCTACTGGTTACAATGCTCATGTGTTAAAAATACGAGTATGCACAATTGAAGATTTTGGTGGGATGTGATGTTTCTGCACTTGCTGAATCCTGGTACAGTAAAACCTTCGTTATCTGGCACCCTCGGGACCTGACCGGTGCCGGTTAATTAAATATGCTGGATATTTAAGCGGCCAGTTGCCGAAAATCCTACACAAGAAATTAACTTATTTTAAAACATACCATATTAATAATAGACTAAATAATAACAGAATATTATATGGATTCTTACCAATAAAGCATTCCAGCACACTCGGTAAAATGATTGGTAAAAAAGTATTCCAGCGTTCGGCAAGTTTAATAAGTGCGCATGCGCAAAGTGAGCTTATGCGAGTGTCCCGGATCCCCCAATACAATTGGGAGATACCGGTTGGTTGAGTATGCCAGTTGGTTGGGTACCGGATAAACAAGGTTTTACTTTACTTTAATAGAGAGATGGACATGTGATGTTTGACTGTACTTTGCTCTACTCCATACAGTTCCAGAGAACAAGGGCAGAGTGACTGATAACTCACCCATTGATGATGAGATGGATCAAGGGAGAAAATGTGATATCTGTATTTGCTGAGAAGAGAGAGTGGCTGGGTCATTGCAATGATCAGTTGGGATGAGACAATGGAGGGATTTGAAAATGACATTTGTTAGCTTTGTCTAATACTGGGTTTAGGCTGTGCTTCTGGCAGTAATCTTTCATTTCCTGTAGGTCCTAAAGAGTAGAATCATAAACATCTTTGTTTGGCTGAGGAACAAAGTTTCTTCTACAAATACAGTCGCTATAATTAAATAAAAATACACTTTCCAGCCAATTACTGTGTGTAATTGGCTGCCGTGTTTCACCACACAATACACAGTTACACTTTACAGTATATTCTCTGAAACAGTTTGAGAGCTCTTGAAGACATGATAAGTTGCTATATTATATGCAAGGATTGTTATTATAAATTTATTGAAGTGTTTCAAAACATTTAATGATATGATAAACGCAAGCATTACTATTACTATTCACTATTTTGCAATTGTGTTTTCCCAATGAGGACATTTTCTTTGAGAAAAAAAAGATATTCATCCAGTCACTTAACAGCCAAGGAATAATCCTACACTTTGACACATACTGGGCACTTTTTAAAATTAGAGGCAGATGGTGGGTGGAGCAATTCAAACACAAACATCAAATACAATATTGACAAGAAATTAGCTGTGGCATTCTGAGCCATTAGTGAGAACCAGTATTGAAATCATAATTAGACATGAAAACAAATGATCATTCCAACTGGAATTTGTCGCTAAGCGTTTATAAAGAGAAGCTCAGGCAACGCAACTTGCTTCTAACACCACCCTCAGGGGAGAGTCGATTCAGGAGCAATGCAGTTCACATCTGTGCAGTCTAAATACAGAGAGTGCAAATCTCACTGGGCTTCCTCTGCTGTGCCCTAAACCTCACAGCTGTCCATTGGCAAATTGCTGCACCAAGATTTAAAAAAATAATTTTTGCCCTGATTCATTAATATATAGAGCAGAAAGTATGGGCTGGGCTTTCCCACTTCCCATACTACAAAGTGACCTCTTTCTGCTGCATGAATGCAGGATTAATGGCTGTATGTTATTTATTCACTCAGCTAACACATCCTTGTTGTGTCCCCCCCGACCCCATGGCTTCAACCACAATGCCCTTAACCTCCGAACTCCCTGCCTTAATTCCTCTATGTCACCATCTCTTTATCCAGATTTAAATCTCGCCTGAAGACCTACCTCTTTAGCCGTGTCTATGGTAACCTTCCCTCCCCCTTCTCCCTTGCTTGGCATCCAACCCCACCATTGTGCAGTGCTCTGAGATGCTAACCTGTGTGAAGGGCGCTAGACAATGTTACTTGTTAGTAAACATGGTAGTTCAGGGACTTGTACTGGCCCCCTTCAGTTCCTTTTTTATATCAACTAGCTGTACCCATTGTAGCTACCCTTGTAACAAAAAAAATCCAATATGGAATGTAGATTGACACACAGACAAACAGATATTACATCTTCATCTATACTCACCTGGGAAGACTCCTGTGGGAGCACTCCTTTTGGGAGGACTCAGTGGGAGGACTCGATGCTTTAAAAATGTAATTTTGTTGTCGCTGCAGCTTAGCTTCAGCTTTAGCTGTGTTCATTATTTTGTTCCCGCCACCACTTGACTATGTGCATCCAACGCACGATGCCACAGCGCCACTTTGACTTGGCAGCCACCATGTATAACTGAAATGAAAAACTCAAAACTGAAAATAATTAATGAACTTAATACTGAAAATAATTTATGAACCAAAGGAATATCCAAAAACGAATATGCCCATGTCACTCCCAGAGCAAGACCTTTCGGTTGAGTATAAATTATGACTCTACCCGACTTGGTTAGTTAGATCCCTCTTGAAGCGCAGACAGGCATAGTTGTTTTATTAGTATAGAAGGTAAAAGAAGAAGATAGAAGAAGATGACCTGGATTTAAAGGGCTATTGTAAGATAGGTACATTTGGAGACAACACCAGGTTGGGGTGAGCTATGAAACGAGAGGAAGCAGCAAATGTCAGCAAAGAGAGTTTGATTGGGTAGCCACATGGGTTAATTTCCAGCAAATTTAGTTCAATAAAGATAAATTCAAGGTAGATTCAAGGAAATCAGAATAGGGAATGCATGTTCTGTACTCCACGGATGGGGTAGATGCTGCCTAAGGGAATGATAAAAAAGGTCTTGGGTATTAGTTGATCCATTGATTACCATATCAAAAGAGTGAGGCAGCAATGAAGAAGGGTTGTAGACCCAAAACGTTGACTCTTTTTCCTTTCTCCATGGATGCTGCTTGACCTGCTGAGTTTCCCCAGCAACTTTTGTTTTTGTTGTGAATAAACAGGATGTTGGTCTATATTGCCAAATCATTTGAGTTTAGATCCGCAAAGTTTAGATCATCAAACAATATAGTGCTGTGGTTAGATCACACCTAGAGCACTGAACAGAGTTCTGGTCCCCGCAACATAACATCTCTAGGTACATTGTAGAAGTGTTCCCTAGTGTTAGAAGATGAGCTGTGAACAATTAGACAAGCTAGGGCACTTCATTCTTGAAAGGCAGTCTCAGAGGAGATCTTATAGAGGCATACAAGATTTTAAACAGGATTGATAAATTAAATCCAGAACTATTATTTAACATGCACCGAGACAGCAGAGGTTTAGGGGTTAGAGTTCCAAGTAGCAATTTCAGGATAGACATTAGGAAGAATTTTTTTACTCAGAGGATAATTAACAACTGTAACAAGTTAATGGGGAAGAAAGGTTGAGGTCAAGAAAATGTGTTGCATTGTCAGAGGAGCTGTCCTTTGGATCGGACGTTAAAATGAGTTTCTGAAAAGTAAGTTTTTAAGAGCTGTGGAAAACAAGCTTCCAAACGAAGGAAGCTCCATTCCTCGGATTTCTTACCAGTCAAGCACTTTATCCCACAGTAAGCCTGTAATGGTCTAGCACCATTGGTATTTTGATTTGCTATGGATTTATCTCCCCCAGGGAACAACATTGGAACTTTCACTTCATATTAAACATTTCTTGATTCTGCTTTAAGTGAACACTTGCCTATTATCAATGGAGTATTAATGTGCTGCCCTTTCTAATCAAAGGATTTACTATGTTAGTAACATAAACGTTTTGGTTCTGGTGTATTTTGAGTCACAAAGCCAGCCTCATCCGTATGAAATATATCCAGTGGCAGAGTGGTTGCAGGCAGCCTGGGGTCCTGCATGATTAACCTTCTAAACCCCAAATCTGTCCAGTTGTTTGCAGCTGTAAGAGTGTCTGTTAGTGATGCTGGAAAACATAGACTTTCTTAAAGAAAGTCTGCATACCGTTCACTCATCTCTTTCTACAATCTGCTCCCATCCTGTACCATCCTGCTCATGCTCCCACTCCATCTCTGTAAAAGCACTTTGAGACGGTCATGTGAAAGATGTGAGTGAGAGGCTATGAGTACAAGGTGTTGTTTGAATGTTGCAAGACAGCATGAATCAAAGCCCACAAAGTAATAATCTATGCATTTGATATTCCTTCCGTTTGATTATAGCACCTTATCACCTCTTAGTGGAATATAGGAATTAGGAGAGGTAGTAGGCCATTTGGCCCCGCGAGCCTGCCCCTGTATGATGTAACATTTTTATGGGCAAAATGTGGCAGACAGCGCTCAGCAATATCCCACAAACAGCCATAAAACCAATTTTATTTTCCCCTACTCCAGTTTTGTCCCCTGCAAACCTCAAAGTGCTGACTTGCTGAGGTACATTTCTGCAAATGCCATCCACTTTTACCAAGTGATCATTCTTCATGTGTGAGTCCAGACAGTGAGCAATGCTTGACTAGTTCACCGTGGGCATCACAGCTGAGCCTGAACTTGTCCTTATTTGATGTCCTCACACAAACTTTCCAGCAAGTTTATAGACTATCAATCAAGAGCAGGCATCCTCAACTCTCTCTCACTCAAATATACAGAGTCAATTATAGCATCGCTACTGACATCCTGACTGTGATTTGGTACCACTGTACAGAGCATTGTGCAATTTGGGATCTTCCTGGTCTTTATAGCTCAGTTTCCCATTAAACATAAATGTTTGTAGCACAGAAGGAGGTGCTACTCGATGCTGCCACTCTTACCCTAATGCCAGCTGTATGTGAAATCCATTTCCAGCTGTTTCTTCATATCCTTCTATATTATTACTGTACCTACTCAGATGCTTATCCAGTTCCCCTTTTAATAATGAAACATTATTACCAAGGTGTTTGTGGTTCATGGGAGTGTTGTTGGAAAATTGATATAAAATCTGATTTCTGATATCTAATACCCACCCCACCCCCCACCGGTTTACTGGTCAAAACAACTGAGAGCGCAGAGAGAGTAAGGCTTTCCATTCAGTTTATCTTTCTGTTCTTCAGACATCCAGTACGAGTGTTGGAGAAGTGAACAGGCTGCATATTTCTAAGCTAATCAAGGATATCACAGCATCCAAGCTTAAATGACAGGAGAAACATGAGCAGCTAGACACAGAGAAAATAGAACAGTCACCACCCACCTGCAAGGCATCACTCAATGCACTGACTGAAAAGAATACTTATGCTCTGCAGATTTTAGTGTCAACTGCCAAGGTACTTCAGCCCACATGATCAGAAAAGAGTGAAAAGAGCACCTCAGTCACATTTCAATTTACAACTGCAGATCTTTTCTGTTTCTTGCTCCTCATTGAATTTAAAGACTGTAGATGGTGATGAAGTGCTACAGATCTGGTTTGTGCTGTGCTCCAGTACTCTTATGTCATTAACAAACCAGCAATACACATCGCTGGAAATGCTGAGTCAAGTGTAGGGCTAAGACTGGGCCAAAACCAGTGGGAATGCCTTACCACCTGGGATGCAGTACAGAAGCAAGCAAGCAGAACTGACCTTTAAAAGCTTTGTCTTTGCTTAATATTAACTGTACAGTCATTCGCACAGCCAGAGTCATGTCCTCAATGGGCAAGAATCCAGACACGATTCATCAAATAGAGGAAGAGTATTTGAAATACTGTTCAGATTTCATCAGTTCAGAGCTGTTCCTTTGGATCCGATGGATAACGCTTCTTTTTCAAGTGAGTGTAATTTACCATTTGAGGTTTTAAAACTAGTCAGTTTATTACTCGCATAAACATTTTAGTGGAAAAGCAATAATATTTCAACAGGATGATTCCGGTTTTATATTGGTGATAAACCCATACTTTTTGCATTTACTTTGTCTTGTGTGTCAAACCAATTTTTTTTGCTTGCAGCTAAAAAAGCAGCTAAGAACTACATTAAAAAAAACTGTAGGCTCAGTTGGATTATTTACAAATAGCAGCCACGTAGATATGAAGTGCAGCGAAACATACTATCACACCACAGGCATATAATGTCATCACAAGCCTGGTTCAGTTGATAGCACTCGCACCTCTGAATCCGAAGTTGTGTGTTCAAGCCCCATATTTAGATTTGGAAAACATAGCCTAGGCTGACACTCCAATGCACTGGTAGGGGAACACTGCATTATCAAAGGAGCCATATTTTGAATGAGATATTAAATTTAGATCCTTTCTGCCTACTCATGTGGAAGTTAAAAATCCCAGCACTATTCGAAAAGAGAAATGAGTCTCCTTCTCCCCATCCCCCTGGCTCCACCCTGGGATCTGTTATTCTGAAGTGCCCTGAGACTCCGTCTGGCATGGAGGGTGTCATATAAATCCAAGTTGTTGTTGTTATTATGGCACTGTATAAAATACAAGGATTATGTTATTATATTATCAGAATTAATTGACTGATAACTCCTCTGGTTCTTCCCACTCTGCAATCCAAACACAAGAACACACCATGAAAACAATGTTTCTCTACTTTCATCAATTGTCAAACCTAGGTGTTCCAAGAACAGATATTTAATGTAAAATCATAATAACATTTATGGGAATTTGAGAAGTATTTAAAATGAGTACCAGAAAAGACCATGGAATTGGAAATAGAATATACAGTGCCAAGATAGGCTCAACAGTGATCACAGCATTGTTAGGTTTAGAATACTTATGGAAAGGGACAAGGAACAATCAAAGGTGAAGGTACTCAACTGGAAGAGGGCTAATTTCAGTGAGTTAAAAAAAATCCTAGTCAAGATGGACTTGGAAAGAAAGTTTGACAGATAAAACAGCTAACGAGCAAGGAGTGGTGTAAGAGGATTGGAGGGTTGCAAATGTTACATCCCTGTACAAAAAGAGGCAGAAGGATAAACCCAGCAACTACAGGCCAGCCATCCTAAAATCAGTGGTGAGGAAACTAGAGACTATAACCTGGACAAATTAAATCTTCACTTAGAAAAATAAGGGTTAATAAAGGACGGATTTGTTAAAAGCAAATCGTGTCTAACAAACCTGATAGTTTTTTGATGAAGTAACGGAGAGGGTGGATAAAGGTAGTGCATTTGGTGTAGTTTATATGGATTTTCAAAAGGCGTTTGAAAAAGAGGCAAATAAAAGACTTATAATAATAATAATTATTATTATTAAGAGACTTGTAAGCAAATTAGAAGGCCACGGTATTAAAGGGACAGTGGCATTATGGATACCGAACTGGCTGGGAGTCAGAAAACAGAGTGGTGATGAATAGTTGTTTTTGTGAATGGAGGGAAGTGCACAGTGGTGTCCCTCATGGGTCAGTATTGGGACCACTGCTGTGTTTGGTCTATATAAATGACTTGGACTTGGGTATAGGGAGTAGAATTTCCGAGTCTGCAGATGATACAAAGCTGGGAAAAGTAATAAAGAGTGAGGAGGATATTAGTTGACTGCAAGAGGACATAGATAGACTTGTAAAATGGGCACACATGTGGCAGATGAAGTTTAATGTGGATAAATATAACATATAGCATTTTGGAAAAAAGAATAAGGAGATGCAGTATAAGCTAGATCAGTGGTTCCTAACCTATTTTTCCTGGACCCTAAATTAGCCACCAACAGGACCTCCCAACCATGTGACTGAAGTGAAGCTCAGCCAAAATAATATTTCTGTCTCTTTTGTGGACTCAGCACAACTTGTTAGTACGGTCTTTCATACAAATTGGTTGAAGGTGTCGCTTCGGGCACTTTTCAGCATCAAAAAAGCATTTTCAGCATTATAAAAAAAAAAAAAAAAAAATTCTGATGACCCTTCGTGACCCTACTGAGGACCCCCACAACCCTGATTTGGGTCGGGACCCAAGGTTGGGAACCACTGAGCTAGATGGTAGAATCTTAAAGGTGGTGAAGGAACAGAGAGATCTGGGTGTTCATACAAATAAATCTTTGAAAGTGGCTGGACAGATAGATAAAGCAGTTAAAAAAGCATTCGGGATGCTAGGCTTTATAAATAGGAGCATAGAATACAAAAGTCAGGAATTTATTATGGACCTTTATGAAACACTGGTCAGGCCTCAGCTGGAGTACTGTGTTCCCTTTTAGGCACCACACTTTAGGAAGGATGTCAAGACATCGGAGAGGGTGCAAAGGAGATTTACCAGGATGGTACCAGTTTTGAGCAACTTCAGTTATCAAGAGAGGCGAGAGAAACTGAGATTATTCTCCCTGGAGCAGAGGAGATTTAATAGAAGTTTTAAAAAAAATTATTGGGTGATTTGATAGGGTAAACAAGGAGAAAATATTTCCACTGGTGAGTGGGTCGGTAACCTGAGGACACAGGTTAGAGGAAAGAGAGGGGAGGTGAGAGAAATTTTTTCACACATTGAGTTGTTCAGGTATGGAATGCATTGCCTGAAAAGTGGTGGAAGCCAATTCGATAACAATTTTTTTAGAGAGAAGTAGATAGTTATTTGGGGAGGACAGATTTACAGGGATATGGGGAGAGACCGGGGGAGTGGGATTGATTTGGACAGCTCTTTTCAAAGAGCTGACACAGACACGATGGGCTGGATGGCCAGCTTCTGTGCTATATAATTCTACGATTCTATGAAAAGGTTGAATGCCATCCCCTTATGCTGAAATTTCTATCATGCTCTGTGGTCTGTTTTTTTGACAGATTTGGATGAAGGAAGAATATTGGTCCGAATTACAGGGAGGCCTAATTCCTATTTGGAATTATGCCATGGGAGCTTTGATATCCACCTGGAACGCCAGATGGGACCTCATATATGAATAATAAAGGCAGTGCTTTTGAATCAATACCTGCAGCCTGATGGATACATTCTTTGACCTTATCCCTGACCTTAGTGCAGTCCCATTACTCAATCCTCTTTAAAACCTTTAACACAGCAACTCAGTTTGGAGGGTTTTACATTTCAACTGCAAAAACAAGCCTCACTACTGGAGGCTTACCCCTTCTAAAATTCATCATAGATATACGCTTGAGAAATGACGTTAAGTAAAGTCTAACTTTATTACTGCATCCTTGTTATTACAAAGCACCCAGTATAATAAGCTTTTCCCCCCAGCTCCCAGCTTAAACTGCATTGAAGTTCATAAGGAGCTGGAACCTCAATGAGATGAGTCTGCGATATGAAAAACCATACTGCCAGTCTCTGTATGATTCTAATAATAAGACCTGACGGTAATAGCACTGCCGAGCTCTGCACCTACCCACTCTCTGATGTAATGGACAAGCCAGAGACCTTTATGTCAGTGCAGTCAGTCAGTGCATGAAAGAATTGGCTGTGTGTATTACAGTATCAATTTTGTATGAAGGTCCAGGTGGAGCTTTTCAAGGATTACTGACAACTTTTCAAATAACATTTGGCAGAGATTTTCCCAAATCTTTCTCTTTAGGCCTATTAGAAAATCTGAACTCATCACCCTTTGCAAAGCGAGTGACACTTGATTTTTTTTAAATTGTATTTGGTTTGAAAAGTTTGCTTTCGATCAGATGCTACATCTGAAAATGTTCTATTCCCAATGTGACTCCTGGGGGGGAAAAGGAGCTGCCTGTAGTACAATGATTACGTATTCAGATCCTTTCGTTGGAGATTTACAAGATATACCTTTAATCTGGTGGTTAAGTGGTATCTTTGTGAAGATTCTTCAGTCCTTTTACACAGGTGCCATTAAACTCCATTACCATTTATACAGAATGAAATCGCAATAGTCAGTAAAAAAAAAGTCAGTAAATAATCTTTATATTTGGTATAATGTACAGGTAGACCCCGCTTACCGAACGCCCGGTTACCGAAACTTCACTGTAACGAGGGTTTGTATTTGTATCTCGTATGCGCTTAGCGAAGGCTGTGTTCGCTGTAGCGAAAGTTAAAATCTCGGTCGCTTCTCATCTCCCGGCTGCCCCGCAACACACGCTTGGTCTCAGCCGATGAAGCTACATACACTTACTTCAGTATGCCACCTAAACTCCCATTAGCAACATCACCAACCCCATCGAAGAAAAGGAAGTCCATCACGTTGGAAATGAAGATGGATCAAAGACCAGAACAAACTCCATTGCCCCCTCTCCGCTAGTATAGTCCAAGAGAAGGCCCGTACAGTATGGGAGGAGCTTAAGAGTCAGGATGCTAGGCAACTATATGACACTACTTGGAAAAAGCCAGGGGAGACTTTCGCCGCTAGCAACGGGTGGCTTGATCGTTTTCGAAAGCGATACAAGCTACATTCTATCAAGATGTGCGGGAAAGCTACTAGTGTGGATGTTGCTGCTGCCGAACGTTATCCAGATGAACTTAGAAAAATCATTAAGGAGGGAGGTTATACACCACAACAAATTTTCAACTTCGATGAAGCAGGGCTTAATTGGAAAAAGTTACCTGAGAAGACCTACATCTCCATAAATGAGAAATCGGCCCCTGGAAAGCTTACAACTGAAGAAGTTCAGGATTTAATGAAGGAACAGACAGCTGAGGCTGATGATTTATGTGAGGAGCCTAAGATTCTTAGTTTGAACCTTTTGAAAGCTTTTCTTTTGAAAATAGACAAAGCAATTAATATTTGCAAAGACAATGATCCTGAAATGGATCGTAGCATTAAGGTTGCCCGTGGCATCAAGCAAACTATTCACTGCTACCAAGAATTGTATGAAGAAAAGAAAAAAAACTGTCAACAGTCTTCTAAAGACAATTTCTTTAAGCCGACATCGTCCAAAGAACCAGTACCAAGTACATCCGCTGACTATACAGAACCTATTGCTTTCTCACCAGATTCTCCAGCCTCCTACTCCAGCAACAATTAAAACGAAGACCTCCTCCCTATTCCTCACCTCATCTTATTACTGGTGGTATGGGGAACTTTTGTTTCGTTACTGTATTGTGTTAAAAATTTACTAAATAAAATACTGTTCAGGTAAACAAAACAAACATTTTCATCTTGTATTCTTTCATCTTTCATCTTTTCATCTTGTAATTAAAGTATTGCAGCCTTCAATAGCAGTTCTATTTACCTTATGCCTTCGCTAGTACACCGCAAATGTTAGCACTTGGCACTGTTGGGAACGAAACTGATTTTTTTCACATACGGAAACACAGTAGGGACCTCCCACCCGCTTAACGAAATTCTCGCTTTATGAGGAGTTTCGAAGTCCCTAACCTCTTCATTAAGCGGGGTCTACCTGTATTTCATGGCAGGAGGATGTTCTAAGATGCTTCACAGAATCCATTCACTCCCTGGCACCTCCCCACCTTTCTGACCTCCTCACTCCACAATCCACCACCTGACATTTCTGCTCGACTGGCCCAGGCCTCCTACTTGTCCTTCACACCCTTCCCTCCACCATTGGAGATTGCGTTTTCAGCCATGATGCCCCAAAACTCTTGAACACTCTCTCTCAATACCTCTGCCTTTCCCCCTTTCTCCCCTTTTTCAAGTCCCACCTGAAAACCTTCCTTTTTGACAATGCTTATGTTCAACTTCTCCTGGTACCATCTTGGTAAATCTCCTCTGCACCCTTTCCAATGCTTTAATATCCTTCCTAAAGTATGGTGACCAGAATTGTACACAGTACTCCAGCTGAGGCCTAACCAAAGTCTTATACAGGTTAATCAGCGCTTCCTGACTTTTGTATCCCATACCCCTGTTTATAAAGCCTAGTATACCATATGCCTTTTTAACGGCTTTGTCTACCTGTCCTGCCACTTTCAAAGAGTCACTAACACAAATCTGTGTTAGATTTGTTCTCTGTTCCTTCACATGCTTTAAAATTGTGCTATCTAGCCTATATTGCGTCCCCTCATTTCTTCTCCCAAAGTGCATCACCTCACACTTCTCTGTATTAAACTTCATCTGCCATGTGTCTGCCCACTTTACTATTTTATTTATTTCCTCTTGCAGATGGCTACTATCCTCCTCACTATTTACTATTCTCCCTAACTTAGTATCATCTGCAAATTTGGAAACCGTACTTCCTAAACCCAAATCATTAATGTATATTAAAAAGAGCAGTGGTCCCAAAACTGATCCCTGGGGGAACGCCACTGCACACTTCCCTCCAGTCTGAAAAGCAGTCTCTTACCACAATGCTTTCTGTCTCGCAGCCAGTTGTGGATCCACGCTACCACTGTCCCTTTACTGCCGTGGGCCTCTATTTTCCTAATAAGCTTCTCATGCGGCACTTTGTCAAATGCCTTTTGAAAGTCCATGTAAACTGCCCTCGTCCACCCATTCTGTTACATTGTTGAAATGTTTTTATCAGATTTGTAAGGCAAGATTTGCATATAGCAAATCCATGCTGGCTGTCCTTTATCAGCCTATATTTTTCTAAGTGAAGATCTATCTTGTTCCTGATTATAGACTCTAGACGTTGCTCACTATTGACTGGCCTGTAGTTCCCAGGTTTGTCCTTATGCCCCTTTTTGTACAGGGGAGTAACATTAGCAACCCTCCAGTCCTCTGGTACCACCCCTGTGTCCAAGGAAAATTGAAAGATTGTAGCTAGAGACTCTGCTATTTGCTCCCGTACTTCCCTTAGTAACCTAGGATGCATCCCATCCGGACCAGGCGACTTATCTACCTTGAACGCGTCAACCTTTTTAGTATTCCTCTCTGGTTATGCTTATCTTATCCATTTCTACTACACTCTCCTCCAATACTGTGACATTGGCTGCATCTTCTTCTCTTGTGAAGATAGAGGCAAAGTACTCATTCAGTACATCAGCCATGCTCTCCACCTCCACAATAAGATTTCCTCCTTGGTCCCTTATTGGCCCCACCCTACCCTTGACGAATCTTTTACCCTTAATATGTTTGTAAAATACCTTAAGAGTCCCTTTAATGTTACCTGCTAATTGTTTCTCATGCATTCTTTTTGCCCCTCTAACTTCCTTTTTTAGTTCTCTCCTGCACTTCCTATATTCCGATTAGTTGACCTCTGTATTCAGGGCCTGATACTTATCATAAGTCTCCTTTTTTTGCTTTATTTTCACCCCAATTGCCCTAGTCATCCAGGGAGGTTTGGATGCCCTATATTTTACCTTTGTTGGAATGTTTCTAACCTGTGCCCGAATTATCTCTTCCTTGAAGACTGCCCACTGCTTGTTAGCCATTTTACCTGCCAATTTTTCTTTCCAGTCCACCTTGGCTAGGTCCTGCTTTAGCTCACTGAAATTAGCCTTCTTCCAGTTGAGTGTCTTCAACTTTGAGTGATCCTTATCCCTTTCCATAATTACACTGAACCTAATGATATTGTGATCATTATTCCCTAGGTGCTCACCTACAGAAACCTGCTCTACTTGCCCCATCTCATTCGCCAAAACTAGATGCAGAACTGCTTCCTTCCTTTTTGTCTGGAAACATTTTGATCGAGAAAGCTGTCCTGTACACATTTCAGGAATTCTTCTCCCTCCTCGCCCTTTACACTACTGTTCTGCCAGTTGATGTCAGGATAATTAAAGTCACCCAATATCACTACTCTATTAGCTCTGCATCTTTCTAAAATCTGCTTGCAGATCGCTCGTCTATCTCCTTCCTGCTATTTGTTGGTCTATAGTATACCCCTAACAGTGTAACTGCTCCTTTTTTGTTCCTCAACTCCAACCAAATAGATTCGGTTTTCAGGCCTTCTTCCACCTTGATCCTTTCTAAGACTGTAACCGAGTCCTTAATTAATATTGCCATCCCCCCTCCTTTTCTCCCTTCTCTATCCCTCCTGAGTACATTATAACCAGGAATGTTCAGTTCCCATTCCTGCCCTTCCTTGATCCAGGTCTTTGTTGGTGCTACCACATCATATCCTCTTGCAGCAACTTGAGCCTGCAGCAAAGATATTTGTTAAAACATACTTTTGCACCAACCATCTTGAGTTTGTGGCTGTTGGGGGACATTAGGTGCTCCTTGCTCCTGGAGCTTCCCCATGTCCTCGCCCTGCCTGCCCCACCATCAGAGATGAGGCCTTCAGCTTTTCTGCCCCCACCATCTGGAATCCATCCTGGAATCCTTCTGCCTCCCCCTCTTCTACCTCCCCCCACCCCACCGACTCTTTCAAGTCCCATCTCAAGATCTTCCTCTTTGACTGTGTCTCTGCCCTCTCTCCCATCACCATCAGCCTATCCTTCACTCCTTTTAATTCCAGCCCCCATTCTAGGTTGCAAACGCTTGAATTTTCAGTGACCTGCGACAGCCTTCAAACCAGAAAAGTGTAATATAATATAAATGTAATTCATTGTTGGAGCTGAGGGATTTAATGATTTTGTCCATAGTTAAGATTACAAGATCACAAGGTTGGTTCAGATGAAGAAGTTACTTTGGTTCAATTGATTTGATACCTACAGAACAATAAGCTACCATCCTCCCATCACAGCATCAAATCCTTTTTATAAACAAATCCAGTACCCTGGCCACAAGAACCCTTCCTGATAACCTGTTACAGTTGTTAATTACCACTGAGTAAAAAAAAACTTCCTGGTGTCAGTCCTGAAATTGCCCTTTGAAACTCTAAATCTATGTCATCTTGTTCTACTGTCTTTGTGCATCCAAACATATAGTGTTTAGGTTTGCTTATTCCATCAAATTTAAAATGTTCTACCTCTCTGTAAGATTCTCACTTTCAGTCTCCTTTCTAAATTGAAAAGCCCTACCTTGTCCAATGTTTGCTTATAGCAGTTGAGTAGTGTTGAATGGTGGTGTCAAAGTGAATATGAATGTCATATAGAGCAATGAAATCTGTCATAGTGAACAATAGAAGAACTCTTTCCAGCTTACAGGAATTACCAGAAGATTCACTCAGAAGAACTTGTTGCACTTAACATAAGGTTGATCCCAAAACAAGAAGTTGCAGAAATACTTAAGCAAGTAATTGCTGTAAAGAGTTACTTCTTAGCGCTCCCGACAACTTCAGCAGTACTCCAAGCTCTACTTTGTCACTGTCAGCAGCCAATGGGCCTTCCTCCGTGGGGAAATAAAAGTGTACTAAACCTGGATATCTGCTATGGACTGGGAAATTTTTTCAAATCCCTGTTGTGAGATAATAGGAGCAATCGTCACTACCCTTTGTCATAATGATCACTATTCTATTGCATTAATCTGTACCCTACTAAACCATACCAATAACACGGTGCTTGTCATTTAAACAGAGAAACCATGTACCGTAATAAGGTACAGCTTGTCGGCTTTGGAAAGAGATGTCTCTGAGGAGATCTTGTAGAGATACAGTATATAAGATGCTGAATGGAATTGAGAAAGTAAAGCCTGAACAACACTGTCAGGCATGCTAAGTCACAAAGACAAGTGATCACAGGTTCAGAGTTGTGAAAGGAAAGTTTAAGACAGGCACAAGGTTGCGTTTCTTTACACAAATGGCAATCAATAGCTGGAAATGGTTACTGCGAAGGATGAGATCAAATAGGCTGAAAGGTGCTGCTTTATTTTTACCTATTTGGGGTATAATTTTTTGTTGCTTAAAAATCTGTATGTAGATTTTTTTGAAATTTTGTACAACTGTATTGGCATTTGTGATTTTGCTAAATGTCATTTCCAATATCTAGAAGGATTTCATTAAAGATAGTTCAATTAAATTAAAGGATAAGGGGATACTTTTAATTAAAAATACACTCTTTCAAGTCAATACAACTGGTTGTATTGTGCCCATCATATAGGGCAGCATCTCTAAGCACTCAACTGTGGGAACATGCTAAAGCATCTCCTTCCATTTTGGAGATCTTTACATTTTTAATACTTTTTGCTATATTGAAGATTTGTCTATATTCTAACAGCAAATAGCTACACAGGTGAAATCAGTGACTCCAAACACCCACAAAAATCAACTTCCTTTTTGGGGGCTTTACACTCAACAGCTATTAACACCTAGGAACTTGCATGAGAATAGGGTGCTTATTTGCAGGATTTAGCCAATCTTAGTCAATTCAGTACTTTTGGGTGCACAATAGACTAGTTAGTTAGGGTTTGCAATCTTAATTGTCTCCCAGGGATCCCTGGAAGAAAGTGAATGCAAGTAGACTGAGAGTCCGAGAGGAAAGATCTGAAATGGCAAGTCTCCATGGGCTGCACTCCAATTGAGCACAATTAAACGTGCAATTAAACGTCAACAAGATGGAAGCCATATTCTTTGGCCCCCGTTCTGTCCCACAGATCCTGCCTAATCCATCTGACCTGTCCTTAAAACTATCCGAACCCTTACACAACTTAGGCATCAGTTTCGATCCCCAGTTATCCTTCCTTCCCCACATCCAATCCCTCACTAGTACCACTTTCTTCCATCTCCACCACATGGCCTGTCTCTGCCAATACCACACTCGAAAAGCTGCCGAGAAACCCTGGGCCATGCCTTTGCCACCTCTCGGCTGGACTACTCCAATTCCCTACTCACTGATCTTTCCTCCTTCACCATTCACGAAATTCAGCTCATCCAAAACGTCCCACATTCTTCACGATCCTCACTCTTGGGGTTAAATCCCTCTACTCCTTGGCACACCCTACCTCTGTAACCTCCTCTCTCCTTACAGGAGTACTGCCTCCTCCGCTCTACAGGATGCAGCCTCTTCCTTGTCCCACAAATCCTCCACTCCACCATCAGTAGCTGTGCTTTCAGCCACTACGCCCCAAAACTTTGGAACTCTCTCCCTCAGCCCCTTTGCCTCACCACCTCACTTTCCCATCTTCAGGTTGCTCCTGAAGACCTTACTCTTCAACTGTGCTTATGGCTACCTTCCTCCTCCCCCTGTCTCAATCTCAGGCTCTGCCACTGCGACCCGCTTTGAGGTGCCGCCCAGCATGGAGGGAGCTATATAAATGCTAGTTGGTGTTGTTGCTACACTCGAGTATTGATCTCTATAGTCAGTGCAGCTTTAGTGCAGAGAAATCCTGAAAAATATACCTCTCCTATTGATCCCGGAACAGTAGATATTGGTCAGAATTGGAGTGAGGGAGGGCAAGCCAAGAATCCATTAATCTTATCTGGAGATCATGATCTTAACCTAATCGACAAAACAAATGATTTGGGCTCAGTCTTGAGACTGCTGAAACAGGACACCAATGTAATTCTATAAAAAATGAAGCAATTCTCAAATGACGTCTCCGGGATCTAAGTTCAAATAGTGGTTCAGGCATTAATGGTCAACAATGACAGCGTCTTTTTTAAACAAGGGGCAATCGAATCATGGATGCTGCTGTTCACTATCCAGTCACTTCTGCTGGAAAATGCATTAAACCCTGTAAAGTGTAACTCAGTGGTTAGAGCACTCGCCTTACATGCAAGAGACCTGGGTTTGATCCCAGTCAGGGTGAAACCTTGGGCGAGTTTCCTTAATTCACACGCTTAATAATAATCCTTTTTTAAAAAGAATTGGTCATTTCAACCACGACTGTTTGTGGGATACTGCTGTTTGCAATTGGCTACCATGTTTCACCCACATATATACAGTCAGTTCACTTTACAGTATATTCTGTGAAGTGCTTTGAGATGTCTAGAAGACTTGAAAAGCGCTGTATCAAATACAAGGATTATTATTGGTTGCAGGCAAGTGCAAGAAAAGATCCTGTGGAATCATACACTAATAGGAGGTACCTCACACAGGTATAGCAGTCAGTGACTAGTGGACATAAATAGAAGGTATAATATTATAATAAGAATCCTTGCATTTGATATAGCTCCACATCAAGTCTTCGAGACGTCTCAAAGTGCTTTGCAGAATATACTGCAAAGTGAATTGACTATACATTTTGTGGGCAACCAGTCTTGGATTGAGTTACCAAATTATTATTATTTTATTAAGGAATTATTACCCTGGAAAAGGATCGACTAATAACTGGGTTCCTACTTACTACTGCACTAGATAAACAGAGGGATGTGGAGGAAGGAAACTTGCCCAATGTTTTGCTCTGCTGGGAATCGAAACCAGGGCTCTCACTTGTGAGTTGAGCGCTCTAACCTATGAGCTACAGGACTCCAATAAGCAGATGATAGCCACAATATAACAACAAAATTACATTTATAGATCTAGTCACTATAGTAAATATAGTCACAAGAAGAGTGAAAGGAGAGCACAGTAGGTTTTTCACCCATAGATTTGTAGGAATGTGGAATGCCCTGCCCAGGAAGATGGTAGAGCCAAAGTCCATTGTGGATTTCAGTATGGAAGTAGATGAGTATATGAAAATTAAAACTTGAAGAGTATGGATACAGGGCTGGGCAGTGAGATTGAATGAATTGATTGCACTACACATTTCTGTGATTCTATGCAGGTACGAAGGGGTGAAAATTGGATATGAAAAAAAAGTTGGATTGTTTTGTGTTTTAAACCAATTCCCTGCTGTAGCATTATTCGTACTTCCTAACAATGCCCCAAAGCTTTTTATGCAATATTTATACATCTTTAAGGTGCTGAGAATTGGGTGGGGGAAATAACCCCAATTTTATAAGAATTAGTGTTCAGGTTTGCAAAGGAAAGTAGGTATAGCTCATTCTATTATTCTGTTCAATAATTCTACGATATGGTGTAGGCAAAACCTATGAATAATTTCTGTTTCCTGAAATATCTCAGGAAATAATTGGTCACCTGCATCATGTGTAGTTGTGCTAGTTCCGTACTTCAGAGATTTTTGTCATTGTATTACATTAAAAAAATCCAGATTAGAACAGAAATTATCTGAAATATAATAATCCCTGCACTTGAAATAGAGTAGTGCTCTATTGCGTCTCAAAGGCATATCAAAGCGATTCACTGGATGCATAATAAAATGGATTGACTGTGTATGTTGTGGGCGAAACACAGCTGCCAGTTTGCCCTCAGCAATGTCCCACAAACAGCCATGGAGTGAGTGACCTATTTTATTTGGGCTTTATTGATTAGGACACTAGAAGAAACTCTCCACTCTTTTCGAGTCATGGGATTTATAATGTCCACGTGAAGTAGTAGACAGAATCTTGGTTAACATCCCAACCGAAGGATTGCACCTTCAAAAATGCACCTCATAATAATATTAATTCTTGCATTTGGAATAACCCCTTTCACATCCAGAGAATGCCCCAAGGCTTGTTACAGAAGTGAATCCAACAGCCCAATTGAGTAGCACCTTTCGCATACAATGGTGACTCTGAGCACTTAGTCATTGTGCCAGATAAACTAAAGCCAGTTTTGGTTTTATGCTGGTCCTAATTTGGACATGTTACAGCACAAAATCAATATGTGCTTCAACTTGCACCATTCAGCATTATCTCTGAATTTACTTATTTTTGCTTTTGCTTAAAAATAATAGAGAATATTATTATTTTTCTAGACCCTACTGCACAATAATCAAACCCTGCTTCTAAACAGTTATTGCTTGGTGATGTTACAAGGAAGCGATGTATTATGAATGAGGCCAGATTAAACAATAGAACGTGAATTGATAATTATAATGCTGAATTAAATCTGTGGGGGGCATCTCAAATGAGGGAAATGGTCTATGGAGGATTCCAGATGACAGCTTTCTTACAGAAATATCTTAATCAAGCAAATTGCCTCGGAGGGCCACGAAATATGGATTAAGTGGAAGTATAATCGGATTTTGGGGTCCCAACATGTATGTAGAAAACAGTAGGACATTGTTGATCAACTGTTTGAAAACAGAAATGAGAGACTGGAATGTATAGCTTCCCTGCTACGTAAAGACAGAAGGATTGAGCATCATGGGTTCAAGCTCATGCCTCTGCTGAGTGTGTGATGGAGCCAGATTTCAGAATATTCATTGAGCTGAAGGACCAAATTTCCACAAGGACAAGCCAGAGGAATCCTATTTAACAGCAGTCACAGATGACACAATAATGTTTCGTTCAGCTTTAAAAAAAAATCAAACAATTTTAGATCTGTATAAAATCAATGTTTTCTTATCCAGTTTTCCCCTCTCTCCTGAAGCTATTTGCTATCTTTTTCAGTATGATGTTCACTGTTACTAGTTGTTCTCTTGGACCTTGCCCAAATGGCCATTATTCATTTGTGTGCTTTAACAGTGAGTTTCCTCAGGACTCAGACTGAGGTTGATCGTGTCCTCATTCAATGTCCACACACACACAATGTCCAGCAGTCAAAGAGAATCATAGAAGATATAGCTCAGAAATAGGCCATTCAGTGACTGTCTGCCTGATACTCCACATGAGTGGCTATCCTAGATTCTATCCCTAGTCCCTAGTCCTTGTCACTCTCTGCATCCAAGAGTTTTTCATAATCTCTGTTTTGGACCTCTCAGTTCTGGTTTTAAAGCCATGTCCTGTTGTTCTGGCTGACCATTCAATGTAATCTTTCCCTATCAGCCAGATACTCAATAGCAGTCGAGAGGAGGAAAACTGATATTCTTCTCTTTAACCCAGGGAACTGAAATATTGTAGAGCCCAATTATCAAATACAATTTACCATTATATCACACCGTTTCCAACTGGAGGATATCTCAAAGTGTTTATTGCTTGAATTTAGCTCAGCAAATTCCACAGAGATAGGGATTTAAACCTGTGAGCTGCAGCTCTGTACGGTTAATGTAGCACTGGGCGGTGCCTTTACCGATAGGTACCATTGGGAACATGTTATGAAACACGTCATGAAATACTGCAAACTTTTCCTATGTGGTTTTATGTAAACATCTTGACTGTTTGAGGAAGCAAATAGGAAATACTCCAATTTGAGCTAAACAAGTTACAGTGGCTATACAGAGCTAAAATGTATTGAACCTGGGATCACTCAAACCTACTTGAATGATGACTAATTCCAATAATAGTTATTGAGACAACCAGGGGAGACTTCAACTAATTTTTAATAATCAATCTGTCCGTCTATTTCAAGAAATGATGTTGCTTTTTGTCTGAATAGTGCACTCGGCGAAACCTGATTTAAGATCAGACTCTTGAAGTGCTCTGCTGGGAGAGCAATTATTGAGATATATTTGGAAATGGCTCTGATTATACAGAGAATCAGACTGTTCATCCACTTGTTCTCTATTCTATGCTTCTGATTTATTGGTAACTAATGATTTAAGGGCTGTTGTACCATGTACTTGCTCAGAGACTCATATTAGTAGCATTTCGTGGAATACATTTCACTTGATTGGAAATATATATTTTTTAAACTTTATTAAACTGGTATAAATCTGAAGGTTAGTTTGTAATTCCGCAGCCTGGTGTGAAAATGAGCCATGCAGGTTTGGAAAACGCAGGTTTAATCCTCAATCTGTATCAAATCCATTTATCTCTGATAGCCAGTAGTTGGCTCACAAAAATTTGGCCTCAGTTGCTCTAGGCTAGGAAAAGGAGGAAGGAGAAGTGGATGCGGTTAGCATTAGTTGGGGGACGGAGATACAAAATCAATAAGGGTTCTCATTCCCCAATACTATCTAATGATTCCTGCTTGAAAGTGCATGACCCTGGATGTTGGTAGACACAGGATATAGGCCTGACTGCAATAACTCCCACAGTCAAATAGCCTACAACACTTATTATCTAGGCTTATACTAGTTTGGTAAGGATCAGCCAACAGCAGATGCCATGGAGCAAGCTGAAAGTTCTAACCAAAGGCTTCTAAATGAGTTCAATCCTCCTGTCTCTGCTTACTTGTACTGTACTCATAAACCCATCAAACTGATGGAAAATGTTTCAATTTAAACTTGACCATAACCTAAGATTTGTCTGTACTGGTCATTCATGACCTCACGACAACATTTTTAAATCAGTCAGGTGTCTGACTCAAATGGACATCCATCACCATGCTGAGGATCATCCAAACTGGATCATGTATGCCACCTAATCATACCATTTTTGCAACATCTGAAAAGGAATATGCATTCTCTCTGTTAAGGAATGCACTCCACTTACCATATACCTAATTTAATAATAATAATAATCCTTGCATTTGATATTGCACCTTATCACATCTTCGAGATATCTCTAAGCGCTTCACAGAATATACTGTCAAGTGAATTGACTGTATATTTTGTAGAAACGCGGCAGCCAATTTTGCACAGCAGTGTCCCACAAACAGCCCTCGATCAACATGACCAATTTTTTAAATTTTGTTAGGGATTATTCTTAGGCGTGTGGAGTAAGGAAACTTGACCAAAGTTTCACACTGCCTGGAATCGAACCCAGGTCTTTCGCTTGTAAGGCAAGTGGTTTAACCACTGAGCTACATGGCTCCACAAAGTTTTCGGTACAGGTTTACAAGGGCCAAGGCATGGGAACCTCAGAGTGTGTGTTGGGGTATTGCTGGAGCTTAACCAATTAAAACCATATAGCTTACCAATGAGAACTCTGCTTGTCCAGCTAATAACACCCATATCAGTTAGGGCTTTAGGTTGGAGGGTTAAGAAGAGTGACTGTCCTATTGGCTGAGGAACAGAACTATCAAGACCATCACAGAAGATTGGCTCAATTCCATTATTCTGTTGCCAATTATGTCATCTTGGAACCATATTAGCAAGTACAAGGAGCTCCTTGTGAGCTTTCAGGTAAGCAGCACAACTGAGCATGAAACCGTGAGAACATCTGCAGCATCCTCCACAGCTTGGACATACATCCCAATCTATTAACAACAACAACAACAAAATTACACTTGTATAGCACCTTTCACATCATGGTTTCAGACTCGAGCTAGGGACAGGGAGGGTGGGGGGAAAGGGGGGGATTTGGAATAACCGATGGGACCGTCGAAGAAGAGGGTAAATGATAGTTCAACCAGTTGGAAGTGTGGAGCGTGGAGCGTGAGCAATAGCTGCTTACCTCTCTGTAAACCATTCAAAGTGGGTACCATGCCCTGGATATACAAACATCACCAATGCTAGTGGCATTGCATTAGAATGTGGACTACTGTATTTTCGACTAATTGATGATGTTTGACCTTAAAGGGAGACCTACAATTTTAGTTTTTAGATTGATCACTTGATTGTTTTATTGTGATGGGCCATTATTAATACAAACTAATAAAGGGCAGTACTGTATTCTTTAGCTACAACTGTACATGCGAGTAGTCAAAGTTATTTAAAGCTGCCTGAGTGAAAGAGGTAAAAGTATGTGGAACAGTTTATATAAAGGATTAGATTAATCATTACATTTGCAGTATCTATTGGCATTGTTAGCATGTTGCACTAATCAAAAATGTGGCTTGATCATGTAAGTAAAAAAATATTTTTATATATATTTACGCCCCATTTCCTCCTTTATAACACTTAGGTTCTGACACAGTGTAGCAGCCCTCCTCTGGGGAAATACATCTTCAACCTGCAAGTTCTGCTTCAAGGCCATCAACTAAGCGAACTTGTCTAATTGACATTAGTTATACATATTTATACAGAATGATATGATATGGCAAGTTATACATGGGCCAACTAGTCTGAGCTGGGGATTATACTCAACACTAAACCCATTCGTCTGATTTTCCCCAGCAATTCCTGTATTAAATCAGTGAGTCTAGAAATAAGGTAAGAATGTGGAATGCACTGGCCCAGAAGGCCATTAAAACAGAGTTGATTGAGGTCTTTTAGAGGGAGATGAGAGGTCTCAGGAAGCAAGATGGCACAGCGATATAGAGAAATAGTGGGGAACTGGAATTCAAATATAAAGAGTTGCCATGATAATAATAATACTAATAATTCTTGCATTTGATATAGCACTTCACATGTCTTCTAGACATCTCAACCCACTTCACAGAATATGCTGTAAAGTGAATTGGCTGTATATTTGTGGGCAAAACACGGCAGCCAATTGTGCACAGCAGTGTCCCACAAACAGTCGTGGATTAAAATTAAAAATATATTTTTTTTAGTCAGATTATTATCAGGCACACTGAGTAAGACAACTTGCCCAAGGTTTTGCACTACCTGGAATTGAACCGAGGTCTTTTGGTTGCAAGGCGAGTGCTCTAACCACTGAGCTACAGGACTCCATGATCCTACACAATGGCAAAGCAGATTATATTGGAAAGGTTCAATGCCTATGCCTGTTCCTATTTTCATACAAACCAGAAATTTTAGCACAGCATGATGCTATTCAATCCGAAATTACACCATCCTACCTATATTTCTAAATTAGCCCAGCCTACCGATATTTCAAAATAAGTCCATCCTGCCTGTATTTTTAGATAACACTATCCTAATCATATTAGTAAATTACCCTATTGTACCTGACAAAAGCAAGGATTATTATTTTACTCCATTCTAACTGTACTACTAAATTACCCCTGTTTTCCAAACCAAGGTCACTGCACTTCACAATAAAAGCATGTGAAGCACTTTTGCACATCTTGATGAAGTGATAAGGCATCATATCATTATTTATCATTAGTTATGGCCATTGTTTATATCATCTGCCTTTGAGAATATTTTACCTACTTTGAAAAAAAATGAAAAACTGTAAAATCATGACTGTTTCATATATATAATAAACTCAGAAATACAAAAAAAAGCTTGTTTGTAGAAGAATTATTTAAACAAACGTCATACAAACTAAAAGCAACAGAGGCTACCCTAGTAGAACAGGATGTGGCAGCACATTAGCAATTAGTAAGTAAGAGTTGGGGATCGTGACAACGTTAAGAGGGGAAAAAAATGTCAGTGTTATCTCAAAAAGCCTAAGTGCACATTCACACATCAGTAGGTTCTGTATGGTTAAGGGTAGTCACAATTACAGGTAATGTGGAGTTGTCATTCAACTCTGCCCAGAGTTTGGTATTTGGTTCAGAGCAGAATTTAATGAAGCAATATACTTCTGGCAAGATTATCTAGGGCACAATGGCTATATTTGTATTCCTTCCATTTTATCACTGTACTGTAGCCAGTTTTATGTACTCTAATAAGAATGTATTCAGACAGGAAAACAGCAAACTTGGGGTTCAAGATTTGAAATTTATCTCTTTCTCATATTTTAAGCTGCTTTTTATGTTTTATCCTATTTTATTATTTTTTAAATCTATTAATGCAGGATTGGCTTATAATATTAATTATACAATAATAGTATAAAATGAAATAAACCATATATTTAACCAAATATCTAGAATGTGAAAGTGTCCCAAAATACTTCATCAGTAATTGATATTGAATGTAGTGATTTTGTTTTTGTAGGTAACACTCAGTTGAAAACTTGATATGAATAATAATAATCCTTGCATTTGATATATCAAATCTTCTAGTTGTTTCAAAGCGCTTCACAGAATATACTGTAAAGTGAATTGACTGTATATATGTGGACGAAATGCGGCAGCCAATTGCGCACAGCAGAATCCCACAAACAGTCATGGATTGAAATGACCACTTATTATTGGTTTTATTTGATTCATAGATTCATAGATTCATAGAATTTTACGGCACAAAAGGAGGCCATTCGGCCCATCTAGTCTGTGCTGGCTCTTTGAAAAGAGCGATTCAATCCCACTGCCCTGCCCGCTCCCCATAGCCTAATAGACCTGTTCTCCCTAAATAAAGATCTAATTCCCTTTTAAAAGTTGTTATCGAATCAGCCTCCACCACCTTTTCAGGCAATGCATTCCAGATTCGAACAACTCGCTGAGTGAAAAAAATTCTCCTCAGCTTCCCTCTACTTCACCTTGAAACTATTTTAAATCTGTGACCACGAGTCACAGATTCGCCCACGAGTAGAAATAGTTTTTCTCTATTTGCCCTGTTGAAACCCCTCATGATCTTATAAACCTCTATTAGGTCTCCCCTCAATCTTCTCTGCTCCAGAGAGAATAACCCTAGCTTATCTAGCCTCTCCTCATAGCTGAAGTCCCTCAATCCTGGCACCATCCTAGTAAATCTTCTTTGTACCCTTTCCAATGTCTTCACATCCTTTCTGTAGTGTGGTGACCAGAATTGAACACAGTATTCCAGCTGAGGCCTCACCAAAGTTTTATAGAGGTTAGTCAGCACTTCCTGACTTTTGTACTCTATACCCCTATTTATAAAGCCTAGTATCCCATATGCCTTCTTAACAGCCTTGTCTACCTGTCCTGCCACCTTCAACGAGTCACTAACACAAATCCCCAGGTCTCTCTGTTCCTTCACACCATTTAAAATTGTACTATCTAGCCTATATTGCCTCCCTTCATTTCTTCTCCCCAAATGCATCACCTCACACTTCTCTGCATTAAACTTCATCTGCCATGTGTCTGCCCACTTTACCAATTTGTCTATATCTTCTTGCAGATGGTTACTATCCTCCTCACTATTTACTATTCTCCCTAACTTAGTGTCATCTGCAAACTTGGAAACTGTACTCCGTACACCCAAGTCCAGATCATTGATGTAGATTACAAACAGCAATGGTCCCAAAACCGATCCCTGTGGCACACCACTGCTCACTTCCCTCCAGTCTGAAAAACAGCCGCTCACTACAACTCTCTGCTTTCTGTCTCGCAGCCAGTTGTGGATCCACTCTGCCACTGTCCCTTTTACGCCATGGGCCTTTAATTTCCTGATAAGTCTCTCATGTGGCACTTTGTCAAATGCCTTTTGAAAGTCCATGTAAACTACATCAACTGCGCTACCATTATCCACCCATTCCATTACCTTATCAAAAAATTCTATCAGATTTGTAAGGCAAGATTTGCCTTTAACAAATCTATGTTGACTGTCCTTTATTAGCCTATATCTTTCTAAGTGAAGATCTATCTTGTCCCTGATTATGGACTCTAGAAGTTTGCCCACTACCGACGTTAGACTGACTGGTCTGTAGTTACCAGGTTTGTCCTTCTGCCCCTTCTTATACAAGGGAGTAACATTAGCTATCCTCCAGTCCTCTGGCACGACCCCTGTGTCCAAGGAAGATTGAAAGATCGTGGCCAGAGTCCCTGCTATTTGCTCCCGTGCCTCCCTTAGTAACCTAGGGTGCATCCCATCTGGACCAGGTGACTTATCCACCTTGAGTGACGTCAACCTTTTTAGCACTTCCTCTCTGGTTATAATTATTCTATCCATTTCTCCTACCCTCTCCTCCAATACCATGGCATTGGCTGTATCCTTTTCTTTTGTGAAGACAGAGGCGAAGTACTCATTCAGTACATCAGCCATGCCCTCTGCCTCCACAATGAGATTTCCTCCTAGGTCCCTAATTGGCCCCACCCTATCCTTTGGAGGGATTATTATTAAGCATGTGGAGTAAGGAAACTTGCCCAAGGTTTCGCCCTGCCTGGAATTGAACTCAGGTCTCTTGTTTGTAAAGCGAATGTTCTAACCACTGAACTACAGGATGAATACATAGGGAGATGAGATTTATGATGTGGTCATTTATCATTTGTGATTCATTTTTAGCCATTATGGAGGAGGGGTTAGTAGGGTTGAAATGCTGCTCTACTCACCAGCTAACGTGTGGTGAAACCTGATGTAAAGGTGCGATCAGGGAAGCTTCTGCAACATGTTTGCTCCAAATCACTGCCTCACTGAACTCAGGGTATTTGGTTTTGCTGTCCCTGGTAAATATTTGTTCATCTTTAGTGGTGCCAGCAGGATAAAACATGTGCCGGTCCACAATTGATTTCAAAAGAGAATAAATATATATATTCAAAAGAAGCCAGGTTTAAATTTCCTCTCAGTTTTTCAAATGTAATATAAAAATGTAGAAACTAATCTGATTGTATGAACTCCATTATAAAAGTCAGGCATAGATGTGAGATCCAAACTGGAGCAATCCCTCTCTTTCCAATTACCACTTTGGTCACTTTAGGTTCTGGTTCACAGTGTTCATCTGCACAAGGATCTGCTCATTTTAAAGCAGAGAGCTTACATCCTCGGTTTGTTGGAAGTGCAGTTCATTTGATTAGGTGGCCGCATGCCTAATTAATAACTTATATGCACACTGCTGCAAGAAGAATGTACAGAAGTTGAAGGGACAGTGGTTTCATTAGGAACATAGAGCGCCTTTCATGTCAGGAAGACGTCCCAAGGCGCTGAACAGTTAGGTTGGGACCCGAGCGGGTGTGGGGGTGGTGGGGATGGGGGGCGGTCGGGGTAGGGGGAAGGAGAGTAGGAAAGGGGGGAGAGATACGAGAGGAGCAGAAGGCACGGTTGAAGTGGAAGGTCTTGAGACCAGCCTTGAAGGAGGAAAGGGAGGCTGAAAGCGTGGCCACCGATAGTAGGACAGTTTGGGCGGGGACATGGAGCATGCCAGAGCATGCTGATTGAAGGGGACGGGCAGGCTGATAGGGAGACAGTAGGTCAGAGAGATGGGCAGGGGCAAGGCCATGAATGGCCTTGAAAGTGAGGACAAGGATCCTGAATTCAATCTAAGAGAAAATTGCTCAAACCCTTTGTGATTTCCATATTTAAGCATGCTAACTGCAGGCCATTATATCAAACTGAGATTTTCCAGCTTCCTGTCCTCTTTCACCTATAATGTAACTTGACATAACTGTTACATGAACGTCGGTATCAGTACTTTGTTCTCTAGCACTGATTCCTTCATAGCCTGAAACTGAACCCTTATATTGTACAGCCAACTGCCATTAATTCCTACTCATAGACCATAAACTCAAGAGGACTCAGTTACTATGGTAACCCAGATCATTAAATCTGGACAGAACATGTTAAAGAAAATGCAACATATCTCCATTGATCACAAGAGGTTATTGGGGAGCACTTAACTTCATTGTGTCTCTAAAAATAAACTGATCATAGGTAATCTGATCAAAGATAGCCGGAAACCAAACTAACTTTCAATTACATCAAACTGAACAACGGCTCATTCTGTTACATGTCTGAGAAGTTGGAAATGTTCTCCCACTATGCTGAGGACAGATATCCGTAGAGTACCATTGGAAAAAACTCTGTGATTTGGGGCAGCAGCTGCTAGAATGTGTTACCTGGAGTCCAAGTTCATGGGACTGAACTGGCTCCAAAGTGGTATGTTTGGAATGGAATGTTTGAATCAAGCCAGCCCACTGTGGCGATCTTGGTAGTTCAGTTCTGAGCCAAGTGTATCTGCAGTCCTCCAGGGCAGTGCAGCTGACAGTACAGCCAGCCAGGCTCAACCGTAGGCAACCAGCAGGGCACACTAGTGACTGGCAACACTAGTAACTGGTTCTTCCCACTCAGTTCCTAGAACCATAGACAAGCATGGCACATAATAAGGCCATTTGGCCCAACACGTCTGTGGCAGCTCCTGAGCAAATCTTTTAGTTCAATTTACCAGCACTTTCCCCATAGCCCTGTAACTGACTCGTTTTTAAGTATCTGTCTAGTTCCTTTGTAAAGGCCAATATGGCTATTGCAAAGATGGCGGCGGAGGAGGGTTAGGCGCTGCCGCCGCCACAACTGCTGTCGCAACAGCCACCGAAACCGCTACCGAGATTTGGGCCGCTTGTACAGGATGCAGGATGCAGAGCTACACACGACACTGTGCGTCTGCAGGGAGCTGGGGTGGGTCTGCCTGGATACGAGCATTTCATTGTTGTCGTCAGCCATGGGCAAGGTGAACTCACTCGACGGCGATGTCTTCGAGCAATTTCCCAGCGAGGCCTTTCACCTGCTCCGGTGCTGTAAGCGGCGGATCATCTCGGAGATCTGGACGGCGATCGGACTGCTCCTGCTGCTGTGTGAACTGTCTAGGCACGCCGTGTCCGAGGCACCAGGGCTGTCACCATGTCGCTGGGTACACCCGCTGAGGAGCCGGTTAGTTTTTGGGCCTGCAATCACACTAGGCCCTGTTTTCCCACCATTTTGAAGATGGTCCAGGTGGGCGGCGAGAACAAGGAGCAGTTACTGGACTATTTGGGATTATTGATTGTTTTTGTTGTTAATATTATTGCTTTTGTTGTTTATTGTTGTTGATTTTATTGTTTATTGTTGTTGTTTGATCCCCCCTTGACCCCTGGCCTTCCCCCCCCCCCCCCCCCTCTTCTTTTTCCCTTACACCCTTTCCCCACTTTCTCTCCCCCTTTTCCCCTTCTCTCCCTCTTCCCTCTTGCCCCCCCCTTCTCCCTGATTTTGCCCCCCACCCACTTTTCCCTCCCTCTCTCCCTTGCCCCCACTTTCTCCCCACTTTTCCTATCTGATTGTTCCCCACCTTAGCCTCCCTCTCCCCCTTATCCTCTTTTCCCCCTTTCTCCCCTGGCCCCATTTCCACGATTGTTTGTGGAACACTGCTGTGCGCAATTTGGCTGCCGCGTTTCACCTACAAATATACAGTCAATTTTCCTACTTTCATTCCCCCAACCACGACCCCTCCTCTCCTGCTCTGGTCCCAACCTTGGGGCGTTGTTGTATTCTGTGAAGCGCTTTGAGATGTCGATAAGACGTGGAAAGCGCGATACAAACATAGGGATTATTATTATTATGGAGGGAGTAAGGAGTGGATTGAGGCTCGGGTGGGATAGAAAAACTGACACAGATTGTTTGAGGGAAATGATCAGTTTTCATGCTCTACAGTCTGTGTGTGTCTCAAAAACGTTATATCATTGATGATTCATTTGGTTAACCTTAAATTTTCCCTCCTTCCCTCCCAACTCTGGAATTTCCTTTATTTGTATAGTGCATTGAGGTATTTATCGTATACAAAAGGAGTTATATAAGTGTATGTTTTTGTTATGGCGTCCCGTGGCTTAAAGGTTAGTGCGCTCGCCTCACAAAGTGAGAGGACCTGGATATGACTCCGAGGGCTGGGTGAAACCTTAGGCACATTTCCTTACTTCACACGCCTCTTTTTACCCAGCAGTAAGTAGGAACCCGGTTGATAGTCGATTGGTGGATCACTTTGCAGCCAGGGATAATAATCCCTCAAAAATAATTGGTCACTCAATCCACGTTTATGGGACACTGCTGTGTGCAATTGGCTGATGTTTTGCCCACAAAATAATCAATTCACTTTATAGTATTTTCTGTGAAGCACTGAGACATTATCAATGACTTGATAATAATAATAATCCTTGCATTTGATATAATGCCTTATCACATCTTCTTGATGTCTAAAAATGCTTCACAGAATATACTGTAAAGTGAGTTGGCTCGTGGCAGTGCCTTCCACAACTCAGGCACTGGCAGTATCAACATCCACGGATAGACACTAGTCCACCTAGTCAACCCAGTCAGGAACCTGGGTATCTTGTTTGACCCTGAACTGTCCATTCTCCCCCATCTCCGTGCCATGACCAGCACTGCTTTCCACCACCTCTGCAACATTGCCCTTCTCCACCATCACTTCAGCCCTCAGGCCGCTGAAATCCTTACATATGTATTTGTTACCTCAAGGCTTGACAAGGCAACTCCCTCCTAATCGGCCTCCACAATTCTTCTGTCCACAAGCTGCAGATCATCCAAAACTCTGCAGCTGGTGTCCTCTCCTGCACCAGGCTCCGAGACCCCATCCGTCTGGTTCCACTGGCTCCCCATCTCTCAGTGGATCAAATTCAAGATCCTCATCTTCACCTTCAAGGCCTTCCATGGCCTTGCCCCATCCTACCCCTCTGATCTGCTAACTCCCCTATCAACCTGTCTGCTCCCTCCATTTGGCAGGCTCCAGCCTGCTTCATATCTCTCGCCTGACCCACCCTACTATCGGTGGCTGGGCTTTCAGCCTCTCTGCCTCTATGCTCTGGAACTCTATCCCACAATCCGTTTGCCTTGCTCCCTCCCTTGCCTCCTTCAAGGCTCTCAAGACCCTCCTTTTTGACTGTGCCTTCAGCTACCATCCTACCTCTCTGCCCTCCCTCATCCCAACCCTGCCCTCCCACTCCCCACCCCTGCCCTCCCTGACCCCTCACTGTTTAATGCCTTAGGATACCCTCCTGATGTGAAAAGCCCTCTACAAATGTAATTTTGTTGTTTTTGTATGTTCTGTGGGGGATATATCAAATGTAACAATTATTATTGTATTATTATTATTTCCTGACCTATCAATTTTAACGACTTCCTTTATATATTTTCACAGCTTCCTCTAACAACAACAACAATTTAAACTTATAAAGCGCCTTTCACGTCGGGAGGACGTCACAAGGTGCTGCACAGGAGGTGTGTGACCCGAGCTGGGAGGGGAGTGTTCGGGAAGGGGTGAAACACGTAGGGGAGGTCGAAAAATTCGGGGGGGAGCAAAAGGCACAGTCAAAGAGGAAAGTCTTCAAACCGGCCTTGAAAGAGGAAAGGGAAGAAACAAGGCGGAGGGATTGGGGGATGGAATTCCACAGGGTGGGAACGGAGAAACTGAAGGCCCGGCCTCCGATGGTGGGCGGTTCGGGCGGGGGGCTTGGAGCAGGCCAAGTCCTGCTGAACGGAGGGTCCGGGTCGGCTTATAGTCGGAGAGTAAATTGGTTAAATAGGGCGGGGCAAGGCCGTATAAGGCCTTGAAGGTGAGGACGAGGATCTTGAACTCGATCCTATGGAGGATGGGGAGCCAGTGGAGACGGGCGAGGGTGGGGGTTATGTGGTCGCGGAGGCGGGTGCGGGATAGTACACGGGCTGCAGAGTTTTGCATGACCTGCAACCTGTGAATGGAGGAGCTGGGGAGGTCGACGAGGAGAGAGTTTCCCTAGTCCAGCCATGAGGTGATGTACGCGTGCACGAGTGTTTCGGCAGTTGCGGAGCCTGGCAATGTTGTGTAGGTGGAAATAAGCGGTGCTGATCAAGGCACGGATGTGGGGGAGGAAGGAGAGTTTATGGTCGAACGTGATGCCAAGGTTCCTGACTGGCTTTGTGAGGTGGAGAGTACAGCCTTGGATGTTGAGGCTGGCAGCGCCCGATGTGCGGAGGCGCTGGCTTGAGCCAATCAGGAGGGCCTCGGTCTTGCTCACGTTCAATTGGAGGAAGTTGTCCCTCGTCCAGGACTCGATGTCAGACAGACATGCTGTCAGAACATCGATGGTCTTGGGGTTGAGGGATGAGGCGGAAAGGTACAGTTGGGTGTCGTCCGCATACATGTGGAAATTTACCCCATGTTTGCAGATGACATCGCCCAGCGGGAGCGTGTAAATGGTGAAAAGGAGGGAGCCAAAGACAGAGCCCTGGGGGACGCCATGAGAAACTGTGCGGGGGTTTGAAGAGAAACCGTTGGAAGATACAAAATGTAGGCGGTGGGTCAGGTAGGAATGGAACCAGTCAAGGACTGTGCCTCGAAGGTTGAGGTGGGAGGAAAGACGTTGGAGAAGGATGGTGTGATCGACCGTGTCGAATGCAGCAGACAGGTCAAGGAGGACGAGGAGGCAGAGGGAACTCTGGTCACAGGCGGTTAGGATGTCGTTTGTAACCTTAACCAGGGCAGTTTCCGTGCTGTGAGCAGGGCGGAAACCTGATTGGAGGGGTTCAAGGAGTGAGTGAGTTGAGAGGAAAGAGCAGAGCTGGGAGGCAACCACTCTTTCAAGGACCTTACATAAAAACGGGAGGTTGGAGATGGTTCGGTAGCTTGATGGCTGCGACGCATCAAGGGAGGGTTTTTTCAGGATAGGGGTGATGGTGGCTGTTTTAAGGGAGGTAGGGACGGTGCTTGAGGAGAGGGAAAGTTTGATGGTGTCAGAAATGAGCGGGGCCAAAAGGTGGAGCTGGGTGCGGAGGAGGGGGGTGGGGATGGGGTCTAGTGAACACGTGGTGGTCTCTTTTAACTGAGTGAAGCTGAGTGACCTGCTGTGAATTTACCAGTGGCTTTGTTTCAGATTTCCAACATCCCCTATTCCTATTTTACCGGACTTGTTCTTGTTTGGTACAAACGGAGGTTTGAGTAATCCAATTATAGTTTCAAAGATTTATTTAAAGAGTGATATACTGTTTCTCCCTGTTGACTCAGTTGGCAGCACTCGTTTGTGGATCAGAAAATTGAGGGTTCAAATTCCATGCCAAGACTTGTCCATTTCACCTAGCCTATAAAGAAGAGTTGAATTGTTGTTGAAGGTAGTATTATTTAAATAAGATTTTAAATCCTAAGTCTCTGTCTGCTTGGTCAGGTGGGCACTTAAGATATCATGACACTACTATGGAGAAGAACTGGGAGGTCCCATTATCTCGCCCTTATTGAAACTCACTAAAAAACAAATTACCCATTTATCTTGTTTGTTTGTTTTTGTGTTTGACATTGATTATATCAATTAGCTGCTGCATTTGGCAATGTCTAACAGTCATCACAATGTATGATGCTATGCGCATTTGGCTGCCGTGTTTCACCCACAAATATACAGTCAGTTCATTTACAGTATATTCTGTGAAGCACTTTGAGACGTCTAGAAGATATGAAAAGTACTATATCAAATGCAAGGATTATAATTATTATTCTGAGATGGTTTGATGGGATGAAGTGTTACTAAATTACAGTATTCATTTGTGGTGAAGGATTCAACTACTGGTGACAGAAGTTAAAAATTATAGAGAAGGGTGGGAAGTCAGGCAGAACATTTTTACACATCAAATGAGAGATTTGTGGAATAAGTTACCAGGGAAGGTTATTGAAGCAAATACTACAAATCGGTTCGAAAAGGCAATTAGCTGTATTTCTGGAGAGAGCAGGGATCGAGGGATAAAGCAGGTTGGTGAAGACTTTCTGCATCATTCACATCCTTAGAATAATCACTATCAAAAGTCTGCAATAAAATTTAACCTTTCACCATCTCTCCTTTTTGAAGAGAAAGTGAGCAGGGTCCCCTTGGAGCTCAGTTGTTTCCAATGTGAAATGCTCAGCAACAAAATGTTAGAATCAAGTAAACTCTGTAGCAGATTTAGTCATCTGATTCCTGGTTGTTCCCAGTACTCCAGGGCACTGCAGATGAGAAACCAGCCAACCTGATTCATTGGCAAGGCTTGAGCAGCAGGAATTCTTCTCACTCAGCTTCTGTTAAGCCTGCAAGCTAAAATCCTAGCCATTAGGGTGGTCTTAGCTGGAGATGAAGCATGAGGTTTGCCAAATAGTACTCTAAATGGTACGTTATGAGTTTAGTTGGTTAAACTCCAGCAGTACCCCCAACACTTTAGGGTCTCCAAGCCTTGCCAACCTATGCCTCATTCTCTCAGGAATTAGGTAAACATGGCCTATCCCTCCTGGGAAATTGTGCACAGTTCCGTCTGTGCACAATACATACGGAAATTTCTATGTGTCTGTGACATACATGTGGATCTCTCAGTTTGGTTTGGATATTCTTAAGCATGGTACAGTAATACATTTTTGCATGTATCAAATCTGACCACAAAAAATGCATTTCAAAAGTCACAGATGAAGGTTTTTCAGCCCATAAGGTTGAAAAATCCTTTCAGAAAACCTACTCTACTCTCTTTCCAATACAATGAGGAGCTGTTTCCAAAATGTGTTAAGAGTCATGCTCCTAATTAACCTACTGCAGTAGTTAATTATCCACTGTAAAAAGAAATAATTCATGGTAATGGTCCATTGCATATCTGAAAGTACTTCAATAGACTTGATTCTCCCACCTCTTTATCCCAACAACAATCTCCCAGTCAGCCATCTGCATTGTATTGCCAGGTGAGTGCTGAACTAGTTATTAGCTTCCTTGTCAATGTGTGTTGTATTTGTGTGGTGTGTTTGTGGGAGTAGGAGGGAGAAGCTGCTTTCTGATTAACACGAGATTGAACCAATGATCAGTATCAGCCGATGCGTTTGTTACTATCATTGATGAAATGCCAATCAAATAAATTTAGGCTGTTTACTAAGTTGACAATAAGAATGAAAGTAAACCAGAATTGTAGTTATTCTTAAACCCGCAATTCAATAAATGTAAATGTAATCAGTGAAACAAAATCAATTGAAGCAGAAATTAGTTAAACATTACAGTATTACCATGATTCGAACTACTGCAATAAGACACTGGTGATAATTAATCATGCTGACAGTAATCTCTAAGGTTTGGGGTCATTTATTTGGGAAATTGGTTTGTTATCTTTAGATCAATTCGATGTTGTTATAGGAAGGACCCACTATCTGTAATAAGGACATTGGGAATCAAAATCACTTTCAAACAATTGGCACAGCTGAATAGTGGGTCCTTTTATGTTAAGAAATTGACTGCCATGTTTTATTCCATGGACGATATAATTTGACACTTACCATCAGAGAATATTGCTTTTATCCCAACTCTACCTCCAACGAGGAATGTATGAACTTGGCTGTTAGCTAGTAGTACTGTAACTATGGATAAGAAGGTTTTTGGATTCCAGCCCCACGGCGATCCTTTAGCTCATGGTTTAGGCTGATTCTCCAGTGGCAGTACAGGGGGATTGCTACATTGCTGAAAATGCCATCCTTTGAACTGGTCTTTGAAATTGATATCTCATCCACCCATTCAGGCTGGATGTTAACGGTTGTGTGGCACTACACAAAAATAGTGGAGTTTCTCCTAGAGTTCTGGCCACATTCATCCAGATAAATTGATCATTCTCTTCATGGCTTTTTGTGGCATCTTGCAATATGCAATTTGGTGGTTGTGTTGGCTTTACAAATACACAATAATTACATTTGATTACAATTCCTGTCAATTGCTTAAGATGTTTCAAATGCTAGTTCAAAAAGAATATTTTTTAATATTGTCACCACCCAAACAAGTTCCTATCCAAGCTACTGGGTTGTTTTAAATTTCACACACTTTAATAATAACTAGAATTCTCTACTTATATAGCAGAACTTATCAAATACCTTTTGAAAATTGGTGCAGATGACATATATTGATCCTTCTCTATATATGGTCCTCTATATACACCTATTGATCCTCCTTATTCATTCTGTCAAAAAACAGTTAGGGTGGTTAGACAGACTAGATTTCCCCAAACCATAGTAATAATCCTTGCGTTTGATAAAGTGCTTGTCATGACTTTTAGATGTCTCAAAACACTTTATTTTTTTTTGTTGAGGGATTTTTATCAGCCATGCGGAATGAGGAAATTTGCCTTAGGTTTCACCCTGCCGGGAATCAAACCCAGGTCTCTCACTTGCGAGGCAAGTGCTCTAACCACTGAGCTACAGGACTAACTCGCAGGACAAACAATGCAGAATCTCTTATATATATCCAACATTTCGGTAACTTTCCTTGTTAATCGATTCTAGTAATTTCTCACTATTGATATTATACTTATAGTCTATAGTAGGGTCCGTCGATATGGAAATTTTCCGATTTAGATATATCAATGGGCTCATATCGAGATATACCGAAATATCGCTATTTTCGGGTTTTTCGTACTGCGCATGCGCGCGCGGCGTGCGCATTTGGAGTGCGCGCACATTCAGGGTGAGCGCGGGTTCTGGGTGCGCGCGCATTCCAGGTGGGAGCGCATTCGGGGCCTATCTCATCAGGAGGTAAATATATTTCTCTCTCTATGTCTCTCACTCTCTCCATCTCTGTGTTTTTCTGTCAGTGTGTCTCTGTGTCTCTCTCCCTCTCTCCCTCTCTCACATCCCCCCCCATCTCTATCTATCTGTATATTATCACATCCACCCCGTCTCTCCCCCCACCCCGCCGTCCCTCTCTCGCACCCCCAACCCCCGTCGTCTCTCTCCCCCACCACCCCCCCAGCCGTCTCTTTCTCTCTCCCCCCCCCCTGCCGTCTCTCTCTCCCTCCCCCCCCAGCCGTCTCTCTCACCCCCCCAGCCATCTTTCTCCCCCCAGCCGTCTCTCTCTCCCTCCCCACCCAGCCGTGTCTCTCCCCCCCAAACAACCGTCACTCTCCCCCTCCCCCCAGCCGTCTCTCTCCCCCCCCCAGCTGTCTCTCTCCCCCTCCCCCCAGCCGTCTCTCTCCCCCTCCCCCCAGCCATCTCTCTCCCCCTCCCCCCAGGCGTCTCTCTCCCCCTCTCCCCCTCTCCCCCCCACCAGCCGTCTCTCTCCCCCTCCCCCCAGCCGTCTCTCTCTCCCTCTCCCCCCAGCCATCTCTCTCCCCCTCAGCCCCCCCACCCAGCTGTCTCTCCACCCACCCTCACCCCTTGCATACCTATATATTGTATTCGAGGACTATGAATACAATATGGTGGCTTTGCACCTCGGTCTGTGCATTGTGTATAGAGATGAGCATTCTGGGTTTTGTAGTTCAGTGTGCTCGCATCCCGATTTTTTACCTTGATATATCGATATTTTTGAAATGTCTATATCGGCATATCGATAAGAAATCAGGTTTTAGCGATATATCGATGTATCGCCGGACCCTAGTCTATAGATACTTATTTTGTCATTTACCCATTTCTTGTGTAATATTTGCTGACTCTAATGTTTGCAATGCTCTAGTATTATCTTTGAAGCCAGAGAGATTTGGAAGATTAGCACTAATGCATCACCTGTTCCTTTCAATGGGTTTGGAGATTTGTCTGACTTCAGTCCCTGATTTATCAATTGCAATTTTCTACTTATACTGATCCCTGTAAAGTTTCACCACTCTCTGTTCTTAATGAGTGTATAAAATGATATTGCTGCTATTCTTGATGCACCATGTAATCTTTTCATACCTCCTCTTTGCTCTAATCACTCGTTTGTTTTCCTTTGTTTATTGCTGTCAGTTCTAGGGATATGGGGAAAGCTGGTTGGGTTGGTTAATCATTTTCTACTGTTTACCATGTTAAGTACCACAACTCATACTTCCCTATGTCCAATGATCTGGATGATGTGTGAACCTGGCGCTTTGCCTTTGCTATAACAATAGTTTCTGGTGAATCAATTCCTCTGACACTTAGTTGGTTGAATCAGATACTCCGCTGATAGATAGTTCAGAGATTGCCAGTTTTGAACTTTGCAGTTCACAATTAGGCTGATGAAGAGAAGCAATCTAAAATCAACAATCAGGGTGCCTTTTAAAATGTTCTGTTGCTTATCTTTACTGAGGGGAAAATTAAACTTGAACTTGAAGAGGATAAGTGCTGTGTGCCTAATTTTCTCCAATGTTGTAACGATTTTCCGTAATGGGAATAACAGCAGGAAGAAATGAGATGAGCTTAAATGCTATGGCCTGCAGCATATCGGACATCACAATTTCAGCTATTTCTTCGACTTTGTGCTATCTCCCAGTTTTTCTAGTGAATCCATTCAGACTCGGAAACCTTGTGGTGAGAATCAGATTTTGTGTTGAAAAGACTAATCCTTCTACAATGTAGCATGTTTGTGCTGCTTTTATGTGATTCTAGAAGAATTTACAAAAGGACAGCTTCAAAATTAAGCCTGCATTTAAGTACTGTATTTCCACACATTCTAGATGTTCTGAAATGCAATGAAAATAGAATAAATCTAGACCCAGTTGTTGCATGGTGAGTAAAGCGGGAGTCATAAGGAAATGGAAATCTTGCACCATGAAATCTTATTCTGTCCTCTCTTTCCCCCTTCCCTCCCTCTTCCCCCTTACCCCCCTTTCTCCCTGATTTTAAGCCATCACCACCTTGCCCTCCCTCTCCCCCCTTATCCCCTTTCTCCCCTGGCCCTACTTCCACGACTGTTTGTGGAACACTGTTGTGCACAATTTGGCTGCTGCGTTTCTCCCACAAATATTCAGTCACTTTTCCTATTTCTTTCCCCCAACCACAACCCCTCCCACCCTGCTCTGGGACCTACCTCTTCTCCCTTCTTTCTTCCCTTTTGTCTTCTCCCTCCCACTCCTGTTCTGGTCCCAACCTTGGGACGTTGTTATATTCTGTGAAGCGCTTTGAGACGTCAATAAGACGTGGAAAACGCTATATAAACATAAGGATTATTATTTTATTATATTATTATTCCATGATTAAATCAAATTTGTTGTTATTGTTGTTGAAATGTCCAAAGTAAGACAGGAGTCAGTTCTCTCAAAATTAAACGGCTGATTCTCCTCTATGAGGAATATTTCTCACATCATGTGCATTTGGATGGAATTTTTTCAATTTACAAATACTGTAGCTGCATGCTGAATTTCCCCAGGGTGCTGGGTGGCTTGCATCCCAGCACTGATCTATGAAAATGACCGATCTTTCATTGGGTGAAAAAAGTGATAGCTTGTTTTATGCTTTCATCCAAACATCTGTTGAGAATTGGGTGAAGGAGACAATTCCGCCCGAGTTTAGATTTATTGTATTTATAAAGCATTTTAATGCATGCAGAATTTGGCAAATTGTTGAATTCAGCCTTAACTTTTTGTAGTTCTTAAGAGAAACTTACAGAGAAACAAATTTAAAAATAAGGCTGTATTTAAGAATTTTCCAAATCCTGGATTCTCTGAATTAATACAATTAATACATTAATACAATATTTGTAGACCGAGGTAGAATTTCTTTCCCTGATTTCATTAATCTAAAAAAATCAGTTGATGGCTCACAAGGTAATTCACTGTACTAGGAATAGTGTGATAGACTTAATGACTTATGCATGATAGACCCACAGAAATGTTGAGCCTTTCAGCTTCAGGGAAGGTGACTTCTAATCATTATCTATGTGGAAGAGATGAATGGAATAGATGAAAATTGTGATACAAGAGGATGATAACATCTTATACTTCCCAATATTTATCTGTTGTGGTACAGTCAATAATGGATTTTCATGTACATTTAACATGGAAAAGGTTAATGGCAGGAACAAGCCATATATACATAAATCACTGAAACAAAAATACTGTCAATACTGACAGATATTTTCTCTTGTTCAGATTCACTCAAAACTGAAAGAATGCACAATTAGGAAACCGTTGCATGCCAAGATTGATTAGTCGTTTCACATATACAATAAAACAAAATTGTATGGAAAGCTTAAATGAGAAGAAACAGCAGCAATCATCATAATAATAGTCCTTGTATTTGAAAAAACGCTTCATCAGATGACAAGATTCACAGGATTTTACTGTGAAGAAAAGTGACTGTGTATTTATAGGTGAACCAGGACCCAATTTGCACCAGTAATGTCCTGTAAAAGGCCATGAAGTGAATTTGTTTCCTATCTCAAAGTTAAAGTACATGTTACATTTGCTTAGTCCACACATGTGCTTTCCACTGTATACAGCACTGATGGTGGAAGTGATTAATAGTTTTTCCACTGTGCATGGACGAGCATTTGATTACACTTTTACAAGTGGACCTGTGGATCTTCTCCAGCGGTTTAGCAGCTGATGTGGTAATAAGTGTGTGATGCCTGGTTGCTTCTTTGTAGACATGAGCATTTGAATCAGTGCCACCATAAACAATCTAAGCAGTGGTTATAAAATACTAGTCTAAAAAAACTGAGCCACGGCTGTGGACTCTGTTTCAGGTGATTTATGAGAACATCCCTTCCCCCTCGCCTCTCCCTCCTCTCCTCCTCCTCCCCCCTTCCCTCGCCTCCCACCTCTTCCCCCACTCCCCACCTCTTCTCTGCTCCCTGTCCATTGGTCTCTACGAAAGTACAGGTATTAAAATGATGTTGTTGCATCTCTGAATATTTTTTAATCGAGCATCAAGTTTAATTTAATGTGAAAAATTGAGTGTGTCTATAGAGAGCATAGAGAGCATAGGATATAACAGCATATCACCACATTATGAGATTTTCTGCACAAAATGTCAGAGATGTGTAAGTCACCTGGCAGAAATTAATGGTCTTCTTCACTGAATGGCTGAGGAAAGTCACTTGCGTGTGCTTGTGTGTGGGGGGGAGGGGTGACTGAAATACAGGTAGAAAAGTAATGTCTTTAGAAAATAAGAAAAAGGTGGGCAAAGGCACAATAGTAATTTAAAGAAGAACGGAAGTGAATGAGGAGGGGGATTTAATCATTCATTCATTCATTTAAGGGAGATTCACAGAAAATGGGAACAACATGGCTGAAAGCTTGCCCACTGATGGTAGAGATACGGGAATGGGGATATGAAGCAGGTCAGAGTTAGCAGAGTGGAAGACAAAATAACCCAGAATGCTGAGGACAGCTACATGCCCCAACTGCTGCCCTAGCTGAAATCATCTAACCAGAGACCAGGATTTGAACCTATGATCTCTCTGTCACATTTCACCCACAAATATACAGTCAATTCACTTTGCAGGTGCTATGATGCACTTTGACATGTTTAGAAGAAATGAAAAGCGCAATAACAAATGCAAAGATTATTATTTTTATTATTATTAGGTGCATTCAGAGTTGATGCGTTTACACTGGCTTCACCCAGATTATCAGAGAAACGAGTGCCCAATTTTCTGTAGGTTGAGCCAAGGTAAAGAATAATACAGTAGCAACATCATAAATAAATAAAAACAATGAATGTTACCAACCAGAAAATGCTTGGTTAAGCTTCCTAACGAGATATAGTGTGTGAAATAAATATTGAAATTCTAACGAAAAACATACGAGCTTCTGACACACAACAAAATAATTAAATGTGATAAATAACCACTGGAAGATTTAAGCATGCAATCTTGTTTGCTGAGATGATGTGTGTATATGCAAATCCAGGATCATAAAGAGATACCGACATTTAGTTGGAGCTTATTTTGGGAATGTTTCTTGCATTAGTTTGTCTAGTGAGCAATAAATGTCACAGTGCCTTGAAACGCGTTGTTTAAGACACTGTAAAATGCCATGTAAATGACTGCTTGGCAGCTTCAGAGCTCAGCTTAATGACGTCACCGAGCTGTGGAAAGTGCTGCAGATAGTGATTATACTGCCTACCTCCAGCGCAAGAACTATTATAGCATAATGTTACATAAGCTCAAAGGTTCATAAGCACTTTGTACATAAGTACTTTGTACATAAGTACTTTGTGCATAAGTACTTTGCAGCTTCAACTTTCAGGATGTTGGGGATTGCATTTCCCGGATTTCCAAGGCATCCTCAGGCTGATGTGGAATGAACAATTTCTTTAATATGGGATGACTTCAGTACAGTTGCCTTCAGCATTTACCAAAGTCATACAGCCCCACCTCATGCTAATGCAATGCTTTGCAATTAGACCTCAGATTATAACACAAGGCCAGCAATGTATACTCCTGGGTCCCCAGATTGTCACTGGTGTCACTTCCTCCATGTTCAGGTCACCAGCAAGTACTCTGGCGAGAATTTTCAGTGGTTGCTGGGATACCCTAGTTGCTGAGAGAACTTCTGTGCCTGTAAGCTGTGCACAGGATGTTGCCAAGTCAACTCTGGAAGTTGGTTGTTTACGGTGCATATCTGGGCTATAAATGTACCTGTGCTATACTGAGGGTGTTACAATGGGGCCAGGCTATTCTTTTAATTCTGCCTGCGAGCAGCCACTTTTATCTCAACCCCCCACCAACCCCATTCACCACTGGCATCAGAAGACTTCCTGCTCTCTCTCTGGTGGGTAATAAAACTTTCTGTTCAGTGTGAGCGCAGTGCTTTGGTATGCAGGAGTAGAATAGAAAAAATAATAATCTTTGCATTTAATATAGCGTCGAATACATAGTAAATGTAAATGCAGAATATACAGTAAAGCAAATTGACTGTATATTTCATTGACAAATGCTGCAGCCCATGGCACACAGCAGTGACCCACAAACAGGAGTGGATTGAATAACCAAATTTTTATTTTAAAAAGATTTAAAGAAATTATTCCCCCCAGAAAATCGATCCACTAATCGATTAACAACTGGGTTCCCTTACTGCTAGGTAACAGAGGCATGCGGAGTAAGGGAACTCACCTAACTTTTCACCCTGCCCAGTAATTGAACCCAGGCAAGTACTCAAACCACTAAACTACAGGTCTCCAATAATGGTCCATGTCAGCAAAAGTGATAATAGTGATAATAATCCTTGTATTTGATACAGCGACTTGTCACATTGTTGAAACTTCACAAAGTGCTTCTTAGAATACACTGGAAAGTGATTTGAATGTATATTTTGTGGGCGAAACACATCAGCCAAATGTGCACAGCAAAGTCCCACAAATAGTCGTTGATTGAGTGACCTATCTTTATTTTTTGGAAGTGCAGAATCAAATTTTTACCCCTAGGTCTCCAGTCATGGAATATTTCCAGAGCTGGGAATCAACACTATCATTCATCTTTCTGCATTCCAGTAAGAGAAAATAAGCGTGTTATTAAAGAGCCAAGATTCTCCTCGCATCCACACAGGAATTCAAAGGGCTTTATTGAAACCATCAATACTATACTTTTTATCTTTCTGCGGGGAGGAACCTAGGCGCTTTCTTCTAAGCAATTGCCCAGGTTGACACAATAAAACAAAAACAACCAAATTACACTTGTATAGCGCCTTTCACGTCAGGAGGATGTCCCAAGGTGCTGGACCGTCACTTTTTGAGACCTGAGCTGGGGTCGGGGACGGGGAGAGTGGAGGGAAAGGGGGGGATTTGGGGTGACCAATGGGACCGTTGAAGAAGAGAGTCTTGAGTCGGGACTTGAAGGAAGATAGGGAGGTGGCAAGGCAGAGGGACTGCAGGATAGAGTTCCAAAGGTTGGGGGCAAAGTGGCTGAAGGCTCGCCCGCCAATAGTGGGGCGGGTGGGTTGGGTGACTTGGAGCAGGCTGGAGCCTGCTGAGTGGAGTGGGTGGGCAGGTTAGTAGGGAGTTAGGCAGTCACAGAGGTAGGGTGGGGCGAGGCCGTGGAGGGCTTTGAATGTGAACCAGTTTCTCTGGTAGTAAACTATGGACACAGATCCCAACTCATCAAAATGGGGTGTAATAACAATAATAATAATCCTTGCATTTGATATATCAAATGCAAGGATTATTATAATGCTTTTCACTTCTTCTATGTGTCTCAAAGCGCTTCACAGAATATATTGTAAAGTGAATTGACTGTAAATTTGTGGGCAAAACGCAGCAGCCAATTGCTCACGGCAGTATCCCACAAACAGTTGTGGATTGAAATGACCAAATTATTATTTTGGGGTGTTTTTTTTTAGTTATTATTATCAGGCGTGTGGAGTAAGGAAGCATGCCCTGGGTTTTGCCCTGCCTGGAATCGAACCCAGGTCTTTCGTTTGCAAGGTAAATCCTCTAACCACTGAACTACAGGACTCCACAATGATGGAACATAGGATGTAGAATAATGGAACGCTTCCAGGAATAGCCCTCAAGAAGACACTGGGTAGATTTTTGACTTTAGGTGAAAAATTAGTAGCTAGCACAGCTCCAGTATAACAAGAACCCCTTTCACTCATTAATTGTACGAGCTGTGTGATTTCGGAAATGTCACTAATGATGTGTGCAGCAATTAGTACAACCCAGCGCAATTCATCAATCCTCTGAGATTTCGGCCTAGCCATGAGGTTTCAGTGAAGACACCACTAACTCCTGCCTGGCTGCTTGCTAAGTAATTACCCAAGGGATGCGTGTGCTGTATTTATGCTCCGTGTACTTAATGCCATTCTCTTTCTCAAATGACAGATGCTACAGTGTCTGCAGCAGACACTTAAATAATGATAGAGCAAAGATCCAGAAAATGCACTTTTGTTTTGGATGAGTTTACAGGAGATCCAGCCTAAGAAAGATCATGAATACATTATTGCCTATTACCTCTCACAATGCATGCATTCTATGGGGTTGAGTTTGAAAGGTCTCTGAGCCAACGATGACATACCAGCAGGGAAGAGATGGACAGGCTTATCTCAATGTCCATGCAGTCACAATAGGCAGGTGCACGTTGGGAAGTCCTCCCGATGTGAAAGGCGCTATATAAATGTAATTTTATTGTTGTTGTAGGCAGGCGATCAGAACCTTCTAAAGAACATAAAAACATAAGAACATAAGAATTAGGAGCAGGGGTAGGCCATTCGGCCCTTTGAGCCTGCTCCGCCATTCAATAAGATCATGGCTGATCTTCTCACCTAACTCTGATTATCTGTCCTATCCCCATATCCCCTAATCCTTCTATTTTTCAAGAATCTATCAGTCTCAGCCTTGAAAATGTTCAAGGACTGAGCATCTACAGCCTTCTGGGGTAGTGAATTCCATAAATTCACTACCCTCTGAGTGAAGAAATGTTTCCTCAACTCTGTTCTAAAAGGCTGACCCTTAATTTTAAGACTGTGACCCCTGGTTATAGATTCTCCTACCAGGGGAAACAGTCCCTCAGTGCCTACTTTATCTAGCCCTTTAAGAATCTTACATGTTTCAATAAGATCCCCCCTAATTCTTCTGTACTCTAGAGAATACAGCCCTAGTTTATTCAACCTATCCTCATAGGTCAGTCCCCTCATCCCAGGAACTAACCTAGTGAATCTACGCTGCACCGCCTCTAAGGCAAGTATATCCTTTTTTAAATAAGGAGACCAAAACTGCACACAATACTCTAGGTACTGTCTCACCAGGGCCCTATACAGTTGCAGCAAGACTTCCCTACTCTTATACTCTAAACCTTTTGAAATGAACGCTAGCATGCCTTTTGCCTTCTTAGTTGCTTGCTGCACCTGCAAACTAACTTTTTGGGACTGGTGGACAAGGACACCCAAATCCCTTTGAATACTAACACTATCTAACTTCTCCCCCTCTAGAAAATAATCTATTATTTTATTCTTGCTACCTAGGTGAATAATTTCACACTTGCTAACATTGAATTCCATCTGCCACCTACTTGCCCACTCGCCTAGCCTATCTATACCTTGTTGCAATGTTTTTGCATCATCCTCAGAGCTCACTCTGCTACCTAGTTTAGTGTCATCCACGAATTTAGACACGTTACATTCAATGTTCTCATCTAGATCATTGATGTAAATAGTAAATAGCTGAGGCCCAAGCACTGATCCTTGTGGCACTCCACTAGTTACATCCTGCCAATTCGAGAATGATCCGTTTATCGCTACTCTCTGCTTTCTACCCGATAGCCACTCTTCTATCCATGTTAATATTTTCCCATTAATCCCGTGGGCCTTTATCTTGAGTATAGCCTTTTGTATGGCACCTTGGCAAATGCCTTCCTAAAATCCAAATATACCACATCTACTGGTTCCCCCTTATCCAACCTGCTGAATATATCCTCAAAAAATTCTAAAAGATTAGTCAAGCATGACTTCCCTTTTGTAAAGCCATGTTGACTCTGCCTAATCTTTTTATGGTCTTCAAGGTATCCCATAACTACGTCTTTTATTAAGGACTCAAGAATTTTCCCTACAACTGACGTCAGACTAGCTAGTCTATAGTTTCCCATATTTTCTCTCCCACCCTTCTTAAATAGTGGAGTTACATTTGCAATCTTCGAATCAATGGGGACTTTTCCAGTATCCAGAGAATTTTGGAAAATTATAGACATGCCATCCACTATCTCAGTAGCCACCTCCTTTATAACTCTAGGATGCAGGCCATCCGGTCCAGGGGATTTATTGGTTTTAAGACCCGACAATTTACCTAGAACCATCTCTTTACTAATGTTAATCTCCCTAAATTGTTCACTAACATTGTCTTCTTGGTTCCCCTCTATTTTCGGTATGTTTCCAGTGTCTTCTATGGTGAAGACTGTAGAAAAATACTTGTTTAATGACTCTGCCATGTCTTTGTCCCCTGTTATAATTCCTCCAGTCTCTGCCTGTAATGGACCAACATTCACCCTCGATAGCCTTTTCCTCTTTATATATTTGTAAAAACTCTTGCAGTCTGTTTTTATGTTCTTTGCTAGTATGCCCTCATAATCTATTTTCTCCCTTTTGATCAATTTTTTGGTCCTCCTCTGTTAGTGGGTCAACCACCTCAACTCAGTGCAATGAAAAAAGGTAATGGTTTATGGACACAGTAGTCGACTAATTTCTAAGTTGGCAATGGCAACTCACCGTGTGCTCCCATGAATAATAATAATAATAATAATTATGACAATAAAATAAGAATAATCCTTACATTTGAAAGCAATCATGTGCCAGAGAGGACCTGATTACAAACTTAATATCAAAGGAAAGAACACAATTCAGTCATGATCTGGGGCAATGGAAAAGTGCAGATATATTTGCAAAAGATTGTGGCACGCTCTGCAAATCTTGCGAGAAATTGTGGAGGGTTTTGCTATTTTGTGGTAGCGGGTGGGTTGTGGGAAAATAACAGAAGTTGATTGTTGCTATTGAGGTATATTTTACTGCTACATTTTTTCACTTTATTGATACAAATTCAACATAAGGAAATATTGGATTGTTGGGGACATTTTTTTTATTGCTTCTTTAACAAAAATGGGGTAGCTGTTTATTGCGAGGTTGGGGACACACCTCACGTCATCTAGACGTCTCGAAGTGCTTCACAGAATATACTGTAAACTTAATTGATTGTATATTTGTGGGCGAAATGCGGCAGCCAATTGCACACAGCAGTGTCCCACAAACAGTCGTGGATTGAAAAGACCAATTTTTTTTTGAGGGATTATTATTAGTTGTGTGGAGTAAGGAAACTTGCTAAAGGTTTCTCCCTTCAGGAATTGAACCCTGGTCAATATACACACTCAGAGACCCAGAGACCCAGGACTCATTAAAAGAACGAGAGAGACACTCACAGACACAGAAACACATTCTCAGAGAGAGACACCCACTATTCAGCCCAATTTATATGTGCTGGATCTGTGAAAGAACTATCTTTTTCACCTCATTTACCTGCCTTTCCCTCATCATCCATGACATAAACATTGAGATCATCTTTTACTGCTTAAACCCAACACTTACAATTCTGCAGAAAAAAAGCACTTTGTGTGGTCAAGTTTGGTACAATATAAATTAAACACAACTCGAAAAAACACAATTCATTTTGTAAGCACAATAGTTGTGTAATTTTCATCTCTACCAAACTAAATGAACTAGAATCATTGTACAAACAATTCCACTTACTCTTTGTTTCTTTTCTTTTAATATAGGTGATAGAGTACTTTGATTGAATGATTGCTTGAATGAGTCCTGGATGAGAGCCAACTTTCTACAGCTGAATCATGGAATCATAGAATCATAGAGTCATAGAAATATACATCACAAAAGGAGGCCATTCGGCCCATCTAGTCTGTGCCGGCTCTTTGAACAGAGCAATTCAATCCCACTGCCCAGCTTTCTCCCCATAACCTAACACACCTGCTCTTCCTAAATAAAGATCTAGTTCCCTTTTAAAAGCTGTTATGGAATCTGCCTCCACCACCTTTTCAGGCAATGCATTCTAGATTCAAACAACCCGCTGAGTGAAAAAAATTCTCCTCAGCTCCCTTCTGCTTCATTTTGAAACTATTTTAAATCTGTGACCACGAGTCACTGATTCGCCCACCAGTGGAAACAGTCTTTCCTTATTCACCCTGTCGAAACCTCTCATAATCTTATCAACCTCTATTAGGTCTCTCAATCATCTTTGTTCTAGAGAGAATAAGCCTAGGCTTTCCTCGTAGCTAAAGTCCCTCATTCCTGATACCATCCTAGTAAATCTCCTCTGCACCCTTTCCAATGCCTTAATATCCTTCCTAAAGTGTGGTGACCAGAATTGTACACAGTACTCCAGCTGAGGCCTAACCAAAGTCTTATACAGGTTAATCAGCACTTCCTGACTTTTGTATTTTATACCCCTATTTATAAAGCCTAGTATCCCATATGCCTTTTTAACGGCTTTGTCTACCTGTCCTGCCACTTTCAAAGAGTCACTAACACAAATCCCCAGGTCTCTCTGTTCCTTCACACCCTTTAAAATTGTACTATCTAGCCTATATTGCCTCCCCTCATTTCTTCTCCCAAAGTGTATCACCTCACATTTCTCTGTATTAAACTTCATCTGCCATATGTCTGCCCATTTTATTTATATCCTCTTGCAGATGGCTACTATCCTCCTCACTGTTTACAATTCTCCCTAACTTAGTATCATCTGCAAATTTGGAAACCGTACTCCCTAAACCCAAATCATGAATGTATATTAAAAAGAGCAGTAGTCCCAAAACTGATCCCTGGGGAACACCACTGTACACTTCCCTCCAGTCTGAAAAGCAGCCACTCACCACAACTCTCTGCTTTCTGTCTCGCAGCCAGTTGTGGATCCACGCTACCATTGTTCCTTTAACACTGTGGGCCTCTATTTTCCTAATAAGCTTCTCATGCGGCACTTTGTCAACTGCCTTTTGAAAATCCACATAAACTACATCAACTGCGCTGCCCTCGTCCACCCATTCTGTTAAATCATTGAAACATTCTATCAGATTTGTAAGGCAAGATTTGACTTTAACAAATCCATGTTGGCTGTCCTTTATCAGCCTATATTTTTCTAAGTGAAGATCTATCTTGTCCCTGATTATAGACTCTAGAAGTTTGCCCACTACTGACGTTAGACTGACTGGCCTGTAGTTCCCAGGTTTGTTCTTCTGCCCCTTTTTGTACAGGGGAGTAACATTAGCAACCCTCCAGTCCTCTGGTACCACCCCTGTGTCTAAGGAAGATTGAAAGATTGTGGTCAGAGTCTCTCACGTACCTCCCTTAGGATGCATCCCATCCAGACCGGGCGACTTATCTACCTTGAACGCCGTCAACCTTTTTAGTATTCCTCTCTGGTTATGCTTATCTTATCCATTTCTACTACACTCTCCTCCAATACTGTGACATTGGCTGCATCTTCTTCTCTTGTGAAAACAGAGGCAAATTACTCATTCAGTACATCAGCCATGCCCTCTGCCTCCACAAAAAGATTTCCTCCTTGGTCCCCTATTGGCCCCACCCTACCCTTGACCAATCTTTTACCCTTAATATGTTTGTAAAATACCTGAGGATTCCCTTTAATGTTACCTGCTAATTGTTTCTCATGCATTCTTTTTGCCCCTCTAACTTCCTTTTTTAGATCTCTCCTGCACTTCCTGTATTCCGATTGGTTGACCTCTGTATTCAGGGCCTGACACTTATCATAAGCCTCTTTTTTTTTGAATGAGGTCCTCACCAAGTCAGTGAGGAACCTGGGCTTCTTGTTCAACTCCCAAATGCCCTTTCTCCCCTATATCCTTGGCATAACCCTCACTGACCTCCGCAACAAGACCCGACTCTGCTACATTCTCAAGCCGCTGAAATCCTCATACACGCATTTGTCACCTGAAGGCTTGACTACAGAAACTCCCTGCTTGTCAGCTTCCCCAACTCTTTCCTCTGCAAGCTGCAGATCATGTAGAACTCTGCAGCTTGTGTCCTCTCCCACGCCAGTCTCTACTGACTCCCCATCCCTCAAAGGATAGAATATAAAATCCTCATCTTCACTTTCAAGGCCCTCCATGGCCTTGCCCCCTCCTACTTCTCTAAACTGCTGACTTCCGATCAACCTGTCTGGTCTCTCCAGTAAGGAACCTTCAGCCTTCTCCATATCTCCACCCTATACACCCTTCCATCTACGGCCAGGCTTTCAGCCTCTCTGCCCCCACTCTTTGGAACTTCATCGCACAATCCCTTCTCCTCACTCCCTCTTGTGCCTCTTTCAAGGCACAATTCAAGGCCCTCCTTTTTGACGGTGCCTTCAGTCGCCTTCCTACCTACTCTGCCCTCCCTTATCCCAACCCTGCACCCCACGCCCATGATCCCTGACTGTTCAGCACCTTTGGACATCCTCCTGATGTAAAAGGCGTTTTACAAAAGCAATTTTGTTGTTGTTGCTTCACATGATTTGAAGGACAGCCCAGACTTCACTGTTCTAGAAGAAGTTTTGCTGCATGTATAGTATGATATAAATACCATTTATATGTTGTTGTTTTGGATTTGGCACCTCACAAAATCACAGGCATCTGACTTTACATGAGATCTCACTGGCAAGGTGGCAAAATTCAAAAGCCAGAGCTGAAAGGATAAGAGGAGATAAGAGGAGAGAAAAGATAAGTAATGTTTCTGAATCTATCTAATCACATCTGAACATAACAAGAAAATTATACTTGTATAGCGCCTTTCACATCAGGAGGACATCCCAAGGTGTTGGATAATCAGTTTTGTGGACCCGAGCTGGGATTTGGAATAGAGAGGGCAGGGTGGGAAGGAGGTTGACTGAAGGCATGATCGAAGAGGAGGGTCTTGAGATGGGTCTTGAAGGAGCCAAGGGGGAAAGTTTCAGAGTGTGGGGGCAAGGTGGCTGAAGGCTCGCCTGCTAATGGTGGGATGGGTGAGGCAGAGGATGTGAAGCAGCCCAGAACCCGCTGAGCGGAGGGAGCGGGCAAATAGGGAGGGGTTTAGGAGGTCGCCTAGGAGGTGGGAAGCAATGCCATGGAGAGTTTTGAAGGTGAGGACCGGAATCTTGAATGGTATTCTCTGAATGATGGGAAGCCAGTGGAACCGGGTGAGGATGGGGGTGATAGGGTCAAGGAACCTGGTATAGGCTGCAGAGTTCTGGATAATCGGCAGCCCTTGGAGGGAAGAGTTGGAGAGGCCAACAAGCAGGGAGTTGGCTTATTCGATCTTGGATGTTATGAATATTGCTACATTGCAAAAGAGCTAGAAATTCCTCACTGTAAAGATACCCTATTTTGTGATGGGCTAGTTTATATTTTAAGTACCAGTCAGACTAACTGGAGGCCTGTCAATTAAATAATAAACTTGCATTTTTATTGTACCTTATCTGCAGAAAAATCTCACACGCTTTAAATAATTATGTCAAATGTAGTGACTTTTTTTGTAGGAAACACAGCAGCCAATTTATGCACAGCAAGAACTAATAAACAGTCTTGAAGTAAATGCCTAATTAATCTGAACAACTGCTGGCTTGGACAATAGAGCATTTTTAAAGCAAATAAAGTAGCATTACTGAGGCAATAAAACCCTCTAATTGGTCCAAGGAGGTTAGCTGAGCTGTGGAGTGCTGAACTTTGTAACAAAATATACTTAATTTGTGGCAATGCTATTGCAATTTCTAGTGTTATTGCAATTAATCTCGGACTGCACACTAACTTTCAAATTACCCATCTAATCCAATTTTTTTTAAAACGAGTCAAATTTTCATTCAACACAATAGGGAAGGAACAACTTTGTGGAACTGTATTGTGTAAACCATCCACATGCAGTCTCAACCACCAGACTCCAGCACAAAACACATTTGTGATTCACTGTTAAAAGGCAAATCTAAACTGGTCATTAAAAAGAATTAGAACTGAAAACAAAGTACAGTAAGTCGATAATGAATTAATGGCTGAAGGATTACTGATAGACTCCTCCAGATGTCACAAGTGATAAAATTGGTCATTCACTTCATGGCTGCTTGTGAGACATTGCTGTGTGAAAAGTAGCTGTCAAGTTTGCCTACAAGTATGGAGTCACTGACTTCACAATAAAATCCTGTGAACCACTTTAATAATGATCCTTGCATCTGATATAGCACCTTATCATGTCTTCGGGACCTCTCAAAGCACTTCACCGAATATACTGTAGAATGAATTGACTATATAATTTGTGGACGAAACGTTCTGACTTTTGATATGTTTTGTCAATGTGATAAGATGCTACGTTAATTGCAAGGATTATAAGTGCATTTATAAAACATTTACTGTCCTGATGATTTTTTGGTGGGGAAGTGTAGTCAATTTGCTCATGAGTGTATCCTCATGAGGATCCCATTCAGTGTCCTGCCTTGATCAACATTCATGCAAACTGTATGATCAACCAATATGGCTGAAAGATTTTGTTTGAAACAAACTCATCACACCAGTAAACATCTCAAAGCTGAGAACGTTTCGTCAACAAAACATAATCAATTCACCTTACAGTTTATCCTATGAAGTGTTTTGAGACATCTCAAAGATGTGATAATGTGCAAAATCAAATGAGAGGATTATTATTATTAAAGTTTTTCACAGAATTCAAGACACTCATCAGGATTGAATTCACAGTCTTAGTTGATTGCATTAAAATATCATGGCTGTTTGTGGGATGTTGCTGTATGGAATTGGCCGCTGCATTTGCCTACAAATATACAGTAACTACTACACTTTACAGTAATTTCTATGAAGATCTTTACAACATCCTACTGATGTGAAAGGGCACAGTATCATACACAAGGTTTATTATTACTGAATCGGCACAACTGGTTTGCATAAATCGATATTGACTCTGTGAAATTCAGGGCATAGATTTCATGTGTAAGAGATCGAACATCATTAGTTCTGGTGTGTGAGAGGGAGCATTACTAGATCTGATGTTATGAACCATTATATCCTTGTCTTTGGACTTCTCGTCTAAAATCAATTTGCCTCAATTCTATCCCTACCGTTAAAACCCTTCTGAAAACATATCTTTTCAACCACGCTTTTGGTCAGCATCCTTAATTCTCCTTGCATTCTCCTTGCTCCCTATTATATTTGTTAAGCAGTTCAAGACGTTCCCTCTACATGTAAGATACTACTATATATAAGTGCAATTTGATGTTGTACACAAAAAATACTTTCAGTGCACTTAGTAATTATTACCATTTACAGTTTATCTTCAGGGAGTTTTATTGCATAAATAACTAAAGAGAAACACATTATTTCTCCAGCATGATTTTTGGAGCAAAGGAAAATAACAATACGTAAATTCTTCATTTGCCGGAAAATAACTTGGGGATTGATTGGCAAAGGTTGGAGCCTTGCTCTCAGTAATGGACTCACCGTCAATCTCTCTGTGCTCGTTACCCTGACTGACAAGACCAAATCTGACAAATTAATTATCTACTTCTGCTCCCACATTCCACCCCCTCTACTAAATCCTCCATTATCTCATTCCTCCCATGGAAAAAAAAATTACCCTCAGTCCCTCTCAAATGGCCTCTCTTCCTCCAAACTTCTCTTCCTCTTTTCTCCAGCTGCAGTGACCTGAATGCCATCATCAAGCTGCTTGGTGACTGTCATTCTTTCTTGTTTGCACCCCCTCACCAAAATCCAGGACTATCTCCCATTCCACCCACTTGCCCCAGTACAACAATCATCTCTGCTCACGCAAATCCCAATTTAGTGCAGTTGAATCCAGGTTACACACAACCTCTATCACTGAGGCTATACGAAGATCATTGCCTGAACCTGCAACTTTTTTTTTGCAACTTTTAATGGCCACAGTGAGTATGTGCTTCCACTGGACCATCCACCAGTCCACCAACCTGCCCTGTACTCCCATTTGAAAAATCCACCTGTGAGTGGATTGAGTTTCAACAACTCATCCATAGTCCTGGATTTTGGTGGCGGGGGGTGGGTGGCAAACAAGAAAGAATGACAGTCACCAAGCAGCTTGATGAATACCCATGGGACCATCCTACCTAGAGGCAACATCAGAGAGATTTAACAAATGTTAGAAAGGTTAATCTCATTACTTTCATGGGACATAGCCAATGGAGATTGGCTGCTGTATTGGGCTTCCTAACTACATTCACAACACTTTAAAGTTAAGCTTGTGGTTAGGTGCCTTGAAATGTTGTGATCTGCTAAAATGTTATACTAAATTGAAGGATTATTTATAATTTTAGTAACTCTTGCATATGGTTTAGCACTTTCTTATTTCTGCGAGATGTCTCAAAGCGCTTCACAGAATACATTGTAAAGTCCTGCTAACCCCTTATCAATGTGTCTGTTCCCTCTAATCAGCAGGCTCCAATTACTCCATGTCCCAGACCTAGCCCACCATGGGCAGTCGGGCCTTTAGCCTCTTTGTCCCACATAATCACAATCCCTTCACATCATGCCCTCCCTTGTCTCTTTCAAGGCACGCCTTTGGCCACCCTCCTAATTTCTCTGCCCTCCATTCTTCCTGGTACCAACCCTCCCTTTGTGAAAGTTATTTTACAAATATAATTTTGTGTTGTATATGTTGTGGGTGAAATATTTATCACTAAATCTCTATCATACCATTAAATAAATTAGAGAAACTTCTATTTCTTTTCAGGTGAACTTTAAAGACCCTATAATACTCTTTGAAAAGAAAAGGAATTTCTTCCAAAATCCTGGCCAACAACCCTCCAGATTGATCAGTTATTTTCCTCACTCCTGTTTACAGGATATTGTTGGTGCAAATAGCTGTCATGTTTGCCTACAAAATCACTTGATAGTAATTATCTGAAAAATATATTGAGATGTTTGGATCAAACATCTTTCAAAGCCTATGAAATGAAAGTTCTTTCTTTTAGACAATTTTATATAAAACAACATTTATAAAACAGGTGTCCATCCAGCACTGTGAATGAGCTTTGTTTGGATGTCCTACCAACGTGCAAAGCTTACCAGGTGGGAAACATGTTGCAAGGTTGTTTTCATCAAAATCTTTTTCCATTGTTCTAAGATTCTAAATAAAGTACTGCAGTATTTTTCTTTTCTTTAAAATTAATTTTAAAAAACATTAAAAAACTGTTGATGATTCTATAATTGTATCTAGTTTTTAAAAAATGTTACTTAAATTTTTTAAAATAGCTTTTTAATGTCCCACAAACAGCCATGAAGTGAGTGACCAATTTTATTTTGGGGATTGTTGGCTGCAGTACCTGGAGAAATATTGTGCTCTTTTCATGTTTAGCTGAATAGGCAGACTGAACCCTGGTTTAACATCTCATCCAAAGAATGGCACCTCCAACACTGCAGCACACCCCCAACATTGCACTTGGAGCATCAGGCTAAACTAGATGAACGCAAAGTACAGAAGTGGAACTTGAACCCACAACCTGCTGTCTCAGAGTGCAGTATGGTACCAATTGAACCAGGCTGAGAGTGAACAACACAAAAGGAGTTCCAAAACGAGATTTGGGCATAGTGTTTATGACCTGGTTAGCAATGGTGGTGCGGAGGCAAGGGCCAAGCAGAAAGCACAAATTAGTGATGACACATAATGAGGTAGGAGATTATCTAAGAGAATGCATGTAGGGATTGACAGTTGAGGTTGTGGACCCTGAAACTGATCTGCCTGGAGACATGGATGCAGTGAAGCCTGGCAAGGACTGGGATGATGAGTGGTGGCCTAACAGGGACAATTGGGAGTAAAACTATATAAAAGTAAAAGTTATTGAATTTATTGTGTTGTCTGATGTGAAATGTAGTGATACTAAGTGTACTGTTATTTCAGCAGACTGGATTAAGATGTTGCTCAGGGAATTCAATGTTTTAGACTGAAGACTTTTAACAGCCATTGACTTTTAAGCTGCACAAGACATTATGGGAATTGTTTTTTTTATCTCAATGATCAATGATTACAGTCCTGAAACATCGGTGGCCTGAGCTGGTGCTCAACTGTTAAATTGCAGATTAGTGCTCCCTTGAGTCAAAGAGTGCAAAAATAGCCAAGGTTCCTACTTCCAGTCATTGTCTAACACCGTGTTGGAAAGTATACGTGAATGGATGTCAGGTGAGGAAGGCACTGGGTTCATCTTACCACTTATGGCCAAACAATCCACTGACATTCACTGTTCAGGACATCTAAGAGTGGCCTCTCAGATAAGACACTGAGCTGCTGGTGGCAGTCGGCTGTACCCCAAGTGAGTTAGCACTTTCAGGAGAGAAATAATAAATAAATAAATATATAAATAATCCTTGCATTTGATATAGCGCTTTTCACATCTTATCGACGTCTCAGAAGAAGAAATGTAGATTAATTTGATTCATGTATTTTGGATTGAATCTTCTTCTTGCCATTGTGCATTAATTAGGGTGGTTGATGGTAATCTGCTGACTTTTTTCCACTGTTGGAACTGGAGCAGAGATATAGGGATATAGGCACTAACCCCTCACAAGAATGTAAAATTAACACTTTTTTTTTGCTTAACATCCCAATTTTCGGCAGGCATCTAAATTTAGACTACTAATATTTAATACATAACATTGTTATGTATTACCTAAACTTGCGCTTGTTAAGACTCATATGAAATACAACTTAAATACATGTAATAGGACAGTGGGGAGCATACAAAATGTGCAATTCGTTAGTTTTTGCATCACTGACAATATCCGTGGAGTCCTGTAGCTCAGTGCTTAGAGCATTGGCCTTACAAGAAAGAGACCTGCTTTGATTCCCAGCAGGGCATGTTTGCTAACTCCACACGCTGATAATATTCCCCCCCACCACAAAAAAATAATAAATAGGTAATTTCAATCCACAACTGTTTGTGGGACACTGCTATGCGCTAGGGTCCGGTGATATATCGATATATCACTATATCGCTAAAACCCGATATAATTTTCATATCGATACGCCAATATAGACAGTTCAAAATTATCGATATATCAAAAAATCAATATATCGAGGTAAAAAATCGGAATGCCGCACACTGAACTACAAGACCGAGAATGCTCATCTCTATACACAATGCACAGACCGAGGTGCAAAGCCGCCATATTGTATTCATAGTCCTAGGATACAATATACAGGTATGCAAGGGGTGGGGGGGGTAGAGAAAGCTGGGTGGGTGGGGGGGGCAGTGGAAGGGAGACGGCTGGCGGGGGGGTAAGGGGGAGAGAGACGGCTGGGGGGGGTGAGGGGGAGAGAGACGGCTGGGGGGGAGGAGAGAGATGGCTGGGGGGAGGGTGTGGGGGGAGAGAGACGGCTGGGGTGGGGGGTGGGGGGGAGAGAGACGGCTGGGGGGGTGGTGGTGGGGAGAGAGAGACGGCGGTGGGGGTGGGGGGGAGAGAGAGAAAGCAGGGAGGGAGGTGGGGTGGGGAGAGAGAGATGGTGGGGGGGAGGGGGAAAGAGACGGCTGGGGGGGGTGGGGGGGGAGAGAGACGGCGAGGGGGGGTGCGGGAAGGAGAGAGACGGCTGGGGGAGGTGTGATGGGAGAGGGACGGCGGGATAGAGAGACGGCGGGGGGGTTGGGGGAGAGACGGGGTGGATGTGATAATATACAGATAGATAGAGATGGGGGGGATGTGAGAGAGACACAGAGACACAGACAGAAAAACACAGAGATGGAGAGAGTGAGAGACACAGAGAGAGAAAGACATTTACCTCCTGAGGAGATAGGCCCCGAATGCACGCGCACCCGGAATGCGCACGCACCGGGAACGCGCACACACCCGGAACGCGCGCGCACTCCAAATGCGCGCACACTCCGAACGCGCGCATGCGCAGTACGAAAAACCCGAAAATATCGATATTTCAGTATATCTCGATATGAGCCCATCGATATATCTAAATCGGAAAATTTCCATATCGACGGACTCTACTATGTGCAATTGGTTGCCGTATTTCGCTTACAAATATACAGTCGATTCACTTTATAGTATATTCTGTGAAGTGCTCTCAGATGTCTAGAAGACTTGTAAAGTGCTACATGAAACACAAGGATTATTATTATGATCTGTATTTTATTGTAATTGTTAAAATTATGCAGCAGATGCGTAATCTGCTTCATTTGATCTGAAGCTGTTTGTTCTTAATACAACTTTTTTTGAGGAGTAAAGCTGTGTTTTTTTCCTTTAAAAAAGATTACTTGGGAATCCTGGTGTCATACAGTGTCCGTGCCTGAGAGGGCAGTGTGGGGTTGGGCTTGGTGCCAGCCTGTTGGCCAGTGCCAGTGTCACTCTGAAACCAGCAGATGTTGGAGTCTGGAGGCCATTGAGGGAGAACCTCATATCTCTCTTCTCTCCCACAATATAAGGAAGAGTCTGACCTTATTATGCATATCCAGCCTCTTTGAGGCTTTGATCCATCAAATGCCCTTGTAAGTTTAAGACTTCAACACACAGCTTACACTGGGGTGTAAATGACAGTAATTTCTAGTCACGGAACACAAATAAATAGGTAGAATAATAGGGGGAGGGAAGAAGATAACTTGACTGCACATAACCCGAAGCTGAGATAAAATGTAAATGGTTAGTGTGCACTGAACTGCAGAATGCTTTGAAATTTCAGACAAGAGCAGAATAGGGAAATGTAAGGAACTGCACAGATGGGTTGTGTACAAATTATCACTCAACATCTTAAAACTACCAAGGTTTCTGCCAATTCACTAATTGCATGAATAATTAAAGTCAGTTTTTGCGACCGAGCTCCAAGGAATATTTTTTTCAGTATTGAAGCCAATAAATAATTGATGCTCCGGTTTGAATCCTGTCCCGCCTAAGGATGAGGCACCAACCTTACAGATGGATGTATTAAGAATAGAGAGGCACAGGCACAAACACAGCAAATTTATTTCACCTCCTAAGGCTTGTGCTAAACTCTGAAGTTGTTAATACATCTCTAGAATCATTTTCCACTTCCATCACATTTAATTCTCCAAAGTTAACAGTAAGGTATCTGAATCAGCAACAGATGAATATTTGACAAGCAATAAATAGACTATTGGAAACAAAAGACAACATTGCATTATTTGAAGTGTTGAAAATGCATTAAACATGTACAATTGTTACAGTTGTGTACTTTAAGATAGAGGAATATAGGGATTGTATTGTCTGAAACTAATGGTTTATAAAATGTATTCCGTTTTTGAAAACACAAAACAGTATTTCTTAAATTGCAGTGCTTGTGAGTTGGGGTCCCCAAACCTCAGCACTTTCTTTAATGTATGAGTTTTCATTGTGTTTGTGTGTCAGCCTGACTCTGTTGGAAGCACTTTTGCCATTGAGTAAGAAGATTCTGGATTCAAACCCACCTTGGAACTTGGAACCCATAAAGTCCATGGGAACTTGAGACTCCAATTGTGTGCTTGGGGTGTTCTGCATTACCAGAAGTACATCTCATTGGATGAGATGTTAAACTGAAGTCCCATCTGCCTGACCAGATGAAGGTTAACAATCCCAAAGTGCTTTTTGAAAAGAGAAGGGAGTTTCTCTTTGAAGGAGGGTTGGGGTGATATGGTCACAGAGCCTTGTGCAGGATAAGACATGGGCTGCAGAGTTCTGGATGATCTGCAATCTGTGGAGGAAGGAGGTGGGGAGACCAACAAGTAAGGAGTTTGCATAGTCAGCCTGGATGCTATGAACACATGTATGAGAGTTTTGGCGGCCTGTGGTGTGAGACAGTGGCAGAGCCGGGCAATGTTGCAGAGCTGGGGGAAGACAGAGTAGGCTATGGCACAGATGTGGGGTAGAAATGATAGTTGAGGGTCAAACAAAATACCAAGATTCCGGACTGGCTCAGTGAGATGGAGTGTGCATCCATGGATAGGGATGCTAACAGCACCTGAGATGTGCAGGCACTGACAGGAGCCAATCAGAATGGCCTTGGTCTTCTTGACATTCAACTGAAGAAAGTTAGTTCTCATCCAGGATTTAATGTCCGACAGACATTCTGTCAAGACAGCAGTGGTCCTGGAGTTAAGGGTTGAAGGCAGAGAGATAAAATTGGGTGTCATCCGCAACCTGTGGAAGTTGACCTCATGTCTGCAGATGATGTCACCAAGAGGGAGCATGTAGCTGTTGAATAGCAGGAGACTTAGGAAGGAGCCCTGAAGAATGCTGCATGAGACTGTGCAGTGGCTAGAGGAGAAACAGTTTGTGGAGATGAAGTAGAGGCTGGGTAGTAAGGAGAAAGGTAGGGATTGGTTCGCGCCAGCAGGTGGTCAGTTTCTTCTCTCTCATCAACACATTAAGGTTAATGTGTTGATGAGAGAGAAGAGGAAGACAGGCTCAAAGTTGTGGAGAGAGGGATGGGTAAGGAGCCGAGGTGGAGTTGGGGAAGTGTAGTATTTGGAAGGGCAGAAGCTGCTGAGCAGATCCCCTCAACTTTGGATTCAAGGAAGTCTGGCATTGCCTCACAGTTGACATTGAAGGTATGGGTGGGCAAGACATGAGAGGGTGGGCAGAGGAGCCGATTGGTAATGAAAGCACAAGATTTCCCAAGGGAGAAAGTATATATTCCCAACCCAGCTCTTCATTGACAATTCAATTTAACTTTCAGACTGGTGATTTGAGGTTGAATTATTTCAAATGTTTAAACATTTCGATTTACCAAATTCAATTCAAAATGTTGCTAGTACTGACTTGAGTTTGTCAGACAGTTTTACTCGAGCTAAGGAATGTGAGTGACAACTTCTTGCCTATGTGGATGTTGGGTGAGCACAGGATGAGCTAAAGCTTAGTCCATTTTATGGTGTGGCAGGACCTGCTGACCCTCACTAACAACAACAGCAAAATTACATTTGTAGACCACCTTTCACGTTGGGAGGACGTTCCAACAGGGATGAATCAGGAACTGGACAACTTTTCCGAGGTTACATGGAGTTACATGGAGTGATGCAACATGGAATCAGGCCATTTGGATCAACTAATCTATATGATGGACCAAGCAGGGTTACACTCCACACAAGTTCCCACCCACCCTATTCCCTCACCTATACTTCTCTATTCCCCTTTCCCTTGTGTCTCTCAAGTTTTCTCTTAAATTCATTGATGCTCTTTATTTCCACCACAATGGTAGGCAATGCTCAGCAACTATAGGGCAGCCTAAGTTAGCCCTTGCATCTAAAAATAACAAGTAAAATTATTATTGTTTGGCCTAAAAGATCTTACCTTTTTCAACAATAAATATTTTGTTATTGACACTAAAAACTGATTCATATAAATCACATTATTTTCTGATTGTGAAGCTAAGGCTTTGGTTGACAGTAATCTTGTCTTCAATGCTGAGCTTCACCCCATAAGTTTGATCATACAAGCAATGGATAGGCAAAACATACCCCTTCAGCAGCAACTGGCTTGAGTGAGAGCATGTACATGTGTACCTATCACACAAATGCATTGTAATATATTGCTTGCAAGTGTCTGCCAGTGTTGCCCAATCACCCATGGAAAAAGTGATTAAGGAGAACGGCATCACAAAGATCCCTGTTCGCAATGCAATCTGCTTCATGCACACATACTTTGGTCACCTGCTTCCATCGTCCATCTGTCAATGTTGCCCTCTGACAGGTTGAAGTAATATCGTGCAGTGTTGCCATGTGGCACTGGATGCACCATTTTCGGACACTCAGGCTTTGTTTACGATTTATTGTGGTCTGTCGGCACTGAAATGTACATCTCAGAATCTCACATTCCCAGGCTGAATAAGTACTTTAATATACATTCTTTTGTGAGTTTCATTATTTCGAGAGGAGAAAGGAAATACACCATGTGATGTTCTCAGTGGTTATCATTATCCCATTGTCCATGTGGAAATTCATAATTGGAGTCCTGAACTAAAAAAAGACAGAGCCTATAGTTTGATAGTGTATTATCATGCAGAGTGTAGTGACTGGTGACTCATGGGTTCCGAACACTGCCTCACCCACCAGTGAAAAATAAACAGTCATCCAATAAATCTGAAGGATAAAACAAACTTTTAGAGAGCAGTAGGTTAATGCTTCACTTAAAGGTCACTGATAGTTAATCATCCTTGCAGGGGCTTCTTTATAGTTCTGAATTGGCAAGGACACATAAGTCATGGGAACTTCCAGGATAGCCAGCACACATATGTTTAGGCTTTTAGCATTGCATACCAACTGCACTAGCACTGCCTGAGAGCCATTCCTGTATTGGTAGATACAAGCAGTCGCCACTGGTGCACAGATGGTGCACATATATTTGGTCGGATACAAGATATTTGGGAGGTCAGGAACCACACTGCTGGATGCCACTACATGCATTCTTGACATCAGTTGCCATAATGTTGCAACAGCAACGCACACCTCTTGAATCTACAGTATGTGGTGCTCCATATATATGCTGCAATGTATTTTGCTGAATTCTGCTCATAGAATGGTCAGTGATATGGCGCCAGTAATTTATAGGCGATGCAACCGACTTTCAGCATCTGATAGTGATTAGGCTTGGTTGTATCATAAAAATGTTTGAAGAGAATTGTGGCTCCTCGTGCAACCAAAGAAAGCAGCAGGCAATTGTGAAGAGGTGAACTCGATAGTATTCACTCATAGATTAGAATCATTAAAGTCTGTTTTTATCCACAAAATAAAACCCCAGGTATTTTATGAGAACTTCAGGGTTTATTTAACTTGCCCAAAACAGAAAAATGTCCGGGGTTGGGTGGAATCGATGTAAAAACTACAGTTAATTAGTGAAGATAGAAAACTACTTTCATAAATTTGTGATTTCTGCCCATGTTAACTGCAGTCAGAGAACAACATTTCTCACAGAATAACTCCAAACACTTTGATAGCACCAAGGGTGCTAGGAACTAGTATGTTGCGTACATGCAGTACTGATCTGAGCTCACCTGTGCACTGTCCCAGGGTTCACATATATCTGCAGGCCCATGATTTGTGGGTCCATTGGCAAGACCGCTATTTATCCCATCCCAGAAACTGAACAACTGCTTTTTCAGAGGGTATCTTCAAAAAGTTAATTTCTTTTACCAAAAAAAATCAACTTCTTACAGTGCAAATCAGTAAAACAAAATCTGACATGAAAGATTTCTTTTCACAGGACACCCTGGTAGGAGAGGTCAGAAACGATTCAATATACATGAACCAGCCTGCCACGGTCCGTAACACGCTGGCTTCCGAGTCAGAAGATTGGGGGTTCAAGACTTTGGGAATTGTTGGGACTTTGAACTCAAAGTTTAGACAGACACTCCAGTGGAGCGCAGGGGCTGTACTGCATTGTCAGAGATGCCATCTTTTGAATGAGATGCTAAATCAACATCCTCTGAACTTGAAGATTCCACAGCACTTTTTTTGGGTGAAGAATTTCTCCAATGGTCAGGCCAACAATCACCCTAATACACAAACAGAAGTTGCTGGGGAAACTCAGCAGATCAGGCAACATCCATGGAGAAAGGAAAAAGAATCAACGTTTCGGGTCTACGACCCTTCGTCAGAACCCTAATACAATTGTTCATTCCCTTCATGGACTCACAGACTTCACACGTCTAATAATAATCCGTCCAAAACCACAATAATAAAATTGGTAATTTTCGATGCACGACTGTTTGTGGGTCACTGCTGTATGTAATTGGCTGCCACGTTTCACCAGGAAATATACAGTCAATTCACTTTACGTATATTCTGTGGAGTGCTTTGAGATGTCTAGAAGACTTGAAAAGCGCTATATCAAATGCAACAACTACAACAACAACAACAATTTACATTTATATAGCGCCTTTCACGTCGGGAGGACGTCCCAAGGCGATAAACAAGAGGCTGTGATTATTATTATTACATTATTATGGCTGTTAGTGGGACTTTGCTGTGAGCAAGGTGGCTGCTGTGTTTGCCTATACTGTACAATATACTGTCACTAACTTTGCATAAATCCTATGAAGCACTACGGTGTGTCATTCTGACATTAATGGGATGCCATTCTGACATTTGTCATTCTGGCAAATGTCTTGATTTTAGTAATTGTAAGAGCACCAAGGTAAATAAATGCTATTCCTCTTCACACCTACATGCAAAGACATCTTTCCAGTTTTGCACAGCAAGGGCTAAATGAACATCTAAAAACTTACACAAATCGCATGGCATTGAAATATTGAGCACTGGTAACCCAGATGCAAATTTTGCAGTAACCAATTCAGCAATTAAAGATTTCAGGCACAATTAGCCAAAGGCTTTACAGGATGCACACATTGTTAACTGATGCCTATTTTTTTAAATTTTTCAAATCAAAATTATTTTCAGAAAGAAACAGTGGTTCTGGATTGAAGATTGTTTCCCTTTTCAGAAAATAACTTACTGTGGCAAGGAGCTAGTTATATAATTAATAAGCAAGGAAAGGTATGTAAGGAGTAGGGGACCGAGAGCATGGCAGGGTTTCCAGCCTGTCGTGCAGAATTCATGTGTGACTTTGAACCTCAGCAATAGTGCTGAGCCCCATTGTGAGAAGGCAGCAAAACAACAGTCAATGCAAAAAAGTATGCACCAGTGTGATAGACTGTATGTGTATGATGCAGTATTGTATTGGTACTAAATAGACACTCTTTTCACTTATGGTCACTCTCCAGCGTCAAGGACTAGGCTATATCATCTGACTTTGTGGGGGTTAGATCATGAGGTGAGGCAATGTATTACTCTGACACCAGTCACCACAGCATCACTACTATAGATAATAGCTTGGTGAAAACAACAACAACAAAAATTACATTTGTTTAACGCCTTTCACGTCAGGAAGTCCTAAGAATACTGAAGTAACCCTGGGACGTAGTGCCTTGGGACGTCCTCCCGACGTGAAAGGCGCTATATAAATATAAATGTAAATTGTTGTTGTTGTTGTTGGTGGTGGTGAATTCAGCACAGATGAAGTCAGGCAATATTGGATGGAAGGTCTCCCCAAGGTCAGAGAGAATACTGTCAAGGGGAGAAAGGGGAGAATGGTAGATGGCAACAGATACAGATCTTAGTGAACCCATGTTAAAATAGAGGGTGTGAACCATGATCAGCAGTTGAGAACTTTTGAATGATATAGAGGTACTTGTAAGGAAGGTATATTGTAGTTGCAGGTTCCAATATGTCAACCTGAATATATTCTTACAGGATTATTTACTGCAGGGAGGACTTCTAAGGATCAGTACACACCTTGAGCATGATTCTCTCTGGATGTTATGCCTGCCCTACAATAGATTGCTGCGTCTACTGCTGGTAGTTGTGAATACAGGGACAATGGATGCTAACTCAGGTCCCTGTCAGGTCACAGTCATCAGATAGATCCTCTTCTGTCAGTTACAGTAATAGCTCCATTATTAGTTGTCACAAAGGTGCTTCTCGTGCATGTCAACAGGGGTATGAATGGGCTCCGCATTTGATGTTTCAATGCATTCTATACAGAAGGACATTTCCACTGGTGGCCCTGTCATTATGATAATCACATGGCACTCGTATAATAATAATATTCCTTGCATTTGATATAGCACTGTTCACGTTTTCTATATGTCTTAAAGCGCTTCACAGAATATACTGTAAAGTGAATTAACTATATTTGTGGGTGAAACACAGCAGCAAATTGCACACAGCAGTGTCCTACAAATAGTCGTGGATTGAATCATTTTATTATTGGGGGGTTTATCAAGGGTTTATTATCAGGTGTGTGAAATAAGGAATATATGACAGTGTAGTCATGATCACAAGCAGAAGGGATTATCTACATTGCTTAATTCATCAAATACTGTGGCATACTCTAACATAATTATTTCTTCTTTATCACTAGAACAACTCGTTCATACAAAACAAGAACAAACATCTGTTGTAGGAGAGAAGTAGAACAATCAGAATGCTAGGTCACTGTATGAAGAGGGACTGGAAATAAATGACTAACATCTTACTTTCAAAACAAAAGATCCACATAACTGTATTTGTGCATTCATCCATCTTTGGACGTCCTTCTGATGTAAAAGCTCTAGAAAAATACAATTTGTTTCTTCCCCTCCAGCCTGTTTTGTGTCCAGAAACTCCTGCACATCTGGTCAAGGGTAGGCCATTGCTAGATCTCGGTCAATAGCATAATCCACAACTGTTTGTGGGACACTGCTGTGCGCAACTGGCTGCCGCGTTTTGTCTACAAATATACAGTCAATTCACTTTACAGTATATTTTGTGAAGCGCTTTGAGATATTGATAAAATGTGAAAAGTGCTATATCAAATGCAAGGATTATTATTATTATTATGTTATGGCAGTATTTAACATCCTAGTATTCTTCTGGCTGTTTTTTCTAATGCGGTTTTGCAAAATGCCAATTGATGTATCCATCGCTGCTACTGCATACACAACTTTGCATTTTCTCAGTTCTTGCTGAGTTCAGCAAAGCCTTAATTCTAGGTCACCTTAGAATTGGTCTTCAGAAGTGAATCATTTCATTTGTGTGCCACCAAACCCATGAAAATTTAGGTGAAAAGCCACCCTACATTAACTGTGCTACTTCAACAACCTCAAACTCAAATAGGGCACATGGGAAGTATTTCTCTCTTGAAACATTCAAGGACCTTCCCCCAAAATATGACCAATTCTGAGATTCAGAGCTACATTTATAAGACTATTCATTCAATTTCTGCTACATTTACACTCTCCATCAATGACACAGTTTTGCACCCAATGGAAAATCATCCCATATCCAAACAGATGGATTTTTACACACAATTTGGTATGACATACAAATATAAATCATTCAGAACCAGGGGACCAGGATTTTTCAAAACAATAGTTATAATAAGATACAAATCATGGACTTTAATTCAATTGAATATCATCAGATAAGTGAAACCATTAATTTTTCACCTCAGTGTCATAATGATTTAGTAGCTTGCCATATGATTTGTTTAAATATTAAATATGAGTTTGATTGCAGTTCACATTTAGGTTTAATACTATGAGTGTGTGTGTGGGGGGGAGGGGGGTGGGGGAATGGGACACCATTCAAATTTTCTTCACATTTCATAGATAGTAATCCATGGTGGAATATGCTTTCATGGGGACTGATTGGCCTCCGGTATTTTGTCCAAATGGCCAGTCTTTATATGTGATACAGGACAGTGAACTAAAGCCAATGTATGTACACTTTTCACAGATAATAATACTACTACTAATAATAATAAACAAGAATATGACATCCATCAAAATAGAAAATAGCTCATCTGAATCAACAGAAATGGCACATGGAATCAAATTTGTCGTTAAAAATAAAATGATATCTTGTAGAAAAAAAATGAATGGGAGAAGAAAATCATGCAAGGTCAATTTCCTATTGGAACGAAAGAACAAGGCCTACTAGATATGAACCAAAGCTACAAATAGTTGACGAACAGAGCGCTGAGAGCTAAAACAGAAGCTTTCATAAATATCAGCACAAGCCCAAACTATTACTAAATTGCGAAAATAAGATCGTAAAGAAAAACATTGAACAAAAATGCCGAATGTGTCAAGAGGCCCAGAAACAGTGGATCACATAGTGTCATTATGTCGAGCCCTAGCACAATTAAAGCATCTGATTTTACATAACAGTGTAGCTAAATGTATTCATTGCACAATTTGTAAACATTTGATATTGAGGAAAAGACTAACTGGTAGGAACATCAACCAGCAAATGTGACATTTAAAATAACAATAATGTAAGACTCACAAGCACATACAGATAGAACAATATTCTGTAACAAACCAGGAACTATCAGAATTTTTTTTATTCACAGTGGGAGGATGTCTCAAAACACTTTACGGGATACTGTAAAGTGGAGTGTTTTAGCAGCAGCAGGAACTTTGTCTTATTTTCCCTTCCCTAACCTGCCCAGGGTCATTAGGGTCAAATGCTATTGCTGGTAGTATATGTGATTGGGGTGCTTAAGCAATTGCCTCACAATTTTCTCGTGAGGTGTGTGATATGTGATAAAACTGTATTGATTGTCTTGCAAGTGAGAGGACTTGGGTTTGATTCCCGGACAGGGTTAAATGTTCAGCGAGTTTCCTCATTCCACATGCCTTTGTTTACCTAACAGTGAGTAGAAACCAATTGTTAGTCAATTGGTGGATCACTTTTCCGGGGATAATAATCCCTCCAACAAAACCAATAATAATTTGGTTATTCAATTCATGACTGTTTGTGGGACACTGGTGTGTGCAATTGGCTGCCGCATTTTGTCCACAAAAATATACATCCCATTCACTTTACAGTATATTCTCTGAAGCATTTTGTGATGTCTCAAAGAGATGAAAAGGCACTTATATAAAATATAAGGATTATTATGATTATTATTATTGATCTTTTTGCAGTGTCCACATTATGTTCAAACACTGAATAGTTGGACATCCATTAATCCAACTGTTTTCAGTGTTAAAATCTTGATTCCACATCAGTTAAATCTGAGATTTTACAACTAATTTCTCCCCAAGATTTGAATTCTATACAAATCTGTATCTATCCAATCTCTATGTTGAATAAAGCTATCAATCTATCCCATTGCTGCCATTTCTTACATGTCTTCAATGATACTTTCACCCCCTCCAATTGTGCTCATTACAAGTTCTCTGGAAAGCTAAGGCAAAAATCCATGATCACAACTTCTTAGTGAGTTTTGTGCTTCATAACTTAACTTGACCATTTGGGAACTTTGAGTTCATAGACTAGGTTGGCACCCCATTGAGCACTGGGTAAGAGAGCTTCATTGTCAGTGGGCCGTCCTTCAAATGGGCCATTAAGCCAAGGAATTGTCTGCCTGTTCACATGGATGTTAAAGATCCCATAACACTATTCCAAAAGAGAAAGGTGTCCTGGCCAACAATCCCCTGGATAAAATCGATAATTCACTCCATCATTCTTCAGGATGGAGATGCTTGGAGTCACAGTAAAGGATGTCAATCAGCAAGATTTTGTCAGGGCTCTCTCTGCCTTCCTGAAAAAGTCTGGCAAGCTGAAGGTTCCAGATTTGGTTGACATAGTCAAACTGGGCAAGCACAAGGAATTAGCGCCTGTTTGTGGGATAAATTGGCTGCCACACTCACCTACAAAATACAGCCTACAAAATACTTTACAACAAATTCCCATAAAGCAATTTAATATAGCAATTTGATATAATAATTTAGCATGTTGTTAAAACATCTCAAAGTGCTGAATTGTTTTAACATGCTAAATTGCTATATCAAATCTAAGGATTACTATTATTATTATTTTCATCAGCAGCTTTATTTCCACCAACAGAAACAGAATAGTCTTCACAGTCCCCGGCAATCCCACATGGGATTGCTTGGATGTCACTTTGGATATTTATATTTCTGTCATCTTTGTCTTGTAATCTCATTTTCAGGAATAAACTCCCTCTTCATATGTCATTTATACTTTTCGTTGTACACATCACAATTCTTTGTACTAGTGGCATTTGAGTTTTTCTAAAACAAGAATTTGCCACTTAAATATTCTTTCTATATCAGAAAGGTTCAGCCTGTGTTTGCTTTCACTCCTGTCTGGCTCTGTGTAAACTTCTTTATCTGTAGCCTCCATACTCACCACAATTTTTATTGCTCTGTCAAGGTCATAGGCATTTTTGTCCAATGCCATTTAAACAGAGGTTATAAACCATTGTGTCTCTCAATGCTTCTTCTAGGAATTAATCAAGCTGAAGCTTTCTCTTTCGGACAAACGTCATGTCCAAATGTTATGTTTCTTATGCATATGATGGTGTTGGGGATGGGTGGAATTCACGCATGGGTGTAATGTCCTCCACAGACTAACAACAATAACAAAATTACACTTGTATAGCACCTTTCATGTCAGGAGGACGTCCCAAGGTGCTGGACAGTCATTCTTTCAGACCCGAACTGGGGTTGGGGACGGTGAGGGTGGAGTGAAAGTGGGGGATTTGTGGTGACTGAAGGGACCATTGAAGAGGAGGGTCTTGAGGTGGAAATTGAAGGTGGCTAGGAAAGGGCTGAAGAGGAGGGACTGCGGGATAGAGTTCCAGAGATATGGGTAGAGTGGTTAAAGGCTCCTCCGCCGATGGTGGGACGGGGGATATGGAGCAGGCCAGAGCCTGCTGATTGTAGAGGACGGGCAGGTTCATAGGGGGTTAGGTGGTCGCAGAGGTAGGGTGGGGCAAGGCCATGGAGGGCTTTGAATGTGAGGACAAGGATCTTGAATTGAATCCTCTGGGTGATGGGGAGCCAATGGAGCTGGGCAAGGATGGGGGAGATGGGGTCGTGAAGCTTGGAGCAGTAGGGCACCCCGGCCATAGAGTTCTGGATTACCTACAGCCTATGAAGGGAGGAATTGGGAAGGCCAACAAGCAGGGCATTCACCTAGTTAAGCATAGATGTGATGAAGGCATGAATGAGAGTTTCAGCGGCCTGAGGGGTGAGGTAGAGGCAGAGTCAGGCAATGTTGCAGAAGTGAGGAAAAGCTGAGCGAGTCATGGCTTGTATGTGGGGGAGGAAAGATAGTTGAGGATTGAACAAGACACCTGGGTACCTAACTGGTTTGGTGAGGTGGAGTGTGCAACCATGGAAGTTGATGATGCCATTGCCTGGTGCGTGAAGGCGCTGGCGCGAACCAATCAAGATGGCGTCGTTCTTGTTGACATTCAACTATAGAAAGTTAACTCTCATCCAGGACTTGATGTTTGTCAAGCAGTGGTCCTGGAGTTGAGGGTAGAGGCAGAAAGATAGAGTTGGGTGTTATCCGCATACCTATGGAAGTTGACCCCATGTCTGCTGCTGATGTCGCTAAGGGGGAGCATGAGGATGTTAAAAAATAGGGACCAAAGACAGAGCCCTGGGGGAACATCACAAGTGACAGTGCGAGGGCTAGAAAATAAGCCATTGGTGGCAACAAAGTGGAGACAGAGAGAAAGGTAGGAGTCGAACCAGGCGAGGGCAGGTGGGTGAAGATTTAACTTGGAGGAGAGGCAGTGTTGGAGGATGGAGTGGTCGACAGTGTCAAAGTCAGCAGAGAGTTCAAGGAGAAGGAGGCAGAGAGAGCCCTGATCACAGATGTTTAGAATGTCATTAGAGAATTTGACCAGGGCTAACTCCATACCCTAGGCAGCATAGAAGCTGGATTGTAGGGATTTGAAGAGAGAAAGGCGAGAGAGAAAGGAGCGAAGCTGGAACGTAATGACTCATTCCAAGGCCTTGGAGAGGAATGGGAGGTTGGAAATGGGACAGTTGCTGGAGAGTAGGGACTAAACTACACGTACTCAAGGATCTATACTCCAGCATGTAGTTTGCTCTTTCAGGGAGGGGGGATAATGGGATTCTTATATTGTCAATTCACTTCGTATTTTTCTGTTCCTTTTGCATATGGTTCAGCCTATTATCCATAATCCAGGCAGATCAGGGCGAAACCTTGGGCAAGTTTCCTTACTCCACACACCTAATAATAATCTCTCCAAACAAAACCACAATAATAAAATTGGTCATTTCAATGCATGACTATTTGTGGGATCCACTGTGAGCAATTGGCTGCCGTGTTTTGCCCAGATTTATAGTCAATTCACTTTACAGTATATTCCATGAAGGCGCTTTGAGACATCGATAAGACGCCGCACGGCATGGAGGGCGCTATATAAATCAAAGTTGTTGATGTGAAAAGCAAAAAAATGCAAGGATTATTATTATTACTGTATTTTAATACTTTTTTCAAACAATGTCAACTTATCTGTATTTGCAGTCAATTCAGACATATCCGACATACAGCATATATATGAATTAGGGATTAGTAGCAACAGATGTGAAGGAAAACATGTCAGTGAGCCCTTATCACCATATCGTTGCCTGGAACACCTGCAATATGTCAACTGGAATGCAGTATTTTAGAAGGTTAAACCTATTGACTATTCTGGCTGCTCTATCAACTAATTGCATTAACCTGTATTGTGATCTTAGTTTCTAAGTTCTGAATAAACCCGTCCACAATTTAGCTTCACACATCTTGGGCATTCAGCCATTGCAGGGCTAAACTGGCTGACAGAAAATTATTTTCAAAACAACTTTGTGTTATGAAGACAAGTGCGGCTTTACTGATATTAACAAACCATTCCAAATGTGCTTTGTTTTAAATGCTAATCAGCGATGAAGGAAGAGCGAAAGCAAAGAGAGGGGTTACCTGGCAACAACCTCTAGACAGGACACTAGGCAGAGCCAAAAGAAAATTCTTGTTACTCTGCAATTCTATGTTTGGAGCTGAAGTGTTGCATTCAGTGATTTTTATTAGAAACTTCTTTACTATTTTTTATCAGGAGAACCTTCGTGTTCACTAAAATGTTTTACTGCTTCTTACAGGTTAAATAAACATTTCAATATTTATAGCCATAAACCTTTCTTAATATTGTTGGTCCTGCAATTCTGAAATCTGGGGCCAGAAATTTTTCATAGACAACATCAACAACAAAATTATATTCGTTTAGCGCCTTTCACATCAGGAGGACATACCAAGGTGTTGGACAGTCAATATTTTGGATCCTAGCTGAGAGTCGGGATTGAGGAATGCGGAGGACAGAAGCTGAAAGAGGTTGACCAAAAGCATTTTTGAAGAGGAGGGTCTTGAGATGGGTCTTGAAGGAGGCAAGGGTGGAGGTGAGGTGGAGGGACTGCGGGATGGAGTTCCAGAGGATAGCGGTAGGGTGACTGAAGGAATTCCCGCCAATGGTGGGGCGGGCGAGGCGGGGGTTGTGAAGCAGGTCGGATGTGAGTCATCCTTAGCTGTAGGACCACACGGTTAAAATGTGAGGTTGTGCATAATCTCTAAATTGATTTGTTTCAGTCATAATTGAAATATGGATTTTTCTCCCTACCCAAAAAGAACTGCAAACAAGTGGCTTCTAAATTTAAACTAATACAGTACTGTATTAAGAATTTTTGAAAAATTCTGACGATCTGAAACTTTAAGGCCATGCTAACACCATTGCTCATTGCTCAAACATCAAGATTTATCCTGGCTGCTCTTCTTTGAATTGCCTCTAAGATTTGGAATCTTAGAAATTTAAGGCGCACAACAACAACAAAATTACATTTATAGAGCGTCTTTCATGTTGGGAGGACATCCCAAGGCCATTCAATCCATTGAGTCTTGCACTGACTCTCAGAGCAAGCCATTCATTCAATTCTGCCTCTCTTCCCTACCCCATAACTCTTGAAGCCTTTAACTTTCTTAAATTTGTATTTTTTGGAGTCCTGTAGTTCAGAGATTAGAGCGTTCGCCTTGCAAGTGAGCGACCTAATTCATATCCAGGCAGGGCAAAATCTTTGGCAAGTTTCTCACTCCACACACCTGATAATAATCTCTCGAAAAAAAATTAAATAAATTGGATGGTTCAATCCATGACTGTTTGTGGGACACTGCTGTGTGCAATTCACTGCCACCTTTGGTCCACAAATATACAGTCAATTAATTTTACGTATATTCTGTGAAGCGCTTTGTGCCATCTAAAAGGTGTGAAAAGCGCTATATCATATGCAAAGGTTACTATTACTTCCCTCTTGAAACCCACAATGGACTCTGCATATACTCCCTTTATATCATAGTGTCTAGAATTGTGTGTAGTACTCCAGATGCAGCCTAACTGGAGCACAATGTAGCTTTCACAATGTTACCACAAAATCCTGGACCTTACCATTCACCAAACAACATTCCCAAACCTTCCCTTTCCCTCAGCAATCATTTAGTTTTATAGAAAATACATTCATTTACACATCATGTTAGATATGCATGAAAAGCAGGGTATAATACCATTTTTCTGGTGTGGTGTATTTTTCTATCAACTGTACAACATTTAGATGTTTTCTCTAGTTCCTTAAATGTTCTCATGAATCTTAGAAATGTCTGCTTTCCCTCTCCTCCCTCAGTACATATCCTTCCAAGTATGTACCAGTTCAAAAATGTGGTCTGCGACACTTTGAGCACAATCAATTCTGTGCAGAAGAAAATGTGATAACAAGCAAACATCTGCCCAAGGAACTCACTTTTGACTAATGTAAATGTATTTGTGGCTGAAATAATAATTAGGTGGAAGGAAAGAATATTTAAATTGAAGAAAAAATGTTCCCTATTGTACTGGGTGTCCAATCTGTCATGTTCTACTGCAGCATGTAGCATACTTGGACCAAAATGTGACAGCTATAAATCCACGGTGGTCTTAGAATTGTCTGAACTGCCAAAACTCATGGAATAAAATACTAATAAATGATGCTGAGCAATAGCTTGCCCATTAATACAGTCTATTTAAGATGTTTACATAGCTAAGGTGACATTTTTTAACACTGGACAAAACACCTATGGATTTTCGCCAAGTTTATGGCGCTGGTTATAGTATTTTACTCTCTAAATACCATCACTAACTCTACAAATTTTGGCTAGAGGTTTTCCTTATAAATGCGGCACTTCTATTCTTTAAGTTACAAACATTGCTTGGCTATTGAGTCAAACTTCTTTTATCCAAACACTAGTGTGTTTTTACATAAAATTACAAAGACTGTGCAGCACTGACTCTGGCTACTTGGCCTAATCCATTTGTGCCATTGTTCTCCACATGAGTTTCTATGCCTCCTAATCCCCTCTCCCTGTCCCCTTCCAATAATCCTATATTCCCTTCTACTTTATGTACACAACCATTTATACAACAATGTGCATTGGTTATATTTGACCACAAACTACAGTGAATCATTTCCAGTATGAAGCTCTTTGAGACGTCTCAACAACATGATAAGAAGCCAAACCCCGCAAAAATGCAAGGATTTCTATTTGCTTGTTTGAAGGTTCACTTCAGAGTTTGTGAACAGTTGCACACAGGGATTTTAATGTTATGTATTGATGACAACAGTTAGGTAAGATTTATCATTTTTCTCTGCCACTTTTATCTTTTACAATTTTATTCGCTCCTAACTTGAAGATGTTTCACATCTTTAGGCCTCTTTCTCTGGCATATGGTTCCTTGCATGCAAGTTACCTTCCAATATGTGTCACCCTGACTCATATCTTTGAGTCAAATGGTTGTGAGTTCAATCCCCATGTTGGGATTTGGAACCCATATAGCTACAGTCTAGGCCCCCACATTTTTCAGCATTGGTTGTTTGTTACATTGCTAGAGGCGTCATCCTTCGAACAAAGTGAGGTCATGTCTGTTTCAGGTGGACGAAGATCCAATGGCACTATAAGAAACTGGAAGGGAATTTCTCCCGGTTTCCTGACCAAAGCTCCCCAAAATAAAATTGGTCATTCATTTCATGGCTGTTTGTAGGACATTATTGTGTTCAAATTGGCTACTGTATTAGCCCACCAAATATTCAGTAACATCACTTTACAGTGAAAGTTCTGTGAAATGCTTTTTAGATGTCCTCCTTGCATGAAAGGCGCTACCTCAAATCTAAGGATTATTCTTATTATTATCATGTCTTGCTCAAATAGTTATTCTTGACCATCAATATCAACAGGCTGTTCAGCGCAGTATTATATTTGCTGAACATCATTCAGTGATGATCCAGTGATCCATGTCATCAACCAGTGCTGAATAATGATCAAGCGTGATCTTCCGGTCTCTAACCTAAGGTGTTGAAGCCAACTGTAGTGCTCTCATCAAAAACATGAAATCCTGCAGACTCTGGATATCTGAAACAAAAACAGAAATCGCATCTACGACAGCATCTATGGTAGTGGAATTATCAGTTTTGACGAAGGGTCGTGGACCCAAAATCATTGACTCTCTTGTCCTTTCTCCATAACTGCTGCCTGACTTGCTGAGTATTTCAGTGATTTCTGTTTTTGTTATAGTGCTCTAGTTCCTGTCCTAAGAGAGATCAGTATGAATCAGCATCAGACCTGAGACATTCCATTCTGAATTGCTCAGCCACTGACTACACAGATTTGTAAAGCTATCTGAAAAGCTGACAAGGCTGTTTGCAAAGTTGTTGTGCTGATTTGGAGCTTGCTTGATCTAGCATTATAGCAATATTTAAACAAATCAGTAATAATGTGATTACCGTAGAGGTTCACTATATTCATAATCTCCATCACATTGGAAATATTACAGAATAATATACTGCTTTCGACAATCTGCAATAAATAGAAACATTTTTCTAGAGAGATTTATGTAACAAGGTTAGTGCTGCTGGAGTCAAGTCAAGAAATGGAGTTGATGCATTTCTATTTATTTAGAAACCATTAAATAATACATGAATGTTCACTTCCTGTTTCTGGAAACACTTAGGTGTCACTACAACTGGAAGTGACATATACTTAATCATGGAGTGAGTTTGATCACTGTGAGAACAATAGTGGGAAATGGCCAGTAAGATAAACCTGAAAAATCTCAAGACACTATGTCACAAAAACTATCCAGACAAGATAAAAGTAAAGGAGTGAAAGGAATAACACTTCATGCTGACGGGGAATAACTATTACAAAAAATGACCATGATCAATTAAACAGGGCAATTTCAGGACAGATACAAGGAAGCTTTTCTATACTTGGAGGGTCATTAATGACTGGGATAGGTTGCCAGAAAGGCCGGTTGAGGCCAGGACATGGGACTCATTTCAAAAACAGCTCAATACTGTGTCGGGGGAACGGCAGGGTGGGTAGAAAAAACATATGCATAATTCAGTGTTAACAAAAGTAATTGAATGTGATTATTGATTACTGACTGAAGGTTTTTGTATACAATGTGAAGCTGTTGCCAATAAAGCTTATTCAATACCAAGTTGCACTCCATGGTATTTGACTTCAAGTTCATAGAAGTGAAAACGTTATTCTAATCTTACTTAGATCACCGGTGAGGCTACGTTGAACTTTTGCCATAAAAGGCTTTGACGAGCAACAAGGATGATTCTGAGATCTGGAACTTTATTTTGTAAGAAGCTTCCAAAGATATATTTATAATAATATAAATCTGCTTTGATAGAACTCCTTATCAGATTATTGAAATGTATCAAAGTGTTTCACATGATTTACCCTAAAGTCACTGTATTTTTAAGGCAAAAGTGGTATGATAATGGGTATTCTTTCATATTCTGAGGTCAAACAGTATGCAGGAACCTAGTTATTAGTCGATTGGCAGATTCCTTTTCTGGAAGTAATAATTCCTTTAAAAAAATCATAATAAATTGGTTACTCAATCCATGACTGTTGCTAGGAACAGTCCAATGCAAGGATTATTATTATTATGATAAGGATTATTATTATCAGTAGTAAAGAAAATGTAACTCAATCCTTAAAACCAATAAGCCCTAACCATAATTAATTCTAATTATGAATTGAATACCATTATTTTTGTAAGTAAATTGCCAATTTTCTGTTCTCCTCTCCTAAACATTTGGATTTGTGCTGGGATAGTTTTGCAAACCCTAGCTATAACTGTATAGGACCTCTACTAAGTAGCAATTTTCATGTGTAAGCCAGTAAGAGAGCGTGAATGGCTGTTTTATTCTATTTTGGGAACTGCATTAAAGTTTTTTAAAGTATTTTTTTCCGGTTTATGGCATTTCTACAGTAGTTGGAAAATGTACTGTGGTCACTTTTTGCCCTCAACCAACATTTCGCTGTTAAATATATACTTGGCAGCTGACAGTTAAGTAGTATTTACACAGCACAATCTATTTTTCTACTAAAAATAGGCAGCATGCATGTTTGTGCTACTTTACCTTTTCAGTTTCAAATAAACCAAGGAATCCACTGCCTCAATCAAAGCTATCTATATGTGTAATAATTGAAAAGGGAAGTCAAGTCTTCTTTTCAGTTCTGTCATTGAACAGTGATTTCAGTGTCTGGACTCGGAGAAAACTTTCTCAAGAAGTTTTAATGTCTTTGGAAGTTTTCTGAAGGTGCTTTCAAGACTTTTATCATTGGAGGCCATCTTCAAATATCTGCAGTGCAGTGCTGGCCACAGATCACTTAAAAAAGAGTATCGCAAGACTTTGAAGGCTCTAAATTCTGTACTGAACGTCAAGCAAAAACAAATTAAGATTGTTGATGTAAATTTGGGAAGTTCATGGAAAAACCAGCATTTTATGGTATGTGCTAAATTCCTGTAAGTTGTTTACGTCTGTTTATTGGAGATATGATGTTCCCATTTTCCATGCAAACCCCTAAAATGTTTTTAGTTTTGCATGGGCTTTTGAAAGGATTCTTTATGCACCAGAAATCACGTCATTTTCCAAACCAAAGCAAATCTGAATATATATGGCTCTTTGGAACCCTGTAGATTAGATGTTTGGGTGCTGAGGAACTCGAAACAATTCAGAAACAATATATATGTGCCAGAAATGCAACAAAACAACACAGAAAAATGAATAGACAGAACAAAGAAATGATATGGGAAAATGTCAAAGTGTTAAAGATATTTTGTATTATATTAAAAATTTACAGAAGACAATATTTACAATATTGAAATCCCTACAATGTACCTGCTATCAGTGGGGTATGTGATGTGTCATATGTTTTCATTTCATACCTACTGGATGCTGGTTTCCCCACTGTGTGTGCTCACTAGCCTATCTCAATTCCCTGTAAATTCTCATTCAGATGGGAAAGGGAAAGAGAGTGGGAACCATAATGGATGTTTCCAGAGGATAATGGGGGATGAAGATAGGTAGAAGCCAATGTCCTTGCTAACTCACAACTTCACTCATCCCAGAAAATTGGGGGTCAGCAGCACCCAAAGGTGCGCTGTTCTGTACATATCTGGCTACACAACCTGCTCTCTTTCCTCCTCACCTCTCAGTTGCTTATTGCTCCTCCACATGTTGTTCTATCCTGCCTCCTCCTCTCCAACTTGTCCTTAAAAACCTCTCCCTTCCAACATGCCCCAGTTCTGACGAAGGGTCATGGACCCGAAACGTTGACTCATTTTACTTTCTCCATGGATGCTGCCTAACCTGCTGAGTCTTCCCAGCAACTTCTGTTTTTGTTTCTATCATCTACCTTGCTTTCTGAGGTGCCTTGTTCTCAGTGGTATTGTACTACAGTGCTTTGCTGCAACATGGGCCTATCATGCATTGGTTGGAACTTGTGAGAGGAGGAGAAGGAGGATGTCCACCAGCCATTGGTTTCCTGGATTGTGGTCTTTTTTCATCCTTCCTCTATAGCATCTGCCTTCTCTGTCATTCTCCATCTCTCTGAGTATAAGGCCACTGATTATCCTTCTTGAAGATGTCAATTGCTTGTGCTGAGGTACAGGTGAAAGGGAGGTCTCTTTGTAAAATGGTGACTCCACACTTGTGCCAGAGTCTATGTTTGCACACCCATTTCACATTGAACCTGATGCTTATATACGGCCGTACATATAGGCTCCAATGATCAACTCATTGTGCTTGTGGAACCAGGATCAGGTGTTCTTTTTGGTTCCTGACCATATTTTGATTCTAACAGAATCAAAAAACAGTTAATATTTTGGCGCAAAAATATATGCAGGACCATCAACAAGACTACTTTAGTATCTCTAGTGGAGTTCCTGTAGCTCAGTGGTTACAGCACTCGCCTTACAAGTGTGAGACCTGTGTTTAAGTCCAGGCGGATCAGGGTGAAACTTTGGGCAAGTTTCCTTACTTCACATGCCTAATAATAATCCCTCCAAAAAAAACCACACAATAATAAAAATTGGTAATTTCAATCCACGACTTTTTTGTGGGATACTGCTGTGCGCAATTGGCTGCTGCATTTCACCCACAATGTACAGTCAATTTACTTTACAGTATATTCTGTGAAGTGCTTTGAGACATTGATATAAATCTCGATAGTATTATATTGCATAAGTACTGTGTAGGTAATGGAATTTCAATCTGGGAGAGAGAATCTATACATTCAAATAATGCATTCCCAACTATTTTAGGGTATGTAGATTAAATACTTAAAATTTATTCATGTCATTACGATGTTTAAATTTAATATTGCTGGTCACAGTTTCCTTTAACTTATCTGCTCTTGTGCAAAGTAACTGCAACTGTGGAGTCCTGTAGCTCGGTGGTTAAAGCACTCGCCTTGCAAGCGAGAGACCTGGGTTTTAATCCAATCAGGCGAATCCTTGGGAAAGCTTCCTTACTTCACACACCTAATAATAATCCCTTGAAAAGAAAACAATAATAAATTGGTCATTTCAATCCATAATGTTGTGGGACACTGCTGTGTGCAATTGGCTGCCATGTTTCGCCCACAAATATACAGTCAATTCACGTGCTATACCAAATGCAAGGATTATTCTTATTAAAGCTGTAGTAGTCCCTTAACCCTCTGCGAAACCTGGTAAAATGTTCGATTAAATTTTTCCTGTGGTGCTGACTAGGACGGATTTGGTTTTAGTGAAACAGATACTATTGAATTATTTTCACATGGGCATTCCAGGTAGCAAATATCTTGATTTGAGCTAATTTCTGGAAGGATTGAATTGAGGCTGTATTTACAAATAAATACAATTTTAAATTATACATAACTATATCATGAACAGGGTTAAATTCTGCATTTTAAATCCATTACAGATACCTGCATATAAATGCACAGTAATTTTTGGCTACATTTAGCAAATGGAGCAAAATATCACTTGGCCTACAATGTTAAGTAAATTTAGAGCAAAATAACATCTTCCTCAACTCCCCCACACCCCATACCCTCGTTCATCTCAAGCATTTTGGGGACGAACACTGCATTGCCTCTTGTCACACGCTCATCTTATTAGTGCACTGACTTCTATAAGCTACATTAAGGATCCAGCAAATCAATTATATGGTTAGCAGATTAGAATGAGAATTCACAGCAGTGATTGTGTATTAAAAATGACTTTTTTAAAAAAATCTTTTGCAGTCTCATATTAAGAAGGCAGCAACACAGATTGTGTACCATGTTTATTTTGGACTGATTTTAAATGTTAGTCATTTTGCTTCTAATTGCTCAGTGCATAAATATATAATTAAAGGGGTGGAGCATTTTATTTTTTTCCTGAACTCTGTTCTGCATACTGAATTTATGCTTTATATTTCTCACTCCCTTAGATCCGCTGTAGGTTGATGATTGAAGGCCTCTCAGCCTTCATTCACTTTGCCCCCACTTTCTGGAACTCCATCAGCAAATCCTTTCGTCTTGCACGCTCTATCACTGAAATCAATAGTCTTGTAAAACCCCATCTCTTTGACATTGTCCTCAGTTACCTTCTTCCCAGTTACTTCCCTCTTACCCCTTCTTTCCCATTCTGCTCCCACATTATCCATGTAAAGTGCTTTGAGACATTCTCCTAGATGAACTGAGCTTTAAAAATCAAACTTGCTGTTCTACATTTTATTCTGAATGGAAGCATCAGTGGAACTTAATACCTGTAAACTTTCAAGTAAATGTACTTCCCTTACAGCATTACCACATTGTTGTTGATTGAATTACCTAAACATTTTAGGCTTCAAAGTGGCTCTGTGCTGTGGTTGGCACTTTCCTGTACTTACCAACTTAAAGTAACATAATTATGGTCAGTAGTTTGAACATGACAAATGAGCATAATATGCACTGCTGGGGTCATTATTTTGCACAGTGCAGATGAACCCATTTCACTAACACTAGCAGTAGAATAACAATCCAACAACAACAACAAAATTACATTTGTATAGTGCCTTTCATTTCAAGAGAATGTCCGAAGACGCTGGATCGTCAGTGTTTCAAACCCAAGCTGGGTTGGGATCAGGGAAGGTGGAGGGAAGGGTGGGGAAGGGAGGTGCCCGATGGCACGGTCGAAGAGGAGGATCTTGAGGTAGAACTTGAAGGAGGCTAGGGAGGGCGCGAGGCCAGAATGCCAAAGGTTGGGGAGAGTGAATGAAGGCTCGCCTGCCGATGTTGGGCCAGGTGGGTCGGAGGACATGAAACAGGCTGGAGCCTGCTGAGCAGAGGGAGCAGACAGGTTGGTCGGGGGTTAGGAGGTCGCAGAGGTAGGGTGGGGCAATGCTATGGATGACTTTCAAGATGAGGACCAGGATCTTGAATTGAATCGGCTAAATGAAGAGAAGTCAGTGGAGTTGGGCTAGAATGGGGGTGATAGAGTTGCGGAACTCGATGTGGATCCCATGCAGCCTATGGAGAGAGGAGTCGGGAAGGCCAACAGGCAAAGCATTAGTATAATCAAACCTGGTCAGGATGAAGGCATAAATGAGTGCTTCAGCATCCTGAAGGGTGAGGTAAGTGGCAGAGTTGGGCACTGTTGCAGTGGTGAGGGAAGGGGGAGTGGGTCATGGCATGGATGTGACAGTTGAAAAATCAGTTGAGGGAGAAAAGACAGTTGAGGATCGAACAAAACACCAAGGTTCCTGACTGGCTCGGTGAGGTGGAGTATGCATCCATGAAGGTTGATGCTGCCAGTGCCAGAGGTGGGGAGGTGTTGGTGCGAGCCAATCAGGAGGGCCTCGGTCTTGTTGACATTAACTTGTAAAAGTTAGCTCTCATTGAGGACTCCAGGTCCTGAATCCTGATTTTTCAGCACCTTGGGACATCCTTCCGATGTAAAAAGGCGCTCTATAAATACAATTTTGGTGTTATTGATGTCCGACAGGCAGTCTGGAATAGAGGGTGGAGGCAGAAAGATAGGGTTGAGTGTCATCCACGTATGTATGGAAGTAGACCTCATATCTGTGGATGATATCACCAAGGCGTGATGTTGAAAAGGGTTGAAAAGGTTCAAGGACTGAGCTCTGTGGGACACCACAAATGACAGTGAGAGGGCTGCAGGAGAAGCCATCAGTGGCGATAATGTGGAGATGGTGGGAGAGGTAAGAGTCGAACCAGGCAAAGGCAAGTCTGCAAAGATTGGGCTGGGAGGAGATGTGGCATAGGAGGATGGAGTGGTCGACTGTGTCGAAGGTGGCTGAGAGGTTGAGGAGGACAAGAAGGCAGAGAGAGCCCTAGTCACACATGTTTAGAATATCATTAGAGACTTTCACCAGGGCTGTTTCCGAGCTGTGGGCAAAGGCATTTGTGGGGTTCAAAGAGGGAATGGTGAGAAAGGAAAGATAGAAGCTCACACATATGTACCTATATATGTATTGTGAGGTTCACAATGAAAGATTGAAAATTGTGTAATTATTGCTGCTGGTTTTATGAGATATAACCTGCATTTGATTGCCAGGGATTTATATAGCCAGTATATATATATACATATAACCAGTATATATCAGCAAATCAGTTCCACAGGCGTTCACTTAAATGGAGCAGGCTGACAATAAAGGATGCGTGACTTGGCTGTGTGAAGTACTGTATGTACAGCACATATATTTATCATTCTTCTAGTTTGTAAACAATAGGCTTTGAGTGTTTAACCTTTTTAGGACTGTTTGTCATTTGCAGCATGGAATGTATAAGCTATGTTGCCAATATTCAATGACTATTCAAAATGATTGTTGACTTATACATGTCAACAGTATGTTGACATGTATAAGTCTTGGTTCATCTGGTTGAAAAGTGAGAAGTGTCTGACAATTCATCTGTGTCTTCTGCACATCCATGGCAATAATTCCCTTTGCTGGTAAACAGGCAAACATCAAAATATAGTTACTCTTGGATGTTGCACTGGTCCATGACACAAAATAGCACCAGATTCCATGAAAATGGATCAGTCATTGAGTCCAGCTTAAAAAAAAGCAGTCAGCTAGTGCAAATCTGCATGTAATGTGCATATTATCTCTATAATAATAATAATAATCCAGGCATTTGATATAGTGCTTTTCATGTCTTATAGACTCTTAAAGTGCTTTACAGAGTATACTCTAAATTGAATTGACTATAAATGAGGCGAATCGTGGCAGCCAATTGCACACAGCAGTGTCCCACAAACAGTTGTGGATTGAAATAACCAATTGTTTTTTTGAAGGATTATTATTAGTAAGTAAACTTGGCCAAGGTTTCGCCCTACCTGGAATCAATCCCAGGTCTCTTGCTTGTGAGGTGAGTGCTCCAACCACTGAGCTACATGACTCTAAATACAATGACGGGCTGGGGATAATACTATATTTAATGACTCCTTCCAGTACATTGTCTGAGGCTCTATTCTTATTTTAATAAACTGCAGTGATACACTAAGATGTTTGATGTGGAGGCCATTATAAAAGATCTGATTGCGACCTCATGTAGCGCCCATACGTGCATATTTTCCAACAAGGAATCACTGGCTAGTTATCAGGAATGTGAACCCTGGTCGATTTTCCAACTCCTATTAAGGAACTCTGAGACTATTGGAGTAACACCTCCCCCAAAGCACCACCACCACCACCCAAGCTGAAATCAGATAACTGAGCAGCAAAATAAGTTACATTACTGAGTTTGACGCTCACATCAAATTTGGCTTCAGCCTGTGAATATGCAGCTTGATTCTATCACATGACTATGCTTGATTTGTGGCCAATGATTTCTGTTATGTTCTAGAGCTGAATCAAACACATGGACAAGCAATTTTATAGATGATGTATAAGAGTTTATATATATATATATCATGACTTAAAATGGCTACTGTAGTCTGTAAAGGATTAAGGGATTCTCTATCATAAACTAAGCAAATCGTTCTCCAAGGTTTTCCTGATAAGTAAGAACTCTAAGTCCGAGAGTTATCCGTGACGTAGTTTTCTGAATCCTCTCCAACACATCAATGTCCTTTTCTTAATCGGGTGGCCAAAACCAAATACAATATGCCAAACGTTGCTGCATCAATGATAAACTGTATTCAAGATTAGAACTCCTTTTGACTTTTGTAGAATGCCTTCAAGAATAAAGGCCAAAAATCTGGGAGATGTGATGCTAACTCTTTTTTCCCCACGTGCTCAAACACGCAGACACCCAGTAACAGTGCGTCTTCCTTGTCAGTAATGAGAATAAATGTACTTTTTGTCACTACCACACCTCACAATCACCTTATATTTGACAAGTTAGTGCAGTTCTGTTAATGTTAGGATTTGTACTGTGTGGTTCTGTTTGCTTTCTTTGCTGAGGTCTTTCAACTACAGAGACATAAGGATGAATTATGTTCATATGATTTCAAAGTGGTTTTGATTTACTGGGCAAACAGCCATTTCAAGTTACCCATTTGTTACACTAGTTAAAAGGATTTAGCACTTGAGCTCACACCTGCCAAAGCTTATGTTTGTCCTCCGAATACAGATAGTTCCAAAAGTAATCCTTTCATTGGGTGAAGAGTGTAATGCAGAAAGCTATTCACCTCAACTGGGATCTTTTGCCTGGTGAGGTGAGAGGAAATCATTACTACAATAATACATGCGTTGTTTCAATCCGCGACTGTTTGTGGGACATTGCTGTGTGCAATTGGCTACCATGTTTCACTCACATATATACAGTCAATTCACTTTACAGTATATTCTGTGAAGGGCTTTGAGATGTCTAGATGAATGTGAAAAGCACGATATCAAATGCAAGGATTATTTTTATTATTAAGTGTAACTGATGAGCCAAACAGACAGAGTAACTTACAAATCCGATTCCTCTGCCTGTGCTGTGTTAACTAATCTCAAGCTAGGCAACTGTAGGCTTCAGCTCCCTGTATTTGGAATACAAAAATAAGCCATACATCTTGCTCCTCATTCTTGTTTCATATTGCTTTACAGTTAAATTGGCAATTGGACATTAATCAATGAGAAGCAAGTAGGAAGCATAAAGGGATTTTGGGGAAAGGGACTGGGCAGAGCGTTGAAGAGAAAGGTTAAAATATAGGAATTACTGCATCTAAACTGTGTTGCGGATTGACAAAAATACAATTCTGTCTAGTTTGTCTTCTGGGGGTAAGGACAGGATTGGACTTGGTTACTATGTGACCCAAAGAGCCTCTCCATTCCTTTCTGCTGCCATGTTTGGCATTTATTCAGACATTTAATGAGATATATTAAAGTCTTCAAAGTGGAAGAATTGACATTCATGAGTAACAGCTTGTGAAGTATTAGTACAAATGGAACTGAATCCCATAATCCACAGACCCAGTACTTAGGTCTGGAATGATCAAGAGCAAGTGGTATGCAACTTGGAATGTCCTCCCGATGAAGGACACTATATAAATATAATTGTTGTTGTTGTATCAGTCAACAAAACACAAAGTTCAGAAATTAAATTTCTGCTGGAAAAACGTAGATGTCTCCTAAACATATCATATTTTAAATATAAGATTTAGTGGCTAATATACTTCAATTGTAAAGTTCAAGGCCAGAAGTATTTTGTTTACAGCAGTGTTGAAATCCACATAGTGGTGAGAGCTTCTTTTCACTGGTAATCCTACTTTCAGCCTAATTATCACAAGTTTACATTTCCACATGGTTCTAAATAAAGTTAAATAACCACTATTCCAACTGCTTGCGAATTCAAGATTCTCATCCTCATTTTCAAGGTAATTCACGACCTTACCCCCTCTACCTCTCTGACCAGCTGTCCCCCTACGAACCTCCTCGCCCCCTCCGTTCAGCGGGCTCCAGCGTGCTCCATGTTATCCGCCTGAAGCGCCCTACCATTGGCGGATGGGCTTTCAGCGTGAAAGGTGCTCTATAAATGTAATTTTGTTGTTGCATTCATAAAGCATCTTTTATACAAAAGAACATCCCAAAGCACTTGACAAATATAATGGTGGGCATTGAATACACACATAATTTGTGTTAATTTGTTGTTGTGAAGCTGAGAATAACGGATGTGTGGTGTCTTGTGCATGAGAGAACGTTGACTGTGCATTTCTGTTTTTCTGTTCTGCGGATCATTTGAAGCTTCTAGATAGTACAGCATGGGTGGCAATCAGAGGGAGAAATGGAAAGATTTATCCTTTGTGGTGATGAAAGAATGGATATGAGCTTTGGAGTAAGTCAGAGTAAGATTTTGTTGATGGACTGGATTAAACAACAAATTAAAATAAAGAGTAAACCATTTTTAAAAACAGGATCAGAATGTACTAACTTTCAAACAGTCATTAATGCAGCTCTTAAGACACATATCAGATTGTACAGTAATAGGCCATCTAAAGATGTTTCATATGATTCTCCTATTACTGAAGCAAACCTGCTCAGCATATATTATCTCAATGTGTTGTAGTGATGGTTGCAGTAATTAGAATCATTCACGGATTGAATTTCACTCTTATAACTGATACTAGACCCTTGGGCTTTGAAGCCTTTGTGTGTTTTAATGTTTCAGAGCCCAGATGTTCCACAATATCCACGTGTCTTTTAAAGTGAGTAGATGAGACCTTCGGATGAGATGTTATATTGAAGTCCCATCTGCCAGTTCAGGTTGCTGTTAAAGATCCCATGGCGCTACTTGAAAAGAGAAGGGAGTTTTTCCTGGAATCCTGGCCAACACAACTACCAAATAAAAAATGCTCAATCACTCAATGGCTTCTTCTTCCACAAAATATTCTATTTAAAAGCATATCTTGTGAAGCAAAATGTCTCAACAACATGATTCAGTGCTATAGTAAATGCAAGATTATAATTAGGTAGCACTGAAGGCTGAGAAGATTCATTTTTGTTCCTGATAAATGTTTGCAGTGATACTAGTTTCTTTTTAATTAATTTTGTTCAATGCAGACTTTAAAAGTTTCCATTTCACTATTTGAACTATCCTTAAATATCTCACCCACGTATGAGCCTAGTTCAGTGGCTTCCAAACTTTCAATAGCGGCGTCCCCCCTAACTCAGCAATGTTTTCATTGCTCCCCTCCACTCCGCCCCCCACACTCGGCTCCGCACACTCGGGTCCTTGGTTCTGCACACTTGAGTCCTCGGCTCCATCTTGGCTCTCAAACACTCAGGGGCTTGGCTCCACATGCACTCGGGGGCCCGAGACTGTAAAGTTCCATGCCTCCCCAGCCAACAGTACGCGCCCATTCTCTAAATTCACACCCAAGTACCCTTTCATCTCACTGACTTGTTCATACTCCACTCCTCTGTTTGGCCCTTTCGCTCAGCAAGTACAGGCTTGCTCCATGTTGCCATTTATGGCTGTACCGACTTTATCACTTTGCCCATAATCTCTGGAATTTCGTGCTTCACTCTCTGTGGCTCAGCTCCTCTTTATTTACCTTTAAATCCCACTTGTCCTCCCATGTCCCTTACACAGTACAACGTATTGAGACGTTATCCTACATGGAGGGCACTGTATAAATACAAGTTGTTGTTGTTGCAGATAAGCAATCAAGAACAGGATTACTGACTGTTTTTCTCTCTGCCTATCCCAGGATACTGAGGCCAGTATAAGCACTATATAGCTTGTCCTGACTGAGATCTTCTATCTCAGCACATACTGTGATTTGAACTTGCACATTTCTATTCAATTCATTAGGAAGCGGAGATGGGTTTGGTTGGCGTTGTTTCTTGTATATTCATTATTTTTCTTAAATGTATTCTGAAAATGGTAAGACAGGCCTAATGTCTGATGGGTTTTCCTGCTATTGAGAAAAAATAAACCATTCCAAAATGGTTTAACATATGGTATTACATTCCTGAAAGGACACAAAAAGGATGTCTGACATTTTGATGAAGTGTGGGTCAGGTAGGGAGAATTATAAATAAGAATAAGAATAATAATAACCTTGCATTTGATATATCACATCTTATCGACGTCTCAAAGCGCTTCACAGAATATACTGTAAAGTGAACTGACTGCACTTCTTATGAAGAATTCTGCTATAAATACATAGTCACTACACTTTATGGAGCCTTTAGGTGTTTTAATTTGATAAGTTGCTATATCATAGATTCATAGATTCATAGATTCATAGAATTTTACGGCACAAAAGGAGGCCATTCGGCCCATCTAGTCTGTGCCGGCTCTTTGAAAAGAGCGATTCAATCCCACTGCCCTGCCCGCTCCCCATAGCCTAATAGACCTGTTCTCCCTAAATAAAGATCTAATTCCCTTTTAAAAGTTGTTATCGAATCAGCCTCCACCACCTTTTCAGGCAATGCATTCCAGATTCGAACAACTCGCTGAGTGAAAGAATTTCTCCTCAGCTCCCCTCTACTTCAGTTGCAATGTTTCTTATTAAGACTCTCCCATACCCTTTCCTCTACTGGCTGGTTTCAATCCATGTGGAGCTGGAAATTCTCTTTCCTGAGAACACAAATCCAGCTTTTCTTTCCAAAAAGAAGTGCTGAGTCTAATTGTTATTGTTGCTGCCTCAAAATGCTGGAATAGCAGGCAATTCCAACACCTCCAATTATTTGATAATGCCCATGTAGAAAGTAAACCATTATTGTTTGCAAAATGGTTTTACCTGCCAGTCGTTTTTACTGTCAGTTCAAAACCATTGAAAAAAAAGCAATGTAATTACTCACCACTGGAAAATCCTTTAAATGTGCCTACTGGCTCAAAATGAGTGTGGCTTTGCTTTGATTGAACTAAGAACGTAGGAATAGGAAAAGGACATTCAGCCTGTTTTAAAAAATACTTTACATGCATTGATCTTCTTACAGATACCTTCTATGCTCAACAGACATATAAATAGCTTGAAACTTAATGCTATTATTGAAGAACATTTAACGCTGCAGTGCCCACACTTCTTAAATGCTTAAAATAATCTGATTTTAAACTGTATAACAACTTTTGGCTAAGTGCCTACAATTACAAGGTCTCTGCAGTACAGGTCCAAAGATGTGAAGGGTAGGCCCTTACTAGAAGTGTGATTTTATAAGCAAAATGAGTGAGATAGATTGCAAACACATTTAGATACACAGTGCTGTGATTATTTGCAAAGAGAAGGATGCAGAGAAATGGGTTGTGTTGTTCAGTCAAAATGAATGATTTGATGGGCCTGCGACTTTTGCAGAATTTAAAATAAGACAGTAATTTAAAGTCATTGCACCTTACCCACATAATGTACGTGACTGGATTGTTCTTTGAATTCTAAATACATGCAGTGCAGTACATAAAGTCAAAACTTTGCTCACAGGAACATTAACCACTCGGGGAAAATGGGCATAATTCAAAATGAGTGTACTCTTGCTTACAAAGACATGGTTGCTACATTTAACAGGGACTTATTGTGAACAACAACAACACTACTGTACATTTGTATAGCACCTTTCACATCAGGAAGATGTCCTAAGCCGCTGGGCAGACAGTATTGTGGACCAATTTGGGGGTAGATATTGGGGAGGGTGGAGGTCAGTGAGGGAAGGAGGTTGATCGATAGCACAAAATGGAGGACCTTGAGGTGGGTCTTGAAGGAGGCAGGAGATGGGTTGAGATGGAAGGACTGTGGGATGGAGCTTCAGAGGGTGGGGCTAGAATAGTTGAAGGCATGCCCTACAATGGTGGGGTGGGTGAGGCAGGGGATGTGCAGCAGGCCGGAGCCTGCTAAGAGGAGGGAACGGAAATGATGGTAGGGAGTAGGAGGTAGGAACAAAGTTCTGGATGATCTGCAGCCTGTGGAGGGAGGAGTTGTGAAGGCTGACAAGCAAGGGTTTCATAGTCAAAATGAGAGTTTTGGTGGTCCACTGTGTGAGACAGTAGCGGATATGGGAAATGTTATAGAGATGGGGGAAGGCAGAACAGGTCATGGAATGGATGTGGGATAAAAAAGATAGTTGAGGGTAGAACAAGATGGCAAAGTTCTGGACTGGCTTAGTGAGATGGAATGTGCATTCTTAGATGGTGATTCTGTCAGCATCTGAGGTGTGGAGGTGCTGACAAGAGCCAATCAGCAGGGCTTCAGGCTTGTTGACGTTCAACTGAAGAATGTTAACTCTCATCCAAGATTTGATGTCTGACAGACATTCTGTCAAGACAGCAGTTGTCCTGGAGTTAAGGGATGAGGCAGAGAGATACAGTTGGCTGTCATCCGCATACATGTGGAAGTTGACTCCATGTCTGCGGACAATGTTACCAGGATGGAGCATGTAGATATTGAAGAGGAGGTGACCAAGGACAGAGCCCTGAGGAATGCCATCCAAGATGGTGTGGGGCTAGAGGAGAAACTATTTCTTGAGATGAAGTGGAGGCAGTGTAAGATGTACCAACTGAACGATTCAAGAACAGAACCATGAAGGTTGAGGTGAAAGGTGAGGTGGTGAATAAGGATAGAGTGATCAATAGTGTCGAAGATAGCAGAATAGTTAAGGAGGATGAGGAAGCAGAGGTAGCCATGGTTACAGATAGACAGAAAGTCATATGTCACTTTGACCAAAGCTGTTTCTGTGCTATGGATGGCACGGAAACCTGATTGGAGGAATTTGTGAAGGGAGTGGCAAGAGAGAAAGGAGCAAAGCTGGGAAGCAACAAATCATTACAGGACCTTGGAGAGTCAAGGGATGTTGGAGATGAGGCAGTAATTTGAGAGCAGGAATGGGTCCAGAGAGGATTTTTTCAGGATGGCAGTGATGGCAACCATTTTTAAAGGGGTGGGAATGGTGCCAGTGGACAGAGAGAGGTTAATGATGTCTGTGAGTAGCAGGGCAAGGAGGTGGAGTTGAGAGGTAAGAAGAGAGTTAGGGATGGGGTCGAGGCAGCAGGTGGTTGGTTTCATGTGGGTTAAAGTGATGAGAGAGGAGTGAGGAATAGTCCAAATATGTTGAGGGAGGAATGGGTAGGGGCCGTAGTCGAAAGGGGAGATGTGGAGAGGGTAGTAGATGCGGGGACAGAGGTAGCTGAGTGGATCCCCTCACCTTTGGATTCGAGGAAGTCCAGCATCAATCCACGACTATTTGTGGGACACTGCTGTGCACAATTGGCTGCCACGTTTCCCCCACAAATATACAATCAATTCACTTTACAGTATATTCTGTGAAGCCCCCCGAGACGTTTGGAAGACATGAAAAGTGCTATATCAAATGCAACAATTCTTCTTATTATTATTATTGTTATTATGAAGGCAGGTGTAGCCAAGACGTGTGGCCTCTGTCAGGTGGAAGGTGGCATCTGGAATGACCTAGGTTTCAGTGACAGCGAGAATGTTGATGTTTTCATCGAGGGGGCAGTTGAAGGTAGAATATGGGGGAAGGTAGTAGGGGAGAGGGAGGAATGGCAGGGAGGGTGGGAATGTGGATGAGGGAGGAGAGGTTGGCCCTATTGGTTAGGGACCGATGGGCCTTGCAGTGAAAATGGGGGATAGGGCAGACATCTGGCTGTTCTGTTGGACAGCCAGCATCATCGGCCACAGTGAACCCGATGGAGGATTTGCAGGCTGGAGCAGAGGGAGGTAACGATGGGGTCCAGGAGAGAGAGTAAGAGTAGGCGAGAAGGTGTGATGGGAGAGAAGGAGAGCGTTGGAGTAGTGTAGTGTGGGAGCACAAACATTTTCAGGGGTGGCGGCTTGAATCAGGGCGACAGCCAAAACGTGCAGGCAGAGACTGTGAGCAAGTGATCAGCAGGGCAGCATCAGTACGCGGGCTACAGGAGATGGGGCAGGGGGTTTGGAGAGGAGGGATGGCGGTCAAGGCTTAAGTACCTGAGTCTGGGAGGGAAGGGAGGACAAAGAAGTTGAAGGATAGTAAATTCTATACTTACCCATCAGGGTAGGGTGGGTACAGATTGAAACCCTTTGAGACATTTTGAAATAATAAGGGGTCACCTTAAATGCAAGGAATATTATAATGATTATTATGTGTATTTTGCTTGTGTTAGAACACCAGGAGGTGCTGTGCCTATGATTAAGTTATTTCTCTTTTTTTTATTCCTTTCACATCTTTCTCTCTTTTTATTAACTGTAATTCTGCTTCTGATAATGGTCAACAGTCTTTTGAATAAATATTGAATTTTATCTACTGTATGTATGTAAGCACTATCCAATCAGTTTCAAAGTATTACACTTCCTGTGAAGGTTTGGCTCTGTTAATAATATTCTTGCCTTCCTTTTCCTTCAATTAGGATGTGGTTGCACTGCCACCAGTCACATTTCCTCCGAGTACCTTGCCCAAGAGACCTTTATTCTTCTATGAGCCTCAAGTATTTGCCAAGTGTATCACAGACTAGTCCAATTCTCTTCTCAACTGACACCCATAAACATGGAGTATCCAGCAAAGTTCACTGGATAATGATCAGAATCAGTAACCATAGCTGATTTTCACCTCTAACCTGAGGCACTGAGACAATTATAGCAACTGAATGGCAGCACTGACTGACATCAATTAACTCAGCACAGATTTAAACCTGCAACCTATTGATCTGTATGTCTTGTAGTTGACCTCGTCTCTCTCCAACACAGGACCCGTTGCCTTGGCTCCTCCGGTTCTGGTCTCCTCCTTGGCCTCCGAATCCTCCGCTCCACCATCGGCAGCCGTGTCTTCAGCCACTAAACCCTGAAGCTCTGGAACTCCCTTCCTCACTCCCTTCACCTTGCTCCCTCTCTTCCTAGTTTCAGATCTCAGCTGAAGACCTTTTTTGCCGACCGCGCCTTCGGTCATCTTTTCCTCGCTGCTCATGGCTCGAGCCCAGGATCTGTTATTGTGAAGCGTTCTGAGATGCCGTCCGGCGTGGAGGGCACTATATAAATTAAGGTTGTTCTTGTGTTGTTGTTCATGTAGCTTAATGGTTAGAGCAACAACATTATTAAGAATGGCGGGGTGGGGGGGAAGGGACTGTAAGAATGGTCAAAAAGGAAGGTTTTCAGGTAGAACTTGAAAAAAGGAAGAAAGGCGGCAAGGTGGAGGGATTGAGGAATAGTGTTCCAGAGTTTTGGGGTGTAGTGGCTGAAGGCGCGACATCTGATGGTGGGGCGAAGGGTGTGAAGGATGAATAGAAGACCTATGACAGGCGGGCGGAAGTGCTAGATGGTGGATTAGGGAGTGAGGATATCAGAGAGGTGGGGAGGTGAAGGGAGTGAATGGATTTGAACACGAGTGTGAGGATCTTGAAATCAATCCATTCGGTGATGGGGAGCTAGTGGAACCTGGCCAGAACTGGTGAGATAGTAGTACGGAGCTTGGTCTGGGTAAGTATGCAGTCGCCTCACAAGAGAGAGACTTGGGTCTGTTCCCCAGTAGGGAGAAAATTGGACAAGTTTCCTTACTCCATACACCTTGTTTATTTTGCAGTAAGTAGGAACCTGTTATTAGGCGATTGGCAGATTGCTTTTCTGGGGATAACAATTTCTTCATTCAAAAAATAATTCTAATCTGGTCACTTAATCCGCAATCAATCAAAACATACATTTATATAGTGCCTTTCACGTTGAGAGGATGTCCCAAGGCACTGTACAGTTAGGTAGGGACAAGAGCAGGCGGGAGGGGTCAGGGCAGGGTGAAGAAGAGTAGGAAAATTGACTGTATATTTGTGGGCAAAACGTGGCAGCCAAATTGCGCACAGCAGTGTCCCACAAACAGTCATGGAAGTGAGTTAAGGGAAAAGGGGGGGAAAGATGGCAAGAAGAGGGGTAGGGGGAAGGAGAGAAGGAAAACCGACTGTATACTTGTAGCTGAAAACTGACTGTATATATGTTTACTGTATATTTGTGCACAACTGTTTGTAAGACATTGCTTTGTGCAATTCGTTTATACATTTTGTCCACAATACTTTTTGGGGACATTTTTAGCATATATTTATGTGTTTAATTAACAACAGTGCTTATTTGTGAGTCACTAGCCTTTCAGGTTTTTTCAGTGCATAAATGTACAAAATGTTGATATGAACAAACAGAAGAAATTAAGTGGTGATCACAAAAAAGAGATTCTTTATCCAGGCACAACCTAGTAGAAATACAGTATACATTGTTTATTTCGTTATGTTGAAAAATATGCTTCTATGCTTAAATTGATGCTATTTAAAACAAAATGAATAGCAGATACTTTGTCATATGAAGTGTAGCAATATTATTATGCAGTTGTAAAAAAGTATCGATTAAATAATTTTCAATTACTGAATCTGACATTTATTGTATTGTTTCACCTATATGTCATCTCCCATGTACATTTTTTTAAAAAAAGTTGACATATAGTGAGGTTCTAAATTCAATATAATGTAACTATAAATGTACAGATGCTCTAATCCACACAAAATTCATCCTTTATCACTATCAAATGCAAGGATTATTATTATTAGATTAACATTCCTCATCTCCCAATATAGAACACTTGAATGCATGCCACAAAACGAGATGGTGAAAACATCCAATGGGTTCTGGATAGAACAAGAGCTGAATGGCTTCTTTAATCAAAGTTCTGGTTGAGAAATGAATGAATTTATCCTGTTCAGATATAATACTGGTTGTAGGAGTTGGTAACCACTATTAACAACCATTGCAATAGTAGTTCATTTGTGGCTTATAACAAACCCCAAATTAGGACAGGAAACTCACCTGAAATGTGAATAAATTGTATTAAAGCATATTGTAAATTAGGGCATTTGAATTAATCAACCTTGAGGGGAAGTTAGGATTATCCTGAAAGATTCTCAAAATCTTTGCGCCTCTATCCTCACCTTCAAAACACTTTTAAAGCTTCTTGTTTCACCATGTCTTTGGTCAAGACTTTCAAACCCTGCATCTTTTCCTCCCCATTCGTTGAAAATTTCCATTGTTCTTGTGATATTCATATTACATTAAAGGTGGCAAAGTAAGTTGTTTTTAGTGTATATTTCTTAATAATGATTCAGCAACTATATCTGAAATGCTGTTAACTTACAAACATTGCCTTATAATATATAACTGTTATACAATGCCTTATAATACATTACACATTTTGTACACAACTGGGCATTGATATAGTAAATTACCAAGTTTAATTGTGCAGTACTTAGTATACTTGTATGCCATTATATAACAGTCTGGCCAATGCAGAAGGTTGTTCTACAAACAATAGTCCCATACCTCAGGGTAAGGCTGGAAATCTGGTAGACTACAGATAACTAAAAATTCATGCTGCATATTTCAAGCATTTTCCTGCTCCTGCAAAGGATGTCATTCACTCTTTTGTGCTACTTCAGTCTCATTCTTAGGCTTGCTCCAATGATTGTTCTTGAGGGATGAAGGATTTGGGGCTATCTAACTGGCCATTAACCTCCTACCAAGAACACTCAGAGGTACAACAACAACAAAACTACATTTATAGAATGTCTTTCACTTTGGGAGGATGTCCCAAGGAGCTGGATGACGGAGGTGGATGAACTGTTGGAAGGGGAGAGAACAAAGTGCCCCCTAAACATGAATCAGCCAATGAGCTAAGATTGAGGAAGTTCTACACGGTGCTCAATTCAAAATCCTGTTCTGCAGCACTAACATGTTGTGTCATCTTTGAATTTTTTTGTTTATAATCTCTTTTATCGCCTTTGTAACTCAGAACCTTCACAGAGGGAGACTGGCAAGAGCTCAAGTAAGCCACATTCATGCAAAAATTGAACAATAAAACCTCTCCACCCTATACATGGGCTCCCACTTACTTGTGTGATTCTATTCCTGTGCTCCTCCTTTACCTCTTTGACTCTGGCAGGGACACAATCTTAACTCTGTGACTTTCTCGTGTTCTCCTTTACAACTGAGACTCTGCCCTGGCTTCTAGTTCATCTCTACAATTCTACCCTTAGGTCTGGCTTCCCTCCCAGTGTCTAACTGCTTACATCCTCAGTGGCCTTCTCTAACGAAAGCTGTTACCAAATTTGGACTTAAGGACGCATAAATGCACCATACGGTTAAACTCAAACTCTCTGATGGCTTTATTGAGAATATGTTTCCAGCACTTTCTTTATCCCACTAATATTATATTATAGAAATCTCCTGTTGTACCAGGCTTTTGCCAATAATGCTCTTAAAGAAAAAAAGACGTCATCTTGACTCTGGAAAAACACTTGGTTTAGGCTCAGTCTGGGCTCTGGGTTCAGCCCCTCCACCTGTAGCATGGAAGAAATTAGGAAAGCATGGATTACGAGATTGGTTCAGATGAATTAGGCATTTTTAACCCATTTCATCTCATCCTTCTAGAATATCCAGCAACCATCTTTGTAGCACGGCACCCAACTGTTTCTTAAATGTCCTTGACTCAAGCACCTTGCTTGGTGGTCTGTTGAAGCTACTAATTATTCTCTGTGTAAAGAAATACTTCCAGGTATCTGTTCCCTAAGTTGTTTATCACAGTCCTGAATTTGTGGGGTTTACTTGTGCTACTTTGGTATACCTGAAAGTATTGTTCTTGGCTTGCTTTATCTATCCCATTTAATATCTTACATACCTCTACAAATTCTCTTCTGCTTGAATAGGAGTAGAAAATAAGGGTTCCAAAGCAACACCCCTCCTCTCTGAGGAACCGTGTTTCGCAAGATTGTTTTTGTTTGCAGAAGCATAACCTCTTATATCCCCTTTGTATCTCAGAATTTTTACAGATGGAGACTGGCAAGAGAGAAAGTCAAGGGAGCACAATTTATTGAAATACTGAATACAGTGGATTGTGTGGAACTCAAACAAACCAAATACATGCTAAAAGTGTCCAAAAACAAATTATGAGTGGAAATGAGCACTATTGGGTTTATTGCAGTTTTAAATCACTTTTTATTTTATTTTAATGATTATAAGGCAAAGCAGTTTTTAGCATAATAAAATCCCCATTATAAATCTTCTGTGTAGTAGCTAAATTTAGTTATTGTGTTTAAAGAATCTTAACAAAACAAACATAAAGCAAAGTGACAAACATTTTCTTATTCTTATTGCTTCTTACCTCCTTCCTGGCCTAGCCACTCAATGATCCTAATATTTTATTAGTTGCAACCTCTCAGTCTTTCATGCTGGTGCTTACACTTTTTCCAATCTACAACATCTCAGCTGAGCAGGTCGACAGATTAGCAAACTGTCCACCTGATATCTTCTCACTTTCATCTCTGTTATTTTTCCATTTCTCCACACCTCCCCTGAAGGAGGAGACTGATGCAGGCAATTTCACATGTGCTGGTTAACCCTTGGATTCTCACAACTGTTTGCAAGTGAGACTAGACACTTAGTGGCTTCAGACTATTTGAAGTTATAATCAAGCCCAATTCTACCCTCTCAGATGTCCAAATGCAGTTACTTGCAGTAGTGACTTCTGGATAGCAATCATTATGAAGAACTATGGCAGAATTTTCCCTATCTCTAGTCCAATGGCACTGCTACACATTGTAGAATCCCTTCTGCTGTCCCAGCTAGGATTTGTTAACTCATCACAGACACAAGAACTGAATGTGGTTGGTATTCTCAGTTCTACACTATGCAATAACTATACCCACTGCACCATCGGTAGGTTTTTTTTAAAAAAAACTTTCCACAATTACCAATACTGGAACATTGCAGCTCTGTCCCCTGGACAATATGTTCTGTGTCACTGGGCAAACCGAGGAGAGGCTCTCTGCATAATATAGCTTTTCATAGAGAAAGAGGCACAGGTTGGAGAATCACCTTGGATAACTCTGAGGTGGCTGAATGAATAATAGTATTAGTAAGAGGTTACTGTCTTCTCCCTAACGACATATGCTGCTGCGAAAGAGGAAGTGAAGGGTATGAATGGCAAATGACAAAGAAAGAATTGTTTGCAGTTAGGTAGCCTTCTTCTGAATTCAGGCATAGCGTTTCAATATTGCCCTCCTTCAATCAATATAGCTGTGGACTCATGCAGAAATTATGCCAAAAACTCTTCATAAGAAGGAGGTATTCTTTGTGGGCACAAAAAATGAAACTTGAATAAATACATCTATGTCCAACTTTGTTCCATATAAATCCTTCCTGCAAAGCAAACGTGTTCCTACTTGCTGACATATTCATAGAATCATAGAATTTTACAGCACAAAAAAAATTCATTCGGCCATTCAGCCCATCTAGTCTGTGCTGGCTCTTTGAAAAGAGCAATTAAATCCCATTGCCCCGCTCTCTCCCCACAGACCTGTTCTCCCTAAATAAAGATCTAATTCTCTTTTAAAAACTATTATCGAATCGGCCTCCACCACCTTTTCAGGCAATGTATTCCAGATTCGAACAACCCACTAAGTGAAAAAAATTCTCCTCAGCTCCCCTCTGCTTCATTTAGAAACTATTTTAAATTTGTGGCCAGGAGTCATAGATTCGCCCACCAGTGGAAACAGTTTTTCCTTATTCACCCTGTCGAATCCCCTCACGATTTTATAAACCTCTATTAGGTCTCCTTTCAACCTTCTCTGTTCACAAGAGAATAAACCTAGCCTATCTAGCCTTTCCCCATAACTGAAGTCTCTCAATCCTGGTACCATTCTAGTAAACCTTTTTTGCACCCTTTCCAATGCCTTAACATCCTTTCTATAGTGTGGTGACCAGAATTGGACACAGTACTCCAGCTGAGGCCTAACCAAAGTTTTATAGAGGTTAGTCAGCACTTCCTGACTTCTACACCTCAATTTATAAAGCCTAGTATCCCATATGCCTTCTTAATGACTTTGTCTATCTGTCCTGCCACCTTCAAAGAGTCACTAATACAAATCCCCAGGGTTCTCTGTTCCCGCACACCCCTTAAAATTATACTTTCTAGCCTATATTGCCACCCCTCGTTTCTTCTGCCAAAATGTATCACCTCACACCTCTCTGCGTTAAACTTCATCTGCCATGTGTCTGCCCACTTTACCATTTTATTTATATCTTCCTGCAAATGGTTACTATTCTCCTCACTATTTACTATTCTCCCTAACTTAGTATCATCTGTAAACTTGGAAACTGTGCTCGCTACACCCAAGTCCAGATTGTTAATATATATTAAAAAGAGCAGCAGTCCCAAAACCGATCCCTGGGGGATGCGACTGCACACTTCCCTCCAGTCTGAAAAACAGCCGCTCACCACAACTCTCTGCTTTCTGTCTCGCAGCCAGTTGTGGATCCACGATGCCACTGTCCCTTTAATGCCATGGGCCTCTACTTTCCTAATAAGCCTCTCATGTGGCTCTTTGTCAAATGCCTTTTGAAAGTCCATGTAAACTACATCAACTGCGCTATCCTCGTCCACCCATTCCATTACCTCATTGAAAAATTCTATCAGATTTGTAAGGCAAGATTTGTCTTTAATAAATCCATGCTGGCTGTCCTTTATTAGCCTATATATTTCGAAGTGAAGATCTATCTTGTGTCTGATTATAGACTCTACAAGTTTGCCCATTACCGACGTTAGACTGACTGGCCTGTAGTTCCCATGTTTGTCCTTCTGCCCCTTTTTGTACAGGGGAGTAACATTTGCAATCTTCCAGTCCTCTGGTACCACCCCTGTGTCCAAGGAAGAATGAAAGATTGTGGTCAGAGTCTCTGCTATTTGCTCCCGTACTTCCTTTAGTAATCTAGGATGCATCCCATCCGGACCGGGTGACTTATCTACCTTCAGCACTGTCAACTTTTTTAGTACTTCCTCTCTGTTTATACTAATCCTATCCATTTCTTCTACCCTCTCCTCCAATACTGTAGCATTGGCTGCATCCTCTTCTCTTATGAAGACGGAGGCAAAGTATTCATTCAGTACATCAGCCATGCCCTCTGCCTCCACAATAACATTTCCTCCTTGGCTCCACCCTACTCTTGACCAATCCTTTACTCTTAATATGTTTGTAAAATACCGAAGGTTTCTCTTTAATGTTACCTGCTAATTGTTTCTCATGCAGTCTTTTTGCCCCTCTAATTTCCTTTTTCAGTTCTCCCCTGCTCTTCCTATATTCTGCTTGGTTGACCTCTGTATCTTGGGCCTGACTTATTGACTTATTCAACAGATATTTATATTCAGCATTAAGACAAGCTGTATCACTGTACAGGATGTGCAATATTTTTAAAGGATTGTTTTTTTTTGCAGTGTTTGCAAGAAGAGCTGGAATTCCTATCTCTTGTTAATACATCTTATTATTGCAGTGAGCAAAATCATTGAACATGGATAAACTGACTGCACGTTATTTTTTTCTGATATTGTATTTAAATGTGTTTATAATTCCTTCTTTAAAAGTGTGATACTCTAAGGTAATCAACCCCTGTGAAGATGTGTGCCATCTTTTGCCTCACTTATTGAAAATGACTTTGTAGCCTCAAAATCAATAGCATTTTTTTTCTGTGAAAAAGGTGCTGAGTGTTATATAATGATGAAGATAAATAATAATCACCTTTGCATTTGGTATAGCACCGGTAACATCGAGAACACCTTAATGTGCTTTATAAAATTTCTTCAAAAACTGTACTATTTGTAGTCATATTATGTGAAATCATATACATGAAGTAAATCACACAGGTCAGAGATTTTCTATAACTGATGATTTAATAATAATAATAACAAAATTACATTTGCATAGCGCATTTCACTTCAGGAGGACATCTCAAGGCACTGGACAGTCTGCGGTTCAGACCCGGGCTGGGGTCGGGATTGGCGAGGGTGGAGGGAAGGGAGGGGATGGAGGTGACCGATGGCACTGTCGAAGAGGTGGGTCTTGAGTCAGGATTTGAAGGAGGCTAGGGAGTGGGTGAGGTAGAGGGATTGCGGGATGCAATTCCAGAGGTTGGGGCAGAATGGCTGAAGGCTCGCCCATTGATGGTGGGGCAGGTGGGTTGGGGGAGCCCCTGAGCAATGGGAGTGGACAGGTGGGTAAGGGTTTAGGAGGTCACACTGATAGGATGACGCAAGGCCATGGAGGGCTTTAAAAGTGAAGATCATGAATTGAATCCTCAGATTAATAATAATAATACCTGCAACTGGCTGCCACATATCACCAACAAATGATACAGTCAATTCACTTTTACAGTATATTCTGCGAAGTGCTTTGCAAAGACATAATCGGGAACTATATCAAGTAGAAAGATTATTATTATTATTATTATTTGGTATAGTGCCTTTCAAGTAAGAGGGTGCCCCAAAGTACTTCGAAGGATATGTTGTAAAGTCGTGTGACTTTATTTTATGGGCATACACGGCAGCTAATTAGCAGCAATGTCCTGCAAACAGCCATGAAATGACCAATTTGATTTGGGGATTGTTGACCAGGACACTCCCTTCCCTTTTCAAACATTACCATTAACGTCCATCTGTCCAAATAGATGAGAGCCTTGGTTTAATGTCTCATCCAAAGAATGGTACCTCTGGCAATGAAACACACTCCCAGCACTGGAGTGTCATCTTGAAGTATATGGAGTTCTGTAGCTTAGTGGTTAAAGCACTTGCCTTGTATTCCTGGCAGGGCAAAAACTTGGACAAGTTACCTTACTCCACATGCCTGATAATAATGCCCCCAAAAACAATAATAAATTGGTCATCTCAATCCACGACTATTTGTGGGTCACTGCTATGTGCAATTGTCTGTTGCCTTTCGCCCACAAAATACAGTCAATTGACTTTACAGTATATTCTGTGAAGTGCTTTGAGATGAGTTGAAGATGTGGAAAGCCCTATATCAAAATGCAAGGATTATTATATGCCTTCCAAGTCCTGTCATGGGGCTTGAACCCAGAAGAGGCAGAATGCTACCAACTGAGCCCGACTGATAAACATTTCTGGAGAGAAAGTCGATATATTATTTTGTCACTAAATTAGATCACTTCTTTTTCAGCTCTTTTAACATCATTTTCAGTTATAAATGCAAACATTTTAGCTGCACAACAGATTTTTTTAGTCCTGGCATGGCATTTGATGGCCTTCTGAGTCACTGTATCTCAATACACTGAGATGCACTGAGACAACAGAACAAGAGGACACAGGTTTAGGGCAGCAAAAAGCAATTTTAGGACAAACACCAGGGAGTAGTTATTTAGCTAGCGGGTGCTTAACAACTACAACAATTTATCAGGAAGGATTTATCAAAAGAACACTTAACTCAACAAACAAATAATTTGATGCGGTGATGCGAAGATGGTAAGATGAGTATTCTGGAAGGTAGAGATCAAGTGGGCCAAAGGACATTCTTCATCCAATCCTCTCTCTTGCGGTCTTATATTCACTGAGATATTCCACAGCTGACTAACAATCCATATCAGTGACCATATGAGTGATTCATGGGACTTGAATCACTCAAATGGACTTGAAGTGGACTTGAAGGTACATCATCAAACAGCATGGCTGAGCAAACTGTCCAGAGATGTGACAAAGTCACTTTGTACGTGTGATTTCAGGCATACCACTCTGAAGTTTAATTGAACAACTGCAGCAATATTAGAGAAGTTCCCAATGTGGGGAGATTTGCGGTTACATTTACTTTCTTGTTGCACAATCAATCAAATATTTTCTCTGTGTTTTATTAATACAGGTTAGGTCCAGCAGGTTTAATTCATTGCCATTGTTTTTTTTAAAAAAACAGCAGCCATTTTATAAAATGCAAGCTGAAAGGGTGCAAAATGGTAAATGTTAAAAATATACTTGCCAAGTGAATAGAGGAGCTAAGCTTTATTTCCCATGGTTCATTAATCCATCATAATTATTTCAGTGATCTTGATGAAGACAACTTTCTCTTACTCCCCAGTGAAAATGCTAACATTCTTCCACCTGCTCCATACATAAGCCTCACTGCACCTTGCCGTCATTCATTGCAGTGGTTTTCTTTTGAATGGGAAATTAATACTATGCTGTAACGTCAGTGGGAAATGTCCCATTGGCCTCCACAAAATATGAAGGTATCCATCACTAAATTCATTTCTTGTGACCACTACACATAAGCATTGAAAGCAAACAATGCAAATAATGAAAGCAACATCCATTGGAGATCAAAAAGTAGCCACAGTAGTCTTTATTTTGTTAAATAAAAGTTAACAGAGCCATTGTTAAGCAGCGGACATCCAGCTTAAATATATTTAAACTTTCAGGGCAATGTAACAATGTGACTTTCACTCCTAAGCAGTTTCTTCTGCAAGGGCTCTGTAACTGACATGATTATTCTTTGAGGATAGAAAACTTGAGCTACATTATTAAGCCTACGGATGGATTGCCCCCATTCCCTTTCCTCCCTTAACCTTGTTGTATGACTCCAACAGGCATAAGACCGATGGCACTAGTCAAGGATGTGATATGGCAAAAAAGCTGCATTCAGCACATTTCTTGCAAACCCCTTGACTGGTGCAAACCTATATTTAGAGCTGAAAAAATGTATTCCAGATAGCATTAACCTAGATTTCTGTCTGGCTTTATTTCTTCCTACTATTTTTTCATTGGCTTGTCAATAAAATGTTGTACCTGTGCACTATTCTTTGCTGTAAAGGAGGAAAAGACTAGTACATGTTAAGAGGAATTCTGGAAACATAAAATTACTGTCAACATTGAAACTGAAAAAAAACTAAAATTCACAATAACCAGAACCTGTGTTGGGTTTGTGCTATTAAGCTGTGTACAATCACAAGTGGAGAGCAGGAACATACTTCTGTGACATCCAAGACACAGGCTACCACTCCATATTTTAAAATTAAAAATAGAAAAGCTACACACGGTCCTTTGGCTATTTTTAATTCAACATTAACATTGCAGTTTTGCAGGTAAATTTTTTTGGTGTATTTTTAAAGACATGATTAACAAAATGTGCTGATTTACATTGGTCTATGTTGTCCATGGTGCTTTAGGAATTTAAACACCAGTGGCTGGGAATGTTTTTGCAACATTATTTTTGTTATTTTGCAAAATATTAGTGTTCACGGACAATAAAAACAAGAAATGGCTGTTAGTAACAGTAAACTTCATCTTAACCACATCCCCTACCAATCGAGGTGTAAATGAGGCAAACAGATTTGGGTTTAATTTGTTACAAATATTAGATTGGTGCATTAGCTAAGATTCTGTTAAGAGATGTATACAGTGCTACAATTAACTGGTTGGAACCGGACTGATGCCTTCCACCTCTGAGGTTACAACTGCAAGTCTAGGTTTTAGTAACTGGCTACAACAAACTTCTTTGAAGCATCAGGCTGTGCAAATTCTAGACTGGAGTGGTATTACAGTCACAGTATTTAAAACTCCCTGCTGTTTAAGACTGAGGACTGTTTGTCTGCGGTAGTGCTGGGAAGCATTACGTTTTGCCAAGTCAAGCAAATGGTATGCGTCTGGATGTCAATGCGTGCAAGCTCGTCACCAAGTGATTTGCCAATTTGATAAAACATATATAAAAGAACTACACTGATACATTATTACAAATTTCTATGAGGCTCAAAACATTAACCGGTCACTGTTTGACTTCTTGTTTTATTAAAGCCATCATAGCCAGAATAATAAGACCGCCACAGTCTGGGTTAAATGTTTTCTAAATGCCCAATTGAAAATGTTTCCACATTTCATGCACAGAAATAAGATGATTTGAAGTAAAAATGGGTCACGTGCAGGATATATATTTCACACCGTAAACTGCAGGAGCAGCCACTTATTTTGTTCAGATTAAAATCACTGCACAGGAAAGGCAGCCAAGTATTTACACTTTGAAGTCCAATGTTGCAGTGAAGCTGCAAGCTTCATTCATGCTGTAAAGCTCAACAAATATTAGCTTAATTCATTCTCTGCCAGCTATTTTCTAATATTACAACCCCCATTGTATCCCCTAAAAGGCCCCAAAACAGCCATGCGCTTCTGGTGCTAGACACTCAAAATCTAATAACATTTGACTATAATCGTGCAGCTAATTGGATGCTTTATTAGTATTTTGTAGATAGTGCAGGCTTGTCCATGCAATTACCTTGCGTTTACAGTGTTATTTTTTTCATGATTCATTTCCTCCCCGTGTTTCTGTGTGCTTTGTGTCAATTGGAAAGCAAATTCCCAAAAGCTGGGTTTGCCAATCTGTCGACTTGAGTATCCTCTTTTTTGTTTTAAACACAGCGACTGTTTATCTCAGCCTAAAGTCTAAATCGGTTGAAGGACCATGCAGTCTAGGAATACCTGAAAACATTACAAAACAATGGACTTGCGATTATTATTGACGGTTTTAAAATATATATATATATTCCACAACCCACTCCACTCTGCATTTGCTGTTCATCACTGGCCTGTGCAGTGGTCAGCTGTCAAGCTGAATTTCACAGCTCTCTCTCTCTCTCTCTCCACTGTGACAATCCATGAAAAGCCTGCAGGCAGCACCAACATCAGTGTTCATCTCTAAAGTAAATGCTTTCTTTTTTTAAAAAAAATAGTGGCAGCGGGAAAGAGTCTTTCTGGATCCAAATGTTTCAAAACTCGAGTTTCACATCAGTGGAGAGAGAGAGAGGGGCAACGACGAGTTTTTCAATCCAACTTTTAAAATCATCGTTTTAAGATACCAAGGTAGATTTTTTTTTCGGGGGGGAAGGGAAAAATCATTATTTCAACATAACTCACGGGGAGACTTTAATCGTAGCTGTCAGATTGGTGCCCCCCTCTCTCTCTCTCTCTCTCTCTCAATCCGTAACATACTATGGAAAACAGTCACGTTAAGGTTGGGGTACAATCGTGTGCTTCACTTGGCTTATGTTGACTGAGAATCCTGTTAGGCTTTGCAGTACTCCTTGGCATCTCTTTCATTCTGGTGATTCGGGTCCAATTAAAAGCCTCTGGGTCTTACATCAGTGACGAGGACAGGTTGTAATTGTGCTATTTATCAGACACCACATCGCCCGTGTTGTGTCCCTATAATAATGAGGCGCCGGAGCGAAACTGGTTCTACAGTATTGTGTTTTTATTGCTTACAGCATTCCCTCCCTCCCTCCCTCCCTCCCACACACACCTTTACTCTCTGTAAATGATACCAAAGGTAGTACAGCTGTCCCGCTATAGTCTAGCCCATTAATACCAGGCAGGCTCACTCCTCGCCGCGTGTTTTTGTTAATATAAGTACAGGATTTATTACCACTGACTATTGTGAGGCTTGGAGAGCTCCAGTGGTTTCCAGCCCTCTCCTCTCCTCTCTCCTCTTTTTTTGGCACAATCACACACAGCATGTCAGGAAAAGAGAATGAGGGAAACATCACACACCTTGCATTACACGGTGGGCGGGGGAGGGGGGGAGGGTGGGGAGAGAGAGAGGGGGGGAGAGAGAGGGGGGGGGGGGGGGGGGGGGGGGAGACACTTCCCACCGGGAGTCAAACCCTTGTCAATTTCAGGTTTCCATGGAGAGAGAGAGAGAGAGAGCAGCAAGCAGCAGGCAAGCAGCGTTAAGCCTGTTGGACTTGATCATGCATAGCTATTACAAATAATTATTAATTAAAAAAAATCCAACTGGGCCACCTTTAGTCCCACAAAACTTTTTTTCCCCTTCCTCCCAGCGTTTGCTAAGTTGTATGTACGCATTCATTTATTTATTAATCTATGTATCTATCTCCTGTATTTACTACACGTCGGAATTGGAGCTGAGGTTTGTCAATCTGGGGTCAGTGTTAATCTCGTATCGGTAATGGTAACCTTCCATGTGGTCTCGACACGCGTCCCTGAAGTTAAAAAGCCACTTTTTGATGCCCTTTCTGTTGAGGTACAGCACAAACACAAAGATGAGCCCGATCAGGGCCAACACTATCCCAAGGAAAACGTAGGAAGTTTGCAAAACGCTCTCCATGTCCCCCGTGTAGGAGCAGTCGAGCTGAGAGTCTGAGATCTGCACCAGAGGTTTGTCTTTCATGCTGTCTGGGTAGACGCAGAGCAGAGAGTCCCTCTCCTCCACTTTATCCGTGCTACCCAACCACGACAGGAACACCTCGATGCCGCAATCGCAGGCGAACGGGTTCTCCTTGAGGTTGATGCTGAGGTGTGGCTGCGAGCCGAACTCGGCCAGGGTGGCGTTGCCGAGCGTTTTGAGGGAGTTGGAGCTGAGGTCCAGCCTGTCCAGGTTCAGGTGTCTGAAGGCGCTGTGTTTCAGGTCCACCAGCGAGTTGTTGCTCAGGTCCAGGGACTTGAGGTTGGGCACGCGGCTGAAGGTGTTGACGGGCAGGTAGACCAGGTCGTTCTGGGACAGGTCCAGGGTGACCAGGTTGACGAGGGAGCCGTTCTGGAGCAGGTCTGACACCTCATCCACACTGGAGGCGTTGAAAATCGCCCTGCTCAGGTTCAGGTCCCTGAGCTGGCTGGGGTCCCGGCTGAAGGCGGAGGGAGAGAAGCTGCAGATGTGGTTATTGCTGAGATCCAGGTGTCTCAAGTTGGGTAAGGAGGCGAACGCCAGGGGCTCGATCACTGCCATCTTGTTGCCGCTCAGGTTCAGAGTGGACAACTGGTCCAGACGCTGGAAAGCCTCGGAGGGCAGCCTGGAGATGTTGTTGCCGGTGATGAAGAGGGTTTTGACATTGCTCGGGATGTCTGCGGGGATCCGGCTCAGCTCCTTGTTCACACACTTGACGGTCCTGGCGGGATCCGAGCACTCGCACACCTTGGGGCAAGCCAGAGAGGACCTGACCCCCACCCACCCCAACACCTGCAGCACCAGCAGAGCCCGGAGCCGCCTGCTCAGCTCGGGGGAAGCCTTGGACAAGCCCGGCCACAAAAAAGTTTGCGCCGGTTTACACCCAGGCATCGTGAGTAACGGTCAGGTCGCCGACTCCCTCTCGCCTCCCTTTCCCTTCCCGTCTTCACTTCCCTTCCACGATCAGTGGAGACCTGGCCAGGGGAGAGGGAGGGGAATAACACACACAGAACAGCCGCGGGATGAGGGTAACGCGGGCGGGAGACGGTCCTCGGTCTGGTTGGAAAACTCCGGTGACTCCAGGTTACACCAGAGCCTCCAGAGCAGACAAATCAAAGCAGAAACCCCGTCAGACTGCCAAGCAACCAATCCCCGAGGCTTTCCTGCTCTCCCTTCTCCCTCACTCTCACTCACTTATCACCCCCCCCCCCCCCCACCACCAACCCCCTCTTTCTCACACACACTTCTCCCTCTCTTCCCCCCTCCCCTTCCCCCCTCTCTGTCCCCCCACCCCCTCTCTCCGTCTCTCACACACACCTCTCCCCACCCCCTTCTCTCCTTTCTCTCTCTCTCTCTCACACACACTTCTCCCTCCCTCCCTCCCTCTCTCACACACACTTCTCCCTCCCTCCCTCCCTCTCTCACACACACTTCTCCCTCCCTCCCTCCCTCCCTCTCTCACACACACTTCTCCCTCCCTCCCTCCCTCTCTCACACACACTTCTCCCTCCCTCTCTCACACACACTTCTCTCACACACACTTCTCCCTCCCTCCCTCCCTCCCTCCCTCTCTCACACACACTTCTCCCTCCCTCCCTCCCTCTCTCACACACACTTCTCCCTCCCTCCCTCCCTCCCTCTCTCACACACACTTCTCCCTCCCTCCCTCCCTCTCTCACACACACTTCTCTCACACACACACACACACACTTCTCTTCCTTCCTTTTCTCTCACTTCTCACCCTCCCTCCCTCCCCTTCCTTCCTTCCCTCCTTCTCTTTCTCTCTCTCTGGTGGTAAATTCTCTTTTGATTGCAAACCCTCGGTCTGCCCAGGCGTCCAGCCTCTCTCTCTCTCTCTCCCTTTTTTTTTACTTTGTCGATCTACTCTCCTCACTCCAGTGATCGCACAGGAAATGAGTAAACTCCCTCCCTTACACACACACCCACACACAGAGACACAAACACACACGCCTCAGCCAGCCTCTCTCTCTCTCTCTCTCTCTGCTCTGATGTAAGTTTCACTCTCACTCACTTGTTCTGTGCAGCTCTTCCGGGTGATGTTGTCGGTGAGGATGAGATGGACTTTGGTGGATCTCAGTTACATTTTTTCCTGGCTTTCTCCAGCAGAATATTGATTTATACGAAGGAAATACGGTCTGGGCACAGCAGCCGATATAGTGCGGGGAGGTGCATTTATTTAAATCGATCTGCAGACAGCAGTAGATGTAACTTTTCCCACTCAGATCTTCCTCCTTCGGTCGCTACAAGAGCTGAAATGACTGGTGTGTAACACACACACAGAGAGAGAGAGAGAATCCCAGGACTGTGTGTGGCGGTGGGCAGCCTGTAGTGGGGGTGTTAGTAGCTGGGAGCGCCTCGTGTGTAACACAGCGAAACCCTGTTACTCCAGTCGGAGGTAAAAACACCTCGTGTTTTTCTACCTCGAAGCGGCAAAAATCTGTCAGTCGCCGGCCTCTTTAAATGGCTCAACCCCCAGCTATTAAAATCCCCCAATAAGCGAGTTGACCGCAAGAAAACAAAAACAAATGTAGTTTTTTCAAAAAAATTTTTATTAAAAAAACACACAAATCTACTAATCACACTGCAATTCAAAGCCCGAATACCCTCCTGGCGAGTTTTGGCTTTAGTATCATGTCATAAAAGTCGATAAGTCTCCCGCTCACACACACATTGATGTAACAACTTGTTCGGTTTAAAGAGTTTCATAAACTGAGCGTGAGAGAGCAGCTCACAGCGGAGTTCTTACGTATAATATGCGTTGTTCATAGATCTCCAAACGTCTATGGCCCGGGGGGGGGTTGTGTTTGTATATTTCCAAAAAAAAAGGTTGTCAGAAACATCTGGCTGAATTTGGGGGTGAATTTACAAGGTCGCACTGATCCAGTTCAGAAACCTTTACACAGTACACCAAACCTTCACCCTGCACCCACTCCCCAAACTCCACAATGTGATCATTCTCGGGAATTCACCACTCGCATCTTACTCTAGGAATCTCGTTTCAATAACCGTCCTAAGATTGTCTGTCTGTGTGCTGACTTTGCAGATGCGTGTTATGTGTCGGTCCAGCGACATTCAGACCACAACACAATGCGATACTGGAGGAATATAGGTTTGATATTGTATCACCAGAAAGGCTACGCTTGCCTTATCTTCCAGCAGTTGGGAAATCATCATTAAATCTTTACAAAACAATTAAATGCCAACTTTTTTTTAAACAAAAATAGAAAAGCGCTTTGGCTGGTTCATTTCTCACCATCACTATTTTCTTATTACATTGAATTCTAGGAAATGTGGAGTCAGCGAACGTCTAATAACAGTCAAGAAAGAACTTGCGTAACTCCAGCGTTTCAAAACATCTCAAGCTGGTTCACATGTAAATAAACGTCAAATGAGGTGACGCTTATTGTATATTCTGTGACATAATCAAAACGTCTGAACAACAGATTCATATACAGAACCAAAGACATTTGCAGACAGTCGCCGTTCAGCCCAGCGGCCTGGCTCTGTGAAAGAGCAATGCTTTCAGTCCCACTTTCTCCCTATCTTTCCTTTCCCCCCATTCCCCCTCCTTGCCCCCCCCCCCCCGGTACTGTGTCGAGTATTTTGAGGCGGCCTCCCGACACACAAAGGTGCCATCTGAACGCACGTTATTGTATTTTCCTGTTGCGTTCTCACCCTCTTTTTAACATTTCCTCTTGTTAGCTACTTATCTCATCTCTTCCTAAAAGCTCATGCGGGGCAACCCCTTTAGAATGTACCCCGTGAGCAAAGCTTACATTAAATCTGTGTACATCTGCTTTCCCGAACATGCAATACACACTGCTTCCAGCACAGACTGGCTTCCCACACTAAATAACAGCTGACTAATGGGCTGTTAAGTCACAGTTGATGTCACTCTCTCCATGTGGCGTTTATAATCGCTTATGAGCAGGAATGCTGCGGATGTTACTTTCCATGTTTTGTGCATCGAGTGAAATCCCTGACAGCTTTTCCTAAAGGAAGTTGGCCTTTTGATTTCATGCTTTATAACGTGGTGACAGACATATGGACCCAGACCACCGAGTTATGGTGAATACAGGTTATGCCTTTCAGTTAGAGCATTCTATATAACCTTGCACAGATCATATAGCGCTTTATCCTGCCTTCGAGATGTCTCAAAATGCTTCACAAAATATACTACAAAGTGAATTGGCTGCATGCTCATCCACACATTTATTACATCTAGGCTTGACTATGCCAACTATTTGCTTGTTGGCCTTCTCGACTCTTCCCTCCACAAGCTGCAGAGCATCCAGAACTCCACGTCTTGTGTCCTCTCCCACACCAGGCTCCGTGAACCCATCATCCTCACCCAGCTCCACTGGCTCCCCAGCACCCAGAGTTCAAAAATTTGTCCTCACCTTGCTCTGTGACTTGCTGACCCTCTATCAATCTCTCTGCTCCTACTGCTCAACAGGCTCCAGCCTGCTTCACGCCCCCCTGCCCAGTCCGCCATACCATTGGCAGTTGGACCTTCAGCCTTTCTACCTCCACCTTCCCACATTCCCTTCACGTCACTCCCTTTCTTGCCTCCTTCAGCTCAAAAAACACGCATCTCAAAAAGCAGAAGTAATCCGAGAAATTTCCCGTTCTTGATAGTCATTGTAACAAGCCTTTGGCCAACCTCCTACCCTCTCTGCCTTCCACCCTCCCCAATCATGCCTTGAGAAGTCCTCCTGATGTGAAAGGCACTGTACAAATGTAATTTTGTCTGTATATATTGTGGGTGAAATGTGGCAGCCAAATGTACACAGCAGTGTCCTACAAACATTTGAGGATTTAGGGACAATTATTATTTTTGAAGGCATTATTATCCTCAGAAAAGCGATCTGCTAATTGACTAACAACTGGGTTCCTACTTACTGCTGAATGAACAGAAGCTTGTGGAATAAGGAAACTTGCCCAATGTTTCGCCCTGCCCATGAATCAAACCCAGATCCTCTCGTTTGCGAGGCAAGCGCTCTAACCACAAAGCTACAGGACTCAATATCCTAACACTGTGTAAAAATGTCTCCCTTTCCCTTTGGTCTTTTGCAAATCACTTAAATCTATGATCTCTACTTAATAAGTCACTGAGAAGTGGAAATATATTTTCTGTGTTTTTCGTCTTCATTTCATCATTTTAACTCTTCATAAATTGCTATATAAGTGCTTCTTTTTAAGCTTCTCTTTGTGGCCCCCCTCCCACCACCCCCCCTACCTCCTCTCCCCCCCCCACCACCCCCCCTACCTCCTCTCCCCCCCCCCCCCACCCCACCCCCCCCCCTACCTCCTCTCCCCCCCCCCCCCACCCCACCACCCCCCCTACCTCCTCTCCCCCCCCCCACACCCCCACCCCCAACTTATCCGGAAGGAGTTCCTACATCTCACCAGTTCTGTCCAGGCTCCACTGGCTCTCCCCATCACTGAATGGATCAACTTCAAGATCTTCACACGTGTTCAAATCTCTTCATTCTCTGGCACATCCCTACCTCTTTGACCTCCTCACTCCCCAATCCACTATTGGGCACCTCTACTGGACTGGGATCGGCCTCCAGGTAATCCCTTGTACCCTCCATCCCACCATCGAAAATCACTCTTTTGGTCAATATGCCCCAAACCTCTGAAATAATCTACCTCATTCTCTCTGTCTTGCCCGGGCTTTCCCCAAATAGCACAACTGATTCACGAGTAGCTTATCGCAGGGAATAAGTCCAATATTCTGTTTTTTTTTGGTTCACAACACACACCGCATTGTATTTTTTTTAACAATAGATAGCTAAGACGTCCTTAAATTCTGACATATTGGGATCTAGTGTACACTGATGTCTATCAGGATTCTTTAATAAGGCATCTGATTAGGTACATCCTGACATGAAAGGCTTCTGATTAGGTACAGTATACCCTGATGGATGTACATGGAGCTCCTGTAGCTCAGTAGTTAGTGCACTCGCCTTACAAGCGTGAGACCTGTGTTTGAATCCAGGCAGATCAGGGCAAAACTTTGAGCAAGTTTCCTTACTCCACACTCCTAATAATAATCCCGCCAAAAAACCCACAATAATAAAATTGGTCATTTCAATCCATGACTGTCTGTGGGATACTACTGTGTGAAATTGTCTGCCACGTTTTGCCCACATATATACAGTCAATTCACTTTACAGTATATTCTATGAAGCACTTTGAGACGTCGATAAGATGTGAAAAGTGCTATATCAAACTGCAAGGATTATTATTATGTGAACGGTGCTATACAAGTGCAATTTTGTTGTTGTTGTACATCATGCACATCATGTAAATCTCCAGATCTCCATTTTGAAAATAGATTGAGTTGTAGCAGAGTCCCACGAGAGGGAAAAGAGGGAAGGGGAACATAAGTGTGATCAAAGTGATAGGTTTTTAGATGGGATCTAAAGATAGATAGTGAGAGAGCGAGATGGAAAGGTAGAGGGAGGGAGTTCCAGATGTTAGGGGCATAGTAACTGAGGACACATGAACAAATTGTTGTTTAGAAAAAGTTTTGTGGTATTCACTCCTGCAGACCTGTGAAGACTCAGACACAAAGCGTCTTGGTATACAATATAAACTATTATGGAGGCATTTACACTTATTAATGCAAGGGCTTCATGCACAAGAACTTAATTTGTGGGATTCTTTAAAATGGAATTTCATAGAATTCCCAATGACCTGTTGGAATTCTGCTGTAGAAGTAGACGGTATTAAGAGGGAAATTCCCACTAATATGATGCATCATAGAATCATAGAATTTTACGGCACAAAAGGAGGCCATTCGGCCCATCCAGCCTGTGCCAGCTCTTTGAAAAGAGCAACTCAATCCCATTGCCCTGCTCTCTCCCCATAATTTAACAGATCTGTTCCCCCTAAATAAAGATCTAATTCTTTTTTGAAAGCTGTTATCGAATCGGCCTCCACCACCTTTTCAGGCAATGCATTCCAGAATGGAACAACCCGCTGAGGGAAAAAATTTCTCCTCAGCTTCCCTTTGCTTCATGTTGAACCTATTTTAAATCTGTGACCACGAGTCTCAGATTCACCCATCAGTGGAAACAATTTTTCCTTATTCACCCTGTCGAATCCCCTCATGATTTTATCAACCTCAATTAGGTCTCCTTTCAACCTTCTCTATTCCAAAGAGAATAAACCTAGCCTATCTAGCCTTTCCCCATAATTGAAGTCCCTCATTCCTGGTACTATTCTAGCAAACCTTCTTCGCACCCTTTCCAATACCTTAACATCCTATCTATAGTGTGGTGACCAGAATTGGACACAGTACTCCAGCTGAGGCCTAACCAAAGTTTTATAGAGGTTAGTCAGCACTTCCTGACTTTTGTACTCTATACCCCTATTTATAAAGCCTAGTATCCCATATGCCTTCTTAACGGCTTTGTCTATCTGTCCTGCCACCTTCAAAGAGTCGCTAATACAAATCCCCAGGGTTCTCTGTTCCCGCACACCCTTTAAAATTGTACTATCTAGCCTATATTGCCTCCCGTATTTTCTTCTCCCAAAATGTATCACCTCACACTTCTCTGCATCAAACTTCATCTGCCATGTGTCTGTCCACTTTACCATTTTATCTATATCTTCTTGCAGATGGTTACTATCCTCACTATTTACTATTCTCCCTAACTTAGTATCATCTGCAAATTTGGAAACTGCAAATCTCTACACCCAAGTCCAGATTGTTAATATATATTAACGGAATATTATACTTCTGCCCCTTTTTATATAGGGGAGTAACATTCGCAACCTTCCAATCCTCTGGCACCACCCCTGTGTCCAAGGAAGATTGAAAGATTGTGGTCAGAGTCTCTGCTATTTGCTCCCGTACTTCCTTTAGTAATCTAGGATGCATCCCATCCGGACCGGGTGACTTATCTACCTTCAGCACTGTCAACCTTTTTAGTACTTCCTCTCTGTTTATACTAATCCTATCCATTTCTTCTACCCTCTCCTCCAATACTGTAGCATTGGCTGCATCCTCTTCTCTTATGAAGACGGAGGCAAAGTACTCATTCAGTACATCAGCCATGCCCTCTACCTCCACAATAACATTTCCTCCTTGGCTCCTACTCTTGACCAATCCTTTACTCTTAATATGTTTGTAAAATACCGAAGGTTTCTCTTTAATGTTAGCTGCTAATTGTTTCTCATGCAGTCTTTTTGCCCCTCTAATTTCCTTTTTCAGTTTTCTCCTGCTCTTCCTATATTCTGCTTGGTTGACCTCTGTATCTTGGGCCCAACACTTATCATAAGTCTCCTTTTTTTTTGCTTTATTTTAACCCCAATTGCCCTAGTCATCCAGGGAGGTTTGGATGCCCTACATTGTATCTTTGTTGGAATGTTTTTGACCTGTGCCCGAACTATCTCTTCTTTGAAGACTGCCCACTGCTTGTTAGCTGTTTTACCTGCCAATCGTTCTTTCCAGTCCACCTCGGCTAGGTCCCGTTTTAACTCATTGAAATTAGCCTTCTTCCAGTTGAGTGTCTTCACCTTTGAATGTTCCTGATCCATTTCCATAATTACTCTAAATCTAATTTTATTGTGATTGCTATTTCCTAGGTGCTCACCTACAGAAACCTGTTGTACTTGCCCCACCTTATTTCCCCAAACTAGATCCAGCACTGCTTCCTTCCTTGCTGGACTGGAAACATACTGATCAAGAAAGTTGCCCTGTACACATTTCAGGAATTCTTTTCCATCCTTGCCCTTTACACTACTATTCTGCCAGTTGATGTTGGGATAATTCAAGTCTCCCATTATCACTACTCTATTGGCTTTGCATCTTTCCGAAATCCGCTTGCAGATTTGCTCTTCTATCTTCTTCCCACTATTTGATGGTCTATAGTATACCCCTAACAATGTAACTACTCCTTTTTTATTTCTTATCTCTAACCAGATAGATTCGGGTTTTGGGCCTTCTTCCACCTCATTCCTTTCTAAGGCTGTAACTGAGTCTTTAACTAATATTGCCACCCCGCCTCCTTTTCTCCCTTCTCTATCCCTCCTGAATATATTATAGCCAGGAATGTTGAGTTCCCATTCCTGCCTTTGTTTGAGCCAGGTCTCTGTTACTGCTACCACATCATATCCCCTTGCAGCAACTAGAGCCTGTAGATCACCAATTTTATTTGTGAAACTCGGTGCATTTATATACATGCACTCCAAGAGAGAATTCACCTGCTCTGTACTTTTCTCCTGATCTACCCCTCCGCTTGTCCCCTGTCTTACCCCTTCCTTATCTGAACTGCTGTTTGCATTCCCATCCCCCTCTCAAAATTAGTTTAAACACCCCCCTACAGCAGGACAATCTCCCTACAAGGACATTGGTCCCAGCCTTGTTCAGGTGTAACCCATCCATCTTGTGCAGGTTCGACCTGCCCCAGAATGATCCAGGAACCTGAAGCCCTCCTTTTTTACACCAATTCTCCAACAAAGCATTCATGTGCCTTATCCTACTGTTTTGAAATTCACCTGCTTGAGGCACCGGGAGTAATCCAGAGATCACCACCTTCAAGGTTCCACTTTTCAACTTTTTCCCTAGCTTCTGGTACTCTCCCTGGAGCATCTTAGGCCTCTTCCTCCCAACATCATGGGAGATTGAATCTGCATTGTACATTTACACAACTTAGATTCCATGTTAAGAAATATCGTAAAACTGCATGGGACCATACAACAAAATAAAATGCTACAACTACTATTAATATTATGGAAAATAAAACAAATGATTAATGACTGTAATGATGAGGTGATGTGTTTTATTAATAATATTTGTAGATTTCAGAAACATCCAGTTTCTGATTGTTGTCTCATGTGCAGCTGCCAAGCAAGTTGTACAGTACAGTACTTGTATCTTTCGTAATATGCAGTCATGCTCGCATGAATGGTTTACCTTTAAAGTTGTTAAAACTGGATAAAGATGACCATCCTTATTTTGCTTTGGATGTTTTTAGATGATCAACTGGATTGTCCTGATGTTCTGAAGCATATAAAGGAAGTTGATATGAAGATATTTCAACACAGTTCTTGGGACAAATGGCAACTGATTATGTTTAAAAGCAAGGCTTTTGTTTCACGTTTCTGCCTTTAACAATTTTTTTCCTTTGCTCAGCTGACCCTACACACACATACACTTGAGACTTGCTCCACCCTATACTAAATTTAATAGTTATAAAGAATTGATAGAGTATAACCAAAATCCTTGGGGAAGTTACAAATACAGGTATAGAATTTAATGTGAAGCAATGTGGAATAAGATAGATTTTTACATTCCAAACAAAATGTAAACGATTTCTAAATATGATAGGCTGAAATAACATCAGGTTGGACTGCCTGTTTGCCTGTAATGCGTGGTCACTACACATCTGAGTAAATGCTGTGAAGCATTTTGAGACAATTCAACGATGTGTTGAATGTTCTACATCAAATGCAAGGATTATTGTTTCTATTATTATTTACTCCTTATGCAGGGTCTTCTTGGAGCTGAACTGCTCTAAGGTGACATGTTTGGCAACAGAATTTTGAAATCAGTCAACCTTCTTGGTCTTGGTTGTCCATTTCCTGACAAACTAGGTGAGTCCTAGGTACTCCAGGGCAGAATGCTTATTTAATCACATGTACATACAATACAGAGAATATCAAAATATGTCAGATAATGAATGTACAAAGAGGAACTGTATTTATTTTATATACTTGGGAACTTTGAGCTCATAGTCTAGGCAGTGGGAGATCTCTGAATTGTCAGAGCTGTCACCCTTCAGATGAGACATTAAATTGAGGTCCACCTGCCTGTTCAATTGGATGCTAAGAATCTCATGGTGCTGTTTGAAAAGAGAATTTCTTTTATGTAAATTGACTGTTACATTTGCCTACAAAAGCCCGGTCACTACACTTTATAGAAACTTTATTAGGTTCTTTGAGCATTCTCAATGTTATCGGAGCTTTATCAAATGCAAGAATTATTATTGTCGTTATTTCTAGATGCTTCACAAAAAATTGTTTTGAATGTATATTTGAATGTTTCTACTGCACAAGAAGCTTGTTCTATCTAGTCAGTTGGTGATGTAATTAACCCCCATTTAAAAAAAAGCAAAGTTACATTTGGTCATAGGGTTCAAAAGTGATTTTTACTTACTTTAATTTGTCACTTCTGTTGCTACAAATATAGCATTTCATTTGAAATACAACACCTCTGACAATACAGTATTCCAACCACTCTTATTAAGAAAATGTAATTTTGTTATTGTTTATGCAATGGAGTGCCATTTTAGGTTATAAACTCAAATTCCAATGTGGGGGTTGAACCCAAACTACTCACCTAAAGGTGAGAGAACTTTCAACTAAGCTAAGGGTGGACAGAATTGCAATAGATAATATGAGAGTGCTTGATTAGAGAATCTGACACTTAGTGTCCGCAATGAATTTTTTTTATCAACAATAACACCCTTCTCAATTGTAGAAAGGTAAATTGTCATGTCGAAACAGGTTCAGCAGGTCCAGACCTTCAGCTGGATCCATCCACAACTTCAAGAGTGAGGTTGATAATTTTTTGGTGGGCCAGGGTATCAAGGGATATGGGGAGAATGCGGGAAATTGGAACTAAAAGGATTTGTAGAGGTACAGTCTTGATCTAATTAAATGGCGGAACTGGCTCAAAGGGCTGAATGGCCTACTCCTGTTCCTATGTGACAGGTCGTTTGAGATTGACTCCTAAAACAGCATCATTTAGTGTATACACTGAGTGACTACTTGGAGGAATAAAGTACAGTACAGTATTTAACAACAACAACAACAACAATTTAAATTTATATAGCGCCTTTCACGTCGGGAGGACGTCCCAAGGCGCTAAACAAGAGGCATGTGACCCGAGCTGGGAGGGGAGTGTTTGGGAAGGGGTGAAACACGAAGGGGAGGTAAAAGAGTTCGGGGTGGAACAAAAGGCACGATCGAAGAGGAAAGTCTTCAAATCGGCCTTGAAAGAGGAAAGGGAAGAGGCGAAACGGAGGGATTGAGGGATGGCATTCCATAAGGTGGGAGCGGAGAAACTGAAGGCCCGGCCTCCGATGGTGGGGCGGTTCGGGCGGGGGGCTTGGAGCAGGCCAAGTCCTGTTGAACGGAGGGTCCGGGTGGGCGTGTAGGGGGAGAGTAGATCGGTTAGGTAGGATGGGGCAAGGCCGTGTAAGGCTTTGTAGGTGAGGACGAGGATCTTAAATTCGATCCTCTGGAGGATGGGGAGCAAGTGGAGACGGGCGAGGGTGGGGGTTATGTGGAGCCAAATTACAAGAGCCAAATCCACAGAAGCTGGGAAGTGGTAAAATGCTCTTGGAATCTATTGCTCTTTAACATGACAAGTTCTTGTTCCAAAACTACACCTTCCGACATCTGCTTGATGATACAACATGGAAAGACAAGTACTACAACAAAACAACAACTAAATTACATTTATAAAGTGCCTTTCATGTTGGGAGGAACAAATTCTATAATAATAATAATCCTTGCATTTGATATAGTGCTTTTCACATCTTATTGATGTCTCAAAGCGCTTAACAGAATGTACTGTGAAGTGAATTGACCGTATATTTTTGGGCAAAATGCGGCAGCCAATTGCACATAGCAGTGTCCCACAAACATTGGTGGATTGCAAGGATCAATTCTATTATTGTGGTTTTTGTGGAGGGATTATTATTGGACGTATGGAGTAAGGAAACTTGCCCAACTTTTCGCCCTGATCTGCCTCGATTCGAACACAGGCCTCACACTTGCAAGGTGAGTGCTCCAACCACTGAGCTCTGTAAGCGACAAAACCTATAAAGGCACAAACCATCCAGTTACAAGATATGAATACATCACATTCATTTGAATCTTAAAAATATAATCATCAGGAAGACAAATTGTCTACAACAAAAGCAGGTGTACACAGAGTTCATCATATTAGCATGTAGATGTTAAAAATATTAACAATTTGCATTGCATTTTCTGCAATTGCAACAAAAAAACTTGAGATATTTCTGGAATTGAAGCAGAAATACACTTAGTATTACATTTTTCGCAACTGAAACTGGAAGAAAATATTTTTGTCTTTAGAAAATAACAGCAAATTTTATATACTGTATATAAATTTATGTGGTGCTTAACAGTAATGGAGCCTGTGCAGTCGTGGGGGAAGGAGATAACTCTAATCACAGTTGAAGAGGAAAGTCTTCAGTCCTGATCTAATAGAGAGGAAGAAGTTTGCAAGGTGGAGCGATTGGGGAGAAATTTCCAAACGTTCGGGGCCTGGTGCCTGAAAGCTCTACCGCTGATGATGGAGCGGAGGCGTGGAGGGATAATCATGAGGCCAGCGCCAGCTGAGTGGAGGCAGCAGGCAGTGCAATGGGAAGAAAGCGAGTCGGAGAGATAGAGAGGTGCCAGGGCGTGAAGGGATTTGCGTTGGGGTTTCATCCACAAAATATATAGTCAATTCACTTCACAATACAGTACATTCCCTGAAACGTCTAGAGAAGTCTTGAAGCCGCGATAAGGCGCAATATCAAATGCAAGGATTGTCACTGATAACGTTAGGATCTTGAAATGGTTCCCTTCTGAGATAGGGAGCCAGAACAACGTTTCGTAGTGATTTATTTATGCTCTACAATTGCAACGCGAGGTGGGGAAGGGCTTCCTATTGAGCCACTACTTTATGCAAAGCAACGGCGGTGAGATGGTTGAGAAAGCCCCGCCCACTCCCTGGCGGCGGCCGCGCGCGCGCTCCAGGGCCGAGTGACGTGTCACCCACGAGCTGGGAGCCTGAGCGCCGCGTGCCAGTGTCCAATGGGGAGCGGCAATGCTGAGGCCCGGAGCCAATGGGAGTAGCTGTCAGAGCGGGGTGCGCGGCTGCGGTGGAGTGATCGACAAGGAGACACCCGTCATCACCACAACGGTTACCGTAACGGTTAACATGGGCCCCGCTCCCTCAGCTCTCACCGTCGCCGCTTTCACCACCCGCACCGTCCGTAGCACCCGTTTCCACTAGCGAGAGGTAAGGACACGACCCCTGGACTGACGTGGCCGGCCGCCCCGCTGTGCCGGTTGAGCTCAGGCCAGAGCGGCCAGATATTACTTACACGTCTGTAGCCCAAAGTGACCAAACGCCAGCCCAAAAATAGCCCCAAATGATGCGTCGCCTCCTGCGGGTGGCGAAGTGGCCCTGTTCAGGCCGGTGTGTTTGAAACTTAGGAAAGGTTGTCAAGGACGGGGGGGCGTTTTGCAGTTTTAAAGTACAATGTTAAAGTATTAACCCGCCCGCCCAAAGCCTTTTATTTCCCCCACGCTCAGTAACCACAAAAAAGACGCCCAATTGGGCGTGAACCTGCTCATCTGTCATTGGTTTATCTCCTATAGATTTATTTACTCAATGATTTATTCTCTTGTAGGTTTATTTACTCAATGGGTTTCTCTCCTATAGCTTTATTTCCTATATGTATAGTATATTGATGTATATCTATTATATACATGATATATGTGATGATATATATTAATCTATATTACTATATATATATATATATCTATATATAAAGTGTGTTGAGTTGTTGGAAGTTGTTCCAATAAGACATTAAACCAAGTTCTCATCTTCCTGTTCAAGTAGATGTTAAACATCTGATTGCACTTTTCTTGAAGAGAAGATAATTTCCCAAATCTCTGGAATTCCATCCCGCAGTACCTCCGCCTCGGCCCCTCTCCTGCCTCCTTCAAGTGCCGCCATAAGACCCTCCTATTTGACGTCCCATTGATGACCCCAAATCCCACCTTTTCCTTCCACCTTTCCCGATCCCAACCCCAGCTCGGGTCTGAAACATTGACTGTCCAGCGCCTTGGGACATTTTCCCGACGTGAAAGTCGCTATACAAATGTAATTTTGTTATTATATCCCTGATTGTTCAGCACCTTGGGACATCCCCCCAATGTGAAAGGCCTTTTAAAAATGTAATTTTGTTGTCTCCTATAGGTTTATTTACTTAATGGGATTGTCTCCTATACATGTATTTATCACTGTACATTAGTCAGTATCCTGCCTAAATGGCTAGTCTTGTGAGCAGAGATGGAATAGGCTATTTTATCATAAGGACCTTTGTGGCTAAGCGTTTTTTTCATCTTTTAGCTTTAGTACTCCACGATGATCAGGGAAACTTCTCCGATTACCTCCCTTGCTTCAACATTTTGGGGCATTGGAGCTGATAACAATAATCCTTGCTGGTGTACTATTTTATGGTAATTTAATGTCAGCTATTTAACTAATTGTTTTACACGTTTCTTTTGGATAGTAGCCTTGCCAATTGTAACTTTTACTGGTGAAATTGATTAACATCAAAATTGCGTTGGTCTTTTTGGCATGCAAATTGGCTGTCATAGGACTATGTTTAAAATGAAAAATGTTGTAGATTCATCATTGTTCACTATTTGTGGGTAGCCTTATTGAGACACACACAGTATGTCTACATATATACATTATAGAATATTTTGAAATACAGGAAATAATTTCACAAGATCACCAGAATTATTTGGATGATGAAGACGATTTAATTTGCTTTTCACAGACCTGAACCTGTGACTTGCTATTCTGTTGACTTTGTGTCTGAAAATATTTAATAGTAATTATTGTCAAGTGTTTTGAGACTTTTCAGTGTTAAATGTACTTTAACAATATAATTGAGGTTATATTGTTGTAGGAGGTCGATTTAAATTTTTATGGTTGAAGAGCTATTAGGGGAAAAGACCTTAGGTAAAATCCATCAGAGCGGAGCTTAGCAAACCAATAGTTGAATGCATCTGCATATATGGAGTGGATTGCATTGCAGAAGATATATGTACGCCTTCATAGCATCCTGGCTCGGGATGTTTTTATGCAAACGCCCTGCTGGTCGGCCTTCCAAATTCCTCCCTCCACAGGCTGCAAATAATCCAGAACTCTGTGGCCCCTGACGTTTACCGTTCCAAACTCCATGACCCCATCTCCCCCATCCTTGCCCGACTCCAATTCAAGATCCTGGTCCTCACGTTTAAAGCCCTCCACAACCTCGCCCTAACCTACATCCATGACCTCCTATCCCCTTACCAATCTGCCCTCCCCCTCCGCTCAGCAGGCTGTGGCCTGCTCCACGTTCCTCTGACCCACCCGTCCAACCATTGGTGGGCCTGAAGCAGTAATTGTACAGCATCTTGGGATGTCCTCCTGACGTGAAAGGCGCTATACAAATGTAATTTTGTTGTTGTTAAATTTCTCAGTGTTTTTCACAAAGATCATGCTTTTGTCACAAATTAGCACTTTTAAGATACTATGTGGAGGGAGTTATGTAAGTGTATTGTTGTTGCTTTGTGGGGAAATAACAACAAATTACATTGGTATAGTGCTTTTCAGGTTGGGAGAATGTCCCAACGTGCTGGAAATCACTTCTTTTGTTTCCCAGCTTCCCTTGGTTTTGGGAATCTGGTTTTCAAAGAGTTATTTAATAACCTTTGTTCAAGAGTCATCAGGAACCTCAGGTTCCAATCAGGAACCTCGGCATCATGTTCGATCAAAAACTTTCCTTCCTCCCCCACATCCACGCCTTGACCGGCACCGCCTATTTCCATCTGCGCAACATTGCCAGGCTCCGCAACTATCTTACCCCCCGCGCTGCCGAAACACTCGTGCACGCATACATCACCTCACGGCTGGATTACGGAAATTCTCTCCTAGTCGGCCTCCCCAGTTCCTCCATTCATAGGCTGCAGGCCATCCAAAACTCTGCAGCCCGTGTACTATCCCGCACCCGCCTCCGTGACCACATAACTCCCACCCTCGCCCGTCTCCACTGGCTCCCCATCCTCCAGAGGATCGAATTTAAGATCCTCGTCCTCACCTACAAGGCCTTACATGGCCTTGCCCCATCCTACCTAGCCGATCTACTCTTCCCCCTACACGCCCACCCGGACCCTCCGTTCAACAGGACTTGGCCTGCTCCAAGCCCCCCGCCTGAACCGCCCCACCATCGGAGGCCGGGCCTTCAGTTTCTCCGCTCCCACCTTATGGAATGCCATCCCTCAATCCCTCCGTTTCGCCTCTTCCCTTTCCTCTTTCAAGGCCGATTTGAAGACTTTCCTCTTCGATCGTGCCTTTTGTTCCACCCCGAACTCTTTTACCTCCCCTTCGTGTTTCACCCCGTCCCAATCACTCCCCTCCCAGCTCGGGTCACACGCCTCATGTTCAGCGCCTTGGGACGTCCTCCCGACGTGAAAGGCGCTCTATAAATGTAAATTGTTGTTGTTGTCGTCATCAATCATCGGCAATATTTTGTTCAGGGATCACACTTCCAGGGTTAGTTTAAAGTATCTCCACGTGTTTGTTTTTAAAAATAAGAAAGAAAGGATTTCTTATCGACTTTATTATAAGGTATCTCTTAATCCTAACTGCAGTAATGCCAGAGATCTGGCAGGCTATGAGTTCAAGCCCTATATGGAGCAACAGGCCTGCTGAGAGGCATTTGTCAGAGGGATGAGTGACAAGTGACCCCATGGCTATATACTTAGGGACCTGTTGGGGACTAGAGTAGTTTGTCTTTTGGGAACGCTGGAGTTTCATGTTTCTTGAAGCATGTTGTCAAGACTGAACCTTTAACTCTGGAAAGTCACAACGATAATTTATAATAACAATGAATAACGACAAATTATAATAATCATCCTTGCATTTGATGGGCCTTTCATATAGGGAGCATGTCTCAAACCACATCAAAGGCTTTAGTGTAAAGTGCACTGACTATATTTGTAGGTGTAGATGGCTGTCCAGTGTTCTATAAAACAAAGAATAATTTTATTTTGGGTATTATTGGCCAGGACACCAGGAGAAACTATGTTACTTTTTCGAATGGTGCCATGGGATCTTTTAATTTCCATCTGAACCGACATATTGGAAACTCTCTCCTCGTTGGCCTCCCCAGTTCCTCCATTCACAGGCTGCAGGTCATCCAAAACTCTGCAGCCCGTGTACTATCCCGCACCTGCCTCCGCGACCACATAACCCCCACCCTCGCCCGTCTCCACTGGCTCCCCATCCTCCAGAGGATCGAGTTCAAGATCCTCGTCCTCACCTACAAGGCCTTACACGGCCTTGCCCCGCCCTATTTAACCGATTTACTTTCCTCCTACAAGCCCTCCCGGACCCTCCGTTCAACAGGACTTGGCCTGCTCCAAGCCCCCCGCCCGAACTGCCCCACCATCGGAGGCCGGGTCTTCAGTTTCTCCGCTCCCACCCTATGGAATGCCATCCCTCAATCCCTCCGTTTCGTTTCTTCCCTTTCCTCTTTCAAGGCCGGTTTGAAGACTTTCCTCTTCGATCGTGCCTTTTGTTCCACCCCGAACTCTTCTACCTCCCCTTCGTGTTTCACCCCTTCCCAAACACTCCCCTCTCAGCTCGGGTCACACGCCTCCTGTGCAGCGCCTTGGGACGTCCTCCCGACGTGAAAGGCGCTCTATAAATGTAATTTGTTGTTGTTGTATTGAACTGGTTTCAAGTTTTATCTGAAGGAAAATACCTCAAAAAATGCAGAGTGTCTCCACTGCATTCTATTCGCAGTGCCAGCCTAGATTGTGAGCTCAGCTTTCTTCTGACTCAGTAGCAACAGTGCTACCCAATGATCCTTGTCTGCCCATTTTAGCTATGGAAAAAAAAGGTCTTCAATGGGTTTTAAAGGGGCGGGATAAGGTGGAGAAACTATCATGGAGCACGGTACATTTTCAAGTATACTGTTGTACAGAAGTAACTAGCACCAAATTATTTTGCTTTAATCAGGATTATGCTTGGATTATAGTGTAAGAAACAAGACACACTTGATGTTAGCTGTTAGTGCTGTTAACTGATCATGACCAGAATAGAGTCCACAAGTTGTTACTGTTTATATTGGCAACACAAGAGCTGCTGCTGTTGAGCACTCTTGAGACGCTACCCGGCGTGGAGCGTGCTATCTAAGTGCAAGTTGCTGTTGTTGTTGAGGTTGTCTTAAACGTATGGAATACCATCATTCAATCCTAGGAGGAAATGGACCTCCTCAGGTGTAAAATTTAGAGGATCTGCTCAATCGATGCCGACAAATGTTTGCTGCAAATATCGACAAAATTTTCAAGTCCCTAACTTAACATTAAGTAATTTGTGTTCTTTCCACTTCTAATAGGTCCACAACCTCACATGTAATACGTGAATCAATGAGTGAGTTATTGATTCAGTGAGTGTGGCTCGTGGGTGTGTTAGTGTTTGCATGAGAGTGCATGTGACATGTGGATTTTAGGTCTATAGAGTAGCGTGAGTGTTTGAGTAAGTGTTTTGTGTGTTCGTGCGGGATTACACATGACTGAATGCGACATATAGGGGCGTTGGGCGTATTAGGTAGTTACAACAATGCAAGTGCGTACTGCTGAACCATGATGGATGCCTTGACTGGAATCAAATGGAAGCTTGATTTGAAAACACTGGAGGATAAATATTGCACAATCAAAGTAATTGAGAATGGAATATCTAGAAAAGAAGTCTGAAACTTTCTCTGTGAAGCATAACACCCTATATGGTTGATTGAAATATGAAGATGTTGAGGAAGGATTAGCTATAAACGCTATATCAAACGCAAGGATTTTTATTATTATTATTTGCCAAATGGGTCCCAAAAACTTGAACAGAAGATGACCACTTCTTGTCAAAGATCTACGAGCTATTAAATTGGTGTTTCTTTCCCCCAAACACTACATCCTTAAACCAGCCAATAGATCAAGGGATTATTCGAAATCTAAAGTAAAATATCAAAAAGTTTTAGTTCATGAAAGTTGAACGCCATTGAAACTGAGGACAAGTTTACAGAAAACCTGACGGGGACGATGCACAAATTTTTCTTTTTAAAAAAAAAAAGCTTGGTCCTTGCTAAAACAAGAATCAACTCCGAATTACATTATATGCACTTCTTTCTGGGCCTCACATAATGAGGACTTCAATGGATTTGTTATTGTTGTTGATTCACAGCTGATATTAACAATAACAAATTATGTTTGTACAGCGCCTCTCATGTTGTTGGATGGGATCCCAAGGCACTGAACAGACAAGGATTCCCACCCGATCTGGGGGTTAGGATCAGGAGGTGTGCAGAGCAGGGAGGGTAGGCATAGGAAGGTGACTATAGGTCTGGTCGAAGAGGAAGATCTTGAGTCAACAATAACAAAATTACGCTTGTATGATGGGAGGATGTCCCAAGGTGCTGACAATCAAGTCAGCCCTTGAATGAATCAAGGGAGGGATTGAAGCAGAGGAAATGTGGGAAAGGAGTTCCAAATTGTGATGGCAGAGAGACTGAAGCTGGGGTGGGCAGGTAGAGGGACAAGGAGCAGCCCAGAGCCCACTGATTGGACGGGGTCGGTATGGAGTTATCAGTTCGCAGAAGAAGGATGGAGGGCTTTGGAAGCAAGGCAGAGGATTTTGAACTCTATCCTCGAGGTGGGGGGTGAGGTGGGGTGCGGGGAGAGATGTGAAAGGACACAGCCAGCGAGGCTGTGGAGCGGAGGAAGGATGTGATAGGTTAATGGAGCTTTGTGCCGAAGAGGACACAAGCTGCAGAGTTCTGAATAACCTGCAGCTGAAGAATTGGAATGAAGGACAAGTGGGAAGAGCATCTCAGTAGCCTGAGGGGAGAGGAGCAACTGTAACTTAGTACTGAAGAAGACTCCGATGATCAGGTGCTGTATGAAACTCTTGGTTTGTGAAAAGAAGATTCATAGATCTTGCTGTCAATGTGGATGCAAATGAACAATGTACTGCATGCAGCACTGGAAAATTAAAATATAATTGCTTCGGGAAAGAAGGGTCAAAAGAACAGCCTACAAGAAGTTCAGGAACCTGAAAACAATGAAGATTCCAACAATGTGTGACATGCAAAGAACCATTTGGCGCATGTGAAGGATTGCAGACCTTTATTGCTTAATCCAAGCAGCTAAGTATTTAGACAAGCTGCAAGTGTTAATCCGAAAAGGACAAATGTCACCTGAGGCAGTTTGCTCTTATATAAATGCTCTGGGACGCCAGCCTGTTTGAAGGGCCCTATATAAATACAAATTGTTGCAGTTAAAAAATACAGCAATTCTAATTACATTATTTTATATGAAAATCATGTGAATAAATGCTCCCAATTACAGCATTTTAGATGAAATACGTATAAATGCTTTTAATGTATGATCCAGCATTTTCAAATCTATTTTCCACTTCATTCCAGTCAATCAGTCTTTTAACCACAATGAATGTGCATGCAGTTTGTTTTGTTTATCTCGAAACCCACCTGGGACGTCCTCATGACGTGAAAGGTGCTAAACAAATGTAATCAGTTGTTGTGTGTCGACAAAACCCACACAGTCCCTTTGATGTTGACATAGGACTACTATATTATGCGCTATTATACTATTCCATATACAAACTGTCAACAAAGGGTATGCACATAAAGTACAAAATGAGTTTTATGTGTGAATATGATTAGATATAAATTAGTAATTTAGTCTGGTGATTATTCAATTCAACTGACAAAATTCAGGCTGCAATGTTGGTGATGGACTAATTGCTGTTTCATCAGGGACTGGAGAATACAAACCTGCTGTGATGGAAAACAATATGAAATGATCTACATTTATTATGAATTTCAAGCTGGATAGGGTTGGTAGTACAATAGAGGTTCTGGAAGGCCTTTTTTTCTTTAAATTCTGTTCATTCCTTTTAAATATGAATGTTGATATTGTATCGGAATAGTGATATGCCAAAGAAGATTTTTTGATAAAAGTTTTTAGAATAAATGCATCTGCCCAAAAATGTAACCATCTTTGAAGTAAGGGTTTCTTTGTGATATATTTAATGACCCCGCCACAAACCGTATCTTTCTTTTCCTGTCATGAAGGCACTAATATACTACAGTTATATTATCTGATATGTGCTGGCAATGTCTCACTGAAATAATTGTTTTTAATGAGATTGTTGATGGTAAAAGATAGTAAGCTATCTTTGGAAAGAGTGGGGAGGAGAAGGAGGAACATTGGAGTCCAGTCCAATGGTGGTCTCAGCTAATAGTCCACACATTTATTTTCCAGTTAGGTCAGTGAATAGCAATCAGAAGTGAGAATTCAATATTAAATTACGGTGATCTTCTGATAAGACCCAGACTTTATCATCACATGCCCTGTATCATACCATCAATATTCTGGCTGTTTACCATGAGAAAAAGCCCTCCCTCCCATTTCATCACTCGCTTATGCATTTAAAGATGCATTCTATACATCACAGTAAGTAAAATATTGGATTTATGCTGTTTTGACTGTTATGGCAAGATCACTGGGTAGAAATTTTAGAACTTACCTTCTGTGAGGTTCTGTCTCATTATTAAAGTCTTGAGTGATTCAGTTTGTTAGAATTAGCAAAATGAACAAAACAGTTTTGATAGACACATATTGTTATGCATAAATGTATTCTTATACTGTACTTAAATGAGGTTTAACAAATAAACCTGCAGTTAATGGGGATGGGGCCTCTTTGTCACACTGACAGCTGCTAACTGCGTGCCATGTGTTGATGCAGATCCACCCGACCACAGCCTAAATCATCACCACGGATAGTCACTGAATTCTTTCCCCTTGGAGTGACGATATATTAGGAGATTACTGTACTCTGCCCACCATCTTTGTCTAGGCTCTGCACATATCGGATTGAATTGGAACATTTTTGAGCCATATATTTTAGTACAGTACAACATTTAGTCACTAAGCCATTGGGAGAGCAATTGACCTTAAATCTTAAGTGACTAAATTACAGTTATTACTGAGAGAAAATAATGGTTTTGTGATTCAGTTTGCACATTGTGGTGCATTGGGACGATGGTATTCTGTTTTCTTTCAAATGTATTTCAAAAATGAATGTTACATGTAAAACTTTTAGTTTCTGATAGGTTTTATGTGCATTGTCTCAAAGATGCAAGCTGTCTGGATTACCTTGTTAATCATTGCTCAGCAACTGTAGAAGATGCATCTTTTTTATTTGGGCTGACACTTTTCCTGCATCACCATTAGTTTGGAATGAATAATGCTTGACATCAAGGAAATAAATGACCTTTAAGGCATACTTACTTACCTGTGGGTATATCATAATTTTGAACTAGAATAACTAAACATGGTGGCATACAATTTTCTAATGAACCGCAAATGGCAATATATGGGTTATCACTGAGCCTATAAGAAATGTGTTAAGCAGAATTGTATGAAAGTAAAACATCATATTACTAAATTTGATAATTGGTTCTAATGGAATGTTATTGTATCATCAACCAAATCAAAGGAATCTTCTGGTCCTATACAGTCTTATTACCTTCCTAGGTTTTCACCTTGAGTGATTCAGATCCTGACTCACACCAGCTCCACTTTGCTTCCACAAACGCTCATGCTTTTGTCTTCTCCTCTTCCACATGTACATCCTCCCTTTGGTGACTTCATTTGCAGACATGGGGTTAACTTGTACATGGATGACACTCACCTCTATCTCTTTGCCTCCACCCTTGACACCAGGACCACGTCTGTCCTGATAGAATGTCTGTCAGATATCAAGTCCTGGATGAGAGCTAACTTTCTACTGTTGAACATCAACAGGACTGAGGCTCTCCTGATTGGCTCCCATCAGTGCCTGCACATCGGGGTGTCTTGTTTAACCCTGAACTGTCCTTTCGTCCCCATAACAATACCATGACCAGCACGGCCTTCCACCAGATCATCCAAAACTGCAGTTCTTGTCCTCTCCTGCACCATGCTCAGTGACACCGTGCCCTCCCTTTCCTCCTTCAAGGCTGGTCTCAAGACCTTCCTACTCGACCGCGCCTTCGGCTGCCCCACTAACTCTTCCCCCTCTCCCACCCTCCTTCCCCTTCTCGCTACCCCGACCCTCCCACCCCGCTCGGATCCCGACCTAACTATTCAGTGCTTTGGGACGTCCTCTCGACGTGAAAGGAGCTATATAAGTGCAATTTTGTTGTTGTCCATACGTAAGCACTATGTAGCAACAATGATTGGATTGTGATCAGGAGTTGTTATTCATTATTGTGAGTCCTGCAGCTCAATGGTTAGAGCACTTGCCTTGTAAGCGAGAGACCCGGGTTCAATTCCCGGCAGGGCAAAACCTTACTCCACACACCTAATAATAATCCCTCAAAAAAAATTTGGTCATTTAAATCCATGACTGTTTGTGGGACACTACTGTGTGCAAACAGTTGCCGTGTTTTGCCCACAAATATACCGTCAATTCACTTTACAGTATATTCTGTGATGTGTTTGAAATGCCTGAAAGACGTGAAAAGTGCTACATCAAATGCAAGGATTATTATTAGAGTTGGAAGATAATAGTTTAAGTGCAAAATCAGCATCTTAAAACCTGTTTACCGTAAATCTCCGCGTATAAAGCGCACTTTTTTTCATGTCGTAAAGTCTCGAAAGAGGGAGGTGCGCCCTATACGCAGATACAAAGAAAAGATGACCAGCCCCCAGAGGTATGTCATCAAACTGTGCTGCCAGTACGACTACCCGCACTCCAGGATCGGCAACGCAGACCAGGCGCCACTCACCTTTGATGTCCGGTAATTCTTACTTCACAGTAATGCTGGGCTGCACTGCCGATGTATGTTTTTTTCTGTGGAAATTTTTTTTGATGATATTGCCGGCGGAATTTTTTTTTCCACCGGCAATATCATTGAAAATGCTTCTGTTTTTTTTCGCCAAGAAAAGGTCAAAAGTGCGCCTTATACGCGAGTGCGCCTTATACGTGGGTATTTACAGTATTTGAAACCTCTGAAATAGCATAAGCAGGATATGTATATGATTCAGACAAAAGAATTAGAGCTTCAGAAGCCTCAGCTGTGTTTTAATACAAGAGGTATTCCTCATCATAAAGTTCCACATGTATGCAGATGACACCCAACTCTATATTTCTGCCTCAATCCTCGACTCCAGGTCCTGACAGTCTGTCTGTCAGACATCAAGTCCTGGATGAGAGCTAACTTTCTACAATTGAATGTCAACAAGACAGAAGCTCTCCTAATTGGCTCACACCAGCACCTTCATGCATCAGCCACTGGCAGCAGCAACCTCCATGGTTGCTCACTCGAACCTCACCAAGCCAGTCAAGAACCTAGGTGTCTTGTTCGACCCTCAACTGTCTTTCCTCCCCCACATCCATGCCATGACCCGCTCTGCCTTCCCTCACCTCCACAATATTGCCCGACTCCGCCATTACCTTACCCCTCAGGCTGCTGAAACTCATTCATGCCTTCATTACATCCAGGCTTGAATATGCCAACGCACTGCTTATTGGCCTCCCCAACTCCTCCCTCCATAGGTTGCAGATCATCCAGAACTCTGTGGCCCGTGTGCTCTACCGCTCCAAATTCCGTGACCCCATCTCCCCCATTCTTGCTCGATTCCACTGGCTCCCCATCACCCAAGGATTCAATTCAAGATCTTGGTCCTCACTTTCAAAACCTTCCTAACTCCCTACCAACCTGGCCGCTCTCTCCGCTCAGCAGGCTCCAGCCTGCTCCATGTCCTCTGCCCCACCCACCCCACCATCGGCGGGCGAGCCTTCAGCCACTTTCCCACTTACTCTGGAATTCCATCCCGCAGTCCCTCTGCCTCGCCCCCTCCCTAGCCTCCTTCAAGTTCTGCCTCAAGACCATCCTCTTCGACGGTCCCATTGGTCAGCCTTAATCCCCTCCTATCATAAGAACATAAGAATTAGGAGCAGGAGTAAGCCTTTCAGCCCCTCGAGTCTGATCTGCCATTTGATAAGATCTTCTGACCTAACTCTAATTATCTGCCCTATCCCCATATCCCCTAATCCCTCTATATTTTTAAAATCTATCAGTCTCATCCTTGAAAATGTTCAAGGACTGAGCATCTACAGCCTTCTGGGGTAGTGAATTCCATAAATTCACTACCCTTTGAGTGAAGAAATAGGTGCCGGTTATATGGAAATTACTCTGGCGCATTTAACAAGTCGATTGTTGCACTAGAGTACAGTATGAGTAGGTCTGAATGCTGTCAGTAGTGCACTTCCTGTTCAACTCTGTTCTAAAAGGCTGACCCTCAATTATACGATTATGATCTCTGGTTATGGATTCTCCTACCAGGGGAAACAATCCCTCACTTTCTACTTTATCCACCCCTTTAAAAATCTTATATGTTTCAATAAGATCTCCCTAATTCTTCTGTACTCTAGAGAATACAGCCCTAGTCTATTCAAGCTATCCTCATAGGTCAGTCCCCTCATCCTAGGAACTAACCTAGTGAATTTACGCTGCACCCCCCTCTAAGGCAAGTATGTCCTTTCTTAAGTAAGGAGACCAAAACTGCAGACAATATTCTAGGTGCAGTCTCACCAAAGCCCTGTACAGTTGCAGCAAGACTTCCCTACTCTTGTACTCTAAATATTTTGCGATGGACGCTAACATGCTGTTTGCCTTCTTAGTTGCTTGCTGCACCCGCAAACTAACTTTTTGAGAGTGGTATACAAGGACACTCAAATCCTTTGCACACTAACACTATCTAACCTCTCCCTGTCCAGAAAATAGTTAGCTTTTTTATTTTTGCTACCTAGGTGAATAATTTCACACTTCCCCACATTAAATTCCATCTGCCACCTATTCGCCCACTCCCCTAGCCTATCTATATCCCATTGCAATCTTGTTGCATCATCCTCACAGCTGACTCTCCTACCAAGTTTAGTATCATCCGCGAATTTAGACACGTAACATTCAATGTCCTCGTCTAGATCATTGATGTAAATTGTAAAAAACTGAGGCCCAGCTGTCCCTCCATCCTCCCTGATCCTGAACCCTGCTCAGGTCTGAAGCATTGACTGTCCAGCCCCTTTGGGACATCCTCTCAAAGTGAAAACCGCTATGCAAATGTAATTTTGTTGTATTCTTAGCCATAATGCTTCAGCAGCAAGAGACTGCGTGGCAGATGTCTAATCAACTTTGTCCTTCACCGTCAGAAAACAGAATTTGTTGTCAATCCAAACTACAGTAAAAGCCCGTTTATCCATGACCTGATCAACCGTAATTTCCATATAACCGGCACCTCAAAAAAAGGTCCATTCGATTAACCAGATCTTATCCGGCATAATCATGGTGGCGCATTTAACAAGTCGATTGTTGCACTAGAGTACAGTATGAGTAGGTCTGAATGCTGTCAGTAGTGCACTTCCTGTATTTCTTCTCAAAGGGGCATTGTTCTTTCTCTCGCTCTCCTTTTTCTCTCTTCCTCTTTCTCTCACTCTCCTTCCTTCCTCTCTATCTCTCCCTCTCTCTTCCCCTTTCTTTCCCTTTCTCTCTGATGGATATTATGTATTGCTAGTGCAGCCTGATGGTATCGTAGGTGTATACACTATTTTGGTGGGGGTGAGATGGGAGAAGGAAAGAGTGGCAGGGAGAGAGAGAGGTTGGGGGTTGTGGGGGGGAGAGAGAAGGAAAGAGTGGGGGGAGAAAGTGGGAAAGAGGAGGGGTGGGAGAAAGAGAGAGGAAGGGTGGGAGAAAGAGAGAGGAGTGGGAGGGGGAGAGAGAGGGGATCAGTTGATTACTTTAGATGGAAAATGAGAGAAGTGGAGGGGGGTTGGATTTGGAACCATTGAGATGTCAGACTGACTGAGTGTGTGTTTACCCCTTTAAGAGAAAAAAAAACTCTTCCCTCCGCCATTGTACAAGTTTGCTTTGTGATTGTGCTGTGTTTACAGACTGTAATCAATATTTATTGCTTTATTGGTAAGTATCCATTAGGGTCCGGCGATATATCGATATATCGATAAAACCCGATATAAGTTTCATATCGATATGCCGATATAGACATTTAAAAAATATCGAAAAAACGATATATCGAGGTAAAAAATCGGGATGCGAGCACACTGAACTACAAGACCCAGAATGCTCATCTCAAAACACAATGCACAGACCGAGGTGCAAAGCCGCCATATTGTATTCACAGTCCTCGAATACAATATACAGGTATGCAAGGGCTGGGGGGTGAGAGAGACGGCTGGGGGTGGGGGGGTGAGGGGGAGAGAGACTGTTGGGGGGGGATGAGGGGGAGATAGACGGCTGGGGGGGGTGAGAGGGGGAGAGAGACGGCTGGGGGTGGGAGAGGGGGAGAGAGACGGCTGGGGGGGGAGAGGGGGAGAGAGACGGCTGGGGGGAGGGGGAGAGAGACGGCTGGGGGGAGGGGGAGATAGACGGCTGGGGGGGGAGAGGGGGAGAGAGACGGCTGGGGGGAGGGGGAGAGAGACGGCTGGGGGGAGGGGGAGATAGACGGCTGGGGGGGGGGAGAGGGGGAGAGAGACAGCTGGGGGGAGAAAGACGGCTGGGGGTGTGAGAAAGACGGCTGGGGGGAGGGTGAGAGAGACGGCGGGGGGGGGGTGGGGAGGGAGACAGAGACGACTGGGGGGTGGTGGGAGAGAGAGACGACGGGGTTGGGGGGTGCGAGAGAGGGACGGCGGGGTGGGTGGGGGAGAGACGGGGTGGATGTGATAATATACAGATAGATAGAGATGGGGGGGATGTGAGAGAGGAGAGAGGGAGAGAGACACACAGACAGAAAAACACAGAGATGGAGAGAGTGAGAGACACAGAGAGAGAAAGATATTTACCTCCTGAGAAGATAAGCCCCGAATGCGCGCGCACCCGGAATGTACGCGCACCTGGGATGCGCGCGCACTCCGAATACGCATGCGCAGTACGAAAAAACTGAAAATATCGATGTTTCGGTATATCTCGATATGAGCCCATCGATATATCTAATCGGAAAATTTTCCATATCGACGGACCCTAGTATCCATACAATATACTGTTATTTAGTCTATTATTAATATGGTATGTTCAAAACATTTTAATTAGTTTTTTACAGTTAATTTTTTGTGTTAGGTTTTCGGCAGTTGTCTGCCTGAATATCTGGCACGCAGTTTAACTGGCATTGGCCAGGTCCCGAGGATGCCGGATAAATGGACTTTTACTGTACATTCATTATTAATTTTTTCTGAAGTTTGGCAAATCCCCCCAAATTCAGAACAGCTTCTTGCAGCTCAAACTGGTGCTGCTCTGTCAGTGGCGCTGTGGGTGGAGCTCGAGCATTTTTATGCTTCAGTGCTGTATTTACAGCACACGTGTATGGGGCAGAACTTCCCCAGCCATTTCTGTGGTAGGTTCTAAATATCGGTAAACTCCGAAATCTGGGAGGTGAGTGGGCTCAACCATGCTGGATTACCGAGATTTTACGGTCACAGATTCAGGCAGGAGAATCGTCTAATCTGCGCATTGAATTCCACACAAAATGTAAAATTTTGTATGAACATGATTGCACAGTAGTGTAAAACAGTCTTGTGACTTGTTTTGGTTATTAAAAATGGTTGGGGTTACAGCTGATTGATAAGTGCCATCAACGTCATTGTTTCCTGAACAAATCTATATGGAACAGAAAATTATCTTTGGGATGTATTTTTCTTTGCCCTTCTCCCTGTTTTTAGTGAGGGTGACTCCTGAGGAAATATGATTAAACTGGTGATAGTAGCTACTAGGGAACGGCGATGTATCGGTTTTTCGATTAAACCCGATATGATTTTCAGATCGGTATGCCGATATGGTGATTCTAAAAAAAAGTTATATCGAGAGATTCGATTTTAAAAATATACATCGTTATATTTTTAATATTGTTCCTGGCAATATATCAATATTGTTGGTATTATCAGTGTAATGCGATCTTTTCCAGCTTACCTTGTCGCCGGCATTGCAACCTCCTAGATCTAGAGCATGGAATGCGCGTACATTCGGTGCGCGCGCACAATTAACGGGCACGCACATCCGATGCGCGCGCACACTTTACTGTGTATACTCGACGTGAGTCGTGGCGTCTTAACAAAGTCGCATCGCTGAAAATTGTAGTTTGAAAATTTACCTTTCTCATCATGGGGAAAAGAAGCCCCGTATGGGACTACTTTGAAAACAATGCAGTCAGTAATGGTGTGTATAGATGTACAGTTTGCAAGGTCTTGGTTAAGACATCTGATTCGAGCACGAGCAACCTGCGACAACACATTAAGCAGCACCACCCCGCCCAGCACGCTGCCCTCAGAGCGAAATCATTGTCGACAACAGAACAAAGTCCAACCAGCGCTTCGGAGAAAGCGACAGGTAGTGGGGCCAGTGCAGCTCAAACAATTCCTGCTTTATTTAAGAGGATAACATTGTACCAGAGAGGGGACAAAAAGTGGCAAAGTATCACGAACGCTGTCACTTTTTGCATAGCAAAGGAGAGCTTGCCAATGGCGAAGGACATTAATTCAGACTTCAGACTACATAAAAATAAGTGGCATTTTGTGGCTATAAGTGTTATTTTTGTGTGTGAGAGAGTTAGAAGCCTGATTATCACTGCTTCTATGTGTGTGTCTCGTCAGACACACAGCAGTGATAATCTGGCTTCTAACTCTAACAGTCAGACTGTCTGTCTCTCTCTTTTCTATTGTAATAGATCTCATTTACACGTGGACATTACATGCTACTTTCAAGCAAGAAATGGAGGAGAATAAATCTCCAGATTTTGTTTTTGGTGTGTGTGTGTTCTATTTTGTGTTTAGAGATGGAGGGAGAGAAGGAGAGAGGAAGAGAGGAGAGGGAGGGAGAGAATGAGAGGGGGAAAGGAGGGAGAGAAGGAGCGAGGGGAAGGGAGAGAAGGAGAGAGGCGAGGGAGGGAGGGAATGAAGGAGAGGGGGAAAGTTGGGAGAGAAGGAGAGAGGAAGAGAGAAGAGGGAGGGAGAGAAGGAGAGGGTGAAAGGAGGGAGAGGAGGAGCGAGGGGAAAGGAGGGAGAGAAGGAGAGAGGAAGAGAGGAGAGGGAGGGAGGGAGAGAAGGAGAGGGGGAAAGTTGGGAGAGAAGGAGAGAGGAAGAGAGAAGAGGGAGGGAGAGAAGGAGAGGGTGAAAGGAGGGAGAGAAGGAGAGGGTGAAAGGAGGGAGAGGAGGAGCGAGGGGAAAGGAGGGAGAGAAGGAGAGAGGAAGAGAGGAGAGGGAGGGAGGGAGAGAAGGAGCGAGGGGAAAGGAGGGAGAGAAGGAGAGAGGGGAGGGAGGGAGGGACAGAAGGAGAGAGGGGAGGGAGAGAAGGAGAGAGGGGAGGGAGGGAGGGAGGGAGAGTGGAGGGGGAGGGAGAGAAGGAGAGGGGAAAGGAGGGAGAGAAGGAGAGAGGAGAGGAGGGAGAGAAGGAGAGGGGGAGGTAGGGAGCAAACAACATTGTATAATTCAACATACCTTGACACCAACATTACAAACTTTCTGGACCTAAAGCACATATTTCGAAATGTGCGTGCACCGCGACTGCGCGCGCATTGTCAGTGCGGACGCACCGTCAATGCGCGCGCACCGTGACTGAGCGCGCGCCATCAATGCACGCGCACTTCGAATGCACGCGCACTTCGAATGCACGCGCATGCGCAGTATAAAAACTCGATAGATCGGTTTAAGCAGGTATGAGCAAACCGATATATCCATATCCGGAAAAATCCCATATCGCCGTTCCCTAGTAGCTACGTTATTACAGTATTTGTTACACATGACCTTTGACAGTAAACATCGACAGGCTGTTCAACTACAGGGTCCATTAAAGCTGAATATGACCTTCTCATAGTGCCCTTAAATAGCATTTGTGTTTTGTTTCACTTTATGCAAGGTTTGTTAGTTTGCATTTAGAAGTAGAAACTGGCGGAAGCTTTCTCACTACTATTCAGCAAAAACTAATTGTTAAACTCTTGCTACTACCATAACTAAAATCAATTATTTCAAGTTATGGTTTAACCGTCCTGCATTGCATGGCTCAGTGCCACACATGACACATTTAATAATAATAATTTACTGCCAGAGATATGAAAAAGTGGGCAGGCAAATAGGATTTATGTGTAGAATATGATTTCTCTGATGACTAGTTCCATGCAGGAACTAGTCATCAGAGAAATCACCTCTTTCCATTTCCAGGCCAGTACTGATTGTAAAGACTGGAATTTCAATCAGGATCAAACGGGTTGGCAATGACTCCTCTGTATACTGTATGATTGCATTCACATAATAATGGTGAATTTGAGAATACTTGTTTTTTGCAGTGATAGTTCAGAAGGATGGTTTGTTTTGTCTGAGGAAATGGTTAGTTATTATCCATCATGAATGTCAGATTCCCTTATATGGCACACAAACTCCCATAAATTCAAAACAACTGGAAAATATTACTGCCAGGATAGTATAAATACAAATCCTGAAACACTTGGCTCAGTTATAAGAAAAAATTGGCTGAGTTTCTGAATGATGCAAAAGTAATGTTAAATGGTGATACCCTAGAACAGAAACACTAAATCTACTTTATTGTCATCCTTGTACATGGATAACACAGTACACATGGCATTAAGGTAGTACAGTAAAAGCTTAGTTATCCGGCACTCTCGGGACCTGACTGATGCCATCTAATCAAATATGCTGGATATTCAAGCAGCAAGTTGCCGAAAGTCCTACACAAAAAATTAACTTACTTTAAAACATACCACATTAATAAAGACTAGATAATAACAGAATATTAGATGGATAGTTACCAATAAAGCATTCCAGCAACACTTATTAAACTTAACGAACGCTGGAGTTTTTACCAATCATTTTACCGAGTATGCTAGAATGCTTTATTGGTAAGTATCCATATAATTATTTAGTGTATTATTAATATGGTATGTTTTAAAATAAGTAAATTTTTTGTGTCGGATTTTCGACAACTTGCCGCTCGAATATCCAGCATATTTAATTAAATGGCAACAGTCAGGTCCCGAGGGAGCCGGACAAACAAGCTTTTACTGTATATTAAAAGCAAAGATTATTATTATTTGTACCCATGATTGTTTGGTTTTCTATATATTCTGCTGTTTCATCTCCAATGCGTTTATTTAAACTTATTAAAATAATAGCAATGTGTTTTTTATTAAAATAATTTGTGTGTATAGAAAATATATAAAGTAACATCTAAAATGGGCTTCTAATACAGATTCAGGTCTGCTTTTAAGGGACCAACGTTAAATATTCGTTGTAGACAAAAGCCAGCTTTGCTCTACATTTAGTTTTTATGGCCTCAGATAATTGAATTAAATGGAAGAACTAATGTATTGAAGTAGATGGTATTAATTTATTTATCAGGGATCAAGCTTTTGAACAATTCATTCAAAACTCAACATCATGTGACCCTGGCAATAGAGTTGATTAGCACCAATCTTGCCTACATTTTAAAAAAATTAAACTGGGAATAAACATTTGGTTATCACCCTCAAAAGGAAAGACGTGGAAGATTACACATAATATGATTATCTATATCAGAGCATGACAATAGATCTATTTAGAAGATGGACACACCCTGAAGTTTTCAGGGTTATTTAGCTTATGATGAATGAAACATAAAGATATGTCACTGGAGTCTAATGTTCAGCAGTTTCTAATATGATTCCTCAATTAAGGAGTACGTCATATTGACTCTTGGGAATTTCGCTCTAACACAGTACACTTCCCATTGGTCAAAGTGACGTACTTTCAGTTACTGGAAGTGGTTCCAACGGAATTCCTTAATTAACAAAGCTTGATAGAAATCACTGCACTAATCCTGAAGGTTTGTATATTCAATATAATCCTGCACCTGAAAGTCAGCAAGACGGAGGCCATACTCATTGGCTTCCGTCACTGTCTTCACTCTGCAGGTCTGAACTTCTCAACCTCGCTGGGCTCTACCTCAGTGACTTTCAAAGTCCTGCAGATGAGCCATTCTGGCTGGTTTATCATGAGCAGTGCCCACCTGGCTTAGGAATTGGACTACTGAGACTTCCACATAATTGGCTTGATTCCCTTATCCTGTTGGCAAACATATCACCTTTAGTGAGACTTGGGTTACTTCTCTTTCCCGCCTTCTCAGCCTCTGATGGATAGCACTGGGCTAGTCATTTAACATCTAAAAAGTGTAGGTATCACGTCCTCCTCACGTGAAAGGCACTAAACAGGGTATTGTTGTTGTAGGTTTAACACTTCCCAATAGTTTGAAGTCAAGTGCACATGTTTGGTATGTATTGAGCTGATTATAATATTGTTTTGTTATTTTACAGGGACTGCTGACAATTATGGAGGCATAAACAAGAAAGAGGAGTTGTTGGGGGCGGAGGGGAGCTTTCCCCATGGAGGTTGGCTGCCAAGGGATGGATTTCTGGAGAGTGTGATGGTTAAACATTGACTGGAAATTTACAAAACAGTTTGTTTTTCTATAGACTTATTATAATAAATGATTTTCTATTTTTGTCTATTTAATGCAACAGAAAGTGCCATATATGTTTTATAACTTGAATGAGCAATTTCCTCAACTAAGAAATGCTTCTAATTACTGAATTGATGTAACTAAGACTGGGGAATTGCTAGAGTGCAGTGTTTTTACAGCACAAGCACAATTCTAGCACTTGGTGGCATTTCTGCCAGCCAACACAATTCCGATAGAAACTTCGCAGAGACTTTTTCTTCAAGAATACAAGACAGGATGAGTTTGCTGCCCGCTGACTGCACTCCGAAATGCCGTTCCCTGCAGCATGCCCTTGATATGATTTCAGTGCTGACCAGAGGAACTGAAAGCCAGAATAAGGCCTTCCTTTCTTCATATTGCTACAATGCAGCTTCCCTGAAGGATAATTTTGGCAGAACAACTCTGCACATGGCTGCATCATGTGGTAAGAAAGCTGTTGTAGATTGGCTCCTAGAAAAGAGAGGGGCTGATCCTTCGGTGAAGGATAAGGAATCTGGATGGACTGCTCTTCATAGAAGTATATTCTATGGGCATATTGATTGTGCTGTGTCTCTTCTGAAGGTACTGTATACTGTTCTTTTTGTTCATATTTTGAGCAGTCAACTCATTGAAATTTAAGATATGGCTAATGTGTGTTCCGAGAAATAAAGCTAGCATCAATACAGAGAAATGCAAGGTATAGCCTGTAGGAAGTAAGAATAGGAGAGGCATGTAATCTATGGATGGGATCGAATTTGTCCCAAAGGGGGAAGCTGAAAGAGATCCAGGGACGTGAGTTGACTCATCTTGTCAAAACTGTGAGGCAGCACTAACTAGTACAAACAAAAATCTGTCCTATATTGGCAAATTAGTTGAGTTCAGATCATCAAGAGCTACACTCAAAATATGTAATGCTTATGTCAAGCTACAACAAGAATACCACACACAGTTCTGGTTGCTGTGACACAAGCTTTTGTATAGAAGAGAGCACTGAGGATGATCTCCAGTATTAAAGGAATGAGCTGTGAGAAACAATTAGATCAGCTAGGCTCCAGCATGTCAGAATATGCAATATTTTAAATAGGATTGAGATAATGAGTCAAGAATAATACTTTTGGATGTACCCCAGACAGCAGGATAGGTGTAAGATTGTAAAGGACATTATTAGGGATAAATGCCAGGAAATATTTATTTACTCAGAGGATAATTAACGACTGGAACAAATAACTAGGAGGGGTTGTCGAGGTCAGGACTCATTTGAAAAACAGCTCGAAGCTGTGATGGGAGAATGGTAGGGTAGGTATTCTGGAACAGTGAGATCACATAGAGCAAACGGCCAAATCAGTCTTGTGGATTGTTGCTTTGCAGATAATAATAATAATCCTTGCATTTGATGTAGCTCCTGATCACGTTGTTGAGACCTTTCAAAACGCTTCACAGACTATATAAGGGATGGATACTAGACACTAATCTGCATTCTTTATAGGAAAATAAATCTGAAGGAATGAAATTCCTCTTGGTAATTAAGTCATGACTTTAGCAATGGGTCTATAATGGTTTTTTTCTTCCTCTTGCTGCTATCAGTTCATATTAAAAATATATATATCTGTCATTATTCAGTTATAATATGCGGTTAACTTCTAGCTTCAGTTTAGAAAAATAATAGATTTTAGGTTAAAATAGTTTAAGAATTTGTAGTCCCTTCCTCCTATAGGAATACACTAAACCTGCTGCATATGTCAACATAAACTTTTGCACGCTTATGTCGATATTGGGTGAATGGCATTTATGAGTAATTGGTGAGTACGGCGTGTGAGTGATTGGGTGAATGTGGCTTGTTTGTGCACGAGTGATTTAAGTGTGGCTTGTGTGTGCTTCAGCAAAGATTCTAGGGATCTAGCCATAATGAAATGTGATAATGTATTGTTGGTCTATTCAGAAACATTGCATTTTTCCATCCATGAATTGAACTGCATCCTATTATAGAAGTGTATATCATTTTTAATTTTTAAAGTTTCCGACAATTCTCCCTCCTGTCACCAAAATAGTTTGTCAAATTTAGGTATTTTTACGGCAGTAATTCTGGGATCTTAGAAATGCATTTTTTTTTACTTAATTGATGCCACACACACATATATACACGCCTGCAGTTTATCCACCTGTCATACATATTCCCTGTTGCTGGCACTCACTCAGACTACATACATGAAATCACTCATACAGAATAAGAGTCTGTGCCCCCAGAAGAAAAAGACCCCAAGAGTAAATCATTTAGCAAAGCAATTAAGCACCCAAACCCTCCGCATATGTTTTATTAAATCCGATCCACAGGGATGCTTACTCATGAACAGATTTCAGCAATTGGTGCTTTGGTGGCAGGCTTTTCCCCATCAGTAGAGGATATTCCTAAACTAATCTTCAAGACTAATATTCAAGATTGCTGAGCTCTTACAACAGTCTATTATTTGTGGCCTGGATAGATGAGTCTGGCATTTGTAGCCTGAAGTATTTAGTTTTACATATGCTTGGGTCTGAATATTTCCCATAGGGAGACGTTTTGTTGGCATAAGTTTGCTTTACTAATGTTATAGTTGTAGATCTGGAACAGGTTGGTGACATTTGCTCAGACGTCACCATTCCATTACATTGAAATCATGGCACTGGTCCCAGTAAAATGGCAACACTTTCTGCTCAGCACCTTGGAGAAGCACACAGATTTCACTACACACTCCTTAGCAGCAAAACTAAGTAGCATGAAAGAACTGTACTGCATAAAATTATTTGGATCATCTTCATTAGACAAATATATTTTGTCAGCATTGGAAAATTATGTATAGGGGTGCATATAATGAAGCTGATGCCACTAAATGATCTCTGAATGTCCTAGTCAGGAGATTTAATTTCTTCAGAAAAAACCCTTGCATTAAAAGCAGTGTGAGATGTTTTAAATTGAGGTTAGTTGCTAGCACTTTCGTCTCAAATCAGAAGGTCACGGGATGGAGTCCCACTTGAGCACTTCGAGATAAATATAATCAGTATATACAGCATACCACCCCTCTCCCCCCCCCCCCCCCCCCCCCTCACAATCCCCAACTGTTTTAGGAAGCATGCAAATACATGCATCTTGTTTCCTTGTATGTGAAGTTCTAGAGTCTCCTTTCTAATTTGTATTTAATCTGTTTTGCAGCATGGGAGTACTCTCTGTGTACAAGACAAAGATGGGTTGTCATCACTTGACTTGGCCATGAAAGATAGACCATCATATGTGATTTACAGGAAGACTGGTATATTCCATTCTTTGTTGCACTGTCTGTAATAGTTGTTTTCATTTAAAAAAAATTATGCCATGCATTTTCTTAAAAGTTTGCTGTGTTGTGGTTTAGATCACAATGTAAAGTTGTAACTAACCACATGACCAGTTTCTCCAAGTCCTATTGAGTGGATACTGAGAAGAGATTGGATGGTCTTTAGAGAAGACAGCATTAATAGATATTGGCCAGGATGCTCAGATACATTTTCTAGTGGCAAAACTCTGGCAATAGCAGTGCCTCTTAGCTGGGATGATGTATGCCATTGGTGATAAAGAGGCTTGAATATTATGCAAGATTTATGGAAGTAATTCCGACACTTAATGAAAACCCCCAAATTTGCAAGATATAGAAAAATATTTTCTAATGACAACTGCATTAGTGGGAAGACCAATTACATTATGTAGTTCATTACGTTAAGTTTAATCTGTATGTTTTATGTGTTTCAATGCTACTTGAACTATGGTATTTCTTTTTCAAATTGTACTGTAATTTTTCAGATCCCACTGAAGTCTATACCTGGGGAAACAACACCAATTTTACTCTTGGTCATGGGAGCCAGCAAAGCAAATACCACCCTGAACTTGTAGACTTCTTCCCTAGATCTGGGGTTTATATTAAGCAAGTATGACTACCTTTTATATTGCATTGCTTTAAAATCTTTTTGTGCATTACAATCTTGATTTTGTAACAGTTTAAATCATTTTTTGGTTCATTGCTTAACAAACGTATCTGACCCCAAGATTAAAATCTTTTAAACATGTGAGCTATTTTATGCTCTCCCTTTGAAAGGGTTCTGACAGTGTGCTAATACATCGGGTGAGTGCTGTGTGATAACACAGAATCTCTAATTATTTTCGTTAGAAATCCTTTAATGCAAGCTTTGATTAATATCCTTGTGAGCAAGAAATTGATTTCGGACCAGCTGAATGGATGACATTTGACCGCACATGTTACTCATGTAATGAAAATAATTGAAAGTAGTTTTGAGTGATGTAAATGAAAGAGCTCCCAGGCAATAAGATGATGTATGGTATCAGATGCTACAATTTAAATTAGGTCATTGTGTTGGTCTGTAGTGCTTCACTGACTTTATAAATGATCTTATGTGTGAATGCAATATGTGTTTTGGAAAACAAAATGAGCACTAAGACTTCATAGTGCAGAATTTTATCTGGATCAAGGATGCATGCATCAGATTACAGATCTAATCGTATGTCAGTCTTCAATGGATGGGTGATATTACATTTCAAGCCTGTTGAGAGAATACATCTTGTACACTTTTTCTCTGGGACTGGGCAAACAGATTATGATAAAAGATAAACACTGGTGCATTATTAACCTTTCTGCTGGTTAGTTGCATTTAGTAAATTGTGGTGAATGCTTTTCCTGTGTTCAATGCACTGAGAATACCATTACTGCTCAAACATTTTTGTCACCTGGAATCTATTATTAGACTGCTGAATGTTTTTAACATTTTAAATATATATATATATATAATATATACCATAGGTTTAAATAGATTTAATTCTAGGGTCTTGAATTGAAGAATGTATTAAATTAATGTCTTCTATAAAATTGAACCATACAAGGAGCATAGTCAATGTAATTATCTTGACTCTGACTTGGGAACGCACCATTAAGCCTGTCGTGGAATTCCATGTATCGAATGTAGTTTCCATGGTGTGGTAATTGGAACTGAATTGGTTTCTTGTATCGCATCAATTAGAGAGGAATTGTTTTCTAAATTATAGGCAGACGAGATACCTTTTTGTGGAAATTTCTAATCAGTAACAACAAAAGGAAAGTGATGGACTACTTGTTAATTTTGTTTTGATGCTTTTTCAGGTTGTGCTTTGCAAGTTCCATTCTGTGTTCCTGTCTCAGAAAGGACAAGTGTACACCTGCGGTCATGGCCAAGGAGGTCGTCTTGGACATGGAGATGAGCAAACATATCTCGTAGGTCAAAATTATTTTTAACATTGTAATACTATCGGTTGAAACTGGCATTTCAATAAAATTGTTTCAAATACAAAGAGGGGCAAAAATAAAAGAAACTAGTAGTCGAAATATGCCACAGCCAGCTGTGAACTGATTTTATATTCTTGAAGCAAATTTGTAAATGATTCACATGTTCATCAGTTATCTCGCTATGGTCACTTGTGGAATATAAAACTGTTCAAGGCTATGCATGATTTCCTTTTATTGTACATATTTTGGCATTGTTTGAGGACAATAGTAATATTCTATTAACCCGAGTGTGTTGTTCAAAGCAGAAGAATTAGACCATTGTGGGCAATTATGACCTTGATCCAACAACTGAGCACAGCATCAGTCAATTGGGAAGGAGGGAAGTGGGGGGAAGAGATGTATTCTAAGCTTGAAATGCAGTATCTTTTTTTACAGCAGGACTGCTTTTGCATTCATGTAACTTATACCAGTAATGTAACTTTTCCTAAATGTAGAAATAATATATATATTCTATGTATTCACGTGAGGCTGACAAATAACTTGTACTTGGTAAATAACAAGTGAGCTATGGATAACCACATTAGCAAATACAGTAGAAGCCCTTTTATCGGTGACCCGATCAACTGTAACTTCCGTATAACTGGCACCGCTAAAAAAAATGTCCGCATTCGATAAACCGGAATTTATCCAGAAAAATGCATTGTTTTGGTGATTTGTGTTGCGTCAGTATTTTGGAATGCTGCTCCTAGGTGGCTGATGGTGGCGCTAGCTCAGAATGCTGCCGGTACAGCATTCTGCAGAGTGTACAGAGGTACACTCTCCGGGTTTGAGAGAGGAGGGAGAGCGAGGGTGAGTTCATTAATTTAGCCACAAAGCAGCAAAATACACACACACAAGCAAAGCTTGCAGATCAATGCATATCACAGCCTTAGCTTTTATTTTAATAAATTTAATAAAAAAAACACATACCCCTGCAACACCTCTCAAGTCTGGTTTATTTTACAAATACCTTTAAGCTTGGGAAGCTGCATTGTATATCAGAAACACACTCAGCGCCTCCCCTTACCCCAGTCTGATGTTAAAAACAAATCCAACTTTAAAAGCGAAATGAAACGTTTGCTTTCAATGCCGATCCTTGGTTCATTTGGAAGGAAAGTTAACTGAACAGTGACAGCGGCAGCTGCTTTCTCAATAACACGTTTGCTTTCCTCTCCTGCCCCCAATGAGAACAGTGTCATTCAAATGTGTAACTTTTGCACTAGTTTAAAGATCTCTCTGAACTGCCTGGTCACTGTGTATAAAATGATTATAATTATTATTTATGTTATATTATCGTATAAATGATTATTTAGTCTATTATTAATATGCTATGTTTTAAAAAATGTAATTACATTTTATTTTATTTTTTGTGTTGGGTTTTCTGCCGAATATCCAGCAGGTGCTTTAACCGGCACTGGCCAGGTCCTTTAACCGGCACTGGCCAGGTCCTTTAACCGGCACTGGCCAGGTCCCTAGGGTGCTGGATGAACGGGCTTCTACTGTATATTGTTGTTCATGTGGCTAGGAATCCTGCAGCTTAGTGGTTAAAACACTTGCCTTGCGAGCGAAAGACCCGGGTTTGATTTTCCATAAGTGTGAAATCTTGGGCAAGTTTCCTTAGTCCACATGTCTGATAATAATCCCTCAAACAAAAAACAATAACAAAATTGGTCACTTCAATCCATGACTATTCATGGGACACTGCTGTGTGCAATTGGCTGCTGTGGTTTGCACATACATATGCAGTCAATTCACTTTACAGTATATTCTGTGAAGCGCTTTGAGACGTCTAGACGACGTAAAAAATGCAAGTATGATTATTATTGCCTCCCATGACCTAAAACTTTACAAAGTTCTTAAAATTGTTTGACGTTACAAGTGTTTAAGGAGAAGAAACTATCACCTGCAATGTTAAGGTTAATGGATAGACAAGGTATTGTGCTTTGATGTTGTGGGACTATTCAAAAAGAGAAGGGAGTTTCTCTTTCTCTCTCTCTCTCTCTCTCTCTCTCTCTCTTTCCCAGGTGTTCTGGCCAACAAACCCCAAAATAAAATCGGTCATTCACTCTGGCTGTTTGTGCTGCCACATTTTCCTATGAATACAGTCACTCCACTTCATAGTAAAATCCTGTGAAGCGTTTCCTGACGTGATTAATGCTTGAACTGGACTTTGAATAGTTTGCCTTGTTGTAGCTCAGACAGACCTGTGAATGTGACAGTAAATGATTATCTGAGACATGTTGTTCCAATCTCAATATCAATGACCAATAAACAGTCTGAAGTTTATAAACTTTATTTTGGTTTATAAATCAGCTCATCTTGTTTCAATGCAACAAACTGACCAATGAGCCGTTAATGTCACGGGAATGATTTGAACATCACTCACTTGAACTTTTGTCAGCCAATTATTAGTAAAGAAAAAGGAGTTTCTCTCCCGTCAGGGCGAAACCGTGGGCAACTTTCCTTGCTCCACATACCCAATAATAATCACTCAAAAAAACTATAATAAATTGGTCACTTCAATCCACGACTGTTTGTGTGTCGCTGCAGAGTGCTATTGTCTGCCGCATTTCTCCCACAAATGTACAGTCAATTCACTTTACAGTATATTCTGTGAAGCACTTTAGGACGTCTAGAAGACATGAAAAGCGCTATATCAAATGCAAGGATTATTATTATTTGCTCTTATGAGCTAATTTGCATATGTCATATCAGAATAAATTGCATAAAATGTTTATGCAACTATAAGTCACAGATTAATGACCAATAGAGTATGTGATAAGACTTTAAAGTGAATTGAAACATTGTTTTTCTCAGTGCATGGTAGATGTGAGCACTAACTAACATTGGTAGCAACTGTTTTTGAAGTATATATTCCCAAATGTAAAGTGGAATCTGCTCGGGCCTTTTGTGTTTCTATTCAGGCACTAGGGGCTCCCTGATATAGATGGGGTGGGAGGGGGCGGGGGTCTTACGATTGATTGGCAATGGAATCCAGCCGTTCCTCTGCTGAGCGGGAATGGTATTTTAGTACTGTTGGTCACCTTTTAAGTTTGATAAAATGGCTGTCTCTTAACTGGCTTCCATTGTTTTATAAATTTAAAAAAATTCAGACAATTTAGGACCTCAGTTTGAAAGTGTAATATGATTGGGCTATGAGTAGTTTGAAATTCATATTTAAAGATGGAGGGGTGATTCCTAATTGATTTAATTGTCCTTAGGGCTTTTGTTTTGAAAGAAATTCAAGATCACTCAATTTAGTTCAAGTTACTGCCTTTGAAGTTGATTCTCATTCATGATATACTTATGGATCCATCGTAGTAAATTATCATACTGCAGGATTGTTTACCTCCCTGTAAACACAAGACATTTCCACAAGCTTTTCAGCCTAAAAATTTCATCTAGGGTGTTAACTCAGGTGCTGACAGCATCAGCATCCAAGGCTGCACTCTCCACCTCTCTAAGCCAGTCAAAAACCTGGGCGTCTTGTTCGACCCTGAACTGTCCTTCCTTCCCCACATCTGTACCATGACCAGTACTGCCTTCCACCACCTACGGAACATCGCCAGACTCCACCACTGCCTCACCCCTCAGGCTGCCGAAACCCTAGTCCACGCATTCGTCACATCAATGCTCGATGTAATCTCCCTCCTTATTGGCCTTCCTGGCTCTTCCCTTCACAAGCTGTAGATCATCCAGAACTCTACAGCTCGTATCCTCACCAGTACTAAACTCCGTGACTACATCGCTTCCACCCTCGCCCGTCTCCATTGGCTCCCCAACCCCCATAGGATCGAATTCAAGATCCTTATCCTAACTTTCAAGGCCTGGCCTGCCCCCCCATCTCTCTGTCCCCCTATAAACCTGCCTGCCCGCTCCGTTCAGGTGAATGGGTCGATACGGTCTGCTCCAGTCTGCTCCGTTCCCCGTCCTACCATTGACGGACAGGCTTTCAACCTCTGCCCCCACACTCAATCCCACAGTCCTTTCACCTCGCTCCCCCACTTGCCTCCTTCAAGGCTGGTCTCAAGACCCTCCCTTTCGATCGTGCCTTCTGCTGCCCTCCCAACTCTCCCCCTCCCCACCTAACTCTCTCCCTCTCCCCACTACCCTGCCCCACTCCCATATCGGGTCCCGACCTGACTGTTCAGCAACTTGGGACGCCCTCCTGACGTGAATGGAGCTCTATAAATGTAATTTTGTTGTTGTTTGTTATTGTGGTTAACAGATATATGAAATTAAGCCGGATGGAAAAAAAATCATTAAAAAAAAACTGAAGAATTATCAGTCTAAAAGGGGAAAACAAAAGCCTCTGAACAGTCTGCAGGGAAAAACTGGACTGTTCAACAATACAATGGGTAGTATATAAATATAATAATAATCATTACATTTGATGTAGCGCCTTATATGGTTGTGACATCTCAGCTTTTCACAGAATATACAATAAAATGAATTGACAGTATATTTTGTGGGCAAAATATGGCAGCCAATTGCAGGCAGCAGTAATATATTGTTTAAACACAAACAATGTTGCAAGCAAAGCTCTACTACTTGAGACAAAAATAGTATACAGGTACCCCGTCCCAACAGCGCCCTCGACAATGCGAAACTCACACATCCACGGTTTGCTAAATGCGACAACCCTTGCAAACCACGGCTTATAACCCTTGCTTATCTATGGATTTTAACACTAACACTAGCGTTTAGCATTAGGACCCATTTGCATCGACGTCGCTTCGCGCTAGCGTATAGCGCTAGGACCCAGTGCGATGTTGCAATCAACCAGCAGCAACACTTCTCTCTTAGGTTTAAGGTAAATACAGTAACATGAATTTATTGTTGCTTCTCTGCATCCTCTCTCTCTCTCTCTCTCTGTAAGTGTATCATAGGCTGTAGAGATCTCTCTCTCTGACTCACCTCTCTATTTCACCTTCTCTTCTCTCTACACTCCCCCACTCTCCCCACCCCCCTTCTCTCTCCTCTCTATTTCACCTTTTTCCCCCCCACCCCCTCTCCCCCACCCTCCCTTCTTTCTCTCACCTCTCTCTCCCTCCCTCTCTCTCTCTCTCTGTGTAGATCAGTCAGTCTGTTAGACAGCCCCCACAGCCCTCCATGTCACCCACCACACCTTCTCTGCGGTTGGGGAGGGGTACCTGTACAGTAAAACCTCGATAATCCGACATTCCGAAAGCCAGCAACTCCCTAAAACCAGCAAGAATTAAAAATACATACAGTATTCGATTTTTCCGATGTCTGGCAAATCTCCTGAAGTTCGGAACAGCTGCTTATAGTTCCCGGTGTGGCCGCTCTCGTCCGGCGCTATGGGTGATATAAATTATATCAGAATTCAGATTTATGCGCAGTCCGAGTTGCTGCCGGGTGTAAAGAAGGATAGAGGAGTGACATGAGATTGGGGATGATATTACTATTAATTCGAGTAGTGCAAAGAAATTTCAGTGGTTGTGATTGGGAATCAGATGAATGTATGACTTAGCTGATCATATGATTTATGACTTGTGCAAATTTTATTGTAGCACGTTTTCTTGTAATCAAAACATCTCAAAGTGCTTCCTGAGATTTATTGTGGAATGTAATGCCAGTGCCTTGGGACGTCCTCCTGATGTGAAAGGCGCCCTATCAATGTAATTTTGTTGTTGTAGGTGAACTTTATCAGTTGATGTTATATTGTTTGTTTATTGTGCACTTTTGTTAGGTTCCCAGGATGGTGGAAGGTTTAGCTAACCATAGTTGTGCTCAGGTGGCAGCTGCCAAGGATCATACTGTTGTTTTAACAGAAGATGGATCTATTTACACTTTTGGTGTGAACACTTACTATCAGCTGGGTATCATCCCTCCACCAGCTATCATCAGCGTACCAAAACAGGTGAGGTACAAGAACAATCTATGGTTATAGTAAAACATAAGACTAATTGAAAACAATCAGTGCATATTTATATTTGGGAAAATTCTGTCTTTTTTCTTCATTCAGCTTCTACATAGTTAGGATTTGCTAAGATGAAAATTTAGGAGGGTATAAGGCAGTGGTGGCCAATTCATGGTCTGTGGACTGGAAGTGGTTTCCGGGGCCCTCAAGAAGTGATTTATAGCACAAATCAAGAAATAATCAATCAAGAAAATGTATTTTGTTGGTCAACCAAAAAGATTGGCCACCACTGGTGTAAGGAAATGGCTGCTCCTATCATAAATTTTGGACCCTTAGGCATATATATTGTAAATTAATGAGATTTCTCCTGGTTCTGAATTGGCTACTTTATTGCTGCCTCCATGTATAGTGTGAAAAAAATCAATTTACTATTGTAACAGTGTAGGTCTCTTAACTGGCTAAAACTAAGCTGTGCAGTTTTTGCTGGTTTGACTCCAGCATTTTCCCACTGCATGTTCTGGGGTCCCCAATCCTTGGCTCTTACCAACCTGTGCTTAATATATTCCGCGATTACATAGGTAAGCAGTTTGCATCCCTCCAGGGAGAGTGTGCTTTGCATTTCCAATAAACATCTCTGGAATTTCCATGTCTAGGGATGCATGGAACTCTGTTTGGTTTGGACACACTTTAGCATGGTGATGGGTTTCCCATGTGTCAGACACTTGTCTGACCAAAAACAAATGTTTGGTATAGTTTTACGTTTTTGTAACAATGCTACTGGTTCGGTATTTAATTTTAACAGCTCTCTAGTCAAAAAATTACAATAATTTCTAAATTGTATTTTACCTTTGGGAGATTAAATAATTAAAAATGTACTAAACTAGATTAAACTACATTATAAGGATTTTTTTATGGTCCATTTTCAATTAGTTTCAAGCTATGTATATTGGATATTTTAATATTGGTTGTGTGCACCATCATGAGCATGTTGTGCTGAAGTATAATATAGAATAACTTTAGTTCCTGAAGTTATTTTCATATAATAATCTTTACATTTGATATTGTGCATTTACATTGGGAAAATGTTTCATAGCGCTTCATAAGATATACTGGAACATGTAGTGACTATTTATATGTGAACATGGCAGTCCATTTATGCACAGAGATAATTTTTTATATAGAAATTATTCATATGGATTGCTTTTAATTAGGTACAGTCTAAAACCCTTAAAGGACGAACTGTGATTGGAGTTGCTGCAGGAAGGTTCCACACTGTGCTATGGACCAAGGAGGCAGTTTACACCATGGGTCTAAATGGTGGACAGCTTGGTAAGATGTGAACATGTGTAATTGGATGCAGATTGTTTTAAAAAGAATCTTCATGAGAAGATTCCATACCAGACTTCTATCAGACTCTAGGAATCTGGAATTCGAACCTAGCTGGACTGGGCCTGAAAGCAAAACTGAAAGTGCCATGTTTGCTGGCCTTTAGTGACCAGGGATATCGACTTTGACACAGTCAAAACCTCAAGCAGAATATAGCTTATTCACCATCTTTCGGAGTCCTGTAGAGCGCTCGCCTTACAAGTGAGAGAACTGGGTTCAATTCCAGGCAGGGAAGTTTTTGGGCAAGTTTCCCTATTCCTCACGCCTAATCTCTCAAAAAAAATTGGTCATTTCCATCCACGACTGTTTGTGCGACACTGCTGTGCACAGTTGGTTACCGCGATTTGCCCTCATATATACGGTCAATTAATTTTACATTATATTCTGTGAAGCGCTTTGAGACGTTGAGAAGATGTGAAACGCGCTGGATCAAATGCCAGTAACTAGCATCGTAATTACACTTAGCTGGAAATTCTGGCTTGCCCGATTGGAACTCTTCCCACCCACCACACAGTAATCCCCCCTCCACCGCCATTGGTCTGGCTAGCTAGGGTTTTAGTGTTGTTATTTAGTTGTAGCATCATTTCCTGAATCTTTAATGTTCCCAAATCAAATTTTTGTTACATTATTTCTGAAGGCTCTAAATTGCTCTGAATAGCTTTTCATCCCAGATATGTTGATAACAGTTTATCTGAATATTGACTTAGGTTATTTGATGGATCCTAATGGGGAGCGATGTGTTCCTGCACCTCGTCAAGTCTCAGCTTTGCATCACAAGGATACAATGATATCTCTGGCTGCTGCTAGTGATGGAGCAACAATCTCTGTTACAGAAAAAGGAGATGTCTACCTCTTGACGGTCTATCAATGCAAAAAAATTGCTTCCAGGTTGGAATCTTTGATTAAAAGATGACGATATAGCAAATTGTATTTTCCCTTTTATTACCACAGTATTACAGGTGGAATGTTGTGCAGACTCTTAACATCATTGTGGAGGCCAAAAATAACTCCAAAATCCTATTCTCCACGCACCACCTCCTCTGTGCGCCCCCTCATGCACCCTTAATCATAACATCCAACGGCAAGTGCAAAGAGGTCATGGACTTCCTTGCCTCCAAAGTTGATAACATTGGTTTGGCAGTCTCATCTTTCTGTCTGCATGTAGACCAGTCAGTCAGTCAGACAGCCTTGCGGATTGCTGCAAATGCGCCCAAACTTACTCCCCCTATCCCCCATGTATGTTATAACTGTTTGTGTTTTTTTTTGTGTTTAGTTCTACGAAACGCAAACTTCCCCTATCCCCATGTTTCCCATCGGGCCCTGCATTTTCCAATCGCGATTTTACCAACCACGGAGGTTTAGAGGAACATATCCCCCGCGGTTGGGGAGGGATACCTGTATAGTAAAAGCCTGTTTATCCGTGACCCGATCAACCGTAACTTACGTATAACTGGCACCTCAAAAAAAAGGTCCCCATTCGATTAACCGGAATTTATCTGGTAGAATATTATTATTTTTTAAAAAAAATTTGGGGGGTGATTTCGGACGAATATCCGGCACCTACTTTAACCGGCATTGGCCAGGTCCCGAGGGTACCGGATAAACGGGCTTTTACTGTATATCATTTGTACATAAATAAATATTTTATGACCTATTGAGTTAATTTTGTCTTTGATTCACACAGGCAGTTAAACTTGAGGAAAGTTCTTGTAACTGGTGGACACCTGGATCACAAGGCTGATCCTCAAGTCCTGAAAGAAAGTGGAGGAGAAAATGTTTGCATACTTGCCCTGGATGAAGCAGGGAGGGTAAGTAAATGAGCATGTTTCTTTTTGTCCCCTTCCCACCATAATTTTTTTTTATGATTTCGAACCTCCCCACCATAGAGTTTGGTATTGGTACTTTGAGATAATATAAATAAACAACATTTTATATATGCCAACTATGATTGGTAAGTGCTTTGGAATGTCCTCCCAACATGAATGATGCTATATACAAGACTGGAGTCCTGGAACTCACTGCTTAGATCACTTGCCTTACAAGTGAGAGACCTGGGTTCAATTCCAGGAAGGGTGAAAGCTTGGTCAAGTTTCCTTACTCCAAACACCTAATAATAATCCCTCAAACAATAATAAAATTGATCATTTCAATCCACAACTGTTTGTGGGACACTGCTGTGCGCAATTGGCTGCCGTGTTTCCCCCACATATATACAATCAATTCACTTTACTGTATATTCTGTGAAGCGCTTTCAGATGTTCAGAAAACATGAAAAGCACTATATCAAATGCAAGGACTATTATGTGAATTTGTAATGTTTTATGATATTAGTAGTTAAAATTGCATGAAAGCAGAAATGTATAACAACGTAAATCTCAACTGTGTCATAAGCATTCCATAGCTTAATTGTAAGTTTGCATTTCAGCTCGAATATCTGTTATCTTCTCACTATTGACAACCTTTCACTTCGCAGCAGTCTTTCATATTTAACCAAAGGTGTATGACTTGTTACTACTATAGTACTGTATAGAGTTCGCTGTCCTCTAGTGGCCATAGAGTAGAGAAGCATTTTAACCTGCAAGAGCGAGTCATTCTTTTTAAAAAGAAAATTAGCTCTTTAACTTTGTTATTTTTGATTTTGTATTACAAAGAACATCACAGACCAAAATATCATTAACATCTAGTTTTAACATAATATATGATGTAAAAATAACCAGATAGATTGATACAGATTAAATGTTCTATAAAGTAAGGGGGTCAAGTTCAATACACAAATGGAGAGGTATTTGGAAAAAGGTGCAAGCAAGTGGGGGATGGCGTGAGGAGCAGAATAATGCATCTATGGTCACCCACAGAATATATACTATAGTGCATTTACAGTACAATCTGAAGAGCTTTCAGACATCTTAATAACAAAGCACTGTATCAAATGCAAGGATTGTTAGTATTATGACCAAATATTATAACCTTTGCATTTGATATAGAGCCTTATCATGTCACTGAGATGCTTCAAAGAGCTTCATTGAATATTTTTTTCGGGGTCTTGCCCAATAAACCCCCAAATAAAATTGATCACTCACTCCATGGTTGTTTGTGGGCCATGTTCATCCACATCCTAATCTCTGAATGTCTAACTATGATATGGCAATGTATCAAATGCAAGTAATAATAATCCTTACGAGTGTTTTGCTTTAAATCGACTCCAATATTATTTATGTAGACCATTTGGAAAATATAAAAGATGTAAGGAAGGAAATTCAACTTGAATACATTAATGCACAAGTAAAAAGACAATTTTGAATCTCCAGCAGTTTGAAAAGGAAAATAGTTTGAATGTGAATTTTGATTATTTTGTATACTCCCAACAAATACTCAGGGCAGTAGATTCCAGTGAACTGACAATAGAATTTTTGGTAGATTTGTGCTTTTTGAAGTATACAATAGAAATGATGAGATATTGAATACATTTTGTACCCAGTAAGTATATTGACCATTCCCTCTCACTAGCATTTAGATTGAGATTGCCCATACTTACTTCACGTAGGACGCTTAAAGAGAGGAGACGTTTTTCACACCCAAGTCTTAGAAATATAGTCACAAATTGCTGACTCCCTGAACCACCCTAGGTCCTTGGCAAATATTATTTTAATAGCCAGTCCTAAGGATGATAAAATAAATGTATTTCATGCTATGACAGGCATATAGGTTATTGCCTTCAGGCCATGGTAGCAGGAAAGATAGATTGGTGATACATTTATAATGTATCATTTACCAATAATACTAGTATATTTAACAAAGAAAGATATTTTGCTTCTGTCCTCCATGACTTGATTTGTCATGTCAAATGCCAAGAAATCAATCACCAGAGCAGAAAACAGGAAGAGTGGAAGACCCCATAGTGACTTTATTGATAGATAAAATAATACCACCATTGATAACTAATGACGATTCTGAAATTGTTCCACTGAAGATTGGGGATGGGAGGTAGATTTCAAAGTCTTGTTAGAGAAAGTAATCTAAACTTACATTTTCTAACACATTTATCGCTTCTTAAAATAATCTCTCAACATCATTTTAATTGATCAAAGACTACTTCTGTAACAGCAGTATCTTCTTCCATTGACTTTGCTTCATAAATTACCAAAACATACCTCTTCAACCGCCCTTTCGGTCATCAAGCAGGTGTACTGGGTTCGATTCCCGGTAGGGCGAAACCATGGGAAAGTTTCTTACTCCATAAGCCTGATAATAATCTCTTAAAAAATACACTTATAAATTGGTCATTTCAATTCATGACTGTGTGTGACACTGCTGTGTGCAATTGGCTGCTGCTTTTTGCCCACAAATGTACAGTCAATTCATTTTACAGCATATTCTGTGAAGCTCCCTGTTACTGAGCGGATCATCTTCAAAATCCTCACTGGTGTTTAAATAAGCGCTCTGAGGCGCTGCCTGGCGTGGAGGGTGCTATATAAATGCAAGTTGTTGTTATAAATGCTTGCTGTTGTATATCAAGTTTATATATCAAGTTTATAATGAGTAAACACAGGTGTATTGGGCTGGTGTAAAATGTTACAAAGGGAATTATAATTGCTCTTAATTCAAGAAATAACTAAAGAGAAGGATTGTTGACATAATTAGTACAACTTTTTGATTTAATATTAGGGGCAGTTGGTATTTAGTACAGGTGTATTTATACATAGCTCATATTACAGCTGTATTTACATATGGTGCATAATGCACCTGTACTTGCACATAGCTCTGATGTACCTGTGTTCAGGTACCCTGCATTCTCACCCACACCAAACTTCATATCCCGATTACCCCACTCCTTGCCAAACTGTACTGGCTCCCTGTTACTGAGCGGATCGTCTTCAAGATCCTCACTCGTGTTTAAATCCCTCCACTCCTTGGCATCCCCTACCCACCTTTAACCTCCTCTCTCACAGCAGTACCACTCCCTCTGCTCTACTGGGTCCTTTTTCTTCAACCGCACTTATAGTCACCTTCCCCCTCCCCCTGGCTCGGCCTTGGGCTCTGCAATTGTTAAGCACTCTGAGACACCGCCTAGTGTGGAGTGCGCTATATAAATGCAAGTTGTTGTTGTTATATGCAAGTACAGATGCATTATGCACGCCTCTCTCAGCAGATCTTGGATATAAACAAAATTACAATAACATTGCATTGATGTGCTTTTCACATCAGGAGGACAACTCAAGGCAATGAACAGTTGAGGGTTTGTACAGGAACTGGGGATGGATTTGTGAGCGGTGGGGGATGGTGGGGGCAAGGGATGATGACCGAAAGTGTGGATGACTAGGAAGATCTTCATATGGACCTTGAAGGTGATGAAAGAACTCCTGGAACCCCAACTCCAGGATTGGGTTCCAGAGATTGGCGATAGATAGGCAGAAACCCAACCGTTTCATGATGGATCAGGGAGGTCAGGGGTTTGAAGTTGGGTTCACTGCCGAGTGGAGGGAGTAGGCAAATTGCAGAAGTAGGATAGAGCAATACCATGGAGGAATTTAAAAGTGAGGATGAGAATCCTGAAATCAATCCTCTAGGGGAGCCAGTGGAGCTGGACAAGGTGGCTCATGGAGAATTGATGTTTATAGGGGCAGGAAGCAGCCATGTTTCGGCAACAGTTAGAACACATAAAATGAAATATATCAAATATTTTAATGGTTTTAAGAAAGGGAGGTAGTAAGTGAGAGATTTTGAGCTATATACCAGTTTTGTTTGTGGGTTGGAATCTTGCTTCCTATGGCCCCTACCAAAACATTTTCTGCTGGCATATGGCTCCCAGACTGCACATAAAGAAAAAATATCCAAAGCAGAGTTTGCAATAGGGGTACCTTGGCTTGAAGTGCAAAACAACTTTAATTCCAATCAGGAGTTGGTGGTTTGGATGCAACTACTGTAAGTTTGCCAGAGAAATACTACAAATATATTCTAGATGGTGAATTAACAGGATTTTATTCAGCAAACGCAAGTTATTGCTTTAACACATATAAATCTTATATGGCTAAACACATTAAAGCAATAAGTTACAACACAATCTATATTACCCAATGCTGACCACCAGCAGCTTGCACTATCCTTTCCTATGATGGCTTCAACTAAGTATGGCATGCAGGTTGTATTTATATTTTGAAATCCGCAGGCCTATATGACCTCCCTCATTTCATCTTTCTATTCTTCTGCTTCTTCTATTTGTCTTGATCCTTACTCCTGCATCTGTCCAATTGTGATCAGTCCTTTAATGTAGTTTGTTTTCTCCAACATTGTCCTTATCTGCAGTTCCTTAGTTTATGTGTCAACAACTACAACAAGAAATTACACTTGTATGGCACCTTTCATGTCAGGAGGACGTCCTAAGCCTCTGGACAGTCATTGTTTCAGACCCGAGCTGGTGGCTAAATTCTGCATTTATTGTGATACCTTTGTTATCTTATATGCACTCCCTGAGTCAGGGCATCTGGTTTCTGCATCTGTTCTCCCTTTCATGTGCGGTGCAAGAGACCTGTTTTTCTCTTTCTTGCCTTTGTGGCACTGTTCTGTGCATAGCATGCTATTTATGTCAAGTTATCCTAATTTCACAATTTCTCTATTATCCTTAATGTGATCTATACTTATCTTTAGTTTCTTGTATACTGAAACTCACTATAATCTATCAGAGCAGGTTACTGATTACTACATTAAGTGAGGGCAGTAGTCAAATGAACAGTAACATTGGAATAGTTTTTAGTCTCAATGGTTGTCATATGCATAATGCTTCATTAGGTAGACCTTTCCTTTCTCCATTTCTCCTTTTTTTGTGGCGTCCTATAGCTCAGTGGTTAGACAACTGGCTATGCGATTATATTACTTTCGATATATCGATATTTTTGAAATGCCTATATCGACGTATCGATATGAAAATTATATCGGGTTTTAGCGATATATCGATATATCGCCGGACTCGGGTTTTTGTAAGTTTCTTGAACTGTGTGATTGAAACTGCCCCACGAGGTGTATTAAATAATATAATTAAAGTAAGTTTTGATGGATTTCAAAAAAAGGTTTTAAAGAATATTCTATTGATGATCTATACATAGTGTTTCTATCTCTGGTTTATAAATGTACTTCCTCTAATTTACCCCATAACTCAGCTGGCTTTTCTTCTCTCTGTGTCAGGTGTTTTGTTGGAGGTCTTCAAATTGCTTCATTAAGCAATGCCGTTGGGCCTATGGCCGCCAGGTCTTTATGTCAGACATCACTCTGAGCAAGAATGAAATGATGTGTGTTACACAGGATGGAGACGGGTTTATAGGGCATTGGACTGGAACAGAGAAAAAGGGCTCTGAAAAGAAAGGTGAGGAGTTAAGCAATGGAATTGAATTGCTTGAATCGGGCACCACAGTTTTTAAAAAAATGAACTGCTGTTGGTGTATTATCAGTAATTGGTTAATTCTCTATTAGCTTTCTGTGTTTTTTATTGGAATGTTTAAGCCAACAATAATGGCTTGTGGTCAGTGGTTGACTTTAACTGAATGGATCCTTTCTCTATGTTGCTATTCCATTCAATTTCTTTCTTTGCAACCTGTTTTACAGTTACTATTTTAATTAACTGCCAAGTTAAAAAAAAATATTGTTTATTTTTAATCAGTAGTAAAAATGTAATTGCAGTCGCTATGGCACTAAATGAAAAACCTTCTCCACATTACAAAATTGCTCTCACAGGTTTGGCATGTTCTGTCTTTTGTTGTTTTACATAATGCAGTTTAGGTTTTACTTCCAGTGGTTTCTGGTATTAACAGTAACACAGTCATATTGTAGGATGTTTGAGTTTCCTGTTGATGGAGCTACTGATCTTCCATCTGACTGCCACATTTGTCAATCTGCAGTAATAAGAGCATTAGAAAAGTAGACAGTCTGTTCATTCACCAAAGCAAATCCCTGCAGTACATAAACTCATAATGTTTAATTGTGTTTAGTCTCTTATTAGTTTAGTGGATTATTTAATGTGTCCATCACTTTTTGAAGAAGATGTTTTTTCAGATAATGGTTCTGAGTTCGTAATTGACAATTATTTATTGATGTGTTCTACTCTTAACTTCAGCTGAATAAATGCACTTCAATAAAATTACTTGGCAATACTGTCAAGATGGCCTTCTCCCACAGTGGATTATTGTACTGTAACATGACCTGCCCTTGCCAGGTAGCAATTCTGACTACAAAGTTTAGTTGATGCAGATTGTAAAGGTAGTACAGTAAAAGCTTCGTTATCTGGCACCCTCGGGACCTGGCCGTTGCCAGTTAATTAAATATGCCGGATATTCGAGCGGCAAGTTGCCGAAAATCCTACACCACCATCAAATAAGATTGAGGGAGATATATGAATTTATATTGACCTAAATGGTGGTAAATTGTGTATCAAATGTCAGACAAAATCTAACTCCTGGCTTTAAAACTATTTTGATGTTTAAAAAAAACAATGTTGCTCAAAGTATTTGAAATTACTTTGCTATATTGGTTTCTGTTTTAGATGAATTGTCCAGCATTCTGCAGTCTTCAAATCAGTCTGTTCCCTCGATGGAAGTAAGCAGCAGTTTGTATGAAAGGATTAAACTTGAGAAGCTTTCTTCTGTTCACCGGGCTGTGCTTATTACCATGGATTCTAATGGACGGAATTTTGCCGTTTTACAATCTGATCCCAAAACTAGGTAAGTTTATGCTAAGAGCCCGAGAATGATTTACATTTTATGTGGGAATGGAGAAATGACGGTTGAAAAAAAATCTAAATAGTTTTATTCTGGATCTTTATCCCTATCCATGTGAACTTTGCTTTTAATGTGATCACTAGCAAGCTAAAAACTTTAATATGTACTCATTTACTCATCAACTAGCTTTCAATACCACCCTAAAAAAATTACTTTGCCTTGTAAAAATTGGGATTCTATACCTTTATTCTTTCACTGAATGCGCAAATTCTTTTTCAGCTTATATAAAATTCCAAGTGTGTCTTCATCTACTTTTACCAAAGACTTTGGAAAATTGTTCACAGAAGCCAGTGAAACAGACAATATCCACGATGTTACATGTCAGGTTATCAATCAGATTTTTCCCGCCCATAAGTATATTCTGGCTATGCGATCAGATTACTTTCGAAAATGTTTCTTTCCTGAAAGTCAACACTCTGAGCTCCCTGATATCAGGCTAAAGGAGGAGGATGCAGTGGGATGTGACTTGTATATTCTGGACAAGATTCAGCCAGATTTGTTTATCTACCTTGTGCAGTTCATATATACTGACACTTGTGATTTGTTAACGGAGGGTTACAAACCAAAAATCCAGTGTAAGGATAAAATGGAAGGCTACCAAGATCCACTCATTTCAAATCTGGAAAGACCCTTACAAAGGTTCAGCTTTTGTAATGATGTGAAAGGAATGTCTGCATGTGAAGTCTACAAAAACCAACAAATGAACCAACCAAGTGAGCAAAACAAGACCAAAAACAGCAAAAGGAACAAAGGAGTTAATGAAGCAGTTAATCCAGTTAAAATGCTGCAGGGCATTGCAAAGAAATTTGGACTCAGCAGTTTGTCTACAAGGTGAGATTTGTTTGAGAAATCCAGCTAGATTTTGTAAATGGTGCTGTTCAAGTACAGTGCACTGTACTTAATTGCATATTGAATAATTACCTAATCCACTTAATTGCATGGCAATTCCTAGGTACCGAAAATTCACTATTTGTTTGCATGGTATTGTACTCTGCACAAATGTATATCGGGGAATTACTTAATTTGCTTAATTGCATGAAAGATAGCCAGTCGATTTCATTCTATAATCCTTGCGTTTGATAATTATCTTGGATAATTGCAATGTTGAAGAGTTGGTCACATGATTAGGATTTCCAACTTTTGGTTAAGAACTCTGGTATTCTGGGAGGAATTAAAGCTATCGGAAAATGAGATAGTGCTGACCTTACAGAAGTGTTGTAAATTTTGGTTTGCTATCGTAGCATATTATGAGAGGAGAGGCAGCATTGAGAGGGATGGAAAGGTGGTGCCACTAATGAGCTTTGGATAATTGCATACCCTGTATATTACATATCAGTACTATTCTAAAATGGACAATGGGGTCAGACATGTGGTGCTTTGAGAATTATGACTTGAGTCATAGATAGTGTGACTCCTGGTAATTAGAAGTATGTCACACAGTCGACCATGCCATCCTCCTCCACCGCCTGTCCTTGGTCATCCACCTCAGTGGGACTGCACTCACCTGGTTCAAGTCCTACCTCACAGTACATCTCCACAAACGGCTTTTCCTCCCACTCTCACCCAGTTACCTGCGGGGGTACCCCAACGATCCATCCTTGGTCCCCTCCTCTTCCTCATCTCCCTCTTGGGGACGTCATCCGCAGACATGGGGTACACTTCCACATGTATGCGGATGACACCCAACTCTATTTCTCCACCTCACTTTGGACCCCCAATCCCGATGATCTGTCAGCCTGCCTGTCAGACATCAGGAGCTGGATGAGCGCGAACTTCCTGCAGCTGAATGTTGACAAGACGGAAGCCATACTCTTTGGCTCTTGTCAACATCTTCAATCGCACGGCTCTCACCACCACCACCTTCCTGGCCTGCCCCTAAAACTCTCCGAATCCCGTGTACAGCCTAGGCGTCAGGTTCGACCCCCAAATGTCCTTCCTCCCCCACATCCGCTCCCTCACCAGCACTGCTTTTTTCCACCACTGACGGATCGCCCATCTCCGGCAGCATCGCACCCCAAAAGCTGGTCAAACCCTGGTCCATGCCTTTGTCACCTCTCAGCTAGACTATTCCAAAGTCCTCCTCGCCAGTCTCCCCTCCACCACAATCCATAAAATCCAACTCATTCAAAACTCTGCCGCCCACATTCTCACCTGCACCAAACTTCGCTCCCCCATTACCCCAATCCTTGCTTCACTGGCTCCCTGTCCCGAAGAGGATCGATTTCAAGATCCTCACCCTTGTTTTCAAATCCCTCCACTCCTTTGCTGTTGTTGTTGTTATGCTTTGCCAATAACCACAGGAATTTTGCTCCAAAGCAAATTGAGTTAGCTTAGTGTGGGAAGTGTGATGTAGATATGATTACTCAAAACAGTCGCTTTTGCAAGTTCAAGTAGTTATTAAAGATTTAAGCCACAAACAGTTGTGGTTTAGATTGCACTGCTGTATTTCCATAATTTCTAAACTAAAATAATTTTAATATTCTTTCCCTTCATTTTTAAGCTTGCTTGTTGGCCTCCCCAACTCCTCCCTTCATAGGCTGCAGATGATCCAGAACTTTGCAGTCCATACCCTCTCTCACACCAGGCCCCTAATCCTCTCAGGCCTATCCTTATCCTACTATACTGGCTTCCCATCATTCAGAGGAGACAGTTCAAAATCCTGGTCCTCACCAAAGCCCACCATGGGTTTGATCCTCCCTACGTCTCCGACCTTGTAACTCCCTACCAACCTTCCCCCTCCCTCCTCTCGGTGAGCTCTGGGGAGCTCTGGGTAAAGCGGGGAACGTAAAGCGGGGAGCTTCACGTTCCCCGCTTTACCCATCTCACCATCGTTGAGAGGGCCTTCAGCCTCTCTGCCCCCACCTCATGGAACCTCCTTCCCAAAGTCCCTCTGCCTCACTTCCTCTCATACCTTCATCAAGATCTGCCTCAAGACCCTCCTCTTTGATCATGCTACCCTCCTACCCTTAACCTCCTCACCTTCCCCCTCCCCTGATCCCAACCACCAGCTCGGGTGTGGATCCCTGACTGTCCATTGCTTTGGCATGTCCTCCTGACAAATGTAAATGTTGTTGTTCTTCAGCTTCCAAGTATTGCAATACTTGTGGGACACTGCAGTGCACAATTAACTGACCCATTTTACTCACATTTGACTCACAAAGTACAGTCAATTCACTTTAGATTATACAGTAAAAGCCCGTTTATCCGGCACCTGATCAACCGTAACTTCCATTTAACCGATATTGCAAAAAAAAAGTCTGCATTTAATTAACCGGATATTATCCGGAAAAATGCATTGAATTTTTTTTTTTCATTTTTGGCCAAATATCTGGCACATTGGCCAGGTCCCGAGGGTGCAGAATAAATGGGCTTTTACTGTATTCTGAAGCACTTTTAGATGTCTTGAAAACTTGATAAGACACCATATCAAATGCAAGGATTATTATTATTAGCAATTCAGAAGCCATGCTTGATATATTTCCTTTTAAACTTAATAACAGATGGAATCTTATCTTTCAGGTTAGATGGTGTTAAATTGGAAAATTGGAAAATAAAAGTAGTGCACAAGAAAAGTGGAAATAAATTAAAATTTAACCAGAGAAAGTGGTAAGTGCTACATAAATTTAAGTGGAATGTAATATATGAACTGTTCTAAAGGTATCTGAATTTGTACTAAAAAAAATTGTATTCTAGATTATGGGTTTGTATTTTCTTCTAGTTGGCTTGAATTGGTGGTGCTTTCACTTTGAGCATATTTTTGGGTAGAAACAGTTTTTGTTTCAAGTTGGTTCCCAAATCTGTGTGGACTTTGTTCTAGTTTAATTTCCTTTTTGTGTCTCAATTTAGTTCATATTTGTCCGATGTGACCCTCAAGTCAGAAGATGGGAAAGAATTTGCATGCCACAAATGTGTTCTATGTGCTAGACTTGGTAAGCCAGGTTATTTCTTCATTTTGTGTACTTAAAGTACAATAATTTGTCTTTATGTAACAATAACTTCTCAGAGCACTGTACAAAGATTGGATTAAAAGGCAACAGGAGGGAAGTGGTGGTGGAGGGAGATGGCCGTGCTCAAGGATCAAAGTGGTAGGTTTTAAGGCAGGACACAGATCAAGAGATGACTGACGGTAGAGGGGTTGAGTTCTTGAGATTAAGGGACATAAATCTGAAGGCTAGGCCACTATTGGAGAGAGGGCCGGCACATGCAGCAAACCCGTTAACCAAATAGAAGTGGTGTTTGTGGTCAGTGAAGATCAGAGTTATAGGGGGTGAAGGGATTTATAGTTGAGAACCTTGATCTTGATCCAGTGGAGCTTGGTGAATGCTGGGGTAATGGACGTGTAGTGTTTTTGTGCAATGGAGTTTTAAATAAATTGGAGCCAATGAGTGGTATAGCTAGGAGATCAGCGGCAAAGTAGACATGACATTTACAGTTTAAGATAAGGTTAAGAAAGGTGCATTGAATTTGCAAATTCATGTTTGAATTAGGTAGCTATTTGGCAAGGATTTCATTTCAGGATTTTGAGTGTGAGAGTTGGATGAGTTAATTTGGGGATGGGAAAGATTGACCCCAATGATTTAGTTTTCACTGTACCTGTACATACTAATATTGCTTGTATTGTATAGTTATGGTCAAATTATTTACTAAACGCATTATTTTATTGTTTCAGAATACTTTCATAGCATGCTGAGCAGCACCTGGATTGAGGTATTTATAATGTTACTTTAATGTAAATATGCTCAATTTAAACTAAAAAGTAGATTCAAAACATTTTTTGCAAATTGTTGAAATTTTCAAATCAAAACAATTTTCTGATGGGCCGGTATATCACCTATAAATTGATACCATAACTGCAGTTATTTTGTATAGTGTTGGGATTTCCAACAGTATTGTGAATTGGTTAAATGATTACTCTGTAAAGACAATGGGAGTATATTTACAGGTCATTATGCTCCTTTATCTATTTGATTAATGGAAAACTATGCGAGACACCTGGGTTCAATTCCCGGCAGGGTGAAACCTTGGCAAGTTTCCTTACGCTACATGCCTGATAATAATCCCTCAAGAAAGAAAACAATAATAAATTGGTCACTTCAATCCATGACTGTGGGACACTACTGTGCGCAATTGGCTGAGGGCCCTATATCAAATGTAAGGATTATTACTACCAAACTAGAAATACTAATATTCCAATAGTAATGGAACAAGAAATCTGATTCCCCCCACCCCCCACCCACTCTTCCCTGCTCGCCTTAAAATCCCATCTTTGTTTGCTCCTGTTTTCTTATTTAACATAGTATTTCATTTATGAATGCTATATTTTTACTGACCTATAGATGTTCAAAGGTACAAATATAATCTGCAATTGATGGTTAAAGGAGCAACATAGGTTTGCTTTCAGGAAAATTTTCACAATTCTGTTCTTTGTGGTACATGGCATGGGATGCACAGGAAAGCACTGTGATATTTGGACAAGTAAAACAAATGCAGAGATACATCACAGAATAAGATGTAAAGCAGTTTATTACTAAAAGACAAATTAGGGCAGAGTTTCCCTGTAATGTTCTGTTCTGGTGGATTTCATGAGGAACAGGACTCCTTGACTATTTTGACCAGTTATTCTGCATGGACAAATATATGGGTGTAATCTCCTCACCAAGGGAGAAAATGGAAAATATTGAATCATAATTGAATATTTTTAAATAACTTGCTTTATTTCTTCTAATACTTTCACCTCTGTATTATTTATATTTAGGCTTCTTGTTGCACATCTTTGGAAATGCCAATTCATTCTGATATTTTAGAGGTTATTTTGGATTACATTTACACAGACGAAGCTCCAACTGTTAAAGGTCAGAACTGTTTGTCTAATGTTCTGTAGTTTCATTTTAACGCATTTCATTAATTTTTTTTTGACTGTGCAGACTTTAGTCATGTCAGTCTGAACTGATACAATCACTGGCCCCCAGGGTGAAAGGACATTATACCAACACACTACACCACTCATTTTATGTTACATTCTCAATTTGTTTTAGTTTGCTTATATATTGCAGTTAGCTGACTTTTAATTTGCAGTGGTTATGAACTTCTATTCTCTGTTTTATTTTTCTCCCCAGAGTGTCAGAATGTGGAGTTTATTTGTAACGTTCTTGTAGTGGCTGATCAGCTTCTCATCACTCGACTCAAGGAAATGTGTGAAGTGGCCATTACAGAGAAAAGTGAGGATCTTTATTTAATGAATAGGGCCCATTATAGGAGATGCAGACCTGACTATTTAAAGGCAGGAATCATTATCCAGAAGACCTACAGAGACTATAGCAAAGATTGCATGTACAGGAGATTAATAGTACTGCTGTCAGGCAAATGGTTGAATACTTCAGGAACTATGTTGAGGTGTGGCAATGTGCATTATTATTGAAAATCTCATAAATGTAATTTGTCAAGGCTAATTTACAACATGGTGGAACTGATACAAAAGGTTTACTGATTGATTATGTTCTTTTCCAATCAGTAGCAATTAAGTTCACTCTTATTAGTAAGTTAGTGTATTTAAATGGAATGGATTTTCTTATATACTTTTTAATGTGCATAGATTACAAATTAAATCAGACTACCTGGGACACTGCATCTGTTTGATGTTCCCAAACTTAATCCTTCTTCTTTTTGCAGTAACTTTGAAGAATGCTGCAGAACTTTTGGAGTTTGCTGCAATGTACAATGCTGAGCAATTAAAACTGTCCTGCCTACAGTTTATTGGGCTAAATGTGGCAGCTCTACTTGAAGCAAGGTAAAAGTCACTCAGGGTGATTAATTAGATTAAATAATGGCAGCGAATGTAATCCGTGATTGAATTAATGTAAGAATTCTACATTTCTCTACTGAAGAACTACAGCTATTTGTATAACACGTCTCATGTGGGAGGATGTCGTAAAGCACTCGGTGCTTGTTAGGCACCTAAGCCAGGGACTGGCTTAGGTGCCTAACAAGCACCTAAGGGTGGAGAGGAGGAAGTTGACTAAATGCAATGTGTTTCGAGGCAGGCTTTGAATGTGGAGAGGGAGGATGGGTATTGGAAGAATTCTAGGAGGCAGAATTGCTGTACGCTTGCCCGTCAATGATGGGGTGGATAGAGCAGGGGACATGCAGCAGGGCAAGATTCACTAAACAAAGGTAGCAACTGGGTCAAAAGGTTTTAGGAGTTGGGGGGTGGGGAGGGGGGGAGAGGATATGGAGGGATATAAATGTGAGAATGTCTCAATGTACTTTTTTTTAAAAGGATGGTGATCTTTGAGGTAGGTGAGAGGCAAAGGGGGAGGTGCAGTAAACTGATAGATCTTTAGACAGATTTTGAAACCTTTCAACCAGGATGTTGGAAGAGATTTCTGTAGGTTGAGAGTAAAGTTGTTGAAAGCATGCCTGCCAATGGTGGGGTAGAAAGGGTCAGGACCAGAGTTGCTTTAGCGGAAAGAGGAGTAAAGAGAGTAGTGTCACAAGAGATTTCAGATGATTGGTGAGGCAATAGCATGGAGGCCTTTGAAGGTGAAGACAAGGTTTTTTAAGTTGGTCAGTTGTGGGATAGGGAGACAAGCAAGGATAGGGTGATGGATAAATGTGTCAAAAGGCTGTTAGTAGCATTCTACTGAGTCAATAGGTTGTTGTCTTAAACCCTGTGTCAGGACTTTCAACTCATATAATCTCAGCTGACTTTCCAGTGCAGTGCTTAGAACTGCTACATTGTTGATGGCACTGTCCTTGAGATCCATTCAGGTCAATGTTAAAGATCCTGTAGACCCTATTAAATAAGAGAAGGGAGTTTCACTTGGTATAAATTGTTCAACAATCCCCAAATAAAAAATGGCTTCATCATTGTTTATGGGACTTTACTGTGCATACATTGGCTGTAAATCGGCTGTCATGTTTGCTACAAAATAAAATTTACAGTAAATTCCGTAAAGCACCTTGAGACAATATCCTGATATGAAAGGTGCTATATCAAACATGTTATTATAAATAGTGTCAAAGCACTTTATGGTGATTTCTGTCAAGTATCATAACTGTTCTTACAAACACAACAGCTATTCGAGCCAAAAGATTTCCACAACCCACCATGTGGTGAAGACCCAATTCATCTGGAGGTTGTTGACCAGGACAAAATGCTTCTCTTTTTGAATAGTTTCATGGGATCTTTAATGTAAGATTGAAGTTTTGTTTTATATCCTATTTGAAAAATAATGCTGTGTTCTTCCTTTCTTCCCCCTCCCTGCCCCATTCGTGAAAGTCACCTGATGTCCTAGAAATCAGCCTTTTTTTTAGTGTATAGATGACATAGATGGTATATAAATGCAATTTGTTATTGATCATGTGCTGAAGCAAACAGTGAATACAGAATGTAATTGTCTTAAAAGTGGAATTGCTCTGTAAATACTAATAATTAATCCTTATACAGTAAAAGCCCGTTTATCCGTGATCTGATCAACCGTAACTTATGTACAACCGGCACCGCAAAATAAAGGTCCCTATTTGAATAAGCAGAATTTATCTGGAAAAATGTTTTTTTTGTGTGTTTTGTTTTGCCGAATATCCCTTCGCGTCAGTATTTTGAAATGCTACTACTAAGTGCCTGAAGGTGGCGCTAGCTCAGAATGCTGCCAGTACAGCAGTACACTCTCCGGGTTTGAGAGAGGCAGGGAGAGAGAGAGGGTCAGTTGATCAATTTAGATGGAAAATTAGAGCAGCCACAAAGCAGCAAAACACACACACACACACACACACACCCTGAGCAAAGCTTGCAGATCAATGCATATCACAGCCTTGGCTTTTATTTTAATTAAAAAAACACACACCCCTGCAATGTCGGATCTGTTTTTTTTTACAGAGTGCAGTGTTTCAAGTTAGTGCGCACGCACACACACATACACAGGCATCGCAAGGCTGTGTAATGTCCTGAAAATATTAAAGATCAAATTTCTTCTCTTTAGTAATGAACTGCAGACAGGATTCCCTTCTCACACAGGAGCCAGAGTGAGTCGAGGCTTTCTTTCCCGAAGGCAGGAGCCGCTGTCCCAATCCTTCTTTCTTCAGAAAGAAGAGTGGGAATTTGTGGAAAGAGTGGAAAGACTGGAGAAGTGGAAATCCTTCTCCACTGGCTCCCTGTCACCCAGAGGATCAAATTCAAGATCCTCATCCTCACTTTCAAGGCCATTCACGGCCTTGCCCACGCCTATCTCTGACCTACTGTCTCCCTATCAGCCTGCCCACACCCTCCGTTCAGCAGACTCAGGCCTGCTCCGCGTCCACCGCCCTAACTGCCCAACCATCAGCGGCCTGGCTTTCAGCCTCTCTGCTCCCACACTGTGGAACTCCATCCCGCAGCCCCTCCGCCTTGCTTTCTCCCTTTCCTCCTTCAAGGCTGGTCTCAAGACCTTTCTCTTCGACCGCGCCTTCGGCTGCCCCACTAACTCTTCCCACCTCCCACGCTCCTTCCCCTTCCCCCGACCTTGGGTGCCGACCAGATTGTTCAGCGCATTGGGACGTCACCCCGACGTGAAAGGCGCTATATAAGTGCAATTTTTTTGTTTTTGTTATTGTTCTTTATCCTCAGCAATGTGAAGTTTGCAACACTTTTCAAGTCTGGTTTATTTTACTAATACCTTTAAGGTTGGGAAGCTGCAATGTATATCAGAAACACACTCAGCGCCTCCTCTTACCCCAGTCTGATATTAAAAACAAATCTAACTTCAAAAGTGAAATGAAATGTTTGCTTTCAATGCCAACCCTTGGTTCATTTGGAAGGAAAGTTTCAAAAAAATCACGAGAGCGAGAGAGCTGTGAAAATAAACAAGTGAAAAAGTCATGAGCCCAAACAGGCTAAATAAAAACTAATAAATAAAACAACTGAACAGTGACAGCGGCGGCTGCCGCTCTCTCTCTGCTTTCTCAATAACACATTTGCTTTCCTCTCTTTTGCCTCCAATGAGAACAGTGTCATTCAGACGTGTAATTTTTGCACTAGTTTAAAGATCTCTGAAACGCCTGGTCGCTGAGTGTAAAAGGATTATTATTATTATTGTTTAGATAATATTATCATATAAATAATTATTTAGTCTATTATTAATATGTTATGTTTTTAAAAATTAATTAAAATGTTTTTTTAATTAAAAAAATTGTGTTGGGTTTTCGGCCGAATATCTGGCATTTGGCCAGGTCCCGAGGGTGCCGGATAAACGGGCTTTTAATGTATTTATGTAATGTCTTTCATATTGGGATGACATCTTAAAGGGCTTTGTAGGATTCTACTATAAAGTGAAGTGATTGCATGTTGTAGGTGAACAAAGAGAGCTACAAGCAATGATACAAGCAATGGAGAACATCTATTGAATGCTATGACCAAATTATTCTTTCAGGTGCCTGGACATTCTCAATGATGACGTGATGAAAGAACTGTCAGCTGCTTATAGAAAGATGGTAAATCTACTTAATTATATTTTATTGCAATAGAAAGAAAGTAAACACCATTGCTGGATTACTGTGATACATATTATTGTTTTGTTAGAATACTGAATTGATTCCCTGGAGTGCAAACCATATGAAGACAGACATATTTTGTAAAAACTGTTCTGTTTAATATTTCTACAAAAGAAGGGCTTTGCCTGGGCAGGAGATGTCTGCGGTTATATAACCGCATTACCTATTTGAAATACTAGACAAATTAATGCATTGTTCTCCACTATTAGCCTAACTCATTCTGGTTTCAGGTGTTGATGCGCACAGGTTGTATCCAATTTCCAGCATCAGTGTCTCACTAAATACAATTAAAACATTGAGTGAAATATCAGTTTTTACTGATGTAAACCAATGGTGGTTGTAGTTTTTAGTTTTAAAAATATATATTAATAATATGTTTGGTTTCTATATTTTGTCATGAGTTTTTGTTTAAATGGAGGCACCCTAACAATTTTTTGAAACCTGTGATTTTCTTTTGCAAGTGGGACTTTTTTTTATTATGTATTTTCATTTTCTCCCCTCTGGTGCTGAATCATTTTGAGGCACATTCTCTTCTGTTCCATACCCTTATGTTAGCCCAACAGTGAATGTTGACAGGTTGTTCAACCATGGAGCATTATAGCTAAACGCAATCCTGTTCTCATCTGACACATGCAGCAGGAGTCAATGAATAGTGAGTGATACAGAGGGAGCACTGACTGATCTTCTTCCCTCCCTAGCCTAGGTTACTTAGGACAAATTTAGAGATTGAAAGTGGGACCTTCCAGGTCTGTACGGCTCAGTGCCTTTACAAATAATAATAATAATAATAATAATAATAATAATAATCCTTGCATTTGATATAGCACTTTTCACATCTTATCGACGTCTTAAAGCGCTTCACAGAATATACTGTAAAGTGAATTGACTATATTTGTAGGTGAAACGCAGCAGCCAATTTCGCACAGCAGTGTCCAACAAACAGTCGTGGATTGAAATGACCAATTTTTATTATCGTATTGTTTTTAAAAAAAACTTATAATTGATATTCCTCATGGAGGATATCTCTGAAGATGACAATATGGGTAGTTATACTTTGGCTGAGGAACCAGATCATTTTAACTGAATAACTCACAAAATGCACACAATATTTTGTGTTTAAAAGATTCAATATCTATTATATGGGTTACTCTGTGATACCAAATCCATCATTTATAAATCCAACGTGTCAATTCAGTTGGGTGATCTATCTTGTCTCTTGGCTACAAAGTGTAACCCTTCATTTTTTCTAGTTTGGTATATGGAGGAGTTCTACTGTAGCAATACAAATTTAAGCTTTTTTTTAATACAAATGGTGCTTAGAATTAACTTTTTTTGAGCATTAATATTACCTCACATCAGCTATATCTTGTTTTGATCTGCAGATTCCAGCCATGCAAAAGCGGATTATCACCCCTTATCCTGGTGGTCCTAACATGAGCTTTCTAGAGGATGAAGTTAATGGTGACATTGTGGCTAGTTGGGTTGAACTAGAAGCTGAACAGCCCTCTAAGTAAGTGATGCTTTCTTCTAGACTGTGAGAACACAACTTTTTTCCATGTAGGAATGGGGAAGGTAGAAAGGGATAATGCTGCTGTACTCCTATCCATTTGGGTTTTCTACCGGGGAGAAGGAAGAATAGATCTGCAGAGTCTGAGTCATGGTACTTCATGGTACTTCATGGCATTGATGGTGAAAGAACTCCTGGTTTGACATATCAGCAGGATTTGGAGAACCAGTCACTAAGGATAGGGTTACTTCCCACTCTTTGTCTTTTAACCCTGTAAGTCAAAGCCCTTCCCACTCTTTGTATTTTAACCCTGTAAGTCAAAGCCCTTACAGGTATGGATTTGGACAAACTGTAGGAAACTTGCCAGTCATTGTTCTCAATAACAAATTATGTTCTATATTTTATCCCCTTTTTACGTCATGTCACGTATATCATACTAAGGGTAGTCTTCAACAACTGCTAGCAATTATTAAAGTAAAGTTATTTTAATTGAATAACATAAGAATTACTAATGGTGTGTGAAGTGGATATTTAAGACGTATTGCAAAGTCTTCATGAATATATTTCTTTAGACACAAGTGGAATTGAAATTACTTAACAATACAGAAGTGGAATGGTATCTGTTGCATGTGCGAACATGTTCAGGCAGACACTGTGTGGAGTACTGAGTGCAGATAGCATTACATCCAGTTCTGAATCAGGCCAGCTGAGGGAGCAGTGACTTTACTCCTGACAGCCTATTCTATTATTTTACTTGGATCAGCTGTTTGTTTTAATAATAATCCTTGCATTTGATAAAGCACTTTTCACGTCTTCTGGATGTCTGAAAGTGCTTCACAGAATACAGTAAAATAAATTGACTGTATATTTCTGGGCTAAACTTGGCAGCCAATCGTGTGCAGCAGTCCCACAAACAGTCTTGGTTTAAAATAACCAATTTTTCTTTGAGGGGTTATTATTAGGAGTGTGGAGTAAGGAAACTTATCCAACGTTTCACGCTGCCTGGAATTGAACCCAGGTCTCTTGCTTGTTAGGAGAATGCTCTAACCAGTGAGCTACAGGACTCCACGAGGACTCCAGGGTTTTGACCTGGAGTCATGAACTCAATGGAAACTTGCGCAACTGGAATAGTGTGAATTAATAAATGGATAAGATTTCATTTCCTCAAACCTTTATACATTTTGTTCTTAAATTCTTAAATTGGATTATTGTGAAAAGGTATGAATATTAAAAAATTAAGAGTGGATCCGGATTCAAACCCAGATGATAAATATTTGAGGCCTACCTGCCTCAATCCTTGAGATTTTTTTGCCGTTTATCAATCAGCTTGTGCATTATGTTTGAGGTAGTGGAACAGTAAAAATATATATTAATAATATGTTTGGTTTCTATATTTTGTCGTGTGAGTTTTTTTTAAATGAAGGCACCCTAACAAATTTTTGAAACAAATCTGTGATTTGTCAATCTCCGGGGAGTCGACTAATTGACTGTATCGGATAATCGGATGGGAAATTGCCGAAAACCCAACACAAAAAATGTGCTTAATTTGAAGCATATCATATTAATAATATACTAAATAGTAACAGAATATTGCATGGATAATTACCAATAAAGATTCCAGCACACTCGGTAAAATGATTGGTTAAAAAAAAAGTATTTTTTACCGATTGGTAAAAACCCAGAGCTCATAGGTTTAATAAGTGCACATGCGCAAAGTGAGCATACTCGCGATTGCTGGAATGGGGAACTGCTTCGGGAGGGGGTCGAGCAATCCGGTTGATCGGATCACGGACAAACGGACTTTTACTGTACTATCAAACCATGAATCACAGTTATGCTGAATATTTAATGGAGAAGGGTGTTATTCCTTTTTTTAAAAATAAACTTCTGAAGACAATTTAGGAGTAAAGTGATCTCAGGATACAGGTGCCCACGATACAGTCACTCCACAGTTAATCCTATACAGAATTCAAGGATCATTAATCATTATTATGTTATTAGATGCATACATCTGTAAAGGTGTGAGTGAATATAAGTAAACAAAACTGTTATAAAATCTATGACTGTTTTTGTGGAGCACCAGTTAAAGTATTATATTCAGTTTGGAGCATTACCATTATAAAATGCCCAACAACAACAACAACTTTGATTTATATAGCGTCCTCCACGCCGGACGGCGTCTCAGGGAGCTTCACAATAGCGGATCCCTGGACTGGGAGGGTATTATAACCACACATAATAATTATAATAATAATCATCCTTGTATTTGATATAGCGCTTTTAACGCCTTCTAGATGTCTCATAGTGCTTCATGGAATATACTATAAAGTGAATTGATTGTATTTTTTGTAGGCGAAACGTGGCAGCCAGTTGCATTTTGCAGTGTCCCACAAACCGTTATGGATTGAAATGACCAATTACATTGGTGGATTTTGGAGGGATTATTATTGTGGACTAATGCAACTTCCCCGAGGTTGCCCAAGAGTTATACCATTAGTGAGATTGCAGCATGCCTAGGTAGCTTTACACCATATAGAACATTTTCAACTTTTTACAGCATTTCATATCACAAGCAGCATCATATCAGCAAAGCGAAATAAAAATGCAATCTTCACATTCTCAAGTTTCATTCCCAATGATGCTGAGAAACACCTAGTAGAGGCTAAGCATTTCCACAGAAACCAGGCCCCAACACTTGGTTCATTAGAAACAACAGGTTCAAGTCTCAGAAGCCCGGGAGGAGGCTGTCCACTATCCCAGCTGCAGATATTGGTCAGCAATAACAATAGAGGAAAAGACAATTTTCTCAGATGAAGATGCAGATTCACATTTTGAGTAAAGTTTCATGGGTACCCAGAGCTGCCAACCAGTATGTTTTTGCCATATTTAGTACGGTAAATTGAAGTAAATGTCTCTCTGTCCCAGTCTCTCTGTGTTTCTCTCTTTCTGTGTCTCTCTCTCTCTGTTTGAGTCTCTCACTGTCACAATCTCACTCACAGTTTCTCTCTCTCTCTCTCTCAGTCTCTTTAACTCTCTCCCTGCCTTCAGTAGTAGTTCTACCTACCTTATGCCATCGCTGATACACTGTAAATGTTAGCACTAGGCTAGGCGCAAGGCATTACTGGGAACGATTTTTTTCATATACAGAAACAGTAGGGATCTCCCTCCTGCCCGCTTAACACAATTTTCGCTTAATGAGGAATTTTGAAGTCCCTAACCCTTTCGCTAAGCAGGGGTTACCTGTATATATAGGGAGTTGCGCGCGCTGTTCTAACTGCTGCAATACACGACTGGCTGCGATCACGCATTGCTTCACCTTTGCAATGAAAGACACACGTCTTTGCTCACAACTGTGTGCGTTTGAGCACACAGTTGTGAGCAACTGTGTGCTCAAGATGCTCTACAAGATGCTCTAATAGTGTGTATCCATCGTAATGCTGCTAGCGTGCGCAGCGCTCTGTTATAGGCTACCATATCCCGGTGTGTATCGGGGGTGCATGTATCATACAATAAATTACGTTCTGGAAAATAGTTTTGTTTCCCTAGTGTCATGTTTATAAAACGTAGTTACATTTCGTTGGAAATAAGTCATGATTATTGTCATTTGTTCATGTACATGTTTGTAAGTTGGCATTTTATTTGGCGTCTTTTCGCACTGTAATTTTTTTGTTAAGTACCAGTAGGTTCTGGGGAAAATACTTTTTTTTAACTACAAAATACTGTTTTTAGCTTTCAGGAGTACTTTTTTTTGTTAAAAAAGGTTGGCAGCTCTGGGTACTATTTTCATTGGGAAAATAATAAATACAAGTATAACAGCACCTTGCATCAATATACAGTGTGTCTCCTGCATGGAGTCCCAGGTATATCATAGCAATAGATAGCAGCCACTCTGCGTTTTTCACAAATGTCAGAATCCCTCCAGCTGCCAATTGAAAGACGTGATACAGAAATCTAATTGTCTGGCTTCTCCCAATCATTGGGAAGGTATCAGGTGGTTTGCTTCCAGTGTATTGAATTTTAAAAATGGCAGATGTACTGCTAAATTGATCCCAATGTAACAAATCTTTAAGAGCATGTAAATACAAACAATTTGGGATCTATTTTATGAATTAAATAAGGGATTGAGAGATTATTTCCATTAATCAGTAAGTCAGTGAACAAATGACATCAGCTATAAATGCAGTAATTAGCAAAGGAGATGATTGGGAGGATTTTACGGCACAAAAGGAGGCCATTCGGCCCATCTAGTCTGTGCCGGCTCTTTGAAAAGAGCGATTCAATCCCACTGCCCTGCCCGCTCCCCATAGCCTAATAGACCTGTTCTCCCTAAATAAAGATCTAATTCCCTTTTAAAAGTTGTTATCGAATCAGCCTCCACCACCTTTTCAGGCAATGCATTCCAGATTCGAACAACTCGCTGAGTGAAAAAATTTCTCCTCAGCTCCCCTCTACTTCGCTTTGAAACTATTTTAAATCTGTGACCACGAGTCACAGATTCACCCACGAGTGGAAATAGTTTTTCTCTATTTGCCCTGTCGAAACCTCTCATGATCTTATAAACCTCTATTAAGTCTCCCCTCAATCTTCTCTGCTTCAGAGAGAATAACCCTAGCCTATCTAGCCTCTCCTCATAGCTGAAGTCCCTCAATGCTGGCACCATCCTCTTTGTACCCTTTCCAATGTCTTCACATCCTTTCTGTAGTGTGGTGACCAGAATTGAACACAGTATTCCAGCTGAGGCCTCACCAAAGTTTTATAGAGGTTAGTCAGCACTTCCTGACTTTTGTATTCTATACCCCTATTTATAAAGCCTAGTATCCCATATGCCTTCTTAACAGCCTTGTTTTAGTAAAGGGAGCAAGCCAGCTGTCTACATGGATGTGTAGTGAAACCAAGTGTCACACTTTGCTGCTTTGGATTTTATGGATCCCAACAATTATTATAATAATAACAACTTGCATTTATATAAGCATCCTTTATGTGCGGCAGCATTCCAGAGAGCTTCAGTGGCGGAGTCTGACGACAATAATAAGAACAATCATTGCGTTTGATATAATGCCTTATCTAGTCTTCAAGACATCTCAAAGTGCTTGACAAGAGCAAAGTGAATTGAATATATTTTGTGTGCACAATGTAGTTACTAAATGCAGTTTTTTAAGGAATTATTACCCCCGGAAAAGCGATCAGCCAATCAACTAACAACTGATTCCCTACTTATTGTTGGTTAAACAGAGGCGTGTGGAGTAAGGAAACTTACCCAACACTTCGTCCTGCCAGGAATCAAACCCAAGTCTCTTGCTTGCAAGGCGAGTGCTCTAATGAAGCTATGTTGCAATAAGTGAGTGGACAAAGCTGTGGCAGATGGAGTTCAATGTAGGGAGGTACAAGGTCATCCATTATGGACCAAAATATGATAAGGCAGAATATTTTCTTTATGGGGAAAAATTAAGAACTGTGGAGGAGCAAAGTGGTTCCCAGGTGCAAAACATAATCAAAAGGGCAAATTGAATGTTGGCCTTTATCTTGAGAGTCCTTGAATAGAAAGGAGAAGAAATGATGCTTTAGGTGTATAGAGCGTTAGTCAGACCCCACCTGGAGACTGCGTTCAGTTTTGGACACCACACCTCAGGAAAGATATATTGGCCCTGGAGGGGGTGGAACACAGAATATTACCAGGCCTAAAGGGGTTAAGTTACGAGGAAAGGCTGCGTAAACTTGGATTACATTCCCTTGAGTTTAGAAGGTTGGGGGGTGATTTGATTCCGGTATTTAAGATGATAAAGGAATTTGATAGGGTAGATATAGAGAAGCTATTTTCTTTGGTGGGGAATCCAAAACAAGAGGACATAGTCTTAAAATTAGAACCAGGCTATTTAAGAGTGAAATCAGGAAGCATTTTTCACTCAAAGGGATTTTCACTCAGAAATCTGGAATTCTCTCCCCCAAAAGGTTGTGGCTACTGGATCCATCCACACCTTCAAGAGTGAGGTTGATACATTTTTGGTAGATCAGAGTATCAAGGGATATGGTGAGAAAGCGGGAAATTGGAATTGAAAGGATTTGTAGAGGTACGGATCAGCCATCATCTAATTAAATGGCGGAACAGGCTCGAAGGGCTGAGTGGCCTACTTATGTTCCTAACTGCAGTGAGTCAATAATTTACTAAAATTTGAAAAATGCTTTTTGAAACAAATCAATTGGATTGCATTTTTGAACTAGAAACATAAATCGATAAATGATTTGTGGTTTTGGTTGTTCTAGAACAATGTTCATGTTCTTCCAATTGAATTGATTTAAGTAGATAATTGTGGAGTAAAAATTTAATTGTTGTCCTCTGTTTTATATATCTGTAATGTAACATTCATGGCATTATTTGTTTCAGGGAGTCTCTCCTAAAAAAGGCAAAAGCAAAGGCAAAAAAGAAACCAAGACGAAGATCAGACAGCTCAGGAGGGTACCATCTATCTGATCTCATTCAGAGTCCAACCTCAACAGGTCAGCAATTTGTTGGCAATGTTACATAGGTGGTGGAAGGCAGCGAATGTGGGGTAGGAAGGGCAGTTGAAGGTCAAGCAAGACACCCAGGTTCCTGAATGGCTTCGAGAGATGGAGTGTGCAGCCTTGGATGCTGATGCTGCCAGCGCCTGAGGTGCGGAGGTGCTGACAAGATCCAATCAGGAGGGCCTCAGTCTCGCGGACCTTCAACCGGAGAGTTGGGTATCATCCGCATACATGTGGAAATTTACCCCACGTCTGCGGATGATGTCAAGAGAGTCTTAACTTTATTTTTATTCCCTTGTTTGATCTTTGTTTATTGTTCTGGCATTGTTCAAAAAGAGACGGGAGTTTCTCCCGGTATCCTGGCCAACAATTCCCCCCCCAAAATTGGTTACTCACTCCATGGCTGTTTGTGGGACATTGATAAGCACATCTGGCTGCGGTATTTAGCCCACAAAATAGTCAATCTACTTTATAGTATATCCAGTGAAGTGCTCTGAGACATCTCAACATCAAATGCAAAGATTACAATTATCCTTGAATCGTACATCACAATGTCATATCTGTCTTAATATTGTGGCTTTTCATCACCAATAAATGATTTCTACTCAGATCTGATAAACTAGAAATGTGGTTACAAATGTAACATAGGTGATTATCATTGAAAAATTTGCATTCACCTCTAATTTATTCAAATCATTTATAAATTCTTCTGTTACAACAGCAAAATTGCATTGATAGAGCGCCTTTCACGAGGAAATCCCAAGGCGCTGGGATTACAATCACTATTGACATTTTAGTGTTTAGAAAAAACGTGGGCTGTTATAAATGTAACAGTTACTACTACTGTAGCTACCAAGTCAAATAATATGGAGCACCTCATCACTTCAAAGATCTCAAAACACATTGTAAATTACTTTGAAGTACAATGACTGATGCAAGGGAATAATGCAAATGCAGCACCTAATCTGCCCCACCAATATCCACAAATCTCAGTTTTATGAATGACCGATTGAATATTGGGGTATTTGTGCAAATGTCTATAAATAGAAAAACTACACATACCTCAAGATTCTTCTACAACCCCCCCAAAAAAGCATGCACATGTGTACTTTCAGTTTTTTCTATTGCATTGGGAGCAACTTGCATTTTTTAATTTATACAAAATCCTCGAGATTAGCCAACAATATAAATTTAGTTGTCAGCTGTTTTAATTATGAGGAAGCCTTTTTGTTTACAAGGTTTTATTAAATCTGTTGCTCTGGCACATTCAGTCAATTAGACTAGTAAACTCTTGTGAATTTATGTAATTATGCATATACGTATATATTATATATACATGTTTTGTTTCGGACTTGAAATTTTTAGAGCATATTATGAAAACCCAATATACTTTATTCTGCAGGTTCACTAAGGCCTGGTAAAACAAATTCAGTGGAATCGCTGCAGGAGCTGATGTTGTCTGATTCAGAAGGCAGCTATGCTGGTGGAGCAGCCAGCCCCAGAGAATTAGCTTCGCCTGACTTTGCAGCTGGATTCTGCCATGATGTATCCGAGGTTTGAGGACTGTATAGCTGTGCAATATGAAGCCGAAGTAAACATTCTAGCTACAAGCTAGCCAGGGGCTAGTTGCCTTCCAATTTTGTGAAGCTTTTTTTTTAATCCTCAGTGGGTCTCTATTTCCTGCTGCACCTGGCCCTTCATAGCTTATGGCAGCTTTCAGTTCCCTGCTGACTTGCTCTCTTTATATGTTTATTTTCTCCAGTTTTCAAAATGATTCAAAGAGACATGTTTGTTGATTGATTTTACATCCCTGTATGTTCAATATAGGGATTTTATATAATTATTGCTGAAGTATCTGAACACTGCATTTCCTTTGTTGTAAACCCAACTTTTCTTCAGGACAAGTCCCACAGTTTGCAATGTACTGGAAATGTGGACCACAGTGAATAGTAAAGAAAGACGATGGAAAATTACTAACATTTCTATGAATTTAAGGCAACAGATCAATTGGTTCAGGTGACGGAATCTCTCAATTTGACATCATCTGTACCCATCAATTGGATTTACTTATAATTTAGAAAAAGGTATTCATTATCACCCATGTAATTGCCTATGGCCAACTACAACCTGCAGTTAGTGATTGGTTGGATCAGTAATTCCAATGTGCATTGATTTAAAATATGTTCCCCACAGCTGATGGTTTAGCATTTGTGTTTTAGATTGATGAAAGAGGTAATATTTCTGAGATGAAGAGACCAAATGAAGAGATGAAAATGAGTGAGAAGGCCTGGAGCCCTAAGAAAGTGTCAAACCCTCAGTCCATTCCTAGAGCCAGCTCTGGAAGTGCAGTTGGCTGGGTGGCTTGTTCTCTCAGGTATAAATCAAAAAAACTTTAAAAAATAATGACTGGTCCAGGGTCGAGATTTCATCATATTGCCATATTTTTCAACAGACATGTATTCAACCTGTGATCCGTGCAAACCTATCCGCTTTCGACTTGCTCAAACTGTTATTGGTATTTTAACCTGAGCAGGTTGATGCTTTTAATTTTCAAGGCTATAAAGAAACTCACTTCTGATTGGCATTTTTTTTTTTTTTCCAGTCCTGTTTTTCAAAGGCTGCATCTATGCGTTGCTTCATTATATCATGTGTGGTTCCACTACTTTTGGCACAACCTTCTACAATGATGTTTTGATTTCTGATTAAAGATTCATGGAGTCTTGTAGCATAGTGGTTAGAGCACTCACCTTGCAAGCGAGAGATCTGGGTTCGATTCCAGGCAGAGCAAAATCTTGGCCAAGTTTCCTTAACTCCACACGCCTGATAATAATCCCTTGAAAAAACAATAATAAATTGGTCATTTCAAACAATGACTTAGGGGACACTGCTGTGCACAATTGGCTGCTGCATTTTGCCTACAAATATACAGTCAATTCACTTTACAGTATATTCCGTGAAGCGCTTTAAGACATCTAAAGATGAAAAGCGCTATATCAAATGCAAGGATTGCACATCCTTTGTTCCCTCTGCTCTAAATTAATGGCTGTGCCTTCAGCCACTGTTACTCAATCCCTCTACCTTTTCTGCTCCTTCCCTGTCTTTAGGTCAATTCTTATGTCTTAAACCATGTCTAAGATCACTACCCGCTCTCCCTAGCTCTGCATCAAGCTTCGCCACTGTTAAGCACACAGACACAAGCCTGCTTGGAAGTGGAGTATATACATGCATATAAATGTTGTTGTAAAATATCACCTTGAAATGTTCACAAACCATTTTTTAAAAATCATTATTTAGCCCTACAAGCCCTTCCGCAGTGGACCTCCGAACAATAATCGAAATGGAAGAAAATGTACAAAAACGCTCAATGCTACCAAAGTCTAATTCAAGGTGTGTGTAAAGCTCCACTGTACTTCTGTCAAACGTAGGTAACAACAGAATTACATTTGTATAGTACCTTTCACGCCAGGAGGACGTCCCAAGGTGCTGAATGGGTTATGGGTAATGGGTTATACCAAAGAACGTATGTTTCATTTTATATTTTAAACATTATAAACTTGCATTTCAAATCATTTTTAAAATGAATTTATCATCATTATTAATCGTTAAGCCTTAAACGTTACCGTTGAATTTGTGGTGGTTATATTTCTAAAGTTGCCTCACAACTTACCAACTTAGATACTTACCAAGTTTATGTTTGCCCTTCAATATTGTGTTCCACAGCGGGAATAGACCTGCACTCAATGGAGGGAAGCTCTCTCAGAAGCAAAGGAAGATGATTGCCATGGCAGCTAAAGATCCAAGCACAAGCAGTAGCCCACCAATGAAATCAACTCTGACACCACTAACACCATTAAAGTCAGGAAATGCTTGGTAGGGTCATTAGAATGTGTATAAGTTGGAAATACGTCGTATGTAAATTGTCAGGTGACCTTTTAGACACATTTAAGATATTTGTTCTAATAAGCAATGGCAGTTTAAAAACACACTCGGATATTGTAACCACCGGGAAGAGTGTCTGTGACATGAACTACGAATACTCCTTGCATCGCACCAACTTGGAAAACCTCGGATCAGAGGTCTTGTCAGTCAGCGTGACGTACAGGGGAAACTGAGTTTACATCATGCAATGTTTTTCTGGAGGTTATGCCATTCAAGTGCTTTTTCAATCCCATTATTGTGTTGATGATGACCACAAAATGTACACTCAATTCACTTTACAATATATTAATAGTGTGCAGCTCTTTGAGACGTCCCAAAGATGTGATAAAGCACTATGTCAAATGCAAGGAGTATTATTATTTTATTTCAGACACAATGATTATTATCAATTAATTGCTACTCCATGATTTCTACTGTAAGGGGATGAAAGTGCAGTATTCATAACATGAATTTGCAAATCCTGCTATTAACCTAGATGTGTGTCAAAATATGTGAAACTTCACTCCACAATAATCACTTGAAAGCAAAGTTCCTCAGCTTTGCTGTAATACATTTCTGCGGTTTTCCTGTTGTAAATACAGTAAAACTTGCATAGGTTTTATCCTTCTAAGTAGTTTAATCACTTAAGTTGTATATCCAACTGAGTCCCATTAAATTTCCTACATAAACCACTTAGTCAGATTCCCAGTCAGATTCAAATTAATCATATCGTAATTCATGAAATTGCTCCCCTTTCCTACAATATTCGCACAGGAAATGTAGCCTTGATCCATCGATACATGCACAAAAGGATTTATTTTGCCGTAATCAATGCAATTATAGTACTTGTCAGTAAATGCGCGTGTGGCAACAGATCACAATGCATTGAATTTGCGGAAAATGTATACTTGACCCATCGTAGTATGCACACTTACTGGCTGAATTGAATTACACCTGTGCAATTTAAATTATTAATTAAATCATACTTCGAAAATCACATGAAATGTTATGGTCCTAACTGATACGAATTAAGTAGTAAACTTTCACCCACCAATTTTATTGATTTGAGGTACATTTGTGACCATGAATTTCAGAGGTTCTGTGGTTCGGTTCTCCAGAATTTCAATTAGGAAAATGAAATTGGAAAATTAAAAAGTGAACTCCCTTTTTGAGCATTGCACATGGCAGGAGGTGGGGGTGGGGGCGTCCAAATGTTTAGCTGCTGCAGGCTGGATTCTCTACTTGAGAAACTTCCATGGGCCACATACGCAATATTTTTGTGTTTCCTTTTCAAAAACAAGATAACATTTACAGGTTATGTGGAGGGAGCTGGTGGGCGGTGGGGGGATTGGGGGCGTGCAAGGGTCATATGATCATCCTGGCTTATGGGATCTAAAAACAATGAGTCTGACTTGTTCAGTCATTAAGGATTCATTTTCAAGGATGCATTGGTTTAGAGTTGATTGATTTTAACAAACTCTTTATAACTGTTTCATTCAGGGTGACTCCATTCCAAGGTCTGCCATCCCCAAGATCATTCCGTGACTTGATGGTGGAAGAAACATCATCAGTAAAGGTGAGCAATTCGCTCGCTTCCGGTTCCTGGAAAAATGGTGTCAAATCAGAACATCCCAACAATCCCCAGGAGCAGCTCAGCAGGTAAACAATGTCACAAGAACTGTAGTTTCAAATCAGTTAACAGGAAACATCATACATATCAAAAGATGAGCGATCTAATAGGAACTTAAGTCTTACAGGCGGGAAAAAAAATATCCTTATCAAAGTACAGTAAAAGCCCGTTTATCCGTGACCCAATCAACCGGATTGCGTGACCCCTTCCCGGGGCAATTCCCCATTCCAGCAATTGCAAGTATGCTCACTTTGCGCATGCGCACTTATTAAACTTACAAACTCTGGGTTTTTACCACACCTGGCTGGCAACCACACCTGGTTGCCAGCCAGGTGTGGTATCAGATGAATCATATGATCCATTGCTCTCTTGTGGTTTTCGCTCCCAGTTTGATTTCCAATATCGGTATTGATTTAAGTTGTTTTTTTCCAAGTGTACTAGTTTTGGTTCAGATAATATAGTAATATGTTTCATTGAATATAATCCCATTTATGGAATCCTGTAGCTCAGTGGTTAGAGCACTCGCCTGATATGCATGAGATTTGGGTTCGATTCCTGGCAGGTTGAAACATTGGACGAGTTTCCTTACTCCACACGCTTGATAATAATACTTCAAGGAAAAAAAAATTGGTCACTTTGTTCCACAACTGTTTGCTGTGTGCAATTGGCTGTTGTGTTTTGTCCATAAATATGGTCAATTACAATTTACAATAATAAGATAATAATTGTCCTTGATCTTTTCATGTCCAGATGTCTCAGAGTGCTTCATAGAATATACTGTAAAGTTAATTGACTGTATATTTGTGGGCGAAACGTGGCAGCCAATTGTGCACAGCAGCATCTCATAAACAGTCGTGGATTGAGTGACCAAGTTATCATTGTTTTTTCTTTGGAGGAATTATTATTAGGTGTGTGGAATAAGGAAACTTACCCAACATTTTGTCCTGCCTGGAATTGAACCCAGGTCTCTCACTTGCAACACAAGTGCTCTACACTGAGCTACAGGACTCCACAATCTCTTCTTTCTCTTGGAGGCTGTTAATCACAGTAAAATCTGTGAAGCACTTTGTGACGTCCGACATGAAAGGCGCTATATCAAATGCAAGGACTATTCATTATTACTCTCCACTTGACCCACTGATTAATTATAAAGTACAGCTCAGACACAGGCCATTTCATCCATCCAATTGAGCCAAACCCAGTCAAATAACCTGTATTTATAAAACACTGCTTTTTGTCAAATTACAGCATGCCTTGCAAAGATGGACAACGTGCCAGAAACCATTCCACTGATTTGTCACCGAGCGATAGTCATAAGTAAGTGCTGTATTCACAAGCTTTGCTTTGACTGTGACTCCTTTCACCCCCATCTTTGACTACTCGGGGGGAATATGAAGTGACCTATGTAACTCACTTCTTTTTCTCTCTCCTCATTTGGGCTAACGCTTGCCGGAATATGTAGAGCCCCATTATAATGTAGTAGTCGGGCCCATAAGATTCTTCCTGGCATTCTAATTGTAATTAGATCTCTCCGAACTGCTGTCTCCCTATGAACCTGCCTGCCCACTTCATTCAGCGGGCTCTGGTCTGCTCCATGTCCTCCACCAGACCTGCCCTACCATCAATGGACAGGCTCTCAGCCTCTCTTCCCCCACCCTCTGGAACTCCATCCCACCTCACTTCCTCCCTTGCCTCCTTCAAGGCTGGTCTCAAGACCCTCCTCATTGATTGTGCCACCTGCTGCCCTCTCAACTTTCACCCTCCCTCCTAACTCTCTCCCTCCTGTCCCCTCTATCCTGCCCCTCCCCCTTGCTCGGGTCCTGACCTGACTGTTCTGATGCCTTGGGACATCCTCCCAACCTGAAAGGCGTTCTATAAATGTAATTTTGTTGTTGTTGTTGTAATGTTATTTAATCCACAAAACGTAATGTAGATTCAGTCAGTCCTTTAATTCAAACTTTACAAGTCACCATTTTTCAAATCAACCTCTTTCACACTATCTTTCAAATCTGCAAGTCACTCTTCCCAGAATCCTTGTATACTTGCACCATCCATATTCAGTTGACACTAATGTCATTAAAGCAAATACGCAACACTAATGGAGCGAGATCACCAATCATCACTTTGGCATTCATGTGCATACAACAGCAAATTACATCACGAAAACGTCCCAAGGTGATAGTCAGGGATGTGCACCCAAGCTGGTGGTTGGGATCAGGAGGGTTGGAGAGCGGGTAGGACGGGTGGCAGGGCAGAGGTAGGAGGGTGACTGAAGACATGGTCAAAGACGGGGGTTCTTGAGATGGGTCTTGAAGGAGGCAAGGGTGGGGTGAATACATATATTCTCACATATATATCTGCATATAAATTTTAATAATGTACTGCTAGGAAGTGATAATGGCTGTGATATGATAACTCAGAAGTTGGCTATTTTGACATACAACAGCATTGTCAATTGCCGACAGAGCCAGTACACTCACTTTGGATTTTTTATGGGGGGGTTTTAATATGTTGGGTCCATGCCTCAATGATACTATGAGCAAACCTGCATTATAACAAAGCACATTATAATACGTTCTACTTTATTTAATTTGTTTTTCTCTATGCAAGCTTGGCCAATATCAGAGATTAAATACAGGCCCAACAACAGGAACAACTTGCACTTACGTAGTGCCCTCCACGCAGGATAGTGCCTCCATACTTAACAGCCTGACACAGAGCCGGGGTGGGGTGGGAGGAGGGTTTTCGTACAGACTTGGAAAAGGGAAGAGAGAGGGCAAGGCAGAGGGATTGAGGGAGAGTGTTCCAGAGCTTTGTTTGGAACCAGTTAGGTTGATTCTGCAGGTTCACGCTGTGAATTTTAAATCATTTTTATTTCTGTCAACAGTCCTTGGTTAAATGCTGTTGCCAATAGTCCACCAGCGATGGCTCCTGTCACTTTTGCAGCTATTGTGGAGGAAGAACAGCAGCAAGAAGCGGCGCTTCTGAGGAGTAAGGATAAACCACTAGCTTTGATTCAGGTAATTATATGCAACTCCAAGATGTTGCTCTTCGTGAATAGTATGTATAATAAATGCAAGTTGTAATGTTGAAGGTGAAAGTCCTCAACACTAGGAAATAATACCAGAACAAAAACAATTACAGTTGTATAGCACCTTTCACGTCAGGAGGACATCCCAAGGCACTGGACAAATAGCATTTCTACAATAATAATATAATAATCCTTACATTTATATAGTGCTTTCCACATCTTATCGACATCTCAGGATGTTTCGGACCTGAGCAGGTGGTAGGGATTGGGGAGGGTGGAGGGCAGTGGGGGAGGAGGGATCAAAAGCAAGGTCAAAGAGGAGGGCCTTGAGGTGGGTCTTCAGGAGACGAGTGATAGGGCGAGGTGGAGGGACTACGCGATGGAGTTCCAGAAGGTTGGGGCAGAATGGCTGAAGGGTGGGGAAGAGAAGCAGGCCAGAGCCTGCAAAGCAGAGGGAGCGAGCAAGTTGATAGGGGGTTAGGAGATTGCAGATTTAGGATGGGGGGGAAACCATGGAGGACTGCGTGATGGGAAGCCAGTGGAGTCTGGCAAGGGTGGAGGTGATATGGTCTCGGAGCCTGGTGCGGGGGACGCCACGAGCTGCTGAGTTTTGGGTGATCTGCAGTTTGTGGAGGTGGGGATGCTGATAAGCAGGGTGTTTGCATAGTGAAGCCTGAATGTTATGAATGCTTATATGAGGTTTTCTGCAGCCTGCGGTGTGAGACAGTGGCAGAGCCGTGTAATGGTGCAGAGGTGGGGCAGGCAGAGCAGGTCATGGCAAAGTTGTGGGGTAGAAAATATAGCTGAGGGTCGAACACGGCATCAAGGATCCGGACTGGCTTAGTGAGATGGGAGTGTCCATCCATGGGTAGTGATGCTGACAGCACCTGAGGTGCGGAGGCACTGACGGGAGCCTTGTTGATATTCAATTGAAGAAAATGAAAAACTAATGCTAAATCAGGGCAGTGAAAAATTAAGAATGAAGCTGTTTAAAATTTGTGTTGATCTATGTTAACTTGGCAAATATATTAGCATCTACGATGTTTTTTCCATTACTACACAGTGTTTGTCCAATTTTTTACATAAGGAAAAGATTTGTGCAAATACATTTTTCTCAAAAACACAAAACCTGCTCTAGTGTTCCAGCAATTTCTATTTTTGTTTTATATTTTTCTCCGGGCAAGGCAAAAAACAGTGTCTGATGGATTGCTTATCATTGTTGTTCTCGCATTCTTTTCCATTCTCACTTTTGCAAGAATGTACCAGACTTAATTCAGTTTTCAGCAAACATAAGAATACGTTCCAGACTTAATTCAGCTTTCAGCAAACATAAAAAAATACCAGACTTAATTCAGTTTTCAGCAAACATAAGAATACGTTCAAAACAGCCCCATGTTTGGAAGTAGAACAGCATTTCTACAGCACTGTTTGATGTATAAATGTTTCAAATGCTACATGAGTCAATACCAAAGGGTCATGGACCTGAAACGTTGACTCGCTTTCCTTTCTCCGTGGATGCTGCCTGATCTGCTGAGTTTCCCCAGCAACTTCTGTTTTTGTTTCAGATTCCCAGCATCTGTAGTATTTTGTGTTTCTGTCAATTGTAATAGCTGTTGAGTAGGCAAATGGGTCACTAATTAATCTGAAGGATTGTTGACCAGAACATTGAACAAAACAACCTCCTATTGAACAGTCATAAGATCTTTAACGTCCACCTAACGAACAGGCATAGGTCACATCTCCACTAATAAAGTACTTCTCCAGTACTGGAGTGTCAGCCTAGACTGTGAATTCAAGTCCTCACACAAGCTTGAATCCACAATCTCAGTCCTGACGAAGGGTTGTAGACCCGAAACGTTGACTCTTTTTCCTTTCTCCATGGATGCTGTTTGACCTGCTGAGTTTCCCCAGCAACTTTTGTTTTTGTTTTTGAATCCACAACGTCTGAAGCAGAAGTGCTACCAGGTAAGTTAAAGTGACATTAGTGAACATTGACACGCATTTTGGAGCACTGCAAAGAAGCAAACTACAGTAACTACAAACACCATTGTTGAAATGCATCAGCAGAAAATTTGTGGTTAACTGAATTAGAGCCGACAGTTGCAAATGTTGCTTCTAATTAGCGTGTAACCACAAGTTTATTGCCTTCTTCCTTCCTTATAAACATCACTCTTTCAAATTCAATTACAAATGAAATTACAGTCGATCCCTCCAATGGGGATGTAGCACCACACAGAAATAAGAGATGACTGATCTCCCATTGTGCTTAAACTTTCATTACACAGCTTCAGGCTCCACTTTCACAATGCTACAAATAGTGGTGGCATCAAAAGGCGAGTCAACAACAAACAAAATGTGGGTCTGCCAGCTGTCCACTGTTTTCATCAATGCACACACAGTAATTGCCAACACAAAATACTCCTTGAATTTCATATAGCAGCTTCCCCATTGAGAGGATGTCTCAAGGCACTTCACAGGATTTTACTGTAAAATGCAGTTACAGTACATTTGTATGGAAAAACAGCAATTAATTTGCACACAGCAATGTTCTACTGAATGACAATTTGTTTCAACCTGGGGAATTGTTGGCCAGGATACCAAGAGGAAATTTCCTTCTATTTTGGAACAGTGTCACGATCTTTTAACAATTTAATGTTTAATGTCTCTTTCAAAAAGCATGAGATGTAGTGTCAAGGTGCAAAACTAAGGTGAATTATGGTGTAGAATTCAGTTGATAATTAGACCTTGAAAAACATGGGTGTCTAATTACAGTGTAAAGAAGATATTTAATAAGTACTGTAGCGGCTGTCATCAGCAATACTCCTGACGTGAAAGGCACTATACAAATGTAATTTTGTTGTTATTGTGGAAACCTTGACAATAGGAAGTTATAGAGAGGAACTTGTTGCAGAGATAATTTCCTCCTTCAGTCGTCATTTAAAACAAAAATCCCATTGTCATGTCCTTCCTTTGAAGCGCTCTTGGATGCCGTCCGGCATGGAGGACACTATATAAATTGAGGTTATTGTTGTTGTCATGTCCTTCCTTCAAAAATGGAAATTAGCAGAAGAATTTATGTTTTTCAGATTGAAGAACATGCTATCCAAGACCTACTGATCCACTACCAAGCCTTTGACAACCCTGAGGAATTCATTGTGGTAGACAGAGCACCTCAAAGACCCATAGCAGCACCAGTATGGAGTAAACACCGATTATTGTAAACCCTATTTTATATAGTTAACAGCAGCAAAAAATTAAACTAGATTGGTCAGTGCTTACCTTATATTGACGACAAATGAAATTGGCCTCATATGCAAAACAGCTTCAGTATGGTATCAGTGGACCTGTTCTTTGCTCCATTTTCTAACATATCAGCGATAGAAGCTTGCCCTTGTAGTTTCTACTTAGGTAAAGCATGCTTCTGAGATGCAACCTTTATTTACTATTATTGTATAATAATCCAATTTGTGGTTGGTAAAGGTGATCTAATAATAGGATTGGATTTTTTTTTAAATGCCATAAACATTGGAAGAATAGCTAACAAAGTAAACTGTCTGTTCTGCAGAGAAATATCAATCGTACTCAGAAACTGAAACTGACGAGGCAAAGTTTAATGGGCTGGTATCACATACAGAGATTTTACTGTGGAAAATTGTTTATATTGCAGGAGCTTTATCCCAGCAGTTACATTTGAGTACTTTTTAATCCCAATAAGGTTGGATGCTCTTCCCTTCTTCACATGCATATTGGTTTGAAACTCTTATGACATTTACTTTCAGAGTTTATTTCTAGTCACAAAACTGCAATTGCTTGTGAGGGAGGAATTTTGAGGCAAATAGTCCTAAATACTTTGAGGTTTGTTGAACCTCTGATTATTTTTCTAGTTAATTGAAGAAGCTTGGTGCTGAGATGATCATTTATTGTGATACCACTCCGTTAAATTTAATTGTTCAGAGGAATATCTAGCCTATTGTTATCGGTCTTTGTTGCTAATTCTATTTCTCATATTGAAAAGTACAGATACAACAACCTGAAGCAATCCACTAGCAATTCAGATATCTGATTTATTCCCACTGGACTGTGTTTCTGATCTCATGCTGTGGAAAGGCATTCTGTGGAGACCAGGTACCTAACCACAGAAAAGGGAAGATCGGAAACAGTCATCTTCAAACTACATTTACATATCTCCTGCCACCAGGCTCTGGAGTAGCATTACTGGGGAGGCTTGAATAGGTTGCTTGCCATCTCAGCCATAACCAGTGCATGGTGCAAGGAGACTAAAGGATGGGAGAAAATGGAAGTGATTTCAAACAATCACTGCATTAATTAAGTCAATATATTTCAGGGAATGTCCTGCATCTATAGAAAAACTTACCCATATTTGCTACAGTGATACAAGATTTACCCAATTTTTTAAAAACAAACTTCAGTGAAAGTGGCAACAAATTTTGAAATAACCTTTTTTGAAAAATGAAATTCAGTTTATTATACAGAAGCACAAAATAACAGTGACGCCCCAAAAGTTAATGAAAGACCAATACTAGTAGTAGATCTTTGCACTCCTCTCAAAGATACAATACATATCCGGATATTGCAATTATCACAATTCTTTTGTTGAAATGAATTGAATGTCTTCAGTAGAAATTAAATAATATATTTCTAGTAAGCAATATAAAACAAAATGATCTACATAATGCTGTATATAGAATTGAAATAAATTTGAGCAGTTTTTAAGTTGTTTTGCAATGACTGCAGTGGGCAGTTGATGTTTTAGGATTGTATCATTTTTATAGATAACAGATGTGATGTGAAGAAAAGAATGGCACAACTACTGGTTTGTGTATTTGAGACTGAGCTTTTAACCTGAGAGTTACTCGTGGCTTCACAAAGCAGAAAAGTATACAAGGGTTAGATAATATGTTGTCTAGTTTTACCAATTATGTCTGTTGATTGAAACATGCATTTGTGTTTTGCAAGGCCTTACTGTGGCTGTGTAGGTGGTGCTGCTGCACGCTTTGTCTATCCAGATATTTGTATAGTACAGTAAAAGCCCGTTTATCCGGCACCCTCGGGACCTGGCCAATGCCGGTTAAAGCGAGTGCCAGATATTCGGCCGAAAATACAAAAACAAAATAATTTCAATGCATTTTTCTGGATAAATTCCAGTTAATTCAATGCAGACTGTTTTTTGCGATGTCGGTTAAACGGAAGTTGCGGCTGATTGGGTGCCGAATAAACGAGCTTTTACTGTATTTGCGTAACCTAGAATGAGTTCATTGAGTTGCCTGTACCTTTGACAAACTGTGGTTTGAAACTTTGGTTTCTGGCAAGTATGTGCCCGTTTTTCAAATGTAGCACTTGGCAAATCTAAATGAAAGCACTTTGTTAAAAGTGTTACCGAACATAAAATAAATTAGACGGGGCATACGGATGTAACACTAAGTCATAGTGTTTTAAAAATATTTTGCATCTTATTCATGGGTTTTTAGCCATGATAGATGACAAGCTGGAAAAAATAAAGCAATAAATGTGAATTTGAGTGAATTTTGTGTATTAATGATTCCAAACTACATTGCTACGTATAATCTTTTTTCCTTTTGAGCTGGCAGTTACCATATCTATTAAGGAGTAATGAATGCACCACTCTAATTTGTGTGCTAATGCAAAGCCCAACCAAATAACATGAGTACTAAATAACATTACTATTTATATATATATATATAGATGTATATGTTATATTTATATATAACATTACTAGTTGTTTTTGGTTATCAGGTGCCTTGATATCCATCGAAATATTAGTATCCAAAGCAGACTGAGAATTCCAAATGTGCATGCCATCTATGCATTTAGTGGTTAGCACGCTTGCCTCACAAGAGAGAGGTCCGGATTTGATTCCCAGGAGGGCAAAACCTTAGACAAGTTTCCTTATTCAGCTCACCGGTTTACCTAGCCGTGAGTCAGAACCTGGTTGCTAGGCAATTAGCTGATCGCTTTCAAAATACAGTTTGGTCACTCAATCTACGACGTGTCGGTGGGATATTCATGTGTGCTGTGTATCGCCCACAAAATACAGTCAATCCACTTTACAATATCTTTTGTGAAGAACTTTGAGATGTCTCAATAACATGATTAGGCGCTACATCAAATGCAAGGAATATTATTATAATCTCTGTGTCTGGAATAGAATACACACTGTTTTCCCATTTTACTTTCCTAATCCCAGAAGTACTAGGCGCAGATTGCAAGAACCAAGGCTTTAATGTACGTTTGAATACTAGGGAACGGCGATTAATCGGTTTTTCGATTAAACCCGATATGATTTTCAGATCGGTATGCCGATATGGTGATTCTAAAAAAACTGTTATATCGAGAGATTCGATTTAAAAAATATACATCGATATATTTTTAATATCGTTCCTGGCAATATATCAATATTGTTGGTATTATCAGTGTAATGCGATCTTTTCCAGCTTACCTTGTCGCCGGCATTGCAACCTCCTAGATCTAGAGCATGGAATGCGCGTACATTTGGTGCGCGCGCACAATTAACGGGCGCGCACATCCGATGCGCACGCACACTTTACTGTGTATACTCGACGTGAGTCGTGGCGTCTTAACAAAGTCGCATCGCTGAAAATTGTAGTTTGAAAATTTACCTTTCTCATCATGGGGAAAAGAAGCCCCGTATGGGACTACTTTGAAAACAATGCAGTCAGTAATGGTGTGTATAGATGTACAGTTTGCAAGGTCTTGGTTAAGACATCTGATTCGAGCACGAGCAACCTGCGACACATTAAGCAGCACCACCCCGCCCAGCAAGCTGCCCTCAGAGCGAAATCATTGTCGACAACAGCAGGAAGTCGAACCAGCGCTTCGGAGAAAGCGACAGGTAGTGGGGCCAGTGCAGCTCAAACAATTCCTGCTTTATTTAAGAGGAGAACATTGTACCAGAGAGGGGACAAAAAGTGGCAAAGTATCACGAACGCTGTCACTTTTTGCATAGCAAAGGAGAGCTTGCCAATGGCGAAGGACATTAATTCAGACTTCAGACTACATAAAAATAAGTGGCATTTTGTGGCTGTAAGTGTTATTTTTGTGTGTGAGAGAGTTAGAAGCCAGATTATCACTGCTTCTATGTGTGTGTCTAGTCAGACACACACAGCAGTGATAATCTGGCTTCTAACTCTTAACAGTCAGACTGTCTGTCTCTTTTCTATTGTAATAGATCTCATTTACACGTGGACATTACATGCTACTTTCAAGCAAGAAATGGAGGAGAATAAATCTCTAGATTTTGTTTTTGGTGTGTGTGTGTTCTATTATGTGTTTAGAGATGGAGGGAGAGAAGGAGAGGGGGAAAGTTGGGAGAGAAGGAGAGAGGAAGAGAGGAGAGGGAGGGAGAGAAGGAGAGGGGGAAAGGAGGGAGAGAAGGAGCGAGGGGAAAGGAGGGAGAGAAGGAGAGAGGGGAGGGAGGGAGAGGGGGAAAGTTGGGAGAGAAGGAGAGAGGAAGAGAGGAGAGGGAGGGAGAGAAGGAGAGGGGGAAAGGAGGTAGAGAAGGAGCGAGGGGAAAGGAGGGAGAGAAGGAGAGAGGGGAGGGAGGGAGAGGGTGAAAGTTGGGAGAGCAGGAGAGAGGAAGAGAGGAGAGGGAGGGAGAGAAGGAGAGGGGGAAAGGAGGGAGAGAAGGAGCGAGGGGAAAGGAGGGAGAGAAGGAGAGAGGGACAGAAGGAGAGAGGGGAGGGAGGGAGAGAAGGAGAGAGGGGAGGGAGGGAAGGAGAGGGGGAAAGGAGGGAGAGGAGACAGGGAGGAGGGAGAGGAGAGAGGGAGAGTGGAGGGGGAGGGAGAGAAGGAGAGGGGGGAGGGAGAGAAGGAGAGAGGGGAGGGAGAGAAGGAGAGGGGGAAAGGAGGGAGAGGAGACAGGGAGGAGGGAGAGGGAGAGAAGGAGAGGGGAAAGGAGGGAGAGAAGGAGAGAGGAGAGGAGGGAGAGAAGGAGAGGGGGAGGTAGGGAGCAAACAACATCGTATAATTCAACAGACCTTGACACCAACATTACAAACTTTCTGGACCTAGAGCACGCATTTCGAAATGTGCGTGCACCGCGACTGCGCGCGCATCGTCAGTGCGGACGCACCGTCAATTCGCGCGCACTGCGACTGAGCGCGCACCATAAATGCGCGCGCGCCATCAATGCACGCGCACTTCGAATGCACGCACATGCGCAGTATAAAAACTCGATAGATCGGTTTAAGCAGGTATGAGCAAACCGATATATCCATATCCGGAAAAATCCCATATCGCCGTTCCCTATTGAATACTACTGGAGTTTAACTAGTTTAAAATTATTTGATTTCGATTCTTTGCCGTGTATGAATAATGTCTGGCAAGTCTTAGCAACTGGACAACCAAAAGCACCAAAGAGGATTAATTCAATTTCAATATTCCATTGCCAAGTTTCACACCAGCAAGGCTCTGCTTACTATTTAAATAGTATTTTGTAATCTTCTCTTGCGTATCTTCTACAATGTAATATGATAAAATTTGTGATCATATCAAATTTACTGGCGATGTTTTATTTTTGGAATCTGTCAACTATAGCCTCCAGTAAGCCAATTGTCAACATTATATGATATGCAAATATGTGAGGTTTGCCGCAATCTCAGCAAAGACGTGATTGTGAACATTCCAAATGCAATCATTGCATTGTACAATAGATTGTAAAGTGCTTTGAGACGTTTGCATGACATGCTGAGATTTAATACAATATTAATAATCCTTGCATTTAATATAGCGCTTTTCACATCTTCTAGACACCTCAAAGTGCTTCACAGAATATATTGTAAAGTGAATTGACTTATTTTTGAGGACGAAACGCGACAGCCAATTGCACACAGCAATCGTGGTTTGCAGTTGTGGTTTGAAGTGACCAATTTATTATTTTATTTTTTTCGAGGGATTATTATCAGGTTCATCCTGACTGGAATCAAATCCAGGTCTCTCACTTGCAAAGCAAGTGCTCTACCCACTGAGCTATAGGACTCCACAAGAATGATTAATATTTTGTTTCACCCACAGAATATACAGTTACTTCAATTTACTGTACTGTATTCTGTGAAGTGCTTTGAAATGTCTGGAAGGTTATTTATTATCCATTCCAGGAATTAGTGCCTTCCAGGATGCATTACACATACTGATTTCAAATTACAGTTCCTGTTAAGGAACATTCTTCCAGTTTAGAAAACGTTATTGTCCAATGAGCCACATTACCTTGAAAGATTAAAACAAAGGTCACCCTACAACAACAACAACAAAATTGCACTTATATAGCACCTTTCACGTTGGGAGGACATCCCAAAGCGCTGAACAGTCTGGTCGGGACCCGAGCAGGGGTGGGTGGGGGGTGGGGGAAGGAGAGGGGGAAGAGTTAGTGGGGCAGCCGAAGGCGCGGTCAAAGAGAAAGGTCTTGAGACCGGCCTTGAAGGAGGAAAGCGAGGAAGCAAGACGGAGAGGCTGCGGGATGGAGTTCCACAATGTGGGAGCAGAATGGCTGAAAGCCCGGCCGCCGATGGTTGGGCGGTTAGGGCGATGGACGCGGAGCAGGCCTGAGTCTGCTGAACAGAGGGGATGGACGGGCTAATAGGGAGACAGTAGGTCAGAGAGATAGGCGGGTGGCAAGGCCATGAATGGCCTTGAAAGTGAGAACAAGGATCTTGAATTTGATCCTCTGGGTGACGGGGAGCCAGTGGAGACGGGCGAGGGTGGGATTGATGTGGTCGCGAAGTCTGGTAAGGGAGAGTACACGAGCTGCAGAATTCTGAATGATCTGAAGGGAGGAGCTGGGGAGGCTGACAAGGAAAGAGTTCCCAAAGTCGAGCCTGGAAGTGATAAAGGCGTGGATGAGAGTTTTGACGGCGTGGAGGGTGAGGTAGTGGCAGAGTCTGGCAATATTACGGAGGTGATGGAAGGCTGTGCCGGTCATGGGCCGGATGTGTAGGAGGAAGGATAGTACGGGGTTGAACAAGACGCCCAGATTCCTGATTGACTTTGAGAGGTGGAGAGAGCAGCCTTGAACGCTGATGTTGTCAGTGCCTGAGGTGCGGAGGCAATGACGTGAGCCAATCAGGAGGGCTTCCGTCTTGTTGACGTTGAGTTGCAGGAAATTTGCCCTCATCCAGGACTCGGTGTTGGACAGGCATGCGATCAGAGCGCCAGTGGTCCTGGAATCGAGGGTTGACGCGGATAGGTAGAGTTGCATGTCATCCGCATACATGTGGAAATTTACCCCATCTCTGTGGATGATGAACAACAACAACAACAACTTGTATCTCGCCTTTCATGTCAGGAGGACGTCCCAAGGCTCTGGACAGTCATTGTTTCAGACCTGAACTGGGGTCGGGATTGGGAGGTTGGAGGGAAAGGGCGGATTTGGAAGTCTTGAGGCGGGACTTGAAGGAGACTAGGGAGAGACTTCGGGGTGGAATTCCAGAGGTTAGGGCCAGGGTGGCTGAAGGCCAAAGTGTGGTGGGTGGGTCGGGGGACATAGAGCCTGCTGAGCGGAGGGGAATTGGTAGGTTAGAAGGTTGCATATGTATAGAGGGGCGAGGCCATGGAGGGCTTTGAATGTGAGCACCAGGATCTTGAATTGAATCCTCTGAGTGATAGGGAGCCAATGAAGTCGGGTGAGAATGAGGTATATGGGGTCACGGAGCAATAGAGGACACGGGCCGCAGAATTCTGGATTCTCTGCAGCCTATGGAGGGAGGAATTGGGAAGGCCGACAAGCAGGGCATTGGAATAGTCGAGTCTGGATGTGACAAAGGCATGAATGAGGGTTTCAGCGTCCTGAGGGGTGAGGTGGTGGCGGAGTCGAGGAATAGAGTCCTGTAGCTCAGTGGTTAGAGCATTCGCCTTACAAGCATGAGACCTGTGTTCAAATCCAGGCAGGGCGAAATCTTGGGCAAGTTTCCTTACTCCAAACGCCTAATAATAATCCCTCAAAAAAAAAAATAAAGTGGTCATTTCAATCCACGATTGTGTGCAATTGGCTGCCGCATTTCGCCCACAAATATACAGTCAGTTCACTTAACAGTACAGATACCCTGCCCCAACCGCGTTTTTTTCTACTGCAAATTTCACGTATCCGCGGTTGCCTCTCCGAGACAACCTTTGTCAACCACGGCAGTGAATTTTGTGTATCCACGGGTTTTAACACTAACACTAACGTTTGGCGCTAGGACCCAGTTGCATCAACCAGCCACAATGTCGCTTCGTGCTAGCGTTTGGCGCTAGGACCCAGTTGCGATGTTGCAATCAACCAGCCACTATGTTACTTCTCTCTTAGGATTAAGATAAATAACATGAATTTATTGTTTTTATATTCTTTTTGATTGTTATTTGAACGTTTATTGTTTTTGTTAGGTTATTGTGTTTCTTTGTGTGAAGTAAAAGAACAAGCAACTTACTCCTCCTCCCCATGTTTCCCATAGGGCCTTGTATTTCCAAACCGCGATTTTACTATCCACGGGGGTTTTCAGGAATGTATCCACCGTGGTTGGGGAGGGGTACCTGTATATTCTGTGAAGTGTTTTGAGACATCTAGAAGACATGAAAAGCGCTACTCAAATTCAAGGAGTATTATTATAGAACAGACTGCCAAAGATTATTACATTGTGGAGGTGAGGGAAGGCAGAGCCGGTCATGGCTTGGATGTGGGGGAGGAAAGATAGTTGAGGATCGAACAAGACACCTAAGTTCCTGACTGGCTTGGTGACGTTGAGTGTGCAGTCATAGAGATTGATACTGCCTGTGCCTGATGTGTGAAGACGTTGGCATGAGCCAATCAGGAGTGCCTCAGCCTTGTTGACATTCAACTGTAGAAAGTTAGGTCTCATCCAGGACTTGATGTCTGACAGGTAGTCTGTCAGGACAGTAGTCGTCTTGGAGTTGAGGATAGAGGCAGAAAGATAGAGTTGGGAGTCATCCGCATACATATGTAAGTTGACCCCATGTCTGCAGATGATACCGCCAAGAGGGAGCATTTAGATATTGAAAAGTAGGGGGCCAAGGACAGAGACCTTGGGGATGAACACGTGACTTTGCGGGGCTGGAAGAGAAACCATTGGTGGCAACAAAGTGGAGACGGTGAGAAAGGTAGGAGTCGAACTAGGCGAGGGCAGCTCCAGGAAGATTGAGCTGGGAGGAGAGGTGGTGGTCGGTCGACAGTGTCGAAGGCAGCAGAAAGAGGTCAAGGAGGCAGAGAGAGCCCTGATCACTGATGTTTAAAATGTTGTGAGAAACTTTGATCGGGGTGTCTCCGTGCTTTGGGCTGGATTGTAGGAGTTCGAAGAGGGAATGGTGAGAGAAAGGAGTGAAACTGGGAGGCAATGACTCGTTCCAGGGCCTAAAAGAGGAATGGGACCAGCGAAGGTTTTTCAGGATGGGGGTAATGACAGCTGTCTTTAGATGGGTGGGAACAGTGCCTGTGGATAGGGATAGGTTGATGGTGTCAGTTAGGAGGTGGAGCTGGGAGATGAGAGAGTTGGGGATGGAATCGAGGGAGCAGGTGGTGGTTTTCATTTTTCAGTTGAGAATAGAGGGTGGAGGGAGAGTCAAAGGTGTGTAATGGGGGTGGGAGGGTGTGGATGCTGAGGGAGAGGAAATGGGGGTTAGTGGTGGATGGAGTAGAGATGGCTGAATGGATCCCCTCAATTTTAGGTTCGAGGAAGTCCATCATCTCTTTGCAATTGGAGTTGGAGAATAGGATGGGTGAGCCGTGCGAGGGTGGACAGAGGAATCGGTTTGTGAAGACCTAAGCAGTTCCAGGCATAAAACTACTTGCATATGGTAATATAAAAGAACGTCACAAGTTTCAAAATTGACCGTGCAAGTGGTGATTTGTAGTCTTGTACAGATCAATCTGAGTCATTAGACATGAAATTCATTCTACATACAGTAAAAGCCCTTTTATCCGGCATCCTCGGGACCTGGCCAATGCCGGTTAAAGCGCATGCTGGATATTCGGCCAAAAACACACAAAAAAACATTTCAATGCATTTTTCCGGATAAATTCCGGTTAATCGAATGCGGACCTTTTGTTTTGCGATGCCGGTTATACAGAAGTTATGGTTGATTGGGTGCCGGATAAATAGGCTTTTACTGTAGTGTGCTATACAGTCTATCAATTTTTAGATAATCTTTGCATCAAATTAGCACTGACTTGTGAGAGTACAATTTGTTTCCCTATTACAGTAGAAGCCCATTTATCTGCCACCCATGGGACCTTGCCAATGCCAGTTAAAGCACCTGCCAGATATTCTGGTGGCCCGCGGCTGAAAACCCACTGCAAAAAAATTTAAGTTCTTTTAACACACACCATACACAGCAGACTAGGTAACAGCAGATAGTAGCAGAGTATTGTGTTGGTGCTTGTGTTGGTGCTCTCTTGCGCTTCTCACCTTTGCTGGTTGGGGTTTGCAGTCCAGTGATTCTTTTTTGAATGGGGGATGCCAGGCGGGTGAAAGAAGCGGCAGCGTGATTTTAAAGTAGCGTGACTTTACTAACTGTAAGCCGAAGCCCTAGACTCTACTAGCGGCAAACCAAAATACTGCGCGACAATGTGGGTTATCGGCTAGCGTTATCGGCTTGCCGCTAGTATGACTTTAAAGTCATACGCGCACCTTTTTTTCACCCACTTGGTGTGTTCCATTTTGGGAGGGGTCGTTGGACTGTAAACCTCATCTGCAGCATCTTGGATTCAAGCGCAGCATCTACCAGCGGGAGTGGGGGGGCGCAGGAGAGTAGTTTTGACAGTGAGTGCCATTGCAATATTCTGTTATTGTGTTATCATTTATGCATTTACAAATGCTCCACTGCTATTGTTCTGGATAAGTTCCGGTTTATCGAATTGGGTCTCTTTTTTTGGCGTGCTGGTTATACAGAAGTGCCGGTGCATCGAGTCACAGATAAACGGGCTTCTACTGTACTAGAAGTCTATAGAGTTTGTCCGTCATTAGCTTTACAACGTAGCTATTCATGTGAAAAATTTGGACATCGAGCCGTGACTTGTGCAACAGGGAGAAAGTGCATCCTATCCCCTTCACTCCTTTGCAAAATTCTCCCCATCGTTTGTCAAAACCCTTCAACAGCCATGCTCCTGAACATTCTTCCCAAACTACTCTGTCTAGTTACTTATCTCCTGCCATCACAAACCTAAAATATGTGTTTTTGACCATGTCTTTGATTCAATGTTTTTAAATGTCCTGGCTTGGTATTCATTCCTGAATGTGCCAAGTGATTTATTTTTTATGTGAAAGGAGTTTTAGTTGTAAATTGTTGCAGATAAAAATCTCCTTGAGCTAATACTCATGCTTCAATAATTTGGAGTACAAGTAAATAGCCAAAGATCTATATCTAAAACGTTTTGAGATCATGGCCACCTTCTAATGATAATTCTTGCTCTCCTTTCCAGGAATTCTCTGTCAAATAGCTTGTGGTTTACCTATTTCTTTGTTGACTTCGTTCTGGTCAGGTTTTGCGGAGTACATTTTAAATTCCTTGATTTAAAAAAATGTTATCCATTGATCTCTTGGGGAAAGGGTGGGGCCAGCGACCAGCCAGAATTCCAAATAACCTGCCCTATTTGGGGAAAAGTAAGTATAAATAGGATCATAAAAACATCATCAGACTAACAGGAAGAAATCAAATTTGGCTGCCTGCACAGATGAAAATTTTGTAGTTTTGTTTTTCTACACAGCTGAGGTAGGAAGGGAAAACTGAAATCTATGTTTGTCTAGTGCCCTTGAAACACTTTTTTTTTTTTAGCAATTTTCCATGATCCATTTAAGGTAGACCTTGAGTTATATTATTGTAAATATAGGCTATATAATATATATGTGTATAACCTATTTTAAAGGTTTTATTGTCACAGGCCGCTTTGTTCAATTTTTCTTCAATAAGTGAGAAGATGTGTAAATTAATCTTCAGTGAAACCCTTTATCTTGATTTGGTGCAGGATTATTACTCCCCAGAAAAGTGATCCACCAATCGACTAACAACTGCTTGCTACTTATTGCTAGGTGAACAGGGGCGTTATGGAATAAGAAAATAGGGGCGTTATGGAGTAAGGAAACTTTCGCCTTCTTGGGAGTAGTAGTAAATATTCCTTGCATTTGATATAGCACTTTTCAATTCTTCTAGACGTCTCAAAGTGCTACACAGAATACCTGTAAAGTGAATTGACTGTATATTTGAGGGTGAAACCTGGCAGCCAATTGCGCACAGCAGTGTCCCACAAACAGTCGTGGATTGAATTGACCAATCTATTAATTTTTGTTCAGGGATTATTACCAGGCATGTGGAGTAAGAAAACTTGCCCAAGATTTTGCCCTTCCAGCAATCAAACCCCAGGTACTCTCGCTTGCAAGGCGAGTGCTCTAATCACTAAGCTACAGGACTCCATTAGATAATTGCTAAAGCTGAAACACTCAATACTATGTCCACCTAGCCCAGAGGCACCTTTGTGCTAGCTGAGATCAGATAGCTGAACATTCATTGATAACTTATCGTTCAAATCTAGTGTAACCTAAAGGCCATTTGAGGGCCAGTTACGTACAGTTGTGTCCAATTAAGTTTAAACTATCATCACACTTGTTTTCCTTCAGGGTAAAAATACATTTGCCTGCCTTTTTGTAATGCAGTATGTTTTGAAATGAGGATTTTTTTGTTATTCTATGATACTATCAGAGCACAGTGCAAAAGGAGGAGACCAGAAATAGACTTGAGCCAGTGATTGATAATGTTATCTTCACCTACAAAATGAAATACAACTGCTTTATAGTAAATCCTGTGAAGTACTTTGAGATGCCCTCCAAAGGGAAAAGTGCTGAATCAAAGACAAAGATTTATTGCATTCTTATTTGCCTTTTCCTTGGTGTGTTAGTGATGTTTTTAGGAACAGTGTCAGCGACAACAACTCTTTATGGGGAAATTTTAGAGTGCTGAACAGTCTTCAGGTGTAATCTGAAGATGCTCAAAGAAGAGGGAGGGAGTTTCAAAAGTTTGGGGCATAGTGGCTGAAGGCACAGCAGCCTGATAATAATAATAATAATAATAACCCTTGCATTTGATATAGCGCTTTTCACATCTTATCGATGTTTCAAAATGCGGGTATTTGTGGGTGAAATGCGGCAGCCAATTGCGCACAACAGTGTCCCACAAACAGTTGTGGATTAAAAATGACCAATATCTATTGTGTGTTTTTTTGGAGGGATTATTATTAGGCATGTGGAGTAAGGAAACTTGCCCAATGTTTCACCCTGATCTGTCTGGATTCGAACACAGATCTCAACAACAACAACAACTATAATTTATATAGCGCCCTCCACGCCGGACGGCATCTCAGAGCGCTCACAAGGTCTCACGCTTGTAAGGTGAGTGCTCTAACCACTGAGCTACAGGACTCCACGATGAACTCCCGATAGCTCCCGGTAAACCCCGAATTAAACGCTCACTAAATCACTAGGCTTTTCACACCCACAAAAAATACATGGTGGTGTATTTGATGGTAGAGCGGAGGGGGCAAGGGATGTGCTGAAAGCCTGAGCCTACCGAGCAGAGTGCGTGGGTGGAGAAGTGGGCTGTGAGCTGGTTGAAGAGTCAGAGAGGTGCTAGGGTATGAAGTGGAATGTAAGTGAATCTCGATCCATTCTGCAACAGGGAGCCAATGGAACCTATCAAGGCCTGGAGTCATGGTGATGTGGAGTTTGGTACAGATGAGGACATCGACTACAGTTTCAATTCTCTCATTTTTAATTAAAACATTCAATTTATCCTGTAGAATTTTGTTTTGCTGTTCTGCATCTGTGCTGCATGGCACGTAATCATTATTTCCCTCAATAAGTCTGGAACTGTGAAGCAAAACCGCCCATCAAATCTATTGAAAAAAAGATGAATATTTATTGAGCAGCTGTTTCACGCTTCTAGAAATCATTGCCTTCGGGGGAGAGTGCACTGGAAAGGAACAGCATTTGGCCCTGGAACTTTCAATGTTTTCTTCCAACAGACTGTATTTTGAATTATAGTCAGACAGAAACAGCTTGGCTGGCACCGAAGAGTGTCAGACTAATTGAGGCTCACATTGCTGTGAATGTGGATTTTCTCCATGGAATCCACGGTACAGATGAGGAGTTGACTGTTCGAGAGAAGTGGGTATAGGCAGTGGTGCGTTTTTTGCGTTCACAGCTCAACCCATCAGCTAGTAAAACATGAATCATCAGAAGAAGCAGAATGGGACTATTTATTCTGCTGTCTGCCTCAAGATATTTGACAAAGTCCCACTTTACGAATGGGAATAACAAATGACTCCTGAAGTCATAGTTATAAACTCTGTATGAAACCTTGCACTCCCATCATCCCAATCCTTGCCAGACTTCATTGGTTTCCTATTAAAAATTGATCAATTTTAAGTTCTTGCACTCATGCAGAAATCACTTCATACGCTGGCTCCTCCCTACCTTTCCTTCCTGCTTACATCTCACTCCACTATTTGTCCCTTTCAATCTCTATATGCTTTCCCTTGGTGGCAGCATCCGTAGACATGGGGTAAATTACCACATATATGCAGATGACATCCAATTCTACATCTCTGCCTCTACTCTCAATTCCTGCTGTCCTGACAGACATCAAGTCCTGGATGGTAGACAACTTTCTACAGCTGAATGTCAGCAAAACCAAGGCCCTCCTGATCGGCTCACGCCAGTGTTTCCTAATTGACTCACAGCACCTCAGGCCCCAGAAGCATCAGATCGACAGATGCACACTCCACCTCACCAAGCCAGTCAGGTACCTGGGTGTCTTGTTTGACCCTGAGCTGTCTTTTCTCCCCCATATCCATGCCATGACCAGCATTATCTTCCATCATCTCTGCATCATTGCCCGTCTCCATCACTGCCTCATCCCTCAGGCCGCTGAAACCCTTAAACACGGATTTGTCATCTCAAGGCTCTACTATGACAACTCCCTCCTTGTCGGCCTCTCCAAGAGTTCCCTCCACAAGCTGCAGATCATCCAAAACTCTGCAGCTCATATCCTCTCCCGCTCCAAGCTCAGTGACCCCATCACCCCCACCCTTTCCCAGCTCCTCGGTGGATGGAATTAAAAATCCTTATCCTCACTTTCAAGGCCATCCATGGCCTTGGTTCCTCCTACTTCTCTGACCTGCTGACCCTCTATCAACCCCCTATCAACCTGTCCGCTCCCTCCGATCAGCAGAGTCCGGCTCGATGTCTCCCACTTGATCTGTCCTATCGGTGGTTGGGCCTTCAGCCTCTTTGCTCCTATAGTTTGGAACTTCATCCCCAAATCCCTTCGCCTTGCTCCCTCCTTGCCTCCTTTAAGACTGATCTCAAGATCCTCCTCTTCAACTATGCCTTCAGTCACCCTCCTATCTCCCTGCCCTCCCTCATCCCTCCCCAAAAAACCCCCCACAATAATAAGATTGGTCATTTCAATCCACGACTGTTTGTGGGATACTGCTGTGCGCAATTGGCTGCCGCGATTTGCCCACAAATATATACAATGATTTCACTTTACAGTATATTCTGTGAAGTGCTTTGGGATGTCGATAACATGTGAAAAGCGCTATATCAAATGCAAGGATTATTATTATCATTATTATTATTATTATCCTAATCCTGCTCTCACCCCCCTGTGCTTGGGTCCCACCCCTGATTGTTCAGCGCCTTGAGACGTTCTCCCAACGTGAAATGCGCTCTACAAATTAAATTTTGTTGTTGCTGCTGCCTCCGGCCTGTGTGCCCTCATACCCTCCATTTGGCTTTCAGCCACTCTTGCCCGAAACTCTAGAAGTTCTCGGGGAAGACTTCTACCTTGCTGGTCTTCGGATCTTACTTAAAGATCTTCTTCTTCAACTATGCATGTGGTCACCTTTCTTTCTGACTTGGGGTCAAACGCTGCTACTGATAAGTGCTCTGAGAATCTACCGTGAGTGAAGTACGCTCTAAATGCAAGTTGTTGCCAGTGCCTTGGGACATCCTCTTGATGTTAAAGGCCATACAAGTGTAATTTTGTTGTTGTTTTTGTTGATGTTTTATCTGCAATGTAAATACAGCACATGAAAGTTTGGCTTAAAAACATCTATGGTTGGCAAGAAAGTTTTTTGCAGAATTGTTGCATTTCCATTCTAACATTCTTGGCTTAAATAGTGAAATGTGGTCCTTTTCCTTTCTTCACCTAATGTTCTTAACCTTTCTCCCTTGTCTCCTCAAATATATATTCAGAGTGAAGTAAGGTTGTCAGCAGTGTTTGGTATTACATCCAAGTTGCCATTCTTCATGTGTGGGCCTAGACACAAAGTATTGGCAGACTGTACAAGCATTACACAAGTCATAACTGAATACAATCTGGTGCATACATGCACATTCCTAGCAGAGGTCATTGGATAACGATCAGGAACAGTAAGCCTGGCTCATTTTAATCTTTCTCAACAGATGGACATTGATGCCAATTGTACCGTTCTCTGCACTGCCTTCACCGAGAGCAACTGAGTCCAAGGAGTGATTTTGGGTCCATTCAGTTGTGTCGTTCAGTATCACGAGATTTAATAATACACCCCGCCCCAACCGCGTTTTTTTCTACCGCAAATTTCACTTATCCACGGTTGGCTTTCTGCAAAACCCTTGCCAACCACAGCTATGGGTTTTGCGTATACATGGGTTTTGCGTATACATGGGTTTTGCGTATACACGGGTTTTAACACTAGCGTCTGGCACGAGGACCCAGTTGCGATGTCACAATCAACCAGTCACGATGTCGCTTCTCCGCCTCCACTCCCCTCGATGTCACCCACCACACCACCTTCTCCACATCCGTCCCCCTCGCACTCGTTGGTGATTTATCATCTGGAGGACGAGGCAGAGGAAGATGGTGTGCAGGGCCCTGCTTCCATATAACAGCACGTAACATGCCTCCCCCATCATCATCATCATTAGGATTTAGGTAAATAACATGAAGTTTTTTGTGTTTAGTTCAAGGACAAACAAACTTACTCCCCCTGTCCCTATGTTTCCCATAGGGCCCTGCATTTTCCAACCATGGTTTTATTAACCGCGGAGGTTTTCAGGAACGTATACCCCGTGGTTGGGGAGGGATACCTGTTATATAATCCTTGAATTTGATATAGTACTTTTCACGTCTTCTAGACGTCTCGAAGCACTTGCTTCGAGACGAAACTTGCTCAAGGTTTCGTCCTGCCTGGAATCAAACCTAGGTCTCTCACTTGCAAAACGAGTGCTCTAACCACTGAGCTACAGGACTTCACATAGTAGTGTGGCAACAACTCTGCATTTACACATAATCAGCAGGAAATATATTCTTTTTAACAGCATGCAGCTACAATGAATATTCCTATAAATAACACTGTGTACAACAATTTCATTGATGGGATTACACTTTCACCTCCGATGCAACTGATCTTTTGTTATGATTTTAGTTTGAGATTAGGAATAGTTTAAGTGGAGAAGTAAACACCAAGTAATTTGAATGGTCAAAGAGCTTCTTAAATATATTCTAAATTTCCACTCGTCTACGGCTTTGTTTGGCCTAAACTCCCTATGTAACATGCTCTGCATTTCGAGTCAAACACGCACTTCATGCAGCGGTCAGCACAAAGGTGAATTTTTTTGAATATTAATAACTGAGTTTATTGTTTAGGTGATAGTTAACATGAATATGTTGCCATAAATTATGTAGGTAAGTGTATTTTAACTTGCCTGTGACCATTTCATGCATGAGCAAAGAATCATCCAGATCAATTTTGCTGCATCATAGATTACAGTTGTCTCTCAGTTGTAGAATCAGGAGAATATACTCAAGAGCACACTTAACATCAACAACTTGCGTTTACATAGCACCCTTCGTGCATGGTGACATCTCAGAGCACATGGAGCCTGATGCCAAGCCAGGAATAAAGCAAGGTGCCCGAAAGCACGGTCAATGGGAAAGTCTTCAGGTGTGATCTTAAAAAAAGCAAAAAAAACTCCAAAGTGAAAGAAAATGAAAGGTTTCTGAACATTGATTCGCAATTTATTTTTTTAAAAAGACTTTCTAGACCACTTAATATTTGAGGCATTTTTCTGATATCCGGTGTATTCTGAAGTAATAGTATGGTGAAATGATAAAGCATGAGACTTTATTCTTCAGACTCTGGCACTAGTCAAATGCACCATAATGGTTTCTTCAAACCCTGAACATTCCTGTGTCAATGAAAATGGGAGTTCCTATCGTGGCTTCACTATATAAGTCATGCAAGAAAGTAAAAATGATGGTGAATGCAGTTTTTCTTCAAAAAATTGTTTTCACTTTGTGTAACTGCTCGTTGAATCACATTAAAGGGAGCCACATATTAGCTTAGTCCCATCAAAATTGAGAGGTGAGAGGAAGCTACTAGCATTGGCTATTTGTTTTGCTGTTATGGTCACCTTGTTTGGCAGAAAAGCAAAGTTAAAATAATACAATCCGTAAATTGCAAGGAGCTATGCAAAGCGCCAGAATATGATGAAAGAGAGTTGCATGCAATGTAGAGACCTAAACTGTACAGTCGACAAACATACAGTCACTACATTTTACAGTAAATCTTGTGAAGTGCTTTGAAATGTTTTGTCAACTTATTAAAGCCCTGCATCAAATTCAATTAATAATTGTCCTTGCATTTCATAAAACACCTTATCACGTTGTTAACTTGTCTCAAAGTACTTCACAGGAAATAAAGAGTGGAAGACTATCGATTTCCTTTAATTTTTATAAAATTTCCAGCCCTGTTTTTGTACCACACACGATTGATCTATCAATCGCCCAGTTGCTAAAACTAGCAATCTTCTCATTACTTTTTTATTCCATCATTAACCAAACACCAGAAGTACAATAACAACAACAACAAAATTGCACTTATATAGTGCCTTTCACGTCGGGAGGACGTCCCAAAGCGCTGAACAGTCAGTTCGGAACCCGAGCGGGAGAGGGGGTGTGGGAAAGTCGAAGTAGGGGGACGGGGAAGGAGAGTGGGAGAGGGGGAAGAGTTAGTGGGGCAGCCGAAGGCGCGGTCGAAGAGGAAGGTCTTGACACCGGCCTTGAAGGAGGAAAGGGAGGAAGCAAGGCGGAGGGGCTGCAGGATGGAGTTTCACAGTGTGGGAGCAGAGAGGCTGAAAGCCCGGCCGCCGATGGTTGGGCGGTTAGGGCGGTGGACACAGAGCAGGCCTGAGTCTGCTGAACGGAGGGTGCGGACAAGCTGATAGGGAGACAGTAGGTCAGAGAGATGGGTGGGGGCAAGGCCGTGAATGGCCTTGGAAGTGAGGACAAGGATCTTGAATTCGATCCTCTGGGTGATGGGGAGCCAGTGGAGACGGGCGAGGGTGGGAGTGATGTGGTTGCGAAGCCAGGTATGGGAGAATACATGAGCTGCAGAGTTCTGAATGATCTGCAGTCTGTGAAGGAAGGAGCTGGGGAGGCCGATGAAGAGAGAGTTCCTGTAGTTGAGCCTGGAAGTGATAAAGGCGTGGATGAGGGTTTCAGCAACTTGGGGGGTGAGGTAGTGGCGGAGTCTGGCAATATTGCAGTAGAAAATAAATCTTATTTAGCGATTGGTAGGTGGTGACTCCCATAACGGTAACATAGCCAAGGTAGGGCTTGCACAGGTTCCTGACAGCAGTATCAGGGCAGAGGTCTGGTGGCTATCATTTTCTTCCTCCTATTGGTAAAACCTTCCCACCACATATTGGGGTGAGTTGGAGTTGGGTGTTCATTAATAAAATTGAGGGACTCAGAATTCTCAGAACCCTGTTCCATATGTGTAACATTACTGAGTCAAAACCAATATTGTCTAAGAGAAATCTGGGCATTGCTCCCAGTTTGGTTTAGGTGGGAGAGGTTTGGATTTCTTACAGGATGGAGAATTCCACAAATCTGATCTTAGACCTGCCTGTAAAGAGATCAAATTGGTATCAGGCTTTATGCTGATTCTCTGGAGATTGAGCAATACCAGGAATGGTTATCTGACGCCCACACACTCCTATTACTCATCAAATCAGCAAATAACTAAAGCTACACATCAGTAGGCAAATGTTTGTTCAGGATAGAATAAGTAGATTCAATCTGAAAGCAAATTCTTCAACTGGGCTTTCATAGTGACTTGATCAGGGAAGTACAGCTCTACAGTATTTCAGTTCACATCAGTGTGGACACAATCACAACAACAGCTCATATTTATATATATAATATATAGATGGTACAGTCGCCGAGCACAACACTGAGCAGGGGAAGAGGGAGGTAACTGGAAAAAGGGTCAAAAAGAAAGGTCTTTAAGTGCAAACTGTAAATCAGGAAATGGGTTGAGATAGAGGCATTGAAGGGGAGTCTCCCAGGGTTTCGAATCGTAGTGGCTGAAGTGTGGTCACCGATGATGGAATAGAGGGCACAGGGGACAAGCAGGAGGCTCAAGGCAGTCAAGTGATAGTAGGAGATAAAGGATTGTAGGTTGAGGAGTAAGCAGGTTGGAGTAGTAAGAAGATCCAGAGCATGATGGGATTTGAAGACGAGTGTAAGGATCTTGAAATCGATCTGTTCAGTAATGCGGAGCCAGTGGAGCCTGGCTGGAACTAGTGTGATGGGGTACCGGCAAAGAAGTGGATGATTAACTTGAATCCTTACCTTCCTTTAGATTGTGGGCAACTCTCAAAATGAGTCACATTGAAATAACAATAAAGCTTGCATTTGAAATTGTTATGGTTGTCTATATTTGTTTTGTTTTTAGCTGGGTCAGCTTTATTGAATGTCCTTTTTACCTGCCTTACTTTCAAAGAGTGATGCTGCCACTTTCAGCTACAACATCAATAACAACAAACAGCATTTAATCAGCATCTTTCATGTTAGGAGGATATCTAAAGGCGCTGGACAATCAAGAGTTTGCAGCCGATCAGGGAGTTAGAGTCAGGACTAGTGGAAGGTAAGGTAGGTGGAGGTGGGAGGATGACCTAAGGGGTGGTCAAAGAGGGAGATCTTGAAATAGCAAGGGAGGTGGCAGTGAAGTGACAGAGGGTGGTGACACAAGAGCTGAGGGTCTGACCACTGATGGTGGGGTGGGCAGTTCGGGTATATGGAGTAGGCCAGGGCTCACAAGGGCAGGGAGCGGGCAATGTTTTAGTAGGTTATAGATGTCGGAGGAGCAAGACCGTGGAGGGAGTTAAAAGTGAAACTAATCAGGATGACATCAGGTCACTCCTCTCAAGCCAATGTGCTATGCATTCTTTTCCTGAGGTACTATTGACAGGCTCAGACTGGCCCGCATGGACAAGTCACACAGGATTTAGTTTCAGTCTTACATTTAGAAGCTGAAATTATCAGCAATATCTCATTTGAACCTTTGCCAGTTATGATAGTGGAACACAATGCAACAGAATATAATGGACTAGGTAAAATACAATCACATAACACAAAGTAAATATAAGATTACCTGTAATGTTATTGATGATATCAGCAGGCATCACTTAACCTGTGATAGCATCTTTGTATTGAAAAAGCTTACTTGCTGAAATCCCAAGAGATTTGGGTGAAGAAGTTCCTTTGATCTAATTCTTCTAGAATATTGATATTGTAATCCCATCACAGCATCAATTATTTATTTCATAAATGAGTTCAGCATCCTAGCCTCAGTAACCCTTCATGGTAACCCTTTATCAGTTGCTAATTATGGAATAAAGATCTCTTTGCCCTGATCCAAACTAGGTGGCTGAAGAAAAGGCAATTTAGGGTCACATTCCCTCTGCTACAGTATACAGTAGAACACAGTTACAATACAAGTTCACTAATAGTAAACCTCAACCAATATTAATTTATCCCCCAAAATCCACAATGCGGGAAGTCAGAATAATAAACCTTGTATTTGATATAGCGCTTTATCACATCTTCGAGACAACAACAACAACAACTCAAACTTATAAAGCGCCTTTCATGTCGGGAGGACGTCCCAAGGTGCTGCACAGGAGGCGTGTGACCCGAGCTGGGAGGGGAGTGTTCGAGAAGGGGTGAAACACGTAGGGGAGGTCGAAAAATTTGTGGGGAGCAAAAGGCACGGTCGAAGAGAAAAGTCTTCAAACCGGCCTTGAAAGAGGAAAGGGAATAAACAAGGGGGAGGGATTGGGGGATGGAATTCCACAGGGTGGGAGCGGAGAAACTGAAGGTCCGATGGTGGGGCGATTTGGGCGGGGGGGCTTGGAGCAGGCCAATTTCGGCTGAACGGAGGGTCCGGGTGGGCTTATAGGGGGAGAGTAAATCGGTTAAATAGGGCGGGGCAAGGCCGTGTAAGCCCTTGAAGGTGAGGACGAGGATCTTGAACTCGATCCTCTGGAGAATGGGGAGCCAGTGGAGACGGGCGAGGGTGGGGGTTATGTGGTCGCGGGTGCGGGATAGTACACGGGCTGCAGAGTTTTGGATGACCTGCAGCCTGTGAATGGAGGAGCTGGGGAGGCTGACGAGGAGAGAGTTTTCGTAGTCCAGCCGTGAGGTGATGTATGCGTGCACGAGTGTTTCGGCAGCGTGGGGGGTGAGATAGTTGCGGAGACATCTCAAAGTGCCTCACAGATTATACTGTGAAGTGAATTGACTATATTTTTGGGGGTAAACAGCAGCAGCCAATTACACATAGCAGTGTCCCACAAACAGTCGTGGATTGAGTGACCAAACTATCATTTTTGTTAAGGGATTATCATCCCTGGAAAAGCGATCCATCAATCAACTAATAACCGGATTCCTACTTACTGCTAGGTAAACAGAGATGTGTGGAGTAAGGAAACTTGCTTAACATTTCGCCCTGCAGGGAATCAAACCTTGGCCTTTCACCTGCGAGGCGAGTGCTCTAACCACTGAGCTACAGAATTTCACATGGCCGACGTTTGGGTCATGAAGTCACCCCTGCCACAATATGCAGAAAGTGATTTTAGTCATGACCGAATGATCGGTGTGTCAGCCAACATCAGTGTGTATAACAGTGTTCTGAAGCATTGGATGAGCTGACTGACTTTGTGTGTATGCATAGTAGGTTCTAACATTTGACTAATAGCTTTGGCTGAGAATGTATGGATCCCAATCACTTTATTATGACTGGCGGCTCTACTGTATCCATTTTCTGTGGAAACACTGTAGCAGATCAAATCAGCACTAAATGGGCTAACCATAGGTTTCCTTTTCCAAAAACAGGAAATTGTTTTAAAAAAGGAAATGGTAACTTCCTATTTGATGCACAAGAAAAGTTTCCAATAATGTTTTCTCTATTTAGAAATATTAATCAATGGTGGGAACCAGGGGGAAATTATCCCTTTCTTTTCCTCCGCTCTCAATTTTCCAATTCCTTCCTCGCTGGTTTCCTGGCTCCGCTGCCCATAAACTCCAGCTGATCCAAACCTCTTCCACCTGTATTCTCACCTGTATCAGGCTCTGTACCTCCATTACCCAATTTAATGTTAAGATTCTTTGTAAATCGGGATTGAGTTGGTTGTCTCTGTTTGCTGTCCCTCATCCCCTCGGCCCCACCATCGGTGGCGTGTTTTAACCCACTATGCTTCGAAACTCTCCCCCCCAAATCTTCCACTTGCCCCTCCTTTTCCTCTTTTAGATCACAACTAAAGAATTTCCTCTTTGTGATTATGGTTACCTCCTCCCTTCTTCTGACTAGGCGTCAGACTCCTACTGTTAAGCATTCTGAGACACTTACCTACATAAAGGGTATTATATAAATGCAAGTTGTTATATATTCCTCATCCCCTCCGCCTCACCATCAGTAACCATGCTTTCAGCACTATGCCCTGAGACTCTAGAATTCTCTGCCTCAATCCCTCCTCGCCTCCTCTTTGCCTGTCTTCATATTACATTTGAAGCTCTTCCACTTTGAGCGGGCCTACATCTACCTTCCCTCCTCAATTCAACGTCAAACTCCACCATTGTTAAGTGCTTCAAGAGGCTACCCATGGGAACAACAACAATAAAATAACATTTATATAGTGCCTTTCATGTCGGGAGGATGTCCCAATCAAATGATCAAGCTGTTTTTAAACTGAGTTCAGTATCCCTGCCTCAACCACCCTCCCCATTGTCATGTTCCAATCATTAAATAATGCAACAACAACTTACATTTATATAATGATTCCTGGTGTCTGTCATCAAGTTACGTTTTGCAGCTCTAAACCTATTGGAGACATCTAGAAAAGTGAAAAGCGCTATATCAAATGCAAGGATTATTATTATTATGTCCTCTTGTTCTACTGACTTGGTGATTTCAAAAGTATTGATATGAGTTTACTTTTTCAATCACACTTGAAATTGTATGCACCTCTATAAGGTCATTCCAAGAAATCTTCTTTCAAGAATGCAGAGCCCAACTTTTCCAATGCTTGCTCATAGCCCTCCATCCTTTCCAATCTCTACTTCCATCTTGGGTTCGAAATACTGTCTGTCTGTCTACAATGTTAAAATAAAAATAGCAATATGAATTCTGAATACTTGTTGTGGCCATGCACCAGTGCAACCAATTGCGCACAGCAGTGTCGCACAAACAGTCGTGGATTGAGTGACCAAATTATTATTGTTTTTTTGAGGGATTATTATTAAGCGTGTGGAGTAAGGAAACTTGCCCAAAGTTTCGCCCGTAGACACAATCGAGATGAAGGTTTTCAGGTACAATATGAAGATGGACAACAAAGGGGCAAGGCATAGGAATCGAGAACAGTGCAGACACCCAGGTGCACAAAGTAAGAGGAACTTAGCAACTGTTACCTGGGAAAAAGGTCTGCTATGGTTAAACTTTGCTGTCCTCTACTGAAGGCTTTGTGGACCTGGGACTGTTCATTGCAGAAGGTGGCAACCCTATTTTGAGAATGAGTAGGCAGTATAACTACTTTGTGTAAGAAGTTTCTGACTTAGCTTGGAGTCTTTCTATCAATTTTAGTATGGGCCTCTGATATATGGACAGTTAACCAGAATCTTCATTACCTTGAAAACTTCACTTAGCTTGTTCTAAATTCATTTGCAAAGAGGCAAACTAGCAAGTGCTTTGAATCTGTAAGCATGTGTAATGACCCATTTTAAATGCTGACTTTTTCTAGTACATTAGTTGGATTAAAAAAACTCAGCTTGGCAAAGGCAAAGAATTCCTTCATTATCATTATAACCCTGTCCAACTCTTTAAATAATTTGTTTCAGCTCCAAAATTCATCTGTACTGAGGATTTAAACAGATTACATTTAGAAATCATTAAGGTCCCAAATGTGTTGCAACCAAACTCCATGATGGAATTCACTTTGATTATATTGCATACAATTCTCATAGGAGCTACACAACAGAAGCAACTAGCTTCAGTTCTAGAGGGAGTTATTGGGCCCATTGCATGATTTATCTTGCAGCTTTCTTTATACAGCAACAACAGCAAATTACATTTCTATGGTGCTTTTCATATTGGAAGGATGCCCCAAATGCTGGACAGTTAAGCAGTGGGAATCAAGAGGATTGAAGGGAAGGATAATGGGGGTGAGAGTGTAGCTGAAGGCACTGTCAAAGCACCACAACAACAAAATTACATTTCTGTAGACATTTCATACCAGGAGAATGTCCCAATGGGCTGGACAAACAGTATTTCAGAACTGAGCTGGGAGTAGGAACTAGATAGGGTGGAGGGCAGTGGTGGGTTAGAAGGTTAATCGAAAGCATGGTTAAAGAGGAGGACCTTGAGGTGGGTCTTGAAGAAGGCAAGGAATGGGGTGAGATAGAAGGATTGTGGGATGGAGTTCCAGAGGGTGGGGGCAGAATGGTTGCAGGTCTGCCCACCAATGGTGGGGCGGGCCATGTGGGGGACTTAAAGCAGGCCGGACAGAGCCTGCTGAGTGGAGGGAATGGTTAGGAGGTTGCAGAAGTAGTGGGGAGTGAGACCATGGAGGCTTTGAAGGTGAGGACCAGGATCTTGAACTGTATCCTCTGTGTGATGGGAAGCCACTGGAGTTGGGCGAGGGTGGGGGTGATTTGGTTACGGAGCCCAGTGTAGGAGAGGACATGGGCTGCAGAGTTTTAGATGATCTACAGCCCGTAGAGGGAGGAGTTGGGGAGGCCGACGAGCAAGGAGTTTGCATAGTCAAGCCTGGATGTTAGGAATTAGCATTTCAGCTGCCTGCGGTGGGAGACTTTGGTGGAGCTGGGCAACATTGTGAAGGTGGGGGAAGGCAGAGCAGGTAGAAGGACTAACAGAGCTATACCTAACACAGTAAGTTTTAGATGTTAGAGGGTGACCATTCCAAAACATTGTGGATGTGCTGGATAATAATGTGTCTGATCCTCATAGAGCCTATCACCAAGAGCCACCAAACCAAACTACTAGTTTTCTGTATTTGCATGGTTCCATTGTCTGCCGGCACACCAAATTGCAGGGAATAAATCATTGAATTTATTGTTGTTCTTGAATGCAAGTTGAGTGAACATATAATTCCATCTCATCTTAAGACAAGGTCAGTAAAGCCATGAATCTATGGTTAGTACACAAATTCTTTAGAATTACACAGAATGTGCCTTTGTCTGTGAATTGACTTAAGGGCCAAAGACTTAACTTGTAGGTCTCTAATACATCCACATCTGGAGTACTTTGATTATATTTGGTAATAACAACTACTCGTGTTCCTATACAGTACTTCTATAAGTACCCATCATTTAAGATTTTTTTTGAAGCAACTGTCAAAACATCAAGTTAATACAAAGTACTGTATCTTGTTTTCACAATATTTTGAATAAATACATGATTTCCCTTCTGGACAATAGATAAAATGGATGTTTCACAAAATCAGATTAACACCGTTCAAATGCCAGTTTGGCTCAGTTGATAGGACTACCCCTTCTAGGTCAGACTGTTGTGGATTCAAGTCTGGACATTGGGAGTCTATAGTCTAGGTTAACACTCCGGTGTGCACTAAGTAAATCCTTCAGATGAGGCATCTCATCAAAAAGACAAGGGAGTTTCTCCCAGTGTCCTAGCCAGCAATCTATAGATAAATTGGTAAATTGTATGTGAGATATGGCTGCTGTGTTTACCTGCAAATATACAATCACTACAGAATAATTGCATGTTATGCTCTTCGAGAAGTTTTGATGTTAGCAATACCAAATGCAATTATTATTCATGTCATGCAGAACTCAGCTTAGTTTGGACTCTTAATTGGGTGGTTCCATCTGACAGCTTTCAGCAGTTGAAGAAACCTTGGTTTTACCACCTATTAGCATACAGACTGAATGCACAGTACATTTTAAATTGTTGAAACTTGTGGGCAAGAAATCGCTTGTTTGCTATTTTAGGCAGTTAAATATTACATTCCCTCCAGTCACAAAAACCTACACGTGAAATTGCTTAGTACAAAACTAAAGCTCAAAAGAAATTTTATTTTAAAACGCAGCGAAGTTCATCTGCTTCCTAGCAACCTAACCTAACACAGCTGGAGCCCTTTCTGTTGAGACTCATTGAAGTGATGAAGAGCAATACATATAAAAACACCCTTTGAAATGTAAATGCCTACAACACGTTCGTAATTGACACTATCTCCTGCACTGCCTTTTCACGTCACAGAACACATAGATGATAGCTATGTAACCCCAGGCCTTGTTTTCAAGTCATATGTCATCCTTCTGGATGTGTGCCAGCTATTGGAATGACTCACTCTGCAGATGTCCTTGGGGTTATGCATGCTGAATGCTACAGATTACTTGAAAGCTTGAAAGCTCTTCCAACAGAAACATTAAAGTTTTAATTCCCCAAACAGTCTCATGTGGCGCACTGAAGGTGATGTGGGGTATTGCTTAGCCTTAGGGGGCTGTAGCTGATGAGAGAATCATATATTACAGGCTTGCTTGTAGTCAGATTAATGTTCAATTCTGTCTCTTACTTTGAAGCGCAGCAAACCATCCCCACACTGCATATCTTGCCTGATGTCTCCCAGACAAATTGGTACTTTTAACTGTAGAACATTTACTTACACAGAAATAATAAATCCATATAAAAGCAACATGCTTTATCATTGCTGTAAAGATCCAGAGTGAATGCACAAAAAAATGAAGTCTGGATAATTAAACAATGAGCCACATCATGAACTGTTCACAAAATGTCCTTAGAGTTATGTAATCTTGTTTACCTCAAAATCTACCTCATTAAATGCACTATGTCTATGGCTACCTCTATGGCCCTTTCCTCCTCTCCATTGCTTGGCATTCGTTTGCATCCTTGTAAAGTACTCTGTGACATTACCCTTCCTGCAGGGTACTGTAATAATGCAAGCGGTTGTTGTAAGTGTTCAGAAAGCTGTAGCCCATGGAAATGCAAAGTGCCAAACTGAAAATGTTAGGGCTCAGCTTTACGAATCTATCTTTCAAAAGTTGTTTAAGCTTGTTAACTACTTGTTGAAGGGCCCTGAAATAAAAACAGGAAATTGAGATAACTTTTCCAATCGATGACCTTTCATCAGAATTTTCTCCTGCACCTCACTGTGTTATAATAATAATCCTTACATTTGATATACCGCTTTTCATATCTTCTAGAGATCTTAAAGCCCTTCACAGAATATACTGTAAAGTGAATTGACTGTAAAAAATGTTGTGGGTGAAATGCAGCTGCCAATTGCACACAGCTGTTTCCCACAAACAGTCGTGGATTGAAGAGACCAATTTATTATTTTTTTCTTGACGGATTATTATCAAGGCTTGTGGAATAAGGAAACTTGCCCAAGGCTTCGCCTTGCCGGGAATCGAACCTAGGTTTCTCTCTTGTGAGGCGAGTGCTGTAACCACTGAGCTACAGGACACCCTATGATCTAATGATAGGTTATCGACATGAAAAGTTAACTCACTTTCTTCCCTCCATACATGCTGCTGGACCTGCTGAATGTTCCCAGCAACTTCTGTGTTTACAGTATATCAGATTTCAAGCATCTGTAGTATTTTTCCTTTTGCTAAAGGGCCCTATTAAATAAAAAGAATCATAAGTACCCTACTGGTTTATATTAGTTTACAGAAAGCTTTTATTTTTAAACCACTAGAAAAAAAGCTTTAAAAGGTACATTTACAATTTGATCTTGAGGAGCTTTCCATTTGAACCCGGTCTTCCCGGTAACCTGTTCCAATCATCCTCTGGGTAAAGAAATGTTTCTTGGTATCAGTCGTTGTTTAGAGGGAGGATATATTGCTCCACTTCCACTTCCAACACAAGGAACAGAATAAATTGGTCATCTACACAAAACGGGACTGCAAACTATGAATGGACTGTTGCAAAACACAGAGTCTTTCAAATGATCTTGGGTAACACAATGAGGCACATGAGAAGCAACGTGATAATGAGCTGCTCTCTATGACTGATTACTCAACCTTCTATGTATGATAACCCTACCTTCTGTGTACCTTCAAAGTACTGGGTACAGAAAATGCTCTACTCTGACACAAATACACCAATACATTGTTGACATCATTAACAAATGTGCCAGGCAGAGTTTTTTCAGATGTTGAGAGCAAGCGCCTGTCTCCATAACAACAACCTGTATTTATTTATCGCCCTTTATGTGGGGTAGCATCTTGATCTGCTGAGAAATGATGAATTCCATAAGATTCCTAATGCATATGATGGAGAAAAGGAAACTACATTGGTTGCCATTGAAAGTATTTTCTGGCAAGCCAGAAAACTGCTTGCCCAGCGAGGACCACCTTAACTTTAATAGTAGCTGCACGGAAAAAAACCCAGCTAACAGTGAAAGAATCACTATCTCAGTCTGTCCTCTGAATGCTGCTGATGAGCCAGGCTGGCTGTGCCCTAGATTACTGCGATTTCAACAGGCACAGGAACAGAACAACCAAGCTCACGACAGAGACTTGGGTCAATTATGACATTTCATCGGAGTTGGATGGTGCCTGTCGAGACTCATTCATGCAGTGATGATACAGTTAGCTCAAGACTCCTAATAGAGCAGGGAAAGTTAGAGTTCCCAGTCCTACCTAGTGAAAATTAAAGGTAAGCCTGTATGCGTGAATTTTGGGAGAGGACTCATTGTGATGTGCCACAGTGAATTCCCAACTGCTCCTCATCATCTAGAGTGACTCACATACAAACTGATGAACTTGGGAAACTTCCAACTTGTAGAATCCACCGTGGGAGAGGGAAAGTAGAAAGTAAGAAAAAAAATTAAACTCTTATAACACTTATACAACTGGTTAAGTACTGTTTCAAACACATTTGGAAGTGACAATTTGCATTTATATAGTGCCCTTCACGGAGTACTTAAAGCAGAAAGCTCAAAGTGAACTGTGGAAAATCGACTTGCAAATCAAGACTCAATTTAAGCCTGTTAACCAAATTTCTTAAGCCTTAGGACATGAAAAAGTTTGGACATTATACTGGCTCAGAAGTGATTCTTCCCCTTGTCTGCAGATGCTGGTTAGCTTCACACATGAAGAGTGGTCAGACTGCTTATGCTTTATAGATATATCCCAGTATTAGTTAGCACATCCAGAGATGAAGAGAGAAATAACAGAGGAATAAAAGAAAAACACAGTGGATGGGCAGTCAATTGGTTTTGTGAACAGCATTCTTACATTAAAACTTTGAATGGTCTATTTGTTCTATGCTACAGTATTTTGCTAATAGTGCATAAATAGCCTGTATCCTCCTGATGTGAAAGGCTCTCTACAAGTGTAATTTTGTTGTAGTTGTTGTATTCAAAATATTCAAGAGGTTTTAGTAAGACTTGCACACGTAGAAATTATAATTGTTTACATCTCTGCTTTTTTGGTAATCATAACTCAGTTTCTTTGAGAATAATGACTTTCTCTATCTAATTCTTAATTTTGAAGAGAATGTTCCCATGATTGGCTCTCTCTTCTCCACTTTAATTCCTTGCTACACTCTGAAGCTACAATATCCCTTTTTGTCTATAAAATCTAAGGTTATTCAATGAGAGATCATTCTTTTCCTGCCACACATTAAGGGGAAATGTAATACCTAGAGACTAATGACACTTAATGCGCATGGATTAGTTCCTTTTGCATATTGGGGAAAGGCGCACAATTTATTGAATGATCTATTTATTACATATCATTCTGATAATAGTGAATAAATCATTGTTGGATCCGTAAATCTGTCGCTAATTTGACTGATGTCTGGCTACTGTATTAAAGGCTGATTTCAACATATTTTGTGCTTCAATACAATGTGAAAGATTACTATCTATCACATTATAAATCCCCACCTACCCCCACCCCCATTCCCCCCTACCCCCTTTGGTCACTCATCCACGACTGTTTGTGGGATACTGCTATGAGCTGTCGCGTTTGACCCACAAATGTACAGTCAATTCACTTTACAGTATATTTCTGTGAACCGCTTTGAGACATCTAGAAGACATAAAAAGCACCTTATCAAATGCAAGGAGTATTACTATTATTACACTAATTCACTAACAGCTCCACAAGTATCTCAGCCAAGCCATTATTCATCATGCAAGAGTCTGAAATGTCAGCAGGCTCACAACCAAGGCTGATCCTGTCTCCACCTAAAGCCCACACACACTTTCCAGCAGGGGATAGTGAGCAGCACTCAGCATTGGAAACCCCGACAGATTTTTCTTTCCTTAGTCCACAGACTCTGAAGCCAATTGCAACACCCCCACCCTGGGTCATCTGAAACGAGATCAGCTAATCAACCTCAGACCAACCCTTCAGCTTCTTGGTCGATGCAGTTCTGTTTTGCATTACAAAATGTCTTCAGCAATTGAAACAACTGGAGGAACCTTCCAAGTTGATTTTAAGACAAATTATGTCAAAGGTTTTGTGACACTTACATTAAGAAAAATAAATTCCCACTTCTTGTTTCGGTAAAGTTCTATCACTGCCCGAAACAGAAGTGGTTTCAATGTTACACAAAGCTCTGCCTATCTTTTCCACTTTCAAAGCATTGATTCTGAATATGTTCATCGACTGGTATCAAGCTCATTGGTCTTATCTGATAGTTTGTAATGACGAGGGAATCTATTCCACAATAACCAGAAAAGCAACATTTGAAATTGGCTTAGCAAAGGGCTACCTCATCATCCAAGTTTCCACTTCAATCCTTTCTGCAACAAATAGAAACAATTGGCTGGGTATGGTATACCAATGATGTTTTTCAGTGCAAGTTAACTATGAATAAGTTTTAAGGAGCCTGTGTATTGACTCTGAGACAACGTCCAGCATGGTAGGCGTTATATAAATCAAAATTGTTGTTGTTGTTGTTGACTTGATATATCTTAGACTGCTAAAAATCTTAAATCCAAGTGCATTTAATAATAATCGATACATTTGATGTAGTACCTTATCACTAAAAGCGCTTTCACAGAATATATTGTAAAGTCAATTGACTGTATGTTTTGTGGGTAAAATGCAGCAGTTAGCTGCATACAGCAATGTCCCACAAAACAGTTGTGGATTGAACGATTTAATTTTTGTTCAGTAAATAAACAGGAGCTGGGATCTTAACAAGAAACTGTAGAGGAGATACTTCAAACATATATATTATCAATGTCACTCCCTATGAACGTGAAGTTTTGGGTGACTCTTACGTCCAGGTTAATTCGTAGCCAGTTCTATATGGACTGTCAGAAATAAATGTGGATCGTTTTAATCAAAGTGTGTTTTTTCTGTGGTCTTTTTTTAAAAAAAGAAGTATCCCTTTGTAGCATGTTTCAAAATAAACTATGCCCTCGCTTTAAGCTTTCAAAATAAACTGTGCCCCTCACCTAGTCACCCACCCACCCAAACACCCACCCACCCACAGTACATATGAAAATAAACTGCTCCCCTCCCTCAGGATTTATATGTTTATGTTTCCATTTTACAAGTTGTTGTTCTGCTCACTTTCGGACATTTTTTAATTTTAATTTCTGTGGTTCCTGATATGATAATCTGGGAACAAAATCAGTTTCTGGCATTTTAGCATGTTTTTAGGCCAAGCAAATGTTTGGTGAATATTAGTACATTAATGATCCAATCATAGGTAGGAGCATGAAGTCAACACCCCCTCCCCCCATCACTAACAGTACAGTAGGTACTGTTATTTTCATTGCGCTCTAGAGGTAGCTAAGTAAGCCTCAGTGAAGGCTGAGAGATTGAATTCAGACCCAGTGCACCCACTGGTGTCTTCACTCTAGGTTAAACGTTTCGCAAGTTTTCTGGTTACATTAGGAACTTAATAAATAATCGTTTCAAAATGTTAGAATTGGAACATTTCACCCTGTCATTTCTGGTGCAAAAGGAATTGGAAGCACTAAGCACCATCTCCTTATGGGAATAGTTAAGTCTGTTGAAATTTGTGACATTCCCAAAGTTGCTAATTCTGAATTCTGAAATTAAGTCAAGGAACAAAGGTCTGGAAGCAAAATTAATGTTTCTCTACAGTTGGAATTATTGGGTGTTTTTGTATGTGTGAAAATATATCAGGGTCATTTGTGGTATTTCATAAAAATTTCCTTGTAATTGCTATCAAATGGAACATGTTATAAAAGACTGCCTGTTTCTGCACGTTGACCCATCACCAGACTTATGTATACCTATCAATCAGAACTGCTTACTAACTGCCTCCCACTCCTGCCCTGTTGACTTTACAGCCATGAAGCTGAGCTGTCACTGAGACAAATCTTTGTTAACAAACATAGAGGAAACCAACTTAACTAGACTTAGTCAGTTTCCTGATGTGTGAATAGAGGTTTCTAGTGAGTGGTCATATGATAAATATACATTTATCTTCTATATTTCTCAAATTCAACGCCGCAAAATACAGGGTTACAAAAATAAATATTTTTTTCTTATCCAACCCTACCCACTATTCCTCCACTTTCATCAAGCTGCTTCTTAACTAAATCCAGCACTGGCATATTGCACGCTCCCCAATAACTTCCTCAAGCTGATCATTCCAGGTTAAGGCTACTCGATCAGGTGAAAGGTGAAAAGCTCAATTCAATGCTATTCTCACCTGATCTTCACACACAAGTCCTGTACTTGTTTCTGTAGCATGTCAAATGTGCTTCACAGTAGTGACTTCTTTTGTAGGCAAATACAGCAGATTTCTGACGAAAAGTAATTGACCTGAAATGTTAACCCATTTTCCTCTCTCCATGAATGCTACCTGATCTGCTCCATGTTCTCAGAGACTTCTGTGTTTATATCAGATTTACAGCAACCTTTTGATTAATAATAATATTAATAATAATCCTTACATTTGATATAGCACTTTTCACGTCTTCTAGACGTCTCAAAGTGCTTCACAGAAGATACTGTAAAGTGAATTGGCTGTATATATGTGGGCGAAATGCGGCAGCCAATTGCACACATCAGTGTCCCACAAACAGTCATGGATTGAAATGACCAATTTTTTTTTGGTAGTTAGTGATTCTAAAATCTCAAATAACAAAAAAAAGCTGAGACACTAACTAGTTCACGATTTCATCCTGTGGACAATCTCTGCTGCACCCACTGTATCTCATCCCCTGTCACGGATCCACCTTCTTCAATGATATTCTGTAATCATAACCTTTTATACTGATTCTAGCAAATCCTATTATTGTGCAAGCCACTCATGACTCCCTTCATTTCATTAGGTCAGCATGAGTCATGTTTGCCACGGTTGGGGGTTTATGACTCATTTTCAAGGATTGTTCTTCCTTTCAGTTTTGTTATTTGTTGTGCAAATCACTCTGCCACATCTGCTAAATATCAGCTATGATAACAGAGCCTTTGATTAGAGAAACAGGACCAGCTACTTTAATGTCAAGCAACAAGGCATGGGTTAGGTGGTCTCATCTTTTAGAGGAAATCGATTTTTCTATTTTATACTGAGGTGTTATATCTCTTCTTTGGATGGATGTTAAAGACGCCATGGGCTTATTCAAGAAGGCAAGAGAGGGTGAGTCAAAAAGCCTTCAGAACTGATTGTCCAACTCCCATGGCAATTTGTGGCACATTCACCAGAATGTTACAACAACAAACACAATTACACTTGTATACCAGGGCTAAAAAGATTAAATTATGAGGAGAGGTTTCATAAACTTAGTCTCCATTCTTGAGTTTAGAAGGTTGAGGTTTTTAAAATAACAAATGATTCAATAGGGCAGCTACAGAGAAACCATTCCCTCTGGTAGAGGGAATTCAGGACAAGGTGGCATAATCTTAAAATTAGAGCTAGGCCATTTTGGAGTGAAATTGGGAGGCAGTATTTCACCCAAAGGGTAGTGGAAATCTGGAACTCTCCTCCAAAGGGTTGTGGATACTGGATCCATTCACATTTTCAAGACTGAGGTGGATAGATATTTGTTAGGTTAGGATATCAAGGGATATGGGTGAGTAATTCAAGTTGAAGTACACATGAGCCATGATCTTATAGAATGACAGAACAGGCTTGAGGGGCCGAATGGTCAACTGCTGTTTCTTTGTTCCTATGACATTGCTGGACACAAAATAAATACTGAATTCCCTACAAAATACAGTACCTGTACTTTTGCACCTGAATGGAATTTAGGCCAGAATAAGTTGTTCCATATACAGTTTTGTTCACTAACCAGGATAAAGAACTTGACAGCTACCAGGCTGATGTAAAGTGTTCATTAGAAAAAAAATCTGGTAACAGTTCCACTGTAATGTTGGTCTGATCTACAATGTAAGCTTCGAACAATTACTTAATGGCAATGAAACAACAATAGCTTACACTTTCAGAATGACTCTGTTCTAATGCAGTGCTATTAGACTCCACCTTGTAACAGATTTGGGGGAAAGCTGGCCACTGTTCCAAGTTTCTGGACTGTCAGGACACTGCTCATATCATTTCCTATTACTGGCATGACTGCCTGATAACCTGTGCTGCAGGCAGGAAACCAAGAGCTTAGTGAGAGATGTCGGTTGGGATAGAGAGTTCTGGATTTTCACTACCCTTTAGGTAAAAAACTGCCTCCTATTGAAGCTGTTCCCATGAAACACTTGTGTGAGTATTGTGGTTGACCTATAGTGACCTATATTACCAGATTTTTTTTTCTAATGAACACTTTAGCTTCCCATGGACTACACTACACTTTCAGTACTGACTGACTCATAGAACATTGGGGTTGTGAGCGGACTCTCACTTTAGTGAGGTGTGTTATGTATACTGTATCACTTTTTGTAAATAAATAATCCTTGCATTTCATATGGTGCCTATAACGCTTGTAAACTCTCAAAAAGTTCCCGAGCACTGCATTGGAGTAAGATCTTAGTTGTCTCTTCAGGGAGAAAGTGCATATTCCATTCCAATACATAGGAATTGTTATGTGTAGGTGGCATACATGGAATTCTCAGCTTGGTTTGGATATTTTTGAGCATGGTGATGGATTTGCATATGTGTCAGACACCCACCTGGCTGATAACCCCAAAAACGCATGTCATCTGAAGCACAGCAATTCATCCAACAATCTGTCACTTGCTTGACACACTACTTCTCGTATACAACTTATTTGGGATTAAAATGCATCGAAGCTCTGCAATAAACTAAAGTGTAAAATAGGTTTGGAACTCAATGGGGGGTTTAATGAGGATCCACTGATTGAATTTTCAGTCCCTATTGTGTTGATAGCCATATTGCAAGACACTTCCAGCAATTCAGAATAAATTCAATGTAATTGAGTTCATTTTGGAAGACAAATTAAATAAAATCAATAAATTCGCCACTAGGTAGGTGTTGAATCGTGGTCCTATGGATGGATGCAAACTATTATTCTGTTAGACACTAACCAATAGAGTCTAAATAAAGATTAATAACAATAATAATAAATTTAAGATCATTCTTTTTAATGTAGAATGTGACTTAATTAAGGAGCACTTGTAGAAACAAATCTCGCTCTTTTAAATGTATTGCACAATTTACCTCTAAGAAATTTACGTTTTTGCCTCTGGCAAATTTATTACAAGGGTTCTAAATGTTAGGACTTCTCTTGGAAATGTTCACAACTATAGTAAATGCAGTTCTACTCTAAATATAATACACTCAGAGGGATTCTAACCTTTTCTCATTGGCTAATTGATGGTAAGACCCAATTGTGGGAAGAATGTTTAAAACCTACCTTAGCATAATAGACATGATTTTCCTAACAGGAATATTAACACTACAGCTCACAACAGAAGTTCAGATGAAGAAGAGTGTTCCTTCCATTTGAACTTATCCTGACAGAATACGCACTCTAGCACCTTCCGATTGCAGAATCAACACCAAAAATGTTTTACATTTCTATAGGGCCTTTCATATCGGGAGGACATCTCAAAGAGCTTCAAAAAACTGCCTAGGAACCCAAGCTCGGGTGAGGTAGAGCATGTTGATAGACTTCTGAATATGTCAGATGCATGGCTGGGCATAACATATGATCTTAAAATTGATGAACACACAGACTGTGGAAAATGCTTAACTTCAGCTGTAATTTGAAAGCGGTTCATATTATGAACCATAAATCCTGATTTAATGAGCCTCCTCACTCTTGTTTTCAAATCGCTCCACTCCTCCTCTGCACCCTCCTGATTCTCTGACCTCCTCTCTCCTCAAAACAGCACCCGTTGCCTTTGCTCCTCCGGTTCTGGCCTCCTCCTTGTCCCCCGAATCCTCCGCTCCACCATCGGCGGCAGTACCTTCAGCCACTGCACCCCAAAGCTCTGGAATTCCCTTCCTCACTCCCTTCACCTTGCCCCCTCTCTTCCTAGTTTCAGGTCTTGGCTAAAGACCTTTCTGTTTGACCACATCTTCGGTCACCTTTTTTCCCCTGCCCCTGGCTCTGCTTCTGGATCCGTTATTGTGAAGCGTTCTGAGACGTTGCCCGGCTTGGAGGGCGCTATATAAATCAAAGTTGTTGTTGCTGTTGTTGTATAACATTTTCTTTCTCTTGGTTCAATTCTCATTTGAGATGTATTTCTCTGTCAGATCTTTCTGTAGCTCTGTATTGATTCCACAAAACCACAGATTTACTGCTCAATAGTAATTAAATCTGTGGAGTATTTCTGAAGGTAACAACTAATTAGTTTGTTCTAAATCAGAAATTGGAGCTTTACATAATAGATGGAACATGATCACTAAAGGAATTTATAGAAATCTTCACAAGTACTGCTGAGTCATTATGTCACAAGTGTTGGAGGTATTGCATATTGCGTATTGTAGGTAATTGTTACTTTACAAGCAAGGATATTTGTCATTTCATATGTGATATTGTTTGCAACTCTGTATCATGCTAGCAATAAATTATCTAATTCTCATGAGCGTTTTATCATGTTAAAGACCCAAATCAGAGGAACATGCCGAATGATGTTTCTTCTCCACCACTAACCGTCTCCTCCTTCATTATCTCTCCTTCATGACCCACCCCACACCCATCTCCCTCTATAACAACAAGAACTTTGATTTATAGAGCGCCTTCCATGCCGGACGGCGTCTCAGAGCACTTCACAATAACGGATCCCGGTGGGGGATATACACCTTCAACTTTATCTCTCCATCCTCCCTCACCACTATCAGCTCCAAAATGAAACCCACCAGTTCCCCCTCCACCCCATCCCCACCTCTTTCCTCATCTCCCAGCTCCACCTACTATCTCCTCTCCTAACCAACATCAACTTCTCCTTATCCACTGGCACTGTTCCCACTCCCCTAAAAACATCTGTCATCACACCATCTTTAAAAAACCTTTTCTGGATCCATCCCTACTCTCCAGTTACCACCACATCTCCAACCTCCCATTCCTGCAAAACGTAATTGTGTCCCAGCTTCGTTCCCTGGTTAACATCTCCAAGGACATTATAAACATCTGGGATCAAGGCTTTCTCTGCCTCCTTGTCTTCCTCGACCTCTCTGCGGCCTTTGACACTGTTGACCACTCCATCTTCATACACTGCCTCTCTCAGCTCAATCTTCATGGACTTATCCTTGCCTGTTTGACTCTTACCTCTCCCACCCTCTTCACTTTGTTGACACTAATGGCTTCTCCTTCAGCCCCTGCTACCCTTAACTGTATCTTTCTGCCTCTACCTTCAACTCCAAGACCATTGCTGTCCTGACAGACTGCCTGTCAGACATTAAGTCCTGGATGAGAGTTAATTTTCCACAGTTGAATATCAACAAGACCGAGGCACTCCTGATTGGCTCATGCCAGCGCATTCACACATCAGACACTGGCAGTATGAGCCTCCATTCTAACCCCCTACCAACCTGCCTGCCCCTTCCGCTCAGCAGGTTCCGGCCTGCTCCACTTTCCCTGACCCACCCACCCCACCATCAGTGGGTGAGCCCTCAGCCATTCTGCCCAAATCTTTGGAATTCCATCCTACAATCCCTCTACCTCTCCCACTCCCTAGCCTCCTTCATGTCCCGCCTCTTCGAACGTGTCTTGAGGCCTCCTCTTTCCCTCCCTTCCCTTTACTCTCCCCATATCCCGACCCCAGCTTGTGTCTGAAAAAAGGACTGTCCAGCGCCTTGGGACATCCTCCTGACATGAAAGGCAGTATACAAATGTAATTTTGTTGTTCTTGTTGATCTTTCTTCGTTAGTACAGTAAAACAAGATGAACAATGATCCCAATTGATTGACCAGTCATCTCATAACTGTGTTGAGTACTTTGCTGTGCAAAATTATGCTAATCCCTGTCGTGGATGATAATTTTTAAATTCTGAGCATATACGTGATGCATGCTCAGATCACTGAAATAGGGAAGCGATTAAAGTGCAGTATATGCCTGCTACCTTTATTTCAATATATGTTGTTGTTGTTGTTGTTGTTGTTTTTGTGCACAGATAACAATCACCAGAATGCAGCTCTTCCAGATATTTTAAGACTTGGGCCATGGTGCAGGTCATCCTGCTCGAGCCTCTGTGTACACATCATGTTTGGGCAGTAAATTGTTGGCAAAATTATGGCAGTTCACTGCCAAACATGCAACATAATGTAGTCCCAAAAAATCATTTGATGTAAAACCAAGCATGGCAGAGTCACATCTGACCACTGTAGACCCATTAATCTGACTAATGGATTTGATTAATAAACTGATTCCATTGGCTTGGTATATGGAGGGAATTGATTACTGGAAGTGGAATGGGAATCACCTGTATGTAAATAACTCAATGAAAGCAACCATGCAGATTAGGCAGGGCAGTTCCTACACAAATAGTCATCATAAAGAATGGTGATGCACTAGAGAAGGGAGACACTGGCATTCATTGGCATTCCCTACCATCCACCTACAGATACACGGTCACCAAGCATCAAAGAAAAACTGTTTTAGTGATGCTTAATGAAACTTGACTGCATAATAAGACACAGTATCAGATGCAGGGATTATTATTATATGCCTTTCAGTGATTAAACAAGTTATTTGCATTTCTCTCTTTTTTATAAAAATCAGCAAATTTTTGATTCCCCCGCCCACCCACGGCACCTCTATTTTCCTTTGACTGGACTGTGCATCCTTCTACTCTGCTACCTGCTCATATTCATCCTATGATTGGTGTAACTGGCCCATTTGAGCGAGTATTAGGCCTGAGTACAGTAGTACAACTGAGTAATTCCTTCAAGATGTTTCAAAGCACGTCACAGAATATTCAGATAGACCCCGCTTAACGAAGAGGTTAAGGACTTTGAAACGCTTCATTAAGCGAAAATTTTGTTAAGCAAGAATTTAACTATTACTGTATTTGGCTGCAGCCAAAACGCCGCCCTGACCCGAGCCTCCCTGCTAAAATCAGTTTAGTTCCTAGCGGATCCTAGCGCTAACATTCTCGGTGTACAGGTTGAGCGGCCAAAATCCTGAATTCCGGAATCCCGAATGTGATAAAAATTGCAAGAATAAAAATGCCAATCCTACCTGTTCCAGGCCAGGTCTTCACAGTCACCACACTGAAATATCGCAACCTGGGTCCAGGCATTTCCGGACTTGTGACGCGCTTCTGGCATTCCGAAGTCCGGAAATACCCGAACCTGGGCTCGGTTACGGGCCCAAATTCAGGAGGCTCAACCTGTACTAGCGAAGGCCTAAGGTAAATATAAATGCTATTTAAGGCTACACAACTTTAAATACAACAATAAAATATTAGTAAATACAACAATAAACAATAAAATACAGACAGTCCTCGACTTACTATTATTAAAGCCACAAAACGTCCTGTCGCTTAAGCTCCTCCCATATGGGAGGGGCTTCACTGCACTGCTTAACTGAGGCATGCTAAAGACTGAGCGTGTGTTGCTGGGGCAACCGGAGAGATGCCAGCCATGAGAAGCTGCGCATGAGAAGCCCGATAGATTTAAAGTGTGTGTGTAAACATTCGTTATAGCGAACGCAGCCTTTGTTAAGAGGATAAGTGGTACAAATAGAAACCCTTGTTATAGTGAACTTTCGTTAAGCAAGACTCGTTAAGCAGGGTCTACCTGTACTGTAAAATTAATTGACTGTATTATGTGCGCAAAGTGCGGCAACCAATTGCACACGGCATTGTTCCATGAACAATCATGGATTGAAATAAATAATTTTGAAAAACAAATTATTACCCCCGGAAAAGAAATCCACTAATTGACTAACAAGCAGGTCCCTACTTACTGCTAGGTAAACAGAGGTATGTGGAGTAAGGAAGCTTGCCCAGCCTTTTGACCTGCCAGGAATTTAACGCATGTCTCTTGCTTGTGAGGTGAATGCTCTAACCACTGAGCTACAGGACTTCATGTTGCCTAAGGTTTCGATCCACCTGGGAAATACTTGAAAGATGAGTGCTCTAACCACCATGCTATGTGACTCCAATAAAATATACTCTCGAGGTGATTTACTGTGCTACAGTACAGCATTGATCTTGAGTCTAAAGTCACTGGAAAATATGCCAACAATAAAAGGGAAATACTATTAAGATAAAAAGAACCAGGTTTAGCTGTAAAAGTTACTTCCTTCAAAACTGACAAGAGTTCAATGAACCCGGTAGCAGGCACAAACTGCTTGCTGCTTCCTTAAAGAAACATAGTACTGTACAAAAAAAGACTTGTCTCTGTACTGTATTTCTGGATAAGAAAAAGAGAAGTCCTTGTTTTTGTAAAACAGAACACACTCCCCCAATAGCACCAGACACATTTGGGATAGATCAGTATTAAAAATACTGCAGCAATAATCCTTACATTGGTTAAGAGTGCCTTTCGTTTTAGGATGATATCTCAATTACACTGTAAAGTGTTAATATTCATACCATGAATAACACTTCCAACGTGATGTTTCTATGGCTGATAAATAGACATGCAACAAGTCATGTGCACAACATCTGTCAGATTATTGCTTTTCTGACTAACGTCAGTGCATTGCAATCTTAAACCTCTCTATTGTCTGATGGATTAGCCACTGGTACTTATTTACGATCCATTGGTGCACTACGCTAAATGCAGACTAGACTGTACTGGTCTATGCTGCTCAGACGAGGTAATGAAGGCTCCAGCAATAAGCCTTTCCTTCCCACTTTCTAACCTATGAACTCAGCATGACCCTTTCCATTCTCTGAAATATATGTGTCGGCACAGAAATGCTGTGTATTGTTGAGCACAGATAATATACAGTATATAAATTTATTTTGTCACACAATTGTTGATGTGTTACCCTTGTCACTGAGCTTTCCTGAATATGCTTGTGCATTGATGTGCCTGAAATTCTGTGTCTTTTATGCACTTTCGGGGTGGTGCTTAAGAAACACAGTTGCCACAGAGTGGCAGGACTGAAAGGCTCTCTTTAACAGGGCATTGAATATACATGCTTTAAAATTTTAAACAAATAGTGCCTGTGAGCTGTTCATAGTCCACTCAGAGTATTCTATATATTGTACTGTATATTTAATCTCATACTGGTGATGGCAGATACAGAACCTGAAAACTCTTAAGAGTTTCAGACAGAGGTGGCACTGTTTTCTGCAAACGGAATCACTCTAACACAGGTACAATTGAACTTCACCTGCTCAGGTCTGTCAGGACAATGGGGATGTAAGCATTGGGACATTTAATCGGAAAATACAGTCACTATGTTTTAAAGTATATCCTTCTGACGTGAACTGGGTAATATCAAATGACCTATGAGGATAGGTTGAATAAACTAGGGCTGTATTCTCTGGAGTACAGAAAAATTAGGGGGGATCTTATTGAAACATGTAAGATTCTTAAAGGGCTAGATAAAGTAGGCACTGAGGGACTGTTTCCCCTGGTAGGAGAATCTATAACCAGGGGTCACAGTCTTAAAATTAAGGGTCAGCCTTTTAGAACAGAGTTGAGGAAACATTTCTTTACTCAGTGAATTTATGGAATTCACTAGCCCAGAAGGCTGTAGATGCTCAGTCCTTGAACATTTTCAAGGCTGAGGCTGATAGATTTTTGAAAAATAGCAGGATTAGAGGATATGGGGATAGGGCAGGTAATCAAAGTTAGGTGAGAAGATCAGCCATGATCTTGTTGAATGGCGGAGCAGGCTCGAAGGGCCGAATGGCCTACTCCTGCAATTCTTATGTTCTTATCTGATAAATTCTTTGAAACATTTTGACAACTTGCCGAGAAGGTAATGGAGGCTAGGACACCGGACTCATTTATACTGATTTATACTGGCTTGATACTGTGATCGTGGACAACAAGGTGGGTGTTCTGGAGGAATTAAATTGAATAAGATGAAAGGTGAAATGCATACACACACAGAAAAATATATTAATAATAATAATCCTTGCATTTGATACAGCGCTTTTCACATCTTATCGACGTCTCAAAGTGCTTCACAGAATATACTGTAAAGTGAATTGACTATATTTGTGGGCGAAATGCGGCAGCCAATTGCTCACAGCAGTGTCCCACAAACTGTCGTGGTTTGAAATGAGCAATTTATTATAGTTTTTTTTGAGGGATTATTGTTAGGTATGTGTGTGTGTGGAATAAGGAAACTTGCCCAAGGTTTTGCCCTGAGCTGCCTGGATTCGAAATACAGATCTCAAGCTTGTACGGTGAGTGCTCTTACCACTCAGCTGGAGGACTCCATATATATATGTATATATACTGTATATATTTTTTGGAGTTTTAAAAAAATCTCTTGGCTTCTCAAAGAAACTCTGTAGAAACTTGCCCTCTACTTTGGCGCCTGTAATAATAATTATTATTATTATAATGTTCCTCACTTAAGATACAGTGCCTCGCCATGCCTTTGAGACACCTCAAAGTGCTTCATGGGCTATGCTATAAAGCGGAGTGACTTGTGTATGTTTTGTGGGCAAAACGTAGTAGCTGATTGCTCTCTACTCTAATGCCATTCTCTATTCTCTCTCTCTCTCTCTGTCTGTTTCTTTCTCTCTCTCTCTCTGTATCTCTCTCTCACTCTCTCTCTTTCCCCCCATCGTATCTGTGCTGGAGCTCGCCCCCCCACTCAAATACACACTTACACACGCAATCACACTCACCGTACACACACACACTCATCATACACACACAAATACACACACTCACAGCACACAAACGGCATTAACAAACAATTTAAAATCCAACACAGTAAAGAATATTAATGCTGAGAGTTAACTGTAGCAATTTCTGCACTTTAATTAGGACAATTTCATATTTGTGCCGAAGGATATAATACTATCAAAAATATACAACATTAATATTGAGAATATCACACTTTAGTTTGCAGAATAAAGCATTTGCTTCACAATATAAAGATAAGTCAAACTTTCCATTTGTTTATTTGGCCTAATGTCTCGATTGAACCACAAAAATAAATTGCATAATAGCAATCAGATGGAATTGTCCAGCGTAAGCATATTTCTGTTTATTTTTCCTTGAGAACATCTTCTATAAAATGATCAGCTAACTTTGTTTTGATTTCACACCAAGAATTATTTGAAATCCCGTATCTGCCAGAGTTGATGTCAGTCAGCTTAGCCATTTTGGTGCTACATTTGGTATTGGTGCTCCCAAACTAGGGAGAGGAAATATCAGCCAACATTTCCTATCCTGACTACTGTCCAGTAACCTCTGCTAGAAAGTGCGTGAGAGTGGAAGTCAAGTTATTTTAGTAGCAGGCTTAGTGCTCCTCACAGTGTTATATCTGGCCAGCAGTTACTTGCTCACATATGAAGAATTGCCCCTTGGTTGAGGTTTTGGAGGCTGTGCATGAAACCCAGCAAACAGCCAGCACCTTTGTTTTTGTCAGCCGGGTATCTGATACATGCTGACAGTGTGCTGACACATCACTAAGAGGATCCAAACCAAATAGAGTTCCAATTCTATCCCACTTATACATGGAAATTCCCGACAGATATTTATTGGAACAGGAGGAAAGGAGTGAACTGGGCAAAACTGTACTTTATTTTATAATAACAATCCTTGCATTTGATGCAGCATTTTTTTCATGTTGTTGCGATGTTTCAAAGTGCTTCACAGGATTTTACTGTGAAGTTTCTGTGTATTTGTAAGAAAAAACATGACAGTCAATTTGTGGACAGAAAAATCTCACAAACAGACATGAACTAAATAGCCATTTTTTTCTGGCCTGGATACAAGAAGAAAGTCCTTTACCTTATGAAATAGTCCCATGATTAAGGCTGTATGAAAATCGCACCAAAACCACAGCATTTTGCAACTTTTAATGACTGGTAAAAAGTCCAATGAAAGCATCGGATAGATTAATGGGCAGGCAATTGGTCCAGTAGGACAACATACTCACTGTAGATATTAAAAGTTGTGATAAGTTGTGATTGATAGTAATCAGACCGCAATATAATTATCTTAGTACAGTATTTTCCAGTTGAGACAATCTGTTCTAAAAGTTTTGCAGAAAATTGTGGGTTGAAAGGTTAATAGTTCAGGAGCACCAAATGTAACCAAAGCATTTTCTGAGACATAATATTCTGAGCCTCCCCATTGGATTTTGACGTCTGTATGTTGGTTTAACATCTCATTTGTAGGGTGAACCCTCCAACAATACAGTGTTTCCCTATCATTGCACTGGAGGTCAGCTTGGACTATGAGTTTCAAATACGAATGTGGGATTTAAACCCACAATGTTTTGACTAAGAGGCTGGAGTGCTACCATCTGAGTCAAGCTGACAATAGTGCGACAGTGATCCTTAACGCACATATTAAAACGTTGAAAATGTTGCCTCAGCTGCAAAAGATAAATGGAAGAAAATGCAACTGAAGTCTGATTGTGGACAGCTTGCAACATAGGCTGGAGATAATTATCTGTCTGAATCTCATATAACTGTGAAACAATTCAGCTTGTTATAATCTCTCACTGCAGGCTTCATTGTAGTTGATTTGGTTCATTGCAAAAGTACATTTAGCATAGGAACTGGTGACTCCATTTTGTAGCTGCCAGCGCCTTGGGATGTCTTCCTGACATGAAAGGCGCTTCACAAATGTAATGGGTTTGTTGTTGGTACTTGAGTTGTCACTAAATAAAAGGGCATATGGGAGTGATATGCTATGACATCTGCAGTTCAGAAATGAAACATTTTGCATAGAAGAGTGGCAAAGCTGGTGTTACAATCCATAGCGTTCCACACCCCAGGTAGCAAGCCCATTTGGGCCCCATATGGGACAAAATTGGGTTGGATTCATGCCCATATGGGCCCCACATGGGCTTGCTACCTGGGACTGAGCTGGATTTGTTTAGTTCAGATCAAACATTTGGCTGAATTTGTTGGATTCAGTTCTCATTTCTCCTTACAAATGTGGTGGCATGCAATGCAAGACTCCTTTCCTTGTCAAATCACACCTGGTGTTTTCAGACATCAAATTCCAAAGAATCATTTCTACCAAGTTAAACCATAAATAGTCCAAAGGCCTCGAATTCTATCAAGTCCTATTACATCATTCAGTCTTGGGACATCCTCCCGACGTGAAAAGCGCTGTACAAATGTAATTTTGTTGTTGTTGTTAATATTTACCATTGCACAGAACTATGGAAAAATTCTTAAAATCAGACTTACTTTCCAATATGGTCTTTTTACAAACATTGGAAAAGCAATTTCAAAATTAGCAATGAATTTAAGAATTGTTTCTAGCTCTGTGCAATCTTGAATTTTAAGGTAAAATGGTTTCATGGTTGAACACTAACTATAATTTCAGGTCTCTAGTCCCATTGATGTCATGAACCTAAACTTTCATCGAGTCATCCCAGATGTTTTGCTTGATTTTTAGGAGTCTTTTTGACCCTCTTGTATTTTCAGGTTAACTTGCAAAACATTTCATTGCTGCTATGAGGTCATCTGGTTAGGCAATAAGAGTTTATGATGTGTGTAAAGAGGAGTGAAAGACAGGAGGGTAAAGAGTCAATGGAGGCGAGCAGAGACCAGTTGGAGACACCGGAATGCAAAGGTTAGAGAGAGAAAACATCTAAACAAAGGACTTTTTCTACTTGACAATCCGTGTCCGACTTCAATCAGAAAGTCTAACACAACCTCTGTGCCAAAGTTGGGCCACCTGCTACCTTAAACGCCACCTTCCATTGCGCCTTAAAATTTCGACTAATGTTTAACATGAATTATATAGGATTACTTAGAGTATACAGCACAGGAACAAGCCATTTCGGCCAACTGGTCTATGCCGGTGTTTATGCTTGACATGAGCCTCCTCCTACACTTCCTCAACTGAGCCTATCAGCATCACCTTCTATTCCTCTCTCCCTCATGTACTCATCATGTCATCGCACAGTGCTTCACATAATTTTACTGTAATATAATCCAAAGTGCAGTAACTTATGTATTTGAAGGTAAATAAAGCTAATTTGCACACAGCCAATCCTGTAAATCAAGATTAACTTTCTCTTAAATATAATTTTCTTAAATCGTACAACGTAATGGGGAGATTTTTCACCTGGGTCTAAACTTTGTATTTCAAAGGATGACAATTCTGTTGGAGTTGAATTGGTTTTTAGGCTAAAATTGAGTCACTAGACATAACCAGGGACAGTTCCCGAATGAGGTATTGTGCGGTATTTGTCCTGTCTTGAGTTCAGTGACAAACTGAGTGAGAATAATAACGTCTTAAACACATACACACATCAGAGAAATACAGGCATTAATCCAACAGCTTCTCCAGTAACTGCCAGCATCAGGAATTGTGGTGAGTTCACGATTGCTTTTTGTTGTGGCTCCGCATTTGGTTTAGAAAATATGGTCACCCCACCTCAGAGGTGTAAAATGGATTAAATGAGAAATTTGTAATGCATTGATTAGAAATTACTCGTGAACACCCTTCTCAATGACTAGCTCTGTGAAACGGTTCCCACATTCAGTTCCCAGCTCATTGCAACATTTGCTGGTCAGTGTGATAGTGGTTTGCTCTGGATTGTTCTGGTTTTGTAACATTCAGCAGTCAGACAGCATCAATCATGAGCGGAAGTCGAGGACATGAAACAGTCTCCCAGAAACACTGACCACAATAAAGGGGGAGAGAGTAGATATGAGTAATTCCTACTCAATACAATGCACATTTCTAAATTTAAACAACACCCTAGCCCCCAGAATATGACAATTGCAGAATCAGTTTCAATCAGGTAGCAAACTCAAAGGTGTAAACGGTGAACTGTATCACGAGGCTCCTTGATCAAGAAAATATGTTTTGCAAACACCCCATGGCTTTGTAAGAGGAAACTGTGCTTTGTTCACATTGTCAGAGCAAAAGGGGAAGAGAAACCCACGGCTGTGTCTGTGGTGGACACTGATAATGGGGATCTGTATGAAATTCCAAGCTACATTCAGAAGGTGGAAGCAAAAGATCAAGATTATAGAGAATACTACCAAGACTGGACACTGAGAGGTGGAATATTTGTTAGAGTATTTCTTAGAAAGGGGTATGTAGGATCATCTAACCAAGCAATAAGAGTTTATCACCTATGTGTAAAGAAGGCTAAAAGAGTAGGGGGAAATAACGAGCCTGTGGAGCCAGGCCGAGACCAGTTGGAGACAGTGAAATGTAGAAGAAGGAGAGATAAAGGATATGAATAAATGACTATACTGGTTGGTAATCCGTGTCTGACCAATCTGTCAAAAAGTAACACAGCTATTGTAAATGATATACTACTCTCTGTGTTACAAATTTGCTTAGAAAATATACAGTCACTCTACTTTACATTACATGCTTTAAAGAACTTTGAGATATGAAATATGTGGAAGACACAATATCATATGTGAATTTGTTTTATTGTTACATAATAATAATCTTTCCATTTGATATAGCGCATTTCATGTCTTCTAGATGTCTCAAAGCGTTTCACAGAATATACTACTGTAAAGTAAATTGAATGTATATATGTGGGCGAAATGCAGCAGCCAATTGCTAACAGCAGTGTCCCATAACAGTCATGGATTCAAATGAACAATTTATTATTTTTTTTAGGATTATTATTAGGTGTGTGAAGTAATGAAACTTGTCCAAGGTTTCTCCCTGCCAGGAAATGAACCCAGGTTTCTCGCTTGTAAGGCGGCTGCTCTAAACATTGAGCTACAGGACTCCACATGTCTAATAGTGGAGTTGAAAATCCAGTTTTTGCTACCTTGTTTCATGAGCAGCAGTTTTTGCCAATAATCATAAGTGACTCACGTCAACTGGTGGGGGTGGGGCTTGGGGGGATCAATGGACAGACACCCTAGAGTGTGCATTGGGGTACTGCTGGAATCTCAGCAACTAAAACCACATAGCTTGCCATTCATATTGCTGCCCTGCAAGATTTTCTGTCTCTTGTCCAGTTGGGACCATCCCTACCTATTAGGGCTTTGGCTTGCATCGCCGAAGCAAAAGGCGTTCTATAAATGTAATTTTGTTGTTGTTGTTGCAGGGTTAACAGGAGCAGAATGGGCGTAATTCCCTATCCCCAGGGACCGGTCTACCCTTCCAAGTCCTATCATCAGCAATGTCTTGGAAAATGGTGAACCCGCCTAGCTCAGAACCTGGACTAATGAGACTGCCACAGAGGGCTGGCTCGATTCAAACATTCCATTGCCATTCATGTCACCTTGGAGCCATCCAGTTCAGCTCAAAGAAGAACCCACTTGCCTTCCCCCAATCAGGATAACATAAAACAATAACACACCTTCTTCCAAGGCTTCTATTCTGAAGGAAATTGGAGAGGAGAGAAATTTTCACGGGATCTTTATGACTGGAGGAAGTCATTACTTGTGACTTGGAGTCGGCTGATTGTCAGGTTCGAGTAGGAAAGACCTTAGAATCATTGAATTATAGAATCATACAATTGTACAGGACAGAAGGAGGCCATTCAATCCATTATGCCTGTGCAGCTCTTTGAGAGGAGGTGTAAAAATCGGTCCCACTCCCTCACTCTCTCCCCTGGCAAACCTGCCCTCCCCAAATAACTATCTACTTCTCTCTTAAAAGCTGTTATTCAAATCTTTCACCACCCTTTCAGGCAAGAATAATAACAATCCTTGCATTTGATATATTGCTTTTCAAGTCTTCTAGACGTCTCAAAGTGCTTTACAGAATATACTGTAAAGTTAATTGACTGTATATATGTGAGCGAGGCAGCCAATTGCGTACAGCAATGTCCCACAAACTGTCATGGATTGATGACCAATTTATAATTTTTTTTAAGGGATTATGATCAGAGGTGGGGAGTAAGGAAATTTGCCCAAGGTTTCACCCTGCCTGGAATTGAACCCAGGTTTCTCGCTTGTAAGGCGAGTGCTCTAACCATTGAGTTCTAACCAACTCACTCCGTGAACATTTTTTTCCACACTTCCCCTGTCTTTCTTTTAACAACTATTTTAAATTGGTGTCCTCAGGTTACTGACCCACGTGCCAGTGGAAATAGTTTTTCCTGGTTCATCCTATCAAATCCCTGATAATTTTGAAAACTTCCATCGAGTCTCCTCTTAACCTTCTCTGCATTAAGGAGAATAATCCAAGCTTCTCTAGCCTCTCCTGATAACTGAAGTCTCTCATCCCTGGTACAATCCTGGTAAATCTCCTCAGCACCCTTTCTAATGCTTTGACATCCTTCCTAGAGTGTCGTGCCCAGAACTGAACACAGTACTCAGCTGAGGCCTAACCGGTGTTTTATAAAGATTCATCATAACTTCCTGACATTTGTATTCTATGCCCTTATTTATAAAGCCTAGTATCCCATATGCTTTTTAACAGCTTTATCTACCTCTCCTGTCACCTTCAAAGATTTACTTATATGTACCCTCATGTCTCTCTGTTCCTTCACTTCTATAATGATTCTACCATCAGCTTATATTGCCTCTTCTAATTCTTCCTTTCAAAATGCATCACTTCTTATTTATCCACATTGAACTTATTTTGCCACGTGTCTGCCCATTTTACCAGCCTGCCTACATCCGAGTCTTCTTGCAGTCAGCTACTATCCTCCACACCACTGTTTACTACTTTTCCAAGTATTGTATCATCTCCAAACTTGGAAATTGTACTCCCTATACCCAAGTCCAGGTAATTTATATAAACCCAAAACAACGGTGGTCCCAATATCAACCCCTGGGGGATACCAATGTACACTTACCTCCAGGCAGAAAAACATGTGTTCACTACCACTGCTCCCCAGCCAATTCTGTATCCATGTTGCCACTGTCCCTTTAATATTTCTTTACATCTCTGCTTTGGCACTTTATCAAACAACTTTTGAAAATCCGAATAAACGACATTTACTGCACTACCTTCATTCACCCTCTCCGTTACTTCATCAAAAAACTCTTATCAGGTTCGTTAGACATGATATGCCTTTAAAAAATGGCTGTCCTTTATTAACCCATATTTTTCTTTGCTTTATACAATCCCATACAATTTACAATGTGCCTTTCATATTAAAATGCATCACAGTGCTGGATGTGCATAAATTTATAGACTGTAAACAAAATTCCTTTGAAATAAAATCCAAAAGTGCAGTTGAACAGTAAAGTCTTCAGGCACAACCTGAAAATGGGAAAGGAGAAGGGGAGGCATAGGGATTGATGGAGGGAGTTCTAGAGCTTCGGGGCATAGTGGCTGAAGGCATGGCTGCTGACAGTGGAACAAAGGATTTGGGGGAAAAGGAGGAGACCAAACCCAGTAGAGCGAAGGCAACGGTTATTGTTTTGAGGGGACAGGAAGTTAGAGAGGCAGAGGGATGCAGAGGAGTGGAGGGATTTGAACATGAGAGTGAGGATCTTGAAATCGATCTGCTTTGAGACAGGGAGTCAGTGAAGTCTCGTAAGGACAGGGGTAATCGGGGAGCGGAGTTTGGTTCGGGGTGAGAATGTGGGCGGCGGAATTTTGAATTAGCTGGATTTTGTGAATGGTGACAGAGGGGAGAACAGCGAGGAGACATTGGAGTAGTCTAGCCGAGAGATGACAACGGCATGAACCAGGGTTTCGGCAGCTTGAGGGGTGAGATATTGGCAGAGACAGGCAATGTGGGAGAGATGGAAGAAGGCAGTGCTGTTGAGTGACCGGATGTGGGGGAGGAAGGATAATTGGAGGTTAAACCTGGCATCTAGGTTACGTACAGGTTCGGAGAGTTTTAGGGGCAGGTCGGGTAGGTGGAAGAGGTGAGAGCCATGGGACTGAAGATGTTGATGAGAGCCAAAAAGTATGGCTTCCATCTTGTCAATATTTAATTGTAGGAAATTTGCGCTCATCCAGTTCTTGATGTCTGACAGACAGGCTGACAGAATATCAGGGGACTGGGCATCGCAAATTGAGGTGAAAAAGTAGAGATGGGTATCATCCACATACAAGTGGAAGTTTACCCCATGTCTGCTGGATGATCAGAGCTAGAGATAATACAGTGCTGGGTGGAGATGGGTTGACTTCAGGTGAATCCATTGATCCAAAGATCATATTGGGGAGGGAGAGGGGAGAAGGGGAGTGTGTTGTTGTGCATTCAACACAGGTTTGGAAGATTTGCCATTCTTTTAGTGATGTAATAATATTATGTGATACTTATTACATCTCATGCAACAAGTTTCATCCCAATATGTAACACCGGAGAATCTATAGAGTGGCTTACCAAATGTATCTCCTCCACCTATGGGTTCTGTGGAATGCCTGTTGTTGCACTGCATAGTATACACTATCTATGTCATGATGAAGGCCCATTCAGATGAATAACAACAACAACAACAATAACAAATTGCACTTATAGAGCGCCTTTCACGTCGGGAGGACGTCCCAAGGCGCTGCACAGGAGGCGTGTGACCCGAGCTGGGAGGAGAGTGTTCGGGAGGGGGTAAAAAACGTAGGGGAGGTTGAAGAATTAGGGGGGGAACAGAAGGCACGGACGAAAAGGAAAGTCTTCAAACCGGCCTTGAAAGAGGAAAGGGAGGAAACAAGGCGGAGGGATTGGGGGATGGAGTTCCAAAGGGTGGGAGCGGAAAAACTGAAGGCCCGGCCTCCGATGGTGGGATGGTTCGAGCGGGGGGCTTGGAGAAAGCCAAGTCCTGCTGAACGGAGGGTCCAGGTGGGCTTGTAGGGGGAGAGTAGGTCGGAAAGATAGGGTGGGGCAAGGTCGTTTAAGGCCTTGAAGGTAAGGACGAGGATCTTGAATTCGATCCTCTGGGGGATGTGGAGCCAATGGAGACGGGCGAGGGTGGGGGTTATGTGGTCGCAGAGGCGGGTGCGGGATAGTACACGGGCTGCAGAGTTTTGGATGATCTGCAGCCTGTGAATGGAGGTGCTGGGGAGGATGACAAGGAGAGAGTTCGCATAGTCCAGCCATGAGGTGATGTACGTGTGCACGAGTGTTTCGGCAGCGTGGGGGGTGAGGAAGTTGTGGAACCTGGCAATGGCGCGCAGGTGGAAATAGGCGGTGCCGGTCAAGGCGCAGATGTGGGGGAGGAAGGAGAGTTTGGGGTCGAACGTGATGCCGAGGTTCCTGACTGGCTTTGTGAGGTGGAGAGTTCAGCCTTGGATGTTGATGCTGGCAGCACCCGATGTGCGGAGGCGCTGGCTTGAGCCAATCAGGAGGGCCTCGGTCTTGCTCACGTTCAATTGGAGGAAATTGTCCCTCGTCCAGGACTCGATGTCAGACAAACATGCTGTCAGAACATCGATGGTCTGGGGGTTGAGGGATGAGGCGGAGAGGTACAGCTGGGTGTCGTCCACATACATGTGGAAGTTTACCCCATGTTTGCGGATGACATTGCCCAGATGGAGCATGTATATGGTGAAAAGGAGGGGGCCAAGGACAGAGCCCTGGGGGACGCCATGATAGACTGTACAGGGCTTTGAGGAAAAATTATTGGAGGATATGAAATGTAGGCGGTGGGTCAGGTAGGAGTGGAACCATTCAAGGACTGTGCCTTGAAGGTTGAGGTGGGAAGAAAGGCGTTGGAGGAGGATAGTGTGATTGACTGTCGAACGCAGCAGACAAGTCAAGGAGGACGAGGAGGCAGAGGGATCCCTGGTCGCAGGCGGTTAGGATGTCGTTTGTAACCTTGACCAGGGCAGTTTCCGTGCTGTGAGCAGGGCGGAAACCTGATTGGAGGGGTTCAAGGAGTGAGTGAGTTGAGAGGAAAGAGCGGAGCTGGGAGGCAACCACTCTTTCAAGGACCTTAATGAATGGCGTAAAACAAAAGCATGCTCGACCATAATAGTAACAGGAGGTCGGACAGTGAGGCTGCCTGTTAGAGGTTGTTCTTTCGTAATCACAGTGGGAATGTGTTTTACTGTATTGTGATGTACAGACATGTTTCCCTCATACTCTCTGCATCTGTTTAGTGTTTCCTGAGTGATCTGGCCTGAGGACACAGAGCTATATAATTAGTGACTGTTGAACTTCACAGATGTAAATATTGTATGTGTTTTACCTCTGACTACCACAGGGCACTGATTCCCCAGTGCATTCATTTTTCAGACTATCCTGTTGAAAGAAATTCTACAGTGTTTTTCATTGATTGCTTTTTCTTATGTTTTTTGTTAAGAAACATCTAAAACGTTCTGTGATGTGGGATCTTGGGTGCCTGAGAGGTACAGCACACTGGCCTGTCATCTTTTAACTGATTCAAATCCAACACAGACTGATGTAATTGGTTTGGTCAGCTGGGTGTCACACACTCAAAGATTCATTACCATAAGATTGGAAAGGGTTGCGAGCTTTTCTCTCTGGAACTGAATTGATTGAGAGGGCACATGATGGAGGAATTCAATATTACGAAAGGGCGGACGTTGATAGACTTTTTCCACTTGTTGTTGAGTCTAAAAGTGGATGGCATAAATGTATAGCCAGGAGTAGATGAAATTTGGAAGGGACAAATTTACTTAAGAAAGAAATTGATACTGTAAATGAGAACAAAGGCAATGGAGGCATACAGGAGAGGGGAATAGGAATGGTACGGCTTTGACTAGTTTGGCCAAATGGTTTATTTTCGTGCCCTATCATTCTGTGTTATTTTATAGAAGAGCATCCAAGACAAATTACTGAATGTTCCACCTTAGCAGTGTTGATAGAAAGCCCCCAATTTGCTGGATCCAATATCTAATGTGGGATGCTTAAGGTTGACACTGTAATGCAAAGAGTGTAAACATGCTTTACATGTCGCCACCAGAATCCCTCATCTTGAGTACAAATTTTACAATTTCTTCTTTAAAATTGAGTTGTGAGCCCCTCTAGATATGGTAGGGCTGTTCTGGAAATCAGAAACAAAAGCCAGCGCATTTTCATCTTGCCTCCTCATCTGGTTGCTTGCAATGTTACTTGGGAAGAAAAATACAGTATGTGTATGTGTTAAATAAATAAATAAATAAATAAATAATATTCCTTGCTTTTGATATAGCGCCTTGTCATGTCATTTAGCTATCTCAAAGCACTTCACAGAATATACTGTAAAGTGAATTGACTGTATATTTTGTGGGAGGAATGTGGCAGCTAATTGAGCACAGCACTGTTCCATAAATAGTCGTGGATCGTGAAAGTTTAAAAACAAAAAAGCAATTGTTCTTTTTAAGGGATTATTACCCGTTATGTTACTCAGCATTCAGAATGCAGATCTCCGGCACAATTGTATGAAGCAACCTGTGGGTTTTCTTGCTTAAAACATTTGAGGCAACTTTAAAATAACGGATTGATAGATGATTTGGTAAAGTTGTGGTCGGAAGGGTTGTTTTGCAAATTACGCCAGTACCACTGTAAAGCTATTGGGTCATAAAAGGGGAAATAATAATATTTGTAAGTAATATGGCGTGTACAACATTCAATTATCTCAAACACGAAGTATTTTGATTTCAGTTTGAATCAGAACGTTGTGGGTGGAAGCCCCCTTTTGGGATTTGTGATTCACACTCCAGTTCAACGTTGGTGGAGTGCCTCATTGTCAGACATTAAACAGAGATCGTGTAAGCCTGATGAGGTGAATCTTAACGATCCCATAGCAACATTAAAAAAGAAAAGAGAATTTCTGCCGGGGTCCTGGCCAATAGTACCCCAGAAAAATGTTGGTCATTAACTTCATGGTTGTTTGCGGGAAATTACTAAGCACAAATTGGTTGCCACGTATGTCTCCAAAAGCACAAATTACTACACTTCATTGCTTCAATGAAGTGCTTTGAGACATTCTGACAACATGACATCTGTATTGTGTAATGGATCCTAACATTTAACTACTCGAGTGCTTTGAAAGTTAGGTTCTCATTACAGTACTTTGTATACATCTCCAGTATGAAGTCAACAATTGTAACAATCATTGCAATATTCCCAACAAAAAATAATGTAGATTCCAATAGAAAGTGGCACACAGTTGTTAAATGTCCCTCATGTTATTTTCAGTGAACTTTCAATTTGTGTACTTCTGTGAGAATTGGATAATGCTTGTTTGTGATGCCTTTCTCCTCTGTGTTCAAATAGCGTACGGACACAACAACAACTACTTGAACTTATATTGCACCCTCCACGCCAGGTAGTATCTCGGATACACTTTGTAAGTTTATGCGTGAGTTTAGTGAGGTCTTATTGGTTACTTCCACATGTATGTGGATGACACTCATTCTATCTTTTTGCCTCTACCCTCGACTCCAGGACCACTACTGTCCTGACAGATTGCCTGTCAGACATCAAGTCCTGGATGAGAGCTAACTTTCTACAGTTGAATGTCAAGACAGAGCCTTCCGGATTGGCTCATGCCTGCGCCTCCACGCATCAGACGCTGGCAGCATCAAGCTCCATGGTTGTACACTCAACCTCACCAAGCCAGTCAGTTCGATCCTCAACTGTCTTTCCTCTCCCACATCCAAGCAAAGATGCGCTCTGTCTTCCCTCACCTCCACAATATTACCTTACCCCCACTGCCACTGAAACCCTCATTCATTCCTTCATTACATCCAGGCTCGACTACACAAATGCCCTGCTTGTCAGCCTTCCCAATTCCTCCCTCTATAGGTTTCAGATAATCCAAAACTGCGACCAGTGTCCTCTACTGCTCCAAACTTCGTGACCCCATCTCCCCCATCCTTGACCGACTCCATTGGCTCCCCATTACCCAGAGGATTCAATTCAAGATCCTGGTCCTCACATTCAAAGCACTCCAAACCCTCACCCCATCCTACATCTGTGACCTCTTAACCCCCTAAACAACCTGCCCGCCCCTCCGCTCAGCACGCTGTGGCCTGCTCCACTTCCCCCGACCCATCTGCCCCATCATCGCTGGGCAAGCCTTCAGCCACTCTGACCCTAATCTCTGGACCTTCATCCTGTAGTCCCTCTGCCTCACCCACTCCCTGGTCTCCTTCAAGTCCCGCCTCAAGACCCTCCTCTTAGACAGTCCCATTGGTCATCCCAAATCCCCCCCTTTCCCTCCACTGTCCCCAACCCCAACTCGGGTCTGAAAAAATTACAGTGCAGCGCCTTAGAGTGATATCCTCCTGACGTAAAGGGTGCATACAAGTGTAATTTTGTTGTTGTTGTTTCTCTCAAGAGGGAGGGGAGGAGAGTATTAGTTTTAATTAAACCGTTTTACTAAAAATTTGAATGCCACTGGTGGAAAAGTTTTTTTAAAAAAATCTGAATTTGGAGTGCTGTAATTTAGTGGTTAGATCACTCCCCTCACAAGTGAGAGGACCTGGGTTTGATTCCCAGCAGGGAGAAACATTGGACAAGTTTTCCTTATTTCACACACCTCTATTTACCTTGCAGTAAGTAGGAACCCGATTGTTCGGTGATTCGATCGTCTTTCTGGGGGTAACAATTCCATCAAAATAAATAGAAGATAATTTAGTCACTCAATCCATGACTGTTTGTGGGACACTGCTGTGCGCAATTGGCTGCTGCATTACATCCACAAAATGTACAGTCAATTCATTTTACAGTATTCTCTGTGAAGCGTTTTAAGACATCTCAAAGACGTGATGAGGAGCTATATTCAATGCAATGATTATTATTATGACACAAGCACTATATCAAATTCAAGGTTCATTATATAAATAATCAGAGAATGGCCAGATGCACTTTGTATGTACTGAAATGTCAGATTAGACGATGTGATTCCAAGTCCCGACGTGGAACTTGAAACCACATCTTTCTGACTTGGATAATTAAAATGAAATACAGTGGTATCAGGAAGGAAAGGGAAAAAATATTAGTTGAAAAGATTTGACCATTGTTCCCGCAGGATTATAATTAGACCTGTAGAGTTTTTTTTCTTTGAATTCATCACTGATAGAAAAAATAATACCGATGGGTACCTACAGGTAATTAATTACATAGAAGAAAACAAAGATCCAGGAAAGATTGCAAGCCAATAACTCATTCAAATGGAATCATAAACCACAATATAACTTTTATTTGTACCACAAGCTGATGTAATTGCCATGAAATCTTTCTTGTGTATCAAATATTATTTTAATCGGTTTGAAAACCACAGCGTAAATGGTACCAGAGCAGGAAAGAGCATCTTGTGCATCAAGTGAGTGTTGTGTATTGAATCTGTGGGCATTTGGCTTTGACTAAAATCGTTTTGGAGGCAGGTTTTTGGGAGTTGGTGTGACATATGATTCACACACTTTGGTTGCGGTTTTCCCATATGAGGATTGTATCAGCTCCATGAAGCACTGCTCAGCTGACGAATGCAAATATATATCATTTTAATTGTCCCTGAGTCAGAAAGATGTGGGTTCAAGGCCCACGTCGGGACTTGCAATCACATCCTCTAATCTGACATTTCAGTGCAATGCTGGGGATGAGGATGAGTTACATTGTTGGAGGTGCTGTCGTTCAGATAAGATGTTAAACAAAGTCCCGTTGGTTGAAGTTAAAGATCCCATGGCATTATTTGGAAAGAGAAGAGAGTTTCTCCCAGTGCACTTGCCAATAACCACTCCCAGCCCCCCGCCCCTCCCCCCAAATAAATTGGTTACTGATTTCATGGCTGTTTGTAGGATATTGCTGCTGCATTTCACCCGCCAAATCACACAGTCACTGCACTTTACAGTATGTCCTGTGAAGCGCTTTAAGACAAAGTGATAGGCACTTTACCAAATGCAGGCATTATTACTATTTCATACTAAATAGGTATCATTGTGTATAAATGTTTGAGAATGACAATTAGAGATCTTTGAGGGCATTTTCATAACCAATTATAAAAGCAGCCGCAATGATCTAAAATTTTCGTTCTCAAATATATACACTCAGTCACAACTCTTCATCAGAATTATAAAAATAATAATCATCTCACAATAAAGCTCTGTTTTCATAGAATACAGATATCATGGTTTCTGAGTGTGGTTGCAGTAAGCTTGTAACAATTTCTCAGTTATTGCTTTGCATTGTGTTGAAATTCAAGACTTGCCTCTTTTTGTGAAGCAAAACTTTGTTCCTGGAGACCATGGGGATTCCAGCAGTTTTCATAGATTCATAGATTCATAGAATTTTACGGCACAAAAGGAGGCCATTCGGCCCATCTAGTCTGTGCCGGCTCTTTGAAAAGAGCGATTCAATCCCACTGCCCTGCCCGCTCCCCATAGCCTAATAGACCTGTTCTCCCTAAATAAAGATCTAATTCCCTTTTAAAAGTTGTTATCGAATCAGCCTCCACCAACTTTTCAGGCAATGCATTCCAGATTCGAACAACTCGCTGAGTGAAAAAAATTCTCCTCAGCTCCCCTCTACTTCGCCTTGAAACTATTTAAAATCTGTGACCAGGAGTCACAGATTCGCCCACGAGCGGAAATAGATGTTCTCTATTTGCCCTGTCGAAACCCCTCATGATCTTATAAACCTCTATTAGGTCTCCCCTCAATCTTCTCTGCTCCAGAGAGAATAACCCTAGCTTATCTAGCCTCTCCTCATAGCTGAAGTCCCTCAATCCTGGCACCATCCTAGTAAATCTTCTTTGTACCCTTTCCAATGTCTTCACATCCTTTCTGTAGTGTGGTGACCAGAATTGAACACAGTATTCCAGCTGAGGCCTCACCAAAGTTTTATAGAGGTTAGTCAGCACTTCCTGACTTTTGTACTCTATACCCCTATTTATAAAGCCTAGTATCCCATATGCCTTCTTAACAGCCTTGTCTACCTGTCCTGCCACCTTCAACAAGTCACTAACACAAATCCCCAGGTCTATCTGTTCCTTCACATTTAAAATTGTACTATCTAGCCTATATTGCCTCCCTTCATTTCTTCTCCCAAAATGCATCACCTCACACTTCTCTGCATTAAACTTCATCTGCCATGTGTCTGCCCACTTTACCAATTTGTCTATATCTTCTTGCAGATGGTTACTATCCTCCTCACTATTTACTATTCTCCCTAACTTAGTGTCATCTGCAAACTTGGAAACTGTACTCCCTACACCCAAGTCCAGATCATTGATGTAGATTACAAAGAGCAATGGTCCCAAAACCGATCCCTGTGGCACACCACTGCTCACTTCCCTCCAGTCTGAAAAACAGCCGCTCACTACAACTCTCTGCTTTCTGTCTCGCAGCCAGTTGTGGATCCACTCTGCCACTGTCCCTTTTACGCCATGGGCCTTTAATTTCCTAATAAGTCTCTCATGTGGCACTTTGTCAAATGCCTTTTGAAAGTCCATGTAAACTACATCAACTGCGCTACCATTATCCACCCATTCCGTTACCTCATCAAAAAATTCTATCAGATTTGTAAGGCAAGATTTGCCTTTAACAAATCCATGTTGACTGGCCTTTATTAGCCTATATCTTTCTAAGTGAAGATCTTCGTTTTATTTGCTTCGTTTTATTTGCTTACTGTTGGCAATAATTAAATGCAATGAGATCAGTGAATATTTCCAGGAACCACTTATTGGAAAATGACTGGGTACAGGAGGATTTAAATGTGCTTATTATCAAAGCATTGTTTTAGAACACAAACGACAATTCTACTCATTGAGCCAAAAAGGACCCACTACTAAGCTCTCTGCTTATGCAAATCTGAATTACTGAATCAATGTTCAGAGTAAATAATGTGCATATTAAATAGGTTTTCTTAAATATTATGTTTTTAGTCAGTCAGGTGTATTACACACAGAAACCCAGAAGCATTATTAAGAATATCTAAGGTTAAGGCCCTGTCTGCCTGCTCAGGTGAATGTTAAAGATACCACTACTTGCAAAGCAAGCACATTTCTCCTAGTGTCTTGACCAACAATCATCCAAATAAAATTAGTAATTCACTTATTGGCTGTTCAGTGACACATTGCTTAAATGCAGTCAAATAAATAAATTGTCTATATACAGGCACTACAATTTATAATATATCCTGTGATAGGCCTGGAAGGCGTTGTATCATTCCTGATGTGGCGTTCTATCAAAAGTAATGAGTATTCTTCTATCTATATATAAAAAAGCCTTAGGTATATTTCCGCAATTGTGTCCTCCTGATGGCGCTGTGTCAAATCTATCTTCTGTATATATAAAAGTCTTACGTATGTTTCCGCAATTGTAACAATGAACTTTTAAAAGGAAAACAAAAACCAATACAGCTTAAAAAAACAAAAGACAACAACAAAGAAAAACAACCCAGCAATTAAAGCTCACCCTTTTTTTGAAAACAACAAATACATTATTTTAAAGAAGTTTAGAAATATATGAATAAACGTGTTCAAAAACACTAGATTTATACTAGGTTTAACATATAACAATATGTTACATGGGGGTATAGCGAGTTATGAGAATCTGGCAATTGCAGTCACAGGAAAATACAGGGTGTCATTGTTTATGTCTGTAAAAGACTGAGAGATTTATTGAATCCTGACAAGACAGCGTGACCTGCCATTAGCTTAGCTTGTATTTCCTGAAAGCTTGTATAAGTACGGTATATCACTTACATTGTTTGCAATCCCTGAAGAAGAAAACAAAACTTAAACAAAATAAGAATTTCTGGCCCCTGGAAGCTATGTTTAGCAACTGTGTGGAACTTTTTTTCTTCAGTCTCACTCTAACTTTCATAATGTGTTATGGTTTGAAGGCTTCAGTTCAATCTCTTCCTTCCAATTTGGCTCCAATGAGCAGCAGTTTGCATGTTCCATTAGTCCAAGTATTTTCTCTAGGAAATGAACAGGAATGAGGCAGGAGCCTAATCTAAATCACTCACTATTCCGTGTACACAGAACAAGGTTCTACATGATTCATAGATTCATAGATTCATAGAATTTTATGGCACAAAAGGAGGCCATTCGGCCCATCTAGTCTGTGCCGGCTCTTTGAAAAGAGCGATTCAATCCCACTGCCCTGCCCGCTCCCCATAGCCTAATAGACCTGTTCTCCCTAAATAAAGATCTAATTCCCTTTTAAAAGTTGTTATCGAATCAGCCTCCACCACCTTTTCAGGCAATGCATTCCAGATTCGAATAACTCGCTGAGTGAAAAAATTTCTCCTCAGCTCCCCTCTACTTCGTCTTGAAACTATTTTAAATCTGTGACCACGAGTCACAGATTCGCCCACGAGTGGAAATAGTTTTTCTCTAATTGCCCTGTCGAAACCCCTCATGATCTTATAAACCTCTATTAGGTCTCCCCTCAATCTTCTCTGCTCCAGAGAGAATAACCCTAGCTTATCTAGCCTCTCCTCATAGCTGAAGTCCCTCAATCCTGGCAACATCCTAGTAAATCTTCTTTGTACCCTTTCCAATGTCTTCACATCCTTTCTGTAGTGTGGTGACCAGAATTGAACACAGTATTCCAGCTGAGGCCTCACCAAAGTCTTATAGAGGTTAGACAGCACTTCCTGACTTTTGTACTCTATACCCCTATTTATAAAGCCTAGTATCCCATATGCCTTCTTTACAGCCTTGTCTACCTGTCCTGCCACCTTCAACGAGTCACTAACACAAATCCCCAGGTCTCTCTGTTCCTTCATACCATTTAAAATTGTACTATCTAGTAGGGAACGGCGATTAATCGGTTTTTCGATTAAACCCGATATGATTTTCAGATCGGTATGCCGATATGGTGATTCTAAAAAAACTGTTATATCGAGAGATTCGATTTTAAAAATATACATCGATATATTTTTAAGATCGTTCCTGGCAATATATCAATATTGTTGGTATTATCAGTGTAATGCGATCTTTTCTAGCTTACCTTGTCGCCGGCATTGCAACCTCCTAGATCTAGAGCATGGAATGCGCGTACATTCGGTGCGCGCGCACAATTAACGGGCGCGCACATCCGATGCGCGCGCACGCTTTACTATGTATACTCGACGTGAGTCGTGGCGTCTTAACAAAGTCGCATCGCTGAAAATTGTAGTTTGAAAATTTACCTTTCTCATCCTGGGGAAAAGAAGCCCCGTATGGGACTACTTTGAAAACAATGCAGTCAGTAATGGTGTGTATAGATGTACAGTTTGCAAGGTCTTGGTTAAGACGTCTGATTCGATTGCCATCAATGCACGTGCACTTCGAATGCACGCGCATGCGCAGTACAAAAACTCGATAGATCGGTTTAAGCAGGTATGAGCAAACCGATATATCCATATCCGGAAAAATCCCATATCGCCGTTCCCTACTATCTAGCCTATATTGCCTCCCTTCATTTCTTCTCCCAAAATGCATCACCTCACACTTCTCTGCATTAAACTTCATCTGCCATGTGTCTGCCCACTTTACCAATTTGTCTATATCCTCTTGCAGATGGCTACTATCCTCCTCACTATTTACTCTTCTCCCTAACTTAGTGTCATCTGCAAACTTGGAAACTGTACTCCGTACACCCAAGTCCAGATCATTGATGTAGATTACAAACAGCAATGGTCCCAAAACTGATCCCTGTGGCACACCACTGCTCACTTCCCTCCAGTCTGAAAAACAGCCGCTCACTACAACTCTCTGCTTTCTGTCTCGCAGCCAGTTGTGGATCCACGCTGCCACTGTCCCTTTTACGCCATGGTCCTTTAATTTCCTAATAAGTCTCTCATGTGGCACTTTGTCAAATGCCATTTGAAAGTCCATGTAAACTACATCAACTGCGCTACCATTATCCACCCATTCCGTTACCTCATCAAAAAATTCTATCAGATTTGTAAGGCAAGCTTTGCCTTTAACAAATCCATGTTGACTGTCCTTTATTAGCCTATATCTTTCTAAGTGAAGATCTACCTTGTCCCTGATTATGGACTCTAGAAGTTTGCCCACTACCGACGTTAGACTGACTGGTCTGTACTGTCAACCTTTTTAGAACTTCCTCTCTGGTTATAATTATTCTATGCATTTCTCCTACCCTCTCCTCCAATACCATGGCATTGGCTGTATCCTTTTCTTTTGTGAAGACAGAGACAAAGTACTCATTCAGTACATCAGCCATGCCCTCTGCCTCCACAATGAGATTTCCTCCTAGGTCCCTAATTGGCCCCAGGAGGATGCTTTACTTTTTGGGATTTGTTTTCAAACTCTATTGCATCGGGAGAGAACTGGGAGACATAGGCTGTACCCTCAATGAAGAATGCTCTGAAGTTGTTGTATGAGTTATCATTTCAGAGGTAAAACAGGTAATCAGATCTAAACCATAATGATCTGGTTTGACTAACAGGACCTGGTTTGACTTGCTCACAGGTGAAACCTTTTCAAGCTTTGAGGGGAAAATGTTCATTTGGTTTGCAAGATGTTACAACAACAACAGCAATAAAATTGCATTTGTATAGCGCCTTTCATGTCGGGAGGATGCCCATGTGGTACAAGGTAGCAAGCCCATGTGGGGGCCATATGGGTCCCATATGGGCCAAAATATGGGTCCCATATAGGGTGGCCCATATGGGCCCCACAGGATTCTGCACCCAAGATTCATATGGGCCAGCCCAGATAACCCATATGGGTTAGATCTAGGGCCTATCTGGGCAAATCTGGGTAAAATATGGGCGAAATATGGGCTATCCCATATGGGCATTACATGGGTAAAATATGGGCCAAATATGGGCTATCCCATATGGGCATTAAATGGGGTTCACCTGGGGCCCATGTCCGCCAGCAGTGTATTGGCAGAATATGGGCCATCCCATGTGAGCATTATATGGGGTTCATCTATGAAATTGAAAAAAAAATCACCATATATTGCTAATGTGATGCTGACTAACATCCTACTCACATGGGAACACATGAGAAATCTCAATAAAATGCTATAGTTTACAGTGATTTAAGAATCTTAAGATCCGTTATTCTTGCATTTTGTGGCTTATATAGCAACTGTGATTGGATGATAAGTGTAATCAACTTGTTGACCATATACCATTTATACCTTTTCTAGTAACCCAAAAAGAGAATTTAACGAACAATTTGATTGGATAAAAGTCGCAAGAATGAAAGATAGCCCCACATGGGCTTTCCCCATATGATACCCCCATGGGCCAGCCCATATTCTGCCCACATGGGCTTGCCTAGGTTTTCCCCATATGATACCCATATGGGCTAGCCCAAGTAGATCCCCATATAGACTAACCCATATGGGCCCCATATGGGATACATATGGGTTGATCCATGCCCATATGGCCCGGGTAATGCCCATATGGGCCCCACATGGGCTTGCTACCTGGGAAGGCACTGGACAATCAGTGTTTTAGAGCCGAGCTGGTGTCGTGATCAGTGAGGGAAGGGGGGGGGGAAGGGAAGTGAAAGAGGCCCGAGTTCAAGGGGAGGGTCTTGAGGTGGGACTCGAAAGAGGCTCGGGACTGGGAGGGATTGCGGGATGGAATTCGAAGGTTGGGGGCATAGTGGTTGAAGGCTCGCCCATTGATGGTGGGTGGGTTGGTTGGGGGACATGGAGCAGGCTAGAGCCCGCTGAACAGATGGAATGGACACGTTAGTTGGTGGTTAGAATATGGCAGAGGTAAGGTGGGGCAAGATCATGGAGGGCTTTAAAGGTGAGGACCAGGATCTTGTATTGAATCCTATGTGTGATGGGAAGCCAGTGGAGTTCAGTGAGAATGGGGGTGATAGGGTCTCGGAGCCTGGTATGGGAGAGAACGCAAGCTGCAGAGTTCTGGATTATCTGCAGCCAATAGAGGGAAGCATTGTGGAGGCTGACAAGCATCGTTGAGCCTGACTGTAATGAAAGCATGAATGGAGGTATAAGGTGAGGTAATGGAGGAGTCGGGCAATGTTGCGGAGGTGAGGGAATTTCACGGATGTGGGGGAGAAAAGATAGTTGATGATTAAACAAGCCACCAAGTTTCCTCACTGACTTGATGAGGTGGAGAGTGTAACCATGGAGGTTCATGCTGCCAATGCCTGAGGTGCAGAAGCACTTGCGCAAGCCAATTAGGAGGGCCTCAGTCTTATTGACATTCAGCTGTAGAAATTTTGCTCTCATCAAGGACTTGATGTCTGATAGGAAGTCTGTCAGGACAGTAGTGATCCTGGAATCGAGGGTGGAGGAAAAAAGATAGAGTGGAGGTCATCCGCTCACATTTTTTTTTACCAGTGAGTTGTTTGAATTTGGAATGATCTGCCTGAAAGGGTAGTGAGGTCCGATTCGATAGCAGCTTTTAAGAGAGAACTAGATAGGTATCTGGGGAAGACGGATTTGCAGGGTTATGGGGAGAAAGCTGGTGACTGGGGTTAATGAAAGTGACTTGCTCGGTCAAAGAGCCGGCGCAGACTCGATGGGCCAAATGGCCTCTTTTTGTGCCGTAACATTCTATGATTCTTTGATTCTATGATTTTATGATATGGAAGTTGACCCGATGTCTGTTACACAACAGACTTGAAATATTTGGGGATAGTCTATGAAATGTGTGCCATGAAGGACGTCCAGAGATTAAGAAAGAAACAACTTTTTACTGCATTTTATCAAATCAAAGGTTCTCCAGGTGCTTCACAAACTGGAGTCAAGTGACGTTTTCTGAGCTAAAGTGACACCAGTTTACGCACAGAAAACACCTCAAGATTTACTGTAATGTACAGTGACTGTGTATATATGACAAACACAGCAGACAATTTCAGCAAAGCAATGTTGCATAAACAGCTGTGGAGTGCATGATCAATTTATCTGGAGGATTATTAGTCAGGATACCAGGAGAAAAAATATTTTCTGAATATGAAATACACTTGTGCCATGTGATTCATAATGTACATCTGAATAGGCCGCCAGGACTTTGCTTTAATATCTCCTCCAAAGGCAGGCACCTCTGAGATTGTAGCACTCTTCACAATACTGTACTGCACTAGAAATTAGCCTGGATATAATTGGTCTATGGAGCTCTGGACGACAGGAGAAATAATCAGCTGCTTGCATTTGTTTCCAATGATCCAATCTGTTAGGAAATGTGCCATTTGCATCCCCTCTTTATTTGCCTAAGGTCAAAATTGTTTTTCATTTTGATATACAATTTTATGGTTAAATATTTGAGAGATAAATCCTAAAATCCGACTAGGGAATCGACTCTAATCTCTTACACTTGTTCCATCCTGGAGCAGGCTCTGAATGCAGTAGAAGTATATAGTCTATCCATTAAAGATTGCAATGAGAGACTGAAAATAATTAAAGCTGTTATTTAGTTACTCAGGATTAGGTTATAGTGAGAATAATTAATTCTTTTTATTTTTGAAAACACCCAAGTTGAATGGCCCTATTTGGTTAAAGTAAATTCAACCCAGTCTATTATCTTTGGGACTGTGAATGAGGTAATTAATATACTTCACTGTTTACTCAGCTATTTAATGACTCGTTGGCAACTAACAAAATATTGTAATCAGATTATAAAATAACAATTTGTATTTCATATAATGTCTGATCATGTAACAATATCTCAAAGCATCTTAGCATCTTCACAAGGTTTTATGTGAAGTGTTATCACTGTGTATCTTAGGCGAAACTGCAACCATTTTGCACACAGTAGTGCCCCACAAATAGCCATGAAGTGAATGGCCGATTTTATCCAGAGGATTGTTGTTCAGGATTGAACCAATTTGATACTGTCTATCCATAGCAAGAATGTGCAAACGGAGGCCCAAATTCTTGTGGTTGTAACCATAAGACTTAAATTTTAAGATGCTACAGATTTTTGGAATTAGTTCAGAAGATGTTTTCTGACACTGTTGGAAAAAATCATCAATCTAAAAACAATGTGTGTGTGCTACCTTTATCACCATGCCTTTGGTCACCTCTCCCACTCCATAACCTTAGCATTGTGAAGTGCTCCAAGATGTTATCCTATGTGAAGGGTGCTATTTAAATGTGTGTGCGTCTATGTGTGTGTGAGAGAGGGAGAGAAAAACAACTGTGGGAAAAGGAAACTGAAAAAATAATTTGTTGCAGGTGGAATGAATAATATGGTTGCTTTGCTGAAATGCTATGCTGTATTTTCGTGTGCACACTTAAATTATGCAAGTTTTTTTCTAAGTACTGTACTGTATAAAAATATTTTCGAACACAAAATTATATTGTTTCACATGTGTCAGATATAAAAAGTCATTGTGTCCTACCAGTATGTCCACGATGTCCTGGAACATTATTCTGAGGAAACAACTATGGGCTGCAAGCTGTCTGTCTCCAGTCCCATAACACATCTGCTCATGCATAAGTACATGCACATTCTCTTATGGTCTCCACAGATGAGTGGTTGTTTTCTTTAAGTACCATATCTTCCCGCCAAAGGCCATTACCGTTGCTAGTGCATAGTGACCCCGTGTCACTATGCACGGAGTGAGGAGCGGAGAAGAGTTGCCACCTGTGGGCAGAGAACAACATGTATCTGGTAGCCACACATCCACTAACATCTGTCAGCTACAGTGCCAGTGTGTCAGCTAAGTATGTCAGCCAGACTCAGTTAGTAGTGCCTTGGAACATCCACTCGACATGAAAGGCACTACACAAATGTAATTTTGTTGTTGCTATTGTGATAGCACTCTTGCCTCTGAGTCACAAGGCAGTAAATAAAGCACATTGGTACTCTTCAATGCATTGCTGGGGGTTGTTGCATTTTTGCCAACTTCAGGTGAGAGATTAAACTGAAGTGCCAGCTGCCTGTCAGGCGGACAGTAAACATCCCGTAACACCCTTCAAAAATTTTCCTGGCCAACAATTCCTCAAATAAAATTGCTTATTCATTTTGCGGGATATTATTATGTGCAATTGGGCTGATGTGTTCATCTAACAATACACAGTTGTTATCAGATACTCCACATCACAGTAAATTATCTGAGGCACTTTGGGACATCTTCTTGATGTGAAAAGATTCCCTACAAATTGCAAGGATTATTATTTTTATTGCTACAGGGCCTTAAGCTTTCAGTCTTTTATACACCAGATTTTTTTCTTCAGGGATGATTAAGCATGTGGACTAAGGAAACTTGATCTAGGTTTCGCCCTACCTGGAATCGAACCCACTGAGCTACACATCTGACTGAGACACATGTTGTCTCTTACTCCAGCCCCAGCACTATACAGTGCTCGGATATTCTATCCTATATGAAGACCGCTAGATCAATGTACGTTTTTATCATGATTATTTATTTATGAGTTATTTACAATGTAGAAATTCAAAATGTGCTGTTTAGAGCCACACATTAGAGCCACCAAAATTTACATCACAGAAGAAAACCGATTGGCCAATTGGTGCCTTTTGTTTTCCTATTCCATCGACTCTCAACAGCGGAATCCTTTCCCTCAGCAACCTGTGTTTTATGCTGGATATTGCATGTGTGCGAGAGGAGTTAAAGTTTATTTCAAACCAGTAATTTTGCATGCTGGGTTTTAAGTTGCCATGTGGCTTGCGACCAGCCTCTTTCTCAATGAGGCTTATTACAACACAGTTCATATACCGAGCAAAAATACAGCTGGCACAAAATATTACAGTATCAAAATGAAAGTTGTTAATCGATAATTTACCGTTTTAAGCATTTTGCTCCACTGTATTCCCCTCGTAAATATACAACCAATCAACTTTACAGTATATCCTGTGAAGTACTTTGAGACATCTGAATGTCACACGTGCACTATGCACATGTAGCATGACTGACATCACTTTGTACAAGAAGTGGTACTTCCTGCACACTGCATGCAGGAAGTAGCATACGAATTGATGTGTCAAGCGAGCGGTTGGCCATTTTTTTACATTTCGCTTGTTGTGCACCTAATGAGATACAGGACCCAGCTGCCCACAGGTGAACGTTTTCCCTGCAAATAACAAGGCTTGGTGTAACGCTGTATCTCACAAACAACAATAACAACAACAAAATTACACTTGTATAGCGCCTTTCACGTCAGGAGGACATCCCAAGGTGCTGGACAGTTACTGTGTCAGACCCGAGCTGGGGATGGGGGGGTGGGGGGAGGGGTGGGTGGGTGGGTATGGGGGCGGGGGAAGGAGTTGCTGATGGATCCATAAAAGAGGAGAGTCTTGAGAGGAGAGTTGAAGGAGGGACTTCGGGATGGAGTTTTAAAGGTTGGGGGCAGAGTGACTGAAGGCTCGCCTGCCAATGGTGGGGCGGGCGGGTGGGTCAGGGGACTTGGAGCAGGCCAGAGCCTGCTGAACAGAGGGGGTGGGCAGGTTGGTAAGGAGTTAGAAGCTTACGGATGCAGGGTGGGGCAAGGTTGTGAAGGGCTTTGAATGTGAGGACCAGGATCTTGAATTGGATCCTCTGGGTGATGGGGAGCCAATGGAGTTAACCGAAGATGGGGGAGATGGGGCCACAAAGTTTGGAATAGTGGAGGACATGGGCCGCAGATTTCTGGATCATCTGCAGTCTGTGGAAGGAGGAATTGGGAAGGCTGACAAGCAGGGCATTTGCATAGTCGAGCTGGGATGTAATGAAGATGTGGATGAGGGTTTCAGTGGCTTTGGGGGTGAAATAGCGGTGGAGGTGGGCAATGTTGCGGATATGGGGCAAGGCAAAGCAACTAATTTCTTGGATGTGGGGGAGGAAAGACAGTTGAGGGTTGAACAAGACACCTAGTTTCCTGACTGACTTGGTGAGGTTGAGTGAGCAACCATGGAGGTCGATGCTGTCAGTGCCTGATGCATGAAGGCACTGGCACAAGCCAATCAGTAAGGCCTCTCGTATTGATATTCAACTGTAGAAAGTTAGGTATCATCCAGTCACAACAGTAGTAGTCCTGGAGTCGAGGGTAGAGGCAGAGAGATAGAGTTGGGTGCCATCTGCATACACGTGGAAGTCTGCGGATTATGTCACCAAGTGGGATCATGTAGATGTTGAAAAGTAAGGAGACAAGGACAGGGCCTTGGGGGACTCCATAGATGACAGTGCGGGGACTAGAGGAGAAGGCGTTTGTGGCAACAAAACAGTTAACAAGTAATCTGCTTTCTCTCAATAAAGCTAAATTTGTGTAGGAAAATAAGATACCATTAGCACACAGGGTTTTAATTTGATTGTAATGAGACGTCCCACTGCAGATTATTATTATTGTTGTAAATGCAAGGATTATTATTATCATTGTAAGTAAAAAAAAATGGCTATGATTCTGTACGTTAAAAGTCCATCAAGTCTGCTGCCAGTCCACATGATACCTGTAGCTTGACACAGATTAGTTTAGCTGAGGCATCAACAGAGCTGTGTCAAATCTGTGGTAAAAAAAGAATACATTTTTTGGTGTATTTCTCACAATGGATCTGATTTTCTTGTAAGGATGGGTAATTGGCTTAATTAGCTTAATTAGTTACACATCTTGTGGTGAAACTCAAATGCAATGCTTGGGAACCACTACACTGTCAGAGGTGTCATTTTTCAGATGATTCATGACCCATCTGCCTGTTCCGATGGATGTCATGACAATAAAGTAAACTTCAGGCTATCCCCACGTAGCTGCCATTTGGAATTAGCCAGACCTAGTCCCATAGCGCAGTGGCAAGCGAGAGGAACCTGGGTTGATTGCTCAGATTCCTTGGGCAAGTTTCCTTATTGAAATTGTGATTGAAATTGTAATTTGTAATTGTAACAACAACTTGTCGATTGGCATTAGCACCAATCAACAAAAAGGTAAAAATCCCTTCAAAAATATATGTACATTTTGTCACTCAATACACTAGTGTTTGTGGGATGCTGCAGTGTGAATTTGGCTGCTGCGTTTTATCCACAAAATACAGTGTCAATCCACTTGATGATATTTCTGTGAAGCGCTTTGAGACTTCTGAATGAAGTGATAAGGCACTTATCAAATGCAAGGGTTATTATTATTATTATAAGTCCAAAAAAATGGCTATGATTCTGTACGTTAAAAGTCCACCAAGTCTGCCACCAGTCCACATGATACCCGCAGCTTGACATAGATTAGTTTAGCTGAGGCATCAACAGAGCTGTGTCAAATCTGTGGTAAAAAAATAATTTGAATTTTTATTCATTTAAATGTTAGCGAGGATTCAGTTTTACTTCTTTTATTTAAATGTTGGGATTAGGATGATCAGTTAGCTGAAAATCCATCTTCATGAACTGGATCTCCCCCAAATTAGTCCACTTAGCTACTAGATGTATAAATGTATAAATGTATAAATACACAGTCACAACACTTCAACAACAACTTGCATTTATATAGCGCCCTCCACCCCAAACAGCAAGTCAGATTGCTTCACAATAACTGATCCCGGGATTGAGCCAGTGGGAGAGGGAGGTAGTCGTAGGTGTGATCGAACAGAAAGGTCTTCAGGCGCTGCTTGAAAATAGGAGGGGGTGAGGCGAAGGGATTGAGGGAGGGAGTTCCAAAGTTTTGTGGTGTAGTGGCTGAAGGCATGGCCGCCGATGGTAGAGCAGAGGATTCGGGGGACACGGAGGAGGCCAGACGTAGTAGAGCAGAAGCCAAAGGTACTGCTGTGAAGAGAGAGGAGGTTAGAGAGGTAGGGGGGGTGCAGAGGAGTGGAGGGATTTAAACACAAGAGTGGGGATCTTGAAGTCGATCTGCTCTGTAACGGGGAGCCAGTGAAGTCTGGTGAGGACTGTGGTAATCGGGGAGCAAAGTTTGGTTTGGGTGAGAATGCGGGCGGCGGTGTTATGTATGAGCTGGATTTTGTGCATGGTGGCAGAGGGGAGACCGGTGAGCAGGGCATTGGAGTAGCCCAGCTGAGAGGTGACAAAGGCATGAATCAAGGAGAAACCATTTGCAGAGATGTACTGCTGGCGGTTTGTGAGGTAGGACTCAAATCAAGTGAGTGCAGTCCCACATTGAGTTCGATGATAAAGGACAAGTGTTGGAGGAGGATGGCTGATCGACTGTGTCGAAGGCAGCAGAGAGGTCAAGTAGGACAAGGAAGCAGAGGGAGCCTGTTCACAGATAGAGAGGAGATTGTTTGTGACTTTCACAAGTGCAGTAGGCAGGGCGGAAGCTGGACTGGATGGGTTCAAATAGGCTGTGGAGGCAGAGGTGTGCAACAATGTTGACAGGCGGTAGAGGCTGAGATTGGGGGGGATCATGGATAGGTTTTTTAAGGAAGTGGGTGATGACAGCGGTTTTGAATGGGGCAGGGACTGATCATAAGGCGAGGGACTCATTAATGGTGTCTGCCAGCAGTGGGAAGAGGGGTAGCTGGGTGATCAGCAAGTTGGTGGGAAGAGGGTCGAGACAGCAGGTGGTGGGTTTCATAGTGGTGATGGTGGACGAGATGGAGGAAGAAGAGTTGGGGAAGAAGGAATGTGGGATGTGGGTCTTGATAGGAGCTGAGGATGGAATGGGTGAGATGCCAAAGTGCTCTGAGACACTCTGGTGTGGAGGGCGCTATATAAATCCAAGTTTTTGTTGTATTTGTTGTTGTTGTGAGGGAGATGGATGGGGGTGTTGTTGGACAACAAGAGGCAGGAGGATAAGGCTGCCAGGCAGATTTTGTTGATTTTGGTGGTAAGAAAGTCCATGACCTCTTCGCACTTGGCGTTGGATGTAAAGATTGAGGATACTTGAGGTGGCACATGGAGGATGTGGTAGGTGGTGGAGAAAAAAACCTTGGAGTTCTTTTTGACATCCAGAATTATGTTGTGGTACGCTGTTTTTGCATGTGACAAAGAATGGCGGTAGCTGTGGAGATGCTCGAGCCACAGCTGGTGGTGAACCATGAGGCCGGTTTTCTGCCAACTGCGCTCGAGCAGCCAGGTATGAGATTTCAGGGAGTGGAGATGGCCACTATACTAGGGGGATTGGGTGGGTTTGGAGATGGTCCTGGATTTCAGGGGGATGAGAGAGTTGAAGATGGAGGAGAGGTATTCAAGGAACAGCTTGATGGCTACATCAGGATCCCTCTAGGTGGAAGGCCAGAGGGATAGGAGGTTTGTGGATGAAAGTTTTGTGAGGGTCTCAGGGGTAAGCCTTTTTCATGGGCAGGAAAATTATGGTTGAGGAGAGGCGGGTGCAAGAGGAGAAAGAGATGAGGAAGTGGTCTAAGATGGCCTTGTCTATTGTGTACAGGTCGGAGATGTCAAGACCATGTGTGATGATGAGTTCAAAGAGGAGGCCATGGCTGTGGGTCAGTGAGTTGATATGGAGGGTGAGGTTTAGGAAGGAGAGGAGGGCAGCGAAGTCAGAGGATGTGGTGCCAGGGGAATTTAGGTGGAAGTTGAAGTCACCCATTATTTGCAGTCATTCGGAGCAGAGGGACAGGGAGGAGAGGAGAGTGGAAACGTCAGAGAGGAAGGAGTCAGGGGGTTTTGGGGGGGGCGGTAGACCAGAAGAATTTTCAGTGGGAGAGAAGGATTGTAGAGGGTGAGGTGCTCAAAAGAGGGGATGCAGCCAGAGGAATAAGGGCAAAGACCAAGGGACGCTTTGGAGATGAGGGCCACCCCACAGCCGTGTTGGATAGGGCAGCGGTGGGGGGATGGGGTGGGTTGGAAGTTGTAGCCTGGAGGAGAGGCTTCAATTAGAGGGACGGGCTAACTGGGGGAGAGCCAGCATTTCCCAGCATTTACTTGTGTAAAGCACTTTGAGATGTTTGGAAATAAGAGGCTCCAGCAATTGAAAGGTTGGAACATTTCAGTTATTTCACTATTTATATCAGACTTCCAGCACCTCTTTGATCTTAAAGGACAAAGAAAGAACACAAAGCCAACTAACTGTATGATTGATGGTCACGAGAGTCCGGATGGTATTTAAAACTGTCAGAATTATTCTTGTTGCAAAGGTTGTAATAAACACACCTATCCACCCCAGGTTTACATACCACTTCATCTTTCAAACGATAGCCTTTCAATTGGCTGAAGACCAACAATCCTTAAAATCATTTTTCCACTCACAAATAACTCGGTTTGTTTTTAACAATGCTCCTCTCATTCGATACAGGATACCATGAGGTTGAGGGAAAACAGTAAAAGGTGTTGCATTTAATGTTAAAGCTATAAAAGAGTTAGGAAGATTCAGTCAGTCTAAATTAAGTAGCAAAAATACTCGAGGGAGAATAAGGAAGAAGCGAGGAAAAGAGTTGACTGAACAAGCAGATTTTAACTGTCTCAGATATTCCATTACATTATCTTTATTGTTGTTTCAGTTTAACATTACAATAATGAAATACCTCCTGATTTATGAGTCCTGTGATTATTGTAATGTTAGTGCTTCAACATTCAATGCATGAGCTGAAAAATAAGTGACCAGCTGGACCAAGGAGACAGTAAGAGAAGATTTCCCAGGATCTGTCAGCTTCAAGATTAGTATCAGAAATAATGGATTCATTTGGAATTGAAGGTTTGTCTTCTGAACAAAATCTATTACAAAATAGCCTTGGAATAATTTGCTATTGAGTAATTCAACCAGTCTATCTTTTTAATGGGCTTCAGGAGGCTAATCTTAGATAAAACTGAAAGGCCCCTTCTGTACTTGGTATCAGATAATTCTGCAAGTAAGAGAGAAGCAAAATTCCAGTTCAATGCTTTTACCCAACTGTTTTAAGTCACTAAAGTGTTCATGCACATAGCTGTGTTATTACAGCAATTTCACAAGCTACTTTAAAGTACAAAATGAGTTGAATTTGCCTCAAGATTTTGAAAATTGGGAATCAAGTTAACATTTGCTTTCATGGGTTTCTGTACAGTGCCTCTCTCTGGAATGTTTCAGGAATGTTTTTAAGACAGCTCCTTCCACAACCACAACCTTTGTTTCAATTCCCCAGCTTTTGCATTATAGAGCCATGGAAATGCACGACACATGTAAGAGGCTATTTGTTCCAATTTATTATGATGATAATGATAATAATGTTGATGATGATGATGATGATGATGATTACATCAGTGTTTGCTACTTCAAAAAACCATACATCTTAATCTCAATTCCCTGCTCTTTCTCCAGACCCTCTAATGCTCTTCTGCTGTCTGACTAATTCTCTTTTAAATGACCCCAATTGACTCTGCTGTAACAGCTTGGCAAATTATTCCATGCCCTGTCAGCCCTCTGGGAGAAAAGGTTCATTGTTACAGCAAGAGTCATTTGGGTTTGCTTTTTGAATTGTGATGTTCAAAAATGTAGAATGATTCAAAATTTTGTGATTGACCAATCTATGACTGGACTGAACCATATATGGGATCTTCATTACGGTAATGCCCAATTAGATTGAAGATCAAGTACAGCTGCTTCCATATTTCCATTTTTGTGCATATTGAATTTTAAAAATCTGAAATTAAAATATAATCTGTATCTTTATTCCCATGTTGAACTGTGTTTATAGAATCACAGAATTGTACAGCGCAGTAGGAAGCCATTTGGTCATCTAGTCTGCACTGACTTTCAGAGCAAGCTTACTGCACTGACTCTCAGAGCAAGTCAATTGTGAGTTACGGAAGGATACGAGCAATGTGGTGGCGGTGGAAAAAAGTGGGCCTGGACAGGGAGCGGATATGTGGTAGAAAGGAAAGCTGGTTGATCAAACTTCTTACTTGGCAGGGCATTGGACAAACCAACAACTTTCTGTGTGAAACAAAATCTCCTATGTTCACAAAGTGAAATATCAGGCCTGAACACTCTATCTCTGACATAAAACAACAACATTTTACTTAATTACTTTACTAATCTACAACGCTGGAGAGAATTGCATCTATCTCTAAAAAGGTGGGATCCCAACCAGGACTCTCTGAAGGTTAGTGAGTGGAAACTGGGGCCCTGATTCATGTTACATTTGATTTTTTTTGTGTGTTTTAATGATTTGCCTAATTTCTGGTATACAAGGACACGGGCGGTTTTATTAGTGTAATATAACATTGCATAAAGGCAAATACTTATAGCACAACATGTTGCACAGTATAAATTTGTTTTGATTCTTTAAAATGTTGAATAGAAGCACCTGCTTCTGTGTAAATGCTTGGCCTCACTTGGATACTGTGAAGTGAAAACGAGAGAGAATAAAAGCTGCTCTTCTGACGAAATAACCAAATGAATAACAGATGGAATGTAGCTGCATGTGGTACTCATTCATCAAAACATAGTAAGCAACTGATAAAAGCAGATGTCTGAGGCAAATTAATCATAGAACACTGCATGCTATAAAGAAAATGAGATTTTACCAGATAAACTGTAAGATCATTTTTTCCATGTACCATTCACAGTTGACAACTCATGAAGTTCCTGAAATGAGTGAGAGGATCTTCAAATTGATCTGTTCGGTGATTGGGAGCCAGTGGAGCCTGGCAAGGTTGGGTGTGATGGGAATACAGAGCTTAGAGTGTGTGAATTAAGATCATTCCATATACCATTAACAGTTGACAACTCGTGAAGTTCATGAGAACCATGCACTGGTCTCTGCCACAAAAATATCTGAAGAGAGAGATTGTTCCTGTTATTTTATTTTCTTCTTTCATTAGGTTCCCGGATCATCACTCATTCCTTCCTGACTTTGAGGATGAGCAGATAACCAGATCAAAGGGCCTCTCCAATCCCCTCCAGCCAGCAATAGCACTTGTCAGCCTGGACAGTGAGTAAACCCAGAGAGCGAACAAACTTCACAATTGATCGATCAGTTTTTATTTGGTCCTTCACCCAATAACCATCCAGAGATTGGGAACTGCCGTTTAAGAAATTGTTAGGACCAGCCTGTGCCCTCATGATCAATGTTTGTTGGTGTACCAAAGTCCAGGAACAAGCCAGAAATAACCAACAGAAAGGCCAATGAATGGAATGTTAGCCTGTCCATTTCATTCATAGACCTGTGGATTCATTTTATAATCAGGAAGTAAAAGTGGAGGCATACTGGAAACTAAGGTCCATCGATATGGAAATTTTCCGATTTAGATATATCGATGGGCTCATATCGAGATATACCGAAATATTGATATTTCCGGGTTTTTCGTACTGCGCATGCGCGCACATTCGGGGCTTATCTCCTCAGGAGGTAAATATCTTTATCTCTCTGTGTCTCTCACTCTCTCCAGCTCTGTGTTTTTCTGTCTGTGTCTCTGTCCTCTCTCACATCCCCCCCATCTCTATCTATCTGTATATTATCAGATCCACCCCGTCTCCCCCCCACACCCCACCCCACCGTCCCTCTCTCCTCCCCCCACCGCCGCCGTCCCTCTCTCCCACCCCAGCCCCCACTCGTCTCTCTCCCACTCCTCACCCCCCCAGCCATCTCTCTCCCCCTCACCCCCCACCCAGCCATCTCTTCCCCCCCTCCCCCCGCCAGCCGTCTCTCTCCCCCTCCCCCCCAGCAGTCTCTCCCCCCCCCCAGCCGTCTCTCTCCCCCCCCTCCCCCCCAGCCGTCTCTCTCCCCCCCTCCCCCCCTCCCCCCCCAGCCGTCTCTCTCCCCCTCCCCCCCCCAGCTATCTCTCTCCCCCTCACCCCCCCCCACCCCAGCCGTCTCTCCCCCACCACCACCCCTTGCATACCTGTATATTATATTCGAGGACTATGAATACAATATGGTGGCTTTGCACCTCGATGCAGCAGTGATGTTATAACATAAGAGAAGGTCTAATCTAATTTTCGAGAGTAATTGGTTCTGTCTTTGTCATGGCTGTGACTGCAGGGGCCATTTTAATTGGTGTGCTTGGATCTGTTTTTCAGTGGTGGCTGTGTGATTGGTAGGTAAGGATCTATTATTTTGTGCAGTACATAGCTGAAAGATGCACATCTGGTAAGAGTTTGAATAATGAGCACACTATTTTACAGGCTGTAAAAATCATATCACATGGGTGTTATCTTACGAGCTGGTTTGTGATCACAACAAAGTCACAAGATTGGCTCGGATGAAGAACGTCCTGTGAGCTAATTCAATCCTGTGTTTCTGGAATACTAATCCTACCATCTCCCTTCACAACATCAATTTGTCTTTTAAATAAGTCTAGTGTCCTGGCCACAATCTCTTCTGTACTATCTTTAGACCTGGACAGCCCACCTATGTCACAGTGACCAGAACTGCATGAGGTACTCTATCTAGTAGGGCTGTAAAGCCTGAGTATCACATCTAGGGATCCAAATACAACTGATCTAGTAATATATAAGTCAGCATCTTGTTTGTCTTGTTTATTGCTCCCTCTCATATGGCGATTGAGAAGTCAACTCAATTGTAATGCCCCTTTTGAGCTATTCATGGTTTTGTAAGTCTGATAAGTCAGGTCTATATCATGGGACATGTGACTATTTACTGAACAAAAAACCTAAAACATCTGACTCTTTCTAACAGGACATCAAAGACCACAATATGATGTACAATAATCTTTGCATTTGGTATTACGATTTATAGTGTCATCGAAACACCTAAAAATTCCTCTTTTGATTTTACCATATGGCATAATGATTGGCATTTTTTAATGTAAGTCAACCACTGTACATTCAGCAATGTTTCACAAACATCAATGATCAATTTCATTTGGAGAATTGTTGGCCAGGTCACTGGCAGAAACCCCTTTTCTTGTTGATCGGATCTTTAATATACATCTCCTGGAGCTGTGACTCCATATCCTCTGATGTCCTGTCAGCTTTTTTGGTAGACATCAGTACCTGGATCGGTCCTGGGATCCATTGTTGTGAAGCGCTCTGAGACGCGGTCCGGCGTGGAGAGCGCTATATGAATCAAAGTTATTGTTGTTGTTGTTGTTGAATGAGCACAAACTTCCTGCAGGTAAATGTTGGCAAGACAGAAGTCATACTACTAAGCTCCTATAAAGGCCTTTACTCCTGTAGATCCGAACTCCTTAACTTCCCCAGACAATCCCTCAGACTCACCGAACTGTTGTGAAAACGTAGACCCTGACCAGGACCACCTTCCTCCACATTCGCCACCTTGGGTGCCTTGACCATACCTTACCCCAAACCCTCGTCCATGCGTTCGTCACCTCCTGCCTCGACTACTCCCTATTCACCAGTATCCATTTTCTGGAATTAAAATGTGACCCTTATGTCGATTATGTTTGTTTCAGTGTTTTATTGAAAGAAGAATGTGTTAACTCCTGAAGCATTGATGTCCTATTAGGATTTCACACTTGCTTAAAAAGGCATTGTCAATAACAGCCTGTAGAGTAAGAGCGCCAATGTAGAGTGGGTGAGGTTGCAGGCTGAGCTCAGCTGTGTCTCAGTTAAGATTTTACAGACTTTATAAGCAAGGAAAGAAAATAAGTCTTTCCTAGTCCATTCTCAAGTCACCAATGGAGAGCAGCATTGGCAGAAGCATGTCCTTCCCATCAAGTTCAATCACAGCTGGAGTAAAAGAAAGAAGTAAAACTGAGCTAAAAAAAGTTAATTAATGTAGGTTTCCAAACTTTTCAAGTGCCTATTTTAGTCCTAGAACATTACTGTTATGTAACGGAAGTATTGTCTAAGTAAAGTGAAACTCTGATAACTGACATAAAAAACAACAATAATAAATTGGTCACTTCAACCCACGATTGTTTGTGGGACACTGCTGTGCATAATTGGCTGCTGCATTTTGCCCACAAATATACAATCAATTCACTTTACAGTATATTCTGTGAAGCGCATTGAGACATCTAGAAGATGTGAAAAGTGTTATATCAATTGCAAAGATTACTATTATTATCATTATTGTTATTATTATCCTTACCTTCACTATCTATAAAATGTAGTTAATCTAATACACTGTGGCCTGCTCATCAACTGCACTGAACTTCATACCCCATCACACCAGTGTTGCCTTGCCTGGCAACACTCACTCCCTATCACCGAATGAATTGATTTCAAGATCCTCACACTCGTCTTCAAGTCATTTCAGGTCCTGTCATCTCCGTAACTCTCCGACCTGCTTTCTCCCCAATCCATTACTCTTCGCTTCCACTCGCCTGATTCTGGTCTCCTCCTTGTCCCTCGTATCAAGTTCAAGATCCTCGTCCTCACCTTCAAGGCCTTACATGGCCTTGCCCCGCCCTATTTAACTGATTTACTCTCCCCCTATAAGCCCACCCGGACCCTCCGTTCAGCAGCACTTGGCCTGCTCCAAGCCCCCCGCCCGAACCGCCCCACCATCGGAGGCCGGGCCTTCAATTTCTCCGCTCCCATCCTGTGGAATTCCATCCCCCAATCCCTCCGCCTTGTTTCTTCCCTTTCCTCTTTCAAGGCCGGTTTGAAGACTTTCCTCTTCGACCGTGCCTTTTGTTCCCCAACAAACTTTTCGATCTCCCCCACATGTTTCACCCCTTCCCGAACACTCCCCTCCCAGCTCGGGTCACACGCCTCCTGTGCAGCGCTTTGGGACGTCCTCCCGACGTGAAAGGCGCTTTATAAGTTTAAATTGTTGTTGTTGTATCCTCCGTTCCACCATCGGCGGTGGCAGGATTTCTTGCATTTACTACAAATTTGATTTCGGTGGCTGCTTGTGGGAAGTTTAAGATCCTGCAGAATTGTGGAAAATACCTAAATGTAGTCATAATTTTGGAAACTGGTTTCCACAGTTTCCACATATAATATTATAATAATAATCCTTGCATTTGACATGGGGCCTATCAGATAAGGAGGACCACTCAAAGCACTTCACAGGATTCACTGTAAAGTGCAGTGACCATGTATATTTGTAGACAAACATTTTTTTTTACTCTCAAATTAAGAATTTTTTGCACTATTTTGTAAAATTGTTGGGTTTCAAGACAACATCGTTTTGCCTCAGAATTCATTTATTTCATGCATTTTTACAGTAAAATATCCCAACTTTTATGTGATTGAATGCCAGCTGTTTTCCATTAAGTATGATACCAAGACTCCTGAGTCCAGGGAATGTACTCACATTCACAGCAGTAGGCCTGGTGACCTTTGACATTTAAGTGAATCATCCTGAGCTGGTAGTCATATCAGCAGGTTGCATCTTCAGTGGAAGTAAAACAAATGCTACTGTGAGCTTATTCCACTAAAATAGCTCAGAGAATTATTATTTTGCCCATGGGCTTTTGAGACTAATCCGATAGGATTCAACATGACAATACAATTCCAAACTTCAGCTTGCAAAACCAATGGAAATTTATTTTCAATCTCGTTGAATCTGTTTACAAGCCTGACAGCATTGCAAACCATTATCTCAATTAATACTACAGACAGCCTTCTGACCCACTGTAATGGGCTCTGTTTTTATACACTGCAAAGCTGGCATGATCTTATGGGATTGCAATGTATCAAGAGCCAAGTGTAAAGGCTGTGAGATGCTAGAGAGAAGATATTAGACACTTATGTATGTTAACATTCACTTTGCCTACAGAAATGATGATGATAATAATATTATAATAATCATCCTGATATTTGATTTAGAACTTTTCAGTTCTTCTAGACATCAAAAAGTGCTTCACAGAATATATTGTAAAGTGAACTGACTGTATTTGTGGGTGAAACGAGGCAGCCAATTGTGCAAAGCAGTATCGCACAAACAGTCACAGATTGAAGTCACCAATTTATTATTGTTTTGTTTCTTAAGTGATTATTATGAAGCATGTGAAGCAAGGCCAGGGTTTTGCCGTGCCAGGAATCAAAACCAAGTCTCTCACCATGAGGCGAGTGCTCTAACCACTGAATTCCAGGAACTATTGGTATCTTGTATTCCTCCACTATAAAGACTCTATAAATATATACTGTAATACATTTTGCTCCATTTAACACTATTATATTGTTTCCTTTAACCATTTTAGAAATATTTATAGTTGATCAGAAGGAACAAACAACAACAACAAAACTTACATTTATATAGCGCCTTTCACGTCGAGAGGACATCCCAAGGCGCTGTACAGTCAGGTAGGACAAGAGCAGGGTGGGAAGGATCAGGACAGGATAAAGCATAGTAGGAAAAGTAACTGTATTAGTGGGCGAAACGCGGCAGCCAAATTGCGCACAGCAGTGTCCCACAATCAGTCACGGAAGTGGGACTAGGGGCAAAAGGGGGTAAAGAAGCAAAAGGGGAGGGGTCGAGGCAGGGGGAAGAAAGGCAGGAAAGTCGACTGTATATTTGTGGGCGAAACGCGGCAGCCAAATTGCGCACAGCAGTGTCCCCACAAACAAGTTCTAGATCTGCCCTTCCATTCTCCACTGTTATCTAACTGGTTGGGGAGCCTTCTGCTACATCAGCTGATGACTGGTCAGACCACAGACTGACTGCAGAATATCGGGAAAGTTAATAACTCAAAGCCATCTGGTGTAGTTTGGATACATTTGGCTAATGTTTGATCAATACATTTTTCATTGTGAGTTCATACATGCTTACATTATGGATAGAGAATACAGGGGTGTAGGGGCAGATGGAGGATCATGAGGAGTGTAAGCATCAGGATGGACGAGTTAAAATAAATAATATTAATCCTTGCATTTGGTATAATATCTTTCGCATCAAGAGGACTTCAAGGATATAGTGTAAAGTTTGGTGCCTGTGTGTTCTATGGATGAACACAAAAGCACACAGCAATGTCCCACAAACAGCCTTGAAGTGAATGACCAATTTTATTTGACGGATTATTGACCAGGAGAAACTCTTATCTTTTCAAATAGTGAACCTCCACCACAACAGGCAGATGAGACCTCAGGAACTCAATTTAAAGTTGCATCAAAGATAGTAGGATAAGTGCTGTCGATTATGCATATAATTGCTTCCCAAAATGGTATTGAAGAGGGAGCTGGATTGTGGTGATAATGGTTATTTGCGGAAAAGCATAGATAGTAAATGTAACCATGGGACTCTGTTGTATGTCAGAATTTCTATGCCACTAAATACTAATAAGCAAATGACTTGCATGAAATATTTTGCTTGGATTACATTGCAGACAAAAATAACTAATTAGCAAATCTATAAACTACAGGAATTTAATATTTTAGAATTCAAACATAATGCAAAATAGCAAAAAACACACAATATATAGAATATACATTACAAAACATGTACAGTGTTAGTCTAAAATATCTTTGTCTGTAAGTGAAATTTAACAATGAGATGACTACATTCTGTTTGATTAGAACTGAATGACTGACAGAATGAATTGATTAAGGATTTACATTTGGCTGTTACACTTCGAATAGGATTAGCCTTCAATGGAGAGAATGTGAATTCCTACACTGGAATTCTAGTCATGGTTCAGAAGTTTATCAGTTTTCTGATGGCAAAAGTAATTAGTTCATCAAATTTATTGCACAAACATGTTTTAAGGTTATCTTGTCTGGTTGTGCTTTGAAAGGAATTGGCTTAAATGGAAACTTGTATGAGTATGTATGTACTGATATGACACTGATGATTATACAAGAACAATGTGTGATAATCTGTCTTTTTAAAAAATACTGATGTGTTTCTTCCTATTTTGACATTAGTGGCATAAAATATTAGTAGTACTGTCAACTGAGTATTTGAAGATTTACACGATTATTTAAATTTTCTTTGAGGTTAAATTATTTCTTAATATATTCCAGCAATTTCCTGGTGGCACAGCCTAAAATTTATCCTGGATAGAGATAGGACCCACCATCAGTGAACTGGTTGTTAGTTTTAATGAGAAGTCTTGCCAAAATAAAATTATAAATCAACAAATAGACATCAACTAAGTTAGATTTAGTCAAGTTCAGAATTGTACGGACTGTTGTTCTTGGAAAATATCTCATTATTGTACTACATTAGGGAATTTCATCTTTCTTTTAGTCAGCCGGGTGTCTGATACATGTAGAAACTGATGTAAACGGCATGCTTAAGAGAGCCCAAACCAGACTGAGAGCTAATAATACTATTAATATTCCTTGCAATTGATAACACATAATTATGTGTTAATTAATTAATAATCATATGTTGATACGTAAATTATTATGTATTAACATATAATACGCCTTAACACATAATTTAGACGTCTCGAAGTACTTAACAGAATTTATTGTGAAGTGGATTGACTGTATATTTTGTGGGTAACATGTGGCAGCCAATTACATACAGTAATCTCCCACAAACGATTGTGGATTAAGTGACCACATTACTTTTAGGGATTGTTAATCCTGGAAGGTGGTCCGCCAATCGATAACAAATCGATTCCTACTTAGTGTTAGATAACAGAAGCTTGTGGAGTAAGAAAACTTGCCTAAGGTTTTGTCCTGCCAGGGATCAAACCTGGGTCCTCTCACTAATGAGGCAAGTGCACTAACCACTACAATACGGGACTCTACGTTCATGTGTACCACTTGTGATTTCTCTGTATTTAAAATGGAATCCACATGCTCTCCTTGTTTCATGATTTGTGCTGGTTCTGTATGTTTTGTGGAAAGGGAGGGAACAATGATCAAATCTGGCAGTAACTGGTGTGACCCCAGTTGGACAATTGTTATTAACCTCATAACAGTGCCTAAGTGATCCTTGAAAGACTAATGGAATTGTGGTTTGCCACTCAATGTATAGGGCTACTAAATAGAGAAGGAGATGTTTGCAAAATAACTTGAGAAAGTGACAACCATAGCTTTAATATTTTCTTTTCTTCATGAATGCACAAATTAAATTAATACTGAACAAAAGGGTGTTCAGCTCCACACCAGGAACCTGAGCTTGAAATTTCGGCTGGCAGTTCAATACAGCATTCAGAATGTCAAAGTAACATTGTTGAAAATGCTTTTCTTTTGGATGAGACATTAAACCAAGTCTGCCTGTTTTGGTGGATTTTCATTTCATGGTTATTTGGGGGATATTGCTGTATACAAATGGTAGCTGCCTTCGCTCATAAAACACAGTCATTTCACTTTAATATATATCCTGTGAAGTACAGTCCTGTACTTTGAAAATTCTCCCAAAATCAAAGGCATTTACCAAATGTAAGGATTATTATTTATATTATTATGATAGATCAGTCCTTCAATTTATATTTTGTCTTTCGGTGCTCATAATTGGGTAGATGTTAAAAAATGATAATAGGAATAATAACTAGCATTTAGCTGGTATCTTTCGCAATTATATGACAGTAGTTTGAAAAGAGCAGGGAATTTTCTCGGTTCCTTGTCAAAATAATTTGAATCATTCATTTCATTGTTGTTTGGGTAACAATGGTTTCATACATTAGCTGGTGGTGTTCTTCCATTTCTATTTGCAGTGTCTGTACTTTAAACTTACTGCTGTTTGTGAAGAGCTTTGAAATGTTTTGATAATCATAATAGGCACTAATATTTTGCCTAGCACAGCCCTTACGAATCTGAGTCTTGGGCTTGAATCCAGCCAGGACTAATGAGGAGTAAATATTTTGTCTGTGCTGGTTGTAATTACATTGTAAAATCTCAAACTAGCTCCTTGTAAGCAACAACCCAGAGCACAAAAACTGTCATATTTCAATGTTACTGACAATAAACTGGCAACTTAGTCACACTTACAAAACTATTTGATGAGTGGGAAATGGAAATTTCTAAATGTTTGATATCAATATACTGTATTATTAATCCTTAACGTTTGCCTTTCATGTTAGAGTGTTGTTTCAAAATTCTTCACAGGATTTACTGTAAATTGAAGCATCTGTGTTTTCTGCAGGCAATTTTGCAGGCCTATTTGCACACAGCAATGTCCCATAAACTGCCATAAGTGAATAATCAATTTTATTTTGGGGTTTGTTGATTGGAAGAAACTCCCTTCTTTTTTCGAATAGTACCATGGGATCTTTAACATCCACCTGAATAAGCAGACAAGAACTCAGTTTAATATCTCCTACGAAAAATAGTTGAGTGGTTAAATATAATACAATAACTTTGATTTATATAGCGCCCTCCACGCTGGACGGCGTCTCGGAGCACATCATCCAATGTGTTTTTCTGAGGTGGATAATTGTGATAGATAGAAAGAGATTTATTCTTTATGCTGATGAAACCCATGTATTTAAATTTAAATTTGTTATTTGTGATTTTATGAAGTAAATTTTATATTTATATGCCTGGGAGTGATTTTGAGGGTGGGAAGGTTGGGCTGAGCAGTTCATGTAAATTAGGAAGGAGGATTTTAATGAGTGTACTGTATTTGGGTAAGCTTCTTTCTTTTGCAAAAATATAATGAACACTTTTCTTCATCCTCATGCTGAGAGCCAGAGGTGAAGACTCAAGTGTGAGGTTCATTTACAGTCACAACCAATGCTCCCTGTTGTTGTCCATTGGAACTGCCTAGCACACGTATGATACTCCTACCCTCTTACTGGGGCTATGACACTGTTAATAGAGAGAAGCTATTTTCACTTTTAAGAGAGTTAGTGACTAGAAAAATTAGTTGGAAGATAGTTATAAGAAGATTAAAAGGAGAGCTGAGGAGAATTGCTTTCACTCAGAGTTGTTGGGATGTAGAATGCTCTCCCAAGTAAAGTGATGGAAGCAGAGTCCATTGTGGGTTTCAAGAAGGAAGTAGATAAGTACTGTATATGAAAGTGAGAGACTTGAAGCGGTTTGGGGGATAGGGCTTGGCAGTGGGAGTGAGTGAACACCTTGCTCTGAGAGCTGGTGCAGACTCAATAGGCCAAATGGTCTCCTTCTATGCTATAAATTTCTACAATTTTGTGATCCCACTGGTATATACTACACCTTAAGCTCAGTCCTTCAACCTCTCAGATCAACATATGAGCAAAGTTTCATCCATTCCTGACACTGAACATCAGTGTCACAATGGATCACTTTGCTTTATTCAGAAGTAAAATACAACCCAATTGTTAGTCCAATGGCTCCAAACCTATATAGAAATGAAAGTGCTGCATAATGTGAAATTTTGGAACGTATGACAATGGAGCCTGAATGCAGGAACTGCTCTCTTGATTTGCAAAAGGTTAGTAAACATTAAATTCTGAGGTAACTGTAAGAGTATTGCCCTGACCTGAGGGAACCAACTCTGCTCAAACTCATCATCAGGAGATCACAGTAGAAGTAGAATTCCTGCAGGTTGCCTATCAGGATTCACTAAAGAAATCCTTTGTGAATTCCCTTCATCACCTGAATGTTTGGGATCCCTATTTACCATTCCAGCCTGCAATTCATATGAAATATGCACAAGATGAATAAGCCTTGAAAAGGTACCCTGTTCAATGTGGATTACTACCATCTGGCATTCAACTTCACTATAAAGAAGCTCAACTTTACTACAAAGGAAAAACATCCTTAAAGATTTAAATGTTTCCGCCAATGGGACAAACTGGACTCGAAGATTTGGTTCTGCAAGTTCATGGATTGAGACTTGCTTTTCAAAGGAGCACTTTTCAGCTCCCGCTGCAAAATGGACTCCAGCCAAACCAAACCAGGGATAAAATGTGATCTCAGGGACAAATTACAAGCTCCTGCCATAAATGCTACAATAAGGAAAGGGTCAGGGCTTGCAATGTTTGGAGAATGGCCCAGTCTGACGGTTGTGTTCTTGCTCTGTTAAACAACATTCATTTCATAATGTCTGGTCCCATTCCTGCAGCCAGTGGCTTGAATAACAGCAGAGAACGTAGAGTGTGTTCTCTCCTTCTCATATCCCATACAACCAGTGAGAGTGCTTTCCAAATTATCTGCTCCCCTTCATCTCTCTGTGACCTAAATGCAGTGTGCATGCAGACAATTTACACCTTGCTGATTTTTATTATTTTGTTGTGCTCGTTTGAAGAAAATAATTCTAAATATGCAATTAAAAAGGAAAAGTACTTCTCAAATTATTCTTAAATTTCTATGACTGCAAATCATTTATTTTTGCTAAGACTCATTCAAATGGGATCCCAGTTCATTATTTGAAAAGTGCTTTATTGCTTAATCTTGTTTATTTAGTCCTATTGAGGAAACCAGAAATGTCAAAATTGAATTAATAAACATTTAATTGAAAACAGTATTTAAGGAATGTAACCTTCATTTTGAAGCTGTATTTTTATTAAGGTTTTAAAGCGCCTTGTGACATCCTCCTGATGTGAAAGCCGCTATACAAGTGTAATTTTGTTGTTATTGTTAAGATAAATTTGACAATTTGCCCAAATATGGATGCTCTAAAATGTTGCATTAATAGAATGAATCTAGAGTTAGGTGAAATTTTACCCCAATATAGTGTTAGCCTCTGGAACACTCTACATATGTTGGTCCAAGTGTTCACAGAATGTTGGAAAGTTCATCAACATCCAATGCCTGCAGCCAGAAACATTTCTTCTGTGTAAGTACAGTACTACAAGAAAGAGTCCTCTCTGGCATAATCCTCTATTCATTGGGAAATTTATCAATAGCTCCTGTCTGTAAATTTTCCTCTGATTGTAGAATGCCATGTATATCTTGAGGCTAATTTTGCGCAAAAATTACAACTTTGCACCAAAGCAAATTTAGGCCTTGTTTGACTAATTTGCACAGCAAATTTTAAATTAAATGGAACCCTGAGGAGTCAAAAAGACATCAGAGGAAACTTTGATCTGGAACAAAATGTACAGATCATTTTGGGAGTGGATGTGAGAAATGCAATTGTATGAAGGAGAAAATATGCTATAAAAAGATTTATTGCTTTACTATCTTAAATAATAAGATAGTTAGCTTCTTCTTTGTGTGGTCTAGGGAGTAACTTTGCTCTGGATGTGTGTTTAAGCTTAGCAATAGATCTTGAAGTACAATTAAGTCCGATTAGCTCTGTGTGAGCTGTTATCCTTTCCTGCAGTGATACCGCAAGAATCTCAAATATGTTATTGGTGATGATAGCAACCCAAGATGTGGAGTTGTTACATTATTATGTTTAATCTAAATGAGATCTTGAACACTTTCTGGTGATTAATTTCCCCCATCATTTTCATTCTTGTTGAAAAGGCTCTTTCTCTCTAATATAGAGTGCATTACTTTGGGTTTCTTTCTGTTTCTTTCCATTTCTTTCCAGAGAGTGGTTGTTTAACCTCAGTTGTGCCCTCATTTGGGAAATCTGGCTGCCTACACAACCATTTAATATCCTGTCCTTCAGCAACAGGAAAACACTGTAACAGCCAGCTTGTTAGAAAATGAACAGAGCAGTGGCTCAACTTGCATCCACCTACCCTTAATAATAATAATTCTTGCAATTGATATATTGCCTCATCATGTCTTTGAGATGTCTCAAAACGTTTGATGGTATATACTGTAGAGTGAATTTGACTGTATTTTGTGGGCAAAAATCATCAATCAATTGTACATAGCAGTGACCCACAAACAGTCATGGATTGAGTGACCAAATTCTCATTATTTAAATTTTTTTTTGAAGGGAATAATTTGTAGACAAACACAGAAGCCATTTTTACACCCTCAAATCACCACAAGATGAATCTTGAAAATAGTTGTATGACGAGACTTTTGAAGAGTAGAAAGTGCTAAATGGGATTGAGAAATTACAACAACAACAACAACAACAACAACAACTTGGATTCATATAGCGCCCTCCACGCTGGGGGCCAGAATGAAAGAATTAAAACCAGAACAATGCTTTCAGATATGCTGAAACAGCAGTATGAGAAGGCAATGTTATAATAATATAATAATCCTTAAGTTTATATAGCACTTTCCACGTCTTATCGACGTCTCAAAACGCTTCACAGAATACAACAACGTCCCAAGGTTATGACTAGAGCAGGGGGGGGAGAGGTTGTGGTTGGTGGAAGGAAAGTAGAAAAATTGAAAAATATTTCAGGATACTATCAATCAATCCAAATTACATTTATATAGCACATTTCATGTCAGGAGGACGTCCCGTGGCGCTGAACAGTCAGGTAGGGACCAGAGCAGTGGGGGAGTGGTCAGGGTAGGGTGAAGTAGGAAAATTGACTGTATATTTGTGGGCGAAACATGGCAGCCAAATTGCACGCAACAGTGTCCCATAAACACTCGCAATTTACTAAGGGCAATTTCAGAATAAACCCCATGTGGTATTTCTTTACACTTCTTTCTCTTTTCAATATAGTGTTACCAGATGCTTAGAAGATAAAGTGAGGATGCCAGACCATTTTAAATGCAGCTCTGCAGTTGGCTGCAAGAAAGATCATGCAAACAGACTTAAGATCTCTCGGTTTCAATGTTCTTTCCTTAGCTCTTTGTGAAGAAATGGTCGATCTTCTTTCAGCATGTCTGCTGCTACTTAACAAAATTAGAATTTTGTCTGCTGATACATAACAAAATTCCAATTGCATGGAAATCATGAGTAAGAGCAACAATGTGCTATAACTCATCATTAATAAAGCATATCAAAACATTACTACAGTACATTGCTTCACTGTTGCCTTGAGGCTAAATGGACTGTAGTTGTCAATGTTAACTGTAACTAAAAGAAACAGCATCTCTTCATCACTGCACTTTTTTGTTCCTTTACTCTACTCAATAGACTGTGTCTGTACACAGACCAGTGTTGATGGCTGAACTGTATTTTTTGTATTATTTATTCAAACTATAGCAATGATTGACCAATATTAGAGGATCAGAATGTGAGTTACATTTTTTTTCCCAAATGTTCCACACAGTAACAAATTTAGTGAAACAAATTTAATTAAATCTGATGGGATACCAAAAACTAGTATATTTCTGAAAGTTAAAGAGGACATTCAGTACCTGGCACTTTATTTCCCCCATGGTTAATTTGATGCACTCAATCACAAAACGTTTTCTGTATCTGGCATCAGGGACTAATTGAAACCAGCACTGGTGTGCACTCCCTACCACCCTGCCCACCCCTTCCATCCAGTGGGCTCTGGTCAGCTCCATGTCTCCTGCCCGACCCACCCTACCATCGGTGGCCGGGCTTTCAGCTTCTCTGCCTCCTTACTCTGGAACTCCATCCCACTGTCCCTTCGCCTCCTTTGCCTCCTTCAAGGCCAGTCTCAAGACCCTCCTTTCGATCATGCCTTCTGCCACCCTCCCACCTCTCTCCCTCCCCTTGCAATGGAGTGAGATATCAGATCTGAGGGTTTATCTCTGAGACAGTTTGGTATAAGTGATTCCAAACTGCCAAGATGTTTCTCTACAAACCAGCATAGGGGAATCTAAAATAGCACAAAGAGATTAAACTAAAGGGAAATTAGAGTTCCAAGAATCCATTTGATTTTGGCTATCATTGCCTAATAGAAACATTCTGAAAGCATATTGAAAAATTCACAATTGATTTTTCTCCAATTTGCTGCAAATACCGGTTCATCCATCAGGAAAAGAAAATCCTCCTGGATTTCATAGACGTCAGCGGAAAAACTTAGTCACTCAATTTCAATGAGTCACCTCTTTTGGAAGCTTTGTAACTAAAAAGTATAAGATCTCTTGCACAACTGGCTACAAAGGAATAGTGCTTTCTATGGTGGCAGCTGTAAATAACAGGGTATAATAATAATCATTACATTATTTAGTACTGCAAAACATGACTATAAAGTCAGCTCACATTTGGATCACAAAGACTAAACAACAGCAAAATATTTCTATAGCACGTTTCACATCAGGTAGATGTCCCGAGGCACTGGACCCATGCTCAGTTCCCATTAGCTGACCACTAGGAAAGAATAAAACATTTAAAAGGCAATGGTTAGGTTATGCCAGGATTGTCAGATTTGAGCCAACTCTCAGTGGGGTCTTTGTGGTCCAGTTACTGCGCCAGGCAGTTCTACAGTATTCCAGGGCATTGCTGATGACAACACAGCCAGCCTGGCTTATCGAAAAGACAAGGAAGGGTAATCCAATCACTGAGGGCAAGGACTCTTATCACTCAGCATCTGTTAATCCTGCAAAGCAAAGGCCAAATGATTTGGTTGGTCTTCACTGGATCAACTATGAGAAAGCTTGCTAGGCAGTGCTTTCAATGGCAAGCTATCTGTCTTTAGTTGGTTAGGCTCCAGCAGTAAGCAACTACACAGTCTGGGAACCCCAAGCCTTTGCTTTTGCCAACCTGTGCCTAATATTTTCTGGAATGGGGTAATCAGGATGCATCCCTCCATGGAGAGAGTGCACATTCCATTCCAGCAATCACCTCTTAAATTTCAACTGCAACAACTTGCCCTTATATAGTGCACTCCAAGCAGGATAGCATTCCCAGAGCACCTAAACATTTCCATGATTGGGTAGGATGCATGGAACTCTCAGTTTGGTTTGGATACTCTTAAGCACACCTTTTCCCAGTTTGAAATGTGTGAGAGCATTGTCACCATATTGCTGCTCACAGCTCGAACACACATCCCTTTCCATTGAGCGATGTTCCAGTTGCTTACCTCTCTGCAAACCAATCAAGGTGCATTCCAAGCTCTGGATGTACAAATACATGTTCATGAACAAGGAACCAGTTAACATGACCCAGCTATCACTCCAAGTCTCAGACTTTCTTCATCATGTCCACTATCTGATGGACATCTGATGTCTCCAAATTTATTGGAAAGCCAACGCCATGATTTTAATATTCTTCGCCATCTTATATGTCATATGTTAAATTTATGGCATAAAGTTAATTTCTTTCAAATGCAAACTTTGAAAACAAAACTTTTTCAAATGTTCACTTCATATTCTATGTAATTTTAATGTGATCTTAGAATGGAGTCCTAAATATCTAGAAGCCAGGTCCTTTTTAGTTTTGCTGTAGCTGCTGGCTTTGGGCCCAGAAGGAAGATCTGATTTCAGCTCCGCTCCTTTAATGTTAGCCTTTAGAAGTCGTGCTTGATAGTTTTTTCCGCAACATTGCTCAACTCCGCCAGTACCTCACCCCTCAAACTGCTGAAACTGTCATTCATGACTTTGTTACATTCAGGCTCCACTATGCCAACGGCCTGCTTGTCAGCTTTCCCATTCCTCCCTCCATAGGCTGAAGATCTTCCAGAACTCTGCAGCCTGTGTCCTCTCCCACACCAGGCACCACAAAAATATCACCCCCACCCTCGCCTGACTCCACTGAGTTCCCATCACACAGAAGATTAAATTCAAGATTATTTTAATTCCCTATCAACCTGCCCTCCATCCACTCAGTGGGCTCCAGCCTGCTCCATGTTCCCCGCCCCACCCATCCCCCATCCCACCTTCGGCGGGTGAGCCTTCAGCCAATCTGCCTGTAACCTTTGGAATTTGATCCCACAATCCCTTTGCCTCACCCCTCCCTAGCCTCCTCTAAGTCCCACCTCAAGAGCCCCCTTCTTCGACCATGCCATTGGTCTTCCCCCTTAACCTCCTTGATCCCAACCACAGCTCGGATCAGAAACACTGACTGTCCAGTTCCTTGGGACATCTTCCTGTGGCTATACAAATGTAATTTTGTTGTTTGTTGTTGTTTTCGCTGAATCTTTACTCTTTATGTTGTGCTTTTCTTCTTCTGTACAAAGATGTGGTGATCACTTGAAGGTATAATTTGTTGCTGGAAAATTTTGTTCCACAATTGGTTTCTCTGTCTAAACCTCACAATATATTTCCTTTCAATGTTATTATTTTAGGTAGCAGTCAGGATTGAACTTCACTTTGGAGATGTACAAAGTTATAGAGACAATATATAATCTTCTATTTCTAGTCTTCAGCTGCATTTTTGCATTGGCTATGTTCTTTAAAGGAAATCTAAAGTATAACATGGCACAAATATAACTTTGTTTAGCATGCAAATTTGGTGTAGAGATTCAGTGAATTTGATAGCATATCCTGATGTTACTCCAACAGCAACAATTGCATTTATGTAGCGGCCATCACACAGGGAAGTATCCCAGAGCACTTAATTTCCCAATGAAATTACATAAAGTTGCATAGTTTGACACAACACGGAAACAGGCCATTAGGCCCAACTCATCAATGTCAGTGTTTATACATAATCCTTGTATTTGATATATTGTTTCATCACATTGACAAGTTATCTCAAAGAGCTTCACAGGATTTACTGTAAAGTGGATTGACTGTGCATTTGTAAATGAAATGTGGCAGTCAGTTTACACACCAGCAATGTTCCACAATCAGTCATGGAGTGTATGGAGAGCGACTAATTTTATTTGGGGAATTGTTGGCCAGAGCATTGGAAGTTGCTGGAGTTCAGTTTCAGCAACAACTACAGTCCATCAGTACTTCATAATTCTGCTGTGCGCAATTGGATGCCGTGTTTCGCCCACAAGTATGCAGTATATGCTTTGTACTTTACAGTATATGCTGTGAAGCATGCAAAGACGTCTGTATATGCTGTGAGACGTCTAGAATATGTGAAAAACACTATATTAAATGCAAGGATTATTGTTGTTATTATTTTTATTATTATGATCACCATTCTTCACAGCAGAGTCAAGGCAGTGAGTATCAGCAAATTATTTAAGCATGATGCACACTACTGATCAGGCATTGAGTAGATCCCCAGAGATTACATTCTTCCTGACTCTTATATTCCAAGGAAAGTTAATTGCAGGAACACATGCAGAGAATTATAGTCGTGTAAACATTGATATACACAGTGAATAAACTTTCTAATGAAACAAATGAAAATCAAAGGCAAGTGTTTCAAGTTTGCCTCAAGACACTTATCTGATATGCAACAAACAATTTTGATGAAAAATAAATGCTGTATAAGATTTGCCTGTTCAGATGGAAGTGAAAGGTTGCATGGTTGCACTAGTTGAAAAAAGAAAGGGGTTTCCCCCAGTGTCTTGGCCAACAATCACCGAGATAAAATTAACATTCATTTTCACAGCTATTGATGGTAGATTGCTGTGTGTAAATTGGCTGCCACAGTCGCCTACAAAATGCAAGGCCACTATGCTTTACAGAAAGTACTATTGAGTGCTTTGAGGTGTTTCAAATATATCAACACAGATTATTATTTTTTAAATGGTTATATTCTCACTGCACATATTTGTACACAAGGTTTGGTAGTCTTACTGAAATATACGGTACAAAGGCTTTATAAGCAGTCAGACACTGTTTACAGTAACAAAAAACAATGGATAGTTGATGTCAGAGAACAAAAATTAGAGGTTTATTCTGATGTTGACATAAAAATTACAAGTTCCCCTGCACACAAAAAAAACTACAATAGCATTTAGTATTCTCTGTATGTTATATATAGGTGGTAATGGATGGGCATGGCATGAAATAAAGACATATTATGTGGAACTGAACTGGCTTGGAGCCAAAATATCCAAAAGTAGCGTTGCCACGAAAGCACATCTCTAACATAATGAGTGACCCCAGACACCCAACATTTCTTCCTTTGACACTCTGTTATTAACTTCTGAGGTTACCACCTCTGCAAAGTGCATGTGCGTCAGAGAGGGTTAGTATTCTGAAGACTGGAAGTTAACATTTTTATGACAAAGCTTCAATTCTAACATTTTGGTTGAAAGGTATAAAACGATTTTTGACTGGTCTGAGTGCTGATCCAGACTCGGTGACACTGAAAAGCTCAGTGTTCAAATAGAAAAAAAATCATTTTTCAGACTTTGGGGTGGCGCCTCAGAATTACTCATAGGTTTGTCCAAAGTACTAATGTCCATTGTAATGAGTGGAGTCAATGAATAGATGATTGCTTTTTGTAACTCTTAAGAGGTGTTTGAGCCCATTTGATACTAATGTTCCAGGATACCAAGGCAATTGTCTACCCAATACAACAAAGTAGCATTCACAAAATTAATCTTCTTCTAAGTCTTCTTCTCATGTCACTGGACATGGAGAGAACAGAAATTAAAGGACTCAACTGAGCCTTAAAAACTTGAGGGTATTTCTCTGAAACAAAATCAAACATTCAAGTGTTTCTTTTTTCAGGTAAAGATTGGTAAAGCATTTTGAGCTTGAAACTCTAGTTGGGCAGATTGACCTGTTTTTGTGCTTCAATGTAAACTCACTGCTTTTTGTTTGTGAGTTGATTTTCCCATCATTGGGGAAAAAACATGAAAATGAATGGGGAATGTAATGGCTTCAGTCAGAAAATAATTCTGCGCATTAGAAACAGTTACAATTTTCTCTTGGTGGTGCAAGCGGCAACAAGCAGTTACTGAAAATGGATCAAAGAATGTGAACTAATGTTGAAAGCCAATTACACTGTGCATTTTACAGTTTTCCTCTGAGGCAAAACACACATGGGGGTACTTAACCTTTTTCAGAATCAGCAATAAACACACAGTGGGACAGAAATTTCACTTGGATCCAGATTCACTCTTACTTTTTATTTAGCATTTCAGAATGTCTCGAATTAGGCCAATTCTTAAAGATTAGACTTTATTTTGGATCCAGTTTTCTGTAAATTATTATTTTGAACTACAGAAAGTTGGCTACAATGTTTACTAAAATGGCTAATTTTGACAATGTGCCAATTTCTGGAAGCAGGCAAATATTTAACAAAGAGAGTAATTATAGACCAAGGTGGAATTTCTATTTCGGTTTACTGGAGAGTACAGAGTCTGATTACTTAGCATGCTCTGTTGATATCCATGCAGGAGGCCATCTGTGGCTGCTATGAGGTTAGACATTAGAACATTAATTGTCTAGGAAATGCTTAGGACACTTTCGCTGCTTGCAAACCCTCAAATGATGAACTCCTTGGATTTTCAAACTGATTTAAGAAAATACCAAATCAAGAACATTTGTTTGCGAAGCGCTGTAACTTCATTTACTGTGTGACACACCTGCTGTGAGCCCCAACATGGATAGAATATAGAGAACTGTGCACATGTCCTAGGCTCTTACATATAATGTTGTGGCTATCCTCCCGTGGCTCAGACTTTGAAAGTGAGCCCATGGATATGTTTAATCCTTCTTCCATTATGGCAATGGATATAGGATACTGTATAATAGAACTTCTCATTCGCCACTCTATTTCACCCTTATCTGTACTGATGGCTGTTTTCAGCTGTTCACTGTCCTTTTTTTTTGGTGAGCTTTGCTGTTACATAGGAACATTGGAACAGGATAAGGCCATTCAACCCATTGAGCCTGTTCCACCATTTAATTGGATCATGGCTAATCTGTAACTGATATAATCTTTTCAATTCAAATGTTTTGCTTTCTCCCCATATCCCTTAATATCCTGACCAAGGCCCTCCTGATTGGCTTGTGCCAGCGCCTCCACATCTCGGGCATTGGCAGCATCAGCATCCATGGATGCACACTCCACCTCATCAAGCCAATCTGTAATCTGGGCATTTTGTTTAACTCGAAATAGTCCTTTCTCCTCCATATCTGTGCCTTAACCAGCACTGCCTTCCACCACCTCTGCAGCATTGCCCGACTCCACCACTGCCTCACCCTTTAAGCCGCCAAACCCTCATACATGCATTTATCACCTCAAGGCTCAACTACAGAAGCTCCCTCCTTGTTGGCCTCCTCAACTCTTCCCTCCACAGCCTGCAGATCATCCAAAAACTCTGCAGCTCATGTCCTCTCCCACACCAGGCTCCATGACATCATCACCCTCACTTGGGTCCACTGGCTCCCCATCCCTCAGAGGATAGAATACAAGATCCTTGTCCTCACTTTCAAGGCTCTCCACGGCCTTTCCCCCCACCCCCACATCTCTGACCAGCTGATCCCCTATCAACCTGTCCGTTCACTCTGTTCAGCAGGCTCTGTCTTGCTCCATGTCTTCCACCCGACCTGCCCTATAATCGGTGGCCGTGCTTTCACCCTCTGGCCCCACCCTTTGGAACTCCATCCCATAATCCCATCGACTTGCTCGCTCGCTCTCTTGTCTCCTTCAAGGCCCGATTAAATACCCTCCTTTTCGACCTTACCTTCACCTGCCCCTACCTCTCTGCTCTCCCTCATCCCAACTGTGCCCCACCACCCATGCTTGGGTCCTGACCTCCAACTGTTCAGCATCTTGGAATGTCCTCTCGAGGTGAAAGGCACTCTATTAACTGAATTGTGTTGTTGTTGTTGAGCTACCAAAAATCTATCAACTTCACTCTTGAAGGTGTGGATGGATCCAGCATCCATGGCCTTTTGGGAGAGAGAGTTCCAGAATTCTATCAACCTGTGAGTGAAAAAATGCTTCCTGATTTTACTTTTAAACAGCCAGTTCAATTTTAAGACTACTGTATGTCCCTTTGCTTTGGATTCCTCCAACAGAGGAAAGAGCTTCTCTGCATCTACCCAATCAAATCCCTTTATCAAATCCCTTAAATACCAGAATCAAATCACCCCTCACCCCTCAACACAAGAGAATACAATCCAAGTTTACGCAACCTTTCCTCGCAACTTAACCCTTTTAGGCCTGGTAACATTCTGGTGAACCGGCACTGCACCCCTTCCAGGGCCAATATATCTTTTCTGAGGTTTGGTGCCCAAAACTGTACCCTAGATGTGGTCTGACGAGCTCTATGCAGTTGAAGTAACAGTCCTGCCCAGCTTGTAACCAGGTCTCTATAATGGCGACTATATCATACCTTTAAGATGAATTTGTGCTTCTTATTCACTTGTTTCATTTCTTATGCTACGCATGTTTGTGTACATAACTCCTATTTGAGTAACTGTCCTCAACATGCCTACAGTATTACCATTTGTTTTCATGTAACATTTACATTATCTTTTTCACTATTTATATTCTGACCATTACTCTCACCTTTTCCTTGCATTATGTTTTGGTACTGTTTCCATCTGACCCTTCCCCCTTATTGGCTTAAAGATTTTTCTATAATCCTATTTATCCTTTTTACTAGTATAGTAGAAGCCCGTTTATCCATGACTTGATGAACCGGCACTTCCATATCACCGGCACGCCAAAAACAAAAGTCCCCATTCGATAAACCGAAATTTATACAGAACAATAGCATTGGAGCATTTGTAAATGCATAAATAATAACATAATAACAGAATATTGTATTGGTACTTCATGTTAAAACTACTCTCTTGCGCTTCTCACCTTTGCTGGTAGATGCTGCTTGAAGCTATGATGCTGCGGTTGAGGTTTATTGTCCAGTGGTACTTTTTAAAATGGAGCGGGTGAAATAAACAGACTTTATGAAAAAAGTCATACTTGCGACAAGCTGATAATGCTGGCCGATAACCCACATTGACGTGCAGGTGCAGTATTTCGGTTTGCCGCTAGTAGAGTCTAGGGCTTCGGCTTGCAGTTAGTAAAATCGCGCGAGCGATAAATGGGGTTCTACTGTACCTTGATTCTAGCCATGTTCAGGTGCAGCCCATCCCAGCAGTAGATTTGGAATTCCAGATTAGCCATTTAGGAAGTCGCACAAATGAAATTGTCTTCTGTTGTAGTATTGTTGTAGAAGGGGAAAAACAGAACATAAGTAATAATCATTGCAATGCAATTATACCTTCTATGTCTGAAAGGGCTTCACAAGATTTTATTGGGTAGTGTAATCACTGTGTATTTATAGGCAAACATAACAGCAATGTTCCACAAAGAACTGTGAAATGAATGACCAAGTGTTTGACTTAAAATGTGCAAAAGTTTAATGACAGGATCAATTCCTCTCTGGTCATAAAGGCCTGATTTAAATTGTGAGCAATTGATATTTATAATCTGTCAATTTGAAAATGGTGTTGTGCTTCTGGGCATATGCCAGGAGAGTGGAATAAACAGAATACATATCCAAGACCTTAAATCTTTTAAAATAAATAGCTCCATTAACTCTTATGACACATTAATATAGTGTTATTTCCCTTATACATTGACATAGCAATTAAACATTGCTATGCTGTTTCACAGTATTACAAAAAAAAGGTCACTTTAATCCACGACTGTTTATGGGTCACTGCTAGCTGCCACGTTTTGCCCAGAAATATACAGTCAATTCACTTTATGGTATATTCTGTGAACTGCTTTGAGATGTCTAGAAGACGTGAAATGCACTATATCAAATATAAAGATTATTATTATGGTTATTACAACAACAACAACTTCAATTTATATAGCACTCTCCATGCCAGATGGCACAGAGAACTATACTAACCCATAGAGAAAAAGATAATCCTGTGAAGCTTGGTACATTTAGTAATGATAATCTCCTTCACACTCTGCCTTGTCCAAATACTATAACAGAAGAGGAGGGGTAAATCAAGGAACAAATTGTGCGTGCTATGCAAAATTATATTTCTGCTGGACAATGTGATGCAAATTACACTTTTCTGTACTCACTGGATCAGAGAATGTAGACATGTATTGAAAATTGTGACCTGTGTAGCAATTTTCATAAAATTATTTATAAAGTTACTATGTAATACTTTGATTTGTATATTTTCCACTGTGCAGTGAAGCTTCAAACCTGCACTGCTACTGTGTTACACACTCTTTAACCACCGTAGTTTGGTCTACACCTGACCCTTTCATTTATACAGCACAACAACAACTTGCACTTATGCAGGGCAGCATTACAGAGTGCTTAACAGTGGTGGAACCTGACTTCAAGACAGGGCGGGGTTACCTTAAGTCAAAAAGGAAGGTTTTAAGGTGGAACTTGAAATAGGGGAGAGAGCGGCAAGGCGGAGGGATTGAGATAGAGTGTTCGAACCTTTGGGGCATAGTGGCTGAAAGTGTGACCTCCAATGGTGGAACGGAGCGTGCAGGGAAAGCAGGAGTTTTGTAGCTGGTTTACAATTGCAATAGGTTTGAGAATACAATTCAATGGAAAACTCCAACGTGCAGCATAAGCAGATGCTATATCTTTCAATTCTACCAAGGGGTAACATAGGGTATTGGATCAACAAAAGAATAAGAAATACAATAATGCTTGTTTGAACCTAATTTGGATTGGAGAAAAACTAACAATAACAACAACCAAATTACATTTGCATAGCGCCTTTCATGTCACGAGGACTTCCCAAGGCGCTGGACAGTCACTGCTTCAGACCCGAGCTGAGGACAGGGCTGAGGGGGTGGTGGGGGAGCAGGAGTTGCCGATGGGTCCATTGAAGAGGAGAGTCTTGAGGCGAGACTTGAAGGAGGCCAGGGAGGGGTTGAGGCGGAGGGACTTTGGGATGGAGTTCCAGAGGTTGTGGGCAGAGTGACTGAAGGCTAGGCCATTAATGGTTGGGCGGATGGGTCAGGCGAAGTGGAGCAGCCCAGAACCTGCTGAATGGAGGGGGCGGGCAGGTTGGTAAGGTCACGGATGTGGGGTGGGGCGAGGCAGTTGGAGGCTTTAAATTTGAAGTCCAGAATCTTGAATGGAATTCTCTGGACGATGGGGAGCCAATGGAGTCGGGCAAGGATGAGGGAGATGGGATCATGGAGTTTGGAACGGTAGAGGACACAGGCTGCAGAGTTCTGAATTATCTGCAGCCTGTGGAGGGAGGAATTGGGAAGGCCGACCAGCAACGCATTTGCATAATCGAGCCGGGATGAAATGAAGGCATGGATGAGGGTTTCAGCGGCTTTAGGGGTGAGGTAATGGCCGAATCTGGAAATGTTGCAGAGGTGGAGAAAGGCAGAGCATGTCATTGCTTGGAAGTGAAGGAGGAAAGACAGTTGAGGGTCGAACAAGGCACCTAGGTTCCTGGCTGGCTTGGTGAAGGTGAGTGTGCAACCATGGAGGTTGATTTCTAAATAGAAAAACAAGCTTTGATTTGCAGTAATAAAAGGTCAGTTGAGTTACGCTAGGGTCTAATACCTGGTATTTTTTAATGTGCTTTTGTTAAGAAAAATGGTATATTGGGCACTAGCTATCCTATTTTATGAATGGTAATGGAAAGATTTCGAGTCACGCAGTGTTGCAAAAGGTACAATGTAATTTTATGCAACAGTATGGAGTATCAACAGCCCTCAGTTGCAGAAAAAAATGTTCCAGTTTATGATGAGTTGTTACAACTTGGACAATGTTCCAAAGTAAGTAATATACAGCTTAGTGATATACTGTACCTGTTCATAAAATGAAGTGTTTGACAGCACTGCTGAACTACATCATTCAGATACATTGGAACATATCTCAGATCACTAATGAGGAAATTATCTATTTGTCTCCATCCTTCTTACTGTCTGATTCACTGAAGGTCAGTGACTTTGCTTGATTGCTTGATCTAAAAAAGATTTATAGTTTCTAATTTTAGACTGTTAAAGAACTAAATTGCTTCTGACAAGTATGAAATTATGAACTGCATGCTCTTCAGATTTATAGACAGAATATTAACAATTTGGGGGGAAAGAAATTGTCATTCTTTTGACACTGGCAACTCTTTCATTTGTACGCTGTCAAGATAAATAGCCGACAGGACAACTGTAGCCAGCTCAGGCCTTTTTAGACACAGAAGTACACCCGTGATGCATTTATTTTACAAAGACTCTCACCAGTTGTGTTCTTGTTGACAGCCCATATATATTCTGCACAGTCATGCCTCTATTCTTGGACGGCTCAGACTACTTTTTCAGTAAACAATATTAAAGCTAAAGAAACTTTATTCCTTCAAGAGTCACTGCTTAAAATTTAAAAGCTTAATACAATATAGAGCAAAGAAAGGCCTTTTAGCCATCAAGCCAAGTTTCAGTCGCTCATAAGTATTTTTCATTGATCACATAAGTAACTCTCACTTGATTTGATGTACACATATTCCTATATTCTTTTAAAAAATAATAAATTGGTATCTCAATCCACGATTGTTTATGAGACACTGCTGCGTGCAATTGTTTTCAGTGTTTCGCCCTGGAAGGGTGAGTTTGAATGGACTAAATGTCTTCTTCATCCAATCCAATCTCGTGAATGCATGAAGATTAGCAAGCAATGCTTCTCAATATTCCAGATATTATAATAAATTAATTTATAAAATGTTGATTTATCGAAATGGATGTAATTTATCAATTGCAACATCCAGTTTCCACTTCATGATTTTGAGATTCATAACAATTGCTGTCTTGAAGTGGGGTGGAGTGGGGAGGGGTGGGGGGTGGTGATATGAGACAGGCAGGGTGAAGAGAAAAGATGGGTAAGTGCACAACATCCAACACAGTCTTGGAGGTGAAGAGATATTCTCAATCTTGCAATCTAAACCTTAATAATAATCCTTGCATTTGATATAGCGCTTTCCACGTCTTCTAGATGTCTCAAAGTGCTTCACAGAATATACCATAAAGTTAATTGACTGTATATTTGGGGGCGAAATGCGGCAGACAATAGCACACAGCAGTGTCTGACAAACAGTCGTGGATTGAAAATTACCAATTTTATTACAGTATTATGTGTTTTTTGGAGGGATTATCCTTAGGCGTGTGGAGTAAGGAAACGTGCCCAAGATTTTGCCCTGATCTGCCTGGATTCAAACACAGGTCTCACATATAAGGCAAGTGCTCTAACCACTGAGCTACTAGCCAGGAATAGGATGGTTCTAGCTGGAATAATACCATGCTGAAGTGAATAACAATTAAGTTAAGTACTGAAAGGAGATATGCACATGTCGCCTTCTTTCAGTTATCAATTATTGATTTGCTATTTTAAGTGCTTTGAGACTCAGTCCTGCATGAAGGACGCTATTTAACTACAAGCTGTTGTTGTGAAGTAGATTAGAAATACCTTGGGAGCAGACCTATTGTGCAAAGTTCCTTCCTCATTCAAGATCATGACCTTCCACTAAAAACATTACAGTATGAAAACAGGCCATCAGGTCTGAATGATATAATAATATTATAATAATCCATGATGGAAGATTCTGACTATTGAATAAAACCTCTCCTTTCCAATGCCTATTACATGTTTATTTTCCTATGTATCCTCGCAATGTGCCCATCAATGTAATTTTGTTGTTGTTGTTGTTCACTTTACACAAGGCATTTATGTTCTGTATTCAGAGACTTATCCTATGTGGAGGTTTCACAAGATAAGTGTTAACTACTGTATGCTTAAGATGTTTAAATTACTTTGAAAGAAGCATTGTTCTCAGTGCTTAGGTAAAAATTAGCTTATAAAATGCACAATATTGCAAAATGATAAGGCACTACACAAATGCAAGGATGATTTTATTAATATAACACATTACTGATATCTTGATATGAATTATTGGTAATTTTAGTATTAATGTAATTATTGTAATGGTCTTCGCATCTGATGTATCTCCTTATTGCTTTGTTGATGCTTTCAATGTGCTTATTTATTGTACCATGATGTTTATAATATAATAATAATCCTTCCATTTGATATAATGCCTTACCATGTCTTCAAAAAATCTCAAAGCGCTTCACAGAATATACTGCCAGGACTTGAATCCAGATCTCTCGCTTGCAATGTGAATGCTCTAACCACTGAGCTACAAGACTCCACAAAAACTTTACCAAAGAGGTTTGTTACCAAACATAGTAACCAAATGCAGACAGCAATTAACCACTGTAACAATCTTTTAAAATTGGAAAAACTAGCAAGGCTGTGTCAAGAAACAAAAACAGAAATCGCTGGGAACACTCAGCAGGTCAGGCCTCTCCGCCTGATAAAATATATCTCAGTACCGTCAAGCCTGTGTGTTTGTTTGTGTAAAAAAAATATTGTCACAGGCAGTCAGCACTAGAGTGCCATTATGTCTGAGAGAAGTTTGGAAAACATTTTTTTCCACATTTTTCACATTCCCTGTTCATCTACTAAAACCTTAAGACTTTCCAATGGTCATTGTCCCAAAGGCAATGGCCTACTTCGTTCACACCTCAAATTGCATGAGTGCATTGAAGCTTCCAAGAAACTAGAAACAATGGTTTGTTACAGTTCAAAGGCTTTTTTGTTAGCTGTGGGCAGACAGTCAAAATTGAAGAAACTGTTGAGAATGAGGCAGCAGACCTGAAGCAACATCAATGAGAGAAAGAGAGAGAGAGGGTGTGATAGATTTTGCATGTTTTCTCTGCTATGCCAAGCAAAGCAGATTGTCATGAAAAAAAATCCATTAATCCTTTGTTTAATTATTTTATTTACAACTTTTAGAACCTGTACATATATAAACAGATATTTGTTTAGCATCTGAAATTAAATAGTTATTTTTGATAGGAAAAGGAGCTGGTGTGATTACTGACATATTTCTGTCCCAATATTATGCTGACTGAAGACTGATTTTCATTTGAGATTGTTTGTGTTTGTCTAATCAATATCTGGTGCAGAATAAACCCAGGAGCAAAACCGCGTGCAACTGAAATTTCTTCTGACTGAGAAAGGAGTCACTGAGTTTATTCAATGATAGATAAGCCAGACGATCGTTAATTTGCAACACCCATATTCACTGGAAGATGAGTAACTATTATATGGGAATTATTATACGGGCCAAGACATATGGAGAAGCTCCCTTCTCATTTTAAACCATGCTTGTCCCTCGTACTCTCTGTCCCACCATGGGAGATCACACTTCAGCCTCTACACCCTGAAACTCTGAAGCACTTTCCCTCAATAATCTCTCCACCTTGCTTCCTGTCTCCCCTTTTGACATGGTCAAAAGGAAGGAGAGTTTTTGCTCCTTCCTTTCCTGCCACTCCCTTCATGAACCTCTCCAATCGGATTTCCGTGGCCCCCACAGTACTGAAACAGCTTTGGTCAAAGTGACAAATGACATTCAGTGACCAGGGATCCCTCTACATCCTCGTCCTCCTTGACCTCGGCTGCCTTTGACATCATTGACCACTCCATCCTCATCCACCACCTCTCCTCTCACCTGGTTCTGTCCTTGAATGAATGCACACTCCACCTTATTAAGCCAGTCCAGAATCTTGGCATCTTATTTGACCCTCAACTATCCTTTCAAAGTCACAACCATGCATGACCTGCTCTGCCTTCTCCCACCTCCACCTGCCACTGTCTCTCACCACTGGCCACCAAAATCCTCAAGTGTGCTGTCATAACATACAGGTTTAATGATGCACCTTGCTCATCAGCTTCCTCAATTACACCCTCCACAGGCTGCAGATCATCCAGAACTCTGCAGCCAATGACCTCTCCCACACCAGGCTCCAAGACCCTATGTCCCCCATACTCGCCTGACTCCACGTTCCCTGCCTCGCTAGCCCCACCATTAGGGGGCGGCCCTTCTGCCACTCTGCCTCCACACTTTGGAACTCCATTCCACAGCCCCCAGTTCGACCCCCAGTTCAGGTCTGCAACATTGACCTGCGCCTTGGGATTTCCTCCTAAAGTGAAAGGTGAGATACAAATGTAATCTTATTGTTGTTTATCAAGTCCCACCTGGAAACCTTCCTCTTTGACTGTGCTTACGGTCACTTCCCCCACCCCACTGCTCAGAATCAGGCTCCACCACTGTCAAAGCGCTCTGACACTGCCCTATGTGCAGGTTGTTGTTGTTGCTGTGTCAGTTCAATGGCTCATCAAAAAGCTTGCACGACAATGCAGTACACCCCCAGCACTACACTGGAGTGTCAAACAAGACTATGTGAGTTCAAAGCCCACAACTTTCTGACTCAGAGAGAAGAGTGTTGCTAACCGTGCCAGGCTGATACCCAGCTGATATAATCATCTCGTAGGTGCACAAATAGGACAATGTCCATTCAGAATACTTAATAGTAACTGTGCAAATTATCTAGATCATTAATTTGTCATAAAACTACAAAACGTAACAATCATCCTTATTTGACAATCTATTCCAGAAACCTTCAGAGCAAAGAAGTGTTAAAGTGTGAAGAAGTGTCAATTGAATATTTCACTCCCAAAGAGATGATCATGAGTTCAATCCCTACAGCTGTCTTTCGCTCATTTCCCAGCATCAGTTAGATTCATTGAATTTGTATGGTTCTTATCCAAATTGCAGACCTGAGTTCCCCTAATTTGGCTAAAACAGTGTTGAGGAAAGAAGTCTGACTTGCACTGCTTCAAGCAGACAAGCTTTCAATCTATTTTGAAGCTGCAATGATCTAAAGTCATACTTGAGCTGTAGACTACTCTGATCAGGCCGCACTCAGAGTACTGCATCCAATTTTGGTTGCTGTAGTTGGCTCATAACTCACTGTGTCAAAACAGTGTGAGACATCAATAAGCATGGCAAACAGGATCCTGGTCTGTATTACTAAATCGGTTGAGTTTCGATCCAAGGACATTGTATTCAGGTTGTACAGTACTCTGTCAGACCACACCTTGGGTGTCACATACAAACAAGGGTATCAGGCTCTAGAGACAGTGTAAAGGAGAGTAATGAAAACGGTCCACAGTTAGGGAAATTAGCTATGAGCAATATTTAGACAAGTGAGGGCCCTTCAATCATGAAATGAGGCATCTAAAAGGGAATATTATAGAGGTATACAAATTATAGAGGTTAATAAAGTAAATCCAGTTTAATACTTTCACATCCACTCATCTACTAATCTGTACACTGTACTTCCAGAAAACATCATCGAATGTTTCTGAAATTTATAGGCAGATGTACAACTATCAAATTAATCAGAACAATTTGTGTTAATATCTGTTATCATTGTATATATTGTTCCATGCATAAATAGCAAGTTGGCTGCACAAAAGGATTTTTAAAAATCTGAACACTCAAAAAGACTTATAATAGTGTTCATACGCTGGAATACTAAAATATACCCCAGTAAGTAAATCTCCCTGTGTTTCATGTTTGCATTGCTCATGAGCTGTGCAACAAGTGCAACTTGGTGTTTAAACTCATGTGCATCAATTCAAACACACAAAAGGGTCTTTGTAATTTTCGATACTGTTTATTGACTATTTATTGACACCCAGTTCATGATAGCAACAGTTTAAGAATGCATATTGAGACATCAGTTAATTCCTCATAAATTCTGCTATGTTTTTTAAGAGCAATGATTGGACCAGTTAAACATTTTGTATGATCTTAAGGAGGTTGCCAAAGAGTTAGGCGGAAAGTAGTCATGGATGTGTCATGTTATAGGATGAAAAAATGGGAGAGCAATGCATTGAGTCCTAAGAGTTAATTTTCCAAATACTTTATGTTGGCCAGAACTTTGCATCTGTAGATATTCACTGGTGAAATGACCCATCGCAAAATTAAATCATATTTATTGTATATGTTTAAGGTTTCATTGAGGTCAGCAATTTATTTCACTATGATAATTGCAACTAAATGAGATTGATGCTGGAGTGTCAGCCCAATGAAGCTCTGAGCCTAAATTAACACTCAGGGATGCCTATCATTCTTCAAATGATGCATTGAACCAAAGTTGTGTCTGCCTCTTCTTCAGACCAATTTATTACTGTTGGCAACTTAATAATGTACCATTATTCAAAACATGAAGGATGCTTCTTGCAAAGATCTGGCCAACAAATCTCCAGAAAAATTGGTCATTCATCACATAGAATCATAGAATCATAGAATTTTACAACACAAAAGGAGGCCATTTGGCCCATCTAGTCTGTGCCGGCTCTTTGAAAAGAGCAACTCAATCCCACTGCCCCACTCTCTCCCCATAACCTAACAGACCTGTTCTCCCTAAATAAAGATGTCTGATATTGTTTGTGGGATTTTGATAATACGCAAATTGTCTACTGTGTTTCTTTACAAATAGAATCATCACACTTTGCAATAATTCCCCTGAAGGACTTTGTAAAATTTGATGTTATGAGCATTGTAAACATGCAAATTCTATTTTTGAAACAATAAATCAAGGCTATACGTTATTGGTAATGTTTGTCTCTTCAAATGGAAAATGTATTTTGTACCATTAAATATGATCTGTTTTGCCTCACCCCTTTGAATCTAGTGACTGATAGATTGGATATATGCCACACAATCAACCCTTGTACAGTACTTGGAATTCTTTTCAAAAACAAGACTCTTTTGATGCAGACAAATTGAAATGTGCTGCTCTAACACCCAATACACAAAAAATAAGCCATGTTGGTCAGTGTAAATGAATTTCTGATTTTTTTTTGTATTCTTTTGATCAAAATAAATTAAAATATTGCCTACTACTTCTACTACTATGTGAATATAGAATAATTATTTAAAATATAATACTTCTATAGAATGATAACTTCATTGAGGTGGAATGAAAGTCTATAGCTTCTGCCTTCTGAATGTGGGTTCATAGTTTAATAGAAGCAGAAGCAGAAATGTTCAGACTGTTTCAATTTAATGGGAACTCTTCTGAGGTTGGATTAAAGGCACCATTGGGGAAGTGCAGAGGAGAGTTTTAATAATAATAATAATAATCCTTTCATTTAATATAGCGCTTTTCACGTCTTCCAGATGTCTCAAAGTGCTTCACACAATATGCTGCCAAGTGAATTGACTGTATATTTATTGGTGAAACGTAGCAGCCAATTGTGCACAATAGTGACCCACAAACAGCCATGGATTGAAAATGACCCATTTATTATTCCTTTTTTTTTAAGGATAATTATTAGGCATGTGGAGTAAGGAAACTTGCCCAATGTTTCGCCTGAAATGACTGTATTCAAAACTCAGGTCTCATGCTTGTAAGGCGAGTGCTCTAACCACTGAGCTACAGGGCTCCACAGGTTTGATTCGAGTCAGGGCGAAACGTTGGGCAAATTTCCATACTCCACATGCCTGATAATAATCCCTCAAAAAAAATAAAAAAATTGGTAATGTCAATCTACTACTGTTTGTGGGACAGTGCTCTGCGCAATTGGCTGTTGCGTTTCACCCACAAATATACAGTCAATTCACTTTATCATATATTCTATGAGGCATTTTGAGACGTCCAGAAGATGTGAAAAGTGCTGTATCATAAGCAAGGATTATTATTATCATTATGAGTTATGTGATCATATCACATTTGATCTGGGGAATGCTTTATGCAGAAGCTTCAGGCATCTAAAGTAGAAATGTCTTCCATTCCCGTTATAACCTCCCTTTAACTTAATCAATATAAAAAATGTATTGAAAAAGTTTTGATGAGTACTTTACTGCAATCACGCACACACAGTGTCCTTGCCGCTAATTTCAAGTGATTTTATCTGGAATGGCTGATAAAACCACTGGAAATACACTATAACTTTGCTACTGCTGGAAATTCCCAGTGCAGAGCCTTAAAGTCATACTGAAACTTAGCCTGTAAGAACTGATAAAACTTGTTCTCTATTTTTAAATGCTTTTCACTGAGTTGTTCCTGTACCCTGTATTCATTTATAACAGTTCTTGCTAAACTAAAGTGGTGGAACACATAAGAATGTAAGGAATGATGTCATCCAACATGTGCTAGTTATATTTTGCTAGACAGATTGTGTTTTATTAATGCAAATACTTTCTAATCTGTTTAGATAACCATTGCAGCTCTTTTGAAATACTAAACAGGTATTCTGAATTAACAGGACTCCAATGGTGTCCCATTGTAATGATGATAATTCATATTTCCCTTACCACATAGATGTGAAGCAAGAGACTGAAAGGGAACTCTGAAAGCAGAAGAGGTAGGACTAGGGATTAGTTGAAGCCTATGTCTATAGCAAAGTTGTTAGCAATTCAAACATTTTGTATCAATCTAGACTGACGCTTCAATTCAGCACTGGAAGAGCACCATACCTTCATTAGTCCCATTTTTCAGATGAGACTTCTGAAGGGCTTCACGTTAATTTTTGGCAAAAGGGCATGGACAAGTTCTCATTCAGTCAAGGCCACTGGAGGAAACAAGTGTTCAAGAGTACTACTGTACAAATTCTGTAAAGCATAGCAATGCTAAAGATCTGCAATGGATATTGACACAATTACAATGCTTGGCATTTATAGAGCGCTCTATCAATGTAATTTTTGTGTTTTGTTGTTGTTGTTTCCAGTTGCACAAATTAACCTTTTGTTTTCCTGCAAAATGTTCATCAACAGTTTAAATTTTCTTTCCATTTTTATTTTATGTTTGAGTGGCTGGAAATGCTTCTCCTTCAGATGTTTTAGACAAGAGCAGAATCTCAGGGAGCTTGTCTTGCAATCCTTAACCTTCCCCACCAACTCTTCTGCACCGACACTAGATATTGTGGGATGACCTTCAACGTCAGCAACGTCAGCAACTCATTTGTGTAACCTTTGGAGTCAGACACCACCACATATTTCACTTGCATCAGAGTTGGATTGCCACCATATCATTTGCTGTCTTAAATCCAACAATTTATGTCATACACATTCTAGAGCAGCTAATTCTCAGATGGCCTATTGACTACTCATATCTTTGCTGTTTCAGCACTCACATCGTCTACTGTTTTTACCAGCGCCTTGGGACGCCTTCCTGATGTGAAAGGCGCTTTATAAATTTTTTAAAAAGTAAAATGTCATTTGTTGTTGTTGTTGCTTTACTTAAAACAAAATCAGGCAATATGAACTGGCTGTTGTAACTATGTGGGATTTGAAGGAAAAGAATACTGGACATATACAAATGAGCTGTTTTTGGTGAACATTTGTAATACGTGAAAGGCTATAATTTACTCCATTGGCAGAAGGATCCTTCCTACTTCTTTCCCTTGGTTATCAGAGACTGGACTCCTTCCAGCAGAAATTATTTCCATGACGTTTCCTTTTCAAGCCATACACCGTTAACCACTTTATCCTCCTCCACCCGCTCTTCTTTCACCATAACCTTCATGATTTTCTCCTTGAGTTGTTCAGATGGTACCTCTCACACCAGCTCCACTGTGTATCCACAAATGGCTTCTCCTCCAGCCCCTGTATCATGTTGTATGAAATTCCTCAGGGCTCTGTCCTTATTCCTCTCCTCTTCAACATGTACATGCTCCCTCTTGGTGATATCATCCACAGATATGGGTTCAACTTCCACCCAACTCTATCTCTCTGGACCAGGACTACAGCTGTCCTTACAGAATGTCTGTCAAGTCCTGGATGAGCGCTAACCTTCTACAACAACAACAACAACAACTTTGATTTATATAGCGCCCTCCATGCCGGACGGCGTCTCAGAGCGCTTCACAGTAGTGGATCCCGGGACCGAGCCAGGGCCAGGGGCAGGAAGGTGACCAAAAGCTCGGTCGAAGAGAAAGGTCTTCAACTGTGACCTGAAACGGGGAAGAGAGGGGGCGAGGTGAAGGGAGTGAGGAAGGGGATTCCAGAGCCTCGGGGCGTAGTGGCTAAAGGCACGGCCGCCGAGGGTGGAGCGGAGGATTCGGGGGACATGGAGGAGGCCAGACCCAGAGGAGCGAAGGCAGCGGGTGCTGGGTTGGGGGAAGAGGAGATCAGAGAGATAGGGGGGATGCAGAGGAGTGGAGAGATTTGAAAACAAGGGTGAGGATCTTGAAGTCGATCCTCTATGGGATAGGGAGCCAGTGAAGTCTGGCAAGGACTGGAGTAATGGGGGAGCGAAGCTTAGAGCGGGTGAGTATGTGGGCGGCAGAGTTTGGATAAGCTGGATTTTGTGGATTGTGGTGGAGGGGAGACCAGCGAGGAGGGCGTTGCAATAGTGGAATGTCAACAAAACTGAGGCCTTCCTGATTGGCTCATGCCAGCATCTTCACACCTCAGGCACTGACAACATCATCATCCATGGATGCACACTCCACCTCACCGTGCCAGTCTGGAACATTGGTGTCTTGTTTGACCTTCAACTATCCTTTCTACTCCATATCCATGCCATGGCCTGCTCAGTCACCCCCCACCTTCACAATATCACTCAGCTCTACCATTGCTTCAACCCCTCAGGTCACCAAAACACTTATAATAATAACAATAATTCTTGCATTTGATATAGTGCTTTTCACGTTTTCTAGACGTCTCAAATTGCTTCACAGAATATACTGTAAAGTGAATTGACTGTATATATGTGGGTGAAATGCGGGAGCCAATTGCACATAGCAATGTCCCACACACATTTGTGGATTGAAATGACCAATTTATTATTGTTTTTTGAGAGATTATTATCACATCTAGACTCAGTTATGCCAACTTCCTGCTTGTCAGCTTTACCTCCACAAGCTGCAGATCATCAAGCACTCTGCAGCCCGTTTCTTCTCCCACACCAGGCTCTGTGAACCTATCACCCCCAACATTGCCACTGGGTCTCCATCCCCAATTCAAAATCCTTGTCCTCATCTTCAAGGCCTTCCACGGCCTTTCCCCCCCTACCTCTGTGACCTGCTAACCCTTTATCAACCTGTCCGCTCCTTCCGCTCAGCAGGCATATTTGTATACATCTATTCATTTTTGACGAGACATAAAGTATCTCTTCTACTTTCCAAGACTTCTGTAAACTCATCAAAAAAAGTTGATCTATTGAAAATTCCATCTGTCGTAATGCTGCCTTCTAAAAACAACTGTTGATAATTTAGATTTAATGGCCTGAGGCAGTTTTTAAACATGCCATTAAATAAAGATCATCAGTTTTTGCCGACTCTTGTTTGAAGCAAAACTTATTACAAACTATTTTTGGGACTTCATAAAAAAGTGAATAATATTAATGATTTATTTTCTTTGAAGGCTGTATATGCTTTGATAAATGTAATTAGAAAAGTAATCATGTAACATGTAAAAACCTTGAGCAGTGCAAAAAGATATGCGGACCGATATTTTGCTAAGTTTTTAAAAAGTGTATACTGAGTTCCAATGATACGTTAATAACATAGTTGATCGCTCTTGGGTTGTACCATGACTTTGGACTTGGATGTTCTGAGTCATTGGTCTTAAGCGATGTCTGGTCCCCAAACCTCACATTGTAATTTACATAAATCACAGAGGTTATGGTAATAGTCTGAGAATGAAATGCAACATTTGGCATATTTCCCTTTTCAGCATTCACATGAAAAAGTGTAATGAGCTCAAAATATTTCCGAAATTTATACTGACTTTGAATTTATAAACTTTCCTAGCTGTATGAAATTCATAAAGGAACAATAATAGCTATCACTCCTGGAAAACCATTGCTTGCTGAACTTTATCAAAAGGAAACTATAAACAACAACAACAACAATAACTTTAATTTATATAGTGCCCTCCATGCCAGACGGCGTCTCAGAGCGCTTCACAGCAATGCATCCCAGGAACGATAAATCTTGCATTTGATGTAGCACTTTATCACATCTTCGACCTGCTTACTGCTAGGTAATCAGAGGTCTGTGGAGTAATGAAACTTGCCCAATATTTCGCCCTACTGGGAATCATACCCAGGTCTTCTAATTTGCAAGGCAAGTGCTCCAACTACAGTACTAAGCTACAGGACTCCAATGCTATATGGGAAATATGAACATAGAATATATTCCTTAGAATATAAATTCTGAGCTAAGTTGCACAATGCGTTGGCCACAATAAGTGAGCCAAATAATTGAAAAACTCAAAAATGTTTCATGCCTTTGGCCCATGGATTCAGAAACATTAGCGCATTTAAACAAAAAAAAGTGCTTAAAACATTATTTGTGTAGGAAGGTCAGAGATTTGCCAATATTTCAGCGCATGAGAAAGCTACTTGGTCTATTACTTCATTGTACTACTGGAACAATTTACTCTAAGATCATTTCTTCATACTTTCCCAATACCCTTTCATATCTCCCATTCTACACAAATTTCACCTGCAAATATACAGTCAATTCACTTTACAATATATTCTGTGAAGCGCTTTGAGATGTCTAGAAGACGTGAAAGCGCGACACCAAATGCAAGGATTATTATTTATTTATTATTATTGCATTTGTTCACAGAATTCCCTTTTAAATATTGTAATTGACTTGGCTTCAGCAGCCCCTTGTGTTAATGAGTTCCACATTTTCTTAACTTTGTGTAAAACATTTCTTCTAATCTCTAAACCTTCAAAACAACATTGAAGTCATGTGAACATTGAAAATCCTGCAAAATGTGGTTTTAACTTGAATCAGCCCAGTAGGGAATGCCAATGCAGATTTTAATGGTGATTAGTATTATATTGAAAGTTTAAATGACGGTAATAAACCCTTTGAACTCCAGAAAATTTCAGGAAATAGCAAAATATACATGTTTTTAAAAAAGTCAATCACAAGCCAAAAGATCAATGATGATCAAGATAGCATCAAAATAGGTAATTTTCTCCCCCCTCAAACTAAGAAAACATTGCTGCCTTAATTTGCAATATTTCAAAAAGAATTGATTGCCAAATTACCAGAGGGTAAAACATTATCAGGCTGTTACTCTCTTTGCAGGTTACCAGTCTTTTGGAACCAGTGATATACTGTTTTGTGAAAATACTGATATTCTCGAACCTGAA